>CM028129.1:1231095000-1232376250 GCA_016271365.2 Neoceratodus forsteri | reverse complement strand
AGTAATATGTAAGCAAAAATCTAACAAAACCTGTGAGCACAAAAGAAAATAATAACACACAGTAAATCTACCTAGCCAAAAGAAGCCTTAGTCGTTTACCTTGCTCTGATAATGTTGTTCTTTGCTCTGTCCTTACAAGCAAACCTAGAAGAAAAGAGCTCAAGTGAAGCTAGGTGCCTTTGCCAGCAAACCTAGCAGGGGTCAGGCAAGTGCTTAGGAGCTTTATACCGGAAGAGGGAGTCCTTAGATTTTGAGGCAAGATTACAAATAACGGCAAAAGAAATATTCTCCATCTTTGACTATGCCAACCTTGCCTGTGAGTTCTGCACAAAAGACAAGCTGCACAAGTTGGCTGTACTGTTTAATAGATCGACACGTTTTATTTCAAATAGACCTTACGATACTCATAGTTCTATCTTACACAATAAATTACACTGGACATCCCTTACTGACAGACACAAACTGTATAAAATTATTTTCTCACTGAAGTGTCTCAGGGATGAAGTCCTAGATTACTTAACAGACAGGTTGGTACTCAGGGAAAAAAAATTTCACTGAGAAGTACGTGCTCCTTGGAGCTGACATCCCCTTCAAATTACAGTTGCAAGAGCCAGGTACTTCTTTAGTTACTGAGTACCTCAGGCATGGAACTCTTTTCCTGAGTTTTTATGAATTCGAGGAGAAAAGCTCCCAGCTTACAAACAAATAAAAACATGGGTTTATGTTTCAACGCCAGATGTATGTTATGTGCAGAGAAGTTATACCATAACTCCAGCTGCAACATTTTGTTGAAGTCTCCCTCAAATGCTACAATTCAATTATAATCTGTTGCTTGAAGTAGTTTTGTATATGGTTGTATAGTTTAATGATTATAGCAAAAAAACAAAGCAGCACCAAGTGTGTTTCTGCAAAAGAATCTCTTTTTACTGGCAAAAAAATGAAGAATACAAGCAGAAATGAACACACAGCAGTAACACGACAGCAGAATAGATGCCCAGCGCTTCAGCTCTTAATGGGTCCCCGGTGATGACTCGTTAAGAGTTGAAGCGCTGGGAGTCTATTCTGCTGTTTGTATTACTGCTGTGTGTTCATTTCTGCTTGTATTCTTCATTTTTTGCCAGTAAAAAGAGATTATTTTGCAGAAACATACTTGGTTCTGCTTTGTTTTTTTTGCTACAGTATGTGTCTAGCTGGTTGCCTTTTGTAGCTAGCACCAGACCCATTTGAGCTGTGTCGCTTAATTCATTTTGGAGTTGTTAGTTTATTGATTAGTATGTTTTGCTATTGTTTTTTTTAAAAGTGACATTGTACTACATTGTACTTTAATAATGTTACAGTGATGTGTATGTATGTAGGGGCGTCACTGCCAATGAGCCAAGGCTCAATGACTTATCCCTAATAAAACTTGCTGAAAAGTCTAAACTGACTCTTAGTTCCTGTGCCACAGTCTGCAGCCTATTACAGAAAAGTTTGGATAAAATCTTGAAATCCAAATTCAACAGGCTGTTAGGCCTCCAATTACTTAAAAGAGTATTATTTAGGCTGGCCCGGTGTTGCTGAGGGTTAAGGCGCTGGACGCCACACCTCGTGCCCAGCCAGGGTTTGTGTCCAGGTACTTCCTGGTCCCAAAACGGACAGGGGGCTGGTGCCCCATTCTCGACCTGCATGACCTGAACAAGTTCCTAAGGCAGTGCACCTTCAGGATGGTCACTCTGGCTCAGATCATTCCATCCTTTTAACTAGGCATGTGGTTTTGTTCTCTGGACCTTCAGGATGCGTTCTTTCATGCCCCAATCCGTCCGTCTCATCAGCAATTCCTCCGCTTCCAAGCAGAGGGATCTCTTTACGAGTTCCGGGCCATGCCCATCAGCCTCTCTTCAGTTCCCAGGGTCTTCACTAAATGCATGGCAGTGGTGACAGCATTCCTGCGGTGCCGAGGGATCCGGGGTGTACCCTTACCTGGATGACTGGCTGATTGCAGCCCCCTCCAGGTTGGAGGTGGAGCAGTCCAGGGATCTGGCCCTCCAGGTCTGCTCTCAGATTGGCCCCCTCATCAACGAGGCCAAGTCGGAACTCATGCCATCGCAGGTGATTCAGTTCATCGGGGCAGAGCTCGACTCTGTTCAAGCCAGAGCCCTGCTTCCAGCAGACAGGGCTCAGATCCTTTCCTCCTTTGCCTAATCATTTCTGGTTGGGCAATTGTGCCCTGCCTGGGACTTCATGTGCCTTCTGGGCCTCATGGCAGCCTGCACCAGCGTGGTCCATTGGGCCTGCTGGCATATGAGTCCCCTGCAATGGGGGGCTGGCTCACCAGTGGTCACAGTGCTCCTGTCTTCTGGACCAGCCAGTGATGGTGACCCAGGAGATGTGGGACTGCCTACAGTGGTGGCTCATTGCAGCTCATCTACAGGAGTGTATCCCATTTGTCTGCCCCAAGCCAACAGTCACTCTGATGACCGACGCCTCTCTGATGGGTTGGGGTGCCCTTCTGGGGGAGCTCAGGGCCCATGGCCTCTGGTCCCCTCAGGAGTCTCGATGCCACATCAAACTGCTGGAGCTCTGAGCGGTGTGTCTAGCCCTCACCACCTTCACTCCATTTGTATGGGGTCAAGTGTTTCAGGTCCAGATGGACAACACTACGACCATGTACTACCTCAACCGACAGGGTGGGACGTACTCCTTGCCTCTGTGCAAGGAGGCTCTCTGCACTTGGTCCCTCATGATCAGCCTGGAGGCAGATCTCCAAGCCATCCATGTGGCAGGACCCTCCAACAGTCTGACCGATGCCCTCAGCCAGATAGGTGCTGCATCTCATGAGTGGTCTCTCCTGCCGGGAGGTAGTACAAGATCTGTTCTCCCATTGGGGCACAACTCAGGTGGACCTGTTCACCTCCAGGGAGAATGCGAAGCTGAGGCTGTTTCATGCCCGCCCCCCTCAGCAGGGCTTGCTGCAGGGGGATGCCTTCTCGAGGCCATGGACCCCGGGCCTCTTCTACACCTTCCCTCCATTTCCCTTGATCCACAAGGTGCTTCTCAAGGCAAAAAGGGACAAGGCGTAGGTGATTCTGGTAGCCCCAGACTGGCCCCGCCAGTTCTGGTACCCAGATCTCCTCAGCCTCAGCTCCAGGCTCCCAAGGTGGCTTAAAGCCCGCCCAGACCTAATCTCAGTCAACAGGGGGAAGGTTCTCCATCTGGACCTTCAAGCTCTGCACCTGACAGCCTGGTTCCTGAGCGACTAACATTCCAGGCCTTGGGTCTTTCTGACGAGGTCCTCAACGTCGTTGAGGCGTCCCGTAAGGAGTCAACCAGAAAATGCTGCACCTTCAAATGGAAGAGATTCTCCCTTTGGTGTCAGGACAAGGGGTTGAACCCTTCTTTCTTTTCCTTGGTTAGCATTCTAGACTACCTGTGGTCCCTTTCTCAGCTAGGGCTTCGGTCAACGACCCTTAAGGTGCACCTGGCAGACATCTCTGCTTACTGGGCGCGGGCTGGCAAGCAGTTGGTGGCACGGGGAGACGGTGGTCAGGCGCTTTTTCAAAGGCCTTGATCACATATCCTCCCCGGTGTGAGAACCTCCACCTCCGTGGGATATACTGCTGGTACTGGCTAAGCTCATGTGCAAGCCATTCGAACCGATGCACAGGTGCGATATCTCCCACCTGTCATGGAAGACCACCTTCTTGGTGGCTATTACGTCAGCCAGAAGGATGGGAGAGCTCCAGGCAGTTTCCATCGAGTCTCCTTATCTGGTCTTCCACAGGGACAAGGTTGTCCTGCGCCCCCACCCCGAAATTCTTTTCCAAGGTGGTGTCAGAGTTTCACCTTAACCAGGTGTTGACTCTGCCAGTGTTCTACCCCAGTCACACCTCGAAGGCCGAATTTAGGCTTCATACTCTGGACCCTAGGAGAGCGCTCACTTATTATAAGGAGCGTATGGCTGAAGTTCGGGGAGAAGTTCGCCAGCTGTTTGTCACCTACACTGAAGCCGCACCTGGCAGACCTGCAGCCAAGCAGACGATAAGCAGGTGGGTCACCTCCTGCATAGATCTCTGCTATAGGTCGGCGGGCATGGAGCCTCCCAAAGGGATAAGAGCTCATTCTTACCCGCCATACCACTGCTTCGGTGGCTGCTTCTAGGGACATCCCTATCCAGGAAATCTGCAGGGCTGCTACCTGGAAGTCAGCACACACCTTTATTTCCCATTACCACATTGACCTTAAGTCATGCAAGGATGCTGGTTTTGGGACCTCGGTTCTCCAGTCCTTATTCCCTAAGTAGGTGGTGCGAGCCTTGCCTCCCTCCTCCCAGAGAACTGCTAGGAGTCTGCCAGACAGCGTGGATTGAACAACATATCCACGTCTTTAGAAATACAGGTTACTCACCTGTAACAGGAGTTCTAGGAGTGGTATATGTTGTTCATCCACATGACCCACCCGACTCCCCGGCTTCGACGGGCAACCTGGCTTCCAGCGGGCTAGATCTGGAGTCATGGGGCGGAGCCGAGGGTTTTACCACTGGGCTGGGTGGGAGGAGCCAGCTTGAAGACCTTCCGGCAAGATTTAAAGCGGTAAGGAACCTGCCAGACAGTGTGGATGAAAAACATATACCACTCCTAGAACTCCTGTTACAGGTGAGTAACCTGTATTTTCAGTTCATATATGCTAAACATTGTCATGCACTATGCATGTTGTACTTATTTATACCATAACATTTAATTTTGGCTCTCTGATATCTATGTATGTTGAAAGACTTTATCGCTTAACACTTCCTATCCCCCTTAATTTTTGTCTATGTTGCATGTATTGTACATTGACCCTAGCACACACGTACTGTTATTTACTGTTATATTGTGTAGACTGCTCACTGTAACACTTGCTCTGAACTGTACCTACTGGAAATGTATTTCCCAGGATCGCCCCTCAAAAAGGGATATGCTTATCTCAGTGGGTCTACCCGGTCATCAAAATTCAAAATAAAATCAATAAAAAATTGTTATATCTACTGTCCCACATAGAGAATGATAAGATCTGTCGACGCTCTACTTAACTATGACCTCTGCTATCCCTACCCGGGGACCTTCCACAACCCACCCCACATCCTTCATTGCTCTCATCCTCCCCCTACTCCCTTCCTCAATCTTCCCCCTCTTTCTCCTCCTCCCAACCCTTCCCCTTTCTCAACCTCCCGGCCCATTTTCCCTATCCCAAAGCTCAAGACCGCGCTGACCAATGTTTTTTTGTTAAAGCCTACTATGGCTAAACCTCTTCGGTGTCTTACCCCTGACAAAGCCCCTGGCTGCATACTGCTCTAATGACTTCAGGGTTCCTTCTTACCATTAAGTCCCTCCTCAACTCACAAAGATCTACAAACCGACATAGCTCCTGGCTGCATAGCTCTCTAACGATTTCAGTGTTCCTTCCTACCTTTAAGTCTCTCCTCACCCCCACAAAGGTCTACAAACTGCACTCACGGTGTGTTGATCTAATGTGTTCTGAAACTCCCTTTCATAACTGGATTTTCTCTGGTTTCATTTCTTTGATGTTATTGTAATTAACTGAGGTGTACCAATCGTATGTACTCTGGAACTCCCTTCTGTAACACTGGAGTTCCTCATGCTTCAATTCATTGTTGTAACTTTATTGTAATTATGTATAACATCGGTGTTTTCCATTCTGTACTTTTGTGCCCTGTATTGTACTTCTGTATTGTTATCTGACTGACATGGAACCTATGGAAAAGACTCCCTGACTCAGAGGTATTAATCTAAATGAGAAGTAAATTAAAAAAAATAATAATAAATTACATTCAGACTTTCTACGGTAAATATCATGCTATACATGTTACGGAAAATGTATATGCGGTGCTTAATATTTTGTAAGGTGAACTTATAATAAAGAGAATTAAAAAAACATAAAGGGTCGGGGGGAGAATGTAGATAGGGGGCTTAAAGGGCACCTTTGACGCACTCTGACAGTTTTACGAGAAGCTTTACCTCAGAACCATTCTTAATAGGTGTAACTGTAGCCTTAGAATATAGTAATCTAATTCAAGCAATAAAATTACCCAGAATACCCATAGTGGGCCAATTCTGTGAACACATATGTATGGGATACCATGTTAAAGACTTTCTTCAAGTCCAAAGAATGAAAAAGCCTTTGACGGAATTGTCATTAGCCTGTTCCATGATATCTCTAAGAATATAAAGGTTTTCCTGGATAGACCTATTAGGGAAAGGGAAAGGGGAAATTGTCTAACCAGGAAAGACACACTAAGCTTGTTTCCAGGTGTGACCTGGGAGCACAAAGAAGTTTAGTTATTTGCTCAGGGTCACACAATATGCAAGTGGGGGCTGTGGGATTCAAACCCAGGACTACAGTTTTGCAGCTCAGTGCTCTTAACCATTACGTTAAACTGCCTCCTATTAGAAATGGAGCAAGGTCTTGGACAATGTCAACAAAGCCTCAGAGCTTGGTAAAGTTACTGGGGCTATAATTGGTGACCTCTCCAATGCTTCTGACATGGTGGACCACAAGACACTATTGGGGAAGTTGAGGGAATCATACTAGGATAAAGGCCTCTGAACTGGTTTTATTGTTATCTTACCAGAAGAACACAGAAGACTTTAGTAAATGGATGACAGTCAGGAGACATGACCTTAAAAAAGGGTGTCCCCCAGGGTTGGTCCTGGGCCCATTGTTATTTACCTTGCACTTGAGGGGCTTAGGGGGAAGCATCAGAGGTGTAGACTACCATCTGTATACAGATGATATGGTGGCTTACACCTTCGATGCTTCACTGGGGGCAGTACAGACACGCCTGCAGCAGCCCATTGATGGCCTCCAATCATTTTTCACTCAAATTTCTTTGAAATTGATATAGAACAAAATGAATGTGATGTTGTTGAGAACAGCAAAAAAACTAAGTAGATAAAAACTCATTAGTCATTCATTCCAAAGAGGAAAACCAGATAGAGTAAGTGGAGGGGTACAAATGCCTCCGATTTTGGATAGAGATGCAGAAACGTAGAAACACAGAAACATAAAAGTTGACAGCAGATAAGGACTGCAAGGTCCATTCAGTCTGCCCATTTTTTCTACCTTCTGAATGTGCCATAGGCAGTTCTATGTGAGAACAGCGAAAGCCTCAAGGTAATCACTGTTATTGCGCAGTCAGAGTGCTGAAAACATTTTCGGCACTCTGACACCCCGGCGCACAGGACTATGGCACCGGGGACATAAATTTCAATGCTTTCTGTGGGGGGGATGTGCCACCCCGCACCCCCTACTAAAGGATTCTCAACTCCGGGGGGGGTGCATTTCAGCTGGGGTGAAAACTTGTAAAATTAAAGGTTCAGGCTGGGTGCTATAAAATCGCACCAGCGCCCGGACTCGAACCCGGTACCTCACCCACCCCAACCAAAGGCCAGCCCCTGATGCCACGACACAGCTGGGTAACCCACCGCAGTGCCACCTGCTACAGCTCCTCCGCCCCCTCCCAGTCCACGCTCACAGTGCTCGCTCCCCCCCTTGCACATACATAGAGCGACATCATGTCGCCCATTTTGCCCACCCCCCCATCCGGTTGCCCTACCCTCTCATTGCTGTGAGGGATTTCATGGGGAACAACTCACCGTTATGGACAGCGCCCTTCCTTATGCGCCCACCTCACGGGATACCACCATAGGCCTTTACTCTGTCAATGGCCTATCTATTCATACTCATCTGTATTGCTCCCTTATGCCTATCCCATGCATGTTTGAAGCCCTGCACTGTATTCATATCCACCACTTCCTGAGGTAGGCTGTTCCATGCATCCACCACCCTCTCTGTCAAAAAGAACTTCTTCACATTACCCCTTAATCGGCCTCCCTCTAATCTCATGCTGTGTCCTCTTGCCCTGCTATTTTTCTTATATTGAAACATGTTAGACTCTTTCATCTTGTTAATGCCCTTAAGATGTTTGAATGTTTCGATCATATCACCTCTCTTCCTCTTTTGCTCTAGGGTATACATATTGAGCTCCATTAATCTGTCCTCATATGTTTTCTGATGCAGTCCCTGCACCATTTTGGTTGCCCTTCTCTGGACTGCCTCCATTTTGTTATTGTCCTTGTGCAGGTGCAACCTTCAGTACTACATGCAGTACTCCAGATGGGGCCTAACCAGTGTCTTGTAAAGAGGGATTATTACCTCCCTCTTACAACTTGCGATACCCCTACTAATACACCCAACCTCCCTCTAGCCTTACCTACTGCTTTAGTGGTCTGCTTGGATGATTTCAGGTCATCTGTGATGATGATGCTCAAGTCTCTTTCTTCCCTTGTGATTGCCAGCAACTCCACACCCAACCTATAGGCAGCTTCAGGGTTTCTCTTCCCTATGTGCATGATCTTGCACTTCTTTGCTTTAAACCCCAGTTGCCACTCTTCTGGCCATTTTGCCAGTTTATCCAGATCTCTTCTCATTCTGCCCACCCCATTTGGATCATCTACTCTGTTGCAGATCTTGGTGTCATTTGCAAACAGACAAACCTTACCCTCCAGTCCATCTGCAATGTCACTGACGAAGATATTGAAGAGGACTGGCCCCAGGACTGATCCCTGAGGTACCCCACTTGTGACTTGCATCTCTTCTGACTGTATATTGTTTACCACCACTCTCTGTTTTCTGCCCAGCAACCAGTTTGCCACCCAGTTGACCAACCTCTGACCTCATCCCAAGCCTACCCAGCTTATTAATCAATCTTCTATGTAGAACGGTATCAAAAACTTTGCTGAAGTCAAGGTAGGCGACATCAACTGCACCCCCTTGGTCCACCAATCTGGTTACCCAGTCAAAGAAATCTTTGAGAATAGTTTGACAGGAACTTCCTGTTGTAAACCCATGCTGTCTTGGATCCTGTGCTCCTATGGATTTCAGGTGTTACACTATCCTTTCCTTAAGGAGTGCTTCCATAACCTTGCCCACTACTGAGGTAAAACTGACTGATCTGCAATTCGCTGCCTCCTCCCTGCAGCCACTCTTGTGGAGCGGGATCACATGATCCCTTCTCCAGTCTTCTGGGACCTCTCCTGTGCTCAGAGACTCACTAAACAGTTCTGCTAATGGCTCTGCTAGTTCCACCCTTAGCTCCTTTTGTACCCTGGGATGTATGCCATCAGGTCCCATTGCCTTGTCCAACCTGAGCTTAGTGAGCTCTTGTAGGACCCTTTCTTTTGTGAAGGGACTTGTGCACACCTCCCCCCCCCCATGTCCATGGTGCTGAGCTGTGGTCCCTGCCCTACCTACAGAGGGCCTGTCGGCGGTGCTGGACCTATCGGGTTTATTGAGTGAATGCATGAGTCCAGGGGGTCTTGTACTGGCCTATAATAAGGTGGTTGGTGATGCCTTGGACTCAATTGCTTCTGTTCATGTTCGCCCACTCACTCTGTGCCCAAGGACCCCCTGGTCTGATGGGTCCTTGAAGGAGCTGAGGAAAGTGGGGCGTAGGCTAGAGAGAGCTTGGGGGAAATCTGGCCTGGATGCTGACAGACTTAGAATGATGAATCATTATAATGGCTATCAATCAGCAATCACCCACAAGAAGGCAGAATTCCTGTCCGGGGAGATTGCTGCTGCACGGAATCAACCAGCTCAGCTCTTCCGGACCACAGACAGACTGTGCAGTCCAGTCTGACTTCAATCTGGAAGAGATTTTTCACAAATGAAGTGTGATGAGCTTGCTCGGTTCTTTGCTGATGAGGTTGCCAGCATCAGGTCGAGTATCGGCCCAACTCTCTCTATGAGGGATTGCGGAGATCGGCGGGAGGTGGCGAGTGCCTGTTCTACCTGGTCTAACTTTAGCCGGCTGGAATTCATGGACATTGTAAGGATTGTCCAGACTTTGCGACCAACCAGCTGTAGTTTGGATCCAGGCCCTACACTACTATTGGTAGGTTGTGTAGATGTTATTTGCCCAAACCTTGCTGAAACTGTCTGGAGTTCCTTGGAGCAATGGGTCTTTCCTGATCCCCCTCAAGGAGGCAGTCATTCGACCACTCCTTAAAACATCCTCCTTGGATCCAGATAGTCTAGCTAACTATAGACCTGTCTCTAATCTACCCTTTGTGGGTAAGGTTATTGAGAAGGTGGTTGCATTGCAGTTGGATGACCATCTTACAACCCACAGTGCCTATGATGCTCTCCAATCTGGGTTTAGAAAAAGAAATAGCACCGAGACCACCCATGTCCAGGTTTTAAATGATCTCCTAATTGCGAGAGATCAAAAGGCTCGTACTGTCTTAGTCCTTCTTGATCTCTCAGCGGCATTTGACACTGTGGTGTGCTTTTGGAGTGTCTGCGGCTTCTCTGTGGACTGTCCGCGACAGTCTTAAGTTGGTTTCGATCTTTCCTTATGGGCAGGTCTCAGAGAGTTGTCACTGGAATCTATTCCTCTGATGCTCTCCCCCTGTCCTGTGGGGGCCACAGGGCTCCATGTTGGCACCCATGTTGTTCGCAGTGTATATGCTGCCATTAGGAGATATCATTAGGCGATACAGTTTGGGTTTTCACTGCTATGCAGATGATACCCAACTGTATATGTCCTTTATTCCTGGACAGGGTGATACGATCTCCGTGCTTAACAACTGTGGCCAAAATCAGGAATTGGATGAGCACTGGCTGGCTGAGGTTAAATCTGGATAAGACCGAGGTGTTGGTTGTGGACCTGGATCATCCGGAGGTGGGTCTTGGGTCTGGGCTTCCTTCAGCCTTATGGCTTGACAGTGTCCAGCTCATGACCTCAGACTGGGTGTGTAGCCTGGGCGTTATTTTTGGCAGCGGTTTGACCCTGAAATCACAGGTGTCCACCGTTGTCAAATCTTCCTTTTACCATCTTAGGAATATCACCCGGGTGACACACCTAGTTCCCCTCGCTGACCTTCCTACATTGGTCCCGCTTCTAGAACACCCACCTTGATTACTGCAATGCCCTCTACCTAGGGCTTTGGGATTGATATCCGTTGCTTGTAGCTAGTGCAGAATGCAGTGGCCAGGCTCTTGACTGGTACATCAAGGACCAGTCATATTATGCCTGTGCTGCACGAATTGCACTGGCTGCCGGTACAGTGGCGTTCAAGGTCAGGTTACCAACCTATAAAGCCCTACATAAACAGGGACTCCAGTATCTGCAAGATCTCCTTATTCCCTACTGTCCCTCCCGCTCACTCTGATCCGCCGACAAGTAATTGCTAGAGATTTCCAGGATCCGGTTAAAGACATCTGGGGCACGTGCTTTTTCTTATGCTGCCCCTACACTGTGGAATTCTCTACCTCGTCAGTTAAGGGAATGCCTGACCATCTCAAGTTTTAAATCTGAGCTCAAAACGTATTTGTTTTATCAGGCTTTTTCAGAAGGTTTTTAAAATGTTAAGTATGTTTATTATCTGATTATATTGTTGCTCATTTTACCGTACAGCGCCTTGGTATTTGAAAGGCGCTTAAGAAATAAAGTTTTACTTACTTACTACCTTCTCCTCAGCAAATACTGAGCAGAAGTATCTATTTAGGATAGATGCTTTTCCTTGGTCCTCCTTCACACACTCCCCATTATCCCCTTTGTTCTTAGCAGTAACCCCTCGGGACTTTCTCCTTTCACTAATGTATCTATAGAAAGTCTTATCCCCTTCTTTTACAGTTTGTGCTAGTGTTTCCTCGGTTTGGGCCTTTGTCTGCCTTATTGCCTTCCCTGGTTCCCTTAGGGAAGTTTGGTATGCCTCCCTATCTTCGTCCCGCTGCATTCCCTTACATTTCCAGAAGGCCAACCTTTTGGCTCTGGTCTTTTCTGCTACTGTTTTTGAGAACCAAAGTGGTTTTCTCCTTCTTGTGCTCTTGCTTTTCTCCCTAACACAATGGGATGTTGCTTCAAGTATTGCATCCTTAATACTTGCCCACTTTGCCTGTACCCCCTCACCTGTATTTCTTCTTGCCAGGGCTAGCTTAACTCTGTTAGCCATCTTATCAAAGTCACCTCCTCTAAAGTCCCATATATTTGCCTTGGAATGGGACGATTTAGTTCTAGCGGCCAAACTGAACCATACCATGTGATGGTCACTGATCCCCAGGTGACCTCTTCTACATGGAGATCTGTGATTCTTTCCCCGTTGGTCAGTACTAGATCCAGGATAGCCCTGTCTCTTGTGGGTTGTTGTACCAGTTGTTTGAGGCCCTCCGCCTGTAGGGAATCCACTGCTTCTAGTTCTGGCAGATGTTCCTGCTGGTGTTGACCAATCTGTATCTGGCATGTTGAAGTCTCCCATTATCAGAACCTCTCCTTTAGCTGTCATGTTTTGTGTATCTTCTAACAGTAATGTGTCTATGTCCTCCCCCTGGTCTGGAGGCCTGTAGAGAACCCCAGTTTGTATGGCTATCCCACTTCCTGTTTCCAGGGTGACCCACAGTTCTTCTGGCTCCTTATGTGTATTCGGAATTTCTGTAGCTTTGATATTTTCATTGACATAAAGGGTCACTCCCCCCCCCTTTTTGCACCTTGGTCTCTTCTGAACAGTACATAGCCAGATACTAAAGTCTCCCAAGTGTGGTGACCACTGAACCATGTCTCGCTAATGGCTACTATGTCCAGTTTAGCCTCTGTCATTGTTGCCTCCATGTCTGGGATCTTGTTTCCCAGACTGTGGACATTTGTGTACATGATTTACCATTGGTCAGATTTCAGCATGTTAGTGTTGGTCAGGGTCCGCCCTTTTCCCTGCGCATCGTGTGGGGAGCCGGACCTTTTTCTTTACCTGGTGATGCAAATGAACTACAAACATGCTGAACTCCTGTTTGATCACTAGCTGAGGGGGGGAGGGATGTTCTTCCCATTTGATGTATCGGGTGCTGCACTCCTCTCCCCATTTGCTAGTTTAAATATTCTGCAAAAACAGCAAACTTCTGCTGCAATGCACTGACTCCCTCCTTAGTCAGATGCAGTCCATTGAATTTAAAGAACTTTCTCTCCCAAAACTGTTGCCAGTTACCTACAAATTTGCGTCCTTTTTCCTGGCACCAGCCCTTGAGCCACATGTTTAGCTCCCCTATCTCCCCTTCTCTGACCTTCTGTCCGTCTGCCCCCCTCTCCCGGACTGGCAGGATCTCAGAGAAGGAGATGCTGGATGAAATGGATGACAGTTTGTCTCCCAGCCTGGTCGGGTACTCCTTGGTCTCCACAACTGACCGGCTGGCGAGATCGTTAGTCCCTATGTGTACCAGGACATCAATGTTTTCTCCTGCTTCCTGCATGATTTTAGCAATGTGGTCAGTATCTCTCCATGCTGATGTTCCTGGGAGACATCTGACCATTACCCCCAGCCGGAGGTAGTTATCAACTCCCCGAATCATGGAGTCTCCTATGATGAGAAGCGTTTTGGATTTCCTTTTTGCATTTTTTGTTTTGGTCCATGTTTTGGGTGAGTTTTGTAGTGCTAGCTCCTGTGCTGCAGTGTCCTGCTCTGCAGTGTCCTCTGCCCCTTTGTTTGATTTCAGAGATAGAGGCAGATACCTGTTTGTAGTTTTTATATGGTTTGTGGAGGTGATACATTGGTGAGCATTGAGTGATGGAGCACCCGATTTGCCCCTCCTAACCACCTGCCAACCTCCCAGACCAACTACCCTCTGCAGTCGAGGTGCTTCATTTGGATGCTGGGGAAATGGAGGGTGGTTCTCGTAATATATTACCTCCTGAATATGCAGTTTGATACATAGATACATAGACAGTGTCAGCAGATAAGGGCCTATGGCCCACCTAGTCTGCCCATTTGAGTTTGTAACTTCAGTTTATGTTTTCCTAGAACTCTGTTGCCCCTTACCCCTGACCTCCAGAATTCCTTTATGTCTATCTCATGCATTCTTAAATCCAGTGATTGTTTCAGCCCCCACCATTTCCTCAGGCAGGGTGTTCCACTTGTCCACCACCCGTTCTGTGAAGAAATTCTTCCTCACATTTCCTCTGAATCGTCCTCCCTCCAACTTCATCCCATGCCCTCTAGTCCTGGAATATCTTTTTTGCTTAAAAATATTGTATTCTTGCACCCTGTTCCTCCCTGTAAGATACTTGTATGTCTCTATCATTTCCGCTTTCTCCCTCCTCTCCTCCAGGGAGTACTTATTCAGTTCCTTCCACCTGTCCTCATAGGACTTGTGATGTAATCCACGTACCATCTTTGTTGCCCTCCTCTGAACCTTCTCTACCCTGTCTATGTCCTTATGCAGGTAAGGTCTCCAGAACTGTACACTGTACTCCAGGTGGGGCCTCACTAGTGTCTTGTATAGTGGAATCATGACCTCCCTTTTCCTGCTGGTGATGCCCCTGCCTATGCATCCCAGCATCCTATTTGCTTTATCTGCTGCCTTGTCACACTGTTTTCCTACCTTGAGGACATCAGAGATGATAACCCCAAGATCCCTTTCCTGCTTGATGCATGCTATATCTTCACCCCCCCCAACTGATATATTGTGCCAGGGTTTTTGTGCCCCATATGCATTGTCTTGCACTTATTTGCATTGAATTTCAACTGCCAAACCCTGACCATTCTTCAAGTTTCTGCAGGTCCCTTCTCATTCTGTCTACACCCTCTGGTGTGTCTACTCTGTTACAGAGCTTTGTGTCATCAGCTAACAGTGAAATTCGGCCTTCTAGGTCCTGCGCAATGTCACTGATGAAGATGTTTAATAGGACCGGTCCCAGCACTGATCCCTGTGGTACCCCACTGGTCACTCTTCCCTCTGTGGAGTGACAGCCATTTACCACCACACTCTGTGTCCTGCCGCCCAGCCAGTTACCTACCCACCACACTACTGTCCTGCCCACATCCATATTCCCTAGTTTGTGTAATAGTCTTCTATGTGGCACAGTGTCAAAGGCCTTGCTGAAGTCCAGATGGGCCATGTCCACTGCCCCCTGATCCACCTCCCTTTGAGGCACGCAATCTCTACTCATGCTGCCCAGAGCTGAGCCCTTAGATCTCCGATGGTCCAGCATGTAGGACAGCATCCTACATCCTGTATAACTGCCCTTTTGAAAAGTGTCCCACAGTAGCTGCAGTTAATAATATCCATTCCAGTTGAGTTGCCGAGTTTGTAAAATGGTCCGTGTAATTAGAAGGAAAATGAAAGAAAAATATTTTTATACATATATTTTTTTTTTGGTTTGTTAGTTTTGTATAACTTTTTATAACAAGTTAAATTAACTGTGCCCTGTAAGTGAGGTCACTGTGTGGATACCCCTCTGATTCTCCCTCTCCTGCTGTGCTACAGGAAATGTCACAACTGTGCTACTCTATAAAAGGAGTGTAGCATGGGGTGGTTGGGGATGGGGTGGGTGGTTGGGCCCTTCCCCTGCCGTAAAAGAAGAACCATGGACAAAAGAAACAAGGAGGTAAGAGCACAAACAATCAACGAACAATAAATGCAGTAGGCCTGAAAGCTTAGCCTAATGATAGATATAACTATAAAACCTGTAAGCACCACCTGTAACAGTTTCACAGAAGATATACCCTGCAAAAAACACTTTGCTACAGAGAAAAATAAAGCAGTAACAGAAGATATACCTTGCAAAAAGTATACCCTGCAACAAAAATTTGAATCAGAGAACAATAAAGCAGTAAAATGTAAGCAGAAAACAGTAACAAAACCTGTGAGCACAAACAAAAATAATAACACACAGTAAATCTTCCTTGCTCTGATAATGTTGTTCCTTGCTCTGTCCTTACAAGCAAACCTAGAAGAAAAGAGCTCAGGTGAATCTAGGTGCCTTTGCCAGCAAACCTAGTCTTCCACCTCAAAAACACCAACTAACCTGACTTTTTAACTCTTCCCTCTGTTGGAAGTTACTAAGACTTTGTCAGTTCCACCCACCAGTTACACACCTAATCCCCTGTAAGAACTGTGGGAGGAAAACAATTAACTCATTCAATGTGAGAAGACTGCAACACTTTGAGACCCAAACAAAAACCTTTCAGCAAAAAATTAAATAATATAGTAGCAAACAGTAGTTTTAGTAGTCTAATGATACATAAAAAGTCACAAAACCTGTAAGCACCACCTATAACAATTTCACAGAATATATACCCTGCAAAAACACTTTGCTAAAGAGAAAAATAAAGCAGTAACATAATATATACCTTGCAAAAACAATTTGAATCAGACAAGATTACAGCAGTAATCTGTAAGCACAAAATAGTAACAAACCTGTAGGCAAACCCTGTAATAATGCAACAGAAAGTATACCGCCTGCAACAGCAATTTGAATCAGAGAACAATAAAACAGTAATATGTAAGCAAAATCTAACAAAACCTGTGAGCACAAAAGAATAATAACACGCAGTAAATCTGCCTAGCCAAAAGAAGCCTTAGTCATTTACCTTGCTCTGATAATGTTGTTCTTTGCTCTGTCCTTACAAGCAAACCTAGAAGAAAAGAGCTCAAGTGAAGCTAGGTGCCTTTGCCAGCAAACCTAGCAGGGGTCAGGCAAGTGCTTAGGAGCTTTATACCGGAAGAGGGAGTCCTTAGATTTTGAGGCAAGATTACAAATAACGGCAAAAGAAATATTCTCCATCTTTGACTATGCCAACCTTGCCTGTGAGTTCTGCACAAAAGACAAGCTGCACAAGTTGGCTGTACTGTTTAATAGATTGACACGTTTTATTTCAAATAGACCTTTCGATACTCATAGTTCTGTCTTACACAATAAATTACACTGGACATCCCTTACTGACAGACACAAACTGTATAAAATTATTTTCTCACTGAAGTGTCTCAGGGATGAAGTCCTAGATTACTTAACAGACAGGTTGGTACTCAGGGAAAAACAAATTTCACTGAGAAGTACATGCCTCTTGGAGCTGACATCCCCTTAGATTACAGTTGCAAGAGCCAGGTACTTCTTTAGTTACTGAGTACCTCAGGCATGGAACTCTTTTCCTGAGTTTTTATGAATTTGAGGAGAAAAGCTCCCAGCTTACAAACAAATAAAAACATGGGTTTATGTTTCAACGCCAAATGTATGTTATGTGCAGAGAAATTATACCATAACTCCAGCTGCAACATTTTGTTGAAGTCTCCCTCAAATGCTACTATTCAATTATAATCTGTTGCTTGAAGTAGTTTTGTATATGGTTGTATAGTTTAATGATTATAGCAAAAAAACAAAGCAGCACCAAGTGTGTTTCTGCAAAGAATCTCTTTTACTGGCAAAAAATGAAGAATACAAGCAGTAGTGACACAGCATAGCAACCAGAATAGATGCCCAGCGCCTCAGCTCTTAATGGGTCCCTGATGATGACTCGTTAAGAGTTGAAGCGCTGGGCGTCTATTCTGCTGTTTGTATTACTGCTGTGTGTTCATTTCTGCTTGTATTCTTCATTTTTTGCCAGTAAAAAGAGATTATTTTGCAGAAACATACTTGGTTCTGCTTTGTTTTTTTTGATACAGTATGTGTCTAGCTGGTTGCCTTTTGTAGCTAGCACCAGACCCATTTGAGCTATGTCGCTTAATTCATTTTGGAGTTGTTAGTTTATTGATTAGTATGTTTTGCTATTGCTTTTTTTAAAAGTGACATTGTACTACATTGTACTTTAATAATGTTACAGTGATGTGTATGTATGTAGGGGCGTCACTGCAAATGAGCCAAGGCTCAATGACTTATCCCTAATAAAACTTGCTGAAAAGTCTAAACTGACTCTTAGTTCCTGTGCCACAGTCTGCAGCCTATTACAGAAAAGTTTGGATAAAATCTTGAAATCCAAATTCAACAGGCTGATAGGCCTCCAATTACTTAAAAGAGCATTATTTAGGCTGGCCCGGTGTTGCTGAGGGTTAAGGCGCTGGACGCCACACCTCGTGCCGTGCTGGCGACCTGGGTTCGGGAATGAGCCTGGGCCATCAGGGGTTGGCAGGGGAGAGGGAGGATTGAGCATCCAGAGGACAGCGCTTCTCCTGGGGGGGGGTTCCAGGGGGCTTGCCCGGCACTGCAGTGGCCTCCAGTGGTGACCGGAGGTACTGTTGTGCTCAGGGCACATATAGAGGGATGTGGCACTGTGACGAACATCCCCTGGTATCATGGCATGCTTGAGCTCCACCTGGGGGGAGAGGGCGTAACACATTCCCTCTGCCTCCTGATAGGTGACGGTGGGTCTGTGGCGGTCGATCTGCCACGCCCAATGTTGGGCTCAACCTCTCGCTCCTCTGCTCTGCACTGCCTTGTGCCACCAGACTAGATAGCAGATAGAGTGCCAGGAGGAGTAATCTGGTGGTTCCGCCTCGGTGGACTCAGAACCGGGGGGCTGGGTGGCTAGCGAGAGCAGATGGATTGGGCCCTCCTTGAGGTGCAAGAGGGGGCTTCAGGCAGGCGGGAACAGGACAGACCTCGAGTGACCACTCCTGAAAGAGTTCAGGAAGGTAGGGGCACAGAAATAAAGTTGAAAAAAAGAGCATTTTCTCCTTTTTTGAATAAAAAAATAAGCAATGCTTTACCGAAAGTGGGAGAGGAACTAAAAAAAATAAGCATATCTTAAAACACCTGCTTCAAAAAACTACACACAATATCCACAAATACTTTATATAAATCTTTAGGAATCCCATCTATCCCAGAGGAAGATCCAGAATTCAAACCTAATATTATTTATTTGATTTCTTTCACCAACACTGGGGCTGAAAGAGCCTGAGCTGCCTGATCCGAAATCATTAGTATATTCGAAGACAAACAATTTCAAGAGATGTGTCAATGCCAGGGACCATATTAAAGAGCTAGTGTGCTGCCTAAACCTAATATTAGTTTTTAAAAGCAGTGAACCCTTACCTTTGTTTAATTAGAAGATGATTTACCTGATGTTAGTATGTATGCTGTGTGGAACAGCACTCTGCGTGGCAGCTGACATATCTAGTTCTGTTCCCCCTACTTCATTATCAGCACTGTGGCCTCAGTGACTGTGACATCACTGCTGCTTAGGAACAGCTACTCAGTGGCTGCTGGGTCAGTCACCTGTGATGTCATTGTCACTGAGATCACAATGCTGATGATGTAGTGTGTGTGTGTGTGTGTGTGGGGGGGGGTAATCCCTAAGACCCAAGTGATGCAGGTAAACTAACTGGACTTTATTTCATTTTTTTTTCATAAAGCTTTTTCACCAGCTTGTCAGTGCAGGCAGGCTTTC
The DNA here is from genome assembly GCA_016271365.2 of Neoceratodus forsteri. NCBI lineage: Eukaryota > Metazoa > Chordata > Ceratodontiformes > Ceratodontidae > Neoceratodus > Neoceratodus forsteri. Next base: position 1,232,357,063 of record CM028129.1, on the reverse strand, counting down.
AGTCCTGTTCCCACCTCCTTTCATCCAGGGCTCACTTCCCTTGAACCACTGAGCCTAAGATCCCTCATGAATTGCACCCCCATGGTGGGGCTGGGAAGGGGAGGCTGTCCTCCCCTCACCCAATGACTCTCATCCAGACTGTGGGCCAGTGGCCAGCTGGCAGTGCAGGATGGAGGCAGGCAGGCAGCGCTTCATGTAACTTGTTCTAATTTTCCATTTCCTCCCCTATGCCCCGAGGCTACGGCAAACATGGTTAGCACATGCATGTGGAGGCGTGCATGTGCTTCAAAACTGCCAGCTCTGCTCCACCCACCTGGCATAATGCCAGCTCTCTGCAAATCGGTACTACCACCAGACCTCCACCTGGTGGCAGCAAGAGCTGGGAGGACTTGCATCCCTAATCTAGGAGAGGAGAGCTGCCTGGCAGCCACTTGACCCCCCCCAGCCCCCCGCAGCCGAACCCCGGTGACTCAAGCTCATTCCCAAACTCGGGTTACCGGCATGGGAGCAGTATAACACATTACAGCACCTTAGCCCTCTATGCCACTGGGCCAGCACCACCTCTGAACCACCGAGGCTGGGATACTGGACTTTATTGTTTCAAAATTGTTGGAAGAGTTCTTTGCTATAAATTTTAGAACTTTCCCACCAGTGTAAGGGATTAGCGTAAAAGCAGAAAACTGAATGCTGGGCAACTAATAACTGGTATACCGCCTCTTGAATTTCTGGCCAAGTTAAAGATGAAAGTATTCAGTCTCTGTCTTCCTTTTATATCTTCAAATGGAGGTACAGTATATCTGAAAAGACCATGTAAAAGCAAAAAAGAAAAGATACAGCTTTTGTAGAAGGAAATATAAAAACATAATCAATCCTTATGGAAAGGGAACTATGAAAATATGAATTTCCTCCCTTGGAATACAGGGACCTATAAACATCCTTTAGACAAGCAGTTGTTACCATGTGTCACAAAGCATGTATGTCACATTGTAACATGGCACAAAAAACACAACCGAAAGGAAGAAGTCAGATAGGTGGAAAGACGACATGTGTTACAACAAAAAACATGGATTAATACCATGGTAGATCATGGTTGGGAGCGGCAGCGCGCAAAAAGAATTAGACCACGGTTGGAAAGGTGGAGGAGCCGAACAGCGGTGGTGCAGACTAGTACAGTGAACACGAAATGCTGTGCTGGGATGCCCTCTACTGGCAAGTGGGAACGAGTGGCAGAGCAGGAACAGGCTGGTAGACACAGAGCAAGTAAAGAGCAGCACAATAAGCGGCCGCAGTGAGAAAAAAACATGTAGGACATCTGGGAGAGAGAGCAGTGTGTCTTACTGCAGCAGTCGGCAGAACCGCAGACAATCACAGCGGTAGTGTGCAGACCGGCAGCACCAGGTGCGTAAAATCGCTGAACCACTGTGACTTGCATCGCAAGTCTCTCCATGCGGTAGCTCCTCCGCGTCGTGGATCGGAACATGTAAATGGGCAGCAATACCCAGAGTGCAGCAGCAAACACCAGCAAACTGTGTCAAAATCAGGCTGAAACGAACACGGAGAGATACACAGAAAGATAAGTGGGCACACTGAGGAATGTGACTGTCCGGGCTGTATATGTAACGTGGGTGTACTGTAGGGGCTGAGAACCACATCAGTATATTAATAGATAGCAAATTGTGAACGTGCACGCGCATGTTGTGAAGTGAGCAGAACATTATAGAGACAGTAGTGAGAAGCAAAAAACTGCTATTTTGAGACGTCTTTGTGACTCATAATACTAATACGTAATACTAATCATAAACAGTAACCTAGCACAGTGCTAGCCATGTTACTAGCGGATTAACCCACTCGAAAGCATGGGTCTACTGTGGAATTAATCCATGGTTGGTTGGTTGGACCCACTCGGCCTTTGGCCTCGTGGTCCAACCCCCCCCCCAACCATGGATTAATTCCACAGTAGACCCATGCTTTCTCGTGGGTTAATCCTTACATAAACCTTCTTTCCTTTGCTACCTACTCTTGTCCAAACTATCCAATAGGAAATTAAAATCCCCTCCCCCAAATCACATGCTTTCTGTTATGCAAATAAAGATTAATGGCGATGGTATCTAGAAGAGTTCCTCGTGTCCCACGAAACAGACTCCCCACCCTATCAGCTGTATCCTCCCTGAAAATCCCAAAGGAAGGACCCCAAACCCATTCTTTTCTTGCCTGAGCAACATCAAACAAGGAACATTGCCTTGTTTCCTGCAAAAAATATATACGGTATATATCAAAGTTGGAATGATAGAAACAGGGAAAAATGGTGTCCCTTTTTTATGCTATAAACATTTAAAGAAGCTGTATGCAGGGATCCCATAGTGAGAATGGTAAAAGGGAGGACATCTTAAATCGGAATACGGAAAGAAATAACCACAGTCATGTTACAGCCTTCCTGGAGGATTTCTCCTTTTCCTTTCTTGGTCTGTTGGAGGCAGAAACTCCAGAAAGAGTGCCCTCCTCAGTCTCAGAAGCAGGCAGGGTATGAGAGGATCTAGAATGCATAGAGTTCATAGAGACATCAGAGTCCACTTCTCCAGTGTTTGAATCACCCAATCCTTTGAGTGTTTAAGACTGCAAACTTGTTATTAGTGATGTGCTGGCAGATGTTTTACACCCCCCAACACTTGCCTTCCCCACCTTGGTCCCTTCCCAGCTCTGCCCCTTCCCTGAACCCCATGTGCCCCATTCCACACTATGGCTTCTTCAGTACCCCACTGCAACAAGGCATCACAGATTTTAGGAATAGGCCAAGGAGCTGCAGCACAGTACTGTATGGGGAGGTCTTCAAGCTGCCCAGAGAATACCCAGAACTTAGGTAATAGGACTAGTAGTGCCACATAACAAGACCTACAGATACTGCCCACTATGAATAGCAAGCCAGCCTCCACCAACCAACCATGCTGTAGTGCTCCTGCGGGACACAGCTTATCATGACTGTTCAGTTACTTCTCCATGTGGTCTGTCTCTCTCATTGCACTAACTGAAAGTTTAAAAAAAAAAACGTTTTTCAAATTAACTTTCTCTCACTTCTCCTCCAAGCCCACTGAGCTGCTCCAATCCTTTCTCACTGTCTTGAGTCCTGAAGGTAGTGGACATTCAACCCGACTGACAGTGCATATAAGGAGTGACTCTGACTCTTCTAACTACCCTACTGAGTATCTGACTCGAACCTCCGCCCGTGCACTATAGTTACCATATCACGCCTAAAGACATGCCATGGGCAGCTTTCTTTGCAAGGAGATGGACAGCCACAGTATAGTGCCAGTGGTCCATGCAGTAAGGCAACCACTCTGATTCTTCACACCACTGGCCACCACACAGCAACAGTGCCTGGCTGCAATACTGACTCCCGTGCTCACATCTTGCATATCTGTATGGGTCAGGTGGGGGTGGCCATGATGGAGATTGGCCAACCCCGCAGTCAGGTGGGTCATTGGTAGTGATAGCAAATGCAGCAAGAGCAAGAAGGAGGGACAAATGAAGGGGGAAGAGGATAGGCAGGACAAGACTTATTTGATGAATGGGCTGCCCAAATGCCATATTCTTCTGCAGCCAGAAAAAAAGACAAGTAAAGTCAGTCTATTAACACATTCACATTATACACGCAACCCGACCCCACCCTCAATCAGTCAGCAGCAGCAGCATACCTTAAGCCAAGGGAAGTAAGACACCACAGAAAGCCAGATGTATTTGCATTCTGGGAGCTGCTCAGATGAACTTACTGCCAGGTCGCACAAGCCAGTAAACAGCTGAAGAGAGTTAACTACTGCCTTGAGTGAGCCGGTGCGAGCCAGCTCCAGCACATCACTTCTCGTTAAGAAGAGAAATAATCGCAAACTGGGATTTCTTTACTGAAGATCTCATTTTCCTTCGAGAAGCCACTGTCCTGCCATCTGGGTTGGGGGGGCATAGGATCCTGTCGACCATCTGTCGAGGTAGAACACAAAGCGGGGTAACAGCAACCATATCATACTGAGCTGTTGAAGGGGCTGGTTCAGGTATTTTATTTGCAGTCAAGGTGTCTGTGTTTAAAGAGGGAGCAGAGGTAGTCAACTCCACCCTTGTGTGAACAGAGAGGGAGGACCTTGGAGTTAAAGTATGGAGGTGCCGTCTTGGAGACCCATGTTGGTAGCAGAAGCAGGGGCGTCATGTTAAGCCTTCTTTAGGATAATGTCCTGGCCATAACCATCTGACCTGTTTCTAGAATCCCAAGGACAGTTGTGAAAAGAATGACCTTTTCTTCACAAAGATTGCAGAGAAACAGCTTACGACACATCATGCTAATGTGACCATATTCTCCAGAAAGACCACACTTAGAGGAGAACTGCTCTGAACATGTAAGTCATTTTTCTCAGAAGCTGCTTTTAAGTACTGATTAAAATTCTGTTACTGTTCCATCTATACAGGCCTTTAGCAACCTCGGAGGGGATTTCTGCTTTATAATCTGATGCCAAGTACCGTTTTAGAACCATGTGATATAATTTATGTCTCTCTCAGACACAGAGTTCTGTGGTAGAACATGGATGCATTGTACTAACAATAGAAGAGTAGAACAGGGACATAAACTACATCATACTGTTCTAAAATGGTTCTTGCCCGGAGCATGTAAATTGGAAGCACCCACTAGAATAACTTAAAAGCCTGGATAACTACAGCAATAACAGAATTTGAACCAGCATTTGAAAATCAGCTTCTACCAAGAAAACTGACGACTAGATTCAGAGCAGTTCTCCTTTAAGTTGGTCAGATGTGCAACTTCAATGAGTTTTGACTTCACATTTGTAACAGGCCTTGGGCTGTTCTGCATAGAAGCATATACCTCTGTCTCTCCCAAGGAAAAAGTTATTTAGTACTACATGCACCACTCCAAAAGTAGACTGCTTGAGCTTCACCATGAACCTCCCCCCACCCCGTCCTTATATTTTCACTATCCATAACCAGATCAGGTGGACCCTTCACATCTTTGACACAGCCAGAAATAAATGTCACTAACATGAACCCCTTCACTTCAAAAGAGAATAGTGTCAGCTTTAGTCAGAGGTTTTGTTAGGGGGATTGCAATGAAGGGACCCCATAAAGGGGAAAACGTTAAATGTTGGTATTTGGTCCAAAACCTTTCCAGAGTTTTGGCTTTCTGAAAACTGAAATCAAACATGTCTTCCCCTGAAACATGAATGAGGGCATAGATTTCAGAGGAGAAGAATTGCTTGGAGCCTTTTAAGAATTTTATAGCTACACGCACCCTGTCCAGGTGCTCCTCAGTACCCCCTTTGTACTTTAGCCTGCTAGCATTTCTTCAGGATGCAGGCTCATTTTTCTCTCTAAAAAGGTTTGCAAACCTTGACCCAGTACTCGGCCTATGGGAGCCAGTATTCGATGGTCCAGGCTCAGAATCAGTGTGTTGTCCTTGGCTGTCCTAGCCCTGCATATCCAAGTTATCTCCCTCAGGAAAATGTTGTTCTGACCTCTGGTTAGTGTTCTGTTGAGCTTGTTCAGGAATAGCCCCCCCAAACCAGTATTACCAGAAGCCCCCTTCCACTTCAGTCTCCAAGGCCAGCCACAGGTGCAGTGTTCCACAACATGCTACCACTATACCCTCCCCCCACCAGCACACCAGTCACACACTTATCTTGGTAGCACAAGTGGACAGTTGTGCCACATTTTAGACTGCCATTGGCATTCTCTGATTGTAGATGACGATGCCTCTCATTCCCTTTGATAAAAGTAAAAACGCAACTTCCGAAATGGGGTTTGAAGCTGAGAATATGTGAAACTATGTATGTCCCTCTCAAGTCTCAACTGTCTCCATGTCACCACAAGCAGTCCCAGCAGTGGTGCTGAAATACAAAATGACGAAGTGTTAGAGCAGCTGAAATCAATGACCCAATCACGAGTTCACCGAGAAACAAAATAAAAACCTTTAAAATGGCAACTGTCATACAGGGGGACAAAAGTGTCTCAAGACAGCAGAAGATGATAGTGGCTCTGAAATAGTCTCTCAAAACAGCAGCACCCTCTACTGGCAAGTATACCAGTAGAGGGACTACTTATAAGAAAATTAATTTCTATTATTTTTATTAATATTTAAGTGATTTATTTTTATTTGATTAAAATATTATGTTCAGCCCATTTTCTAAGCACAATAATCCCCCCCGTGGTGGGCAGTATGAGCTATACCAGACCTTCCAGGGACTATCAGGCCCTCTGTCTGCAGCGCTTGTCCTCATTATGCACCTGGGCAGTCCAGTATAGCTCAATACCACAAGTACAAATTCAAACAGAGGTTGCACAGGGCCTGGGGTGCCGGGATAAAGCAAGAGACAATTTCACAAAGTTAGAACAATCCCGCATTCACCACCCAAGATAAACAGAGATGCTCAGTCAGTATTCATAAAGTGCTGATTTTATTCCAGTGCCAGTGACAGGCAAAGAAAACACACATCTCCTGATGCGTTTCGGAAATTACATTTCCTTTTTCAAAGGATCTGTGTGTTGTAACAATGACCCATCTTATGTACTTTAACAATGCATCATCAAAATGAGCCACATCACAAGAAGAAGTAGTGACATCATATCCAAAGTGACTAAGCTCAATACTGCCCATCCTGTTTGATATTATTGCCTACATACTCCCCATCACCGACCATACCCCCTTCATGCCCGGCTTTCCCAGCCCCATCACATGGTTTCTCCCAGACTTACCTCTGCTTCATTCCCCCATGACTTATGCCCCACAGAGGGGCAATGGAGCTTCCCAACTCCCACCATGGACAGGAACCATTGGATGGACGTGCCAGGGGTTGCTGGTGTGGGCCTGCCAGGGGTCATAATTCATCCTGCCTGGTTGGAGGTTTTCCTCATTTGCAGCCCCTTGCAGCACCAGTCCCTCTAGATGGCAGTGTTGTGCATGCTCACATGCATGTATGGAAGCATGCATAGCGATACATCAGCTGGCATCCCCCACCACCCACATAGCTGCTCCCTACTGCACTGCCACCTGTGGTCACTCATGTGACAGTATCACAGCAGAGCTGGCTACTCTCCCTCCTTGTCAGAGGAGAGCGTTCTCTGGGAAGCTCCATCCTCCTCTCCTCAGCTGTCCCTTGAGTACCCAGCCTTGTTCTTGAACCCAGGTTACCTGCAGAGCAAGCAGAGCCCTACTGCTGCACTGAATGTCTTTATTGGGGCACAATAAAATAAACATACCCTGGACTCACTGGTGAGTGATGCAATATTTGGGGAACAAGAATCTTATTTACTATAACATACAGAACACTTTAATAAAGTAATTTGAAGCCGTTTTCCAGTATCTAGAAAAATAATAGTCAGACACAAGCTTATAGTTAATGAATTTTCTGTATTTATGTCCCCTCATTTTTATGTTGGCATGCTTGCGCAGCCAACATCTTGCGGCAGTACAGATTTGGAGGCACGGTCACTGTTGGGCGAATGCAGGGCATGCATCAGTAGGTGTGTCCCTCATTCCCCAATCAGCCTGCATGCCAGCGCCACATCACCCGGGCGAGCACATCTAAGGAAAGGTCAGCTGCAATGCGAGCAAAGCTCGTCACATGCAGCGGACCTCCCGACGTGCTTACCAGGAAACACAAACATGGTGGCACACTGCCCGCCAATCTGCCGACTTCGGGGGTGCCCAATCCCCCTGTCGGCTTACCCAGCCCCCAATGTATGTGCCGACGGGGGAGCCCACTCCCTGTCAGCATAAAGAACCCCCCATTTGTTATATGCCGAGGGGGGTGCCCAATCCCTGTCAGCATAAAGTAACTCCCCCCTTTTGTTGTGTTCCGATGGGGGTGCCCAATCCCCCGTCGGCTACAGCTGCCCCCCCAAAAAACAAGGCTCTGTTGGCATGCTGGGAGCCCACCCCAACGTGCCACATGCCCTGTAAACACAAAAATGGTCCCACAATGTTTTTGTTGTACCTGTGGAAAAGGAAGCGGTCCTCGGCGGTCTCCTGCCCCTCCACAACCCGTGCCCACCACTCGCACCTGCCTCCCCACCCCCTCACCCCATATTTACCTCAGAGTCTGGCACGATCATCTTCATTGGACCGGGAACATACTCTGCTGCAAAATTTCCTGATATAAACCATTTTCTGTGTATTACTCAGTCATTTGTTTTACTAAATGCAAAAGCCTACTGTTTAATTCTTGTTTTAACTGTGTGATTCTTGGAGCCCTGCACAGGAAGCAGGAAGAGGAGACTGTAGTTCTCAAATTCCCACCGAGAACTACAGACTCATTTTTACTATTTTTTATTTCATTCTGTCTGGCTAAACACCTTCTGGGGACAAAGAAACTGTTTATTACTCAGTTTGCACTTTAAATTCTGAGCTTTTTTGCTCAAAACATTCGTGACCCTCACGAACCACTTCCGGGTCATATACTCTCCTTAAAAGAGAGCTTACAAGGGCGGCTGCAAAATTAGATACTCTGCTGCAAAATTTCCTGATATAAACCATTTTCTGTGTATTACTCAGTCATTTGTTTTACTAAATGCAAAAGCCTACTGTGTAATTCTTGTTTTAACTGTGTGATTCTTGGAGCCCTGCACAGGAAGCAGGAAGAGGAGACTGTAGTTCTCAAACTCCCAACGAGAACTACAGACTCATTTTTACTATTTTTTATTTCATTCTGTCTGGCTAAATACCTTCTGGGGGACAAAGAAACTGTTTATTACTCAGTTTGCACTTTAAATTGTGAGCTTTTTCACACAAAACCTTCGAGACCCTCACGAACCACTTCTGGGTCATTATACCCCATATATTTACAACATAACGAGCAGGGCGAGTAGAGCAGGGCAACGCGCTAAGACGCACGCAAAGACACGCGCGTCGGCGCGTGTTCGGCGTGGGAGAGTGGACTGTTGAACAATCCAGACAACAAACTGAGTAAACAGTAAGTTGTACCAGTCTAAAAATAACTTTAAGCGACCTACTATGGCAGACTTCATTAAATCTGAGAGCGGGGAAATTGGTATTAAATGTCCTATATGTTCCATGTATTCATTTACCACAGAATTTCTGGATCCAAAATCAAGCAACAAATGTGTAAAATGTATAATTAATGAAGAACTTCAGCTAGAAATACTTGCATTTGGGGAAAGACTTCAAAAAGCTGGAATCAAGTCAAAAAAGTATGGTGACTAGATTTCAACAAAATAATGATCAAATAATCAAAGCGCCAATAGAAAATAGTGTAAACCTGGCAGAAACTACAACAGATGATTTAATAAACTTTCGGACAAATACAACCTCAGTTAGGGTAGACCTACATTCTCAAAATACAAACACTAGGCTATTAATTGACCTCCCAGTAACCAATAGAAAAAGAATTAGAGAAAACGAAAATCCTGTCTTAGATGATGACTGGGTAACTGTAAATAATACAAGAGCTGCAAAAAGGGTAGAAGGGCAAAAGCCTCGAACTACCATTATCAAATCAATACTCAATGTTAAATTTAGATAATGACATAGAGACTTTCTACATAATAGGACTTTAGAAATTTCTCCCAATAGTAATATGGAAATTCAAACTCAAGAACAAATAACAAATCCTGAAATTAATATAAATCAAACTCAAACAATCAAAGCCACATGTTCTCCACCCACCCAACTTTTTATATTGGGTGACTCCTTGGTGAAGTTCCTAGACCATCAAATTTGCAATCCTGACAAAGAAAATAGAACAGTGTCTTCTTTTAGAGGTGCAAAAATAGGAGACATTACCAGAATGTTAGAGGACATCATACCCAAATCCCATAACTCAAATGTTATAATCCATGCAGAAGCCAACAATATATTTAGAGACTCAATACACAAAATCAAACAAGATTATGTATCAATGACAAATAAATTAACTGAACTAAATTGCGGTATAACCTTTTCAGAAATTCTCCCAATACCCAAAGCCTCAGAACACCTGCAAAATAAAATAAAGACCATCAATAACTGGCTTAGAAATTGGTGTCTAAAACAGGAACTTGGATGTATCACACACTGGGAGGAGTTTACTAGGAGGGAAGAACTATTTGCATATGATGGTCTACACCTTAGCAGAAGAGGGAACAACTTATTGGGAAAACATATGCAGGTCCACATAGAAAAAATTTTAAACTAAGCCATGAGGGGGAGTGTCCAAAGAATTTGGAAACTTTAAATACTATTAGACCCCACCAGCCTAAAAACTATCTAACTAAAAATATCATAAAAGTTTGTAAAAACTCTCAATTTAATAATACTGAATTTAACATACTACTCTTGAATGCAAGAAGTCTCTTAAATAAAATCGATGAGCTAGAAGATTATATTCATGCAAAAAAATCGACATATGTGCAGTGACGGAGACTTGGTTTAGAAATGAGGACTGGGGAACTGAAATAAGGGGATACACAAAATACGAGAAAAATCATACTAACACCAGAGATGGAGGTGTTGCACTATATATACATAATAGATTCAAAAGCTATAGTGCAACTAAATACAATGAAACTACATTAAGTGAAATAATATGGACTAAAATCAATCTTACACATGAACATACTGTCTTGGTAAGCTTAGGTTATAGGGCCCCAAATCTCAACTCAAAAGAAAACTTAGAATTCATAAACAATATTGAAAACAATATATTAGATAAAAACTGTTTATTAATGGGTGACTTTAACCTTCCCAATATTGATTGGATAAATTTAAAAGCAAATACCATTTGGAAAACTCATTTTAGATCTAATGTGCATCAACAACATGAGGCAATTAGTAAATTCTCCTACTAGAGGTAATAACATTCTGGATCTGATATTTTCAAATTGACAATACAGAAGAAAAAGTCACAATAGATCAACTATTAGTTAACAGTGACCATAACATGGTCCATATAATAATGAATCTACCTCATTCAACAACAACATCTGGCTGTACTACTGTAAAAGATTTTATTAATGCAAACTATAACAAAATCAAGCAAGACTTATCTAAATGGAACTGGGCTACGACCTGAAAGATAAGGATATCAACTAGTTTACAACAAATTTATGTTAAAATAAACACTTGTATAAAACTTTGGGTCCCCAGTAGAAAGAAATATATCAAAAACAAAAGAGCCCCTTATGGTGGAATTATAAAATAGAGAACATTTTAGCTAAGAAACACCGTTTATACAAGAAATATAAAAACAAAAAAACAAGTGAAAATTGGAATAAATACAAGCTAATATCAAACAAAAGTAAAAACATGAGTATAAAAGAAAAAAATCTAGAATTAAAATTAGCTGTTAATGTCAAAGACAACAAAAAACTTTTACAACTATATTGGTTCTTTAAAAAAAAACAGTCCTACCATAGGACCATTACAGGCATCCCAACAACTAATTACTAATGAAGTTGAAATAGCAAATAAAATGAACGATTACTTTGTAAACATTTTTCAAAAAAATACATCTAATCCAGTAATGGAGCATACTATAACATCATCTTTTCCATATATAACAGAAGATGAAGTTAAGGAAGCTATTGATAAACTAAAAAATAGCAGTTCCCCGGGTCCCGATGGTATCCCTCCACTATTTATCAAAAATTTAAAAGTTCAACTAATTGGGCCATTAACCTTGTTATTTAACCTGTCAGTCTACACAGAAAAAACAGTAACAAATTGGAATAAAGCTATAGTTATTCCTATTTTTAAAAATAGCAATAAACACCTTGTCAAAATTACAGACCTATTAGTTTAACTGATGTTATGTGCAAACTTCTAGAAAGAGTACTTAAGGGTAGAATTACTGATCATCTTGATGAAAATAACATATTGGACATTCATCAACATGGATTTACAAAGAACAGATCTTGCCAAACAAATTTACTGTACTTTTTGGAACCAGTGAGTAATGCATTGGATAAGGGATTCTCAGTGGATGTAATTTTTTTGGACTTTTCCAAAGCTTTTGATTCGGTCTCACATGGGATATTAATATCAATTAGTCAAATTAAAACTAGATTCTAAAATTATAGGCTGGATTCAAGCTTGGTTACTAAATAGAACCCAACAAGTGTCTGTTAAGGGTTATTTATCTAATCCAGGCCAGGTCACAAGTGGAGTTCCAAAGGGTCTGTTTTGGGCCCAACCTTGTTTAACATTCTGATCTCTACAATGTGTCCCCTTAATAATTCCTGCTGGTTAGCAAAGTTTGCTGACGACTGCAAAATAGGTTGTATAATAAAAGATCAAAACGATAATAATGAAGTGCAAAAAAACCTGGACCATCTAGTAGATTGGTCCATAGAAAAAAGTATTTTATTTAATGAGACCAAATGCAAGGTGATGCACTTGGGGAAAAATAATCCTTGTTATCCTTACAAGATCAATAAGACTTACTTGGAGCAAATTACTTATGAAAAGACTTGGAGTTATAATTTCCAACGACTTTAGTTTTAACAAACATACAATTTCAGCTGCCAAAAAAGGAAACAGAATTCTAAACTGCATTTTTAGAAATATTAAAAGCAGGGAGGCCAAAGTTATACTGCCTTTGTACTCAAGCTTAGTAAGACCCCATCTAGAATACTGCAGTTCAGTAGTATCACCTTACTTAATTAAAAACAAAAAACTTATAGAAAATATTCAAAGAAAAACAACTAAGAAAATAAATGGATTGCAAAATTTAGATTACGAAAGTAGATTAAAAGATTTAAATCTCTATTCTCTTAACTATAGGCGACTCCATGGTGATTTATGTCTAACCTATAAAGCCTTCCATAACGACTTAATGTTTGAAACTATCAGTTTAGATAGAAATATAAGTAACAAAAATACCAGATCTCATACACAAAAACTTAAAGGAACCCCCAATAATACTGTAAAAAGAAATAATTGGTTCTCTCAAAGGATTGTTAATCTCTGGAATAATTTACCATCCAGTGTAGTCAACAGCGAAACTATAACTATGTTCAAATCAAATATTGACAGAAAAAGGAGACCTTAAATTCTGTTTCCATCCATGAAGGATGAAAGTTCGTAAAAGGTAGAAATACCTACTGAACACGTATTTAACTATGAAACTATGAAACACGTCTGCACTCTTCAAAGCTGACCGCGAACTGAGGAAATGCCAGTAAGCTGTATAATTGAATAAATAGAGGGTTTTCAACTTTGATGCATATTTCAGGCATGTTTTGGAATTTTGGCACCAAATTTTCAACATGGGGTTTTTGGGACCCCTCCTCATGAATTCTGGCACTGTCATGGAGTTATTTGGTCCTGAAAGGTGATTTTGCGGTCACTGTGCAGAATCACCTCGGAACAGTAATGAAATGACATTGCCACTATTCATCGGGGCTCTCAAAAAGCCTATGTACAGAATTTGGTGACCAACTTCAAAAATAGCTGTTCTGGCGTCGTTGCACTTTTTTACATACATCGTAACATCATGAATTTGTGATATCTTCACTCCAGATTTTCAAACTTGACATTTTTCCACACCTCCTGATGAACAGTACAGCTGTCATTTTACATATCCTGCCCAAAATGTGTTTTCTCACGTCCAGCGCAGAATAGCATGGTCGTTGCCCGAAATCACTTTTTGGGACAGTTTGTGGAAATGACGGTGACACTGTTCATGAGCAGAGGTCCTAAAATGCCTATGTTGAAAATTTGGTGCTGAAAGTCCATAAAATGACTGTGTTGCAAGCGTGCATTGCACAGTTTCCACACACCCTTGTAACTTCGCAAATTTGCAATATTTCCATGCCAGATTTTCAACACTGGCATTTTTTCACACTTCCTTATGAACAGTACAGCTGTAATTTTCACATCCTGCCCAAAATGTGTTTCCACACCAGTGGCACACGATGGTGTGGTCACTGTGGGAAATCAACTTTTGGGACAGATTAACAAAATCGGACCGCCACTGTTCATAAGGGGAGGTCCCAAAATGCCTATGTTACAAATGTGGCTACCAAACTCCCAAAAATAATTGGGTTATGGACGTGTGTTGCGCAGTTTGTATGCATGCTCATTGCTTCACCAATATTTCATATTGTCACTCCAGATTTTCAACATTGCCATTTTTTACGCCTCCTCATGAATAATACAGTTGTCATTCTCCACATCCTGCCAAAAATGTGTTTTCATCCTTCTGTCGCCAAATCTTTCGGATGAGACGTTAAACCGAGGTCCCATCTGCCTGTTCTGGTGGTAGTTCAGGTGGATGTTAAAGATCCCATGGCACTTATCAAAAAAGAGCAGGAGAATTTCCCCGGTGCCCTGGCCAAATTTCCCCCCATTCACTAAAAATACCACCAACAGCTTAATCTGGTTCAGAGTCAGTTGGCATTCATCTGTATCCCCCTCCCCCGGGTCGTGCCTGAAAATAGGCAGAATTTGCCTAGTGCACTTACCCGGTCAACAAAAACTAAATAAATAAAATAAAAATAAATGGCACAGCCACTGTGCAAAACCACCTTTCAGCTAACAAAGTGATTGTGCCACTTTTCATGAGGTGGCCTGACAAGCAGCCCATGTTGAAAATGTGGAGTGAAACTACCACCACATGCCTATGGTGCTAGGGTTTTCAACTGTAGTACCCCAACCGGTACAGACTGACAGGCATCAGGGGTGTGACTTGGGATCATCGGATGTAATGCTCACGCCATTCCACCCCCACCCCAACCCTGCAGCCACTGACAGGCATCGTGGTGTGCCTTGCACTGTTCAGCCGAAAAGTTCACCCCACACTCCTATACTGCACCCACATCAACGTATTTCCTTATAGAATAGAGTAAGTATAATGCCCAAAGACCCCAAAGCACACCCCGACACTTGTCAGTGCCTACAGGGTAGGGTGAGGTACAATGGCATGAGCATTATAGCTGACAACCCAAAGGCACACCTCAATGCCTCTCACTCTCTACAGGGTGAGGGTGGTGTTGGCGTCACTTCAATACTTCACTACCATTCCTATTATGCATCTCTAGCTCTGGCACTGCCAATGCCAGCGCGACAACATTCGGCTTTGACAAACGCTTGTTTATTACTGAGAACATTTGTATGAAAACAGAATCCATGTGACTGTTCACCTCATCCTGCTGCTCCTGCCCCCCCAACCTCAATAATGCTCTGTGTGTGGAGTCACAATCTGTTGCTGTGGAAATGACTATGATCTCACAAAACATAGGATTATGATGACTTCAGTAGGGGGACAAGCAGGAGGATGAGATGAATGGGCCAATCTGCAACAACTGCCCAGATGCTCCCCACTTGTGGATGGCTGTGCATGTGGAGGCATCCCCAGCCCATGGCCTCACTGCCCCATACTCAGAAAGCAGCGTGGAGGGGCCAGGGCATGTCAGGGGCAGAGCTGGCCTGACATCTCCCAGACTGGCATAAGAATGGATCCCCTCTGCTCCATGTAGAACAGGGTACTGTGGGATATGGCATTCCTCCAAGGATTGCTGTATCCCTAAAGATAGATTCGGTTGAAAAAAAAAGAATTTAGCAGACAGTCCCGGCCCTCCATGCCCACTTGAAGGGCTGGGGCAATGAACACCCAGGCTCAGCAGGCCTCATAATGGTCCAGGATGTGCCACAGGGGACTGACATGCATGGCAGATTGGTGTTACTACAGGCCCATCCTGGGGGAAGGGAGTGGAGTCATGAGGGAGCATGAACAATACATTTTTTTTAAAGTAATAAGAATCAAGCTGAATTGTGTCTGAACATTATAGTTTCAAATGTCTTCCTGGATACTCGAAAAATGTTTCAAATATGTTGAGCCACATTTTTAAAAGATTTTACACACAGAATATGTGCAACTCTGGGTAGAACAGGATGAAACAATATGCTGTACCTAAAAGATGAGGAGGCAGAGTGGCTTTTCATTATCAGCAGAACAAAACAGGGCTGGTTCGATGGCGCTGCTGCTCGGGAGACACCTGCCATGCCACTGATATGGGTTCATGCTAGATTCTGGAGAAGCTGCTTCAGGTTGGCACATTCAGGATCCAGCATCCCACTGACTACTCTCCTCCTCTGGGTGGGTACTGGAGCCAACATTGGCAGCTGGCATGCTGTTTTTCACACTGAGAAAACAGAGCACTCAGGGCTGAGGTTGAAATTAATCATTTAAGAATTATGTAAGATCTCCTGCAAGCAAACAAAAAAAAACTCATGAGCACTGGCTAGGCTTCCCAAAAGAGCCATGTAAACATGGTGAGAACTGGTTAGGCTCCCCAAATGAAGTCAAGCAGATCTGGATGGAGTGCACTGGCTAGACTGCCCTACAGAACCAAGAAAACCTGGTGAGCACTGACTAGGCTCCCCCAACAGAGCCTACACAACACTCAACTGGTTTGCTTTATTTTTGTTTAACTGCCATATATTTTTTCATTAAATTATGGATTTCAACCTCAGCCTCAAGTGTGCTGTTTCCTGAGTGTGAATTCGAACACATTTGTGCATGGCAGTACAGGGTAGCATTGGTGATGCAGCACTCCATTTTTGTGTTTCTCCAAGCACGCTAGCACCCCTGATGGCACAGGTGAGGAACTGCAAAGCATGACCTGCAACAGTGGAGTAGGAAGAAGGCATTATGGCACTAGGAAGCATCAGGGGCATATGCCATAGTATTCTAATGCATTGTGCCGACACTTTTGGGGGGTTGGGACACATACAAAGAGGGAAACATACTGGTGTACCGGGTGAGTGACAGCAAAGGCTCTCTTGACCCCCTGCTATGGAATGTGAGTTGATCTGGCCCACAGAGGGTGAGTACCACCTTTAGAGAATAAGCAGTAGGGCATCCCTACAGTGGGTGGTGAGAGGTAGTGCCTCAAGCATAAGGAATTCCAGAGCATCTGGGGGAAGAGTAAGTAAAAAAATAAATAAATAAATAAACAGAATAAAAGAGGTAATGTTTGCTGAAAACTGAAAATAAATTTAGAATTTCCAACCACGAGGACTGCTTTGGGAATAAGCAAAGTTACTGACACTAACTACTTGCTTTTTTCCATTATCTATCATTCCTGACGAAGGCATTAAGGTCAAAAAGTTGTTTCACACCTAATATTTTTTAGGTTCCGTATGGTTTCCTGATACACCCTTTCTGTTCACTGGCAGCCAGCAGGCTGAAGCAGAACTTTTTTTAGACTGAGAATGGGCTCATGTTGAAAAAAAAAATGTTAAAAATGCTGGGATGTAGTGATTTGTAATAAAATGTACTGTAATTCTGCTGACATTTCCAGTATCTTATTTGACAGCACACAGTACCATGTATCATGACACTTCCCCACTTAACCTTCCCAGCATCATAAGGAAAAATGATAATAAACACAACAGCTGTTGATTTCTTTCAGTGGCAGGGCAGGAATGTGGAGTGGCATATTGCAGGAGAAAAGGTCAAACAATCAGATATACGCATTTCAAAGCAGGTAGCTCTCATTTGCATCTGGGTTGAAACACAAGTTCATGCAGATGGACTGCTGGAATGGAGCAGATGGAATTTGGAAGCCTGTAGCATTACCTGAATACATTTTGTTTCCACAGGCCATGTTCCGATCCAAGTTCAAAAGGTTAATAAGCAGCTCTATATTTATATGTAAAGATCACTCGGAGCTGGTGCCCCAGATCAGGCACCTGTTCCTAATAAGCTAATTGAGAAGTTAAATACATTTGACAGGTGTCTGTCATGTCAGTTTTTATAGGTCTTCTGCGGCTAGTTAAACCACTGATAAAAACTAAATAAGAAGCGAAAGGATTCCTTTTTTCTCAAAGCTCTTTACACAAAGGTTTTTAGCTGGAAAAGCCTACAGACCTGTTCTAGTCATGTAATAGGTACATTATGTTGAATATATTTATCTCACTTTTGACATTTGCAATTTACCTTTTTAACCTTTTTTTCTGCTTGTTGGTATGCCATACATGGTGCCAGTTTCCCAGATTTAAAAAAAATGATAGAGTACATTTTTGATGGATTTCCTCTTTAGAAAAGTTCTAATAATAGATGCTCAGAAATATTCAAGTTAAGCAGCTTTCGTACTTTGTGGCAAAAAATCTGGCTTGTCATGATTATAAAATAAAACTGCAGCACTGGTGGCTCAGTGGATTGGTAACTGGTTTAGGAGCTTTTCACCTCTAGGTCACTGGTTCGGTTCCAGTTCAGATCATTGGTGACCAGAAGACATTACATAAGCAAAAACACCCAACAAGGAGTGCGGTGTTGAGGGTAGTGTGGCCCAATGTCACGGAGAGCCCCTTACAGCCCTGAAAGTGTGGGTGTCCTCTGACGCTGTACAGCCTGAAGGGTCTTATTGTGCTTACAACGTGGGCTGTGTTGACCCGACACAACCCATGTTTTAATCGTGATAGGATGGGGGTTTCAATCAATCAGTTAATCAAAATTTATTTATAAAAAATGCCTTTCTGCAGCCAAGGCACTTGTACATAAAATAAGCAACATAAAAACATCATAAAATACAACAGCACCATAATTAAAAAATTCCTCAATTTAAACTATATAAATTGCACAGGCGGTTTAAGGACTAGAGAAGGCCAGGCTGAATAAATGTGCCTTTGATGCAGTTTTAAAACTCTGGATGGTCAAGCAGTCTTGCATCCGACAAGGTAGAGAATTCCACAGGGTCAGGGCCACAAAACGAAAAGATCAGGCTCCAGATGTCTTTAAACGGATCCTGGGAATCTCTAGCAGTCCCTCGTCGGTGGATCGGAGGTTTGAAGCACTGCAGGCAGCTCCGAGCAGGGTGCAGGCAGCAGTCAGCATAGCTGTGGGATTTCAGGGTCAGCATGTGCTGCATTGTAGAAGTGTGAGCTGCATACTGCTCTTTTGTCACCCTAGGCATTGTTTACTGGTACCTGCACTCCTCATGACTGCTTTAAGAGTGAGTTACAAATTACCTGCTTATTTTAAATATAATAATTTATTTGTTTTGTAGGGTGCTAGACATGAATACTACTTACAGGCACGACCGGGGCTAAAACAGTCAAACACAAATACAACATAGTCCAGGACAACAACACCATAAATCATTACATTTGTCAAAAACACCACAAGAATATTACAACTTAGAAAAAGGGAGTATCATCAGATGGCTGTTCGATGGCCTGTGTGAGATGAGTTGTGGTGATCTGAATCCAGTTCCTATTGAACAGCTGTCCACAAAACTGCAGTCGCAGCTGGCACTAAATGGCACCCTTGTTGCGGTCTCATAGGAAAGGGCAAGGACTTAATGGGCACAGAGTCTGAACTCCTCCCTCACCCATGTGGAAGCTCCTTCAGGCACATTTTTGAGGCAATGTAGAGAAGATCGCATTGTGGTCAACTGTACTATATCTATCTTGTGGATAAAGAGAGCGCTTCAGTTTGCAGCACTGTCAACTCACCACTTTTCACAAACAAATTTGCAAAAAAAAGGTAATCCATTAGGCTTCTGCAGTTTAATTCCTAGTTTCATGCGTGCTTCTGCTCACATTTCTTAGTGCACTTGAGTGTATGAGCACAGCAGTTTCCACATACATACCCATGTGTGTTCATGATACAGCAGTGCACGTTCAGTGAAATTTTGAACCTATTCTTTTTATTCAATTTTAAATCACCCTTTTGCTCCTCTCTTGTAAGATGCCCATGTTTCCCCTTTTAAATCTGCTTTACCATTTGTTTAGTTTTGAAAAAAATTAAAAGCAGAGCTCGTTGTAATACTGCTGTCATCGTCAGTATTTTTCATTGTTTTTAAACACCCATTTTACCATAAGGTCAAGTAGCAGTGTCTCTTGCATACTAGTTCTCCCCAAGTCATGTGAAAAGTGATATAATTAATGGGTTACATTTTTTCCCATAGCAAAAAGTGTGTGTAAATTGTCGTTATAAAGGAGTGTTTATAATGGCAATCATGCGCCACCTTTCTATGGCAAAAAAACATGAGCCAAAGCAGTGTCTTGCGTCCACAGAAACCACCTCTTCCTCTCGCACACTGACCGGGCAAAACACTCACCTCACAGCACTATCCTTCTCGCATAAAGCGGGCATCTTTTTCTGGCAAAAGCTCCTCTCTTTTATTTCTCTTTCCCCTCCCTCTGCAGGTCACATGACATAGAGACAAGAACCAGCATAACAACAACGTCCAAACCAGAAGGGAAAAAACTTCTTACGAAAATATAGCTTTGTTATTTAAAAAGTTTAACAGTTAAATGTTTTGAAAGCTTATTTCCTTAGGCATTTTCTATTGTTCTCACAGTTTTTTGCCTCAAATAAATACAGAAACTGCTTCCAAAAGGTAAGGCTACCTCGTTTCCTTTGCAGTCAGCAGGACACATTTTATGTAACTGTTGAGGTGAAAAAATGCGACCCAACAATTATATAAAATAAAATATGGGGTGGTATGTTAAAACTCAAAGTTTACACCCCCCCATGGTGTTAGATGCTTTATAAACCGCTCGAGCTTTGCTCTCGGTGTTTATGTAGCGTCTAACACCTCAGGGGTGTAAACTTCTCATTACACACACCACCCCATACTTTATTCTGTTTGTAAAACGATAGGTGAAAACAGTGTCAGAATATAATGATACATCATATAGAATAACGTGGGCAACTGTGCACAACCAGGCTATGTTTCCACAGAGGGACTGACATGACTTTGTAGACCCTGAGAGCGAAGCTCAGGAGGTGTCTATGATGTCTTCTCACCCTGAGATGGAAATACGAGCCTTGTTGTGTATTGTTGCCTAATAGTATATTTGTTTTAATTCCTTTACTTTCTTTCTCAGACTGCCTTGAACCATGACTAAATAAACAGAAAACAGGATAAGATTAAAAACATTTAATGTGATTTAAGTAATTATCTACATGACCTGGCAACTTTTCCAGGAGTTCAGCTTTTATAGCAAACAGTTTACTTGGGGGTGTTTCAGTCTTGCTGATATCTTCCTCATGAGGAAAGTGCAGTAGGTAAACATCAGCAGTCCTAATGAACATCATAGTTTATGCTGTTGTATCACAGTAGTGACACAGCTGCTGTGGTACACCACCATTCTGACATCACTACTGTGGCACAGCAGTGTCTGGAAGTGCATGGATTTCTATACAGAACACTGAGCCACATACTATAGAATGGTTTTAGTAACATTCTAGGCAATGACAAGAAAATATTTATCATTTATTTAACCAGCCTGTCTCTTCATTCAGCTCGAGGCCAGTTACTAGACGCCCCTCATAGGGTTAAATTTGACCCTGAGAGCTATCATCTAGAGGGGGTCATTTGTTTGCTGGGTGACAGGATGTCTGAATGTTTGTGTACGGGATGTTCTGGTTCAGCTAGAAGTGTGGAAAGTCCAATCATGAATATTCATCGTTCTGTCCTCCTGATTGTCTATAAGAAGGGGAGGCAAGTGAGCAAAGGGGGGAGTCTTAGGTTCTTAGAGCAGAGAGGACAGATATTTCAGCCTCTGGCTGCAGCCAAGGAAGGAGCTACGGGTCCAGAGATGTGTCAGGACTCTGGGTCTGGGTGCCACTGGTCTCTGTCCAGGTCTCCAGAATCCCATCAGCAGATACCAGGAGTGTGTTAAGAGGGCCTTGAGGACCCTGGAGAGAATGAGAACCAGATGGCACACCAGGGAATAGTGTAGGGCCACCTCTCAAGGGTGGTCACCTGGGCCCTTGTGGATCCACTCCTACCAAGAGCAGCTGTAAGGTGGCTCAGGAAGAATTGGAGATACTGATGAAGAAGGGCGCAGTTGTAAGTAACCCTTGCACTAGAGTGGTCCTTTTCTGTCTTAAAGAACCCCAGGCCTGATAAGAGCTGGGGATGGTAAGTCCCCATGTGAGGGGCTAGACATGGGAGTTTGTTTCTTTGGGCCACTAGGGCTATCAGCATTGTGTTGAAAGGAGGCAGGTACAGCCGGACCAACTATATATCATTTTAACAGTACTGTCATAATGTTGACATGCTGTTCACTTAATTGTCTTGCAAGGGCAGAATGAGACGCACGCAGACATGGATTTGCCCCAGGGATAATCCTCGTCCTACCAGGAAGGATGCCACGCACAAATGGTCTTGGGATCCAGGGACCCCCTAGGGAGTTTTGGGATGTAAATACATTGGGGAAACATCAAAATTGCCATCACAGAGGCAACAAGCATTTGTGTGAAGCAAATAAACAAATCAAAATGAAAGAAAAAGCCACTATGGTTCTCAAAAGAGGTGGTGGGGAAGGTTAGGGAGAAAAAGATAGCATTTAGGAAGTATAAGGAAACACAGAAGGAGCAGGATAGAGAACTGTACCAGTTAAGACAGAAGGAAGCAGGGAAGTCAGTCAGAATAGCAAAGTCCCAAACTGAGGAAAAGTTAGCCAACTCGGTTAAGAAGGGGGATAAAACCTTTTATAGGTACATTAGGGAGCATAGAAAGACAAAGGGAGGGATAGTGAGGCTGAACAGAATGGACGGTGGGTGGGCAGAGAGGGACAATGAAAAAGCAGGGATACTGAACGAATACTTCTGCTCAGTATTCACAAAAGAGGAGGGGGGGGAGGTACCTAATCCAATTAACAGAAGCACTCTGGATAGGGGGGGTCAGTCCCAGTCCTTTCACAGAAGAAAGGGTTCTGAAAGAACTCCTAAAACTGAAGGTGGACAAAGCAATGGGGCCTGACAGGATTCACCCTAGAATTCTAAAAGAATTATGGTGAGAACTAGTGACACCACTGACTACCCCTTTTAACAAATTATGGGAGGATGGATGGTGTGGTACCTGAGGACTGGAGGAGGGTAGATGTGATTCCCCTTCACAAAAGTGGGAGCAAAACAGAGGCAGGAAACTACAGACCTGTCAGTTTGACCTCTGTGGTAGGGAAAGTGATGGAATCACTTCTGAAGAAAAGAACTATTGAGTACCTAGAGGCCAGTGGGGCACAGGACCCAAGGCAGCATGGGTTCACAGTGGGGAAGGTCATGTCAGATGAATCTAATTGATTTCTTTTACTGGGTGACCAAAGTAGTAGACCAAGGAGGGGCTGTGGACATGGCCTGCCTAGGCTTTAGCGAGGCATTTAACACAGTCCCACACAAACGATTAATAAACAAATTAGCCAGCCTGGGAGTGGGTCCCAGGGTGCTAGCCTGGGTAAAACATTGGCTGGACAACAGGACACAGAAGTAATAGTAAACAGAGTCCAATCTGAAGAAAGGGGGGTTATCAGTGGGATGCCGCAGGGTTCATTACTGGGTCTAGTCCTTTTTTAATGTCTTTATAAGTGACATTGCAGAGGAACTAGAAGGAAAAGTATGCTTCTTTGCAGATGACACAAAGATGTGCAACAGGGTTGATACACAAAGAGGCATGGAAAGGATGAGAAGGAACTTGGCAAGGTTGGAGGAATGGTCAGAAGTATGGCAGCTTGGATTCAGTGCAAAGAAGTGCAAAATAATGCACCTGGGAAACAAAAACCCAGGGGAGGAGTACACAGTGGGGGGGGGGTAGTAACGACAACAAAAATGGAAAGAGACCTGGGGGTAATCATATCAGATGACCTAAAGGTTGGCAAGCAGTGTGAAAAGGCAGTAGGGAGGACTGGGGGGATACTGGGATGTATAGGGAGAGGCATCACCAGCAGAAAACAGGAAGTTGTTATCCCTCTGTACAGACAGTTGGTGAGACCCCATCTGAAGTACTGCATCCAGTTCTGGAGACCCCATCTCCACAAGGACATAGACAGAATGGAGGCAGTCCAGAGGAGGGCAACTAAATGGTGCAGGGTCTGCAAGAGAAGCCATACAAGGAGAGACTAAAGGAGCTTAATATGTATACCCTTGAGGAAAGGAGGGGGACAGGATAGAAACTTTTAAGTACCTCAGTGGAATCAACAAAGTCCAAGAGGGTAGCATCTTTCAGAAAAAGAGATGTGCAAGAACAAGGGGACACAATTTGAAGATGGGGGGGGGGGGCTGCTTGGAGGTAATGTTAGAAAGTATTTTTTCACAGAGAGGGTTGTGGATGCATAGAGCAGCCTTCCCGAGGAGGTTGTGGAGTTAAGAGCAGTGGGAGAAGTCAAGAATGCATGGGGGAGACATAAGCCAATTCTAGTGGGAGGTAGGAAGAAATAGGCTGTTGGTTAACTAGGATCTGCAGCTTATTCAGTCAGTAGGGAAATGGGCAGACTAGGTGGGCCAAGTGGTCCTTATCTGCCGTCAAAGTCTATGTTTCTATTGTAAATGTACTTGGATTCATTCCAGTGATAACGTAAATATTTATGCTCCTTAAGTGCTGGGGTAAACCTGACAATGTTAAAATGGAAGTATTCAGGGAGAGAGAGAGAGAGAGAGAGAGCTTTGGAATAAGTGGGATGGAAATAGGAGCCCCATCTGTTAGAGAGTACAGCGGATGCAGCTATTATTGTACTGATTCTAGGCAGGATGATATGGAGGAGTTATTTATTGTGTATTATACCATGGACATAAGTGAACAGCCAATTAAATCGTCAGACTGGCAGTTTACCACCAGTCAAAATCCTGTGATAACCAATGGCTGTTGATAAGCAAATAATCCAAATCATCTGCAGCCCAGGAATAAATACAATAAAAATAAACAAACAAAGCAACCTCTTTAAAAGTTGCATTTTATCATAGTAAAAAAAAATGAACCTTGGTATAATCGCAATAAGCTATTCAGAGGATGTGTGTTATCGGGGGACTTACTACGGCTGGCAAGGATTTACCCACTCGGCTGCACTTCATGGGCAAACCACTCCAGCCGTGGTAAATCCCCCAATAACCCACACCCCCTCGTGGCTTGTTGCTTAACTATCTGCAGTGATAAAGTTAATGCGCCCAGCTTGATCCCAGCTCCATGTTTGGTCTCGGTTGGTGTGTGGTCTCTCGTTTCGGTGCCCCAGTGTATGAGTTATGGTGATGGGTGCCAGAACTTGGGGAAAGTCATGGAGCTGACATTCAAAAGGGTACAGAGTAAAATAGTTTTTGCAAGCCATTGCTTTTATACACAAAATTACTGTAGTTGCACAGTTTGTAATACAAAACACAAAAGAAATACTGTATCATAATACCCACAAAAGCAAATTTTAAAGCCATTTCAATAGTCTTTGATCCCATAACTTCAAATGGAAGCAAATAGTCAAGCTTTGCATCACTGCCAGAGGAGTAGGTTTGGTGTAAAGGTTGGAGGAGACAATCTCATTCTCAAACAGCCTCGGATCATGAGTGCCGTCTTACTCACCAAAAAAGAAGTTACCTATAGTGTGTAGTTAGTACCGTTTTAGACTCGATGAGGTAGATTTTGTTCATTTCAACCACAGAATTTCATATCAAGACATAGACACATTATGCCAACAATGTAAGAGCTAAGTGAGGTTATAAACTACATCATATACCTCTAAAATGGTTTTCATCACTAGAGTGCAAGTCAGAGACACACACAGCATTTACCGAAAAGGTCAGTAAAGATGTAACAATAACAGAATGTGAATCAGTATTTGAAAACTTCTTCAAAAGAAAACACAGGCTTGCAGCATAAATGCAGTTCTCGTTTAAGGACTAGGCAGATCAAGGACAGTGCTATAAGACCTCCGCTGGGCAACTCATAGCATAAAAGATTCTAAAATAAGGTTAGATAAACTATGAGACAAAGCAGAGAGGAGGCCTTGTGCTACCTAATATACACATTGCATATTAGGCAGCACAAGGACCCCTTTCTGCTTTTTCTCGTAGTTTATCTAACCTTATTTTAGGACCTTTTATGCTACGGGAGTCACCCAGCAGAGGCCCTACAGTATTACCTGGCCATATGGAACTGACAATATATACCAAATAAGCACAAAAAGAACGTTTGAGACTCATTTGAGCAGTGAAATGAAATGTTATGCCCAATTCACATTTTCGGTAGATATCAACAGATACAAAAAGCTCAATGAAAAGTTCCAACTCCAGCAATAAACTAAGCAAGGATAAAGGGTTACTCCTCCTCCAGTCCTCATCTTTAGTTTTAAGTTTGCTGATTCATAATCGGCAAAATTGGGCCCCAGTTTGGAATCTGGTTTCTCCTTTAAAGCAGAAGTATTTGTTAGTGAGCAGAAATTTTCAGAGGCACTTTGGCAGAGCTGGGCGCTTCAGGGGACCCTAAAGAGACCTCATTAGCCAGGCTAACCACTCTAACAACGAACCTGCAGCTAGAGGTGAAAGCAGGTTTTACCAATCTCACAACCCAAATTACTCACCTCCAGTCTGTGGTGACCAGACTTGCTGACACTTCAGTGGTACATACCACCTTCATTGACAAAGCAGAAAAGAGGATTGGGGAACTGGAGGACACTATATCAGACTTGGCCCAGGACAATAAAAACCTGCTTAACCAACTCAAAGTGAAGGGCTGAACAATAGGAAAACAGAGGCAGACAATCAAATATTCAGCTTGTCGGGCTACCGGAGGCTCTGGAAGGTATGCAGGGTGGCTGAATGGTGGAAAGATGACTCATGGAGAAGCTGGGTCTCAGTGTTGCTGCCAGTGATTACAAAATCCATCGAGCACACATTACTGGGCCAAGGCCCAAACTGGGAGAGCGCCCTCAGCACTACCTAATAAAATATGTGTGGTATTCAGAAAAAGAGATAATGTTGCAAACAGCCAGAGTGCATGGACCGCTAGTGACAGATGATGGCCAAATCCAAGTCTTTCAGGACTTCATCTGAGACCTCCAAGTGCAGCACCAAAGATTCCCCAGAATAATGACCAGGCTTCACCAACTTGGATGGGAATTTGCTCTCATGTATCCAGCCAAACTGAGAGCTGTTCAGCCAGGCTGCTCTTCAAGATATTTTGTAATGCCTCAGGAAGAGGACAGGGAAGATGCAGCTGGGAAGTCATATCCACACCTCCATCTACCCCTCCGGCACACCAAAGTTGCTGAACTGCCTAAAATTCTAGATCGGTGGGCCCTACAAGATTTTTTGGCTAGTGATCACTGTAATGGACTTCCCTCCTGTTCATCCTTGGATCAACCATAAGGATTACTGGTTTTCTTCCTGTGGCCGAGTAGCATAAATGCCCTGTATATGTGGGAAACTTTATGAACCAATACCTGCTAATCAATTATCTCCACGAGTCAGGTATGGCAATGAATTTTTGTTATATGGAGTATGGGGGTACTGGATGAATACAGCATGGACAGAACCACACATGGAATACCACGCTGTAAGAAGCATTTATGGTTCTACAGTGACAAAGATCCTTACAGCGTGCGGTATGAACCGCTACCCCTGTCGCTGTAGTCTGATGTTGGGGAAGGTGAAGGACGCCACTGGGGTGGTGCCTGGCTGAGCTGCTCCCTTGGTGGCGTGGCCAGAGTACCTGTGTCTGGAGGCGTTGAGGACCTGGGGCTGCGGTTCGGTTCTCCCAGGTCTCCACTATATAAGCTTTTTTACCCAACCCAAAACTTCCTAGATCTAAATTTTATCTTTCTTCAAAGTCCATGACCCCTGGGTTGATTCTATTTAGTTTGGGAGGGTGTGAGCAAGCCCCTCACGTTAGAAGTGCAAGAAATTAGACCCCTCAAAAACAAAAAGAGTGATGCAGTGTGTATATTTGTTCTGATTGTCATTTTGTGCCGATGTTATTATGCCACACGCTGATTTGCATGCGGCATTCTTGAGTGCGTGGTTTTAACCATGACATTAATGACCCCGTGCCGAGTATGGGACAATTGGGGTGGATGGAATGATGGCATGGAAACAGAGTTATCATTGTAATCTGCCTGAATGCCTCCTTGACTTTGGATGGGGATTAGAAAATGTTAAGCTGATTGTGAGACTGTTGTGATATGGAAGTTAACTTCAGCCTGGAGATATAGATAGTGTGACATTGAATCTAGTAGTGCTTGGTGTTACTAGGGCGAGAAGGCTTCTGCTGAGCTGGCTTTCATGAGGGGAGCTTGAGAAGTTTTGGTGCCTGATTCTTCTTCTTTACAGTTGGAATGAAAGGCAATTTACATCTTCTAACATCCTGCCAGTCTCTTGGAGGACGCCCATGACATTTTCCCCGGCCCCTTTTCACTGCAATAGTGCAAACTAAGATGCTACGGCAACCACAGGCAAGCAGCACAGCGGAGGAGTTCAGCAGGGCAGGCAAGCAGCAGAATGGGACATGATTTCTAACTCTTTCACTTGCCCCTGCCCTGTACTGTCAGATTGTTGTGAAACATAGGCTCTGTGTCCACCACCCTTAAGTTGATCAAGGGGTGCTTTTTTCTTTCTAACTGCACAGCGTTTGCAGAAACTAACTGAAGCTGCAGCAGCAACATTGTCTTCCCATCTCTGCCTGAATGTCAAGGGATATCTGTAACATATTTAATTGGGCACTTTGACGCTGGCCATGGCAAGGGACTATGGGTACCAGCAGGGGTGGAGGCTTACTATTAAATATTGAAATGCCATCTCACTGATAATGCAGCTTTTCTGGTTCTAAGGGCAGTGCCTAAGACAGGCTGCAGCAAGAGGCTATACCAGACTGATCTGTGACTTGCGTTATCGACTACAGCTAGGGAGTAACCAATTCTGCATTACAAGCTGCCCCTAAGAGAGTGTGGGGGTATTAATATTGTTATGTTTTAAATGTTTGCAGGCCAGTATGGGAACATGTGGTTGGACTTGTGGTGGGGGGAGGGGTAATGCAGTCACTGCTTATATTTGCCATCTGGGTCCACTGCATAGCAAAGCGGTTCTGAGAGTGATTATATTAATATACTAAGCTATGTATCACAGTACAACAGTGGACTTTGTTTATGTCATTACTCTGGGACTCAGAATCAGAATATAACATCCTATAAGCTAGAAAGCTAATATTATACATTAAAATGATGATTAATTGCTCTTACTTTTGCTCAAGTGTTTCAGTTTAAAAACTCACAGGTACTTGCTTATGGCTTACCACCATTTCAAATAGTGGGATTTTGTGCATCGGAAGTGCTGACAGGAGGGATGCGGGTCATGATCACCTTGTTTGTGGCCTTCAGTGATATGTTTGTTTGCCTGTTTTTGTTAACTAGCGGGAAAAATGTGAAAGTTGGAAGAGGGGTAGGGGAAGGAATAACCCATTAAGTGGCTTATATATTATGGTAGTGGTATTGATTCCTGGAAGGTGGGACAGCTTTCATGGGGGAAGGGCAACAGAGGAGGGATCAGCAGGGCTCTACATTCCCTGAAGTTAAGGGGGCATGTGATGCCTGGTTGTTGTATGTTCTTATAAAAAAGCTTCTACAGGCTAATGTAGAAATGTATTTTTCTACACTCCATACAATCCATTCTTTCATATTATTAAGATATACCCAAATGGGTAGCACACTTTTTTTTTATTCTCCTGCCTACAGACCAACCCCCATCGGCCGTACCCTGTGCCCAGCCACATCATTCACTGCCCCTGGGACTTACCTACCCTGGTGTCCCTTCCTGGCTTACCCCCCAGGAAAGGGGCTCCTTCCTCCTGAGGGATGCCTGAACTCAGTGTCCGGGAGTGCCATGGGTCAGTGTTGCGTCCTACATGGCCCATGATTTTTCTGCTTTTCTCCCTGGGAGGCAGGATGTGCAATGATGTCAGAGGTGTGCACACTGACGTCTGCCCCATCTCCAGAAGATGCCAGCTCCAGTTGTCAGATCCCTGGCTTCCACCAGCAATCAGGCAAGTGCCGGGAGTTTTCCCCACCTTCCCCCTGGAGGAGGAGAGCAGTCCATAGGATGCTCAGTCCTTCTCCCCCACCCCACAGCTGGCCCTCCGATACCCAGGTTTGCTTCCAAATCTGGATCTTTGGCATCGCGAGTGGTAGTGCTACCACTACTACAGTGGGCTGGTGGCTAGTACACTTAAAATCTACTCGTGGAACATTAATGGGTTAAAAAATATACAGAAAGGAAGAAGGTTATAGGCAGGGCCAAAAACAGGAAGGAGGATATACTCTGTCTACAAGAGACACATATGATTGATAAAGAAGGTGTACACATGGCTAAGAACTGGGGAGGGGAATGGCATGGGGCATATTTTACATCTAAGGCCAGTGGAGCTGCCATTTGGAGCCAATCCCAATTCGCAGGCACTGTTACTAAAGTATGTGTTGATCAAGGGGGTGGTAGGTTTGTCCTCCAGTCGTCAAAACTATCCCGGTATCACGCACTCCCAAGAGCAGCCCTCCTCCTCCTGCTCCTGTCAGGCAATGTCCACCCCAATCCTGGGCCTGGCAGCATTGATACTCCCCTGAAATCTTCCGGGCTGTGTATTGCATCTATGAACATCTGTAGCCTCCTGAAAAAACTGGACTCACTACACTGCTGGGTGATGCTTCATAAACCTGATGTTGTTGCCCTGGTTGAAACTTGGCTGTCTCACTCCACTCCCAACTCTCGTGTCTCTCTCCCCGGCTACACTGTCCACCGTTTGGACCGTGTCGGAAGGAGAGGTGGGGGTTGTGCCTTCTATTTGAAGGATTCTCTCATGGGTCTGCCACTCCCCCCGCCTGACCTCGACCATAAGGCCCAGGCCCTCACACTAAAGCTGTCCCCTGACCCTTCTAGAGGCCCTTTATTCCTGACTGCAGCCTACATACCCCCTAGGAACCAATCCCTGGCTCTAGGCCCACTACTTGACTACCTTACCTCCATACCCAACCCCTCGGACCAAATCTTGGTAGGTGATTTGAATATAAACTGGCTTAGCCGTCATCCTCCTCCCACGTGAGGCTTTTGATTCTATTGACCTAACTCAACTGGTCACGCAGCCTACTAGATTCAACCCCAGCAGGGGTACAAGCACCCTCCTGGATGTGGTCCTCACCAACAGGCCAAGCGCGCGTCCATAACATACAAATCCTCCTGACTGCCTCAGTGACCACTCCCTGTTCTCTTCAACTGGGAAACCCTCGGCCTTCTTCTGCGGTCAAAACCACCTCTTGGAGGTGGCTTAGACCGGGGACTCAAGGCCTTAAGCACCTTCTTACTCATACTGATTGGTCCCTCTGGCAAGCGCAACTAACATTGACTGGGCCCTGGCCTTTTTGTGAACACCTTCAACTCTGCCTGCACATCTTTGCCCCCATAACTGCTAGGAGGACCAAAGTGAGACATACCCTTGGATCACCCCTGCCCTGCTATGGCAACTTACAACGAGACAACCCTTGGCACCTTGCTGTTGCTACTGGTCAGTCCAGCTGACAGACAGTCTTATGCTGCCGCAAACCAGTGCACCTGGGCCATCCAAAGCAAAGGCGGAATACTACAAGCCTCTCTTACCTCCTCTTGGGGAACCCCAGGTGCTTCTGGGACAACATCAAGCTACTGAATGGCAACTCCCAGTCCTCTCCTCGCTTCTCAACATTAATGGTGCTGACTCCTCTGATCCTGCCCTCATTGCCACTCACCTCAATAACTCCTTTACTGACCTTAGCTCAGTACTCCTAGTAACTTTCTAGTCTGCTACCTCCTTCTGCTCCACTACCCATCACCCCCCCTTCCACCTCGCCGTGTCACCATACAAGAAACCAGGCCATACCTGCTAGAGCCCTAAAAGGTAACACCCTCGTAATGACTCACTTGATCCCTGCCTGTTACATCAGGTCCTGGATCAGGTCCTCGCCTATCACATGCATCTTCAACAAATCACTATGTCTCGGACAATTCCTGCTGCCTGGAAGGTTGCCACAGTTACCCCTGTCCACAAAGGTGGTGACAGGACTCTTCCGAGCAACTACCGGCCCATCTCGATCCTCTCCCTCTCTAAGGCTTTGGAGAAATTGTGGCTTCCCAAGTCTCTGACTACCTTCGAAGTACAATGTTCTCTGCCCTGAACAACATGGTTAGAGCAGGTCATAGTACCAATACCGCTCTCCTGGAATTTTCCTACTTCCTCCATGCCTCCTTGGACTCTGGTGCCTGGCTGGTGCCATATTCATTGACTTGTCTAAAGCCTTTGATACCGTTTCGCATCCTCTCCGCTCTACACCCTCGACCAAATAGGCTTTGCCTCTGGACCTGTTTCCTGGTGCACCAGCTATCTCTCTGCCCGCTCCCAACGTGTGAAAGTCAATGGTGCTCTCTCGGAAACCTGCCCCATTCGCTCTGGAGTGCCGCAGGGCTCAATTCTTGGGCCCCTACTATTCTCCCTCTTTCTCAGCTCCCTACCCAGCAGTTGTGCAGGTAAGATTCTTCTCTATGCAGATGATGCTGTCCTCTTTGCCTCTCACAATGACCCCATGCTGCTACGGAACTCCCTCCAACTAGCTTTTGACTCTGCAGCGACCTGGTTCACTGAGCACCGACTTGTTATCAACCTAAAGAAAACAAAAACGATGCTCTTCTCCCACCCCCAAAATAAGCACAGTAAGTTCCCCCTATCCATCCACTCCACACCCAACAACTTCATTGACCCTGTTCAGTCCTATAAATATCTTGGAATAACCTTTGACCCTGCACTTTCTTTCCATGGACATATATCTACCCTAAATTCTGCCGCCAACTCACGGCTAGGCATTTTCTACCGGCACAAGAAATGCCTCCCTCCTGATGCCCTACGCCTGGCTGTCACCTCCTCTGTCATATCCCTCATTGACTATGGCCTTCCAGTCTATGGTTCAGCAGACCAGACTGCCCTCAACAAGGTTCGCCTTACACTCAACAAGGCCTGTCGACTTATCACCGGTGCCTCCAGACTCACTCACACATGTGAGCTGTATACCCTGGCTACCCTACTCAACCTGGACGAGCGTCTCATGTATCAGACCTGCCAGCTCACATTTAAAGCCCTGCAGGGCCTATCCCCCATAAGCCTATCCAACACAATTAGCAGATCTGTCGACCCTAAACACCGCGGCTCTCAAGAGCAACCCTAGTCATTCCGCGAGCCAGGACCTCTCAAGGGCAGAGGGCGTTCCCCTACCATGCACCCTACTGGTATAACTCCCTTCCTGCCAGTGTCTCAAACTCACCAACCTTAGCTTGCTTTAAGCCCAGGCTCAGAAATTTCCTACTTGCCTCACGCAAATGCAACTGCCGCTAACCTAAAAAAAAAAAAAAAAAATATACGCACTGCTGACAATGCTCACTGAGCGGCTCCCACCACCCCCCCTTCCCTCCCTTATTAATCCTCCTCCCCTGTCACTCTCCCCTGCTTCCTCTACCTGCACCCCCACCCCCGTTGCACCCTAGGCTATTCTGCTCATGGGTTATGAGTTCTACTGTAACAAAAGTGTAACTGAATTGTATCTTTTTTGTGTAATTGCTGTTGTCCCTTGTACTATTGTTCTTATGTCCTCTGTGTGACGAGGTACCTTTGTAAATGAGCCTCTGGCTCAAAGGTTTCTAAACTGATGTTTAAATAAATAAATAAATAAATAAATAGTGCAGATTCCTCTAAATATGGGATAGAAAAATGGCCATAAGTTCCATATACGGTTCAAATGTTGATACACAAAGAACCTTAGTGCGCAAGCATTGAGGCAAGTGTTACCCCAAAGAGCATTGGCTGGGAAGCCAAGTTTCAAAGAAATACAAAATCACACATACCACCATAGTGCAAAGCATCATGGGCTGTATATGCAAAGCACCACAAAATATTATGCTGGTTCAACTTGAAGCAGAAATACATGGTACCGAAAGGCCTCTCATACAGTCTGCAAAGAAATGTTGATGCCTCAGATTTTCTTAATAGTCTGTCCATGTAAATGGCTTCATTTGAAGGACTGTGGATCCTTGCTGGTGACTTTAACTGCATGCAGGATCCTATCTCAGATCACTCCTCCAGTAGAGGGGGCCCCATATCGAGAAGTGTTAGGGCGCTCCAGGTGCTAATGAAAGATCATAAATTAATAGATTCCTGGAGACACCTTAATCCCACTGGGAGGGACTATACACATTATTTACACTCAGCCAAAACATACGCTTGCCCAGACATGAGTCTTATATCCCAGGCATTCTAATCTACACTCAGTCCAGCATGGGACTGTGACTCTCTCGGGCTACTCACCTGTAGTGGTGACTCAGTCAGGCATATGGAGCCAGGGTGTAAGTAAGGCTTGGAGGCTAGACCCTACTTTAATGAATAAACCAGAATTTCAGGCCTACATCCGACAACAAATTAAAGACTATTTGGGTAATAACCCTGTAGGTGTAACCTCAGCTGCTGTACAGTGGAAAGCTCTCAAGGCAGTGTTAAGAGCAGCTATTATCTCCTATGCCAGCCATGAAAAGAAAGTAGATGATAAGTACATCCTGGAACTGCAGGAGAGAACAGCCAAGGCTGAAAAATCACGAGGGACCTGCCACAGAGGGATACCAGACTTTACTATGCCTGAAGTGGGAGTATAACACCGCCCATAGTGCCAAAATGGAAAGAGCCATATTACTCACACAGGCAGCCAATTATTTTGATGGAGATGCTGGGGGGACGTGGTTGTCGTGGCAACTTCACAGTAGGGATGGGTCAAAAAATGCTGCACAGATACAGGCCAGTGATAGTAGTCTAAAGTATGGGGATGATGAAATTGGGGAATGTCTAGGTCATTCTGTAGGCTTCTCTACACTTTAGAGGTATCTCCCTTACTGGAACAGCTAGAGGATTTTTTTCAGTAACGCTCCTATCCTGAAAATAGACACAGACAGTAACATAAAGCTAGAGCAAGCTATTCGGTGGAGTGAAATAAAAGAAGTCCTCGCTCGCTTGAAAGGGGGAAAGGCTCTGGGGCCAGAAGGCTTCCCCATAGATTTCTTTAAAAGATTTCAAATGAGCTGGAGGTCCCTTGCAGGTCATGGTTACTGAGTGCCTTAATGAGGGGAAGTGCGTTCAGCTAGTATTACAGTACTTCCTAAACCAGGCAAGGATCATGCCAATGTACCTCCAATAGGCTGATTTCCTTCCTAACTGCTGATTATAAGATAATGGCAAGAGTGCTAGCTGTGAGATTGGAGAAGGTGTTCCCAGATTAATTCATCAGGATCAAACAGGCTTTGTTAAAAGAAGGCAAGGTAAACTAAATGTTAAACTAAAGGTAAACCTACCTTAAATATTGTATGCAAATGGCCAGGGCAATTGACCAGGGAACTAGCTGCTGTGCTTGCCCTTGACGCCAAAAAGGCATTTGATCATGTGGAGTGGAGATATGTGTAACACCTAGGTGGCGCTATCCAAAGGGCTACTACCCCTGCCTGCGTGGCTAGTAGCAGGTTAAGGGGCCTAGGTTCAGTGACGGGTGCCTCCACCCAAAGGTCAGGGTTGTTATTAGTATGACTAACCAGGCCACAGCCCTCTGGAACACTGTGACCCCCCCTCTTGTCTCCTTCTAGTGGCCCACACAGACAGCACACAGTGTTCACCTTCCCAATACCCCTGACATGCGTGGCACATACACATATATCTGGCACTTACCCCCAGGAATGGTTCCTTCAGCTTGGCTCTGGGGACCCCCTGTAAAATAAGGTGATGCAATACAAAGGCAACAAGGCCCTTCAACATAAACTGACACCACAGTCAATGTAAATTGCAGAAAAAAAGTAGATCTGATTTATTCAGGGGACTATAACAAGGAAGGGGGATAATCAGATTAATTTGTTTAATCACACTAAAAAATATGCTGCTGTGCATGCAATAAAAGTTTAGTCACACTCTCTGGGTACCCAGGATGGAAGAAGAAGAAGAAGAAGAAGAAGAAGAAGAATCGGCATTTATATAGCACTTTTCATACATTCCAAAGCGCTTTACAAGCAATGCTAGACTGGTAGCGAAGTGACTGAATGTGTGGTGGCGGCCATATCGCACATCATCACCCACACACAGCCTGAATAATTGCATGAACCGGTTTATGGGAAGGGGAATGTTGGCCAGGACACTGGGAATATTCCCTGCTCTTTTCGAAGAGTGCCCTGGGTTCTTTTACTTCCACCTGGACACCCACCAGGACAACACCAGGATGGGCAGAAGGGACCTCGGTTTAACGTCTCATCTGAAGGACGGCACACCCCAGCAGTACAGCACCCCCCAATACTGCACTCGGATGCCAGCGATTTTAGGTGCAAGTCCAATCCCAGTGTGGGACGAGAACCCACAACCTTCTGGTCCAGAGGCGGATGTGCTACCAACTGAGCCACGCTGACACCATGGAGAAAGGGGCAAGCCAGGACTGTTGCCCGGGGTAGGCCGGCATTGTAGCTGGTTGGGGCCCTGTGAAAAAAGAAACAACATGCACACACACCCCAATTGTAATCTGGAGCTGGAGGGCTCAGTTCGTGGAAACAGAGCAACAAAGTAATCAGATGACACACTTTTGGTTTGAAAAATGGTTGCAGGGAGTTACCCTGATAGTTACTCACAGTTCCCAAAACTGAACACTAGGTGGATGATGGTCGAGACAATAGATGGTTGGATGTTCTGGATTGCCGGAGGAATCAGGGCCTAACTGCATTAGGCAGAAACGGATTCAGTCCGGAATTTAGCTGGGTATGACTTCCAGCCCTCAGTATACAACTCAGCTCGGGGGGAAGGGGAACCAGGTTGTGAGCTCAAATAATTCTGTGTTGTTATAGGCCCTAAAAATCAAACATAACTCTCCTCTTAGACGTCTGTAATCCATTGAGTATAACTGTAGATACTGTAGTCTAGCATGATATCGTAATCCTTTTACCTCTAATATTTGTTTAGTGGCTTTCCTTTGTACTCTTTCTATTCTATTTTTTCCTTTCACGGAATAAGGAGCACTAAAAGGAAGACAGTATTCCATGTGTGGACATACAAGGGCTGTATACAGTGGAAGAATAACTGTGGAATCCCTACTTTTTACCAATCTCAGGACGTAATGTATAATTTGATTCCATCTCCTGACAACTTTGTCAGTGTGGAAGTCAAATTTTAGGTTGTCAGATATCCAGACACCCAAATCCTTTTCATCGGTACATACCTCAAGCTCAGCATTATAAATACTATATTGATATTTTAAATTCTGTGTTCTGAGGTGCATAACTTTACATTTTTGTTCATTAAAAACTAATTTATGTTCATGTGCCCAATGAGTCAAATGATGCAAACTCTCTTGAAAGGCTTTTGCTGTTACATCATTATGGACGATACCACCCACTTTGCAGTCATCTGCATACTTGTAGGACCAAGTTCCTGCTGGCACTTGCATAGAGGATAATAATACATTAAACAAAGTAGGTCCCAAGACTGAGCCTTGTGGAACTCCACTGGACACGTCCCCCCAAGGAGACATAAAACCTCGTATCAACACATATTGAGATCGATTACTCAGCCATGAGTTGATCCAACTTATAATATCAGGATGGAAATTTAGTCTCATTAGTTCTTGGATTAGGATCTTAGTGGAAACTGAATAAAAAGCCTTCGAAAAATCCAGAAAGACCACATCCACTGGTATTCCTCTATCTAAGGCAGCACTAACCTGCTCAAAAAGGACAATTGATTGGTTAAACAAGATCTGCTTGACACAAAACCATGTTGAGTTGTATCACAATAGCCTATATTGTTTAAATGTTGTATAATATGTTTGTGTAATATTCTTTCAAAAGTTTTGCCTAATACTGATGTAAGGCTAATAGGCCTGTAATTTTTAATATCTTGCTTTTTACCTCCCTTATGAATAGGGGTCACAATTGCTTTATTCCATATGTTTAGTGATTTCCCTCGTTTCAGTGATGAGTTAAATAAAACAGAAATGGGGCCTGCCAGCTCATGGATCGTTTCTTTCAAAAATGTTGGCGTCAGGCCATCTGGACCTGCAGAGCTATTATTCTTTAATGATGTAACAGTTTGTGTAATATCATTTGGCCAAATAATTGGACAATCCGTTTGTATAGATGGAAGACCATTAGATGAGATATCTCTTTCTTTGTGCACACTAAGAAAGTAACTATTATAAGCTGAAGCCATTTCTGTACTTATGGTTCCCTGTTCTGTTGTTATGGGACCTCCAGAGTTGCCCTTCTTATTTCTTAATGACCCCATGTAATTATAAAAGCTCGTTTTTGCTTTTTTAATTGTTTTCTTCACATCCTTAACTGCTTTTGTAAAAGCAGTCTTATTAGTGCTAGTGGGGTATTTTTTGGTCTTATTATATAATTTCTTTTTATTTCTTATAGCTTTCTGGATTTTCCTGTTCCACCATACTGGGACTCTGTGTTTATTAATATATTTTTTCCTTTCTGGTACCCAAGTATTAATGCATATGTCCAGCTTGTCACATAATTTCTCCCAAATTTGTTCAGCATCCAGGTTTTTCAGATCCTTCTTTCAGTTCCACTGGTTTAAATAGGACTTAATGCTGGAGTAGTCTGCTTTAATAAAAAATCCCTGAATCTTGTAATACCATTAATAGGTTTAATCCCTGTAGAATGTAAATCAAGCTGGATCATATTATGGTCACTACTACCAAGGGACAACAATACCTTAGGGGGTGAGAAACACAAATCCTGATTTACAAATATTAAATCAAGAATATTCCCTATCCTGGTACTTTCATTCACCACTTGTACCAAGTTACCCTGTGAAATTATATCAATAAGCCTATTTTCCGGACCGCCTAAACTAGACATGTTCAACCAATTAATAGAGGGGGAAATTAAAGTCGCTCATGAGTATAACATCATTTTTTGACACCATGTATTCAATCTCATTCAGAAATAAGTGTGTCTCTTCAATACTCAAACTAGGAGAGTGATAGCCAAGTCCAATGATTAGTTCTGTACGGGTAGCTGATAATTTAGTCCATATTATCTCGTTACCATCTGCTGAGAATTGCGATGGGTGAATCTCACAGGGTTTTAACCCTTCCTTAATATAGAAAATTACTCTACTACCTCTCTTCTGTTTACGTGGTTTGTTAAGTAGGGTATAACCTAAAATTATTGTCCCCCAATCTTCTTCGGTAAACCATGTTTCAGTTATTCCACAGATATCAATATCATGGATATATAAAAATAGTGCAAGCTGTTCTAGTTAATTTTGTAAGCTCTGGGCATTACTTAATAATAACTTTAGGGGTTTACTTTTTTCATTATTTTTATGTTGTTTTTGTACCCTAATTGGTGAGAGCAGTAGAGTGTTATCTTGTACTATGCACCCTATTTGAGAGGGAGAAATGATCCCTCTCACCCCCTTAGGCATTAGCTTAAATTTTTATTAATACAATTGGTGAAATATTTCTCCAAGGCAGTAGAACCCTTTCTATTAAGGTGTAGCCCGTCCCAGTTTTATATTCAAAGTTTTCCCAGTGAGTTAAACACTGGATGTTCTTCCTTAAACACCATTGTCTTAACCAATTATTAATTAGTTTTATTTTGTTATTTATCATTGGTGAAAACCTAGGAACTGGGAGAATTTCTGATAATACCACTTCGGCTCCTAAATTTATAATCTGGTTAGTTATTGCCACAAAGTCCTGTTTGATTTTTAAAATGGGATCATGTAGAACATTGTTTACACCAGCATGTATTATAACAAGAGCATCTGTATATCCATTACTGAGAATATCAGGAATCATGGGTGTAATATCTGAAATTTTTGCTCCCCTAAACAAGACATGGTTCTATTAGACTTGTCCTGGTTACAGACTGCTCTAAGTGCTTAACCATAGAATCCCCCAGAACAATTATTCGGCTCCAAATTATCCGATACTGGACGTGGTATGTGTTAGTAGCACCATTGTCTTCCTGGAGTGAGGCTGGTACCATGCTGTTAACAATCCCCATTAATGACGTCTCACATTGAGTTAAAGAGACATCAACGTTATAATTAGTAGAGGTCGATGACTGAGCTTCTTGCTCACCGGGGGTAAGGTACTTAGTATATTAAAACTATTCTCTGTATGTAGAGAATAGTCACCTGCCCTTCTTCCTTTTTTGGCCACTTTTTTCTTTTTAACTGTGTACCATTCTGTATCAGGTATGTCAGCATCTTGTTCATCTCTCGCAAGCTTTTTATTAATAAGAATAGGGTTATTAGGAACATTATTAGATGTTGTATTATCTACGTTTCATGTTGCTATACCCATTCTGAATTACATCAGGCACATTTCACATAGGTAACTTACACATACTATTATACAACTTCAGGTTATCACTTCCTGCAAATTGAACAATGTGAAAGGGGGCCCTTCCCTATCAGCTACCTTGGGGCTAGATGGGGCAGGGGCACCATACCTGGAGGGCAGAACAATCAACTGGGAATTTGCACTTAAGTTCAGTTTGGGCAGTGAACTCTGGGACACATAGACTCCCTTAAGGACCACGTTGAGAGGCAAATCCACAGGCCTCCCAGGGGAATCATAGCTGAGGCGTACTATTGGTTTGACAGTTCGGCCAGTCTTCCTGGGGGGAACAGCCACAGTCTCTGTGCTTTCCACCTCAGTCTCTGTGCTTTCATTACCTGCAAGGGGGACATCTGCCTGGATGGAAAAGTTCAAACCTGGGGCGCTGTCAGCCCCTGGCTCTGTGGATTCAGGTTCTACAACACCTTTTTCACTTGGAAGGCACTCCGGCACTGGAAGGGAATTATCATCACACTCAAAGTATTCTTCATGTTCTGGCATGTCACCAGTTTGACTCAGATCATCTGCCCCTTCCTCAGGTAATTCACACAGTTCCACCATACAAAGTGACTCAATATCATCAGACTTGACACTTCGGACTTCAGTCTCAGGGAGCATTGGCTCCAAGGACAAAGCTGGGGGTTTAGGCAGTCCAGAAGGCCCAGCTTCATCCCCACAATTGACCATGGGGTTACCTCGAAACAACTGACTCAGTTCATAAGAGGGGTAATAAGCATAGTTGCACTCACTCTCATCAGAAGTGGACTGACAATCATTATCATTTTGGGTTTGCTGTGGAGAGAACCTCAAGTCAGTGACCACTGGGGCAGACTTATTCTGTCTTTGTTTCGCAGCAGCCCGAGTCACTGGTCCAGGGGGAACAATCTCTGGGGGTTCTGCTTCAATCATGATTTGACCAATGGGCAACAAATGGTTGCTGTGCATGGTCTTGACATCTTTTGAATTGTTTTCAGACTGCACTTTGTACACAGGTAAGTCATTCAGTTTGCCTACTACTATGTGGGGAAGATGGTGCCACCAATCAGCAATTTTGTGTTTGCTATGTAATCCCATATTTCGCAGCAATACACAGTCTCCAGCTTGAAGCTCTTGGGCTTTTACTTTTCTATCATATCTTTCTTTATTAGCTAAGTTTCTCTTTGTAGCCATTGTCTGAGCTAGTTGGTATGCATGGTTCAATTGAGCTTTTAGTTTTTGAACGTACTGTAGATAATTCTCAGCTCTGACCCCATCAGGAGAGACCCCAAAACAAACGTCCACTGGTAACCGAGCCTCTCTCCCAAACATGAGGCGATAGGGAGAGAACCCGGTAGCATCATTTTTGGTACAATTGTAGGCGTGGACCAAGGTGCTGATCTGTTGACTCCATTTGGGCTTGTCTTTTGGGTGGAGAGTGCCCAGCATGTCAAGCAGGGTGCGATTAAAGCGTTCTGGCTGTGGATCTCCCTGTGGATGATAAGGGGTGGTTCTTGACTTCCGCACCCCCCCCCCCCATAGAGAGAGCATTTCCTTGATTAAGCGACTCTCAAAGTCTCTGCCTTGGTCAGAATGAATTCTTTGGGGGGCCCCATAGTG
This sequence comes from Neoceratodus forsteri, assembly GCA_016271365.2. Taxonomy (NCBI): domain Eukaryota; kingdom Metazoa; phylum Chordata; order Ceratodontiformes; family Ceratodontidae; genus Neoceratodus; species Neoceratodus forsteri. The sequence goes on along the minus strand of CM028129.1, from coordinate 1,232,315,338 downwards.
AACAAAGAAATTATCTATCAGCACCTTGGCCACAATGGATGCCTTTTGGTCTTTGGTGAGAAAAGCTTGGGCATACCTGGTAAAATGATCAGTGACCACCAACACGTTACTGATGTTCTGCTGATCAGGCTCCAAACTTAGAAAGTTTATACAAACTAGCTCCATGGGTGTGCTGGTAGTGATGTTAACAAGGGGGGCAGCCCTCTGGGTACAAGTCCGTACATGATGTTCGACATCGGCCCCCATCTTAGGCCTGTAGAATCGGGACCGCACCAAGTCAAGGGTTCTGTCGATGCCAGAGTGGCTCATTTGGTTGTGTAGAGACCTCAGCACCAAGTCTCTGAAATCTGTGGGCAAGACCAATTGTTGCTTGTCTACTTCATCCCCCCTCCCCCCATCTACAGTCTCTCTGTACAGCAACTGATTTATTAGCTTCAGTTTAGGATACAGTTTTCCCTTCCTCCAGCAACAACTTAGCAAATTTCTCCTTGAAAGTCTCAGATAGTGGGGGGGGGGGCTCTTTCCCCTCGGGGTCTTTACTGTCTCTAGTTATCACTCTCCAGGCAGTGAGGGCTCCTTCTGAGGCAATAGTCTGTGGCATTTTTAGAGCTGTCCACCAGGTCACTACACTCTACTAAGGCCATGAAAGTTTGAGCGAGCAGATTAGCCTGTCGACCCACCACCACAGGGTTTTGTAAACATTCAGTTTTGGAGAGTACTCCCTCTACAGTGTCCTTATTGGTACCCAGGGGAATATCCAGTATAAGCACAGCATTTTGGGGGTCGATCTCGTGCCCAGTACACCACCCCACCAACTGGTGTACACCCACTTCTATTGGGGTAGCCATTTATTTTTAACAGTAATTCGCAAGTTTGGCCACTAGGGGATGCTAATCCCAGCAGTGCCTCCAACCCCTACCCCCAGGACTGGTTCCTTCAGCTTGGCTCTGGGGACCCCCTGTAAAATAAGGTGATGCAATACAAAGGCAACAAGGCAATACCTTCAACATAAACTGACACCACAGTCAATGTAAATTGCAGAAAAAAAGTAGATCTGATTTATTCAGGGGACTATAACAAGGAAGGGAGATAATCAGGTTAATTTGCTTAATCGCACTAAAAATCATGCTGCTGTGCATGCAATCAAAGTCCAGCCCTCAGCACACAACTCAACTCGGGGACCAGGTTGCGACCCCCTCCAGTTCACAGCACATTTATATGTAAAGGAAATTACTGTACCAGGCAGGCTGCTGCCTTGATCCCGATCGCAAAGTCATTGCTAGAACCTGGGAGCGCAAAGGCAGCTAACGTTCCTGACAGGCCGATCCCATTCGGCAAAATCTTCGGTCTTCTACAGGTTAAGCCTGTGCCCAGTTCAGCTGCTTGCTTCACAGCACACAGATCGGATTTAGTCCAAACCAATTCCCTCTCTCCTTCTCTCCAAGCAGAAAATGGCATGCAGGCTGGAATTTAGGCCTTCCATGGTTCTCCCGCGTGAACTACTATGCACAACGGCTGCTCAAACAAAGCGAGCGCCTTCTCTCTCTCTGTTTCCAACTCAAATCTGGCTTGCCAGCAGACAGCTCAGGAGCTTTCACTCAGATCCAAAAGGTTCGGTTGGTCGGATCAGATGTCAGTCACAACAGGGCTCTCCCTACAGGTCCAAAAAGGCGCCAACAGCCCAAAACTACATTTCCCAGAGTCTGGCTCCACACAGTCCCACTCTAACAGGCTCCACTTTAGAGTCCTAAAATTCTGATTGGTCCAGTTCGGCAGTTCGGGACCAAAATGGAGGAGCTAAACTGAACAGTTCTTGCTGCAAGAAAGGCAGGTTAGAACTAACTACATTTTCATCACTACTCTATGATTACCAGCAATTAGTTACATCTTTCAGTAGGGCTCCCTCTGCACAATTAGCAATGGCAGAAACGGAGCGATTCTTCAGCAGCCCGGGTGGGACTCGGACATAGAAACACACATACCCCCATTTAAACTAATTATGACTGCAAGCAGGCAGCCCTTAAAGAGACAGTACAGGGAGACTGTAAAAGCACTCACTGGCAACAACATTTAAATGGCTTTTGCACTGAACACCAACCAGGCAGTGAGCAATTAGGTGAGCTTGTGGAAGACTTTTCGGGAACCCCCATTTATAGGGGGGTTACATATGTTTGTGGTCCTGCATAAATTTTGGCTGGAGGAAAATATGATTAAATGGATTTGGACATTCTACAGTCAACCCACTGCCCAGGGTCTTGTTAATGGGAAGCTAACAAAATTGTTTACAGTGTCTAGTTGTACTAGATTAGAATGCCCCTTTTCCCTACTACTGTAGATAAGGTCCAAACAAAAGGTAACCAGTGCACCACAGCCTAATTCCAGGGTGCTGTAAAACGGGAGGCTAGTGCCAGCAATAATGTTTTAAACAAGCATTTGTCAATGCCAAATGTTGTCTTGCTGACATTGGCATCGGTAGCGCAGGAGTTGAACAGATGCATAATAGGAATGGCAGTGGAGACTGACAGACACTGAGGCGTGCCTTTGGGTATCGGCCATAACTTTCATGGCATTTCAGCTCACCCTACCCTGCAGTGCGACAAATATTGCATTGTGCCTTGGGGTCCTCGGGCCTTACACTCACCCCAATCGGCCATTACGCTCATAGTATTTTATCTCACCCTATCCTGCAGACACCGACAAGTGCTGAGGTGTGCCTTGGGGTGTTCGGCTTTACAGTCACCCTATTTCATAAGGACATCTGCTGAAATGGGTGCAGCACAAGAGAATGGGGTGAACTCTGGGGCTGAAGAGTCCAAGGCACACCTCGATGCCTGTCAGTGGCTTGAAGGTGGGGGGGGGATGGTATGGCATGAGCATGATAGCCTGCAATGCAAAGGCATACCCCTGACGCCTGTCAGTCTGTACAGGGTGGGACGTTATGGTTAGAAACCCTAATGCCCTGGCTGTTTGTTGGTATTTGCACTACAAATTTGCAACATGGCATTTTTGTGACCCCCACCTCATGAAAATGTTTGGGACCTCTGCTCATGAATAGTTGCACTGTGATTTTGTTAATCTGTGCTGAATGTTGATTTCTCACAGCGACCGCGCCATTCTGTGCCAGATGTGGGAAAAGACCATGTGGGCAGGATGTGAAAAATGACAGCTGTACCATTCATAGGTAGGTGTGAAGAGATGGCAGTGTTGAAAATCTTGAGTGAAAATATTAAAAATGCTTGAATTTACGAACATACGTAGAAACTGTGCAATGCACACTCATAACACAGTCATTTAGTAGAATTATTTCACCAAATTTTCAACATAGGCATTTTGGGACCTCTGCTCATGAACACTGTCACTATGATTTTCTTCATCTGTCCTGTTCGATGATTTCCCACAGCAACCGTGCCATTATGCGCCAGTTGTGCAAAAACACATTTCGGGCAGGATGTGGAAAATGACAGCTGTACAGTTCATAAGGAGGTGTGTAAAACTGACAATGTTGTAAATGTTGAGTGAAAATATTATAAAATCTCAAAGTTACGAGTGCACGTGGAAACTGCACAATGCACGCTTGTAACATACTCATTTTGTGGACTTTTGTCACCAAATTTTCAACACACACTCTTAACACAGTCATTTAGTGGAATTATTTCACCAGATTTTCAACATAGGCATTTTGGGACCTCTGCTCATGAACACTGTCACTATGATTTTCTTCATCTGTCCTGATCGTTGATCTCCCACAGCGATCGTGCCATTGTGCGCCAGTTGTGCAAAAACACATTTCGGGCAGGGTGTCAAAAATGACAGCTTACAGTTCATAAGGAGGTGTGCAAAACTGACAATGCTGTAAATGTTGAGTGAAAATATTATAAGCTCTCAAAGTTATGAGTGCACGTGGAAACTGCGCAACACACGCTTGTAACATACTCATTTTGTGGACTTTTGTCACCAGATTTTCAATATAAGCATTTTAGGACCTCAACTCATGAACAGTGTCACTGTGAGTTTCTTCATCTGTCCCGAACACTGATTTCCCTCAGTGACCGCGCTATTCTGCGCTGGTAGTGCAAAAACATATTTTGAACAGGATGTGAAAAATGACATCTGTACTGTTCATAAGGAGGTGTGGAAAAATGCCAATGTTGAAAATCTGGAGTGAAAATATTACAGATTTGCAAAGTTATGAGCATGCATGGAAACTGTGCAACAAACGCGCGTAAAAGTCATTTTTTTGACTTTTTCACCAAATTGCAACATAGGCTTTTTGAGAGGCCACCTCATGAACAGTGGCACTGTCATTTCATTAATCAGACCCAAAGGTGATTTCGGCGCGGTGACAGCGAAATCACCTCGGACCGAATAACGCCATGACAGTGACTGAATTCATGAGGAGGGGTCCCAATAACCCCATGTTGAAAATTTGTCCCAAAATTCTGAAAATGACCTAGATATGCACCAAAGTTGAAAAACCTATTTATGCCATTACACAGCTTACCGGCATTTCTTCAGTTTGCGGTCGGCTTTGAAGAGTGCAGATGTGTTCCTGTTCACCAAAGATCATCGACTGGGCTCCAGAGGTAAGTATGGGGTGGGTGGTGGAGAGGCAGGGTGCTCAGAGGGTGGGTGCGGGTTGGGGAGGGCCACCAGACTCGACAAGGACCGTTTTCGAGTTTATAGGTAAAAAAACTCATCGGGACTTGTTTTTGCTTTTTACAGGTACAATTGGCACACTGAGGTGAGCTCCCAACTTGCCACCTAACTGTTTGGGAGGGGCCTGTGACTGTCTGGGAATTGGGCACCCCCACCAGCCATACAGAGGTGGGGGAGAGGTTGCATGAGCCGAGGGAGATTGGGCACCCCCTCGGCACACAAGACATGGCGGGGGGGGTGCAGTATGCAGACGGGGATTGGGCACCCCATCGGCAAATTACCTCAGTGAGTGGAAGTGTGGGTTGCATGAGCCAAGGGGATTGAGCACCGCCTCGGCACACAAGAAATTGGGGGGGTAAATCATGCCGACGGGGATTGGGCACCCCCATTGGCTTTCACAGATAAAAGGCAGCAGCTGTCCCTCGGCTTCTCTGGGGACTGAGAAGCTGACGGGGAAGCTGCCACCATGTTGCTTGCCCAGAGCAGGCAAGCAGTAATTGGCTGCTGCAATCATGGACCGCTGCTTTGCGCTCCCTGATTGCAGCAGCTAATTTCTTAGAAGGTTATGGAATGTTTTTTCAACTGCTGTCATAGACAGCGTGCTATGCCATTGGTGCCACAGAGCCCAGCCTCAAAAAACAGTGGTGCCATTGGCTGCATCAGTACCGCACCTCCAAAACCTGCTTCTCAACTGAAGCAACCACAATATGTTGTCTGCGCTGCGTGCACAAGACAACATAAAAAAGGTTTTACCACTCCAAATTCAACAAAACGTACCAGAAGCCAGACTTTTAGGCAAAAGAATTTATTTCTATTGGACCGCAAACGTCCTGTCCCAAAAGACTAAGAAACAAAATAATTTTAAAGCCCCCCTCACTCCAACCTCTGCTCTCTGCTCTCTCATCTCTCTTGTCCCTCCCAACCCCTGCTGTACACTGCTTACTCATTGTGTATAGAGGACACTGATGAAATATGCTGTTCACACACACACACACACACACACACACACACACACACCACTCGCTTGCTGCTTGCTCATTGTGAATAGACGATGCTGATGAAACTGCTTGCTCACTGTGACTAGAGGACACTGATGAAATATGCTGTACACACACAGCGCTTGCTTGCTGCTTGCTCACTGTGACTAGAGGATACTGATGAAATATGCTGTACACACACAGCACTCGCTTGCTGCTTGCTCACTGTGACTAGAGGACACTGATGAAATATGCTGTACACACACAGCACTTGCTTGCTGCTTGCTCACTGTGAATAGAGGACGCTGATGAAATATGCTGTACATACACACCGCTCGCTTGCTGCTTGCTCACTGTGTTTAGAGAACACTGATGAAATATGCTGTACACACACACACACACACCGCTCACTTGCTGCTTGCTCACTGTGAATAGATGATGCTGATGAAATATGCTGTACACACACAGCGTTCGCTTGCTGCTTGCTCACTGTGACTAGAGGACACTGATGAAATATGCTGTACACACACAGCGCTCACTTACTGCTTGCTCACTGTATATAGAGGACACTGATGAAATATGCTGTACACACACAGCACTTGCTAGCTGCTTGCTCACTGTGAATAGAGGACACTGATGAAATATGCTGTACACACACACCACTCGCTTGCTGCGTGCTCACTGTGTATAGAGAACACTGATGAAATATGCTGTACACACACAGTGCTTGCTTGCTGCATGTTCACTGTGTATAGAGGACGCTGATGAAATATGCTGTACACACACAGTGCTTGCTTGCTGCATGTTCACTGTGTATAGAGGACGCTGATTAAATATTCTGTACACATACAGCGCTCGCTTGCTGCTTGCTCATTGTGAATACAGGATGCTGATGAAATATGCTGTACACACACAGCACTCACTTGCTGTGTGCTGATTTGACCTTGACTTTTAGCTTAATTAGTTCAGGCAGTGTGGGTGAGCAGTGAGGTAGCGCTCATGGGACTCAGGGGACTCTAAATATTGGGGAGGGACAAAAGGTCTGCTAAGAGGCTGCTCTAAAATTTTGGGGAGGGGGGGAACTCATGCCCCTGTCCTCCCTATAATTACGCCCATGATCACTGTAAGGCAACTCCAGCAATTACATTGACATGGCAGTGAACTTGATTATTTTTTGATGTTGAATCAACATGTCCAGAGACTCCTGAAATGACTTGCAGTTTAGCATGTTTTTAATGAAGGACATATAAAAGCCGGATTTTAAATATACATTTGCATTTTTCAGATAAGAAGCTATTTTTTAGTACATAAACAATGAACAGGAATACAACCCTGTAAATCATCTTGTGAACTTAATTATAGAAATGATACAAGGGGAATCTACAAACAAAGTATCAAATCTTCAGACTCTACAAGACAGTCAGAGTTGTTAAGATTGAACAGCATAGGTGTCCAACAGACAAGGCAAAGAGAATATAATAAATTGCCTGCTGACTAACAGTGGAAACAGATTTGAATGTTCATCATCCCACAAACTAGGGAGTCCCGGAGTGGTTGCTTGGAAAGTTGCAGTTCTTTTATTTAAGATGTTAGATATAGAAAGAGAGAATAATAAAATGCATTCTAGGACATGCTCAAGAGATTCTACTGTGCAGAAAACTTACCCACATGGAAGTTTGGGTATGCAGTAGCAAGCTGAGAAAATATCAGGAGTGCTGGGTAAAAGGAGGACATGGGGGATATTAGGAATAGAAATAAACATCTAATTGTTGTACACAAAACCTTTGTAATGAGGTTTACTAATTACAAAAAATAAATCAACATTTTGCCAGATAATCATTTGCCAGGTGGCTGTCAAGATTAACCGACAAAAATACAAAGAGACATCAATTTTTGACTCAGGTCATTGCAGCAAAGAAATATTATCACTAGTAAGAGGTCAGAAATGCATTTTAAACAGGAGAAATGATGGTGCACTTTGAATAAAATGTATCACATGGAGAAACTGGCATGCATTGTTAGATGCAGAAGGAAGCTTCTGATATTAAATGAGCACTATGAGTTATATTATCATCTCAAGAACTGCCTCTGTGCTGCCATGGCCCTCTTCTAACCTAATGCTCTCTGGACCCCAGTATGGAGAATGTGGGGCAAGGGAAAGCTGATTGCTGGCCAGACCAGCAAATTCTACACTGTCTGGGGTACATAGCCACTATGGCAGACTTCAGGGTGGCAGAGACTAGGTACCCCGAAGCTGCAGAATGGTTGCCTTGGCATCTTGTGTGCAGTTTGAGTTCATCCCACTTCCTGACCCTCACAGTCAAGCCAGTGAGTAGCTATGCGTATCTGTACTGGACTGGACACAGAAGGAGCAGAATACCAGCTTATGACAGCTGCAGAAGCCCTTGCATGGGCACGGGGGTGGGTGGGATCCATGATAGGTGGAAGCCCTACACACCTGTATAGGGATGCACGTAGGACTTCATGGATTGGCCCTTAGAGTACGTTTATGGAACTGTTTTGAGCTGCCTGCTCAAGAGTACAAATTTTCTTGCAACTTACTAAAATTGAGACTCTAAATTTCTAAGTTTATTCCTGCCTGCATAGTTGATTGAAATAAATTAAAATATGCCTTTGAGTTTGGGCCTTTTCTTTAAATGAAAGAACAGCACACACAAGATCTTCATAATAATTTAGTCTGAGGTTTGTCCCTTGCTGGCCTGACTGAGATCCCAGTGTCATTTGACTCCTAATGCTAAGCATATTCTGCATAAAATTGTGTCTTTTTTTTAACTCCTGCTTTAACTTTAAGGGGCAGTTTCTGAGGTGGTATTGTCCTGTGAATGTAATCTTTGCATTGTTTTAAAACTGAGAATACTAGCTTTAAAAAATAGAAAGATTATGTCAGTAGGTTAAATATTTCTTTAGAAATTTGCCTTCACAACCAAGTCAGAAATTAAATAAATGTTGCAATTTACTTAGAAAAATGTGTGTAGTATATTTGGCACCCCAGTCAGGAGACAGGTACTTTCCCCACCCCTCCAAAAAACATAAATGCACTGAGTTACCACTGAAAAAAACCCTCAGTAGCCAAGCAGAACACAGACATTGCTGGTTATGCGATCTTGAAGAGAACAGAAGAAGCAGATCTGAACGTGCACCAAATTCCTTATTCTGGAAACTCTTTTCATAGAGGATGGATGAGTGGCTGGTGGGAAAGGTGCTAACTGTTTAACTGGAGGTGGTCTGAAGTACTTTTAGGTGCCAGCTAGCGGTGGGCAAATACCTTATTTTGAATATTTGACCAAATATTCGTATTCAGGTCCCCAGATATTTGGACTTTGGTATTCGTATTTGACATTCATGTTCCTGTGGGAGTAGGTTAAAGACAGCCCCCCACCCTCCTCCCCAGCCCAACTGTTTAAATATACAAAACAAAACATCCCCACCAACCCTCCCAGCCATCCAGCATGTAAAAACAGATCCCACAGTGTGCAATCGGCACAATCCTCCAGCCTCCATTGCCAGCCGCTGTCCCTTGTAGTGCCAATTTTCTTTTAGAATTAGGTCTTCTTTCAAAGTAATGAATAATCCCCCCCCACCTCACCATTCTGGCAACAGCATCCAACTCCCAACTGCCTCCTCCCCCAGCACCCACATTTCCTTATTGTAGCAAGCCCCAAGGCGACCAATACAACCCTCCTTCCCCCCACGGCCAGCCACCTTCTTATGAATGTCAGCACTCCAGCGCTTTTTTCGAAAAGTAAAACAGCTGATCATGTGATACGTGATCAGCTCTTTTACAACGTGAGCAAGTGCGGAGGGTGCCCGACCTTGCATTTTTATAGTTTTTGGAGGGCTATATAATGTAGCCAATTTTCAGCCTCGTCCCAGGTGGTGGTGGAAAGATACAGATATAAACCAGCTGAAATCAAACCAGATTAAACTGTTGCTAGTATTTTTTAGAAAGAATATGCCACTGCCTTTTTTTTTTGTACTTTAATCATAGGCAGCCCATGTCACAAAAAATAGTGAAAATGTATTTAGTGCCTGATGCATTGCAGAACCGGCATACATGCCAGCAACAGAGCCCCCCACCCACCAATTCATTTCTGCACCTGGTAGAATTTCAAACCCCAACCACCCCATATGTGGAATGAATAGGTCCACATAGGACTAGGCAGTGCTTTTGGGGGTGTGACACAGGGCATCCTATAGGAAGCCCAGGTCCACTAGAGAGTTGATCTCTGACTCCAAGGGAACAGGGGATTTTAGGATCACTGCAGTATCCCTGTTAAGAAAACTTAGAAAATTATTTTAAAAAAAAAGTGGAGGGCTGGTGTCTATAGGTGTGTGTGTGTGTGGGGGGGGGTTCATATCACAAAACTGTCCAGCTTCACTGCCCAGGGGGATGCATTGCTGGAGTCCCCCTTGCATAGCCTACACTCCTTCCTGGCCGTTTCCACAGCTTGCATCTGGCACATACAGGCATGCCCCCCCAACATGGACCCTGACCTGGCAATCTAACATAGATTCCCAGATTGGAACAGAGCCACTCTCCACAGATGGTGTATCTGTGTTTGTGTATGTACAAAGGCCTCCACACATGCAGTAGATGGGCATCTACATGTCCATGCCCACTCTAAGAACCAACATAGTGCAGCCTGCCCATCGGCACAGTCGTAGCGCTTCTACGCGTGACTCTGGCAACCTAGGTCCAGAAGCAAGGACAAGTCATCTGGGGCCAGCTGGGGGGAGGAGGATTGAGCATTCCAGAGGATGTTGTCCCCTCCCCCGGGGAGGGTGGTCTGTGTGCTGCGCCGTGCTACTACCACCACCTGGGTGACTACAGGTAATGGTGCAGGCTGGAGCCATGATGGAAGGGTGAGCACCTTCTGACTGGGACATACTCGTCACCATACTTCTGCTCAGTCCTTGGTCCATAAGGCGCCTAGGAGTGGAGAGGAAAAAGCAGGGGAAAACACCTCAGCAGCAGCATGATGCTGCACTCCCTCGCAGACCCTGTACCGCCCACTGGGCAGCCCGTCACAGCAACCAAGCTAAACTTCTCCTGGGCTTGGGTAATCCAGGAGGTTGCACCATGGGGTGTAAACTGTGGGGTACTGTTGGTGGCAGGCTGTAAGCCTCAGAGATGGCGGATGTCAGAGCTGGAGGTGAGCAACAGCCAATGAGGGCAGACTGAGATTGTGAAGTATAAAAAAAAAGAACCCATATGGGACAATGTAGGGCTTTGAGCATCTGGTCTTTAGCCAGAACAGTGTAGATACATATATAGGAGTTCATGTTTCATTTTCCAAACCTTTTTTATAAAAGAGGAAGTAGGTAGTGAATTCAACTTTTAATTGATGTGGCTTTATGTATCTCATAATATATTTTCTGAAATTTAATTTCCTCTTTGAACATGCATTTTTTTTGGGGGGGGGTACTATTTCCCATATCATTTCCATTCCCACCAAGAAAAAAGGTTGGGAGCCAGGAAATCCAGGTAGCCTGTCTAATGCAGAAAATATTTTGGGGTGGAGGAGCTTGTTCAGATATGACCCACTGTAGCCAGTAAAGTAGTGGAAAGAAATGAAAATGACACACTTACCATAACTGTTGTTCTTCCAGAATATCTCACCGTTGATTACAATTATGGGTCTGGGACCAGAGGCACTAGGGGCCCTGCAGGAGCTAATGTTTTGCAGGGAGGGAGTGGACATCAGCTACTGATGGCACCTGTGCCTGTTACGTGGTGCTGTGCATGCCAGCCAATAACTCTGGCTCCTTTACACACCTCAGTCCTGTTTGCCAGGAGAGAAACAAAGTGGAGAAAATCAGAGAGGGCTAGAGATTTTCTAGCCCAACGGGATAGGGAAAATATATAGGAAACAAAAATGAACAACAAAATAAAACCCGGCTACCAACTTAGGAATAAGAAGAGGGTGCACTAAGTGGTACAAGAGGTAGTTGGGTCCGTATGTAGAGCCAAAGTCTCACACCACTAGCCAGAGAGAAGGTGGATAGTAGTTCAGAAAAAAGGGCAGAAGCCCTGAGTTTGTGGCTCTGGCAGAAGCACGAGGGTAATGCCCAGGATTGAGACTTCTTTGTAAATAAGATGGCACAATGTGCCAAAAAGAACAAGACACATGGACGTATGGAAAAAAGGGCAACTCCATGCTACCAGGCAAAGAATTGATTGAAATCGTGAGTTTACCATGTCCCTCTGTCTTGATTAGGGAAGAAGAAAGGGGGAACCAAGGCGCATCTGGAGTTGCAGGACTGGACAGTTCAAGGGAGTTGAGATGTATTCATCTCCCCAGAAAGCCCTAATGGTAGTGGACTTAAAGCCCAGAAACATAAGGAAGAAGGGCATACCAACCAAAGTAGTCTGACATAGTCAGAAAAAGAATTATATCAAAACAATGACCTGCTTCTCCTACAACCACAGGGATTTACCTTGTGTGAGAGCTGGTGTGGCTGATCCACAAAGGTCATAGCACCCCCCACGTGCAATGCAACTGCCAAGTGGAGTTAGATTGGATAGTGCCCACTGGCATATGTTGCAAGTAACAACTAATAGGGATATACCCACAGAGAGGATATACCCCAGGCAGGGAGAAGGAGGGCAAGAAAGAAAAAAGTAGAAAGAAGCCACCTTCTGCTTAATCACCCCCTTTTTTGGTTGATACAAGGGCCCTAAAGGACCCTCACCCAGTTTTGTATTTTCTTTCTTTTTTGTGTGTGAGAGTGGCACCCAGAGAAGTGCTCAACTTCACGTTTCATACATAAGGAAAAAAGAGAGACCCCCTGGAGGGGGTGTAATTGGGGAAGTGTCCAGATAGTGTGTCAGCAGTGCTGCCACCACCAGCAGGGTGAGCATTCCTGGAGGTCCAGTCTCTGTATGAGTGGGGGATAGCAGGTGGGCATGGTAATCAATGGTGAAGATATTAAAGATCAACAGTTGTAGTGTGTACGAAATTTTCATATCTTCCAGGAATCAATCTTCACCATTGATTCCCACTTCTGGGTCAGAACACCAAGCATTCCTTCTTTCTGAGATATAAGCTGGCCCCCCCCGAGGGTAACCGGTACCCTCAGCCCTCTGCTTGGGGAAGAACACCTAAGGGCAAGGGCTCCTCACAAGTCTGACAGGACCCAAGACTGGTCAGGGCCAGGTGGGGTTCCTGTGGCACAGGAGAGGGAGGCCACCTCGACAATTGTTGCCTGACCCTGTGAAAGAAGAAATGAGTTCCCTGGAACTTCAAGTTTATCAATTTACGCCTGCCAAAGGTGCAAGTCTGGAGAGGTGTAGCCATGTCATTGACCTGAGGCAGATTGCAGTTCCTGCAAGCCTGGAGCTACCTCACTGGCATCATATGAAGTCTTTGATTGGTGCTGAGCTACCTACAATCCTCGAGCAGAAATGCAAATGACTTGCCTGATTAACTTGCATTGCAGCTAGGAGCTGACTCAGCTGCAATAACAGGTGGTGATTGAAGTCGACCTGATGTGCCAGGTGTGCAGCAATGCACATAAGGGTGCGTGCCAAGGCAAAACCTTCCTCCCAAAGGCACTCGTCTAAGCGGAATCTGCCTCTGGAGGCTGATCATGCATGAACCCTAACAGGGTCTGCAGTACTTTAAGCCCTAAAGAGGGCTGAAAAACTGTACCTGCAGGCCCTGTGGGTGCGAGATACCACATGAGGAGGTCCCTGGTGGTGGGTGGACAAGAGAGGGAATGCCTCCATACTGTCCTTGATGCCTCTTTGAAGGCTGTAGACCAGGAAGGAATTACAACAGTCATCATTGGGAACTTCAAGGACCCCAGTGGCAGGATTACTGGATTGCAGACTGTAGAACCAAATGTCAAGTACCTTAAGCATCCTGAAGGTGATGGGAGTTGGGCAGCACCAGACACCACGGTGTCCACCGGCGTAGACCAAGCATATAACTGTGACCTCACTGTGGGATACACCTGCTGCTCAGGGCAGGCAGACTGGGGGGGGGGTCACAGCTGACTGCCCAGAAGGAGCTGTCCACCAGACTCACCCACCAGAGCCTCCAATGCCTCAGCAGGGTGAGGTCAAGGAGAACCCTGTGCTTCCACAGAACAAGAAGTCCCAGAAAGTGGCCCAGGGAAAAGGTCCAGTGGCTGTGCCTTGGCTGCACGTGTGTGACATCTTACTTCAAAGGTAAGGGCCAGATGACCCCACTTCATTATGCGGATCTCAAGGGTACCACAGTCTATTAAGAAGCGACACCTACCTTCAAAGGTAGGGCCTGGATGACCCCACCTCATTGCACAGATCTCAAGGGCACCACAGTCTATTAAGAAGAAGGCGTCCCACATATCTATATCATGCTGAGAGTCAAGGCATGCCATACAACACTGATGTTGGTGCATCACAGTCATCTGCTTCCCACAGGGGCATCAACACATGATGGCATGCTGCCGGGCTTTCTTGATCTTCTTAGCGTTCTTTTTCTCAGACCTCAGCATTGCAGAAAAGTAAAATAACTCAAGAAATCAAGGTGAGTAAACTTTGGCGGTGATGCAAGTCAGAATTCGATGACAAGTGAACTGTTGCTCCCACAGTGTGCACTCTATGGAGGGAAGAACAGAACTGAGGTGCATGAAGGAGTTGGCATGGTTATTGGTTGGCACATGCGACTCCATGTGAGGTGCACAAGTGCCATCAGCAGCCAACATCTGCTTCCTCCGAGCAGCAAATTTGCTCCCATGGTGTCCTAGTGCCTCCTTCCCCAGACCCATAAGTGGGAATCAGTGGGGAAGAGTAGGACTCTCTGGAAGCAAATTCTTTTGCATGGAGGGAGCCAGTCACAACTACTGAGTATGGCACCTGTGCACCCCCACATGCTGCCACTCACCAGCCAATAAATGTTTCCAGCTCCCTCCATTATTTTAGTTCTGTTCTTCCTACTGTCCAGTGTACACTGTAGGAGTGACAGCACCTCAGTTCTTCTGTCACTGTCTTTCTAAGTATGTGTCCGTTATCCTTTTTTGTTTCACAGTGTCACTTGTGTTTATTATTTTCCACAATGCTGACGCCCAAGATAACTGGGGCTAAATCATCAAAGAAAGTCCAACAGCCTCCCATTCTGCATCAGTGCCCCTTCGGGAAACCCTTGGCTGTTCTGGACCGGCGTCAGTGCTGTGTAGCCTGCCTTTGCCCTGAGCATCATATGAATGCATGCAATGCCTGCTTCTCACTGGACCACCATACTTTAGAGAACCATGCACTGAGGTGGGGTCATCCATTCCCCACGTTTGGAGGCAGGTGTTGCACACACGCTGCCAAGGCAAGGATTACTCAGTATTACTCAGTTTTCCTAGGGTGGAAGTAGGTGCTCGGCCCATCGAGACCACCCTCCCCACACAAGTGGGGAGTATTAGATATCTAACCCTATCAAGAATGTGTCTAATTCATTTTTGTATGCCTTGAAATTTTTGATTTCAACTATATGTTGAGGCAAGGAGTTCCATAATGTGACTGCCCTGATGGTAAAGTAGTGTTTACGTTTATTTGTAATGGATCTTGGTTTGTAGATCTGCCTATTATTACATCATAGTTTTATAGATTTTTATGCAAATTTAATGTCACACTCCTTCATGAGTGTGTCATCTTGTAATATATTGAATAGTAGCAACAAGTCCCCAAGGTTTCTCCTTGCTTGCAAGTCACAGAGTCCTAGTGCAGTTTATCTTTATAAGACAGATTTTTTACCCTTGATATTAACTTGGTGGTCCTTCTTTGCATACTTTCTATAATTTTCTTATCTTTTTCGTGGTAGGGGGTCCAGAAGGAGACTGCATAATCAGTATGAGGTCTTGTGAATGATGTATAAAGCGGGAGGATACATTTTGTATTCGTTGTTATAAAGGATCTTTCAATAGCACCTAGGATACGATTACCTACCTGAGCAGTTTTCCTACAATGCTCACTTTGGGAGAAAAGGTCACTCACAATAATGGCCAGATCTTTTTCAGATTTTGTTGATTTAATAGGGATACCATTTAGTGTGTAACTAATGTTTGGATTTTTTGATCCCAGGTGTATAACTGCACATTTTTCTATATTAAAAAACATTTCATTTTTTACCACCCAGTTTTCAATAAGCGTCAGATTTGTTTGAGCATTCTGATTCGTTCTTCAGAATCCACTTCTGATGAGATCTTAGTATCATCTGCAAATGTATTTATTTGACTTGAAATGCCCAGATGAAAATCAGATATATATATATATATATATATATATATATATATATATACCAAAAAGTGTTGGGCCTAACACTGATCCCTGAGGGACTCCGCTAGTGACATCAATGCTGTGGGATAGGGAATCTAATATCCTAATGTTTTGTGTTCTGTTATTTAGCCAGTTTCCTACCCACTTGATAGTATGGGTATTTAAGTCAAGGGTGATCATTTTTTGAATTAATATTGTATGGGATACCTTGTCAAAGGGTTTCTTAAAATCAATATATATGATATCTGATGGGCAATTCCTATCCAGGCTATTACTAATTTTCTCATAAAATGCAGCCAAATTAGTGGTGCACGAATGCCCCTTATGAAATCCATGCTGAGCGTAATCTATCAGTTTTTTACTCTCTAGCTTATGTTCTATTTTACATTTTAGTATTTTTTCCATAACCTTATACATTACAGATGTAAGGCTAATAGGGCGGTAATTTTCTGTGCTGTTTTTATTCCCTTTTTGTGTATAGGAACAACTATTGACTTACGCCAATCCTCTGGTACCGCATCCTCACTATACAGTCTATTAAGAATGATTGTTAAAGGGCCTAACAACTCATTCAATGTTTGTTTTAAAAAATATGTATTTCTGTTATCAGGACCAGGTAACGAGTTATTTTTAAGGGATACTATTGCTGCTTTTATTTAATCTGGTGTTATTTCTTTATAGTTATGCATATGGTGGATATTTGTGCCAACTTTGGTTTTTTTTTTAGCAAAGACAGACCCAAAATATTCATTAAAAGTGTTGCATATCTCATTTGTATTATCGATTTTGATCCCATTCTGACGTATAGATGTAATAGTGTTATCACAATATTTATTTGAGTTGATATATGAATAAAAAGCCTTTGTATTGCCCTTGGATACGTAGGGCCAGATATTCAAACCTTTGCACCTAGTGCAAATCCATTGTGCTGGAATAGCACTGGATTTGCACGAGGCTGCAATATTGAAAGCCCTGTAAGCGCCGGCGCTGTGTGGTAGTGCCGATGCTAATAGGTAGTGGTATGCAGGGGCGTGGACAGGAGAGCGCCCATGAATGCCAGCAGTGTGGCATATTCAAATGTATAGCGCCGCGCTATAGGCATTAGCGTAACACTGTAGCACGGCGCTAGATACCTACCGAAAAAGTTGAGTGTAATGCAGCGTGCCCCTGCATGATTCCCACCCAGTTCCATGTAAAAGAATAGCCATAGCCCTGGTAGTCTAGTGGTTCCCGCCCCAGCACGAATCCTGACCCCCGGTTCACGTAAATATAAGACCTATCCCTGATAGTCTAGTGGCCCCCGCACAAATCCTGACCTGTTTGCTGTGAAATTATGAGTTATTTCACTGGTAGTCTAGTGGTCTCCCCACCCTCCCTGCACAAATCCTGACCTGTTTGCTTTTAAATTCTGAGTAACTTCCCTGGTAGTCTAGTGATCACCCCCATGAATCCGACCCATTTGCTTGTAAAATTCTGCATAATTTCCTGGTAGTTTAGTGGTCCCCACCCCTGCATGAATCTCGACCCCTTTGCTGTGAAATTATGACTTATTTTCCTGGTAGTCTAGATTCCACCCCTGCATGAATCCACGACCCGTTTGGCTCTAGAGATTCTGAGTAATTTCCCTGGTAGTCAAGTGGTCCCCCACCCCCACACAAATGACCCCCAGCTGTGGTCAAAGAATAGATTTCCCCAATAGTCTAGTGGTCCCCCCACCCAGCTGTGCACCTCCCAATACCCCCGGACACGGCATCCCTCTGGAGCCGGCGACCGGCTTAACCCTCCTCTCTTCACCATGGCCGGCCGCTGACTGTGGTATTCAGGAGTGCTACTCTATTGAATAGGTGTGCCTATTCAGTACAGTGGCATTCCTGAATACCGTAGTCAGCGGCCAGCTGTGGTGGAGAGAGTAGGGCTGAGCTGGTCACCAGCTCCAGAGGGATGCCATGTTTGGGGGTACCAGGAGGTGCACAGCTGGGTGGGGGACCACTAGACTACCGGGAAATCTATTCTTGACCACAGCCAGGGGTCAGGATTTGTGCAGGGGGTGGGGGAACCACTAGACTACCAGGAAATCTATTCTTTGACCGCAGCTGGGGTCGGGATTTGTGCAGAGGGGTAGGGGGACCACTAGACTACCAGGGAAATTATTCAGAATTTAATCGCAAATGGGTCGGGATTCATGCGGGGACCACTAGACTACCAGGGAAATAAGTCATAATTTCACAGCAAATGGGTCGGGATTCATGCAAGGGGAGGGGGGACCACTAGACTACCAGGGAAATAACTCGTCATTCTATTGTGAATGGGTCAGGAGCATACCTCTCAACTGTCCTTGGTGTTCGGGGACGTCCCTGAATCTGCCTCAAAATATTTCTCTGTCCTGCAACACAGTTGTGTTTCCGTAGCTAAACAGTGGCAGTTGTATACACAGAATGATGTCAAGCATTACAGTTACAGACTTGTTCTTCTTTAGCAAATGCATTTAGCACTAAGCACCATATTATACCAGCTGTCTGGGTGGGTATCTCTACTTTTGAAGATGTGTCCCTGATTTTGGTCCTTTGTGCTTGATTTGTTTAAGCATTGTCCCTGATTCAGGAGGCAAGGGGTTGTGAGGTATGTATGCACCAACTGTGCCTGGCAGTACACAGTTCCTGCTGCTTCCGGCCTGTACTTGTATTCCAACCAACAGGGGATGCTGTGGGTATGCCTTGGCCTGCAGCGTCCAGCCTGTACTTCCATTCCAACCAAAAGGTTGAGCTTTGTGCTCCACGCAGTAGCACCGGGCAAACTGCATGGTAATGTATGCTATGCAGCACTTAATGAGATGCAAATGTACCTGTTTGCCCACGGATTACCTAAGTAGGCTCATCCGCATGGGAGCTTTGAATATAGCTCCTGTTTGCCCTGGGCTAACCAGTTTGCACCGGGCTAATGTGTTAGCACTGTGCAATCAGGTTAGTCCCGGGCAAACCTCACTTCAGCATAGCACATTTCTACAGTGTGTGGTTTACATTGTTGTTTGCAGTAGATGTGAGACATCTCTGTGCAGTCACACACAATGTTCTCCACCTGCAACATTGGCTTGCAACTGAGTCTAATGAGCTGCAGCTGCAGTGTGCACTTCCCTGTTGCTATATTCAGTGCTGTCTTATTCCGGGCAATTTTTGCCCTGCGCGCCTGGCCCTGTTTGCCTGGCTTCCTTTGCTTGCTATATTCAGCTGGTTTTGTACCAGGCTATTTCCTTTTCAATATAGCTTGCTTTGTGCTCCGGGCTAAGTTTGCCCGCCAGGCAGTGCTAATTTAGCCCCGAGGCAAAGTTCTGAATATCTGGCCAAGAGAGTTTAACTTCAATTTTCTTTCTTTCCTTTTTAATAAGTTCTTTAGTTTTTTTAAATTTGGACTTATATATGGCTCTATTTTCCTCTGTTTGAGTAATGTTTAGTTTTTTAAAGGCCCTTCTTTTATTCTTATTTGCTTTGTCACATTGGGCTGGATATTCAAACTGCGCCCAAAATGTGCGCAATAGCAGGAGCAAGCAGAAGTCCATTGCGCACATGCGCAATAGACGCGATATTCAAACATGGAGCAAGCCAAATTGCGCAACCAGCCAACGTCTGAATATTGCACAACCTGCACCATAGCGCAACCAGGAAGGGGAAGCTGAGCAGATACGATGCGCTATAGCGCAACAAGGGCAGCCCACCTGAGCAGTCCAGAGGTGCCATAGCACAAGCAGGGAGCCCCCCAGCAGCAGAGCAATGGAACTGCACAACCAGGGAGGTAGGCAGGGGCCCACCACCCATGCCACAGATGGGCACAGGAACACACTGCAGAACTGACAATGCACACCCACACCCCAAGCACAGCATAACTGGTGGAGGGACGGAATATCCACCGGCCCATGGGAACAAGCAAACAAAGCACAGCCGGGCCATGTTGCCCCAGCACACCCACTGGCAAGCTGAGACTGCCACACAAGGGGGGCCGACCACCCCAGTGTACAGCAGCCTCTGCACACACAGCACACCCTGCACTGTGACCCCAAGACATCCCCATGAGCAGTGACCATCACTGCAGGAATCTCCCATGCAACCCCCGTCACACTGCAACCCCTGTACCACAGAACCATACAAGCCAGACCCACCATGAGCACCCAGCAGTGGGTGGCAGCACACGGCAATGCAACAATGGCAGACACAGTGCCAACACGCACAACCCCACTGAGGCACAGCTGAGACACTGAACATGTGTCACCACAAGTGGTACCCCACATGGGAAAGGGCGTGCCCCTGACACCACTGCCATTGACACAGCACCCTGCACAGTAGACAGGTGTCACAGCGCGACCCACCATGAGCCACAGCAGCCAGCACAGACACCCACAGTGGTGCGTGGAAGCATGCAGTGCACCGGATGCAACACAGTGCAGGGGCAAACACACACCCATACCCTCAGGGACACCAACACAGGGACGCAGTAGTGTGGCAACCCAGCCCCCAGTGTGGGCACATGTAAACTGTGCACACACAGCCTGCAGTCCACCATGACACAGGGTGACACCCACTCTGTGCATGTACTGTGTCTCTGCACGCCACCAACATACGCCTGGAGCACAAGTCACAGACAGTGCTGCACTGCCCTGCAACGCATTACAAGACATGCCAGCATGGAGGTGGGACAGCACCTGTGGAGGCCACAGTGTCACCTGAGGCAAACATGCACCCCACCGTGACAGGTGGCAACCCAGCATTGTGGACTGGTCATAGTGGATGACCTGCAGGACAGCACCCACTGACAAGGCAGCAGACCTGGCAGGCCACAGACATGCAAGGGTGTCAGCTGCACAGGCCAAGGACAGCTTGACAGGGGCACAATGGACACAGAGCAGGCACCATGGAGCACTGCACACAGCAATGCAATGCACAGGGAACAACACACACCACAGATACCGACTGAAAGCTACTCCCACACCAGAGACACCTCCCCATGCACACACACACACACACACATACCCACGACTATACCACCCCAGATGCCATGCACACCACTGCAACTGAGCACCTATAGCCAGCTGCAAATCAGAGACCACCACAGTATTCATATCAAAATAACTGTATTTCAAAAAGAACAACAATAAGAATAACAACAACAAGAACTATATACAAATACTAAAACAGGGTGGGGTGGGTACAAGGTAGGGGTGGGTAAGGGCAGGTGAACAACTGGGAGAGGGAAGGCGGGGTGTGAGGGATAGTTAAAGGGGGGAGGTGATGGGCAGCTACTGTCTCCCAGCCTGCTCCCCTGCTGCCTGGTGCTGGTCCCGGGGCCTCCTTCTCCTTCGCATCCCATGCTGCTGTAGGTCCTGCAGGATGACAAGTGAGTCCATTGCTACCTGCAACAGCTGCTGCATGGACCTCTCTATCTGTCGTAGTATCCAGACACCTAGGACAAGGGATCAGAGTCAATGGGTGTGACTGTCCATATCCCTGAAGCCCACCCATCATGCATGGCATACTGCCAAGTGCTCCGCTCCTGTGATGGACTGCACCCACCCACAGTGACCATGTGCACAAGACATGCCCAACCAGGCAGCAACAGCCATGTGTACCACTGCACACACACACGCCCATGTCCAGCACAGCACAACCAAGGCCGACAGTAATGCTGCTACACGTGGGCAGGCAGTGCCACAGCCATGTGCCCAGTGCACGCATGGACCACCAGTGACGCACTCCCAGACATGCAGTGCCACTGGACAGTGCTGACTGTCACATGTCGCGTGCATGGCAGTGGTGTCCATGGATGGTGGCCATGCCCTGCCCCCCACCCTGTCACACAGCATGCAATAGCAATCATGTTGTCATGGCATTCACCCTCATTGGGCTGCTGCTGCTGTCGTGGTTCTCCACCACCACGCTCGGGCACCACTGGCACCACTCCCTGCTCTTCAGCCATGGCCCTCCTCCGCTCCGCCACGCCTGTGGGAAACAAAAGGTGAGAAACACATCAGTGCAATCCCAACGCATATTCCCCCTGCCCCAATAAGTATGCCCGACCACCCAGCCAGAACCATACATCACATATCCTGTTAACACCGCCACAGCCAACCCTAGACCAACCCTCCCCCATGTGCTGGACACAATAGACAGTGTTACCCATATGGACCATACAGGTGCATAGACGGATCACCCACCTGGCTGAGGCACCATGCCCCTCCTGGCACGTGACTGCAGACGTGCCAGTAGCGCCGGCTCCCTCCTCTGCAGGTCCCCATAGCAGTGTCTGCACTGTTCTGCGGACCTCCGACGGCCAGTGGCTGCCTCCAGCTCAGTGGCCACCTGTTGCCACACTTGTGTCCTGACCCTGTCTAGGGGAACCTCCCCATATAGTGGGCCATAGTGAGGCTCCACAATGGCCACCAAGTTCGCCAGCTCGAGGGCACTCCACTGGGGGGCTCTTCTGCATGCCATCTCTGGATGTATAGTAGGCAATATGGCGCTCTGCAGCGCGGCAACCCCACGTGGAATTGCTGCGCAAGTCAGTACAGCGCCGCCAGTCCCTATCGTGCTGTCACCGAACAGCGCGATAGAGCTGCAGACATGCCATACGTACAGCACCAAGGGGGCAAAGGTCAGGCACAGGGTCATGGGTCTCTGGCGCATGGCCACGCACAGCCCATCGGACGCCCATGCCCAGTGCGATTAGTCGCCAGTGCCATCGCCACAGCGAACTATTGCGCAGTTGTGCCACAGCGCCATGTAGTGACCGTCACTGTAGCGCCACTGGCACAATGGTGGCCATGCCCTGAATTGCCTACCGTGCACAGCACATCATCAGCGCGGCAGATGCCTGCGTAAGCTACCTGGGCATGCAGTGCAGTGTACTATGCAGTCACAGAACTGCGCCATTGGCTCAGCACGTTCAACCGTATTGCACAAAGTGCAACAGCGCAATATTCAGCCGTCATATGCAAATCATCCGATCAGCCATTCAATGGCACAGCAACGCGATTTGCATCTCATTAAAGTTGCGCCACACCTAATTTGCATGGATTGAGCTATAAAAATGCGACGGTGTTCTGCAGTGGCCATATTCAGTTATTGCAGTTGATAGGTGAGTTGCATGCTGTGTGATGTTCTGGACCATGGTCTTAGGGAATTGCTGTGTACTGCACAGTCACAGGTGACCTCTCTCACCCATACAGGCTGTGATACGACCGAGTGAGGAATGGGTGAGGAGGATGATGGTGGGCGGAAGAGGAGGCCCAATTTTACAAAAGCTGAGACAGAGGCACTCTTCGAGGCCTACCTGGATGAAGAGCCACTTCTCAGTGGATGGCAGGGCACCCCTCAGGCCCATGCTGCTGCATGGGAGGGGGTGGCACTTGCAGCCAACCTGCACGGCAGCCACCAGCCTGTGCAGGAGTGTAAAAGAAGATGGGGACCGACAGGAGGAGGTGAAGGAGAAGGTGGCAGCCATCAGGGCGGCACGTGCTGCAACAGGCAGGGCCAGCTGGAGGTGGTGCAGCTGACTCGCAGAGGACCGCTCGCTGCAAGCATGCAGCCAGTGCCATTGAGGGCGTTCCTGGAGGTGGCTTCCAGACAGGTGGTAGCCCATCACTGCATGGTATGTCATGGTCGGGGAAGGTAGATCACATGCACTAACGTGTTCTCACTTTCTGTTACAGATCCTGTGCATCTGCAGGGATCAGTGGTGGAGGGCCTGTCCACTGCGGACAGCCATCCGGAGTTGGAGGAGGGACCATCCACCTCCGCAAGTAGCCGGCGTGCATTGCACCAGTGTGCACGCCTGGCTGCCATCACTGATGTCGGTGAGACAGGTGTGGGGGTTGCCCTTCCTGTGTCTCAGCGGTCTGGCATGCAAGCATGCCAGCGCGCTGTGGCTGTGGCTGTGGCTGTGGCACAGACCTGCACCATTGATGATGCAACGATCTCTATGGGCATTGACATGTCTGTGTCACAGAATTAACACACAGCAGGACAGCTCACACCCATGGATCTAGCTGGTTCCGACGTGTATGCCAGCACGTCAGCACAGTCCCAGGCTGTGCCTGTCAGCACCGGTGGGGCAGCACCGGTGGCTGTACAGGTCACTGGCACTGTTGCGGCCACAGCAGCGGAACAACTGATCCCTTGGGCACAGCAGTCCGAGGGGCAGCAGCAGCAGTCACCCCCCAGGACTGGGGGTACAGGGTTCAGCAGTGGCGTATGTGCACCGCCTGTGGACTTGCCCATACCTGGTCCTGGTGAGCAGCGTCCACCCTCAAGGGGTGCTGAACATCAGGCCCTTCCATACCCTGAGGGACAGGTTGCCAATGTGGCAGACAACCCCTTTGACGAGCACACCCACCTGCTGCAGGCATCAGTACAGCAGCAGATGCGGGTTGCAATGTCCGTGGAGGCACTGTGTGTGGCTCTGGAGTGGCACAGCAGGGACAATGAGAGGATCCTGTCACGGATTGACCATTTGCGGATGGATGTGACTGCCGCCATTGACAGGCAGACACAGGCATTGGTCGGTGTCGTGGCCACATTGGGCACACAGTCAAGTCCCCCTGTGCCGCTCACACTGCGCAATGCACTGTCCACTCCCTGTTCCTGGCGTCGTGCGACACCCACCCTGTCGACACTGGATTCAGCTTTGGGCATCCCGAGCACCCCTGGTGCAGGTATGTTCGGTGTGCTGCAGACCCCTGTGCGGGCAGGGTCGCGTTCGCACAGTGGAACCCCTGGTGGTCCATTGGTGCCACCCCATGAGGCCCGTGCTCAGCCTGCCAGTGCTGCTGGGTCTCTGCGGGGCCGCCCACGCATCCAAGGCGGCCATGGCACTGTGCCACAAGACTGAGCTGTCTCCCAGTGCGGGCCCTGTCTGGTGCTGCCCTGTGTGCAATGTGTGTTTCGGTGGGCAGTGCACCGGTGGGTGCCCAGCCCTACACGCAGACACACGGACTACCTGCACACCCTCCTGACTGCTGTCCACAGGTGCGTGTGCATGATGATGCCTGCACTGCACTGTACACCAAAGTGCGAAGGTGCCCAGCATCTGACACACGTACATGAACAGTCAGTGGACATGGTGGCCTGTGGACATGTGTGTTTTTAGTGTCTGTGTTCCGGCTCTGTTGTGCACCTGACCCCTGTGCACTTTGTGCCTATTGTGTGTGTGTGTGTGTGTGTGTGTGTGTGTCCGTCCATGTGGCATGTTACTGTTCACCCCTTCCTGGTTGTATGTGTGTGCTTCTGTGCCCTGCCACTTCCCTTGCCGTCATGCACCCCTGGTGTGTTTCCCTATGTGTATGTGGGTTGTGCCCTAGCCACTGTTGGTTGCACATGGCCCCATGACTTACCTATGTTGGGTGAAGTGCTCCTCTGTGATGGTGTCCCGGTGCAGCTGGGCCAGCCGGATCAGTCGGGGGTCACGTCGTCCAAGGTGGGGCTGCCCATCCCCATCATCACCGGCGTCACCGGCGTCCCCGTCACTGTCCCCCTCTTCGACCTGTACGGCTATCCCACAGTCTTTGGCCATGTTGTGCAGGATACAACAGGCCAGGAATATCCCACAGGCGTTTGAGGGGCTATACTGTAGGGCACCGCCGGAGGTGTCTAGGCAACGGTACCATATAAATGAATCTGTGCTCCCCCAGGGTGCGTGGCACAGACCTTGATGATGCACCCACTGGCATCACACACCACCTGGCAGTTGACATTGGCATAACCCTTCCGATTCATATAGGTGGCCCCATCGGGGCCAGGTGGCATGCGAATGGCCACATGGGTGCAGTCTATCGCCCCTAGCATGCCAGGCATATGTGCTACCCTGTGGAACTCCTGTATGTTTGCTGTGCGCTTCCGCCGCGGTGCTGGGGAAATGGATGTACTCCGCAGCATGTGGCAGCAGTGTGCTGAGGAACTGGGTGAGGATGCATGATGTGGCTGACTGTGTTATGCTTGTGGTGTCCCCTGTTGGTCTCTGGAAGGTACCCGTGGTGAGCAAGCACATGCAGGCTGTTACCTTTGTCTCCACTGACAGAGCGTAACTCCGTCGTGAGGGTGCCTGCATCACATCACTGCACAGCTCACAGAGCTGCCTCAGTATTGCCCTGTTCAGGCTATACTGGCCCACAATCTCGACATCTGAGTAGAGCTCAAAGCTGGTGCGGGCCCGGTACTGCCTGTTGGGGGTGTACTGCCGACGGGCCCTTCCACGGCCACGTCCCCCTGCAGCATGCCTTCTCACCCCCCTCATTACAGCTTCCATGTGGAAGCTGGCACTGTCCATGTCCCTGGCTTGTGTTCCCCCCAGCTGTTGTTGCTCTGTTCCCCCCGCTGTCCTGACTGCTACCTCCACTGCACCGGGTACACCTACTGGCCTCTGCACTCTGTGGCCCCACACACCTTCCCTTGCCCCTATTCTGTCCTCTGCTCTCCCTGGCCTGCACTCTTTCTCCCTCTGGCCTTGTCTGTCTCCCTGCCTCATGTGGCTTCCCTGTAGCATTCTTGCGCCTCTTCCTTGCTCCCTTTTTATTTTGGCTCATTTCCTTTGGCTGACTTCACCTGGTCACGGTTGCGCATTGCACGTAGAGTCTTTTGAATATCGCATTGCGCACTTTATGCATGGTTCCACCCCCTTCGGTTGTGCATGCCTTCATTAGCATTGCGCTGTTGCTCAGCATGTTTTCAGTGGCGCAACTGCCTCCTGCTGAATATCGCAGAATGGCGCATTTTCAGACTTGCGAAGGCGCAACCCTATTGCGCATTGCGCAACCCTTTTGAATATCCCACCCATTGTGTGTTAGCCATGGTGGTATTTTTCCTTTAGTATTTCTAGTTTTTTTTTTTTTTAGTGGAGTAAACCTATGTTCAGAGTTGTGTATAATATTTCTCAATGTAATCCAACATTCATCTGTACCTGTATCAGAAAGTATGGTATCCCAGTCATAGTTATTTAGTGAGTTTCTTATTTTTGTGTAATCCCCTTTGCTGTAGTTAAATTTATAAGTATTATGCCTCACATGAATTTTTTGTTTATTAATAGCAAAAATTACTGTATAAAGGTCACTAGTTCCTATAGGTTTGGCTATTTCAATGTTTTAAATGCCCAATGGAAGATTTGTTAACACAATGTCCAATATATTCTTATCCCTAGTAGGTTCAGTGACCATCTGTTCTAATCCTAGGGCCAGAAATGTATCCAAGTACAGTTGCTCATTTTGTGATGACGCTGTCAGGTTATCCCAATCAATACCAGGTAAATTGAAATCTCCCATAATAACAACATCTGACTTATTAGCAATATCTCTAATAGCATTGATTAAGTTCTGGTTATACGAGGCACAGGCTGATGGGGGTCTATAGAAGTTGGCCAGCAATAATTTCTTCTCATTCTGAGATTCAATTTGTATACAACATCCTTCTGTCAGAGCCCTCTGCGAACTGAGTAGGTGTCTCTACAATTCTTAATGTATTTTTTGCATATATACAGACCCCTCCATCTTATTTGTTGTCCACACTGCTAGTGTTAAACCTGTTCTCCTTGTAAATATTTTGTGTTAAGTCCAACTTGCCTGGGCAGACTGCAGCTAGAACTGTTTTAGTTAAACCATTACAGCTTAAAACACTTTTACTCCTGGACAAACCTGTGAGTAAAAACCATGCTAGCTCCAAAACATTTTTAAAAATGGTTTTAAGACTAGTTATCTAGCAGGGTTTAAAAACACTTTTGTTAAAACGTTTTAAGGGGCTTGTAGTCTGTCTATAAGCAGTGCTAGGGGGATTTAAACTGTTTTAAGGCACTTAAACCATTTTAAGTTCCCCAGTGTGTCCAAGGCCTAAGACTCCTAGCATTTCCCAGAAGGCATTTATAATTGCTACCAGTTGTATAGTGCCAATTTTAATTCTTCCCTTTTTGCCCCGATCCTCTAGTTTAAAGACCTATCAATCTCTGCTAATATTTGTTTCCCAAGGGTGTGGCTTCCTTTTTTGCTTAGGTGTAAGCCGTCCCAGCGAAACAAACTGTACTCATTATCAAATTTCTCCCAATGTGTTATATACATTTTATTTTTTTCTTTAATGTCCATTTCCTAAGCTATTCATTTATTTTTTTTATTTTGTTCACTTTTTCCATGCTTGCTCGTGGTACAGGTAGGATCTCTGATAAACAAATTTCACAACCTATTTCCTCTAATGTGTTTGCTAGCAAGATATACCTGTTTTTTATGTCCTCTGTTGTAAATTTACTAATGTCATTTGTGCCAGCATGCACTATCACTAAAGGATTAGTACCAACTTTCTTTAAGATGTCAGGAATGACTCTTTCAATGTCTCTGATCCATGCACCCCTAAAGCTTGAGCAGGTTCTATTTTGTTTGCCCTGTTTGCATCTCTGGCTATTAGTATATTTTATTATAGAGTCCCTTAGAACCACAGCTTGTCTATTGTTGGTGCTTGTCTCTGCATTTGTTCCCTTAGGCTGGTCCATTTCCATTTGTTGTTCCTTATTTGTATTAGAATTGGCTTGTTCCTGGACAGTGCCATCACAGCCTTGCTCGTTGTCAGCATTTGTGTTCAATGAGCATTGATTGGTAATTGTTACTGGAATGTTAGGGGGAGGAATGCTATAGCCATCAATGTTACAGTGCACTTGTACATATACAATCTTTGTTCCTGTATTGCTTGTCGGTTTGTCACAAGTTTTAGCTACATCCACTGAGGCTGTATTTGACATGGCTATACCATTGTCAGTTTGTTCATCTGTACAGGTTGAAACATAGAAACATAGACTTTGACAGCAGATAAGGACCGCTTGGCCCACCTAGTCTGCCCATTTCCCTACCTAGAGGACAAGCTGCAGATCCTATTTAACCAACAGCCTATTTCTTCCTACCCCCCACAAAAATTGCCTTATGTCTGTCCCATGCATTCTTGAATTCTCCCTCAGTTTTAAACCCCACAACCTCCTCAGGAAAGCTGTTCCATGCGTCCACCACCCTCTCTGTGAAAAAATACTCTCACATTGCCCCTGAGCCGCCTCCTCTATCTTCAAATTGTTTCCTTGTTCTTGCACATCTTTTTCTGAAAGATGCTACCCTCTTGGACTTTGTTGATTCCACTGAGGTACTTAAATGTTTCTATCATGTCCCCCCTCTCTCTCCTTTCCTCAAGGGTATACATATTACGCTCCTTTAGTCTCTCCTCATATGGCTTCTCTTGCAGACCCTGCACCATTTTAGTTGCCCTCCTCTGAACTGCCTCCATCCTGTCTATGTCCTTGTGGAGATGGGGGTCTCCAGAACTGGACGCAGTACTCCAGATGGGGTCTCACCAACTGTCTGTACAGGGGGATAACAACTTCCTGTTTTCTGCTGGTGATGCCTCTCCCTTTACATCCCAGTATCCCCCAGCCCTCCCTACCGCCTTCTCACATTGTTTGCCAACCTTAAGGTCATCTGATATGATTACCCCCAGGTCCCTTTCCATTTTGTTGTCACATTACCTCCCTCCATTGTGTAATCTTCCTGGGTTTTGTTCCCAGGTGCATTACTTTGCACTTTTGCATTGAATTCAAGCTGCCATACTTCTGACCATTCCTCCAACCTTGCCAAGTCCTTTCTCATCCTTTCCACGCCTCCTTGTGTATCAACCCTGTTGCAGATCTTTGTGTCATCTGCAAAGAGGCATACTTTTCCTTCCAGTCCCTCTGCAATGTCACTTATAAAGACATTAAAAGGACTGGACCCAGTACTGAACCTGCGGTACCCCTAGTAACCCCTCTTTCTTCAGAGTGGACTCCATTTACAATTACCTTCTGTATCCTGTTGTTCAGCCAATGTTTTACCCAGGCTACCACCCTGGGACCCACTCCCAGGCTGGTTAATTTGACTTCTAATCTTTTGTGTGGGACTGTGTCAAATGCCTTGCTAAAGTCTAGGTAGGCCATGTCCACTGCCCCTCCCTGGTCTACTACTTTGGTCACCCAGTCAAAAAAATCAATTAGATTCATCTGACATGACCTTCCTGCTGTGAACCCATGCTGCCTTGGGTCCTGTGCCCCACTGGCCTCTAGGTACTCAACAATTCTTTCCTTCAGAAGTGATTCCATCACTTTCCCTACCACAGAGGTCAAACTGACAGGTCTGTAGTTTCCTGCCTCTGTCTTGGTCCCACTTTTGTGAAGGGGAATCACATCAGCCTTCTTCCAGTCCTCAGGTACCACACCATCCTCCCATGATTTGTTAAAAAGGGTAGTCAGTGGTGTCACTAGTTCTCTGCTTAATTATTTTAGAATTCTGGGGTGAATTCCATCTAGTCCCATTGCTTTGTCCACCTTCAGTTTTAGGAGTTCTTTCAGAACCCTTTCTTCTGTGAAAGGACTGGGATCGACCCCCCTCTCCAGACTGCTTCTGTTAATTGGATTAGGCACCTCCTCCACTTCCCCTTTTGTGAATACCGAACAGAAGTATTCATTCAGTATCCCTGCTTTTCCGCTGTCACTCTCTGCCCACCCACCTTCCATTCTATTCAGCCTCACTGTCCCTCCCTTTGTCTTTCTACGCTCCCTGATATACATATAAAAGGTTTTATCCCCCTTCTTAACTGAGTTGGCTATCTTTTCCTCAGTTTGTGCCTTTGCTATTCTGACTACCCTCCCTACTTCCTTCTGCCTTAACTGGTGCAGTTCTCTATCCTGCTCCTTCTGTGTTTCCTTATACTTCCTAAATGCTACCTTTTCTCCCTAACCTTCACCGCCACCTCTTTGAGAACCATAGTGGCTTTTTTCTTTTCATTTTGATTTGTTTATTTGTTTCACACAAAGGCTTGTTGCCTCTGTGATGGCAGTTTTGATATTTCCCCATTGTTGCTCCACCCCTCCTTCTAGCCTGTTTGCTAGTGCTTTTCTAAGGCATGCTCCCATTTTGCCAAAGTCAGCCCTCCTGAAGTCCAGAACCTCACTTTTGTATGGCTTGACTCTGTAGCTGAGTTTATCGTGAACCACACTGTTTGGTGATCACTTGTTCCCAAATGGCTACCTACTTCTAGATCTGAGATCCTCTCACTGTCCCCATTTGAGAGTATGAGGTCTAAGATTTCTCCCTCATGAGTAGGTTCCAAAACTACCTGTCTGAGGCATGCCACCTGAAGGGCATCAAGAATGGCCCTGCTTTTGGATGTGGCTGCAGCAAAGGTGCTACTGTTAACATCTGGCATATTAAGGTCCTACATCAACAGTATATCCCCTTTCTCTGCCATCCTAAGTATGCTTTCTATCATATCCTTGTTCATTCCCTCCCCCTGTCATGGGGGTCTGCATACAACCCCTGTGCGGATTGTGGTGCCATTTCCAGTCTCTAAGGTGACCCACAGTGCCTCCTCTCCTCCCCTCCCTGTTTACTCTTTTGTTCAATTGCTTTTATCCCTTCCCTTACATAGAGACCTACTCCCCCCCTCTTCTGCCCTTCCTGTCTTTCCTGTAGGTTGTGTACCCTGGTATGTTAACATCCTAGTCATGGTTCTCTGTGTACCATGTTTCTGCGACTGCTACAATATCCAGGCATCCCGCTTCCATCAAGATCACCAGTTCAGGGAGCTTGTTGCCCAGACTACGGGCATTGGTACTCATTACCCTCCATTTCTTGATGGCCTTACCCCTTTTTGCCCCATCCCTGCCCTTATTGCACTTGTCACTTTCTCCATTTACCCTTGCGCCTCTCCCTATCGACATCTCTATGTTGGTGTCTATCTCACAGTACCCTGATTTTTGGGGGGGGGGCTAGGATTTCCCTGCTCCTTTCCAGTGCCTCCCCCCTTGGCTAGTTTAAATGCTTGCCAATTAAGTATTTAAACCTATCACCTAGGATCCTGGTTCCCCTCCTGGACAGATGCAGACCATCACACCAGTATAGACCTGCATCCCTCCAGGTGGGCCCCCAGTCCCCAATGAAGCCAAATCTCTGAGCTCCACACCAGTTTTTCAACCACTGATTGAATCCCGTGGTGTGGAGCACCCTAGCTTCACCCTTGCCATAGACAGGCAGCACCTCTGAGAAGGTTACCGTGTGCTATTTGTCAAGGCCCTCCCCATCTCCACAAATGCTTCTTGCACTGCTCTGATCCCTTTCTTAGCCAGGTAATTTGTCCCTAGGTGGACAGTGACATCCATCTCCTCTCCTGTGCAGCTGCTCCTGCGATCCTGAGGATTCGCTCCTTGTCCCTCCAAGCCATGGTGCCAGGCAGGCACCTTACCTCCCTCTCCCCTTCCTCCCCCAGTTCTACCTTCCTAACAATGGAGTCCCCCACCAGGAGTTGTTTCCTTCCCCTCTGGGGGTCCCATGCCACCCTCCTGTGGGTCTCCTTTGTGGAGGTTCCCAGCATCCTCCTTAGTCTCCACCATGGGTGCCTCCATAGAGGAACTACACTTTTCCAGAACGGCATAGAAATTATGGAGAGGTACAACTGGAAGGATGCGCTTCTGTTCCACCACCCTCATCCTCCCTGAGCCCACTGTGGTTCAACCGCTCCTCTTTCTTGGCAACCTCTGAGGCAATGGCAGTGACCCTGGTGGTCCCTGGGTGGGAGAGGAGGTCCCACAAATCCTAGCCAACTCAGTCTGGAGATGAACAACTTCCTCCCTCAGCCCAGAGAGGTGCCTGCAGATGGGACAACACTGCATCCTCCAGAACGTCTCCCAGAAGACTGCTGCTCCACAGCCACTGCATTGCACCACTCCTAGCATGTCTTTTTTCTGGACCCCTAACTGTTGTTTGGAATACTTACTCTTTCCTGTGCTTGTTTATTTCTTTTTTTTTTTCTCTCCCTACTTACTTACTGCCTCTGTGCCCTTTTAGCTCCCGATCTTCCTGTTCTGAGACAAGAAGTTCCTATATTTCTCAGTAGTCTCCTTACTTGCTCAGAGTCAGACCTCCAGCAGCTGTGGGGGGACGGAGAGCTGCTCTTGCCCTTCTAGGTGGTGAGTCTTTGGTGGCTGTGTGATCACTCACTTCCTGCTCCAAACAGGAAGTTCCTGTTGTCAGTTAAATCCTGTGCCTATAAAAGTAGAACTGGTTTACGGTGGGAGGCAATATAGTCCCAGTAGAGAAGTTTTAGTTATACCAGTAGCTTCTTCCTCCTGGTGTTCTGTATGTTCTCTGGTAGAAGCTATCTAGGGCAGTGTTTAAATCTGGTTTTAACCTGGCTCCTTCTAGCTAAGCCACTCCCCCTACTTTGCAAATCTTTCTACACTTAGTTAATTTCACAGATAACAATTCCCTTCTGTTGGGGCTTCTACAAGATCTGCTAGGGGCTGGTATTTATTGTTGAAGGGGATACTAAAATCCATCGCTCTCCTTCCCTTTTTGTGTTTATTTTTGGTTAGAACTGGGCTCCAATCATTACCATCATCACTATCGTCCTCTCTTCCTCTTTTCAGAGTAGCGTCTGCTTTTTATGTTGCTTGCACGCATGTGCAAGAAACATAGTGCCATCATCGGAGATTTCGGAGGTGTGTCACCTCCTCCTCCAATTCAGTCAGTGTGCTGGCAGGCGCGGCCCCTGTAAACCAATGCATTTTGGAGCTGTCTCATGACACGCCCAAAATGCAGTGGCATACAGTTGAAAGGGGGAGCTACACTTCAGTGAGCACCGATAAGATATTGGCTGCTCACGCGCAGCTCCC
The DNA here is from genome assembly GCA_016271365.2 of Neoceratodus forsteri. Taxonomy (NCBI): domain Eukaryota; kingdom Metazoa; phylum Chordata; order Ceratodontiformes; family Ceratodontidae; genus Neoceratodus; species Neoceratodus forsteri. Next base: position 1,232,281,741 of record CM028129.1, on the reverse strand, counting down.
CCCCAGACACACGCAGGCATGCGCGCCCCCACATGCACTGTATAGCCGACGGTGCCCAATCCCCATCAGCTGAACGCCCCTCGTCTCTGTGCCACGCTGGGAGCCCACCCCAGCGTGGCAAAACCCATGGCCGACGGGGTGCCCAATCTCGCCGGCTGAACACCCCCAACGTCCTTGTGCCACGCTGGGAGCCCACCCCAGCGTGGCAAACGTCCCACATCACTTTTTTTGTTTTTTAAACCTGTAAGCGATAACTTGATCCCTTGTTGGCATCTTAACCCCCCACAACCGCGCACCCACCTACGCGCACCCAACCTCCCCACACCCCTCACCCCATGACCTCCGGACTCGGTGGCGGCTCTTGGTGGACCCAGGAACGATCTGCACTCTTCAAAGCCTACCGCGAACTGAAATGCGGTAAGCTGTATAATGGGCTAGATGGGGGGTCAACTTTATTGCATATCTCAGGCATTTTGGGAAAGTTTTGCAAATTTCAACATGAGGTTTGGGACCTTCTCATGAATGATGTCACTGTCATGCGTTATTCGGCAAGGGTGATTTCACAGTGACTGCAAAATCACCCTTTGGGGCCGAATACCGCCATGAGAGTGACATCATTCATGAGAAGGGGTCCCAAAAACCCCATGTAGAAAATTTGTTGCCAAAATTCCAAAAAATAACTGTTTTACGAGCGTGAGTTGCGCAGTTCCTACGCAAGCTCGTAAGTTCGTGAAATTTCAATATTTTCACTCCAGATTTTCAACATTGCCATTTTACCACACCTTCTTATGAGTAGTACAGCTGTCATTTTTCACATCTCACCCAAAATGTGTTTCCACCCATGTAGCGCAGAATGGCGCAGTCAGTGTGCAAATCAATGTAGGACAAATTAAGAAAATCACAGTGATACCGCTCATGAGCAGAGGTCTTAAAATGGCTATGTTGAAAATTTGGTAAAAAATTCCTAAAATGACTGTTTATTGAGCTGCAGAAGCATGCAGTTCCTACACACGTCAGAGGTTTGCAGAATTTTCAATATTTCCACTCCAGATTTTCAACATTGCCATTTTACCACACCTTCTTATGAGTAGTACAGCTGTCATTTTTCACATCTCACCCAAAATGTGTTTCCGCCCATGTAGTGCACAATGGCGCAGTCGGTGTGTGAAATCAATGTATGGGACACATTAAGAAAATCACAGTGACACTGTTCATGAGCAGAGGTCTTAAAATGGCTATGTTGAAAATTTGGTGAAAAAATTCCTAAAAATGACTGTTGTACGAGTCTGCGTTGCACAGTTCCTACGCACGCTGGTAGGTTTGCGAATTTTCAATATTTTCACTCCAGATTTTCAAAATTGGCATTTTATCACACCTCCTCATGAGCAGTATAGCTGTCATTTTTCACATCCTGCCCAAAACATGTTTCCGCCCATGTAGTGCACAATGGCGCAGTCGGTGTGCAAACTCAATGTATGGGACACATTAAGAAAATCACAGTGACACTGATCATGAGCAGAGGTCTTAAAATGCCTGTGTTGAAAATTTGGTGAAAAAATTCCTAAAAATGACTGTTTTACGAGTGTGCGTTGCACAGTTCCTACGCATGCTCGTAAGTTTGCGAATTTTCAATATTTTCACCAGATTTTCAACATTGCCATTTTACCATTAATTCTCTCATGAGCAGTACAGCTGTCATTTTTTCATATATCCTGCCCAAAACATGTTTCTCATTTCATGTAGCGCATAATGGCGCAGTCGGTGTGCGAACTCAGTGTATGGGACACATTAAGAAAATCACAGTGTCACTGTTCATGAGCAGAGATCTTAAAATGGCAATTTTGAAATTTAGTGAAAGAATTCTAAATGATTGTTTACGAGTGTGCTTGTACAGTTCCCACGCACGTCAGAGGTTTGCTAATTTTCAATATTTTACCCAGATTTTCAATATTGCCATTTTACCACACCTCCTTATGAGCAGTACAGCTGTCATTTTCACATCCTGCCCAAAACGTGCTTCGCCTCATGTAGCGCACAATGGCGCAGTCGGTGTGCAAACTCAATGTATGGGACACATTAACAAAATCACAGTGACACTGTTCATGAGCAGAGGTCTTAAAATGGCTATGTTGAAAATTTGGTGAAAAAATCCCAAAAAATGACTGTTTTACAAGCGTGCATTGCGCAGTTCCTATGCACGCTCGTAAGTTCGCAAATTTTCAATATTTGCACTCCAATGCCTTCCAAATACCTAAACAGCACATAGAAGCAAGCAGCATTCGGCATTGACAAATGCTTGTTTATTAAGTGCATTACTAGTGTTATTGAGGTTGTTCTTATGATTATTCATTTGATTTTGTAATCCGATATTTTCAGTTTGTAATTGTTTTATAATGTGTTCCAACACCTTTATTTTAGTTTTTAATTCCCCATTCTCAATACACAGTTTACATTTTAAACCCTCAAACCCTGTACTGGATTCCAAACAAAAGTCGTTACATAAAATGCATGGCATTGCTGCTTCACCAGTACTTAGGGTGACAATCCCCTCATTGTTGTCCATAATGGTAAGTAAGCTTTTAGTAAACTATAATATAACCTGCTTTTTGCCAAGTTTTGGCAGTATCCCAGTAGTCGGTGGGCCTTGGTAGACACTCTTTACCTCTCTACGTGTGTCCTCCGTGTCGCCCCGCTCACTTCTGGGGACCTTAAATAGCTCAAAACCAGAAGTTGGTGTGCTTCCTGCTTCCGGATTTAGGCACTTTGTTGGCCTTTGTTAGGCCTTTTCCCAGGCCTCTTCCTGGGATCTCTGGTTCACCATGCCGAGATGTCAGAGGTCCTGGTGATTGAGTCTGCGGGACAGCCAACTCCTTCTGGGTGGCCAGCTGAGCACTCTCCACGAACTATATGCCCTGAGCAGCAGACATCCCCAGTGGCAAGGCTGAAGTTACACACTCAGTCTACATTGGTGGACACCTCGGTGTCATCACCTGGTGTCGCCCATGCTGTTGTCTCCATTCATGGTGGTGGCAAGTTGGGCAGCACTGGAGACTATGCTGGGCCCTTCCCTGATACTGTTTGCAGAGTCAGAAGAGGTACCGGCACCTTTGTTTCTCTTGTTGTTGAGGTGCTTCCTCCTGTGTCACTAGTGATACCAGTGAGGGTGACTGTACCAAATGCAGCAACAGATGTGATAATGGCCATGGTGTTAGTCCTCAGCCCGGCACCAGGTGAGATCCCAATGTTGGTGTCCTCCCTGGGTTCTTCCCTAACCCTGGTGCCATTCACAGCACTGGGGTGGGAGATGACTCTACAGTCGATGTCGAGACTAACCAAGCCTGACAACCAGGGCAATGCCAGCTGCGGTTATGGAGAGGAGCCCATCTCTGAGGTCATCATCAACCCTGAGTCTGGTACTGGAAGTGGCCCAGCTCAGAGTCTGATGGCAGCCCAGAGGTGGAGTTCTCCCTGAAGCTACTGATCAACACCACCACTGATAAGGTCCAAGCCACCCTACTGGGGCTGTATGGCTCTGCTCTCCTCACCTGGGGGTTCCCTCAGTGGGCACCAGTCGGGCCACTCCTTTGATGATGGAGGACCCCTTTTGGGTGACTCTGCCAGTCCCTCCCCTTGCACAAGGTCCCATTCCAGTTCCTTGAGACCCTGAGTCTTGTCCCCTATAGGGCCTCACCACTTTATAGAGAGGTTTCCTGCATTCATAGGCCCACAGGAGCCATTAACATGGAAGCAACACCGGTAGTTGGTGCCTTAGGTAGCTTTCATAGGCACTCTGACAAGGCCCAGTTTAGGCTCTTCTCCTCGGCACCAACAGCCCCTGAAGTCAGTGCCTCATCTCCATCAACAGACTCCTCAGAGGACAATGAATCATGCTTCCACCTGTCTTCAGCTGCAGAGTATGCTCTGTACCAGCGATTCTTGGTGGAGATGCTCCATGCACTTGACCTAGGCTCATACACAAGTCACGATCTGGTAGTGTGGCACTGGGAATCCTTGAGGTTCCCAGTGTCGACACAATTGTCCTTCCATGGCCTACAGCTTTTGAAGAGGTATCAAGGCAGTGCGGAAGCATACCCTCTCCTGTCCACCCACCCCAGGGACCTCCTCATGTGGTATCGCATACCCACAGAGTCCGCAGGTTCGGCTCTTCACCCCTCTTCAGGGCTTGCAGTACTGCGGATCTGTCGGGGCCTTGACATCTCATATGTGATCAGCATTCAGAGGCAGACTCCACTCAGATGGATGTCCATGGCAGGAAAGTTTTTAATCTCATCATGCACCATCTTGCGCATCTCTGCACACCAGGCACATATGGCAACCTTCAGTCACTGCCTATGGTTGCAGCTAAGTCAGCTCTTAGCTGCCAGCCCTCAGAGCGAATCAGTTAGGCAAGCCATTGACCTTTGTGCTCAGGGCCCGGAGATAGCTTGGCACCAGTCATCTGCATTGTATGATGACAATGAGATGGCCTACAGGTTAGCAGGAGCTGCAGTCTGCATCAGATGGATGGTATGGCTTCGCCTCTCCCAGCTGGAACCTTTGGCTGGCATAAGGTGCTTAACTCACATTTCCAGGGATCTCATTTCTTCTCATCCAGGGCCAGGTAGGACCTGTCGAGGAACCCTCTTGCTCCTGTGCTACAGGAGCCCCTGCATGACCAGGACCAGCCTCAGAGCACTTCCATTCAGAAGAAGGCAGCTGGTTGTGGAGGTGGACGGGTTGTGCCGGTCTCCTTTGCCAAGCCTGGGGGCTTCATCATATTATGAAATTTGGGTGCTGGGGGGTAGGAGGATAAGAGTTGGGGCTGCTGCCAGAGTTGGGGGATGATTTTGTTTAACAAAAAAAAATGTGAGAAAAGATGGCAGCTGGCTGTGGTGGCAGGCTATGCAGGTTGCCCATCTTGGGAGTTTTTTATTAAACTATATCTAAACCTTAAATTGTAGGCACTGGGGAAGAGGACAATGGGATTGGGCTTTGTTACAGAGGGTGGGGGGATGGGGGATGTAGTTTAGATGATTGGACTGTTTTTTTATTGTTTTTTTTTTTGTGTAGTATTTCTTGAATGTGAATAGGCATGAACAGTGCCACTATTCATTAGTCGAATCTGAATAATGAATAGTGCATTATTCATGGTATTCAGTAAATATTATTCATTATTCCCACACACCTACCCTCCAGCCTCAATGCAACTGGCACAAAACTCAAAGAAACAGAGGAGTATGCAAAAATAATACTGAAACTCACAGACATGCTGCAAGAGGGTTTATCTGTGGAAAAATGTGCTTTGAATCTCTGCAGGTTCTTTGCAGGCAACCAGTATGCATCATACCTTTAAAGTAAGGAGTGAAAGGCGCAGTAACAATAACATTTTAAGAGGCTTACAGTATGTCTCTATATATCCAATTCTAAGTAGCCAAACAACTAGCTGCAGACAGAAACTAGTGAATATATAAGAACTGAGCACAATCAATGCGATCATTAAACCCGCGCACAAGGGTGGACAAATAGTAATCATGAACAAGGATTATTATTTGGAAGAAGCCTTTTCACAGCTTTCAAATACAGAGAACTACAAAAAATTGGACTCTGATCCAACTCTTGCCTATAAGAGAAAGGTAGATCAATTCTTGAATTATTCACTTAGCGTTGACCACATTACTGAGCAGGATTTCTTGTACCTTAAGCAGGACTATGCATTAGTCCCAGCATTTTACACCACTCCAAAGATACATAAAAACATTAAGAAACTGCCTGGTTCGAAGAGCCGTGATTCAGTGATGTCCCTTTTTTCCACAGATAAACCCTCTTACAGCATATGTGTGAGTTGCAGTATTATTTTTGTGCACTCTGTTGTTTCTTTGGGTTTTGTGTCTGGTATATTTACCAAGTGCAGCATCCAGTTTTTTTTTCCTTTTCCTCAATTCAGTTGGCTGTTGCTCTCCAGCTACAACCACTTGGTTCCTCCTCCCCCATGAGCTCTGGATCAGACCCACTAACCCAGCCCCCAAGGGAGCAGAGGATAACCCTATGAGGGCTTGTAGACATTCATAAGGAGCCAGGACTCCTTATAGGGGCTATATTTAACAAAAAGGGACAGTATTGCAGACATCACAGTGGGCGGTCCCCTAGGTACCAGTGATCACCTTACAGCATGGTTTAACATAAAGACAGGCACACAGGCCAACCACATGATGTTGCAGGTCCTAGATTATAGGAAAGAAGATTTAAAAAAATGGGAGACTGCCTCAGAAACTGCCTCATGGGGGTTGTCAGGGAGAGGTAGAGGCACAGTGAAGAAAAATAAGAGATGGCATAATTGAAGCAACTAACTTCTGAGGAACAAAAGATGGTGGCTGCAAGAGTGCATGGGAATTAAGTTGCTGTGTTTCTTTTGTCTAAGAAACTTTTCTAATGCTGCTATTGTACAGAGTTTTACGGCATAAAATGTGCATAATGTGAGACTTTTAACAAGAAGATCCTATGCCTGGCAAAAAACCTCAGTACATAATAACTTACTTTTTGACATACCTGACTTAGTGTGTTGGTAGTTGCAGCACAGCTACCTGGAAATGTGAGCAGTGTTATGCAGCTCAGAGACATACAGAAAAAGCAGCAATACACACAGGAGCAAAACTCCCGACTAATAAATACAAAAGAAATAAATTTATGGCAGGTCACGTGACGCGCCAGCACGAGTAGGATGCAGCAATCTCGACTTCACTCACCAGCTCCTAAATAATAGCCTTCACAGCCTCTATTAGCCATATTTTCCATAAAAAAAATTGGTTATCCCTGTGGAAGAGTGCATCTACAAGAAAGTGATACTGTCGGATCGCATAAGATTTGCCTGCCGCGCCCCAATTCAGGATTCCAATGCCCAACCATCATGGAGGCAGACATGCTGCTTACCAGGCCCTACACACTCCCCTGAACACACCAGAAAAATCAAAGGTGGGTAAAAGATCTAAGACTCAGCCACCCACAGGTCCGACACATAAAACAACATTGTCGCCAGTCCCGCTCACGGAGGAAAAGTTTTTGGCCGAACTGTCCCCCCTAAAAGAGGCCTTACTGGGGATCACAAAACAGCTTACCAGTCTGCAACAGCTATCCAAGTCTCTATCTCATCGGATGGGGGATGTTGAAACACGGGTGAGCTCCCTAGATGACTGGCGCTCCCGACAGGAATTCGACATGACGGCGGTTCGCCACAAGCTCTCAAAACTGGAAGAGAAAATAGAGGACCTCGAGGAGTGCAACAGAAGGAATAACCTTCTTATCATTGGGCTCCCAGCGGGGGCCAAAGGACAAAACCCTGTCTTATTTACGCAGAAGTTTTGTGAAAAGATAGGTGGACCCTCACCTAATGGACCCAGCTATGTTTTCGAAAGAGCTCACAGGATGCTACGCCCGATGCCTGCCCTTAACTCACCACCTCGCTCTCTTATCTTTAAAGTACTGAACTATCTGGATAAAGTGCATATCTTGGCAAAAGTTCAAGAAATGAAGGAAATTCTATGGGAAGGGGTTAAGCTACGTATCTCCCAGGACCTCCCCAAGTCAGTTAGATTGAAACGGCTGAATTTAATCCCATCATCTCCAAGCTAATGGCGGATGGCCTTCATTTCAAGCTGTTGTACCTTGCCAAGCTACAAATCCTCCATCAGGGTTCTCCAAGATCTTTCGACTCTGAGGCTCAGGCGAGAATTGAACTACCCACCCTGTTCCCAGACTTATTCCAGACCCCGAAATGAACTGATCAGTCTTGGAATCGGGCTGTCGTTAAGCATCTCCAGAGCTGAAAATTGATTTGCTTTAGAACTTTGTTACATTGGAACTTTACTCGCACGACATAGTCAGACAGTTGTTATTTAACCCTTTGAAAAGACCCTTGGATTGCAATCTTTCCTCCTAACCCAGTCTCCTTGCTGCCTGGAAGAAGAGGCATGGATGGGAAGAGCTCAGCAACTATTATTAGCAGCATAACCGGAAGCACCCTCACAGTATAGGCCTACTGATGGAAGGCTTAGGCGACTGCCACATTTGGGAGCCTATACAGAGCTGGAGCGTAATGTCAGAGCTACTGACACATCTGCATGTGAGAGGAGGCAAGTCCTCAGGGAGGAACAGTGGGACTGAGAAGTTCTGTGGGGCTGATGGTCTCCTCATGCACCTTTTGTGATGGTGTACAGTACATGTGCAGCTTTTTGCTAACCTTATGCACACATAGAGCCTGGAAATTTACAAAGCACGATCTGCTCCAGGACCTTTTCTCCGATCTAAACACACTCAAGGAGTCTTGGGGTGGAAACTCCTCTGCATGGCTGTTGCTTGCAGGGACTCTTCCAAGCTGTAAACAATCTCAGTAAGTTCTGGCCATAAGGACCATTGGAGGTTGAGAGGACGGGTTCTCCCGCCCCCCCCCAAGACCTACTTTATAGGTGTAAGGCCGAGCACATTAGATACTAAACTGGGGTCAGTATGTCCTGGAGTGAAGGATTGTCCCTGTATTTTGCCCGGACAGCCCTGAGTTTACAAAGTGATGGCCCTGGTGGAGATCAGGTGGGTGGCAGCTTCCAAAATTACATGCAGAGTGCTGGGCCAGAGTTAACTATAGTGGAGATAATGCCTGTGTGAGTGCGCCGTGTAGGGAGCTGGGGGCGTAATCTGGCCCCGGAGGCGCCTGGCTTCTGAATCTGCACCTGGTGGACTCCTCATCCCGATAGCAAGGGTCCGTGAAGGCTCACAGCAGCATCCCCTTGAGGTAAATCCTATCAACCGTACTTGTGGCCCCTCAGGTAATGGCCTCAGGTCTTCTTTACCGATGTCAATTTCCTAAAGGCACTTTCAACAGAGAGGTGGACATGTGAACATGGGGGGAAATAGGAACAAATAGCTAGAATTTCTAGACCTATTACTTAGAAACAACACTAGAACACTCAAGACTAATAAGATCTTTCTAGATTAACGTTTATCCATAAGCTGGGGGGGAAGGGAGAGCCCGCTCTGGCAGAAGGAATCATCATGGACAAGGATAGTTTGGTAGAATGGCCTATTGGGCGGAGTGAGATTATGTACATAGTTCCGGGGGATGGGGGCTCAGGGGGCCCTTTGAATGGTTGTTTTAGTATCCTTAATGGTTTCTCATAATATGGCAAGGGGCTGGGGAGTGTGGAACAAGGATAAGGGGGAGGGATGGAAGGCATGAATACTGGAGCGAACGGGCAAGTAGTGTGTTACCACTAGAAGGCTTGGGCAACGACACCCACTAGGAACCATCATGGGTTCGATATTTAACTTTTTATCCTAGAATATCAAGGGGGCCAATAATAAACGTAAACGCCATATGATGCTTAGACATCTATCTAAATACCACCCCAGGTGGTATTTTTGCAGGAAACCCACCTAAAGCAAGATGACATCTTGCTTTTTCGGAGGGAATGGGTCGGTCAGGTTTTTGGGGCCAGGTCCAGTAACAAAAGAGGAGGAGTATGCATTCTGATTGACAGGAAGACCCCCTTCCAGCTAATAGATGAACACTGGGATCCTGAAGGCCGGTTCATCCTCATTAGAGGATGGCTAGGCCTCACGGAAGTGTTGTTGTGGGAGGTATATATGGGCCAAATTCTGACTCACCCGGGTTTTTTGCCAATCTCATAACCCATCTTTCTCTACCCTCAAATTCTCTCATTATATTAGGAGGAGACTGGAACCTTGTATACCAAAATGACATCGATAAATCTGGGGGGCGTAAAATGGGACTCTCACCTGCCCAGAGGGCCTCCCGGACTTGATGGACACGTACAGTCTGTGCGACCCCTGGTGCCTTCTGCACCCTAAGGACAAAGATTACACATTCCACTCCATTCCTCACAACTCCTTCTCTAGAATAGATTACTTTTTGACCTCAACGGCAGGCCTTCCTGGACTAGTATCGTACGCTATCCTACCCATGGTATTGTCGGATCATGCCCCGATACATATGGAGCACTCCTTAGGGGGACCGACTGACAGGGATAGGGTCTGGAGGTTCAATCCAGGGCTCCTACAGGATCATCAACTCACCCAAACCCTCTCCATATATATTACGAATTTTTTCAAGGAAAACTGGGGATTGGTTGCCGCAATGTATGTCCTCTGGGGGGCTGCGAAATGTGTAATTGGGGGGGAGTGTATCTGCATTGCCTCCAAAAATTGGAAAGAAAAGGAGGCCTCTACCAAAGAGATGCTAGACCAGATCAGGGAGCTGGAATGAGTGCTCTCCCCCTCATCAGAGGAAGGTGTCTGGGCCAAACTCAATGCCCTTCGAGCTCAATATTTTCGGGTCTTGGCTGTAAAGGCAGATTTTGCTCTGCAAAGAACCAAATTCCGGTATCTTAAATTGGGAGAGAAAGCAAGGAAACTGTTGGCCATGAGGCTTAGGCAATGGGAAGTGCAGAGTGTAGTGCAGGGCATTCAACCCGTTGAGGGTGGCCCCATACTTACCAAGCCCAGAGAGATAATGGACACCTTTAAACAATTCTGTGAGACCCTCTACTTGGCACCCACCGAGGCCTCATCAGATCCCTCCTTAATAGTCAGATTTCTAGAGCCCATTGCCCTCCCGTCCCTCTCCCAAGTCCAGCAAACTGTCCTGAGTGCCCCTATCTTGACAGAAGAGGTTAAACAGGTAATCAAACAACTCCCTAAGGACAAGGCCCCAGGCCCTGATTCTATGCAGCTTTTACAGAGGAGTTGGCTCCTTTTCTCTCTCTCAGCTTTTTAATTATCTGCAGTCATCTGGGATCTTGGACCTCTCACTCACCCAAGCCTGGATTGCCGTCATCCCGAAACTGGGCAAGTCCCCCTTGGCGCCAGATAACTACCACCCCATCTCACTGTCAAACTTGGATATAAAGATTCTAGCTAAGATCCTGGCAAACCGCCTCCTCCAGGTCTTGCAGGGCCTAGTCAGTACCTCCCCGGTAGGTTTTGTGGCAGGACGACTCTCTTCCAATCACATGCGCAAGATATTTCATCTCATGGCCTCTGTTAGAGATGGTCCTCTTCCCTCAGTCTTAGTCTCGCCTGATGCTGAAAAGGCATTTGATCGGGTCTCTTGGCCATTTCTCTTTGCAATGTTGAGCAAATTCGGCTTCCCCTCTAAGTCTGCGATTGGCTCTGTGCATTGTATGCCAGCCCCACGGCCCAAGTTCGCTGTAATGGAGTCCTTTCGACCCCCTTCCACCTTTTTTGGGGTACCAGACAAGGCTGTCCCCTTTCCCCATTTCTCTTTAATCGCTGTCGCGAGGCCCCGATATACCTGCTGCAATCTTGCCCAGCAGTTCAAGGCATACAGGTGGGTCAGACTGTGTTTCCTTTATATCAGCATATGCTGATGACCGGTTGTTGTATCTAGAAAATCCGCAGCAGTCCATCCCATCAGCCATAACCCTTATTAATCACTTTTCATTGGCCTCTGGTTACAAACTAAATCTGGAGAAAACTTGTGTCATGCTCCTCAATCACCTAGTCCAGAAGCACTGGATTACAGACCGTGGTTTGGCCTGGGAGCCAGGAGTCCTCACGTATCTGGGCATTAAGCTCACACACAGTCTTACACAACTCACCAAAATGAATCTGTTCCCGATCATTCAGGAGATCAAGGTGGACCTACTGAGATGGAGACTCCTCCCTCTATCCCTGTGGGGACGTATTAATGTGATAAAAATGAATGTGCTCCCATGCCTTTTACACCCTCTCACTATGATTTGCCCTTTCCTCATGAAAAAATGGTTCAGTGAGCTGCAATCTTTGGCTTCCAACTTTCTCTGGCAAGGGAAACTGGTTTAATGGGCATATACTAAACTGACCTTTTCGAAGACTGTAGGAGGCCTTGGTCTACTGAATTTCTTCCTATATTACTGTGCAATTCATTCTAGTAAAATCTTTCACTGGGATGTGGGCAAAATCTTGACCAATATTGTAGAATACTCACTCCCCTCAATTTATTAGCTTTAGAGCAACAGCTTTGCCGGACCAATGGACTAGACTTAAAATCCCTCTTAGACAATAAACAGTCTGTTCTGCCGAGGGTTTTAAGGGCTTCTCCTCTACGGTGGCCTGTCAAAGCCCTACGCCAGATTTGCTCCTTCCTCTCCCTAAATCTGTCTAAAGACTTGGATCAACTGATTTTGGGTAACCTGCACTTTAAGATTGCAAGTAACACTATACCTAATGTTTTTTGCCCCAAGCTGTGGGGGGTACCACTCTCCTCGCTGCTACATTCTGGACACCTCAAATCAGGGCAGGACATCCAGTCAGATTTCTCAATCCCACTGCTCCACCCCTTCAAGCACCTACAGCTGCGGAAGGTGTTGGTGGACTTTAGGCCCACCCATGAGACCCCCATGAAACCCCTTGAAAAGATCCTTACTGGACTTGGCCCGCCCAACCCCATGCAATGTCTTCCTTCTATAAAGCCCTCCAAACCCACATGCCCCACTACCCTCAGGGAGTGTGCTACTACTGGCAGCAAGAACTTAATCTTTCTCATACTGGTGGTGAATGGAAAAAGCTATGGCAACAATTATATAAGTTCATCAAACAGGATAGATTAAGATTTTTGCAGTTCCACATCCTGCACAACCTATACTTCTCTCCCGCTCGCCTATACCGGATGGGAAGAGTGAACTCCCTCAAGTGCACTGCCTGTCAAGAAGCAGATGGTACGACTAAACATCTCTTCTGGGACTGCGTTAAGGTGGCACTGTTATGGCAAAAAATTAAAAACTCTCTCGACCTGCTACTGGGGCTAGATCACTATTTTACCCCACAAATCTGCTTAGTGGGCTTATTCCTCGCTGACATGCTAGGAGTGTGGAAGGTGCACGTGGCCCTGATAGCAGCTGTAGCTAAGTTGATTATTGCTCGCCATTGGGTGGATCAAGAATGTCCTTCCTTCCAGGAGTGGTATGCAGAGATACTCGAGGCACTAGAGCTTAGAAAACACATAGCCATAGACAAGATAGATTACAGGCTTTTAATAAGTGTGGCCAGCTTATGGCCAATGCCCGTTAGCTGCCCTATGGGGCACTCTAAGAACACCTAGAGGATTTAGGGTTTTACACAAGCTTCTGGATTGGGTATTTGCTGAGCCATTCCTGTTGGGCTTACGTGAATATCCCAGCCTTTTTGTGACAGACTCTTTTCATGATAAGTTATATTGTTCTCCCTTGCTCTTTTCTATACTTCCTAACTCCATGTGGGGGAGTTGGAGTGGGAGGGGGGTATTATATAGTAGATGGATATGTTAAATAAATTTCAATCTGGGGTACTGTCAGGCTCCCATTTGATTATTTTATGGTTTCCTCACTGCAAGGGGCCTTCTTATGTTGAGAAGACAGACATTCGAGCAGACATGGTGCCTAGTATTGTTTCCTATAAATAGCTTTTTATAAAGGATGGTTATAGACGTTTATGGACAGTCTTTCTGTACAGTCAACTTTTTTTTTTTGTTATTGTGGAAGAGCTGTGCTGTAATCTTCAACCTAAAATCCTAATGAAGTATATTAATTTAAAAAAAAAAGAAAGAAAGAAATTTATTAGGATATACAGCAGATCCCCAGCACTTCAAGGACTAAAACCCTCTTCAGGGGGTGAAGCTCCCATTTACAGGCTGTCTGTTTAAAAGAGGCTGAAAGAAAGTCGAAGCACGTTACTGTTTGCATAGAGTGCTGGATAGAGGAAGAGTACTGCTGCTGCTCCATATCCATGAGGCTTAGAGAACTGAAACTGTGAGCCGCTAAACACCACTCTCCTTACTATATGCTACCGAAGAAATCTACAACTAAAAGTGCCCACCCTAGCTCAAGAACATCGCTTAGTGTTGTAGCAGAAAAACCCATAGAAACCCTAGAATTCACTGAGCAGTGGTTCTCTCCAAACCCAATTCAAAAATTCCAGACAGATATACCTGAATTTTCAAGGTCATTACCCCCAATGCAGAGCCCATTACTGTCACCTAATAGAAGGGATAACTCGAGTACGTTGGAGAATCAGCAGACAGTGCTGGAGTGGCCTCAACAAAAAATGGCACAGTAAGAGCAACAGCCAAAGTTATAGCTACTCTATAACTTCTTCAGTACCTCAAAACAAGAACACTGCACAGCTGTTACCTACCGATCCAGAAACAGCACAAGTATAGGATAGTATAATAGTAGTCATAATTCAAAATGCCTCAGTAAATACTTCAGCAATGGCAGAGAAAGTTACATCAGTGGAAATGCCGAAAGCAGTGATCAGTAGTGGAAATACTAGCTTACCCAAAACAGAAAAGCATAATCATGCTACAACAAGCATTTGTCAATGCTGAATGTTTGATGCTTGTTAAACATTTTTATTTTTAATTTGACCCCAACTTATAATGATACTTGTATCACTTTTGATGACACTTGTATCAGGATTCGCCTTATAGATATGACATGTACCATTTATGGTATGTTGGCCAAAATGTCATTTTGCACCAAAGGTGCAAAAACACATCTCATTCAAGATTTCACTGCTGTGCAGATGATACCCAGCTATACCTGTCCTGTGCACCCGATACCCAGATGGTGGCCTCTGTATTTAACAGCTGCCTAGAGGAAATTCAAACTTGGATGACTCAAAGCTGGCTTAAATTTAACCCAGACCAGACAAGACTGAGGTACTGGTGGTGGATCCAGGTCATTGTGGCGGAGGGGGGCAAAAGGTGTCCCCTGGCTAAGTGCTGGTGGGGGTTCCCTTTGTTCCGTCCAGATGGGTGAAGGCTCTGGGCATGATCCTTGATGATGGCCTGACACTTGATGCTCAGATGTTGGCCATTGTTAAAAGTGGATTTTACCATCTTAAGAATATCGCCCAGATCCGAGCCCTGATCTCGCCTGAGGACCTGACCACGCTAGTGCATGCTTTTGTTACACCCAGGTTGGACTACTTTAATGCCCTGTACCTAGGGTTATCTGGAGGCAACCTCCGCTGGCTGCAGGTGGTGCAGAACGCAGTGGCAAGATTGTTGACTGGTGTGAAAAGGAGTGACCATATCACCCCAGTCCTCTGTGAACTGCATTGACTGCCAGTCAGGTGGAGGACTGTCTTCAAGGTAGAGCTCCTGACCTACAAGACCCTGCATGAAAAGGGGCCGGTTTATCTGCAAGATCTCCTTGTTCCCTACCAACTGTCCTGGGCGCTCCATTCTGCAGAAGGTTGCCTCCTTGTAGTTCCTAGAGTCAGGTTGCGGCATTCGGGAGATTGTGCCTTTTTGGTGGCCGCACTTATCCTGTGGAACTCACTTTCTGGTTATCTTAAGGGGGTTCCCTTGGTAGAAGCCTTTAAAAAGGGTCTTAAGACCTATTTTTTCCAGCAGGCTTTTAATTGCTAATATTTATCTGATGGTTTTAAGGGGATAGATAGATCATTTTAAGTACTGACTTCCAGGTAAATCTTATTATTTTTTTGTCATTTATTATTGTATTTGAATGTACAGCACTCTGAGTCCCTGGAAAGGGGTGCTTTATAAATAAAGTAAGTATCTATCTATCTATCTATCTATCTCTCTATCTATCCTGACACTGGGATAGGGCACCCCAGTGTTTGGTTTGTTGGGGAACTGGGGCAGGCGACCTGAAGGAGAGGGGTGTCAAGAGAAGTGGGACTGGGGGTGGGGAACCCTGGACTGCTTACATTAAAAAAAAAATATATATATATATATATATATATATATATGTATGCGTAGCATGCCTCTGTAGTAATCTATATCAGTTTCTATGTTAAACCTCAAATTTTGCACTTTAATAACTTTCCAACCGATCAATGGATTTGCATTAAATTTGGTATGCACTGTCCTGTGGGATAGATATTATTATGTGACAAGTTTTGTTCCGGTCGGATTTGCAGATTCTGAGATCCGTATACTGAAAAAAGTAAAAAAAACACCCTTTTTTTCCAGTTTTTTCCTCATCGGCTTGCAGCCAGACAGTATGGAGTTTCTGCATGATATTTGTAGGATAGGAAGAACTTTGGTAGCAGAATAGATAGTGAAAATTTGGTGCAATAATATCGGGGTGGCATTGGGGTCATCAGCCCTAACGCTCACCCCAATCTCCTATGCTGTACTCACCCAGTTTATTTTCTAATGGAATAGGGCGAGCATTAGGGCTGATGACCCCAATGCCACCCCTGATCACTCTTTGTCTGTGCAAGGTGGGGGTGGGTGCTAGGGTTGGAAAATCTAATGCCACATGTCCCTACTTTTGACTCTTTAACCCTAACCAAAGGTTTTTGCAATTTATATATAGTGTATGGTGAAATGCAGTTCTACATCGAAATCCATGCTGTCAAAAAGGTGGTTCTGCAACAGTAGTGATGTCTGTACTGCAGCAGAACCACATTACATTCTGCTTCAGAATGCATGTCACCCTGTATTGTCCATGCGCACTCTTATTGCCGAGGAAACCATCAACAACAAATGGCCCAACCACAGAAAAAATCCAGCCAATGGTTTTTAGTTAGTAGCAAGTCCCCAATAAGATTAGGACTGAAGGTTGACTTTTGTTTACATTTTTTAGTGCTGAGTGGCGGTGGGGGGAGGGTGAAAGTTTGTGTCGCCGCTGACAGTTTATGTCTTAGTACGAGTTGCCATGTAGTGATTAATATGAGCTGTGCTGCAGTTTCATCGCTGAGGTAAGCTTTTGAAAATTGTTTATTTTCTGTTGTTTCTTTTTGTCTCCCTTCACCATCTAGAGTTCCCCAGGAGCCGAAGCCGCAGTCGCTGTATTTGTTGCCGAATCACCATATACCATATAAAAAAGTGTATGTGCATCCATCCAGAATAAAGCTATTCATTACACTCATGGTTACTGTGGTGACTGACAGACCTCTTGAGCTTCGCTCTCGAGATCTAAAGGTCACCACAGTAACCACTCGTGTAAGAATAGCCTTGTTCTGAATGGATGCACATACACTATCCTATATATATTATAGGGCATGGTAGTGCACTGTAGTTAGGGTTGCATGGTCACTTCTATGTAAAACCAAATATTTGGCACTTTAATAACTTTGCAACTGATTTGCCCGAAATTTTGCATGAGCTGTTTGGTATCATAGGTCTCTGGATCTGGCAAGTTTCATTCCGGTCAGATGTGCAGTTGTGGAGCTGCGGAGTGCCAAAAAATTTGAAATTTACTTTTTAGGTGCAAATGATTTGCTCACCTCTAAGTCCAAAATAGTTTGGGTGTCTGGTCTGAAATTGTTAGGATATATGGGATCTAGGTCACTGATATGCCTTTTGAAGGTTTGGTGAAAAACTATTAACCCATTTAAAAGTTATTAAAGTTTAAAGTTTCCCATTATAGCCTATAGAAAAAAATTAGATGTGCCGTGCAAAAGAATGTTTTATTCTTTCGTGAAATAACCATTTAATGATGTAAATGAGTTCAGTTGTGTCGTGCTGTTGCCATCTTGTTTTCAGTTAGCGTTGGAGAAAAAACGTAATTCAAAAAATAATGCCCCCTGGTAAACATCAACAGTTGCGTTTACCCAATCTGGGCCCGAGGAACATGATCGTACCATTAGTTTTTAAAAATAATGCCTGGAAATATGATTTTTTAATTTGGCCATCAAAAGTTTTGCAAATTTGCAAAAGTACTTTTGTGAAACTTTCATAAAATGCGAAACTTTCAAAAACATACATTCACAAAATTTGCAAAACTTTTGCAAATTTGTGAAAGTACTAAAAAAATGCTGTTTCTTTGCCACTTCATAGCAAATTAACAGTTAGGACTTTTGGGCTGAAATTTGCAGGGTAGAAAGGGCTTGCCCCACACATGTGTCTTTTGCTAGTTTGGTGATAACATTTACATCAGTTCCATAGTTATAACATTCCAAAGTTTAGACATTTCCTATAGGATGACATTGTGGTGGACATGGTAGCTTTTAGTGCCAATATCTCTAAAACTGTTTGAGATATGGATTTTTTGCTAAACGAATATACTAAGCATGTGTACAGGCTGCCAGGCCATGATTACAACTGTGGTGGAATTTTTTTCCACTGTTCCTATAGTTACTGAGATAGTGCGCTATTTGCATCACAAGGGTTACTTGGAATGTCTCTAGGCCTGAGCTGTGTCTCTATACTTATGGGTAGATGGTAGTGCAGGGCCCAGAGGGCCCTGCACTCCCCTATATGGATGCCATTATGCAGTAATGGGAATGCAGGGCCCTCCATTATGCACAGGGAGATGAGGGTTCATTACAATGTCTCCACACTTATAGATAGATACAGGCCCTGCACTCCCACAAATGGTTACCATTATGGAGTGATGGCAGCATGATGGGAGTGCAGGGCCCTCCCACAGGGAGATGAGGGTTAATGATAATGCCTGTACAGCTATGGTTACATAGGAGCTCAGGGCCCAGAGAGCCCTGCACTCACACATGAAAATCAGAGACAGTTACAATATGCATGCATGGGAGCACAGGGCTCAGAGGGCCCTGTGCTCCTACAACACACTACAGACTGATGGGAGTGCAGGGCCCTCCCACAACCACATACGGGTACACTTTCTGAAAAAGAAGGGAAATTCATTGCAAAAAACTCCATTAATGCATCAGTTAGGGTTTGTATTACAGTGACAAAAGTATGGAAATTTGGTATTAGGTTTACCAACCCTACCACCCCACCCCCCTCCACACACCAACAGGCGTAAGGGTGTGCCTTGGGCTTGTCGGACCTAACTCTCACCCCATTCTCCTCTACTGTACCATCTCAGCTTCCTTACACATGGAATGGGTTGAGAGTTGGATCCAACAGACCCAAGGCACACCCGATGCCTGTTGGTGTGTGGAGGGTGGGGGGAGTGGAGTGGGGTGGTAAGGTTGGTAACCCTAACACCAAATTTCCATACTTTTGTCACTGTAATACAAACCCTAACTGCTGCATTAATGGAGTTTTTGCAATGTGTATATATCTATCTATCCATATATATATATACACACACAATATATATATATATATATATATATATATATATATATATATACACACACACACACACATATGCATACATACAGTCAGCACCACTTATAATGGATGTATCTGTCAAATCCTGTTCTGTCCATTACATGCAGTGTCCAGCTTAACATTCAGTGGCATGTCAGGCTGATTGCAGGTGATAGACTTGCAAAACAGAAGGCGGATGTCCTAAACCCTGTACCTCCGGATGACACAAAAATTGTCAAGCAGCAAAACAGTCTTTCAGTCACAGAGCTTGAGGTCCTACAATCAGATTCACTCCATGAACAGCTCAGCCATCATCCACGGGTTTACCTATGCCAAATCAACAACACCATCGTCGAAGTTTGGCATAGTGAGATCCCAATGTTGACAGGTGAAATTTTGCCTGTCTGACATTGGGGTATTTCTCTCGGGGGGGCTGTGCCCCCTGAACCCCCCCATGTGGGGGTCTGCAGCCCCCCTAAAGATTATCAACTCCAAATCAGAGCTGATTTGAAGAGGGGGCGACACACAGCGAAAGGGCAACATTTTGCCCTCAGGTCCCTCACAGTGACAATTTTAAGACCTGTCGAAATTGTCACTGTGTGGAATTTCACCATAAATGTTTCGATGTTCAGTCAGCACACCCATCCAAGCATTGCAGTTGGCATGGTAGTGGGCAGGGAGGTTACTGACACCTCAAAACAAATGTGGCAAGGTGGATTTGCCAGTGACTACCAAATCATTTTTCTCTATTCCTTCTGTATTGCAGCAACAGAGCACAGACAGATTTTCCTTAGTGTTTTTTTTTCTGCCCAAGCATTGCCTCCACTGTGAATGTTAAAGTGCTGTAGCTGACACACCAGTAAAATAACCTGGTCTCATCAATGCTAAACACATCTTGTGGCAGATAGCCACTTAATGCCAGCAACACATCCTTTAAGCTTGAGCTTCTCCCCTTGAGTTTACTTGAAGTCAATGTTGTGGCAATTTTTCTATCGCTGAAGCCACCCCTAATTTGAGTTAATGTCTGTCCGACCCATTGCTGTGGCTAGCTGCTGTTCTTTCTGCATAAGAAGGGGGCCACTAATTATGGCATCCCTCCCACAGGCATTAGAAAACCATCTTAGAAGAGTCTCCTGTACTTCACTGTCTTTCTCCTTCCCTCTTCTGTTTGCCGGCAAAATTCTGATTTGAGAGTCACTCTTGCAAAAGTCACTTCATTGAGTGGAATAAGTCACTCAGAGTGGATTTTAACAATCCAAAATGTGCTGCCAAATTACGGAGACTTAGTTTGAGCATTTTCTCAATCTCCTAAAGCATCTCCACTCTGTGAGTCAGTTAAATTGCAGCCTGCTTTGCAGTTGTTGCAGAAGTTGAGGTAGAGGGCTGCAGTGCTGACATCTCTTTGTCTCATTTTAAACCCTTCCCTCTTCTGTTTGCAGGTGGATTCTGATTTGAGAGTCACTCTTGCAAAAGTCACTTCATTGAGCGGAATATGTTACTTATAGTGGATTTTAACAATCCAAAATGTGCTGCCAAGTTACAGAGACTTAGTTTGGGCATTGTCTCAATCTCCTAAAGCATCTTCACTCTGTGAGTCAGTTAAATTGCAGTCTGCTTTTCAGTTGTTGCAGACATTGAGGTGGAGGGATACAGGGCTGACCTCTTTCTGTCTCATTTTAGCAGGAACAACAGCTTTTGGAAGTGCAGAGGAGCAGTCAGGCAAGGGATGCTTTAAATAGTGTTCTAATCACCCGTGAACAGTGACCAGCTGGATGCCAATTACAGTACAGTACCTGATAAATGGCAAAATGGACACCTGCGGATGGCTCTGGCAGCTGCTATATGTGGTGGCTATAGTATGGTGAAAGGTGCTGTTTTAACATTAGAGATGTATGGTGATGGTTTGGGAAGGCATGATATGCCTGCTATAAGCAGCTGTCTACTAAAGCAGCAATGTTATAAGTGGTGCCAACTGTATATATCTTTATAAAGATGGGAAGGGTGGGCAGGCAACCTGGAGGGGACGGGGAGAAAGAAGCAGTAGTGGGGGTAGGTACCCCACTCTGCTTACATTTAAAAAAAAAAGCACGGGCGGGCAAGAGACCTGGAGGGTATGGAGAGAGAGAAAAAGAGAGATCTCAGGTTCCTGTTGTTGAAAGTCGATCAGCTGCTTTTGCTGACTGGCTTCATGCAAATCAAAGGACAGAAGCCGTCTCTGATTGGGGCAGCTCTGTTCTTTGAAGTACAAGAAGTTTCTGCCCAGCAAGCAGCGAGTAGTGTCATAACCACAGTGCCCGGTCATTGGTCTAGACTGCCGAGACCCTACTATTTTGAACAGCAATGGTCCCGGCAGTGACACACACCCGAAATCCCCTTTCAGTGTAGCAAAACCTTTGGTGCGCATGCACATCAAATGTAAAAATACCCATTCTTGATGCACAGAAAAGGGTAAAGCAGAGTCAAGTAGATGTGCCTGCAAATATGATTGAATTGGGGGAAGGGAAACCAAATGAAGCAAGTTTGGCTTAATCCGACAGCGGACCAGCAGAGGAAAAACTTGGACCCAACTTTACACCAGCAAAAGCCAACTGCATCCACAGATACTCCTCTGGCTGCTACTAAAAAATCTGAAGTAGTGCAAGGATTTAGAGACCACAGAGAGAGAGAGGCAGAAACCAGATAACCAGCAGGATAAATTATAGGATTGTCCAATGGATAAAAATACTATTGAATAACAAAATTCTTTATCCACTACAGAAAGTTAATGGGACAAAAGGAATTGAACTTATCCAAAAGAGAGTAACTCTGTGAGTGTTACATCTTCTATTTTGCCACAAGTTCAAAAGGTAAGAACAGTGAATCCTGTGGTAGTACATGTTTCAAATCAAGAATCTAATTCAGAACAATCAGAACAATCTGAATCTGAAGAAAAGCCAGAATCAGATCATAATGAAGGGGAACATGTTCCCACTTGGGTAAAATTTATTCTAACTGAAATTATTAAATAGTTGCACCCATAGCTGAAATTAAAACCCAAGTTCAACATTTAAATGATAGTATGCAGAAAGTCACTTCAGATATCCAAGAAATTAACAAAAAGTATCAACAAATGGAGAAGAAAATTGCAGTTTTGGAAGAGGACAATGTGCTTTCTAAGCAAGCCTCAGCACATCAGGAAAACTTAAAAGTATTAAAGAAAATCTCACTGATTATGAGGCTAGAGCAAGAAGAAAGCATATTAGGGCAGTGGAAATACCCGAAAGCTGGGATAAAAATACACCCTTGGAGTCCACTATGTTTAAAATCATTGCTGCTTTCATGGAAGTACAGAATGCATAAGAGGGATCTTTTGAACTGGATCATGTCCATATATCCCTGAAGGCCAGATCACTGGCAAATAAATCACCACAGGCTATTGTTGCAAATTCTTTTAAATCCAAGGAAGGACACAGTAATGCAAGCAGTTTATGAAAGATATATTGAGTTGGACAATAATAGAATTTAAGTTTTTCATGATTTACCCTTCAAAACTGTCCAAGCAAGAAAAAGTTTCAAACTTTGAGATCAATTCTTTGGAAAAACAACTTTAAAAGGTTAGTGCTGTACCCTGCCAGATTACAGGTTATTATTAATGGGCAAACATTCATTTTCTCTGCAGCTGAAGAGGCAGAGCAAGAAGCAGCATGGTGCAGTGGTTTAAGGCTCTGAACTGCAAATCTGGAGACCTGGGTTTGAATCCCACAGCCCCCACTTGCATACTGTGTGACCCTGAGCAAGTCACTTAACTTCCTTGTGCGCCCAGGTTGCACCTGTAAATAAGCTTTCAGCTTAGTGTGTCTCACGTGGTTAAATAATTGGAAAAATGAAAATAATTGGAAAGAACTCCAGATTTGAATCCCTCAAATGCTGTTATTTTTTCAAAAGACTAAAGGAGAAATGTCCAAAAATAAATTCTCACTGTAAATAGTGCTAGTCTAATATTTGTTTAGAGGGTATGAGAAACTAATGAAATTCAATTAACCCTTAGGCTGCCAACAGAATTAGAATGTATAAGAATTTTGGACTGATATATCAGTCCACGGCCCTACTAGGGTTAATACAATGTTCTGGTCCATTGTAAGTTTATGCATTTTAATGCAGTAGTTAGTATTTGGTAATATATGACATTCTGTCTTATGAGACTCCCTTAGTATAATTTCTTTAGTAGATAAATGTGATAGTAAAGGACGATAATCAAAATAATTACAATTTTTAATTTTCCTTTAAAGATACAGAAAGAAAAGAACATTTATTGAAAGAAATTTATATATTTGTAAAATATGGTTACACAATGAGTACACAATGTAAGGGTACAAATATAGATATAAAATGAAAATATAAAGTGAAATAGAGCTGCCTAGTTAGACTTATAATACAAATATTATTAAACATAGTGGCTAGTAGGCAGAAATACAGTTAAATGATAGGTTTAAAAATTCTATCTTTTTTTTCTCTCAATATGAATCATGGGAAAAGTATATCTAGGCAGAATGTAATGTATAAAACAGATGCCTTTTACAGCTTTCAAGGTTAGGAGGATAAGTAACAGACTGGCCAGCACTAACAACCGAAGAAGAACTCTCGTAGAATATGACATCCAAAATGGCGGATGCACAAGAGAAACCTATTAGATTAAAATTATTCACAGACAGAAAGCAGTCTAGATACAGTATTTAGAGATAGAAGGGGTCAGGTTTATAATGTACTGTGTTGCACAGAAGTGGCAGTTGTTTAACAATAAGTTTATAAGATGCAGCGAGGATAGGTTAATGACAGTATGTGCCACAAGGAATGTTAACGGAGTTCACTCTCCAATTAAAAGGAAACACCTACTTACATTAACAAAAAACAAATACAAAGACTTTTTCTTCAGGAAATACACCCAGAAGAAAACGAAGTAAGGAAATTAAAAATGTCGTGGGTGGGTCGGATCTGTTACTCCTTGGCTACTTCGGAAAAAACAAGGATATGGAATACTTGTAAGGAAACGTCCAGAGTTTGAGTACTCAGTATAAAGACCAGGAAGGAAGGAAGAACCCTACTGATCACGACAAGAATACTAGAAGTAAAATAGATATTGGCAGACCTTGATAAAATGTCTAGGCTACAATTGAAGACAAAAAGAAAGCTGGGTTATTTGCTAACTTTTCCCGATGAATAATCTGATAGACATCTGGTGCACCATAACCCCAAATGAAAAACAGTACACTTAACCATTCTAAACCAACTAAACACATATTCAGAGTTGGACTATGTACTTTTCTCTGACTCTTTAATAATTTTCTGGAAATAAATATTGCAGCGATAATTATTTTGAATCTCTCAATGATTAGCATAAATTTTAAACCCACCAATCAAAAAATAAGAACAAGACAGTGGTCTTTTGATAATTCCTTGTTAAGAGTTACCAGACTTTATTACATAAATAGAAGAGCTAATACAACAACTTTGTTTTTTAACTATACTGGGGGACAACATATAGTCAAATTATGAGATGCCTTTAAGGCAGTAATAAGGGGTGCAATAATTTAATTTGAAATTAAACACAGAAAAAGAGCAAGACTGGAGATACAACTTGAAAAACAAATATAGGATATAGAAGCCTGCATACAGGAAAAAACACCCAGGGCTAGATTCACAAAAGGAAACGGGGCAAAGTCCCACACTGCAATGCCAATTGTGGACTGAAATCCCCACAGCTGTGAAGATTTCCATTCACAGCTGCAGCACTTGTGGCAGATGTTATGGCTTGTCCCCCCAGCTGTAACAGTTCTCCACAGCTGTAGGGATATCACTGGCAACATCAGCCGCAAGTTGCCATATATCGTGGAGCTGGTCATAATCCGGCTCCACCCTTGTGAATACCCACAGCCACAGGAAAACTGTAATGACCTGCAGATCCACAAGTGGCAACCCACTTGCACTGCATTTTTCCCGCAGCTGTGGGGATTTCTGCCATTTCGTGAATCTAGCCCCCAATATTCAATAACGGAGAAAAATTAATATATAAATAAAATAGAAGAAATATTAAATCAATAGATAGATTTCTGAATATTAAAAACAAAAATGTTTATTTATAATGGCAATAAGCCTGGATGCTTGATATCATATACATTAAAAAAATAAACACGAGAGAAACATGATTATAGAAATAAAGATGAACATGGCCAAACAGTAAGCCAAGTGAAAGCAAACAGGAGAGCTTTAATACAATAGTACAATACAATATATAGGTACCCATTTCATATGGTGTAACAGCAAATGGAAAATTACATATTGCAAGCTAAAACACAGCAATTTGAAAATACAGATAGCACATGTTCTAGACAGGATATAGGTATTCCACCATTTATGAGAGACGCACTTATCATCTTAATTCATAAAAAAGAGAAAGACAGAACAAACCCTACTAACTATAGACTGATTGCATTGTTAAATGTAGATTATAAAATTCTTGCTAAGTTTGTACTAAAAAAAATAGGAAGTTCATTGCCTGCAGTCATTGACCCCAGTCATGTAGGATTTGTTAAGGGCTGAATTATTCATGAAGGTCTAAGAAAAGTTCAGACCTTAATAGAAGTTAATAAAAATAGTGAAACATAAGCCATAGCTATTGCCCTTGATGCATCAAAGACTTTTCATTTGCTACAATGAAGTTTTATGCTTAAGACCTTGGAGAGTGTAGGTCTGCCTAGATCATCATATAACACTGTGAGATGTTTTACAGCTAGCCAGCCCACCAGCAAAGTGGTAGTGCTCCCGCTGGTGACACTGGTGACCCAGGTTTGGAAACAACCCTAGCATGTCAGAGGGCCAGCCATAGGGAGGAAGGATAAGTGTCCACAGGACTGCTGTCCTCCTCCGGGGCAGGGGGTATGCTATGGTTCCCAGCGTAAGTGTGACTCTCAGCAGAAGCTGGGAATACTGTGCCAGCCCGGGACCATGCAGTTGGGAGGATATGGTAGATGTCTGTAGGGTGCATATGGGAGTGCGCACACTCCACACTGATGTCATTGCATGTCCATGTCTCCAGGGGCAACATAAGCAGAAAACCCCTGAAGCAGCCACACAGTGATGTAGGGCAGTCACAAGCATCACCTCTACCCCCAGACTCCTCCAGTAGGTCCCTGGAGCTGCCATACCACAGAGGTGAACCTTAAATGGGCACACTGGCAGGTATGGGGTATATCCCCAGCCTCCTCCAAGAACAAAAATAGAGTTATTAAAAATAAAAAAAAATATGTTTTTCAGCTCCTCTAGGGCAGTTTTCAATATTAATTGATCTAGTGCACAGGCAGTGATAATGACTAATGTTGTAAGACAGACTGCCCCATCTCCCCAATCCTCTTTATTCTTGCCTTGGAAACACTTCTTAAACGTCACATTTCTAACCAGCATATTGAAGGTTTTAGAATGGATAAGGAAACTGTGAAATATAATGCATATGCAAATTAGTGGAAAATAAGTCTATCATTTTCCACTAACATCTTTCAACCACCCCTTTTTGTTTCCCTAAAGTCTATTTGTTTTTGTACTCATTTAATTTATTTTTCATTTTCACCGTAAGTCTCCATTTCTGTCTCCTTCCCACATATTTTTCACCTTTCAGCCTGCTTACTAGGCCCTGCTAATTAGTCCCCACCTGGGAACTTCCTCAGCTCTTTCACTCCCATTATGCTTTATCTTTCCCAGCATCACCTTTTTGTTTCACAGATTCTCTCTTAATCTTATCATTTATCACTTCTTCTCCCTGAGCCTCCTCTTTCTTCTTTCTCCCCATATATATCTCTCTCATTTTACCTCTCCTCTACACTAACTTGTTTTTTGTTTTTTTTTCTTTTTTAGATTTTTCCTGAAGAAGACCTAAGGTCGAAACGTAGATTTTTAACTCTATTTTCTATTTTCAGCATGCATTTAATATAACCATTTTGTTTTGCTTTTAGACCACATGCTGACGCAGCGCCTTGTTTTTGTTTTTACAAATTAAGTAAGTCTAAACCAATAATTTTGTCATTAGCACAAATAATGGAGACCACAAAAAGCAAATTTCAACATATGCAAATTGAAAATATTATCAAAGGTATACAACTTAGCTGGCCCATTGGTGCAAAGGTTGGATTTCTGCTTGCGATGCTGACGACCCGGGTTCGAGGAATGGACCGAGGTCGCTGGAGAGACGGCCAGGGAGGAAGGCTTGAGCTTCAAACGACTGCTCACTTTCTCCGGAGGGAGGGTGGGGATGCGGTCTGGTGCCTGTTGACTCCCGGTGGAGACTGGGGGTATAGCAGCCCACCGACTGACTGACTTGGGGGGCATGGTGGACATCAGCATACACCTAGATGTCATGGCACGCCACACCCCTTGGTAGAAAAGTGGAAAAACTCTCCTCCGCTCAACCAGATGACAGCCATCTGGTCCCTCTGCTGCCACGAATGCCCTGGTCGGGCCCCAGAGACCACTTCAGCAGCACCCAAGGAGCCAAATAGTTAGTTGTGCTGAATGTCTCCCATCAGCGTTTTTCTCTGTGGAGGCAGAGAATCCATCTGGTGAAGGGTTACACCAGGTTACCCCGAGGGTGGCAGCCATTTGGGGTGGTGGATGGTGGCAATGGGTGGGGACACAAGTGAGCGGTGGGGAGAGACCATAGATGGCCCGAACGAGAAGCTGACAGGGAGAAACGGGACGCAGCAAAATAAAAAAAGGTATACAACTTACTACAGATATACAAAAAACTACTAATATTAATTTTAAAATACTTTAAAGAAAATTCTAACTTTATTAGATGAATGGCAATCACGTGCTTTGTCCTTATGGGGTGGAATAGATACCATCAAAATTATGATCATACTGCATATTTTACATTGTTTGCAGTCAACTATGGGTAGAATAGAAGCTAATGTGTTGGAGAAACTAAGGAAAACTTTCAAGAAGTTTTTGTGGAGAGGGGGCAGCCCAAGGATACCTTAGGCAACACTTATTATTCCAAGATATCCAGGAGAAATGAGGTGCCCATATCCGGGCATATATTATTTGGCTATGAAAGCCTCTTTGGCATGGAAATGGGCACTACTACAGGATAAATGAGAACACCCTGCAAAAATGTTATTACAAAGGCTGGGAAAAGGACACATATTATCTACTATACTCTTTAATCCAAAGGTTATTGTAAAAAATAAAATAGCTATACTTACAGAGCTCACAGATGCTATCATTAAATATATAAAAACAACATGGAAGCACTACCATATTTATATATGGAAATAGGCACTGAAAGTAATAATATATTGGGACAGTCAATAATATTTTTAATTACAAAATTAAAAAAGTTAAGTATTAAAAGACGGTGCCAAATTATAAATAGCAAGAGTCTGTATTCCCACCAAATGATAGTGGAAACAGTTTTACCATGCCGCAGCAACAGCGGCTACGGAGACATTCCCGACAGTGACAGCCACATTGCCGAGTGTCGGCAATGCAGTGTCGAGGATGCCTCTGTTAGCTAACAGGAGGTTGTGGCTTCCGAATCCTCCCACCCCGTGTCTAGGATTCTAACTCCGAGTTGAGTTGACCGTGGGGACACCAAGCGAGGCTGTCCCAATCGCCGCATGGACCACCACAGCGATGGGTGGATTTTGCCCAATTTCTGGCGCTGTGGTGGTCTTCGCGGTTGGGGAATTCGTTGCAGTGACAGTATACGAGTGGAAACATATAAAACCTTAACAATTAACTGGTGGGAGTGTAAGTTACTTAGCATAATGTTTAAAAAGTTTCTAAACCATACTGGGTACACATTTATTTATTTATTTGAAAATTGGTGACCATGAAATTCACACTGAGCCAAGGCTTATTTCTAGCTGCAACCAGGGGGAAGGGAACAGGAGAGGCAAATACATAGCACAGACACAGTACATAGTTAATACAATTACATATCACAGACACAATTCACAGTAACAGTAAAGTGGAATAGAGTACACAATTTAAGACAGGAGTAAGTGCAGTAAGAGCAAGCAGCAAAAATCAGGCATTTCAGCCACACCTGCACCAGGGTAGGAGGAAAATGTAAGGGGTGGAGTCAAGCATGGGGAAACCATGAGCAGGGAGAGGAGGGAAAGGAAGGAGATTCAGCTGGTACCTGAGGGAAAAAGGGGAGGTAGCAAAATGGAGGGAGGATGAGAGTAGGCTCCAGAGTGAAGGAAGATGGTCGTAAAAGGCTGCTTGCCCAGCAGAGGAGCAGGGATGAGGAATGGTGAAAATGCGAGGATCCCTGGAGTGGAGGGAGTAAAAGGCAGATGGGATGGAGGAGATGAGTGAGGAGAGGTAAGAGGGATGGGACCCAAACCGGTATTTGGATATGAATGAGGCACAGCGATTCTGGTGACATGAAGGTAAAAGAAGAATGGAGTAGAGTAAGAAGTGGTGGGTACGAGAGGAGGATTTGGTAGCAAAACAACAGAAAAAGTTTCAGGGGGTGTCCATTCTGGCTAGGGAGTTAGAGGGGGAGGTGCCTTAGACCATGCCCGCATAGTCAAAGACCAGTAGCACCATTTGGAGACAAACTCATGGTGTATCTGAGGAGACAGACAGTCTTTATTGCAGTACAAGGCACCATGCTTAGGGAGGAGTTTGGTGTAGATCACTTCATTGTGAGCAGAGAAGTCAAGTTTACTGTCTTGCCACACAACAGAGTATGAATGAACCATTTCAACAGAGGTGCCATCCAAGGTAGAGAAATTAGGCAGATTTGGGAGTTTGGCCACTTTTTATCTGATGCCAAAGGTCATGGACACAGTTTTTTTGTGTGTGTGTGTGTGTGCGTGTGTGTGTGTGTGTTGACCCTGAGCTGGTTAGATTGAAACCAGTGCAGGACTTTGTGGAAGTCTTGTTGAAGCAGACCTTCCATGGATGTAGTAGAGTGGCTCAGTAGGTAGCACACTCGCCTCTGAGGCCGGAAGATCAGAGGGCTGTGGGTTCAGTTCCCACATCTGGCACTTGGGTTAATATCCTAGTACTGACACTGTAGTGCAGCATGAGAGGGGTGCTGCACTTCTGAGGTGCCGTCTTTTGGATGAGACGTTAAACCGAGGTCCCATCTGCCTGGATTGGTGGTAGTTCAGGTGGATGTTAAAGATCCCATGGCACATATCGAAAAGAGTAGGGGAATTTTTTATTAATACTAGAAAGCAAAACATATACATAATAGTGTTACAACACACAAAAACATAATGTAAACGATTAATAAACAAGATATGTATTTTAATCATACAGTTAACTGAAAAGAAAAGGGAGAAAAACATCAACATTAGAAACTTAAAGATTGAGTGTTATAGCTAAACACCTCGTTCTCTACAAACTGAGTAGGGGTATTTTGAAATAAAATCATATGCATAATAATATAAAACTGCACCCAAGTAAATAATTCAGCATATATATATATATATATATGTCACAAAACTTCTGTCAATAGAATCCTAAAACAGAGCATTAAATTGTTGAGTACCCCCTCCCCCCAAAAGCGTAGGGGAATTTTTTTTTTTTTCTAATGAACTAATCAAGGATTTTTCAAAACAGTGGTACAACGCCCAAGGCAAAATGATTTGACATAATCTGAGTAGGTTATACT
Source organism: Neoceratodus forsteri (assembly GCA_016271365.2). NCBI lineage: Eukaryota > Metazoa > Chordata > Ceratodontiformes > Ceratodontidae > Neoceratodus > Neoceratodus forsteri. The sequence goes on along the minus strand of CM028129.1, from coordinate 1,232,251,046 downwards.
AGATTTAACCCAGGAAGGTTACAACCAATCGATAGAGTCCCATCTAGATTGACAAATAGATAGAGGAAATTCCTCATAATCTTGTTTTTTTAATCTTAAAATTGCCTTAGCAACCATACCAAATAAAGCGTCTCGTGAAAAGTATTGTTGTTATGTAGTGAAACGACATCTCACATACCAAATATAATACTTAAAGCAAAATAAAAACAACCACAATGTTACTTTATCATGTTGAAAAGTAGTTACTGGTAAGATCCCTATGCACAACATTTCTAGCGTTAAAGGATACAAAGGAAAAGTAGGCCATTTTTCCAAAACCAGGTTCCAAAATTTTATGATAAAGGGACATTCCAAAAATAAGTGTTCCATAGTCTCGATCACTTCAAAACAAGTTTCCCTAGGGCAATAGCGATCCGAGATCTGTTTACGCTTTAAATTAGCACGAACATTTAATTTACCATATAATGATAACCATAGCACATCCCACATACAAGGTGGTATACGGGATGAGGTTAACATATTGCCAATTACGAGTTTTATTTGAGGTGAATAACAATCAAATGGGGCAGAATCTTGGAAATATTTCTGTATTATATAAGCATAAAGTTGTTTCCTACTAAAGTGCAGGAAAGTGTGCTTTGAAATACCCCATAATTTAATTTTCCCAAAACATAATTTGAGAGATTGTGGGAGATGATTTATGGATCGTTGTCTTGGAAATGTCTCATGTTCAGGCCAAAAAAGACATAAATCACCTGAAGTATCCTGAAGCCATGATTTCCATTGTGTGTCTCTTTCTGTAAATAAAGGTTGTAAATTCGTATATAAAAACATAGTAAAAAAGAAAACTATCGGATGTAACATTTTTAGTCCCCCATGTTTTTTTTTTCCTAAACAACAAAACTCTTTTTATAGGATTCAGTCTACTGCCCCAAATGCAGGAAAAGAAGCAGCCATATAACTGACTCTCCAAAACTGAAGGAAGACTAAATACTGCACTAACATATAAAAATATAGGTACTAAAAAGGTCTTTACAATTTGAATTCGTTTCAATTTTGACAGCCTCCATGTATTCCATATATCTACCTTAGTTTGTGCTTCTTGTAGTTTAAATTTCCAGTTTAAATATGCTAGATCTCCTGCTCCAAAAAGAAGGCCTAAAATTTTACACGTACCTTTAATCACTGATATACCTATAACCTTTGTAAAATATACTGGTTTTATCCCCAGTGGTATACAATTACATTTGTCATAATTAACTTGTGCACCAGTATATAACAAAAAACCTTGCAAAACCCTTTTTAAAACAAGTGCAGAGGGGAGATCCCCTAACAAGAAACATAAATCATCAGCATATGCGACACATTTAACTTCAGGATCTGTACTTGAAAAGGAGAGTCCACGTATACTATCATGACCATATACCTGCCGAATTAAAGGATCAATTGTGAATAAATATAAAAGAGCACTAAAGGGGCAACCCTGACGTACACCTTGTAATACGGGATATTTCTTTCCTATCCATCCATTACAAAATGCCTATGCAGTAGCGTTAGCATAACAAATTTGTATCTATTTTATAAAGATATGCGGTATACCATACCCAGCTAAACAGTCCCATAGATACTCATGTCTTACATTATCAAAGGCCTTTGCTTGGCCCAAACTTAAAATCAGACCTGTAAGTTCCCCTGTAGATCTTCTTTGAAAAAGTTCCCGCAAAAGTATTAGACTATCAGTTATTTTCCTATGTGGAATGGAAAATGTTTGTGCAGAGTGTAAAAGGAAATGCGCATTAATTAACAGTCTATTGTTTAGTATTTTGGAAAACAGTTTAAAATCCGTATTCAATAGGGTAATGGGTCTCCAGTTAAATAAATTCCCTCCGTCTCCTTTTTTATACATAAACACTACTAACCCCTCATTCATGTTGTGGGGCAATATTCCTGTTTTTAGAATTTCATTCAAAACTGCAGTGAATTCGTCCAATAATTGTTGAAAAATTATTTTATGTATTTCATATGGTATACCATCGTTTCCTGGGGCTGTTCCAGTTCTTGTTTGTGCCAGAACTGTAGTAACCTCTAGTGTTGTGATTGGTGTTACTAATGTAGATACCTCTAAATTTGAAATTTGGGGCAAATTTACGCGTCCCAACCAAATGTCGTGTTTGTGACTCAGGGGTTCAACAACTCCAAAAAGATTCTGCACATGTATATTAACAATATTCATAACCTCTCTGGGATCTGTACACCATACTTCTGCCTTATCCTTAAGCCCTGTCATATGTTTCTGAGGTCTTTGGGAAGCACTAAATTGAAACAAATTCAAAAAGGCCTGTGTACCTTGGGTGCCAAAACGACGTTCATTATCTAAAGATTTTGCATGGTCATATTGAAATTTATTCATTCGTTCTCTTATTTCATGTAACCTAGGAAGAACTAAGGTCTCACCATTAACTGCCCGAAAATGTAAATCTAAAAATTCTTTTCTATACTCCAAGTACATATCGGTTTTATATTTTCCATATAATCTCCCTATAGATTGAAAAAAACGTTTAATATCATTTTTTGTGTCAATCCACCATTCGCAATAAGTATCATAGAGACACACAACCGATTTCCTGGCTTTTAAAATATTTAGAAAACCTTCTTCTATTGTAGGGAGAAGTAATGAGGCCAAATTCAACCTCCAGTATCCTGGACCTCGATGCATAGGCATATGACTTGCCACTGTAACTGCTATAATGGCATGGTCAGATGCAGTAACAGGTACCACCCTAGTGTATATAACCCGTAGAGAATCTGAAAGAAACCAGAAATGTATCCGTGTAGATTTATTGCCTTGAAAAAATGTTTTTGCTGGAGACCCTTTAAGAGCCATAACATCATTAAGGCCCGTTTGAACCAGTAAATTATTCAGGCATGTAGCATTGCAAAATATTTTAGTAGTTCGACATCCTCTATCCATCCTATATCTACTAAAATTAAAATCACCGCCCAGAAAAACATACTTGGAGGTGAACAAATAGGGTTGAAATAACCAAAATATTTCAATACGTTCAATCTTAGTCTGAGGTGCATAAACATTTATAAAACGGCACTGTAGGCCGTTAATCACTACATCCAATAACAATACCCGACCAGGAGAAAGATCAACTAATTGTATTACCCTTGCTGTGGGATTATTAAGGGCAATACCAATACCACTACAACGGTCTTCACCCACTGACCAATGAGTAATCCCCCATGTCCAGTCTGCAGTTGCTGATTCAACATCAAGTTTTGAATGCAATCTAGTATCCTGTAAAAACACCACATCATAATCTTTATTCTCAAAAAGGGACAAAATCATCACCCGTTTCCTCTCAGATAACATACTATTTGCATTCAAAGAGGCTACCGGAAGATTGTATACTGCTGACATCAAAAAGGGAAAAAAAAATTAAAACATCCATATTCTTAAAGACAGTTTGACCGTACTATTTTTTCTTATTCCCTTTTCTCATTCCCAATCTGTTCTTTTTCTTTTTAACCAAACCACCTTGTGGTAAATTTTGATCTATATCAGAAATAACATCTTGTTGTGAGGAATGTACAGAAACTGAATCCGATTCAGTACCTGTATCATCCTGTAGTACAATAAAGGGATTATGGGTGGATGTTGTAGGGGGATCAGGAATCACCATTCTGGTATTACCAGAATGAAGGCTGCGTCTTCTGGAAGTTACCAGAGTAAAAACTTCTTCAGGCGGGAGAGGTGGAGGCATTGAAGCTAAAGCATTGCCAGGAACCTCTACCTGAGATACAAGGTTTGTGGATGCTGACCCAGGTTCAAGGGCATCAGAACTTGTCATAGGCTGAGGTTCCTTTTGGGTCAGGACATATTCATGACCAACAGAAATATGTGTATGAGACCGTTCAGGAGGTGGGGGAGAGGTTTGATGCCTTAAGGCAGCTCTAACCGCAGTATTGATGTAAAAATTTTGGATACTGTAGTCTCCAGATTTATTTTGAGCAGCTAAAGGGCAGTCAACAAAAGAATGAGCTTCTCCACAAAGTGAACATTTACTAGGATGATGACAATCGTTAAGAACATGCCCCTGTTCTCCACATTGTGCACATTTAACGACTTCACACATTTTACTTAAGCGTCTAGTCGATCCGCATTTGTAGCAATGCCTGGGCTGTCCGGGTTAAAATATAAAACCTTTATCCCGTCCCAAATAGAAACAGCTAGGTAAATGTTGTAAGCCTTCATCAGATTAAAATAAATTAACCTTATATCTCCACCCTCCATTCCAAAACCCTTCATCATCTAATATAGGTTCAGGATTCCCTTGAACAGAACATATCCTTTCTAACCAAGATGTTATATCTTCAACATTCACTCCCTCATTCTGAAAAAGAACAGTTATTACTTTAAATGTTTGTTTGATGAGAGGGATAGCCTGGAAATGTAACCAAGCTGGATTAGTTTTTAACAAAGCATATCTCATCCAAAATTTATTTAACAAATCAGGTGTACAGAAACTAATATCATAATTATTATCCCCTGGGGTGTGTATAAGGGCGTATACCTCACCTGGGGAAAATCCCAACATTTGCTTAATTAACACCTTCCCTATATAGAATCGATCAGGCATACCATCCATAGGACCTAAAAACCATAACCGTACAGCGTTCCTACGTTTTGCCAAAGAAACAGGTTTTTTAAATAAACTAGCGAACGTAGCAGGGGTTTGAGTAAAAATAGGTTTATCCTGTATGGGATTAATTTCTGAAACTAAAACCTGCATTTTATTTAAAGCCTCAGGAGAACCAGCTTGCATTAAACTAGCCTCTGGTAACACTGAAACATGCATTTGTGGATCAAGTAACCCAGTTTGAGGAGAAACACATAAAGGAGAGTTTGAAGGTCCTACAGGAGAAGTTGTAAAACAATCATGCCCGTAGCTAGATACATTATCCTGTAAAGGGACTTCATCATTTTTCCCACCTTCCTCGCTTATTCCAGGCAGGGGAATTAATGGGTAGGCTATCCAGCCTCCCGTATCTGTTTGTATCCAGCCCGCCTCTCGTAGAGCTTGTTGTGGGGACCAGGGTTTACCGATTATAGGTTTAGAAACCCGTGGCAAATTTTCATTGGTAGTCAGGAAACTTTTTAACACTTTAGGCACAGTACCTGGTAGGCCTGAAGGGGAGTCCAAAACAGGCCATTTTCTTTTGAGTTCTTTTTCAGCTTGAAGTTTTAAAAACTCAGCAATAGCTGATTCCATAATCTGCCATTTTTGTTCTTGTAAATCAGAAAAAGCTGCAAACTCCTGCGATGGAGTTTTGGACTCGCAGATCAATGTAATTTGTTCATCGACTTTTTCTCCCAGGACCGCGGGCTCCTCCAAAACCATCAGACCACTTCCCATAGTCCTACTACTACAAACTTCCGTGTTGTGCATCTCCAATTCCGCCCGTGGGGATTCTGGTACACTAAGCTGGCCACCGCTCGGGTGCATCCCAGCTGTACCACTATCCCCACACTGGAGATTAAAACTTTCTTCAGAACTCCTTACACCTGCAGGCATTGACACAGCATGAGACTATATTAGCTCTCCATTTTCGGTGGATCCACCGCCCGGTAGCACTACAGCACACCACGGGGGTTGAGGTACGATGCACTGGCCACCTTGCAGGTACATCCCAGCTGTACCATATTTCCCACCGACTTTTTCAGGCTTACCAGCCCCAACACAACCTCCTCCACTGTCCTCCTCCATCGAACTGAGAGGGATCCCATAGACACAGCGCCACCTGTCTACTCAAAAAGAGTAGGGGTAACTTTTATTAAATATTCACATATACATCCAACTCAAGAAAACATAACATCCCATGAATACATTTCTGAAAATTCTATAAGAAAAACCAAGAAAGCATAACATAAAACTAAAATTTAAACCCTTACAAACCAATACCTCACCGTTAACAAGAAACACATTTTTCCATATTCATACTAATTTTGTTTTACACATATTGTCTTTTGTTTGTCCCTCCCTTTCCTATTTAGTAATTTTATTACTTATATTTAACAAAGTGAGAAATCCTTCCACCACCTTTTGACCTTCCCAACATCATATATTGACATTCTGCCATATAAACCTTATTCAAAACATTGGTTGCATAAATTCTAAAACCTTCAAAAGAAGGTCTTTTTTGGTATAACACCCATTTAACCCTAGTTTGCCATAGGCAAAACTGCAAGCTAGCAAAGAAGATTCTTAGTGTGTTTTTCTCAAAACCACTCAAAAAAGAAGGAAAAATACCAATTACTAGGAGATCATAATCTATTTTTACTAACCACGGGAGATTCCAAACCTGAGCTAGGAAGCCCCATAATTTAGAGGAAAAAGAGCAATGTAAGAAAAAATGCTCCATCGTCTCTTCCACATTAACACAGTCAGGATAAGGACAAATTCTTTCTTCGATTGCCTTGTGTTTGGCCGTAGCCCTTACATTTAGTCTCCCATACATAGTTAACCATAAATTTTCCCACATATAAGGAGGTAGCCTACTGTTATTTAGTTGCTCCAATACATTGTTTATGTTCTCACTTGGACAATTTTTTAAAGTTAGGCTCTATCTGAACATATTGTACCATAATTACCTTATACAAACCCTTTGCTGTATATCTTAAAATCATATCCTTTGAGATTTTCCATCTGAACAGTTTCTGTGCCACTGGCTAAAATAATCCGAGTCCTAAATCTTGCAGACCATTTGGAGCTAAAGGTTTCCACATACTCAGGTATGCTTGGAACCTATTCGAATACTATACTGTCCAATTCTGAAGAACCCCTAAACATTTTTTTAAAGAAAAGGCACAAAAAAAGTGAAACAAAATACTACCGGTCAACCATCCCTAATCCCCTTGTTTTCTATTCAAGTATGTACAACCTCTCTTGATTGGATTTAACCTGCTTCCCATAACATCTGGAAGCATATACTATATAATTTTGTTTCCAGCTGTACTGGTAATGGAAAAATAACTGCAATATACTGCAGCGAGGCAAAATAAATTGTTTTATTATCTGAATTCTCTTTATTTTGGAAAATTTAAACCTTTTCCAGATCAAAACTTTCGTAAATTCCATCTAGTAGCCTGACTAAACCTCCATTGGGCTATTTTGATTCTTAAATTTTACCCTAATATACTCAAAGGTTTTGAGAAGAAATTCAACCAAATTAAAAAAAATAATTCCCTATGATAATTACCCAATAACAGCCCTTTTGATTTATGCGTATTTAGCCTGGCATTAGATACTTCACATAAGATTTAAACACTTTAAGGAATTTAGAAAATTCCATATGGTTAGAAAAAAACAGAACAAATATCATCAGCGAGACTGTATCAGACTAGAGTTCAAATCCCTAGTACATTTATTCCTAACCATAAGGAGGAACATATTGCTCTTATTAAAGGTTCTAAAGAAAAGTTGTACTAGAAGCGGACTTAATGGGCATCCCTGCCTCACTCCACATTTCATGATAAAGCCTTCTCCCAAAGTACTTTTCAAAACTGGAAAACTTTTGCATTATTGTATAACCCTTTATGAGCTGTATAATACTTTGTGGAATCCCAAACCACTGGAGAGATAAAATAAAACTCATGATTGACCTCATATGCTTTTCAAGATCCACTGATACAATTACCCTGAATGGTTACCATCCCCAACTTGCTCAATTATATCTCTAATTAGTCCTAATATAGAATGGATTCTTCTATTTGGAATCCCACTATGTTGTACAGGTAAAAATAACCTCTCGACCACCTTTTCAGATGATTGTTAATCAAAGTAGTCAAAATCTTATAATCTGAATTTAAAAGAGTTAGAGGCCTCCAATTCGAAAGTCTCCCTATCTCCAGATTTAAAGATATATATCTGGCCCTTCTATAAAGCATTTGAACTCACCCCAGATGTGAGAAAAAATTAAATACTAACTCAGAGGCTTTCTACTAATTCAGATGAAAACACTTTATAAAATTCATTGGATAACCCATCTATACAGGACACATTCTGCTTTAGGGATTTAATAACTCCCAGAATTTCAGATTTTGAAATAGGCCGCCCTAATTCCTTCAGACCATCAGTATCTCGATTTCCTCTTAAACTAGGTCCTAAAACTGATTAATCAGGAGACGATGGTGCAACCTGTGGTTCCAGTCCCCTAAAATGATCTTTAATAAGAGTTCCCAGTGCAATAATAGAGGAAACCTTTGTATTTCCTTGGACTAAAAGTCTAATGTCTCCTCTCCTTAACTGCTTTACACAGCTCAAAGGATCTCCAAAACAGATTTTTAAATGATTCTGAATTAATGCTTGCAATGATTTTGCTCTATCATATTGTCTAATCCTCATCAAACCTTTAATTTCAGCTATCTGCTCTGAAAAATCATCTCTAGAAGAATTCGCACATGTTAGAATATAATGAAGCTGTCTCCTGAGTTTAAGATAATCGAGAAAATTATCATTCCTTTTCCTAATCCCATAATATTTGAACCATCCAATTCAATCCTCTTTAGTTTCATGCCACCAAACCCCAAGATCCTGATACAAAAAGGCCACAGATAACCTGGCTTTCAAAATACCATGGATGGAATCTAGAACTACCTTCTCTTGAAGTATTGACGTATTCAATTTCCATATAGTTTTATGCCTAAGAAACCCTTGTCCTTGTCCCCACCTTTATCAGTAGCAAAGCATGGTCAGAGAATTCCATGGAATAACCCGTGGACCATGGAACTGGATTCTCTTAGATAAACAAATAATCGATCATAAAACTCTTCCCTTTGTAAAGAAAGTGCCTAACCCGCCTCCTTACTATCCATACAATTAACCAGGTCTGCTATTTTCACAATATTCTGAAGACATACCGAATCACAATAGATTTTCTTCCCTTTCTCCAAACTACCTTTACCTCTGATCCCTTGTATATTACAATTAAAATCCCTCCCCAAAGGATTGAATAGTTGTTATTAAGAAAGGTCTGATGTTCGAAAACATGCTACCTTCCAGCTTTTGATTGGGGTCATAAATACATTAACCTGATCTTTTTTTCAAACCACAAACCATCTAGAATTAATATTCTCCCAGGACAGACTTCAATTAACTTAAGTAACCTAAAATTAAAGGAGTTGAAAAGAATTCCTATCCCATCCACTCTTTCTTCACCAAAAAGACCAAAACGAGGGTCCCCACGGCCAATCCTTTTAGTAAAGCATTCATTTGATAACTAGAGAGAACATCCATGTCTCCTGTAAAAAACAAATAGATATATGTAAATCAGCTATTATTTGGAATACTGCACGTCTTTTCAGATTGTTTAACAGACTATGGGTATTAAAGGAAGCCCATGTAAAATCCATTTAAGGTTACCAAGACAGTCGGACCTACCAATGTTATTCTCATTTCTTCCTTTTTTTTTTTTTTCCTTTATAATCATCTTTTGCATCTCTCTCCTCTTGAATGGATATTTGGAATCAGTAACCCTATATCCATCTCTGAACCCCCAGGACAGTTCCTCAAACGGATTTTTCGATTCAATACCTTCTACTCACACTGTACCATATTCTTCAACGTCCCACTAGACCTCCACGTAATAATGGAGGGCCTAATGGGGTTTAAGCTTCCCTGACCCATTCCCTTTCTCCTCTAAATCATCCTAATAGCAAACTGGCTGAAGAAGCTTCAGCCCTCCTTCACCAACTCCTTCTCCTGAACCTTTTTTTTCCTGTCTGAACTCTCTTTCTGAAGTACCCCTATTCTGATGAGTTAACACCTCTTCCACTCTAATTACTACCTCCTGTTGAGACACTCCAGCCTCTTGTGCTTGTTGGATCAAAGGTCTGACCCCTCCACAAGCTAGTTTATTCTGGGCCGCCCATAGACAGTCTCTAAAGCATGATTCTTCTTCACACAAATCGATTTTAAAGTATTTGTACAAAATAAAGTCGTGATGCCCCACTTCACCACAGTTATCGCATTTTGGTTGGTCACAAACATTAGATAAATGAGATTTCAAACCACATTTATAGCAGGCCCTGGGCTGCCCGCTATAAAAGCAGACCCCCCCTGTCTCTACCTAACATAAATGAATTGGGAATATGTTCCACCCCATTGCTGTTTGCTTAAGTTTCACCTTAAATTTCCATCCCCCTGTCCAAAATAATTCTGAATCTAAAATGGGTTCAGGTTCACTTAAAATTTCACATTTCTGTGCCAACCAAAATTTAATATCCTCCACCTGAACACCCTCATTCCTGAACATCACTGTTACAAATTTAATCAGGGGCTTAGACAAAGGAATCACGAAAAAGGGAGTCCATAAAGGGGAAAACTTCACCTGGTTATACCTTTCCCAGAAAAGGTCAAGCAAAGCAGGTGAACGAAAACTAATATCAAAATTATCCTCCCCTGAAATGTTGATAAATGCAAAAACATCCGTAGGAGAAAACTTCAAAGACTCTTTAATTAATGTTTTGCCAACATAATATCTGTTTGGTCTATCCTTTAAACCACCTCTATAACGAATCCTCACAGCATTCCTCCTAGGTGCTGCTTCCCTTTTACACTGTGAAAATAAACTGGATAAAAGTGGTTTTCCTGGCTTTTCCCCACTAATTTCCACTTGTTCAAAGTTGTTCCTATGCTCACCCTCTTCCCTACCTAGTGGTACATAATTATTCTCTTTCCCCATTACAGAACCCAGCTCTTCCTTGCCACTTTCCTGAAAATTAACAGCATCAGAGGTAGCAACCCCGCTCCCCTTCCCTACCCCTGGTTTCCATTCTGGTGAAGCAGACTGTAATCCCCAAGCAGTATCCCATGAGGAATCTGGAGTCCATACCCCTGATCCTGCTGCCTCCAGCCAGCAGCTAATAACGCAGTTTGGGGTGACCAGGAGCTATCATGTTCCCCCACAACCCCCAGACTACCAGCAGCTCCTTTTATTTTAACACTAAAGTCCTTCTTTTGAGATACTTTTAAGTCTGTACTTTCAGAAGAGAAAAAAAAATCAGTCACACCTTCTTGTTGTCCATGTTTAGTTTGAAAAGTCACAGTATCATGTTTTGAAGCAGTCACCACCCTAGGATTAAATACAAATCCTGCATCCTTTGATATCTGAAAAGTAGTGAAGTTTTATTAAGGTTAAGTAGTACTTACAGGCCGCGAGGGTTTTGACTCGAATCCATTACCTCTCGCTCCTGCCTCCAGATCAGTTCTTCCAGCTGTGTTCCCCGTTTTCTCCTCTGAGTCTCGTCTCATTCCTCCGACCTCCTTATTCCATTTGATTTCTTCCTGGATAAGAATTCTTTCCGCCAAGACTGCTAGTGTAGGCACCATGCCACCATTCTCCCCCGATCTCATTTCCGTGTTGCCGGCTTCCTCTGCCGGTTTTAAAGGCACAGAACACTCCGAAAAGGCATCCAACAATGACGGGTCCTCCGCTCTTTCAGCCTTAAAGGAACCCCGCTCCTCCATACAATTCTCCGTCTCTTCCATTTTTGTAAATGAAATGGGCCTCTCAGAAGCTCCTGCTCATTCAAACAACCGTTCTTTCTCCAATGACTCTGCGCTTACCATCTTCTCTCGGCGTGCTCTGGCTGAGCCATGTGTTGCACTCAGTCGCCACACCATAACCTTTATATCCCTCTGGCCACTGAAACAGTAGCTCAGAGTAGGGGAATTTCCCGTGTCCTGGCTAAATTTCCCTCATTCACTAAAAATACCACCAACAGCTTAATCTGGTTCAAGGTCAGTTGGCATTCATCTGTATCCCCCTCCCCCGGGTCGTGCCTGAAAATAGGCAGGATTTGTCTAGTGCACTTACCCCGGTCAACAAAAAAATAAATAAATAAATAAATAAATGTGAGTTGGCACAAGTTATGTGGAGGTCATTAAAGGGACAGTAAACATTTCAGGGATTGATCAAACTGTGAAAGCCCATGAACAATTATGCTGAACGAGGTATTTCGCTTCCTTGTAGGTGTCAAATGTCCCGATATATAAATATTTAAATCACCTGAAAATCAAAACAAGGAAGCAGCCATTTCATGCAGTCTTACAACAGAAAGTGATGTCACTGAGGGGCAAGCTGTAATTAACATCATAGAACTAGCCCCTCAGTGACATCACTTCCTGATTTTAAGACTGCATGAAATGGCTGTTGCCATGAGTTGATTTACACATCACCTAGCTATTCATATCTCAAGACTCCTGTCCCCCACAGGTAAATCCAGTACCTCATTTTAAAGATCTTTTCATGGGCTTTCACAATTTGAGTGACTCCTGCAATGTTTAGTGTCCTTTTAAGGAAGACAGAGATCAGAATGGGCCCCAGGATGGAGCCCTATAGGACCCAGTCCTGGATGGGAAGCGGAGGTGACAGGGCACTAATAGCCTGCACTGACTGCATATGGCCTGAGAGGTAAGAATGGAACCAGTCTATACCAGGTGCTGAGAGGCCAGCAGAACTCAGCTTATTGAGGAGAAGAGGGTGGGACACTGAGTGACAGGCCTTGGCTAGATTAATAAAAATGGCAGCTGTGATATGCCCCTGATCCATCCCTGAGAAGATAGAATCAGTTACATGCAGCAGAAAAAAGATGGTGGAGTGATGCCTCTGGAAGTCAGCCTGGAATAAGGAGAGGAAATTGTTGGAGAATAGAAAATCTGAGAAGTTAGTGTATACAAGCTTCTCTTGCAGTTTAGCAAGGGAACGGGAGTACGGAGATTGGCAAGAAGTAACCCAGAGAGGAAGGGTCCCCTCCTTTGTGGAGTGGAAGAACTTTGGCTAACTTGCAGCACTGAAGGATAGCACTGAGGGAGAGGTTGAGTAGTTGAGTCAGTAGTTGTGCTATTGTAGGTGCAGAGATATGGAGTAATTTAGGATCCAGTCCGTCAGGCATGGATTTGTACAGCTCAAGGGAATAAAGGGTGGCAAGGGTTTCATGGATAGTAACAGAGTGAAAGAGGAAATCAGTGGAAGGGAAACAGGAGGGAATGTGAGGAAGAGTGGGGGAGGCCGAAGGATGAGTGGAAGGGAGAGCACAAGTGGTGAAGAACTCATTGAAATGCACTGCAACAGAGGAGGTGTTAGACACTCATGAACCATTCACTAGAAGGACTGAAGGGGTAGACTGGGTGGGAGGGTCAAAAAGAGAGTGAATTACTTCCAGAACTTTGAAGGGGAGTTAAGGTTGTTCTAAAGGTTGGCCTTGAGATACTGCAATATGGCAGCTGGGACGGCCGTAGTACAGGAGTTTGTGACAGTCCTGTATAACAGGAGGTCAAGAAGGGAGTAGTTTGAAACATGCCCAGGTGAGATCATAGGACTTAAACTGAGCAATGATTTTAGGGGTAATTGAGGAGTGATGGTGATTTTTGACCCTGGATTTTCAGAGCGGGCCATGCTTGTCCCATACAGAGGAGAATTAGGAATGAAACAGGAAAATGGCAATGTCAGTATCTGTGGCAGAGAGTATGGCTGTCCAAGCTGTAGTAGCAAGGTCACTCAAGAGAGTGGAGGTGCTGAGTGAGTGAAGGGACCCATTCCAGATGTATTTAGGGGACAAGGGTGGATGCTGGATCTTCCAAATGCAGAATGTCATGCAGTGGTTGCTGAAAGCATCCAACAGGGTTCCTGCTGCTACAATACAGTGAGGGTGGGAAGAGAAAACCCACTCCAGGAGGGAGTGATTATGAGCGTGGGGGTTGAGTCGAGTGGGCTCAGCGATAATCTGCATGAGATTTAGGGACTCAACCTTATGGATGATCAGTCTGGAAGCCAGGGAGAGTCAATTGACATTGAAGTCCCCTAGCAAGATACGTTCACCAGCAGAGGCCTGAGAAGTGATGGTAGAGAGGGAAACAACCAGGGAGGAGGAGGATATTCTAGATTAGGCATAGAAAACCCCAGTGAAGATGGACACAAAGAAGGAGAATGACAGCCTGATCAGGAGGAAGATGCACCCTCACTGAAAGCCATGGCATGAGAGGCACTCTGATGGGCACAGATAGCAACATTGCCCCCACATTTTCCCCTGTCCTGCCTGAAAAGGTGATAGCCAAGAAGGGACAGGCTAGAGTTTGGGATCCTGGAGGAGAGCCAGGACTCAGATATACAGAGGTGGTCGGGTGAATGTTGTGAAATCCAGATTGACAGGAGGTCAGGCTTTGAAAGAAGGCGCCAAGCATCATGGTGAAATATGCTCAGGCCTTTAGCAGTTGTGGGGTTGGGGAAGGAGGAAGGGGAGGATCCAGGGTTGGCCTCCACATCACCTGACAAGAGGAGCAGGGACAAATGCAAACAAATACAACAATGATTGGCATGTAATCATCCATGAACAGAGTCAAAATTTACCAACTATTTACATGAATTTATAAAGAAAATGTGCAGAGATATGAACAAAAAGTCCTGCCTCCATGCTGATAGAAAGAATCTTGCTAAAAAATGGATTAAGAAGTCTACTACACAGAATAATAATTACAGTTGGGTACATATATGGCACATGACTAACAAAATGCACAAATTTCCAAAAAAACAAGACAATACATGACAAAATATTGTCAAGAACATACATGATCCACTTAAGATTATATAAAACGGGCTATAAATTAGACCCAAAATGTTGGCACCAATGTTACCAAGTATGTAACCTATGTCATCTTCTGTGAGAAAACCCATATGAAAAAGAGTGGTGGTATAATACTTAGCAACAGTTCAAAATAATATTACAAGAGATTCCTTTTGAATTTGCTATATATGTACTCAGTGAGTTTTCTACACTAGAAATTTATCCTATGGCAAATAGGATTTTAGCAATAATTAATATAAGCACTAAAAGAAAGATTTTAAAGCATTGGAATGTGCCTTCTCTCCCAGCCTTTCTTCACAAGGAATGGCAAACAAGATTATTAAAAATATTCTTAGTAAGCTGGCCCACCAGCGCAGCAGTAGGGCTTCAGTCTATGATGCCGATGTCCTGGGTTCGGAAACAGACCTGGGAGTCGGAGGGCCAGCTGGAGGGGGAGCGAAGGATGGAATGTCCAGATCAGGTGACAGGTCTCCTTCTCTGGGGAGAGGGCGGGGTGAGTGACCGGTACAATACCAAGCCCTGGTGTAGGCTGGGGATCAATAGCAACCACGCCGGCTTTGTGGGCAGGTGTGACAAATGTTGCTCTACAAGCACCCACGTCATTGTATGTCACACCTCTCGGTGGTCACAAATGGAAAAATCAGAGGCTCCCCCTCCACTAGATGATGCCCACCCCATGGAGCAGACCTTGCTCTGCTGCCTGGGCTCTCAGTCTTGAGCTACCCACCCGTTTCCATCAGAGGGGATGGGGGACCCCTCCCACGGCACAAGCCAGTGGTGTTTGGGATCCAGCAGCTGTGGTGGCAGCATGGGGGCAGAGCAATGTGTGGCACAGACAGATGGGCATGGAGCCCGAGCAAAAAAAAATATATATTCTTAGTAGAGAAATTACTAATCAATATTGTACAACCTACAGATGTAATAGATACCACATGGAAACAGTTCAAATACTTCCTCCTCCCCTATGAATATGATAAAATATTGTCAATGTACAGATATGAATTTATTAATTTGTTACAACCTTGTTACCTTTGACGTATTGCAAAACTAATTTACATTTTTTCCCTCTCTTTTTGGTCTTATTTATCAGAAGACTATTTTGTGGCAGTCACTAGAGTAATATTGTGTAGTTTTGTAACAAAAGTTGAATCAAAAATTAATATAGACAAAAAAATAAAGCCACTAACCTCTGCGTGAAGGAAGTGAGTAAAAACAGAAGTAAAGAGACTGTTGTGGTTTTCTAGGGAAGTGGCCAAGGCTTACCAACCCATTCTGTAGTGGTGGCTTTCATACAAGGCTAGCAGCAGTGCTGTGTGCCATGGCCAAAATTCAGAAACTGGATACAATGCAAATAAAGCCAGCATATGCTTGATCAGACACTTTCCCCAGCTTTCAGAAAAAGAAAACCCTGCACAACCAAAGGGGTTCACGTAATGGTGGTTATTCTCCAAGGGGTGGGAAGTACGCACCAAAAGCACGTGACCTACCCTGCACAGCCCCGCACGTGTGGAACGATGTGCAGTGGCTGTATTCACATCCATCGGCCACCACGTGGCACCCTTCCATGGCCCTGGTGTGCAGGCGCTGTCCTGCGAACATGGGCTGACATCCACTGGAATGCCTGGACCCAGTCCACCACTGGATCCCTTGCGCCATGCAGCACCATTCCCACAGGGATGGTCAGCAGAGCCACACACACTAACACCAGACGAATGCCCGGGCGGCTGCCCTCGGCCTTCACAGTGGTCTCATTGGGCTGAGGCGGCATGGCAGTGGAGCCCTACGGTGTCTGCTGCCACTGGCGGCATACGGTCAAGGGGAAGGGGGGCATGTAGCGGCTATGACTGCCTCAGGAACATGTAGCCTGTGCCCCCCTCACCCAGCACTCCCACGCTTTTGAGAATAGCATGGTGCAGGCACTCCCCTGCACCGCCCGGCCTGGCCGGAGCTCTGGCCCGGCCAGGGGATCAATCTTGTAGCCCCATGCCTCTGTGGAGAATCGTTGCAGGGGTGCAGTGGCGTGAAGTGTCTATGCACCAGAAACATGGTGTGTAGCCTCTCTGCACCATGGAGAATAGGGCCCATATGTGCTGATTCCTTTATTTGAAGTGCAACTTGCATTACAGTGGCTACAGTAATCTCATAAGTTTAAAAAGGCACAGTCTCTCAGTTCATATCAGCACTGCAAACTAGACACCACCTGAGTATCTCCTTTCCTGTCTGGCCATGTACTGCACCTAATGCATTTTGTACATGTGCACTTTGTCAAAGGCTACTGGGAAACCAGACCAAGATCTCGTTTTATCTCAGTCCATGAAAGTAATGCACACCACAGCAGTGTGAATAGTGTCCAAATGAAGTGAAAACATATTATTTAAAAAAACACATCATGTACATCAACATTCTACAACACCACATTAAACAAGCATTTGTCAATGCCGAACGTTCACTTGCAAGTATTTGCAGTGGTGTGTGGTACCGGTACTGGCTTCAGAGGAGCGAGGAGGCAGCAGTGAGAGTGGCAGGTGCCGCATGTGGAAGCTGCACCTTAAATGCAGCAAGGAGCTGTTGCAACGAATGACCATAACTTTGTCATTTTTTAATATTTTGACCCCAAATTTTGAACAGAGTCTTCTTATCACCCCACCTCATAAACCCCATAGATGAAAATGTGTAAATCCGTGGGAAAATGCCATTCCACACCACAGGTGTGAAAACACATTCTAGGCAGGATGTGAAAAATGACTGCTGTATTGTTCATGAGGTGGTGTGATAAAATGGCTATAATGAAAAATTGGAGTGGAAATATTGAAAATGACCAAAGTTACATGCGTGCGTGGAAAATCTTTAAGAACCGTGCATAAGTAACTGTGCCATTTTGATGAGTTTTTTTCACCAAATTTTCAAAATGGCCTTTTTTGGGACCCCACCTCATGAACACTGCCACTGTCATTTCATTCATTGGTCCAAAAAGGTGATTTCACACAGCAACTGCGCCATTCTGCGACACAGGTGTGAAAACATGTTCTAGGCAGGATATGAAGAATGACAACTATACTATTATGAGGTGGTATGAAAAAATGGTAATGTTGAAAAATTGGAGTGAAAGTATTAAAAACTGCCGAAGTTATGAGCGTGCGCAGAAAAATTTCAATGGCTGTGCATAGCTCGCGTTTTGGTATTTTGCACCACATTTTCAACATGGGCTTTAGGACCCACCTCATGAACAGGGTGCTGTTATTTCGGTTAATTGGTCCGAGGTGATTCCACACAGCAACCGCAAAATCAACTTTCAGGACTGAGTAACAAAATGGCAGTGCCATTGTTCATGAGGTGGGGTCCCCAAAAAACCATGTTGAAAATTTGGTGCAAAAATACCTAAAAATGGCCGAGATATCAACATAAGTTCAAAACGCCATTGACAGCCATTATACGGCACTTACCTTGAGTCTTCAGTTCACGGTTCAGCTTTGAAAAGTGAAGATGTGTCCCAGTTCACAGAAGATGACAGCTGTCAACCTCTGATGGTAAGTATTGGGTGAGGGGGGTGTAGGGAGGTGAGCCCTCAGGGAGGTTGGGGATGGGGGAGGGAGATGACGGGGACGACGAGGGACTGTTTTCTTTTTACAGGTAAAAAAAAAAAGACGTCGAGGGACTGTTTTCTTCTTTTCAGGATTGTTACTAAACATGTCGGGACACTGGGAGTGGGCTCCCCAGTGTCCTAGTGTTTTGGGGGTACACATCAGGGGACACTGGGAGTGGGCTCCCCAGTGTCCCACATTGAAGGGTGGGGATACATGATGAGGGACAGTGGGAGTGGGCTCCTCAGTATCCGACACTGCTTGGGGGTGAGAGGTGGGGAAGAAATGCCTCAATTCTGACTCCACGTCCGGCAGCACGAAGCCCGGGAGGGGGTCAGAGGAGCAAAGACCGGGAAGGGAGAGAGAGAGAGTGCAGTGAGCAGCTGGAGCTGCAAATAAGTGAAGTCACACTACAGCTAATGTAGAAGCTGGGGGGGGGCAGAAGACTGAGGAGAGAGTGCGGTGGGCGGCAGGAGCCGATGACAACCGTAACCCCGGCCATGCGCATTAGTGTCAACTGTAATGCACATGCCTGGAGTTACAGAAATGAATCACTTTTATTGGAGCGGTTCATTTCTTTCAAATAAAGGACATGCCACGTCAGCAAGAAAAACTACTGTCATGACCAGAGTGCTTGGTCATTGGTGTACACTGCCAAGCCCATTGCAGTTTCAGCTGTAATTGGCTTGGCAGTGACACACTCTTCAAATGCCGTATAGTCCCAAGACATTCCTTGCGCAAGTGCAAGTGAACGCAAAGAATGCTTCATGTTGTTGGAAATACTGATTACGACTCTTCTCCCACCAGAACTCCTTGATAGAACTCACAAAAATAAATGCCTCCACTGTATTCAAAGAACAACATTCTCAATTTTAAATATTTATACATCTTCTGTTGGTCCAATAAACGATATGAAATCATGCACTTTGTTCATCAGTTTTAAATATGGCATGCTCGAGTGGTGTCTAGTCTGCAACACTGATATAACCTGACACCAAGAGAGTGACTATGCCTTTTTAAACTTATGGGATTACTGTAGTAGCTGTGATACACGTGGCACTTCAATTAAAAGAACCAGCACATATCAGTTAAACTTTTATAGTATGGTTTGGTCTTATTATGTATGGAATTCGGTGGCTGTTCAAATGTTGCTGTGCACATTCTGAAAGTTGTTGTGCACATTCCAAAAGTTATTGTGCACATTCTAAAAGTTATTGTGCATGGTCTGTCATCAATATTCATAATTCCCTAATTAATATTCATTAACCCCTCCACTATCAGCCATCTCATTGGTCAAAATAAAGCCCTTTGACCAAAAAGCAAAACAAACATGGCGGCTCCACTTACTGAATGGCTCACCGAGACACCCAGATGGACCGTTGGGATACAGAGTGCCCTAACTCGCTCCGTCTTTTTAGATCAGAAAACTTTATAGTCTTTTAAAATTTTATAGATAAATGGCAGACATGAAGGATGCAGGTTCAGCAGCAGAACGGGACCGTACCGACGGGACTCTACTGCACACTGACCTGGCAACAACAACAGGGAGCTCAAACACAAGGTATTACACTTTGCTGAAGTGAAACATTGAGAAAAGTAACTTAAAAAGTAACTTAAAAAAAAACTCTGGGAACCATATACTGTAACAAATAAAATATGGGTGCAGATACACATCTCGCCCTGTGTTTCCATCTTGGGGCTGATATACTAGCATGGGCTTCTCGAGCTTCGCTCTCAAGGTTCATATGCTGTTATCTCAGCTCCTCGATGGAAACACAGGCTCGTTGTGAATCCATACCCACATTTTATTCCTTATATAGTGTATAGTAGAGCATTGTTCTGTATAAAAATCCATCCCTTTCTTTCTTTTTTTTTTTTTTTCAATTTCCTTTTCTCACCTCCTACGTCCCTGCCAGAGCCGCCCCTTCAGGAGACGCCAATGAAACCCATCCCTGCCACCAACTTACCTGCTGCTTGGGGTCCTTCATCTTACCGCAGATTACCCCCCAGGCAGGGCTCAGGGTAGGACGAACCCCTGTACCTTAATTTCCTCTCCAGTCCCCGAGACAGCGGCAGTTGGTGGCACATCGAGACTGAGTTCGGCGCTCCGTCTGCCCGGCTCTGGAGGGTGATTTTCCCTGTTCTATGAGGACGTTGCTAGCCCTTGACGTCAAGGCATGAGTGCCGACATCTGCAACATCCTCCCCCTTGGTGATGCAGCTCCTAGAGGTGATTGGTCCGCAGGCCTCCGCTCGTGACCAATCAAACCCCGAGGTGCTGACGAGCTGTCATACCCCCAGCCTCCGCCAGAGGTCACCGCTCGCCGGGATGGATCCCCACCCTCCCCCCGGAGAAGGTGAGCTGTCGTCGGACACTCAGCCTTTCTTTCCTCGGACGACCCCCAGCGACCCGAGTCTGCTCCTGAACCCAGGTCGCCGGCGTGGTGCAAGGTGTGGCATCCAGCACCTCAACCCTCAGCGCCACCAGGCCGGTAAATCCATCCTTTTCAAAATGCTGTTGTACCACAGTTTAAATGTCATAGAATTTGGCTGTACCCTTCTGTGGTAGAACAGCATTCTAGAACCTCTAGAGACTGCACAAGTCAGTTTCATTGTGAAAGAGAAGCAACCACAATGCATTCATTTCACATAATACTTTGCACTATAAAAAAATACAGGATGAGCATCTTTATGCATAACCAGTGTGTTCTGCCACCTCAGGGTTTAGATTTCCACAGACCTCTCAAGTTTCGCTCTCGAGGTCAGAGGGAACCAGAACTCCTCTGTGGCAAAACACACTGGTTGTGCATAGTTGCCCATCCAGTATTCTCTCTGTTGTGCAAGTTTTTTCTTTCTCTGAATGCTGTTAAATGTATGGGCTCAGGCCTGTGCCAGCTTTATCCATCTTCCCTACCAAGAAAATTCTCTCTCTCTGTCACTCTCACTCTCTTTCTCTGTCTCTTTCTCTCTCTCTCTCGACATAAAGTGTAGTTCCCCGAATTCATGGCCTGCAACAATATTCCCACCCACTGGACTGGGTTTGTGTTATGTATTTTGTATCCCCTATTGTCTTCCCAGTCATCAATTTTCAAATAAATATATCTCAGCTTTCCCACTCTACTGTAAGCCTTCTGTCCCTTCCAGCCCCTGAAGTTTGCAACCAGTCACCTTCCCTTGACTAAGCATTTAAAAAGGCAATCTGTTACCCTCATGCGAGCCCACCCTTGCCCATCTCATCCTAAACTTCCCATCTACCAATGAAACCACCATCCAGTAGCCAGTCGCCCATGCCACTAGTAAGAATGCTGAATGCCAGCATTTGGGCCCAAAGGGGATGAGAGGATAGGGATCATCATGCAACCTTGGACCTGTTGGTGGCTGGCTACCGGGGGGTTGGGGCACTCAAGGGCTGCTTACAGCCCAGCCGAATGGGTGGAAAATCTAAGATGGTTGGTGTGGGTTCCCTACAGACAATGAAGTGGGAGGGGGTCAGAACCTCCAATTTTACTCCCAGAGCAATCTATAGTAAGAGCAGACCTAGTTTAGCACTCCCCCCAACCCCAGCAAACAACCCCCTACATTTAAGCAATCCTGGTAGCTGTAGAAAGAGCAAAATTTAAAAAACAGCAAAAACAAACAGGTCCCTGCTGGTATGCCCTCATTAAG
Organism: Neoceratodus forsteri; assembly: GCA_016271365.2. NCBI lineage: Eukaryota > Metazoa > Chordata > Ceratodontiformes > Ceratodontidae > Neoceratodus > Neoceratodus forsteri. The sequence goes on along the minus strand of CM028129.1, from coordinate 1,232,229,150 downwards.
CCTATATAATAACAATGGTGTTGTTGGAGTTGGAAACACCCTCAGTCACTCTGCTGAAAATCCTAGCTCCAAAATCATGTCTCTCTCTCTCTCTCTCTCTCTCTCTCTCTCTCTCTCTCTCGTATTCTTGAATTCAGCAGGTGGTGGTCAGCATGTCATAAGCCAAGAGGGGGTCCAAAAGACTCCAAATAAAATAATCTGACCACACCAGCAGAGAACCCATACCAGCAGCCAGACACTAAGGCCGCTATGTAGTGGTCATCAGTCCTCCGTTTAGTTACTCCCTGTAACATATTTCAGAAAGCCACACATTGCAAAATAACAAACTGGTGGACTTTTACTCATAGCCACCTCTTCCACAGCATCAGCAGTTGCAGTTAGCTGTAGGGGTCAGGGACCTGGATATGATTCCCGGGAATACAGAAAATCTTAAGGGGGGGGCAGAAGGCATAGAATCCACAGTACCAACAAACAAGCAGGCTAGCAAAGCAGCAATAATAAGTGAAACCCAACCCCTGCGGCACTTGATGAACTTTCCAGCCCACTGCTATTCTTTTCCTTTACCTAACTCAGGACTCAGGAGTGACGGGAGGTGACTGCCACAAATTGCAAAATAAACAAACCAGCGGACGTTTAACTCATGGCCATTGCCTCCATGGCAACAGCAGTTATTGTTAGCAGTAGGGGTCGGGGACAGGGATGGGACTCCTTTACCTGACTCAGCCCAGGACTCGGGAAAGCAAGAAAAAACAAGCAGCAGCAAAGATGCAGACCAAACAGGCAGGTTAAGGATTGAGAAGATTTACCTAGCTAGTTAATCCATATCAGGCAGGCAGCACTGATTGCACCATCCACCACACCAGCAGCTTTATTATTCAGACTCCCTCAACAACTCGCTCTGGCTCTGCTTGGGTCATCAGGAATAGTCTTGTTGGGTCACTCTGCTCGAGTCGGGAGTCGGTTCTGGTCTCTCTTGGCCACACGCCACCTCAATCTCCGCTGCAGTCTCACAACAAAAGGTAAGATTTTCATGAAATGGAGGAATAGGTAAAAGCAGTTGTTTAAAGAGCCCACCACCAGTGCTCACCACTCCCCCCCTCATACTGCTGGCCATTTGGCTTGGGGAAAGAGCCATAAAGAGAAGGCATGATAGGGCATGCAGTGTTTGTACTTAATCCTTCCTATGTTATGTTTATTACGAGCGGTCATCTGGTGGTGAATAACAAAGGTAGAGGGGCCCAGCACTGTGTGATTTTCATGTTGTTCCCCTCAGTCTCTGGTCTTATTTCAATCTCCCTCACCCTGCCTTGTTCTTGCACGGTCTCTGATGTAACTGCTGCCCCTCAATATATGCACTGCTATACTAAAAGTAGGCTAAGTATGCAGGGCAGGGCCCCCCCCCCTGGAAATTTGTGGGTATCTAGCCAACCCAGTCTGATGCTGTCTCCAGCCTCTAAAGAAAGTGCAGCTGAAGGTACAGGTGCTGAAGAAAGCTAGTGCCACTGTCTGAAGCTCTGGCCTTTGTCCTGCCTCAGCTGCCCAAGGCTGACTGCTCCTCCCCATTGGAGTGGGCGCTTGACCCAGCTTTACCATCAGTAGGAATCCATCATGATGGACAAGTGGGTCCTCAAGATTATCTGAGAGGAGTATTCCCTGGATTTCATAGAAACCGCTGTGGATGGTTCCATGTCATAATAGCAATCACAGTCCCTGACAACCCCTTCCCTATCCCTCCCCTTCCCCTCGCTATTCCCCCCTTCCGTTCACCCTTCCCCCATAGTCACTGTCCCATACCCTCACTATTCTGCAGGGTAGCCCAGAATAATAGTGCCCAAAATGAGTTGCTATTTTAGTAGTCGCTCATTTTGGGTCACTATTATTAAGTGATACCGCTCTGGACTATCCACCCAGAAGGCAACCCCCTTTGTGAGCTTGCATGTCAGCACTTCTGTCACAGGAGATTGTGTGCCTTCGTAGCAACAAGGCAGTGGAAATGGTTCTAGAGTCAGAACAGAACACAGGATTGTACTCCCACTACTTCCTAGTTCCAAAGAAATCAGGGGACGTGTGCCCCATTCTTGACCTCAGAAATCTGAACAAATTCATGGATCGAGAAAAATGTTAAATTCTCTGGGCTTTCTGCTACCATACTTGAAGTCTAAGGAATGGTTAGCATCCCTGGTTATGCGTGATGCATACCAACACATATTGGTGCACTCCATCCATCATAGATACCTCTGTTTCTTTGTACTGGGACAGCATTTCCACTTCAGAGTCCTGCCCTTTGGGCTTTCCTCAGCACCTCAAGTCTTTACAAAGTGCTATGCTGTACTCACAGTGCACCTGAGAAAGTTAGGACTCCATCTCTTTCTGTACTTGGATGACTGGCTCATCTCAAGTCCATCCAAACAGGAAACAGAACAGGCAGTAGCCACTACCTCCCAGTTCCTAACCTCCATGGGAGTCTTGCTGAACTTCAAAAAGTCTCAGATGGAGCCTTCACAGCAGCTGTTGTTTATAGAAGCTGTTCTGGACACAAGCTGGGCATGTGCCTTTCTTCCAGAAAGCAAACTACGAGCAATTCTGCAGATGCCATGCTACATCATAGAACACAAAATTGTGCAAGCCCACTCCATGCACTGTATGATGGGACTAATAGCTTTCTCAGTGTTCACTGTGCCCCTGGCATGCCTACACGTGAGGACAACCCAGTGGATGTTCAGTGCACAATGGTCACAAGCATCACACCCCCAGACTTACTCCATACATGTGACCAAACATTTGGTAAGGTCCTTCATGTGGTTTTCAGTGGAAGAAAACCTCCTCCACGGCTCCCTCTTCCCCCAAGAGCCAGAGGAGATTCTCACCACGGATGCCTCCCTGCTGAGGTGGGGAGCCCACTGCCAGGATCTCCAGACACAAGGTGTTTGGGACCCAACAGAGACTCATTTCCATCATCAGTGTGTTGGAGATGAGAGCGGTTTTGTATGGTCTGAAAGCCTTAATGGACTTAGTCAGCCATAAAACAGTCTTCCTCCAGACAGACAATAAGTCTGGCATGTTCTGTGTCGACAAACAAGGAGTAGCACGCTCTCGCCCTCTCTGCAGGGAGGTGATGACAGTGAGGGAATAGTGCCTGGAGCAGGGGATCCTGCTCCAAGCCATCTATCTACCAGGAATCCAGAACACTGGCAGACAAGCTCAGTCAAATAGAGGCTGATCCTCACAAGTGGTCACTAGCTCCAGACATCATGAGATTGCTTTTCGACGAGTGCGACACTCCAGATTGTGGACCTTTTTGTATCCCTACTCAATGCCAAACTGCCTCAGTTCTGCTGCAGAACTCCAAGACATGGCGTTTTTCTGTCAGGATGCATTCAGACTGCAATGGCAAAATCGGTATCTGTGTGCATGCCCTCCAATACCTCTCATCCAGAGAGTATTGCTCAAGTTGGCAGCACATGGGGGCAAGATGATTCTAGTGGCCCCCTGCTGTCCTCAACAGAAATGGTTTCCTCTGAACAGACTTTCAGTCAGCGAACCAAGGACTTTACCACTCAGGACAGACTTGCTGACGCAGGGTCAGCTGGTCCATCCCAACCAGTGCTCCCTTCACCTTCAGGCTTGGCTTTTATTAAGATAAAAGTGAACAGGTACAGAGTATCTCACAGAGTCTCTGAAATACTTTTGGCTGCATGTAAGCTTTACACCAGGAAGGCATACGCAGCCAAGTGGAAAAGATTGTCCATTTGGTGCTCCAAGACCCACATGGACCCCTTTCAATGTCCACTGGACAGGGTTCTGGAGTACTTACTGGACCTTTCTGATGCTGGTCTGCAATATTCCACAGTACAGAGACATCAGACTTGTGTTGGACATGCTCACTTGCAAATCCTTTGATCCTATTGCAACATGTGACCTGCAGTTTCTCATCTGGAAAGCTGCATTTCTGGTGGCTATCATCTCTGCACACAGAGTATCTGAAATCCATGCTTTGGTCACAAATCCTCTGTATACTGTTTTCCATAAAGACAAGGTAGTTTCCCATACACAGCTCAAGTTTCTACTGAAAGGGGCATCAGAGTTCCATCTTAACTGGGCCTTAGTCCTCCCTACCTACTTTGCCATCTTCCAGAATGAGGGAGAAAGGACTCTCCACTCACTGGATGCTAAGAAGCCCTTAGGTTCTGTCTACATAGAACCAAGGACTTTAGACAATCCAAACAGCTACTTGTCTCCTTTCATCCTAACTGAAAAGGAGCCTCTTACCATCAAGTGCATTTCTGCCTGGATTGTGAATTGCCTTTGCCACTGCCATGCCATGGCTCAGGTTAAATTGGATGGAAACATATATGCCCATTCCACCAGAGATATTGCCATGTCCCTGGCAGAAATATGCTCTGTGCCTATCAGAGAAATTTGCAGAACTGCAACTTGGAGCACAGTGCACAATTTTATCAAGCATTATACCCTTGATGTACGTGCCAAGCAACATGCCACCTTTGGCAGGACAGTTCTAAATGGATAACTGTCCTGAGTGAGTCCTGTGCTCTAACCTCCCTAGTCCAGGAGACTTTTTCTGAGCTTGGTACTTTGACCTACAAGTGGGAATCAGTAGTGAAGACTGATTCTTGGAAGACATTAAAAAAATACATACTTACTACAATTTTTGATCTTCTAAGAATGTCTTCATCAAAGCTGGCCCAGGAGTGCAGGGGTAGTGTTACTGCCTGCGGTGCTGATGACCTGTGTTCAGGAACGAGCACAGAGCATCAGAGGGTCAGCTCGGGGGGGGTAGGATGAGTGTCCCATGAACAGCTCTCCTCCTGTGGGGGGAGAGAAGGTTGTGGCTTCCCAGCATGCCAGCGACACCCAGTGGAGACTGGGTGTGCAACAGCCAGGACCACCAGGTAGTGGGCGGAGGTGTCGGCAGACATCTGTGGATCGGATGCGGGAGTGCGCCTGACCTGCGCTGACATCATTGCATGTCCATGCCTCCTGGAGGAGGGGAAACCTAATGGGAAAACCCCTGGGCATGGCAGCACCATAAAGCCTCTGGACTGCCACCAGGTGTAAGCCTTGGCTGGGCCTCTGCAGTATATCAGTCTCTCCCCTCAGAGAACCCTGCCACAGAGGGTAAGCTGTGGCCTCCCAGTCTGGGTGGCCTGGGGGGTATGCCAAGTGGTTGGTCCAGGCATTGATGAGGGGGTACATCCCCCACCCGTAGCCCAGGCAAGAAGAATAATTAAAAAAAAAAGGATATTTTCATCACTGATTCACACGCCTGCCTGCTATCCCTCAGACTCACTCCAGTGCATTTCTCTTATGTCTTCACCCCTTCATACTTGGTTTGGGCTATGAAGGCAGTGTTACTGGATTTGATGACCCCTCTTACAAGGACTACTAGAACTGTCCTGTGACCCTTAGGGTAAGTACATAAGTTACTTGTTAGGTCATGCTGCTCGCCTCCTCAATAAAAAAGGTACTGAGGTGGTTGGGGGCTGGCACTGCTGTATACCAGTGGTCAACATATAATGTCGTGCATACACACTGCCTATCATGTCGTCATCTTTCTGAAAAGTTCTGGCTCATGCAGGGTCCTAGCACCTCCAGCTCAGACTCCTTAGTGTGAATCAGTGATGAAGATATTCTTAGAAGATCAAGAATTATGGTAAGTACGTAATTTAAAATTTTTGTTAAAGTATGTCTATATAACTTTAATGTATATCCCAAACCATATAAGCAAGTGCACAAAGACTTATAGTTTCATAGATAACTACAAGCTAGGAGGTCTACATGATACTTTAATAGCTCACCACATATTAGTGGTTCTCATATTTTCTTTTCCCCATATACACATCCAATCTTTGTTTAAAGGTATTCATATTCTCACTAGTCACCGCTGCCTCTGGTAACCCATTCCATATAATCACCACCCTATGGGAAAACCATCTACTTCGCTTGTTTGTCTTATTAACCATCCCCTTTATTTTCAATCCATGACTCCTAGTTCTTCTGTTATTATTTTGTAAAACTAAACTAATCGTTTGCCATTTATATGCATCTCTAGATACACTATAAACAAGGCATAGATCCCCTCTTATTTACCTATAGTACATGGAGTACAGACTCAGTTTACTCAACCTTTCCCATACTCCCTAAATCTTAGGGAGCTAACCTGTTTTGTTGCCCGCCTCTGCACCCCCTCCATGAGAGCCTGTCCTCTCCATGTTTGGGGTGCACAAAAGGATCCACAGTACTCCATATGTGGTCTCACAATGGAGGCATACAGTGGCATTAGGACATCTGGACTTCTACTAGTGATGTTCCTCTTTATGCAGCCCAATAATCTATTACATTGTTTTACCTTATTTTTAGTATGGGTATTAAAAGAAAGGTCCCTTGTTATAGTAACCCCCAGATCTGTTTCTTGAGTAGATTTCATAAAGTATGACCCGTTCATCATATATTTGTGCCGTGGGTTGTGTTGACCCAGATGCATAACTCTACACTTCTCCAGATTATACCTCAGTTTGTGTACTACAGCCCATTGTTGTAAGCTATGAAATCCTTCCTGCAGCTTCTGTCCCTTGATTTTACTGTCAATAATAGACCCCACTTTGCTATCGTCAGCATATTTGGCCATCCAAACATGATTTGAGACTTGCATTGTTGATACCACCAAATTAAACAATGTGGGCCCCAGGACCGAGCCCTGCGGCACACCACTCGTAACTGCCGCCCAACTGGAGCTATATCCATGAATACAGACCCTCTGTCTCCTACCAGCCACCCAGGAGTCTACCCAGGATATTACATTTGGGTGAATTTGCAAGGCTACTAATTGTCTTATTAATATACTGTGATCTAGTAAATCGAAAGCTTTCGCATAATCCAAAAACACCACATCCGCTGCCATCCCCCATCAAGTGCTTCACTCACCGATTCATAGAAATATAATTGATTAGTCAAACAAGACCTACCACCACTAAACCCGACTTGAAATGAAACAACATATATACAAACACACACACACACACCACCTGTACTTGAATTACTGAATTAGTGCAAATTGTAAGGATCATTTAATTAACTAAATTAACCTTGGTGCTTGCTCTGTAAACAACAGTGACCACTGCTATTGGGCATACAGTGTAAATGTGGATTTTCTTAACTTTGTGTTACAGGAGGAAGACTGTTCTGTTCCATGTCCGGCTGGGAAGTATGGAGCCAACTGTTCCGCAGAGTGTAACTGTAGGAATGACGGTGCATGCTCTCCAATTGATGGGTCCTGTATTTGTACAGAAGGTACAACTTTCATCCTGTATGAAAAGCAGCACATCGATGTTACTTGTTGTCTATGAGAAAAAGGCAGTCCGTGCAAAACAGCACCATCTAGTAGTGCAAACTGTGAATAATGCTCAAAAGCAATGCACAGTAATTAATATATTTCTTAAATACTGGTAACCAGTAAATGTACACTGAGCAAAGACTTGTTTCCAGGTGAGACCCAGGGGAAGGGACTAGGGAGACAAAATATACAATGTGTCGTCAAAATAGTAAGTATACATGGTGTAAAAGTGCAAGGCACAGTAAAAATACAATAATTAACAATAAATATATACAGTAAACCATGTACAGGCTAGTATGGTAAAACTAAGGCACTGGTACAGGAGCACTAAGGCTAAGTGTAGGAGAGTAGCATGGCAGAATTAACTATGGCCAGGGCAGGAGCAAAACGGTGTAGCAAGAAGTTTGAGCTAGCATTTGAGGGAGAAATGGGAGGGGGAGAGGTGGAGGGTGGGAGGGAGATTGTTTCAGATGGAGGGAAGACATGAGGAGAAAGCAGATTTCCTGGCAGCAGCATTGGAGTGAGTATGGAGCAGATACAGGAGTCATGAGAATGAAGAGAGTAAGAAGCAGAGGGAACAACAGTGGAGAGGAGAGATTTGGGTGGGGCAGAGAGTCAAATTACTACTTAGAAACTAGGGATGCACAGTACATGAGGTAATGGGAGGGTAGGGGAGGGATAGAAAGTGGAATGTTAAGGGAGAAGTGATGAGTATAAAGAGGAGCATTGGCAGCAAAATTGCAAGCAGCATTGCAGAGGCTGTCCAGTCTGGCAATGGAAGATGGACGGGGCAGTGTCATATACCACGTCGATGTAGTCAAACACTAGGAGTACCATCTTAGTGATGAGAATCTTTATTGCAGTAGAAGGCACCAGGTTTGGGATGAAGCTTGCTTTGGATGGCATGGATAATGTGGACAGAGAAGTCAAGCCTACTATCCAACCACACACTGAGATATGTGAAACGGGCAACTTCAAGGGTTGTTTCAACCAGGGTGGAGAATAAAGGAGGGTCAGGGAGTCTGGTGAGTTTTTGGTTGGTGCCAAAGGTCATAGACACAGTTTTCTTTGTGTTAACCATGAGTTGGTTAAAATGGAACCAGCACCGGACATTGTTAAAGTTACACTGTATGATGATTCCAAGGTTGAAACTGAGGCGCCAGAAGCGAAGAGTACAGTACCATCCACATACATGTGAATATGTGAGTTAACACAGATAGATGGGAGGTCATTGAGGAAAATAGAGACCAAGATGGGACCTACAATGGAGCCTTGGGTGACTCCAGACTGGATGTGGAGAGGAGAGGACAAGGCATTGCCAACCTGCATTGACTGGAGGTGGCTTGAGAGGTAGGATCTAAACCAGTTCACTGCTGGTGCAGAAAGACCTGTGGATCTCAGCTTCTTCAGAAGGAGGGGGTGACCTACTGAATCAAAGGCATTAGTAAGGTCGATGAAGATGGCAGTAGTGCTGTGTCCCCAGTCCATCCCAGTAAGGATGGAGTCAGTAACATGTAGCAGGGAGGATATTATAGAGTGGTTCTTTCTGAAGCCAGACTGGAAAGGAGAGAGAGGAAATTGGTGGAGTAGAGGAAATCGGAGAACTGGGAATAGACTAGTTTTTCTTGTAACTTAAAGGGTGGGGAGGGGTGGGAATAGGATGATACTTGCCAGTGGAGGTAGGGTTTCCACCCTTTCTGTCGGAAGTACCTTGGCAAATTTCTAGGACTGAGGAACAGTGCAAAGGGAGAGATTAAGTAGATAAGTAAGGGGTACAGCGATAGCAGGGGCAGAAAGGTGGTGTAGTTTAGGGTCAGTCCCATTGGGGCTATATCCTTTAGATAACATGAGAGAGTAAGCATTAGTGGTATCCAGTGGAGTAATAGGAGAGAAGTAAAAGTAGTCAATAGAGGGTTCAGAGGGGGAGGACTGAAGTGGGGAGGGAGAAGCCAGCATTGCGACTGAGGAGGGAGGGTGCAGGTGGTGAAGAAATTGTTTAAGTGAGAGGTAACCAGGGAGGGATTAGAAATAAGTAAACCATTCTCAAGTAGGACAGGAGAGGAGGACAGGGGGAGGGGGGGTCATAAAGAAAGTGAATAACCTTCCAGAATTTAGCAGTGGAATTAATTGTAGCCCGTAATTGTAAAAGCAGTCGAGACATCTGGTAGTGGTACATAGGACTGCACCAAGAAGGTCAAGGGCATTTTCTTTTTTTGATGTTAAACATTTTATTGAAATTTCCAAACTTAGGACAGTACAACAATAGAACAGTCAACTAATTAAACCAAAATACTAAAAACGACACCAGAAACAAATACAGTGTGTATTAACACAGTAAGATCTATTCAGAATGTACAGGGTGTTGACAGATAGCACAGACATAACGCACAGTCACCTATCTAATACACCCTGATATATTATTGAAATTATGCATACCTTTGTGCAAAGAAAGATTCCCAACTGATTAGAAATGCCTCAATAGGGCATTCTGAAGTGATGGACTGGGCTGTAGAGAAAGAGGGGAAATAGTCCCCCTTAAGCCCTTGGCAGGACTAATGTAATCATTGTAGTATTAGTGGAGGGACCCCCTAGTGGGTTAATACTCATCTCTATCTAAGGTGGTAATTGTGGTGGCTGAGGAGGAGCCCAAAGTGACAGAAATTGTGACCAGACATTATTGTAAGTCTCCAGCTTGTCCAGAGCCACATGGGAGAAATGTTCTAAGGTGGAAGCCTGCCCATGGCTAGGAGGCATTCCTGGTAGGAAGGGATGTCTGTTGTTCTCCACCTTCTAAGCAGGAGGTATTTAGCCATGACAGTGGCTATTATCATCATCCACTTCAGCAGAAGGTGAGACTTGGGTAGCTGGTTCTGCATTTCCCCAACAGGATAAGTGCAGGGTTAAAGGATATCTTGGGCAGATTGACAGATCTGCAGAAATGGAGGACATCTGTCCAGAATTTTGTAATAGTTGAACGGTGCCATATAATGTTGGACAAGCTCCGTTAGTGGGAGTAGCATCTGCAGCAGGGATCAGAAGGAAGGAGACCCATGGATATTAGACACAGGGAGTTCTGTACCACCCATGCAATATTTTTAGCTGTATGAGCTGGGCCTTGGTGTCACAACAACAAGCGTGTACCTGATACCGGGCCGTCTTCAACTGCTAGTCAGAAATAGTTATCCCCAATTCCTCCTGCCATTTCTGCTGTATCCCTTCAGTTGTGGCAGGAGAAGCATCCTGAAGGGCCTTATAGATGTCACCTGCCACACCTTTGGGCATATGTAACCATCTGCTTGGGGATGAGGTGTTCCTTCATTACTGTGGCACTGAAGGGTTCTATTTATTTATTTATTTATTTGAATTTTGATAAACGGGTGGGCCCACTGAGACAGTACATTCCCTTTTTCAGGGGTGACCCAGGGAAATAACGAGGTTACAGAGGTTCTAGAACTTTACATACACAAGATACAAAGTAGGCAGTTCTGAAACAATGGTTGGCACATATGCGACAGATTGGAACATACAAGGTTTTCAATTGCTTGGTACAGGACAATAAATATGTAGGGGAGCTATACATGAAAATATGAACAATGAGTATGTGCAGTGGTACATGACAGTGACTAAGAAAGATAGATATATATTATTGTAATGAAAGAGCATGAGACAAGTACAGAGGAGGTAAATCAGGAGCATACAGAGGTTAGGCTTAGCTAACGAAGAGCAACATGAGAGAAGGGGTGCAATACATGGTACAGGGGTTCATGTCAAAGTGGGATAAGGACTGCATGATAAGCAGCCAAGACAGAGTTCTAGGCTCCCAACTGATGGGAATTCCCTTTAGCTGAACAGTTTGAGTTGCTACCTTTAGGACATGGAATTCCTGGTTTGATTTCCATCAAAAGTTAGAGGTTTGTCTGCACGGGACAAAAGTAACATTACAAAGTGGGTAAAGAACAGGGGCTAGATTCACAAAACTTTACCCTGACACAAACCCAGTTTTGCGTGTGCAAACCGAGGTTTGCGCCTAGGTGGTTTTCACTAAAGCACAATTTGTGAGCACAAACTGACTTTTCACTGGGGCAAAGTATGGAGGGAGCCACAATACAAATGAGGGGGAGAGGACCTGCATATTGACACAGTCTGATACACAAAGCGTTTGCACCACACAAGGGCCTTTTGCAGGGTTCCCTTGTGTGGAGCAAATACCGCTGACCAAGACCTTGCTTTAATCCCACGCAACCCTAGTGGTTGGTGGAGGCACTACAGTGCCCACCCGCCCCCACATCGGCAATCACTGGTCCAAATGTACAATGATAGGTTTCCCTGGTGGCTAGTACCCCCCCCAATCACCAGCTCCATTGCAAATATGGTTTTCTACTGTCCAGTGGTCCCTCCCCCTAACCCGATCCCTTGCTCGATCAATATTTAGTGTTCCCTAGTGGATAGTGGTTCCATCTCCCACCTGATCACCCGCCCAATATCTTTACTCATTTTCCCTGGTGTCCAGTTGTCCCTCCCCCCCACCTGACCACACTTCTGATATCAGTAAACATATTCCCAGCTGGCCAGTGGTCCCTCCCACACCGGATCCCATGCCCAAGATATGAAAAAGGTTTCCCTAGTGGCTAGTGATCCCCCCCCAATCCACTGTATATGAGCATGACACCAATCTCTGGTGGTCTAGTGGACCCCCATCCCTGGTCTCCAGTAAAAAAATGAACATCCATTCCCTGGTAGTCTAGTGGACCCCCCACACCAGCAGGTAGTGCCCCACCAACCCGTTACCCTCTAACCCAATGCGCTCATTGAGTGAAAGCTCAGAGTGATTTTCCTGAGTATCTTCATCATTGCTTACCATGCCCTACGCACCATCCCCCGCTCAGTCAGAGCCAGGACCTCTGGGCAGCTCACCCTGCTGGTGCTGGCAGCACCACAAAAGGTTTTTCTTTGATGAGCATCTCCCTAATCATAACCCTGCTATGGGGTTGCTTTTTCCTACCCTGTTATGACAAAAAAAAAGAGAGTTGGGCACTCTTTGGTGCCCTGCGCTCACCAAAAAAAACTCTGCCTGTTGGGGGGTTGCTATGCACCTTTCTGGATCTATACACTAGCTTTCAAGCAGGGCACATCCCTGTGGTTGCAGGAGAAGCAGGTCATATTGATGTATGTCAGGCTTTTTTGGTTGTACACATCCTTTTCTCCTTGTGTTCCTGGACCTTGGCCCACTACCTCTAGGGGTGCCTGGAGAGATGAATACATCTCGACTCCCTTGGACTGTCCAATCCCGCAACTCCAGCTGCACTGAGGTTCCACCTTCTTTCCCCTGCTGTGAAGAAGGAGGGGCATATTCAGTTCACACGTTCAATCTGTCCTCTATCTGGTAGCATGGAATTGCCCATTTCAGGAGTCTATATGTCTTTTCTTTTTCTGTTTGGCACATTGTTCCATCTCATTTGCAAGGCGATCCCAATCTTGGGCATTCCCCTCCTGCATATGCCAGAGCCATATGTTCATGGCTGCTGCCCTATTTTTCTGGACAACTATCCACCTTCTGTCTGGCTAGGGGTATGAGGCTCTGGCTCTCTATAGACCCACCTACCCTTTTACCACCTTGTGTGCCCTGTTATTATTCTAAACTGGTAGTCAGGTTCTAGTTTGTTGTTAATTTCATTCCTGTACCCTTTCCCTATCCCTTTGGCCTAGACAGGATCTAGTCCTCTCTTGTCTTCTCTCCACTTTGTTTCCCTCCTGGTAAATAGAACTGAGGTGCATGAGGGAGCCAGCAATGGTTATTGGCTGGCATGCTTGGCACCACATGAGGTGCACAGGTGCCATCGGGTCTATGACAATTCATTCTCGACTACTCGCTCCTTACATTCTTGCTCCTGTGTGTACACTACGCAGACAGTTCATCCCCGAGCTAACATGCTCCTGAACAATTCACTCCCCAAGCTGTCAGATACTCGCTCCTGAACTTGCTGCCACAACTGTTTTAATTTCCATTTCCTAGCTACTAGCTGTCAGCTCCTGAACTTGCTGCTCAAGCTGTCAGCTACTCGCTCCTGAACTCACTGACACAAACAGTATAAATTACTATTTTCTCGCTACTACTACAAAAGTTACCTTCAAGTGGAAATAATAAATTTTTATAAGGTAGCTGTGGCTTGTATCAGGATAGCTGGATTTTTTTTGATTTGGAAAGACAGAAGGCAGAAGTGATTTGCTAGGGTGAGCATGAAGCCAGAATTGATTTGATTGGGGAGCCTGAAGGCCTGAAGTCAGAACAGATTTGATTTTATTGGAAGAGCGGGATGTTAGGAATCATTCAATTGGGAGAGCAGTAAAGCTGAAGTGATTTGATTTGGGGAGCAGTGCTTGTGCAAAGTACATTATAAATCGTCCAGTCATTACGATCAGTATTGTGACAGTTTTGTGTAGCAACTTGTGTAGCAGCAATGAGGAATGCACAATGAAAAGGGGGCTATATGCAGTGTAGTTAGATGTGATTGGGAACGAGTAGCCAGTACAGATAGAGCTTTTTGTGCAGTTTTTTTTTTATGCTTGTCCAGGGAACAAATCGGTACAGAGTGAATTGTAAAGGGGGTGATGTGTAGTTAGATGTGATTGGGAGCAAGTAGCCAGTACCTAAAGAGCTTTTTGTGCAGTTTTTTTTCTGCTTGTCCAAGGAGCAAATTGGTATGGAAGCCGGTGTAAGGGGGCAAATTGACATAGGAGAGTGCCCGCGGGAGCGAGTTTGTAAGGAGCGAGTAGTCGGGAGTGAATTGTCGTGCTGCCGGTGCCATCGGTAGCCAACGTAGTGACCATATTATGGTAGAACAACTGTGGACCAAATTTTGTACTGTGAAAAACTATTACCCTTGGTCTATGTTATAGGTCACCCAACCTGGCTGAAACAGAGAACAACCAGTTTCTGAACATGTTAGATAGTAGGATTACAACTGAGAACTGTATATTAATGGGAGATTTTAATTTCCCAAGAATAAATTGGGATTCCTTACAGGGCAACAGTCAGATAGAGAAAAGGTTAATTGAAATTTGTTTGAATAATTCGCTTGAACAATATGTTACAGAAAATTCAAGAGAAAAGCACATTCTCAATTTACCTTTTTGCAATATTGATGGGGCATTTAAAAATGTAAGTACATTGCAACCTTTGGGCACTAGCGATTACCAAATGGTTCACCTCTTCTCTCTCTGAAAAGACAGTTAAAATAAGTGGGAAAACTACTATATGGAATTATAGAAAGGCTGATTATAGCAAAATCAAACAGGTACTGGGTAGCTGGAACTGGCAGGAAAATCTAATGCATCTAACCCTAGGGGAAACCTGGGAGAAAATTAACAACAAATTATAACACTGTATACAGGAGTATGTGCCACAAATCTAATCCTAGAGGAAACCTGGGAGGAAATAAACAACAAATTACAACACTGTATACAGGAGTATGTGCCACAAATCTAACCCTAGAGGAAACCTGGGAGGAAATAAACAACAAATTACAACACTGTATACAGGAGTATGTGCCACAAATCCAAAAATACAGTAACAAGGGTTGAGTTCCGAAATGATTTAACAAAAAAATATGTAGACTAGTCAACAAAAAAACTAGGGAATTCCAAAAATATAGGAATAATCCAACACGGGAAAGACTGGTTAAGTATAAGGGACTTGTAAGCCAGTGCAAGAAAGCTATACAGAAAGCCAAAATTAGAGCAGAAATTAAGCTGGCGACTGACAAAAAAATAATTATAAACCAGGGGCGTAATTATAGGGGGACGGGGGCTACGTCCCCCAGCTTCGGCATCACCTCCTTTTTATGCCATTGTACCCCCAACCCGACATCTTTAATTTAATCAGCTGCACACGCGCCGAGCCCGTTCATGGCATGTGCCCCTGCCACCAAGTACAGTGTGGTGTGACTGGCGCCCACCCTGGCCAAAAAAAAAAAGTATTGTCTCTACTCTCCGCCTAACCAATCGAGTCCGACCAATCGTGAGCTGACGGAGGAGCTGGCGGGAGACTGGCTGCTGTGGCGTGCTCGCCGTGCTGCGTGCTATGCTATCGTGAGGCAGAAGATGGAGTAGTCGTCGATCGGACTGAGGTGGAGACCGGCGTACAACAGACAGACTACGTCTGAGAACCGACTCCAGTGAGTGTCCGAACTGTCTTGAGGACAGGTGACCCTGAGCCTGACGGTTGACGCTGCGGTCCGTCGTCAGCGTGGATTTTGTGGCTGTAGGCCTGTGGCAGTGGGTGGCAGCCAGTGACAGTCTCAAAGCCTTTAGGCTTGTTGTTAGCCTGCCCATTGCTTTGCTTGCCAGCCAGACTTGGAGGACGAAAATTCCGTCAGTCGACGGCCGACCGACGGCATTGTCGCAGACTGCGCCCGCACAGCGAGGGTCCGTCCAGGTGGCAGAAAGAAATGACAAAGAACCGTGGTGGAGACACTAGTGCAGCTGGACAGACTGAGTTCTTCAGGGGTCTAAAGTGCGTTTGTGGTGCGGGTGGTGCGAGTCTGCCTGGTGGTCTTGTGGTCTGCATCCCTGTGGCTGTGGGGAGTTGACGCCGGGTCTGTCTAGAACAAATAAAACAGTTCACTGACTGCACTGCATCTGCTTGTGGCAGGAACCCAACTGCTGGAGTGCTGTGCTGCTGCTGGCATTGCTGCATCAGAGAAAAACAAGCAGGTAAATTGAGGTAATTTCTAAATGTGTCTCTGTACTGTGTAGTAGCAGAGCAGTACTAGTATTTCATTAAAGTATTCTGAGTAGTACTTACTTCCATTCTTGTTTTTACCAAGTTGATATACAATATTTGGCTCAAGCTCTGTCCCACTTGTGATGGCAATCCAAGAGATTAAGGGAGTTCCATTTGCTAAGTCTGCCCCTAACCCTGTTTTAGTGGAAGTAACTTGTCACAATGAATACCGAAGCAGACTCCCCCTCAGGAATGAGTTCAAGGCAGTCCTAGTCAACCTCACTGGATTCTTGGTGGAGCTTGGATGGGTCAAGCTTGCTAAATGATTAGGTCCAGTCCAGATGAAGTGTGGTCATATCCTTGTGGTTTTGTTTCCCCAGATAATGAAGATAGGGCTGTGGTCACTCAACAAATTGATTGGATTTCAACCCACGCCAGATTTGCAGTGTGTGTGCATGCAGCTATCAGTGCACTAATAATATTTGCTGATAATAAGTATAAGTAACTGTACCAGAGCATAATTATTAATTTATGCGTTAAAGGTTTTGGTGGGGAAAAAATGGAATATCCCCTTCTTCATGTGGTGGGGCAGAGGATTTCTGGTGGGGCAGAGGATTTCTGAGGGGTAAAATGAGTGACATGGGACTGGATGGGATGCCTCTGAGTCCTGTGGTGATGCAAGGCAACCAGATAGTGATTTTGGGGGGTTCTTGCAAAAACCACAGTGTTAGCTAGTAGCCCTCATCTGCATACCCTGCATGCTGGAAGCAGCATGTGGAGCATGAAATGGTCGTCCGTGCCACCATTAAGCAAGCAAGGAGTGGGTTGTTTTGACTAAAACAGAAAAGCAGCAGGTAAAAGAGAACTCTTTTTATGCCAAAAGCCCTATCTGGGTCAGGGTGTTTCTGCACTAGTTGCTGCATTTTGCAGCCTTACCAAGTTCCCTTTAATGAATGGTGAGGGTCAGGGGACAGGGACTGGGTGTAAACTGGGAGGCAGGTGGACAGTGATTTGACTGACATGGAGTATGTAAGGTTGCCAAATAGAGGAGTAAAGGCTGCAATGTGACTGGTGATGCAGAGATAAAAATCAGACAGCTCATCACGAAATCTAGCACCCATCACTAGGAGTAAATGAAGCTCGAACCAGTTTTATTTCTTTAAAAAGTGCTGCATTTCATGAAGTGGCTATGTGCAAAATTAGCAATGTGCAAGTCCCCAGATGCATACCGCTCAAGGCTCAATTGTCCCTGATTTTGTCTCAAAATTGTCCTCTGTTGACTGTTCCTCATGAAAGCACAAAATAATGTCAACCATTAATGTAACAGACTTGTTCTTCTTCATAAAATGCAGCTTAACACAAATCTTTTCATTCTATAGGCTTTATGAATGAATAACATCAATTTTAAAATGTGTCCCTCCATTGGGGTGTTTGTCCCGATTTTTTTTAGCCTTGTCCCAGATTCATGATGCCAGGACCCAGGTTCAAGACACTCTCCTTATCGAACCAGTGACTGTAATCAATCTTCCACCTGCTAAGTTTGTAATTTTTTAAGTATTTTTAACCCATATATATTTTGCCTGCGGTACCCCAGCCTGGCTCCAGGACCCTCAACTGGGAATCCGCCAACGAGGCAGAATTGAATGTGTCTGGAGGGTCAGGCCACCAAGCCCGGCTCATACACAGGTGCCAGTGGATTTTCTGATGCTATATTCCCCTGGAGCTAGAACATGCAATGATGCTGACAGCAAGCATCTGTTCTAGCTCCACCCATATTACAGACACGACTTTGTGCCTCTCATCCTCCACCAGTGGGCAAGTGACCCATCTCCTCTACCCTCCCAGAAAGGACAGCAGTCCTCTGGATGCTCGATCCTTCTCCTCCCTACCAACCCCAGTTTAGATGTAGGGAGGTACAAACCGAAATTTATATTTACTGTACTCCAGGTTGTGTGGGAGAGGTTCTTGGGCTGTGCTAATTCTAACTTGTAAATGCCATAATTTATAGTTTATAACTTCTAAATGACATAATTTTGGACACAGTCCAGGGAGCTGGATACACTGGAGGGTCATCCCGCGGCTGCAGTCGGCAGTGGGCCAGGGTTTTCGGAGAGTAGTGATTGAGGAAGACATCAGAGAAGGCGTCCCGGCGGCTGCAGTCTGCAGTGGGCCAGGGTTGGAGGAGCTGTCTGCTGCTGGAGGACCAATCGGCTGTGAGGGTGCCAAGTTTTAAATCACGTCTGGGCTATAAGTCTGGCCCAGCCCTCACGAACTGAGGAAGAGCTGTAAGTTGCTGGGAGAAGAGGTAGCTAACTGCATTGGCAGTGGAGAATCTACCAGGGGCTGCTGTGGTGAGAAATTGGAGCTGCATCGGCAGCTGCATAGAGAAGCGGCTTCAGGGCTGCATTGGCAGCAGAGGTGTGCAAGGGGTTCTGAGTCGTCCCGGCTGCAGTCGGCAGTGGGCCAGGGTTTGGGGACAGAGATTGAGAGAAGGCATCAGAGGGACGTCCCAGTGGCTGCAGTCGGCAGTGGGCCAGGGTTGGAGGAGCTGTCTGCTGCTGGAGGACCAATTGGCTGTGAGGGTGCAAGTTTTAAATCTCGTCTGGGATATAAGTCTGGCCCATCCTCACAAACTTGGGAAGAGCTGTAGGTGTGTCACACCAACTACCCGGCTCCGACTTGTATTAAATGGTCTGTGGGGGTGGATCCTTTGGGAGTGCTGAGTGTGACTAGCTTGAGACTGAGCAATAAAAACTCAGATTTGTGTAGGACCAAGGGAAGGGCATAATAAGATTTGTATATTGTGTTGCTGGAGATGTGTGTGTGTGTGTGTGTGTGTGTGGTATATTAATTGTTGGTGGGGGCTGTAGGTTTGACTGTGTATTGTGATGATAGTGAGGGTTCACACACAAAATGGGGGTGATTGGGTGTAAGAGGTGTGGAGCAGCCATAATATTAAACTGGGCATGGAGGTTTGGAGGATGTCAAATGGTATTCCACAGGGGACAACAGGACAAGGCAAAGGACATATCCCAGAGGATAGGTGGATCATATGGTATCTGGAGTGTGGGGGCAAAGTTGGCATCGCACATGAAGTATGCCACAGGAGGCTGCTCAGAGGGAGCAGATGAGGAGGGGGAGTAGGAGAGAGCAGTATGGGTATGAGCATCAAGCTTGAAACCATTTCACCATACTATGCAGGAGATGAAGTGGATGAGGATGGTGGGATGGTGCAAGTGGACAGGAGGAGTTGGTCAATAGGCAGAGGGGACAGTGATGGAGGATGGAGCCTGTTTCAAAGGAAAGGGAGGAGGAGGGAGGGAGGGAGGACATGAGCCTAGGTTGGGGTCTCGGGAGTAGATGGTCAATTATGGGCACATCAGTCTGACATCTGTGGTACATAAAGTAATAGAGGATTTATCAAGGAGAGACTTGGGAGGCAGTTGGAAATGTTAGGACACCAGGATGACAAAAATAGAGAATACTGGATGGGCAACTATGTAACCAGTTTGTTCTGCCACAGAGGGTTCTGATTCCCTCTGACCTTGAGAAGCGGCAGCTCAAGAGGTCCATGGGAATCAGAAGCCTGGAGTAACAGAACACACAGGTTGTCTGAAGTTGCTCATCCTGTATTTATTATAGTGTATAGTAGTACTATGTGAAATGTGTGCTTTGTGTTTTTTTTTCTCCCTTTCTCATAATGAAACTGATTTGAAAAGTCTCTAGAGGTTCTAGAATACTGTCACCACATAATTAAATAGAGGAAAGCAACGATGTGCTAGGATTCCTAGTGGTTCTGCTGCAGTAGTGACATCACTGCTGCAGCAGAGACACTATAACATCACTACTGCAGCAGAACAAGCATATTCCAGGCATGGAATTTCATGCATAACAGCATTCCACTATACACTATCGTAGAACAGTGGATGGATGGACACCCACAACAAGGCTGTGTTTCCATCGAAGGAGTTGATGACATCATAGAGACCTTGACATGGAAACGCAGCCTTTGTTGTAGGTGTTCAACCATCCACTGTTTATATAGTATATGTTTTTTTGTTTGTTTCTCATTATTTTATTGAAATTACTTGCTGTGGGTGTGGTCCATTCCTCCTGCTGCCACTCCTGCTCCGTCCAATCCGGCTTCTAACAACTTCTCCACACTGCTTAGTTTTCAAATTAGAAAAAACACATTTTTTTCCCAAAATGGAGCCATGTATGTGCACACGTGTCTGGCTCTGAATTCAACTGCCAATTAGCATCGCTGCCGCGCACTAGCTAAATCACGCCATGTTTGTTTTGTTTGTTTCAGCATTTATATAGCGCTTTTCATACATCAAGCGCTTTACAAGCAATGCTAACTGGTAGTGAAGTGACACTGTGGTGGTGGCCATATTGCCGTCATCACCCACACAGCCTGGATAATTCATGAACTAGTTTATGGGAAGGGGAATGTTGGCCAGGACACCGGGAATGTTCCCTACTCTTTTGTGAAGAGTGCCCATGGTTGTTTTACTTCCACCTGGACACCCACCAGGACAACACCAGGATGGGCAGAAGGGAACTCCGTTTAATGTCTCATCCGAAGGATGGCACACCCCAGCAGTACAGCACCCCCCAATACTGCACTCGCATACCAGCAATTTTTATGTGCAAGTCCAATCTCGGTGTGGGATAAGAACCCATGACCTTCTGGTCCAGAGGCAGATGTGCGACTTGGTCACTCATTGATTGTCTTTCCTCCCCAACCTCGCCCACCCTATGTGCATCCACCTCCACACCACACATTACGGATGTGCGTTGCACAGTTTCTCATGTCGTGACTTCACCAGTTTTTTATATTTTCACTCCAGATGTAGAAATGACAGGCATAAGGAGTGTGACCTGGGATTATTGCCTGTAATGCTGATACCATTTCACCCCCACCCACACCCTGTAGCCAGCGGAGGCGTCAAGGTTTGCCTTGGACTGTTTGGCCTAAAGTTCACCCCATTCTCTATACAGCACCCATCTCATCAAAATGTCACTCAGTGCGAGTATGCGTCGATGCTTCTCAGAATTACACCCACAGAAGGGGCCATGGACTCTCACTGGGTCAGGCAAGTTACTCTGGCCTGATCATATGCTGAGAGGTGATGGATAGAATCTGTTTGGCTATAGAGCCTATTGCATCCTTGCTGCCCCATCTTTTTCCTCTTTAGCTGGCATGAACACAGCTGAAGTTTTGCGAATAACTCTCTCTCTTAATCTCCATATTTCTCCCTTCCCATGTCTAGTGTTGCCACTTTCCATTCTTGTTGCTTTTAGAGAGTGGGCAGAAGGAGGAAGCATGAACCCTTGATTGTAATAGAGGGAGGACATAACTTTGGCAAATAAAAAGTGGAACTGTTCTAGCCTGATGAACTAGTGTACAGCTCTTAGGCCAGCAACGCTTTTAGTTTGCTGAAACTCCTAGCAGGAGTAGTAGCTTTGAGAAAAAATAGGCAATCTTTATTTTGAGATGCATGATGGATGGCATGAGAGGCTCTAAAGGGGGCTTTGGTCATGGCCCTGAGCACCATATCAAGACTCCAAGGTGATAGCTTTGGTGAACTGAAGATGTTGCAAAGCAATGCTGCTGCCTGTAGAAGTACCAGACGTGGGGATATGAGCCCAACAATTCCCCAGTCCCATCAAGAGTGCCCCCAGTGCAGAAACTCCAATTGTAAGGTGACGGTTGGAGTCTTTTGCCCATTGTCTTAAAGGAACTGCAGTAGTACAGGCAATTATATTGTGTCATTCTGTATGTGTCTGGAATGAAGCCAGAAACAAAATCTCCTCCGGATTCTATAATGCACTTTGGAGGAAGAAGGGCATATGAACTCCCATCATTCTAATAACAGGAGCTGTACTGCATAGCTCCTTGAAAGTTTTCCACTCCTTTCCCAGTCTAGAGAGGCCAGTTGTTAAAACTGGGTGCAGAACTGGAGCTTTTCCTGCTCAATCTTTAGGCCCGGGAGACAAGTTGTTCAAATTGAGATGCAGACCAGCCCTTAAAGAAGAAGGTCTGGGCTGAAACTGAAGTTAGAGGTGGTCGCCTCAAAAGATGAGTGATAGTCAGAAACCCATGTGTGAACTGGCCATAAGGGACCCCTAGAATCATGACTGCCCTGTCAAGGTCACTTGTGGAGGAGTCTCGATAAGTGATATTGGATGAAGGCAAACAGGAGGCTGAACTGATCCCAGTTTGGGAGAAGGCATCTTGAGCCACCGCTGGTTTGTCCATGGCCAGGGAGCAGAGTGCTGTACCTTGAATTCGCCCATAGGCTTAAGATCTGTCTGAGGATTGCCCCCTGTTCTGTTGGAGTGTGGAAGGCAATGTCCTCCAGCTCCATTCCCTGGAAGAACAACCTTGTGAATTGAGCCAGACTGCTGTCATTTTCCTGTCCAGGAATATACATCTTTCAGTAGTGCTCGCCCCACTGAAAGAAGAGGAATCTTTTAGCGGTTTGGGCTTCTTGTGCCGCCCTGAGTCACGGTGGTGATGTATACCCATGTTGTCAGACTGTAAGTTGGAACCAGACCATCCTCATTGAGAATTGCTCTTTTAAAGCCTCTGAGCTGTGTCAGGAGCAGGGCCTGTGGATGATCAGCTGGGGATCCCAGAACGCCAACCGATGAATGCACGAGGAGCAAGTAACAGTCGACAAGTGGCTGAGGACACAGTCCAATGTGCCAGTCATCGACGGAAACATTTGGGGCTGCCCTTTGTGAGGGAATATCCTGGATAAGCCCTCTGGTGTTGATTTTTCTGCCCCAAAATATTCTGGTGGCGATTTTTAACTCCAAATCTCTACTGGCCAGATTCCAGCTCCTGATGTGGATGGCCTGGTCCAGAAATCGCAGGGAAAAATGAGACCATGTTGAAAGGGGGACAGTCTGTACAGCTTGCAAGGCTGAGACTGGGGTCCATGCAGGAGTGCTGAGAAACGGCTACAATGCCTGAAATAAAATAAATTGATGGAGAGAGAGAATTGGTATATTTAAATTTTAAAAACTACAGAATCTGAAGTCTGGAGGATGCAGGGTGCTCCATTTTCTGCCAATGCCGACAGCACATGCATCAATACAAAAGTGTTGGGCGTATGGTGCATCACTACACCTTTGCAGAAAATGGAGCACCCTGTATCCTCTGGACTCCAGAACAGTCTTTTAAAATTAAAATATACAAAGTTGAGACTCAAGAAATTCACTTGCTGCTAAAGCTAAGCCGAAGGATAGCTTTTCAGTTGTATAGGAACCCACAAACTCAGGAGTTTTCCTTTAATGAAGAAGAATCTGTAACAGTTGTTCATTTTTACAGATCAGGGTTAACTGCAAATCTCATAACATGAAGCGTCAGAGAGACCAACCTTCGGATTGCCATGTTCTTCAAGAAGAAACCTCACATAGATCCCGTGCCTTCATCCACTGAAGTCCGACTGAAGAAATATGTACTGCAGTGTATGAGGAGCTAGATCAGGACTTCAATGCTAATGTTAACAAGAGAGAACAGCAACCAAGTACAAGTTCACCCTTTCCTACTGTCGACAGCACAGTTCCTGTACTGGAGATCCAAACAGTGCCTCTGGATCGCCACCCCAACCACAATCACCATCTGTTGCAGAAACAGTGCCTAGAATGGAATAACAACTCATGATATGGATCAGCCGTACCAACCACCATCTGAGAAATACCAAAACAGGACTGTGAAACAAAAACTCCGATTCCAGGAATCATGGTACAGAATTTTCATGGCTGCACTATAGTCCTGAGTTGAAAGCTGTGCTCTGCTTTTGTTGCACAAAGAGTGAACAAATGGGGATGCTTGAGCTGTCAAAAGGCGAGAACCAGTATTCACCACAATAGGCTTCACCAACTGGAGGAAAGCCGGAGTAAGTTTATTACTCATCAGAGCTCAGAAACACATCAGCATGCCCTGTGGAAGATGGCACATGTATCCGTGGTCAAAGCATTGATTCTGCTCTAGTGGAACAGAAAAAGATCTCACAAGATGTGTCTATGAAGTGCTTGTTTAAGTTAATAGCCGCTTTGCGTTACTTGGGAAGACAGGGATTGGCAATTCGAGGTCATCAGCTTGATGAGGGAAACTTTGCTGAACTGCTCAAGCTATTCAGCAATGAAGATGAGACCCTAGCAACTTGGCTAAAACGAAAGCAGGACTATACAAGCCCAGCAATTCAAAATGAACTAATCGGACTCATGAGTCATGAGATCATCCGTTCTGTCGTGAAGGATATTAACAAGTCATCATACTATTCCATTATCGTTGATGGAACACAAGACTGCCAAGGTAAGAACAAAAGCATTTGCCTTAGATACGTTGATGGAAACATGCAGCCCAGGAGGAGTTCATTGGGTTTTATGAGCCACAGGATACTATCGAGACCTCAATAGCAAAAGTCATAATGGATGTCCTCACAAGACTTCTCTCTGCAATTGAATTCCTCCGAGTATGGCATTTGATGGCGCTGCAAACATGTCAGGATGCTATCGTGGTGCACAGGCTATCATAAAGGAAAGTCAACCACTTGCCACATTTGTGCATTGTGGTGCTCACTGTATAAATCTTGTGGCGAAGAGCTGTGAAGCAAGCCTGTATTAGAAATTCCTTGCACTGTGTAAATGAACTGGGCAAACTGTTCAGTGAATCCCTAAAGTATAGAACAATTTTTTCTCAAATTGCTACATCTGATAATGTATCTACCTCCTTCAAAACTACGACCCTTATGTCCAACTAGATGGACTGTAAGACTAGCAACAGTCGAAGCTGTGTCACAACAATATGAGCAAATCCTTGAGAGTCTCAACAAATGGAGTTGGAAAATGGGATGCTGCAACAAGGGCAAGTGGTCTCTTAGAGAAGCTCAGCAAGGCAACACATTAGTTAGCCTGCTGCTGGTCAAGAGATTATGGAACCACTGACTTGTCTGAATAAGAACCTTCAAAATCCGAACTGCACAGTAGGTGGCATGCTTACCCAAGTAAGCCTCATAAAAAGCTCAGCTTCAAAGACTAAGGAATGAAAATACTGTCCTGCAAGCCATCAAAGCTGATGAAGTTGTCCAGAAGCTGGAGTTGGATCCCATTGCACACCAAGGCAGCGATGGGTCCCAGTCCGTTTTCGCTGGAGAGGAAGCAGCACAATCATGCAACAGTGGAGGACTATTTCAGAATGGAATTCTTTAAGATGGTAGACATCTCTGTTGCCCAGCTAGAAGAGGTTCCATCAGCAAGGGCTGACTGGTATTCGACTTTAGAACAGTTCCTTCTTGCTGCAGTACATAAGGGTGATGAGAATGACCATGAGCTGGAGGAAATGATTGACTGCATTAAAAAATATCCAGAGCTTAATCCCGAATGCTGAAAGTTCAGCTTGAGATGTTTGCACAGAGTAACACATATACCTCTTTGAATGAGGCTGTAGTCTATTTAAAAGCACTACCCTTAGATGTCCGTGGCCTTTTACAGAGTTAGAAAAGTTTCTGCGACTACTGTTGGTGATACCAGTAAGCGGTTGTGAAGCAGGCGCGGTTCCAGTGCATAGGCGCCTAAAAACGCAGCTGCGGTCTACAATGACCCAGTGTCGCCTGAACGCAGTTGCTGTATGTCATGTTCACCAAACCAGACTTGATGAGCTATGTCTGGACACCATTGCGACGTAAATTTGTTCATGCTCATAGAAAGGCGCTGTGCTGTATTTGGACTGTAACAATAAAATATTGCAATGGGTTGATGCACCAAAAATTCAAATGTGTTCAAGCAAACCGTCATATTCCTTGGTGCTGCATATCAACTGCGATCTCTAGAAATTATCACACCTCAGATCATTTGTAACCTTGTACCTCAGATAGTTGTGCACACTTCTTGATTACTTCATTAGCTTCTGATACTGTTAAAAAATGCCTCCCAGTTCACTGTCAATCCACTTTCTCAATGTTTGACTTCTGCTCCACAGTAAACATTAAGTGGATCACCACCCTTCCACCGCGGTGAAGGCAGTATGTACAGTTCCCCCCATTGCTGTTTCTCCCCACCTCATTAGCCAACAGCTAGGTCTTCCTAGAAGCAAAGCAATAAGCATCAGACTCAGTACACCTGAACAACTGCTGTTCATAGCCTCATAAGGGCTGGGCTGCACTTACTATGGCTAACAATGTTATTAGCAGAGAGATACTATGCCTTGAGAAAATCCTACCCGATTTCCAGTATCAGTCTACTCCTTGATCTGTGATCTGCAGAACCCACGGGACAGTTCCCCATATTTTCTGCAGTACTTTTCTGTACCCTACTGCACAGTCACGAGTTGGCTGGCTACCAACATTCCAAATCTTGAATGAGCTATACAGCTCCATAATAATGTCTAATAAATGTTAACATTCCACCCTCCGTGACCAAGGTAATCTCCTATACTGAATTAAAGTAACAGTTTGGGTGCCAGACCTGCCACTCTTGAGTATTTTTCATCACTGGCTGCTCTCATCCACAATCAGTAGTGATCACAGTGCTGGCAGACCCACATCTCAGATATCACAATGATCTGCTCAGCGTTCCCCTTCCTGTCTTTCACTAACCTGAATATAGCTATACTGTGCGGAATTACCTATTCACTCCTCTCTGGCTTTCATTCTTCTGTCCTGCTCCCCACATAAAAACTGGTGATCTTTCTACCCTTCTGCATCATGAATGTAGTTAGTACAGTCTTCTATATTATTTTACATATTAATAGTAAACATCATCTTCTGATAAGCCAGGCTGACAGCAGCAGACACAAGGTGAAAATAGGCATTCTTTCCCATATAAGATATAAGCCACCTATGATTAAGCACAATTAAAGGAGAACTATCAGCGGTGCAAAGCTCCCACCCCAAAAAGCTTACCTCCCGATTAAGCTTTTGTGCCATAAACCCTCTTTTTCCAGCAGGCAATTACTTTATATTTATTTTTTAAAATCCAGAACGGACGTGTGGCGACTGTGTGCAGCTCCATTTACTGTAACAGTGCGGTGCTGCACGCCTCGCCAAATATAAGTAGCGGTGCAGCACCACACTATTACAGTAAATAGACTACCTATCTGCACTCGATTCGCAGATAAAATAAATATAAGCAGTATCTGCTGGAGAAAGGGATTAAGCTTAATCATGAAGTAACTTTTCATGATCGGGGAGCTTTATATACCGCAGTTCTCTAAATGATGTGCATAATGATGCACACACCCATCATTTAATAGTGCCTAATTAAAGGTAGCCTAAATCTTTGAAGGACAGATTGCCCATTTTTTCCTTGTTCTCTGCTGCTAATGACTTACTGGAAAGATCTGCTTATCTCAGGAACTGTACTGCCTGTATTCATGATGCAGAAAGGTGATGAGCTCATCCATTTGTGCTGTGGGGAGAAGCAGTGAACAATGAATACCAGAGGGTACCGAAGGACACTCCTGCAAGGTACTGGCATATTCAGGGAAGGGGAACACATAAGGGGAAAATATGAGTAGATCACTGTGATATAAGAGTTGGGGCTGCCAGCACCATGATCGCTACCTGACCTCACCTGTCCAGGCCAACATTCCCTTCCCATAAAACCATTTCATGCAATTGTCCAATGCTACATGTGAATATTATTGTGTGAAATGACTGCCACTATACATTCAGTCACTTCACTACCAGTCTAGCATACCCTAAAGCACTTTGAGATACACTGTGTATGAAAACGCTATATAAATGTTGATTCTTCTTTTGATTATTATTATTATTATTATTTCCCATGAGAAAGAAGTCAAGACAACCATATTTTTGATTTATAAGAAAGTATTAACTCTGGCATTGGACTACACAAGCATTTTGCTAAAATAAGTGTTGGATCAAGGGGTTGGGTTAAGACACAGCTGCACAAACCCTCCGCACCATTGTAAGTGCTTGCTTGCTACATTTCACTTTGTTAAAGTCTGGTTTATTGATTGTACAAATGTTTACATTCAAATCTATTGATCACATTTGTAGGTTCTGTCAAAAACATGCTAAAAGAATAGCAAACAATACAAGGTTTAATAAAAATGTTAAAAGTGCATATCAAGTAACATACCACCCCAGCATCCCTATTGTAACATCCTGAATCTGCCATGACCACTGGACCATCAGGTTATTTAAGATTTGTACTGCACTGTGGTTTGCAAAAGATAAAGTTATTTCAATTAAAACACAATTTTAACATGTTTAACTAAACACAATGAACAGAACCATAGCTTTGCATGTGTACTGATCAACTTAGTGCACATGGTCTTGACCATTTGGTGTAACAGTTCTATACAGAGGGAAAAATAATTAGTTAACACTATAAGAGCCATGTAGCTATCTGGCTCCAATGATGTCATTACTTAACACAATTGGTGGCCATATTAGGAAGCAGGTAAGACAGTTCTTGAGGGCCATGTTCCAGCCTTTCTGGACACTCATGTTATTCTTGGTATGACACAAACTACATTACAGTCCAAAAGGACACAGTCTCAGTGTTTAGCACTCTGGATATTATCAAGTTACTACAGTTATGGTTCAGGGTCTTGGCTTGTGGTCTTGGTGTTTTTGCCACATGTGTTCTATATGTACATATTGCAGGATTTTATAGTTCTGTATTGGTTCCACCGACATGTTGTAACAAAGAGACAGAAAATGATCCTTTTCTTACATTCCTTTTCTGTAATACTTATTAGGTATTATAAAAGGGCCTGAAATGGAGCTTTCTATTGGCTGCAAACATTCTAACAGCCTTATGTTAATTTTTATTAACACACATGTAGAGCTTAGCCATATGCTGAACAAGGTTTAACACTGTTTAAAATGCTTTTATTATAATAACAATAAGGCACTCCCAGGGATTATGTTAATGGTCAGTTAATCACTCTCCAGGGGCATGTGGCACTCGGCTACACCTCATGCCACGGTACACTAGAAGGTGATTAATGATCCATTAACATAACCCTAGTCATCCTCATTGTAGTGTCACCAAGTAAAGTACTCTGATATACTGAGAACTGCAATAAAAATTAAGGAAAACAAATAAACAATATATTTAAAATAAAAGCGTGTCCTGTGAAAATATTGTCCTCATTGTTTTCCATATGTATTACATTCAAAGGCATGTTGATGGAAATTTAGTATTTTCCATATAACGTTTACATTTTCGTATGTACCACAGTACCCATTATCCGAAGCTGGTTGAGATTGAGGTTGTCCCCCCCAACCTTGGCATCAAAATTACTCCTCTGTTATAAACAATTTTACAACTACAGTATATTGGTAGTTTAAGGCAGGGTCCGAAACATATAACTGACCTAAAAGTCAGGAATGAAATAACTGATAAAGAAAAGGATATGGCTACAGTATTTAATAACCACTTTCTTAGTGTTTATTTGAAGTCTGATACCTCAGGTTTGTCCTTGAATAAGTTTTCTGATAGTTTAGGCCAGGATTCTGAAATTACTACTGATCAAATTATAGACAAACTAAGAGACATTGACATACACAAATCCGAAGGCCCTGATGGTCTGCACCCAATGTTCTTAGTTAATATAGCCAAGGAAATAGCTGGGCCACTTAAGTACTCTTTAATAATTCATTAAGAGAAGGTAGCATCTTAATGGAATGGAAATTGGCACACATTACTCCTATTTATAAGTCTGGGGATAAAACTAATATTGACAATTATAGACCAATCCATATAACATCGGTCTTAGGAAAAATAATGGAAAAGTTCATCAAGGAATACTTAAAAGAGAATCTTAGGGAACTGCAAATATTTGATGAAACACAGCATGCCTATGCTTCCGGAAGATCGTGTGCCAGTAACTTGCTCCACTTTTTTGAGCATGTTAGTCAGGTGCTTGATCAAGGTTTTCCTGTAGATGTGGTATATTTGGACTATACTAAAGCATTCAACTCTGTGTCTCATGAAATATTGTTGATGTCCTTAAAAGATCTTGGGGTGCGAGAAGGTTTAATAGTTTGGATTAGTTCTTGGTTATAGAACAGACTGCAAAGGTTGCAAATTCAAGGGTACTGTTCTGACTGGGATGGTGTGTTGATTGGGGTCTCACAATGGTCGTTACTGGGACCCCTTTTGTTTTGTATAATATTTTTATTGTCAGAAGAATTTTCTGATAAAACATAGTACACTCATTTGAAATGAGGACAGGCGTTATACAACCAGACATCTCTTCACATACATATTCGGCATCTTTTCAATTAACATTCGCTTATATTATAACCCCACTACCTTCTTAATATTTAGAATTGCATAAACCTTATACATTGAGTAGGGTACTTCATGTCCTCCAACAGCTCTTATTATAGTAGCAGTGGTGGTACTTTATTATACTTATTTTATGGCTTCCAAGGAGGTATTGATAGCTGTAATGTTACCTACAGCAACACCTGGACAGGATGTTTACTATAATAAGAGCAGTGGTGGTAGCGACGTCACTAGCTGGGTGGAATACCCATGTGCAATTGCGCCCGCTCAGTCAGGACTCGCGCGGTGCTTCCGTGTTCAGCTGAAAATTTCAGCAGTTTATAAAAATTTCAGGACTGGATTAAAAATGATCATTTATGCAGCCCCTGACTCCCAAAGCAGCATTTTAAGGTATGTGTGGACGGGAGCAGGCTGTCTAGATACTTTGCAGGTCACTTTTAATATTTAACATTCAACATAAAATTTAAGCTTAAAATTTAATTTAATTAAATTAATGCCACATAGTATTTAAAAAAACAAACAGAACTTGTGCTTTGCCTTGAGTCTGAGTTCATGCAGTTATTAGCTGATTATCTGCTAATTGGAATCCTGATTTCCTTCTCCCCCCCTGTTTTATGCTTAACAAATGTATGTTGATTATACCATCTCCCCTTCACGTAGGATTGTCGCTTCACCAGGAGTGACAGCATTGAGAAAGTTATCCCACACACTGGCGAACTGGTCCTCCCTTCCTTTTAACACATAAATCAGTCTGTCCACTGCCAATACCCTAATGGCCAAACCCCTCCACTGGTCCACTGTTGGTTCTGAGCAGGTTACCCATAGATTTTGTATCCCTTGTCTGGCCACCACCAGGAGGATTCTCACCCAGTGAGGATAACGATCCCAGTCTCCATTGTCTGCCACTTCCACCCCCAATAATAATGACATTGGGGAGAATTCTATGGGTCGACCCATCGTCTTGGAGAGTTCATCCGCCACTCCATTCCAGTATGTCCCCAAATTCTGGCACTCCCAGTAATAATGAATGAGGGTAATCTGCATTTCCCACATTTTGGGAACACACCTGGGTAGAATTTGTGAACCATACTGGGTGGGTAATATAGGCGGTGCAGAAATTTATATTGCATTTCTTTATACTTGTTGCATAACAGCAGGCCCATATGCGAGCTTAGTACCAATTCCCAGTTGAGGTCTGTTATCTCTATATTAAGATCTTTCTCCCATCATTGCTTAACTCTGTGAGCCTCCCCCTGAAAAAAGACTATCCAGCTTTACCGCCCTACCCACCAATCCTTTCACGTTCGTGTTTGCTCCTAGTACCTCTCTTTCCACTTCCGCCAGCTGTGACTCTCCCAACATTTGTCTATTTAATTTTCTACAGTAATTTCGGACTTACCCCTTTTATTTAATTTTTTTGTTTCCACAATGCGTGTCTCTGATGGAATGTGGCTCTACAGATATGCAGATGACATGAAGGTGGGTTCAGTAGTTAATGATGCAGTATCTATACAAAATTTTCGACAACAATTAAATCTAAAAAACTGGGCCACAGAACATAAATTAAAGTATAATGAAAATAAGTGCAAAGTCATGCAGTTTGGTCATAATAATGTTTATGCACCGTACAAAATAAATGATAAAATGATTGCTCACACTGATGACGAAATAGATTTGGGAGTTATTTCTAATTCATTGACTGTTGACATGCACAACAATAACGCAGCTAAATGGGCATGTAGAGTTATTGGAAATATTCTGAGAAACATCAGGAGTAGGAGACAGAAGGTACTGGTACCCCCTGTATAGATCCCTTGTGAGGCCTATATTAGAATATGGTGCCCCCTTTTGCGCACCTCAGAGTGTTGCCAGCAGCAAGCACATTGAAAGAGTACAGAGGAGGCTAGCAAAATGTGTGTTTAGATTAAGGGACAAACCTTATAATGTTAGGTTATGGAAATTCTGAGTTTTTTCCATGGCGTAGCGGAAGATTAGAGGGGGGAACTTTGTTTTGTTTTCAAAGCCTTAAGTGGTGGTATACTTTGGGAATCTACAGGGCTATATAGAAAAGAAAACCTGGACAGAGCAACTACGGCCCATCCATTTCAGCTAAAAGGGGAACAGTATAGATCTGTTAAAAGAGCTAGGTGGTTCAGCCAAAGAATTGTTGGTATTTGGAACTTGCTCCCAGCAGCAGTGGTTACAGCAAATAACTTATCTGCCTTCAAGTGTCTGCTGGTCCTGCACATGGGAAACAAGAAATGGGAATTTGTCCACTAAATAGTGGCAAGTCCAACAATGGCACCAGTTGCTCATGGACTTGTAATTGTACCTATGAACATATGAACATCAGTTCCTGCCCTGCAAAACAACTTGCTCCTGTAGGGTCCTAGTGCCTACATCCCCAGATCCATCAGTGCTAATCAATGGCAAAGATATTCCATAAGATCAACAATTATATTCCATAAAATCAACAATTATGCTAAGTACATCATTTTCAGTTATATCAGACACACGTCACTGTAACATGCAGAAATTTTCACATTCAGAACAAATTCCTCATTTAGTTACCTTTATGTCACAGGGCTATCATGCATTCTTTAGTGACTTTTGTGGGACTGGCACAAAAATGGTGCTCTGGTGTTTTGATATTTGTGGTTAAGACAAAATGTCATGAAATCTCCTGAGGTGTAGCTGGCAGTGAAGCTGGGTGAATACCTTATTTTGAATATTCAGGCTGAATATTATATTTGTTATCCAAGTCCTTGTAAAAAGAAACAGCACCCCACCCTCTTCCCTAGCCCTATCCTTTAAAATACATAACTCCCTACCCTCTGCTAGAATCCCAGTTCCAACCTCCTCCCCCCAGCACCAACAATTTCATATTGTTTTAATATTAAAAAAAAAACTCCCATGATGGGTGACCGGCACAACCCACCTGCTTCCATGGGGAGGGGGGTTAAAAGAGTGGGCTAGGTTGGGGGCTGTTTCTTTTTCTTAAACAAAATAGTATTTCCAAAATCCGAATAGGCACGAGTAGTGCCACTGTTCCTTATTCAGATCTGAATAATCAATAGTGCATTATTTGTGGTATTCAGGAAAAACTGTTAGTTAATGACACCCCCCAAGCTGGCAACATATTGCACCGCCTCGCTGAAGATGCACCTTCCTTTCTCAGGCCTGACTTCAATCCATGGGCTGGTGTAACACTGGGAATGTTGAGAATGCAGCGCTGTTGACCTCCAGGGAGAAAGAGATGAGTGTGCCTCCATATTGGACCGCTTCCCACCGTTTTCAGACAAGCTTTGGTGTTCTACATGCAGAGACACATTCACAGGTTGTCTCAGCCAATCAGATATGGGGGGCTCCATACTTGGGTATGGGGATATAGCAGGAAACAATTTAATGAGTGATGCAAATGGCTAGAGAAATCCAGCTTCAGGCCATTGCGCCGGTACTGATCCAGCATTGTTGCATACAAAAAAGACAGTCTGTGCAAAACAGTGCCATCTACTGTAGTAATGAAGCTAAAGCAGTGCTGAGCAACTACAGCCAGAGGCATCTAGGAATCTAGTCACAAAAGGGACAGAATGCCTATGTGTCACTTATCGGAGGCACATAAACAATCCTACACCTGAATGCTGTGCTGTGGGGTCCAGCATACCCCCAGTGGCATTCATCACAGGCACACAAATGCCTTGCGTGCATGATCCCCTGGGGCTGGGGTGGGTGCCAGAACTGTGTGCATGCACAACGGCACTTGTGTGTTGTTCCGGGGCTAAGAAATCTATGCGAGGGGGGGACCCTGTCATAAATATTTATGCACCCCCCCTACACTGGTTACCGGCAGGGTGCAATGGCAACAGGATCCCCCACACAGTGCTGTACCAGCACACTGGGCTGCCTGGGAGGACTGGGGGTGGCTGGTCAGGCAAACACTGAATATTTAAAATCAGTAGGGTACATGCCATCCCAGTATCCCCTGCCCATGTGCAGAAGGAATCCACTATGGGACCCAGGACAGGTATTCTATTGGGTGCCCACTTGTATCCCGAACTTCACCCCCACATTGCCATGATCCTCCACCATGCATCTGAGTGTCAGGGGCATGGTCCAGTGGCCAGCAATCATGAATGCCATCATGCACAGCAGGGGTGCAGAGTGGTATGAGAGAGTTAGACAGATTTCATGCGTAGTTAGTGAATAGACCCCCTAGTGCTGATCCATGGGACAACAAGAGTATGAAAGCCAGTATTGCACTCAGACCTTTCAGTTAGGGGGCATGTCCCTTGAGCTGAATAGCTCAAGCTGTTACCTTCAGGACTCAAGGTTCCAGATTCGACTTCCAGCCAAGGTTGGAGGCACATTGGCCACATGTGGAGCTGTTATTTTCTTTATTGATTGATTTATTGTTTTACGGTGAATGAGTAGGCTCACCAGAACAAAAGTCCCATTTTCAGGGATGACCCAGGATTCATTACAGATAACAGTATATATTAAATGCAAACATCAAGAAGCACTGCACAAAACATAGCTACATAAGTGGGTACATACCT
This sequence comes from Neoceratodus forsteri, assembly GCA_016271365.2. Classification (NCBI taxonomy): domain Eukaryota; kingdom Metazoa; phylum Chordata; order Ceratodontiformes; family Ceratodontidae; genus Neoceratodus; species Neoceratodus forsteri. Next base: position 1,232,194,238 of record CM028129.1, on the reverse strand, counting down.
GGGTGCAAACATGGGAGTTTTTCGTGCAAAAACAAGCTGTGTAGCAACAGTAATGCAAAGTGGTACAAAATGAGAACTACGGTTTCACAAGGCTGTGCAAGAATGGTTTGTGCAAACTGGCACAACAAAAGAATTACAGTTTCCATAGCTACACAGTGAATAGACAGTTTAGCACTAGTGGCAGGAAGCAAGAGTATATAGATAGGCTAATGAGGGCCATTGACCAATACATAGGCAGGGTTTCAGCAGTTGCATTTGGTTGGGGCAAGGATGTACTTATTGAGGGCTGGCTTAAAGGTGCAGAGGGACTGGCAAGCTTTGATAGAGAGGTGAGAGGGAGTTCCATAGAGATGAGGTTAAGGATATACATCACAGAAATCACTGACTGAGAGCCTAGAGCCCAAAGCATACACCTATAGCTGTGGACTTGGCTAGAGGCACTTGTTTGCATCTCCACCCTCATCAAGAATAGCCATTTAAAGCAATTTTTTACAAAAGAAGAAGAAAAAAGTGCATGTTTCATTTTCTTACATAGATCTGAAATAACTGTCTTGTTTTAGGTTGGCAAGGTGTGGACTGCTCCATTCCGTGTTCTAGTGGAAGCTGGGGCTTGAACTGCAACATGACATGTCAATGTGCGAATGGGGCAGCATGCAATCCTGTGGACGGCTCTTGTACATGTTCACCTGGCTGGCGGGGACAGCACTGTGACCAACCATGTCCTGTAAGTTTCATTTTGTACCCCTCTGGTACTAAATAGTAGTATTATCTTTTAACTATAAAAAAAAAATAACCTTTGTGGCCAGTTCATTGATGGCATCCCATCCGACACTAATTGTTGATACAATTATCATAATATTTGTGCAGAAATGGAAACTGCTCACTCAGTGTACTTCTTGTTTCACCATAAAGAACATTTCTGTTTTCTTTGATTGTAGCAGCATCCCTAAGAGGAGTATATGAGAAGGAACATGGATATTTAGAACTGTTGTACTCTAAAGTTAACTCCCTTTTTTATTACATGACATTTCAAAGTTCATTGGGTATGTGTGCTTTGTTCATTGTAATATGTAATCTTTGCACAGCTCTTTCACCATTTTTCTATCTTGAGATCCATACCATACAAATTCTTCTTCAGATAAGCGCTGTAATAATGACTTTATAGTGAGGGAGTCGTCTGTTTGTGTGTGTGTGTGTGTGTGTGCGTGCTTGTGTGTGTGTGTGTGTGTGTGTGTGTGTGTGTGTAATGGGACAGACTTGCTCCTGCTGCCTGCTATTAATGATTTTATGATTATTGTTTTTGCTTAATCTGTGTTTTTACTGTTTTATCTATATGTACAACGCTATGATCTGGCCTTGGTTAGCGTTTAACAAATAAAGTTTGCTTTGGTTCGCTTTGTTGCATGCCCAGGATATTCTTCTGAGGACTGAACTGCACATAACATGTTAACATAGTAGTTTGTAAGTGGAAGGGTGTGTAGGTCCATCAGGTCCACTCCCCCACCCACATCTCATAAGCAGGCTCCACCAAGTATGCTGTCCAACCATTTACTAATTTATAGGGAGGATTTACCACTGATGGCTACTTCCCAGGGTACTTATGATTCCATTGGTAAGCATACATTTGTCCAGGCTTACCTTGAAGATTTGTACTGTCTTCATGTCCATAGTCTCTGCTGATTGGCTATTCCATAGGTTCACCCATCTTCTGGGACAAGAATTACCTCCTAACATTACTCATGAATTTACCACCTTTGATCCTCAGAGCATGTCTGCATGTCTTGTTGGGCAGACTAGATCAAACATTTCCATCTGTTCAGCTGTTTTGATAACCTTCAGTATGCCAAATACTGAGATCATGTCCCCTCTCAGCCTCCTTTTCTCCAGAGTGAACAGGGCCGGCGTTAGGCACCCGCGAGACCCGCGGCTGCAGGGAGCCCCCATCATGTTGCGGGGCCAGCGGGCAGCCCCCTCACCATGGTAACATACCTTACAATTCTTCCAGGATTTTCTGTCAGCCTGCCTGATGTTCCAAATGATTTTTGGTATTTTTTTTTCCAGTCTGCTGCAATCTGAAGTAACTTCCTTTGCGGGTATTGCTGAATCGATTCAATTTCCCCATGAACCACGCGGTCCGCCAATAATTATGGCATCATAATTATCTCCTTTACTTCTGGTCTCTGTTTCCCCATGTTCCCCTATTGTGTTACACAAAGGAAAGGTCATAGGTGCACTGGCTGGCTGGGGAACCAATGGCAGGGGCTCTACTTTGTCCGTTCGTTTTTTGCACCTCAACCCACACAGCCCTGATGTTTCAGTCCCCCTTCAGCCTCAAGTCCATGCATGCGTGTGTATAATACGTATAAACTGGTCCCCTGACACTGTTACAGTGCATAGCCATGACTGAGCCCAGAGAGCTGGAAAGAATTGCAGGCACCGTCACAGGTAGCCGCCGGAGACAGACAAGCCAAGGAGAGAGAGAGAGAGAGAGAGACACCGGAGCCAGCCAGCAAACCTTTCAGTTGTGACCTCATCATCACAAGCCAGCAAGCTGCCACTGATAGACGACCAGAAGCTGCCACTGTTATCTGCTGCCAGCTGCCTATAGCTTTAATTCACTTTTTTAAAGCAGTTCTAAGCAGCAGTGGCTATTCAGTGGACAAGAGCAGCACTGTGCAGACAGTCAGTGCCCGGAGATGAGACCAGATCAGCTGACCACCACCATGAGTTGTAAGAGTGAGACCAGTGCCTTGCCTTCACTTCCTTCTTCTTTAATTTAGGTATGTACCATTGGCATTATGTAAAATTTATTAGTCTCCTCTAAAGCTAATTTATGGTCAACCTTCAAATTATATTAAAATTTGGCAAGGTTTTGAGATGCTCCTGTTTTGGCATATATTTTGAAGTAACTCTCCTGAGTGAGTTAGTCCAACATCCTTTTACTGCTGCTATGTGCTGTACTGTGTTAACATTTAACAAGGTTTCCACGTCAGCATGTGTATTTGTTTATCATGCATAGGGTACTGTTTATATTAAATCTTATTTTGCAACATATGTTCCCCTGTAAGAATTCATTTGTAATCCTGGGCTCCCTCTTGTGTGACACTTTAATTCAACAACTGGGGGCTTCAATTTGTTCTGTTTCTCTTGCCTTGTTGAATTTGGGTTTATATTTTAGCCTGCCAGTAGGTAGTGCATATGTTTTTATATTTATTTTTTTCACTTCAACTCCTTCAATATAATAGTTGCCTTGAATTCAATGTGACTCCATTCTGACGTGTCTCACAAATGGATCCCAATCCATTTGTAAGGTTAATGCCTGTTAACTTCTTATTTAGAGTGCTGGAAGTTTATGGACTGTACAGCAACACAGGACCTGATTCCAGAAGGGCGATGCAGGGCTTGACACTAGCCCTGTGTCTGCCACAATGGGATCCAAAAATGCGTCAACACACCTGGATGCAACCCTGCAAGTTGCAGTTTTTTATTGGAATTTTAAATGTTTTGTTCTGAGCAGACCACCTCTGAAACTGCAACTTTGCAAGTAGATAGAACAAAAGCATAGCATCCCCTATTTCTTTGTTTCTATATGCATAACCCTGTTCTACGTCTATCAAAGGTGTGTGGAAATGACATGGGGTTGAAATTGTTGCATGTATAAAAATATACAGATATCCCCCCCACCCCTATTGTTAAGTAATATCGGTTCCAGAGCATGTAACAGTGTCAGAGGGCGTCACAGTACTGGTAATTTACTTTTTTTTGCATTTGTGGAAAAATGAAGCAAGCAGCATGACAAAGTGTTGTATAGTGCAGTGGTTTAAAGCTCTGACCTGCAAACCTTGAGACCTTGGTTCATATCCCGCAGCCCCAACCTGCATACTGTGTGACCCTAAGCAAGTTACTTAACTTCCTTGTGCTCCCAGGTCACACCTGAAAAAAAAGTTTTGGCTTAGTGTGCCTTTCCTGATTAAACAATTTCCCCATCCTGGTTAAACAATCCTTATAACACAAGAGTCTGATCACTTCTAGATCCAGCTTAAAAACAACCCATGTTTTTGTTGTGGATTTTACATGTTTAGATGACTAACATGTACTGGGCAAAACATTATGAATTGGGCATGGGGTTACTGAAATACCATGGAACATCCATAAACTCTTTTCTGCAATAAAGGGAACAAGTAAGATCTGGTAATATGGGACATTTGCCTCAAAGTGGACTGTGGACGATGGACAGTGTCCAAGTTAAATATGTAATTTTAGTACCTAAGCGTGCATTAGTATTTTAATCTTGTAAAATATGGGCTATGTAGAAAGATTCCTGGGGGGCCCCGTCTGTGGGGCCCCAGTCAGTGAGTTTGCTGGAGGCCCCCAAAGTCCTAAAACCGGCCCTGAGAGTGAACATGTTAAAAGCCTCCAATCTCTCCTCATAGATTTTGTCTTCCATACCCCTGATCATTTTGGTGCCCCTTCCACTGCAACCTCTTAACTGAATCAATGTTCTTTTGTATTGAGAAGCCTAGAACTGTACACAGTACTCTAGATAGGGCCAGACTAGGGCCTTTTTTCAATTATTATGTTTATTACATTTTCAAAACAATCACGTGAAAATGCAATGCATTTTCTTTTTTCCAAAGATAGCGGTATCTGTATAACTTTAACAGTAAAAAGTTCAATTCAGTTAAGGATAAAGAAAATATATCAAGCCTGTAATACAGGCTAAACATACAGATCTTAATGTAAATACATCAAGCGCAGTGTCACAGTTTCCCTGCAGGACAAAAGGGATTGACTGCTATTGAAATTACATTGTTTCCTGCAGTAACTGTACTGCAGAATTCTGTAGAGTTGGGCTTGATCCTGGCGAGCGTCACTGTATGAAATACAGATACATGAAACAGCATCAACTGTTATGGTATACAGTTAAAAGAGTGACTGAGACTGAGCAACTCAGATTTGAGCGACTTAGTCTCAACGCCTCTAAACATAGTGATCCTGAAAGGGTAGCGACTGAGAACTGCAGGGTGAATGGAAGAGTGATAGGATTCCGGAAGGTATGTGAGGGGTGGCGAGGGGGGAAACATAGAAACATAGACTTTGATGGCAGATAAGGACTGCTTGGCCCATCTAGTCTGCCCATTTCCCTACCTACAGGATAGGCCGTAGATCCTAGTTAACCAACAGCCTATTTCTTCCTACCCACCCACGAGAATGGCCTTATGTCTGTCCCATGCATTCTTGAATTCTCCCACAGTTTTAGACCCCACAACCTCCTCAGGAAGGCTGTTCCATGCATCCATGCATCCATGGAAGCCGCTGAGCTGGCTTAGTGGTGTGGTGGTTAGGGAAGCTGGCTCTGATGAGGAGGGTGCAGGGTTCAGGGCTGGGGAGGAGCACAATATTGTGTGCTTTTCTGTGCTGGTGTGTGTTTTTTTTTTCTTCCTGGTTCTCCCCCCTCCCCAACATGCACCCCAGGAGTTTGTTATTTTAGTAAGGGGTGCGGTGAAGCTCCTCGATAAACAGTTGAGGGTAGTTTCTTCACTGCAAATGTACATCGCCGTTGTTATTTTCAGCAATGTACATTCTCTGTAACAGTGATCGCTTTTTGGCGATCACCGTTATCACATAGAAGCAACAGTTATCTAGCAGGAATCATTAACAAAGAATAAATATCTTAGAAGTTATATAAGTAGAAAAGGTATTACCCAGTAAATAGTTTTTTAGAAAAGGGGACCAAAATTTATTCAAGGGTTCTCAAATTTCGGTTAACTTTTAACTTATTCTTTCATTAGCCACATTCAGGCTTATGGATGACTGCCATTCCACAATATATAAAGCTGAGTTTGTTTTCTAGTGCCAAAGAATAGTTCTCTTGAGACCTAATGCAGCTAATTGTAACCACGATCCATAATATGATATTATATGAGGCAAGGCTGAAAAATTGCCCAGGATCCATTGTTCTGGAGAGAGACAAACCTGTAATCTTTGTACAGATATCATGCAATTCTTTCCATGTCAAGTTTACCCGAGGAAATGACCATAAGATATGTAACGTATGTAACAATGAGGTATGAAGGTAATTACATCTCCAGCAGGTCTATTAGAAGATCCATTGCTTGCAGTTTATCTGGACTAAACTAGTAATGATGAAGAATTTTAGATTGTGTGGATCTTCCTTGAATGTCTCTATTTGTTTTATAAGCATTCCCGCAAAGTTCATTCCAAGTCTCATTGGTCAGGATTACATTTAGTTCAGCTTCCCGTCTAGCTTTGGCATCATCTGTTAGAAGGGTGTATGGGTCTGAAATAATTTTATATATAAAGCTAGCACTCTTTCTAAGATTTAGCAGTCTAAGAAATTGATCCAAATCTTTATCACAAAAGAGAAACTTATAGAGTTCGTATTTTGTTTTCATTTGATCAGAGGATAAAAAGAACTTGGGTGTTTGGATCCAGGAGGTCTTCAACATTTAACATGTTTATTTCCGTGTTTCTGAGTCAGTGTTTAAACTAACACTCAAATTCAAAATGAGGGTTGTTCCATAAGAGGGTAAGTTGGGTTGAGTTCCGGTTAAGTATTTCCTTGACTGAGTTAAGAGATGTTAGTGTACCCAGGATTGAAGGGTATGAAATAATATTTTTGTGGGTGTAATAAATAGGATTTCTGAGAATTTGTCAGGGGAAATAATTTTTGCTCTATATCAACCCAGAGGTGAGATTGGCATATTACTAGGTGAGAACCAGTGTCTAGCTCGTTAGACCAGATATGCTTTATGGTAGTTTTACCACCAAGGAAGACCCATGCCACCATTTTTCCAATTAATTCTAAGTTTGGAGATATTCAGTCTCAGAGGTTTCCCTTTCCATAGAAATTCTCTAAATATTGTGCCTAGTTTTTAAACCAAATATTTCTACTTGCAACAGAGAGATTATTAAGAAAATAAAAAATGTGAGGGCTATAATAATTGTACTAGAATTCCCATTTCCCCATAGGGATAAGTAAAGTTATTTTTTTCCGTTTTTCAGGGTCCATTTACATGTCTTTAAGTAAATGTTCTAAATTAAGAGAAATTAACTTATATAAGTTATGGGGGATTTTGAGACCTAGTCATTTAATGGAGTCTTTTATCCAAGCGACCATTATATTATCTCGAATAATTTAAGTATGTCATGATTTGAGGTTATCATGTCATTACAATCATGGCTTCAGGTTGCTCCCAGTTAACTGACAGGCCTGATAGATATCCATATTTGTCTAATTCTAATTGGATTTGAGTTTATGACTTTAATTGGCACTCTGTAGTGATGAAGATGTCATCTGCATCTACAAAACTTTTATTGTAATTTTTTCACAATTTGACTCGTGGTATCTGTTTATTTTGCAAGACTGATCTAATTAAGAGTTCAATAGCCAGCAAGGAAAAAAGAGGGTGAGGCAGCCCTTTCTTATACCTTTTTGTAAATTAAATGTATGGCAAATAACTTGATTAGTAATGACTGATGCCTTAACATTGTGACAAAGGAATGATATCCATAAACAGAATTGCGGGCCTAGCACATAGCTAGTAAGTACTTCTTTAAGAAATCTGCAGTCTAAAGAGTCAAATAGAACCATTATTGATTTTATTTTGTGGGCATACCAGATCATAGATAAGAGTCTCCTGATGTTATCAACCTATCTGTGCTGAAGGAATCCTACCTGTTCCTTACCAATAAGTGTATGCAGTATTGGACACAGTGGGCTCAAATTTTCAAAGGGTGATACAAGACTTCCATCAAGCCTTGCATCATGCCTGTTTTCTGGCACAGCTGCACCAAACTTCTTTGATGCAACTTCACCCAATTTTAGTACATCGGGCACAGTTGCGACAGTTTCCTTAGTTTACAGCAGCTTGCACCAAGATTGGTGCAAGCGCCATAAAAAAGGTCCCCCAAATGGTGCAAGTTAGACCAAGGAAAAGCTGCTCTAACTTGTGATGTTTGGCGCTCAGGATTGAAAATACCAATCGCCGGCCAGGAGAATGCTGCAAGCCCCGTGTGCCAAACCATCTGTGCACTAGGAGCTTGCAATGTTCTCAGGGCTTTGAAAATTGAGCCCAGTCTGTTTCATAAGGCCTTAGCTAGTATCTTATAGTTACTGTTTAATAGTGAGATTGGGTGGTAGTTGACACATTGTGGTGGGTCCTTACCTTTTTATGGATAATTGTTATATATGCATAACTCACAGTGTTTGGCAAACAGTGTCTGGAATATGCCTTTTCAAAAGTGAGAGTAAAATGTTTGCTAATAATTGGGTTTAGTTCCTTATACAGTTTGTTAGGAATACCATCAGAGCCAGGCATTCGACCAGATGGAAGTTTGGAAATTACTGTTTTAGTTTCCTGCTTAGAAAATGTTTTCAAGTTACTCAGTGTCTCTTGTGACAAAGTAGGGGAGTTTCAACTTTTACTAAAATTGTTGAATACTCCAGGTTTGCTGTCTGAATAGCATGTGTACAGTTTTTCATAAAAGTTTCTAAACTGTGAATTTATCTCAACCTTTTTTTTGCAAAAGCTAGCCTTCTTTTGTCACTGCGCTAGAACCTACATTAGATTTATGTCTACTTTTAAGCTAACATGCCAACAATTTCCCATTTGTCTATCCTGATTCCCAATATTTTTGTTTTTGCTTTAAATATATCTTATTCTATTTTCTCATTATAGTATGAAATAATTTCATCTTTAAGAGATGTGATCTTTATGTGGAGGTCCTGATTCTTGACCGTTTGGCTAGGGCCTTGTGAAGTTGCAGGATTACTTCCTGTAATGTATACAGAATCAGTAACCAGATGCAGAACGCCATCTCGTGGAGAAAGTGAAAATTGTAGCATACATGAGCAAGAACCAGTCTGACACCTTGGATAAAACAAACTTTCCTTTAAAAGGACACTGTCAGATTTGCCCCTTCGTTTTTTGGCAATAGCATGCAGTGTTCCTATTGCTCACACAACACTCATTACTGTACTCAGAACACCCCAATATATTTAAAAGATTAGTATTTTACCTGCTTTCCCTGGTTTTTTTACATATATATACTTTCAGTGGTCCTGATGCCAAGTCCCCGCAAACTGGAAGCACATCCGGGTCGGGACCGCTCGTCTGCCACAAGCGTAGTCCCAAAATATGATTTTTTCAGAAACAGCCCTTGGAGTCATATTGCCCCTGTTCCTTATGTTATTTTAATAGGTTGCAGCTATCTGCCATCACAAAGCGAGCACTATAAGTTGTATTATTCATATTTGCATGCCACGGCCAAAATCCCGCGCATGTCTACAAGATCCATGAACAAATATCTCTCGCATGCGTAAAGCATGCCATTGATGTGCTAAAGCGAGTTTACTTGCAGGTTACAAATATAAATAATACCAACTTCTAGTGCTTCATGAATGACAATAACAGAACATGAGAAACAATAGCAATATGACTCAAAACATTCTGAAAAATAAATACTGAGGACAGCGCCCTATTAACAAACCCTTTGTCGACCTGGATCAATAACTTCGACAATGAGGACTTAACATCGAGACTACGAAAATATATATATGTAAAAAAATGAGGAAAACAGGTAAAATACTAATCTTTTAAATATATTAATGTGTTTTGAGTACAGTAATGGTGTTGTGTGAGCAATAGGAACACTGCATGCTTTTGCTAAAAATTGAAGGGGCAATACTGACAGTGTCCCTTTAAGCTTAAGGCTTGGAGCTACTACCTCTGAGACCAGGGATGCAAGTATTGATCTCTGGATCCAGCCCTGAAATGTGCAAGTTTGTAATTCAGTTTACAGAAGATGTCCCCCCACAAGCTGGGGAGAGGATATTACATTGGAGAGGTGGATCAGATCCCTGCCTGTAGAGAAACAAGCAAAAAAGAAAAAAAGAGGAAGTAATGTAATGTACACAGAATCAGTAAACAGATACAGAATGCCATCTAGTGGAGAATGTGAAAACTGTAGCATGCATGACTGTGACCAGGTTTATACCCCTGCCTGGTGACTGTACAGGGCCCTCCTGGTTGAGGGGTTGAGTTCTTTCTTTCTTTCTGCTGCACAGGACAGTTTGTTCCAAAACAAATAAAAAATAGCATAGTGTCTGCACCCAGAGAAAATAAGTGGGACAGTTGTATACAGTACCACCCTCTGGGATGCAGTACCCACCCACCTCCCTACAGTAGACTGGACCACTTCCTGGGGACCATTATGCCAGTTGTTACCTTCACCAATAAACAATCAGGTTACACAGAGTGGTCACACACGCAGAAGTGAAATTCAGCAAATTAATAGTGCTTTTATTTAGAAACACAGGCCTGGAAGCTGGAGGACAAGGGGAATTACACAGTTGCAACTCATTTTGAGCACTCCTACCATGTAGCAATACTTCCTGGGAGCTACTGTACTGTGGGGCACGACCACCTTCTCATATCCAACACAGTCTGCAAAGCACCCGCCCAAGCAAGGGGCACAAAATGATGACTTACACTACACAAGGTGTAGTAAACTCTTTTACTAAAACTATGATTACAAGTATGACAGAAGGATCAGTAATTCTGGGTGCCTAGGAATTACATTAAAGTCCTGGTGCAGGCCTGGTAGCTATGTTGCCTGGGGTTCTTTCACTGGTGTGTTTGAGACATTTAGCAAGCTTTCTATTAACCCTCCACCAGGCTATAGTGTGCTAGCACTGTTTAAAGAACATGAGACTCCAAATGCTCTGAAAACTCAGCTTTGTATAGTAGTAGTTTTATTGTTCCACTGTTTTAAAAAGTACATCAGTCTTTACAATCAGTACATTAAAAACAAAAGACTACATAATTGATATACTTAGAAATTAGAAACACTTAGAAATTACTGTCTTTACAGCAATATGTCTGAGAAATGTGCAGAACATTACAAATTTCAGGGTCAGCTGAAAGTGCAATATTTCTGAGTGAGATTCAGTGGAACCTTATAAAATGGAGAGAGAAAATCCTGCTTTCTGATTGGTTATTACTAGTGCATGAAAGTGTTCCATGCACAGGTAATAACAAGTTCAGTAAGCAGGACCACACTGAAAAGTAAACGTAATCACAGTGCCATTAGAACATTGATTTTTTAAACACAGCCATTTTCCTTCCCCTCGCTAACACGACTCATAACAGACTTGCAGCCGATCGAGAAACTCTGGACTACTAGGATTAATTCTGACAAGGTAGCTCCCTTGGACAACCATCACAAACGTAACTGCAATTAAAAAACTAGAAATGATCTAGTTGTGTCATCTAAATGTAACTGCTCCCATTCTCTGTTTACGGTTGCAATAACGGAGCTGGCTCATTAGTAGCATGCTGGCTCCCGATGGCACTCTTGTCATTTGCGCTCCTGCCCCAGTAGTTACAAACAATCAGTTAAGTTATTGTATTTCATTTCATGTTAGATTTACGAAGAGCACTTCTACTAGCTAAGGTGCTGCTTAGAAAGTACTGTAGTACTTCCGGTCTTCCGGTTGCTAAACAGTGGCATTCAGTCAACTATGGGAAGCAGGCAGGTCACTCTGTCTCACAGTCATGCTTTTAAAAAAAATAGAAACAGCACTTATCTTGTCAACCACCCTTCACAGTTGCTGTTCCACACACATAGTCACAAAAAAATGCTGGTTTTTCAATACGGTTTCTCTTTGACTCTGATAAAGGGTGGGGCTTCTGCCTTCCAGCCACATGATGTCATTTTTTAGCATGCTCTACCTGGTGGGAGGACTATTTGATGGAAAATACTGACTGTAACAATGTAGTTGTATATATAAGCCTTTTTTTATAAGTTAAAAACTCTTTTTTTAAAGTTGGACATTTTATAAGCGCAGTAAGACACTCCAGGGGTGTGTGCATGAAACAGCTTTTACCACACTTCCAGGGGATAGAGGGATTCTGCCTGTGGCCTTGTGCCTCATTATGCCACTGGGCATGCAGTAAAAGCTTTTCATTGCACACCCCATTATGTTTTATTGCTTACATATTAGCTAATGTCTAATATAATTTAGGCATTTAAATCAAGTGCAATGTCCATAGGCACTTGGGACCTCACACACAGAAACGTATTTCAGAGGATCCTCCCTATGCAAAAAAGAAGAAACACAGAAGCATAGACTTTGATGGCAGATAAGGACTGCTTGGCCCACCCAGTCTGCCCATTCCCCTACCTTTTGAATAAGCTGCTGAGCCTAGTTAACCAACAGCCTACTTCCTCCTACCCCCCACTAAAATGGCCTTATGTCTGTCCAATGCATTCTTGAATTCCTCCACTGTTTCTTACCCCACTACCTCCTCTGGAAGGCCATTCGGTGCGTCCACCACCCTCTCTATGAAAAAATACTTCCTCACATTGCCCCTGAGCCATCCCCCCTCTATCTTCAAATTGTGCCCCCTTGTTCTTGTACATCTCTTTTTCAAATCCATGCTGCCTTGGGCTCTGTGCCCCACTGACCGCTAGGTACTCAACAATTTTTTCTTTCAGAAGTGATTCCAAAATTTTCCCTACCGCTGAGATCAAACTAACAGGTTTGTAGTTTCCTCCCTCTGTCTTGCTCCCACTTTTGTAGAGGGGAATAACATCCGTTTTCCTCCAGTCCTCAGGTACCACACCATCCTCCCATGATTTGTTAAAAAGGTTAGTCAGTGGTGTCATTAGTTCTCCCCTTAGTTCTTTTAGAATTCTGGGGTGAAATCCTGGAAGCTTATATAAGCGAAAAAATCTGTGTTTCATGAGCTCTATCAACTATAAGTCTGTCCAATAATTTCTTTCTTTTTTTAATAAGTGTGTTGAAAAACTCTGCAGTCACTTCAACTTCACCTATGGTTATAAGATGTAATCACAGAAATACATCATGCAGTTTATCAGAATAGCAAAGGCCCAAACTGAGGAAAAGATAGCCAACTCAGTTAAGAAGGGGGATAAAACCTTTTATAGGTACATCAGCGAGTGTAGAAAGACAAAGGGAGGGATAGTGAGGCTGAATAGAATGAACGGTGGGTGGGCAGAGGGGGACAGTGAAAAAGCAGGGATACTGAACGAATATTACTGCTCAGTATTCACAAAAGAGGAGGGGGAAGTGCCTAATCCAATTAACAGAAGCACTCTTGATAGGGGTCGATCCCAGTCCTTTCACAGAAGAAAGGGTTCTGCAAGAACTCCTAAAACTGAAGGTGGACAAAGCAATGGGTCCTGATGGAATTCTCCCCAGAATTCTAAAAGAATTAAGGGAGGAACTAGTGAAACCACTGGCTACTCTTTTTAATAAATCATGGGAGGATGGTGTGGTACCCGAGGACTGGAGGAAGGCGGATGTGATTCTCCTTCACAAAAGTCGGACCAAGACAGAGGCAGGAAACTATAGACCTGTCAGTCTGACCTCTGTGGTAGGGAAAGTGATGGAGTCACTTCTGAAGGAAAAAATAGTTGAGTACCTAGAGGCCAGTGGAGCACAGGACCCAAGGCAGCATGGATTCACAGCGGGAAGGTCATGTCAGACGAATCTAATAGATTTCTTTGACTGGGTGACCAAAGTAGTAGACCAGGGAGGGGCTATGGACATGGCCTACCTAGACTTTAGCAAGGCATTTGACACAGTCTCACACAAAAGATTAATAGTCAAATTAACCAGCCTGGGAGTGGGTCCCAAGGTGGTAGCCTGGGTAAAACATTGGCTGCACAACAGGACACAGAAGGTAATTGTAAATGGAGTCCACTCTGAAGAAAGAGGTTACTAGTGGGGTACCGCAGGGAGTTCAGTATTAGGTCCAGTCCTTTTTAATGTCTTCATCAGTGACATTGCAGAGGGACTGGAAGGAAAATATGCCTTTTGCAGATGACACAAAGATCTGCAACAGGGTTGATACACAGGAGGCGTGGAAAAGATGAAAAGGGACTTGGCAAGGTTGGAGGAATGGTCAGAAGTATGGCTAGATTCAATGCAAAGAAGTGCAAAATAATGCACCTGGAAACAAGAACCAGGGAAGAATACACAATGGGTGGGGAGGTAGTAACAACAAAAAAAGGAAAGGGACCTGGGGGTAATCATATCAGATGACCTTAAGGTTAGCAAGCAATGTGAGAAGGCAGTAGGGAGGGCTGGGGTATACTGGGATGTATAGGGAGAGGCATCAGCAGCAGAAAACAGGAAGTTGTTATCCTCTGTACAGACAGTTGGTGAGACCCATCTGAATTACTGTGTCCAGTTCTGGAGACCCCATCTCCGCAAGGACATAGACAGGATAGAGGTAGTCAGAGGAGGGCAACTAAAATGGTGCAGGGTCTGCAAGAGAAGCCGTATGAGGAGAGACCAAAGGAGCTTAATATGTATACCCTTGAGGAAAGAAGGGAGAGGAGGGACATGATAGAAACTTTTAAGTACCTCAGTGGAATCAACAAAGTCCAAAGGGTAGCATCTTTCAGAAAAAGAGACTTGCAAAAAAGGGACACAATTTAAAGATAGAAGGAGGGCGGTTCAGAGGCAATGTGAGAAGTATTATTTCACAGAGAGGGTAGTGGATGCATGGAACAGCCTTCCTGAGGAGGTTGTGGGGTCTAAAACTGTGGGAGAATTCAAGAATGCATGGGACAGACATAAGGCAATTCTTGTGGGGGGTAGGAAGAAATAGGCTGTTGGTTAACTAAGATCTACGGCCTATCCTGTAGGTAGGGAAATGGGCAGACTAGATGGGCCAAGCGGCCCTTATCTGCCGTCAAAGTCTATGTTTCTATGTATCTGAGTATATTTTCAGTTGGCTACCAATATAACATTTTCTCCATTCATTATAGAGTGTACGTTGTATAGTCACGTGATACATGGTTTCTTTGAGTCCCATATTACAGGGATGTTCTCTTTCAACATTGGTAGAATTCTACTTGCTCCTATTCCTATTTTCCAAAAATTTAGATGGAATTAATTCAAATCTAGCTAACGTGATTGGCAGCCTAATATCTGGCTGTAATGGAAGAAGATGTTCCTCCAAACCATGTGATGTTTTATTTGATCTATAGCAGGCAACATATTTCAGCAGTCTTACTTTCTTTATCTACTTTCTGGGCCATCTGATATAATTTTGTTTTATTAAATTTCTGTATGGCACCAAGATGTTAATCTTTTTTAAATAATCTGTTCACAGGTGCTCTAATCTGCTGCTGCTCAGATATTCCATAGGGGATTTTAGCTATCCCAGTTGAATAACCAAATTCAGGCAAGATATTTTTTTTAAATGAAAGCATTCCCTTGCTACTGTGTTCTGATAATTATTGGTAAATCTTAACTGATAAGATACCACTTTCAGTTTGACTTGTGAATGGAGATCTATCCTGCTTAATTCGGAACTTATCATTACTGTTGAGGTTGACATTGGGACACATAAAAGTGTGTTATCATTGTATGGAATGGCTACTTTATACAAAGAGAATAATTGGAAATTGAAAGGCACTATGTGTAATCTATTTAGAAATATACTACAAATACAGTTGGGTACCCAAGGTATTATGAAAACAGCTAGAGTAGCGGGAACTTCACAGATTATTATACAAATCAGAGACAAAAACCTTGCACACAAAATTTTAAAGAAATGTACTAGTTTGGATATACTCGGTCTACATGTGGTAGACCCAGAAGAAATATTTGAATCCCAAAATATTAGAATTTGCCATGGAAAGGAATCAGGAACTCAAGAATGTTCCTGACTTTCTCTGATAGGTACCACCATGACACCTAGACCTGCCACAAAAGAAATGAACAAAATTATCTCATGAAATGTAGCTAGGTTGAATAATAAATGGATTGATAACGATTTCCTACTTTATATCCAAACTGCAGACATAATATGCCTGCAGGAAATGTGGCATGAGGAAGAAGATTGTATTGTATTGAATGAGTATGATTTACATCACTCATTTGCAATTAGGGAAAATAAATGTGGTAGACCTTTGGGTGGATTAGTGACCTACGTGCGGTTAGGTATATTTACCACTCACTTACTTTTGTATAGAGAAAATAATTTTCTGGCTTTGTTATTAACAAAATTAGATAGGAAAGTAGTAATATTCAATGGGTGGGATAATCAAAAGGGTTGCGCCATGCGCAACCCACCAATGCGCCACAGCGTGATATTCAAAGGGGCATGTTGCACTGCGCAACTCCCAATGTGCCGGGACGCATCGGTAATGTATGCGGGGCAAGTGCGGGGGCGTGCCTATGCATATGCGGCACATCCTGATATTCAGCCCGGGATGTGCGGTGCATATGCTGGCACAAACCCACCTTGCGCCGCTCAGGGGGGCACATAGATGTGCCTGGTAAAAGCAGGAGCAAGTCCTGGCCACCCACAGGTGAGCTGCCATATTGCAGGGTGCAACACAGCAGCCACCAGCCGTGGGTGGCTACCCGGCCACCCAGAAAACTGTCCACAAGCTCCCTGCTCTGGGAGCACTGTGCCCCCCCACCCCGTCGCCTGATCACGGGCATCAGTACAATAACTCCCTGGTGGTCCATTGGACCACTCACCATCGCCCCGATCGCGGGCATCAGTAAAATAACTCCCTGGTGGTCCAGTGGACCACTCACCATCGTTCGATCACTGGCATAAGTTCAGTTCATCCCTGGTGGTCCAGTCGACACCCCCCCCAGCGCCCAATCGCGGGCGGATATAGCGTAACCATTCCTGGTGGTCCAGTGGTACCCCCTCCCCACCTGCCCACTGAGCTCCCCCACCACCCAGCACCCCCCCAGTCAGTAGCAGGTGGCAACACCCCAACCACATGCTGCCCTGCCACCTGCCCACTGACAGCGTACAGTACCGTCTGTGTACCTATTGATCCACTGCGTGGGCCAATGGGTGTACAGACCATGCTGTACTACACAGGCCCGATATGTGAATGAACATTCATTCACATATTGGACCCGATGTAGTACAGTATGGTCTACACCCGGTAACGCACATGAACTAAACGCCACAGACATCTGTATGCTGTCAGTCAGCAGGCGAGGCGGCATGCGGGTGGGGTGTCGCCGCCCACCGCTGACTGGGGAGTGGTGCTGGGTTGTGGGGGACCTCAGTGTGTGGGTGGGGAAGGGGGTACCACTGGATTACCAGGATTGGTTATGCTCTATCCGCCCACAATCAGGCACTGGGGGTGTCCACTGGACCACCAGGGAGTTTATCTACGTGTGCCCACAATCGGGCGATAGTGAGCAGTCCACTGGACCACCAGGGATGAATTGAACATATGCCTGCGATCAGGCGATGGTGAGCGGTCCACTGGACCGCCAGGGGTGAATTGAACTTATGCCTGCGATCGGGCAATGGTGAGCGGTCCACTGGACCACCAAGGATTAATTGACTTTATGCTGTGATCGGGGGTGCAGGGTGCACCTAGGGACTGCAGGGCATCAGTCCCTGATGGCTGCAGCCTGGCAGGGCGCCAGGTGCAATTCGCTAGGGATCGGCACACCACATGCAAATGGTGCCACAATGACATGCAAATGGCCCCGTTTATGCCTTGCATACATAATGGCCTCATTTGCATGCCCAGTGCTGAATTTCACAGCTGATGTGCCTAGCGCAACTGCACTTGTGCTGGTGCATCCCCCATCTCCCCTCCTGCCATTTGCGCTGGCGCAGTGCCACTGCGCCATGTGCAGTACATGCACCCTCAGTGCCATATTCAATGGTGCTGAGCCATGGTGCAGCACCATTGAATATCACCTGGTCCATGCCCTGGCGCAGGCCAGTTGCGCTGCACCCAGGCTTACACCCCTGCCTCGCGCAGTCTAAATATCCCACCCATTGTCTACTTCCCCCCCTAGGCAATCTCGATATCATAAAGAAGAACTCTGGCAAACACTAGAAAATGCACTTATAGAAGTCCAGTTGAGACACCCAAATGTTGATATATTAATGATGGGTGATCTAAATGCCAGAATTGGATTATTTGATGGTATTTTAGACAATACATGTGCTAATCAGTCAGTAATAATACCTACACTATGTAAAATTTCCTTGGATGTAAAAATCAACTGTGCTGGAACTAAACTAATTGAATTATTGAAATTAATTTATATCCTTTGAATGGACGGGTAGCTGGTGACTTGCAAGGCTGTTGCTCCTATGTAAGATCATCAGGTACTTCTTTATTGGACATTATACTGGATGGGTGATTTAGGAATATGGAGTAAACTATATATTCCAACTGGATCTGAGAGTGACCACCTGCCCATTTTTTTGTCAGGGAATCTATGTCAACAGGTTACCCTGAGACCTGACTATTTTAATGAAAAAGCATTACTAGAAATAAGATATAATAAGGGACTTAAATGGAATACTCAACTAGAGGCTGAACTTTCAGTATATGTTGAGGCTTAAATTCATATTGTAGCATGGCACTAAACATGATAGGTAAATGGAGAAACCAGAGTGGTCGAAAGGCATCAGGTGACCAAAAGCGAGCGGGTATTAATCCATCAGTAGAGCCCGCTCACTAGTGCAAGTAGGATAAAGATAGCGCGCTTCGTATTGTGAACATGCAAAATATAGAGAGGCAGTGTATGTTTTAAAATGTATTTCTGGTAGTGTCGGTGCATACCTGTAGATGGCGTTGGTGGTGCAACAGCAGTAGAATCCTCGTCGGCATCGACTGGAGCAATCGAGCAGCTCGGGAAACCTCAGAGCCAGTAGCTGAGGTGGCAAACTGCAGCGGTATGTAAAAAGGAATTTTGAGAGCACACGCAGCACTGTTGCGATCAACCGAGACAGCGAAGGAAAGGAACAGAAATGAGTGTGTTTATATTTAGGAGTGTTAGCGGTTAGTTGTAAAAGTGTCCCAGGATGCAGCGGTGTAATGCAGCATCGGGATATTACGTCGTAGCACAAAGCACTAAAACTGTCATCAAGAATCACAGAAGGATAATGTTGACTGTGTCACAGAGCAAGAATGCGTCCGGCAGGTCTTCTGAAAGTACTCCACACTATGTAAATAGTAATGTGCCGTACAACGGGAACGCGCACGTTTGTCAAGGATAGCTGTCTGTAGCAAACAAGGAAGTGCAGCATAGTTTTAAAAAAATAATTGTAGATCTCGGCACCTGTAGTGTGCTGTGAAGGGGAAGAATGTTAGCACAATCAGTCTCTTGCACTTGCCATGCTACAAGCGCATTAATCCCCTCCAGAGTTGGGCTATACCAGTGGATTAATGCCCGGTGGGTGGTTGAAAGAACTCAGCCTGTGGCCTCATGCACCAACCCCCACCTGGGCATTAATCCACAGGTAGAGCCCTCCTCTGTCGGGGATTAATGCTTATTTATCTTAGCCGCAGGACAGCAGTATAGGACAGCATCTGACTTTTGGGAAGCTATATTGGACATATTCAGGACAGTTAAAACTAAAATATATAAACAGATTACACTAATAACCAATGTTAAAACAACTAGTACGTGGTTTGACAAGGATTGTACAGGACAGAAAAAATTATTAAACAACAGGATAAGGGAGGTAAGACACTCTGAAGATGTAAACAGATGTAAAATCTTGAATCAACAGAGGAAGATATGTAATACATTTCTAAAGGGGAGTGTGGGGGATGTTTAGTGTGCAACCGCACAGAGAAACTTAGAAAGGAGATCGAGGTCTGCAGGAGGAACTAAGACAGGCAAGGCAGACTGGAGGCGGTTATAGCCCAATACCGGAGGGAGGGAGGAGGGGAGATGAGAGAGGGCAATTTGAGCCAACAGTGGTGAGGAGAGGGTCAGAAGAAGGGAAGCAGTGACAAAGGGGCCCAGGCCAGGAAGAACGGTCTCCAGGGAAACCAGGTCAGGAGACAAAAGACAAATGGAAGGAGGAGATAGGGACTTGTTAGGGGAGGAGGAGAAGTGGCAACAGTCATGGAGTGGAAAGGAGGGAACAGATTACTATGAGGAGCGAGGAAGTGGGCATTGGTGAAGGGTCTTCAGAAAATTGTTTTGCAATGCCAGAGGGGAAGGAGGAAGGAGGTGATGAAATTGGAGGAGTAACTGATAAATGCCTGGACCAAACTGGAGCGTGGGGAAATTCTGCTGGGGGAATTACAACAGGGGCAGAAGGGGGAAATACTGTGTGGGAGGAAGAAGAGGAGCCGGGAATGAGAGATGGAGAAGAATGGAAGCAAGCAGGGAGTAAGAGGGGTGGAATCTTAGTGCTGGGAGCTTAATACTAAGAGGAGTCAGGTGGGGTAGCAAAGAGGAGAGGCATAGTTGCATTTGGGTGGAGACCATGCCAGGAATGACAGCGGAAAGGGTGGGGCAGTCTGTTCTGAAATATACTAGAAGGAGTAGGGATAAGCCTCATTTAATTATACATCTTGGGACGAACGACCTGGCTGACGAGACAATAGATATAGTCCAGAGGAGGTTTAAGGAACTAGGACAATTATGTTAGGGGGCAGGAAAATCAGTAACTTTTTCAGAGATACTTCCAGTGCCCAAGGCAAACACAACAAGAAAGCTGAGAATAGAGGAATTTAATGGATAGCTAAGAACCTGGTGTCATGCTAAAGGGTATGGACTGGTGAGGGGGTGGAGAAGGACCTGGGAGGGCAGTAATCTCTATGCCAAGGACAAACTACACTTGAGCGAGAAGGGAAAGAAAGTGTTGAAACAGAGGAAGGAGGAGTACATAGAGGAAGTTGGGAATTTAAACTAGGAGTGGGGGTGGCAAGTGGGCAAGAGACATGCCGAGACCACATGTTGGGAAGCCATATGAGCTTACCCCCAATAACAGTGACAAAGGACAAATGGCAAGTACTATGCTAGTAAAGTTGGGCAGGATGGGAGGGGTGGAAGGTGGTCACCCTTAATGCTAGGGGCCTTGGGAGGAAAACTGCAGAGTTACAGGCACTCATGGCAGAGGGAGAGGTGGACATTGCAGCCATCACAGAAACATGGGCCACCCAATACAATGACTGGGACCTGTCTGTACCAGGGTACAGGTTATTTCATAGGGATAGAGTGATTATGAAGGGGGGGTGGCACTATATGTGAAGGAAGGACTGAAGTGTGTAAGGGAAGAAGGGGAGGAGGGTAGTACAGAGTCACTTTGGATGCAAATCCAGGATTCCAAGAATAGGACTCTCAGAATGGGAGGAGTTAGACAGGGAACTCGCGGGACAGATCAGGAGGACCTGTGAGAAGGGTAGTGTGGTGATTGTGGGGGACTTCAACATGCCAGGAGTGGACTGGAGTACCCCAACAACCAGGAATAGAAGGGAGCAGGTGCTGCTGGATGCCTTCCAGGACAGGTTCCTGATGCAAATGGTCAGTGAACCAACCAGGTTAGGGAATCCCCTTGACCTTGTGCTGGCAAATGGGGAGTTTGTGAGGGAAATTAGAGTGGAAGAACCGCTGTCAGGGAGTGACCTCCACTCAGTATAGCTCTCATTGGATATGGGCAAGGAAGGAGTGGAATCTGGCACAAGAGTGCTGGACTTCAGGAAGACTGACTTTGGGAGGATGGGGGAAGTGGTAAAAGGGTACATGGCCAGAATTCAACCTAGTATGGGCACTAACCAGAGGTGGGAGCTCATAACCCTGGGGATAGTGGAGGCAGCCAGAACCTACAACAAAGCCCAGAGCAAGAAAGCTAGGGCTAAGAAACCAAGCTGGGTGAGCAAGGAGGTCATGGAAAAGGTAAGGAGGAGAACAGCTGCCTTTAGGAGGTACAAGAAAACAGGGAAGGGGGAGAACAGGGAGGAGTACCTGAAGGAATAGAAGGAGGTGATAAGGGCAGTAAGGAGAGCCAAGGCATCTACGGAGCTCACCATAAGTAGAAGCGGATAAATTGATAAACAGTCCCACAGCCTGGTAAAAAATACATGATGGCGTTTCGTACCCAAACAGGTAATACCAGTTTGGGTATGAAACGCCATAGGGTATTTTTTACCAGGCTTTGGGAGTGTTTGAGAATTTATTCACTTCTACTTATGGTGAGAAATAAAAAGTTTTAACTGCATATTATGGTCACTGACTTTGTTTAAGAGTGCGAGCCTTTCTTTTGGGTCAACAACTTATGATCCCTATACACAAGATTGTAAGAAATATACTTAGAGTACCCAGATCATTCCCCTCATCATATATTAGGGCAGAACTTGGGTTGGTTAATATAGAAGCTGCCATGGATGCAAAAAAGATAAATTATTGGCTTAGGCTAACAAGACAATCCCCAAACAGAGTGACAAAGCTCTGCATGACTGAAAAGGAGAATTGGTTTGCTAGAGATTGCTATAGGTCAAACTGGTTAGATGCAGTTTACAAAATGTTGGCAAAATACAAATTAGATCTACTTAAAAATATCTGGTAAATACTATTACACTAAGTGAACAATACAAGAAATGCATAAATAAAAAAGTTGAAAAATATTGGAACAACTTGGACAGATGAAAAATTAATTTAACAACATTTTTCCCGTGGTTTGCAATTAATAATAAAAATCATTTTGAAATACAATTTTACATGGAAGTATTGACTGACCTGAAATTGAGGGTTGCTTTTACAATCTATAAATTTGAAACTTATGATAGTAATATCTTGCAGAAGAGATATGCAAAGGACAAAGATTTGTCAAGTGAATGTGATTGTAATCTAGTGGGTTTTAAAAATCTCGAACATGTAGTATATATTTGCCCATGGTATGCCATACCAAGAGCTACCCTTGTTAAAACTATATTCCACATAGATACTTTTGACCACTTGAAGATTGATAATGTGATATTTATAGAAATCCTAATGTACAATGAGGGTCCAGTGGCAATTAAAGCTGCAGCTATCTTTTTCATTAATCTAATGAGAATTAGGAAGAGGATGGTGGCTAGTATAAGGGTGGAATAGAATGGCTTTGGAATATAGATGTGAACTGAATCTATGTATAGTCCAATTGATTTTAAACCTTGTATGAATTGTATAATATCTAAGTACAGTATGATTTATGAAGTTTTTCTACTAATTGTGACATTTATTGCTTATTTTAAAATTGTACTATGTGTAATGACAATATTGTCAAACAATAAATTTACTCCTAATAGAGCAATGGTGTTTCAAGTTCTTTAAATTATTTTATTCTCCATTGTCGTTGAGGCACAGGTCAGGAAGCATAGGAAAACCAGGAGCTGTCACACCCATACCACTGTGCTATATAGTAAAATTAGATTCATTTCTCTGGCAGTGAGCGCTGAAATCAGGGAATTGCCTCCATAATTATAGTTAGACTTCAATAATGCTTTTACTGTATACCTAGCCTTACTCATTTGTAATTTTATATGTGGATTCCACTTACCACTGTTTGTAAATGTCACCCCTAAATATATGTATATATATTCCCTTACTATCTCTACTTTGTTTTGCCCCAAAGAAAAATAACATTTTTTGTTAGCTCCAACAATTATAATCTTTGTTTTGGCATAATTAATCTTTCATTGGAATGCACACTGTTAAATTTGAATATGTTAAATGACAACCTTTTGAGGCAAGAGAAGATAAAACTATAACATCAGGGTAGGCCAGTGTATGACAATATATCTTTTTAATTTCTGAGGCATCAAGTTCTTGATCCATATTGTCCTTTAACAGGTTTTTTTTTCTTTTTCTTTTTGGGGTTCAGAGATTATACCAATACATCATATTGGGTTATCAAACATCCTAATCCATCTGTTCATATGATATAAGATTTCCAAGAGAACCCCTCATTTCATATAATGGTATGAAATTATCATCACCCACCTTCCCCCCCCCCCCCAATCTATTCTTCCCTACATCAAGCACCTGACCATAGAAACCTTTTTGTAGGAGTTTCTAAGATGCTATCATATTTTAAAATATATTTAGATTGATTAAGTTTTGTATTGGGTCCCATATTTTGTTATGTATATTCATTTTACCTGGACTAGTGTAGTGAAGACGTTCCATATCCATACAGTCTAAAAATAAGTTCTTCTGCATAAAGAAAGTGAGGTTCCTTATTTTTCAAACAACTAGCAATACATCTTCTTACATTGAGTAAAACTATATTCATTAGCATTTTAAGATGTTCTGATGGCAAAATTTGTTTAGAGCTGGTGTCTAACATGCAACGTTAAAACTCCATTCTAATGCTTATCCCTGGTATTCTATTAATTGTATCAAATACTTTATTCCAAAGTGGGACAATATCCTTACATAATGCTATATAACATGTTCTTATAGCACTTTACTCGAACCACATCTGTTACACCAAGATGGAACTGAATTGTTCATTTTGTTCAATAAGTATGGCGTATAATAGAGCCTATGAGATATATTAAACTGAATTTGATTTAATTTATTTTTACTGTTAGTTTTATTAACTTTAACATTTCTTCCCATTTTTTGTCTGTTATCTGTAACTCTTTTTCCCATTTATACCTTAGTTTTTTTTTAATTGGAGAGTCTTCTGTTCCCATCAAAGAGTTATAGATGTTTTAAATCATTTGTGTTCATTGAGTATGAACTATTAATTATGACTGGATAAAAGTCAGAGGTGTTTTTTTATCTAGGTCCCAGCTCTTTATTATATTATGTTCTTATTTGCAAAAAAAAGAGAAAAAATCTTTCTGATTAATGTTATATTTTTCCATAATCTGCTTAAAAGACATGAAATTCTCTTTCTTATCATACAGATTTTTTAGACACCTAACTCATTTCTCTACCCATCTCTTGTACTCCCTGCCCAGTGATGGCAAATTATTACAATTTAAATATACTATGGCCCAGATATTCAAACTGCGCTCAAAACGAGCGCAACAGCAGGAGCAAGCACAAACCAGTTGCGCAAATTCGCAGCAGGTGCGACATATTCAAACATGGAGCAGAGCAAATTGCGCGAAGCAACCAGCGTCTGAATATCACATACCGCGCCATCGCTGCAACCAGGAAGGAGAAGTTGAGCTAAAATGTTGCGCCATGGCGCAACCAGGGCAGCCCAGCTGAGCAGTCCAGAGCTGCCATAGCGCAAGCAGAGCCCCTCCAGAGCAATGGAACTGTACATCCAGGGAGGCAGGCTGGGGCCACCGCCAGCCATGCCACACATGGGCACGGGAACACACTGCAGAACCCACACCACACCTGCACACCCCAAGCACAGCATCACTGGGGTGGGGCAGTTGATCTACTTGCCCATGGGACAAGCCAACAAAAGCATAGCAGAGCCATGACACCCCAGCACAACCACTGGCAGGCGGAGAGTGCCACACACAGGGGTTGACAACCACAGTGCACATCAGCCCCTGCACGCACAGCACACCCTGCACTGTGACCCCAAGACACCACCTATGTGCAGTGACTGGCACTGCAGGAAACCATGCATCCCCAGCACTGCGTCAACTTCGTGCAGCACAGAAGCCTTCAAGCCAGACACACCCTGTGCACCCAGCAGTGGGTGGCAGCAGATGGCAAGACCAACAGAAAGCCACTGCCATGCTGGAGATACCTCCCCATGCACACACACGCACACACATGCGCACACACACCCAGGACCATACCACCCAAGATGGCATGTACACACCTGCAACTGAGCACTCATAGCCAGCTTGAAATCAGAGACCAACACAGTATTCATATATCAAAATAGAAATGTATATTGAACATATTAAATAACAACAACAATAGAAACTATTTACAAGGGGGGGACGGGTACAAGGAAGGGGTGTTCAAGGGGGAAGGATTAAAAACTTGGAGAGGGAAGGCAGGGTGGTAGGGATGGGAGAAGTGGGAAGGGAAGAAACTCATTGGCCAGCCGGATGCCCGTCCTCCGCCTGCTGTCGGCCAGTTCCATGCCGCCTCCTCCGCAGGCCATGGCGGTGTATAGACCTCAGGATGGCCTGGTCATC
The DNA here is from genome assembly GCA_016271365.2 of Neoceratodus forsteri. NCBI lineage: Eukaryota > Metazoa > Chordata > Ceratodontiformes > Ceratodontidae > Neoceratodus > Neoceratodus forsteri. The sequence continues at coordinate 1,232,168,327 of CM028129.1, read as the reverse complement.
ACTAACCATCTGTCTGAGGGCCCGGACATCCCTGGATATGCGCTAGAGTACCTCGAGACCTAGGAAAATGGGAACACAGTCAATGGCTGTGACTGACCACAACCCTGAACACTACCCAACCTGCAAGCCATATAGCCCAATGTCCTCACCTGTGATGGCATACACCCACCACAGTGAACATGCACATGGCTATCACAAACAGGCGGCACCAGCTATGCACCACCTGCACACACACTGCCCATGTCCATCACAGGTACAAACAAGGCTGGCAAGTGGCGTGGCAACATAGTGCGATGCCAGTTACACAGCTATGTGCCCAGTGCATGCATGGGCCACCAGTGACGCATACACAGATGTGCTGTGATACTGCACAGTGATGCATGTCACCTGTGTCGCGCATACAGACATAGATACATAGACAGTGTCGGCAGATAAGGCCTATGGCCAACCCAGTCTGTGCATTTGAGCTGTAAGTTCACTTTGTTTACCTAGGAGTCTGTTGCCCTACCCTAACCTCCAGAATTCCATTTGTCTATCCGTGCATTCTGAAATCCCATGATTGTTTCAGCCCCCACCACTTCCTCTGGCAGGGTGTTCCACTTGTCCACCACCCGTTCTGTGAAGACAGTCCTTCTCATGTGTCCTCTGAATTGTCCACCTCCAACAGCATCCCATTGCCTGTAGTCCTGGAACATCTTTTCAACTCAAAATAGTGTTTCTCTGCACCCTGTTCCACCCTGTAAGATACTTGTATGTCTCTATCATATCCCCTCTCTCCCTCCTCCCCTCCAGGGAGTACATGTTCAGTTCCTTCAACCTGTCTCCATAGAACTTGTGATGCAAGCCATGCACCATCTTTGGTGCCCTCCTCTGAACCTTCTCTGCCCACTGTACGTCCTTACGTAGGGATGGTCTCTGGAAATGTACACTGTATTCCAGGTGGGGCCTCACTAGTGTCCTGTATAGTGGAATTATGACCTCCCCTTTCCTGCATGGTTGTATTGTGCAGGGCTACTGGTCTCCCCCCCCCAACATGCAATAGCATCGATGAAGTCATGATACTCACACTGCTCAAGCAGCTCTGTCTGCCGCCATTGCTGCCGCTGTTGCTCCGCTGCTGCTGCTGTAGGGTGCCACCCTGCTGGCACCGGTCCTGGCCTGCCCCTCATCAGCTGGTGCTCGCCTCCTCAGATCCCAGCCTGTGGGAGACATATGTTGAGACAAACATCAGTGTGACTCAAAGCAGAGTGCCCTGCCCCAGTGAGAGTGCCCGCCCACACAGCCATAACCATCCATCGCACAGCTGCACACACTGACACAGCCAACCGTGTCCGAGCCATCACCTATGCACAGCCACACAAGCACACACACACCCCTACAGAGAATATAGGTGCATAGATGGTACACTCACCTGGCCTAGGCACCACGCCCCGCCTGGCACGTTCCCGCAGCCTGGCCAACATGTCCGGCTCCCTCCGGCGGAGGTCACTGTACCGGTGCTGGCACTGCTCAGCAGACCGGCCCCATCCAGTGACCTCCACCAGGTCAGTGGCCACTTGCTGCCACACTAGCGTCCTCGCCATGGTGAGAGGGGCCTCACCATAGAGTGCCTCACAGTGGGGCTCCACCAGGGCCACCAGGTTGGCCACCTCCAGTGGGCTCCAACTCACTGCCCTCCTCCTAGCCATCTCAGCCAGTTTACAGCAGGCAATATGGCTCCGCTGCACTGTAACCCACGTGGAGATGTTGCGCAATAGACCACCACAGGCTCCAATCGCTGTTCGAACAGCGCCCGTCATTCACATAAGCGCTGTCACCAGACAGCCGCAATAAGATGGACACATGGCATGCGAACAGCGCCAGGGGCAAGGGCATACACAAGATCACGGCAATGGCGCGAGGCTGCACAGCGCCATCGGACATATGGGCATCCTGCACGACTGCCAAGCTGCGTACCAGTGCCACAGTGGACTATTGCGCAGTAGTGCCACAGCGCCATATAGTGCCCAGTGCTGTAGCGCCACTGGCACAATGGTGGCCATGGCTGAATTGCCTATCGCTCCAGCAGGTCTGCAGCGTGATAGACGACACGTAAGCTGTCTGGGCATGCGCAATGCAGTGTAGCATGCAGGCACAAATCTGCGCCATTGGCTCAGCCAGCCCTTCCGTATTGCGCAAAGCGCAAATTCGCGATATTCAGCCGACATATGCAAATCATTCGATCAGCCATTCAAAGGCGCAGTGGCGCGATTAGCATGTCATTAAAGTTGCGCCACTCCTCATTTGCATGTGTTGCGCTATAAAAATGCGACAGTGGGTTGTGCTGGTCAGATTCGGTTACTGCAGGTGAGAGGTGAGTTACATGCTGTGTGATGCTCAGGACAATGCTCATGGGCAAGGGTGCCGGAGGATGATAAAGGCTGAGGGGGCTGAGAATGAAAAGGGCACTTAGAAAGGGACAAAGGGCACCTTTCTATTAGTATCTGCCATACAGAGAAGAAACGTGGAGGCTTCCCCTCCGGCTGGCACCTATGCTCATGGGAAATGCTGTAGACTGCACAGTGACAGGTGTCCACTTCCACCCATACAGATCACCATGACTGACCAGAGCCAAGGTGAGGGTGAGGACGCGGGCATAGGAGGAGGCCGAACTTCACAGTGGCAGAGGCGGAGCCTCTTCCAGGCCTACCTGGAGGATGAGCCACTATTGAGTGGACGGAGGGCACCCTCAGGAACGTGCAGCTGCATGGGAGGGGTAGCTCGGGTCAAACCTGCACGAAGCCACCAGCGCCTGCAGGAATGCAAGAAGAAGATGGGACTGACCGCAGGAGGCTGAAGGAGAAGGTGGCAGCCTTCAGGGCGGCACGTGCTGGCACTGGTGGGGGCCCGAAGTGGTGTTGCAGCTGACCCCAATGGAGGAGACACTGGTCGCGCCATGCAGCCGAAAGTGCCATTGCGGGCGATCCAGGCGGAGGATTCCAGACAGGTGGAAGCCCATCACTGCACGGTATGACATGGTGGTGGTGTTGGGGGCGGTTGTTCACATGCACTCACATGTACTCTTTCTGTTACAGATCCTGTTCGTCTTCAGGAGACGGTGGTGGTGGTGGGTCCAGACAGTGATGCAGACCTGCTGGACGTGGAGGAGGGACCATCCACCGCCACCAGCCAGCAGGCACTGCAGCAGCATGCACGCTGGGCCAACAACTCTGGTGTCAGTGATCGGGTGCGGGGTGCACAGCCTGTGTCTCAGCAGTCTGGCATGCAGGTATGCCAGCATGCTGTGCCTATGGCAGTGGCACCACTGCACCATTGATGATAGCAGGCCTGCAATGGGCAGTGATAGGTGTGCGTCCCATGACGGACACATGGCAGGCCAGCACGTGCCCCTGGGCCTTCCTGGTTCATACCTGTGTACCAGCATGCTGGCACAGTCCCAGGCTATGCCTGTCAGCACCGGTGGGGCAGCACCGGTGGCTGTGCAGGTGTCCAGCACTGTTGCCAGCATGGAGGTGGAACAGGTGGACCTGGGGGCTCAGCAGTTGGAGGCGGCAGCAGCAGTCGCACACCAGGTCTGGGGTACAGTGTCAAGCAGTGGCACATGTCCACCGCCCTTTGATCTGCCCATACCTGGTCCTGGTGAACAGCGCCCCACCTCAAGGGGTGCTGTGCACTGGACCGCCCACACCCTGGGGGTCACGAGTCATTGGGGCACAGTACCATTGATGCCAAGACACCCGCCTGCTGCAGGAATCAGTACAGCTGCAGGGGCGGTTGCAAGGTCCGTGGAGGCACTGTCTGTGTCCGTGGAGTGGCACAGCAGGGAGTGTGCTCGGGACCGAGCCGAGCTGGTCCTTGCGCGGACAGGTGTGACCGCCGCCATTGACAGGCTGACCCAGGCAGTGGTCTCTGTCGCGACGCATTGGGCACACTGTCAGGTGCCCCTGTACCGCACACCCCCCACAGTGCGCCTCCACCCGTCCTCCGGTGTCGTGTGACACCAGGCCTGTCGACGCCGGTTCTGCTGTGGGCATCCGAGCACCCCTGGTGCACGCTTGTTCGGCATGATGCAGACCCTGTGCGGGCAGGTCGCGTTCGCACAGTGGGACCCCTGGTGGTGCAACAGCGCCACCCCTGTAACCCTGCTCAGCCTGCCAGTGCTGCTGGAGCCCGGCGGGGCGGCCCACGCATCCGTGGTGGCCGTGGGATAGTGCTACATGACTGAGCTGTCTCCAGTGGGTCCTGTCTGGTGCTGCCCTGTGTGCAATGTGTGTCATGGTGGGCAGTGCACTGCTGGGTGCTCTGCTCACCACGCTGACACGCGACCACCTGCACTCTCCCAACTGCTGTCCACAGGTGCGTGTGCATGATGATGCCTGCATTGCACTGTACACCAAGGTGCAAGGGTGCCCAGGTCCTGACACACGTACTTGGACGGTACAGGTGGCGGGGGTGGTCGGTGGTGCTGTGTGTTGGCAATGTCGTTTCTGCAGTTCTGTGCTTCTGCCCATGTATGCTGCCTGGTGTGTGTGTGTGTACATATGAGTGCTCACCCCTCCCTGATGGTGTGTTGGTATGCCTGGAACCTTCAACTCCCCTGACCTTCATGCACGGTGTGTTCCCCTGTGTGCCTGTGGTTTGCGCATGGACAGTGTTGCTTGCACATGTCCCCTTGACTTACCTGTGTTGGGCATAGTGCTCTTCTACAATGGTGTCCCAGTGCAGCTGGGCCTGCCGGGTCAGTCGGGGGTCCCTCCGTCCTAGGGGGGGCTGCTCATCACCAACATCACCGGTGCCACTGGCGTCCCCATCGCTGTCCCCCTCTTCGACCTGTACGGCTATCCCATGGTCTTTGGCCATGTTGTGCAGGATGCAACAGGCCAGGAATATCCCACAGGCCTTTTGGGGGCTGTACTGTAGGGCACCGCCGGAGGTGTCTAGGCATCGGAAGCATGCCTTGAGCATCCCAAACACCCGCTCTATGATGTTACGTGTTGCGGCATGTGCCTCATTGAAGCATAGCTGTGCTGGGGTCGTGGGGCACCGGTACGGTGTGAGCAGCCAGGGACGGAGTGGGTATCCGCAGTCACCTGTGTGGAGATAGTGGAGAGCAGTGTCATGTCAGGTCCATATTGCCCATATCCTTGTGTGCCACTACCATGGCACCTGTGTCATTCCCACCCTTGCCCAGAGTTTGCATTCCATACATGTGTACTCACCCACTAGATGACCCGTGGGGATGTCCCCACTCTCGAATCGATGGCACAGTGCAGACTGGTGCCATATGAAGGCATCATGTGCTCCGCCAGGGTGTGTGGCACAGACATTGATAATGCGCCCAGTGGCATCACACACCACCTGGCAGTTGGCACTGGAAAACCCCTTTCGGTTCCGATATGCCTGGCCATCGGGGCCAGGTGGTGTGTGAATGGCCACATGGGTGCAGTCTATGGCCCCTAGCATGCCAGGCATACGTATACCCTGTGGAACTCCTGCATGTTTGCTGTACGTCTGCCGCGTGCTGGGGAAATGGATGTACTCCGTAGCATGAGACAGCAGCGCTGAGGAATTGGGTGAGGATGCGTGACGGGCCGACTGTGTAATGCCTGTGGTGTCCCCTGTCGGCCTCTGGAAGGTGCCCGTGGCGAGCAGGCACATGCAGGCTGTCACCTTGGTCTCCACAGACAGAGCGTGACTCCATTGTGAGGGTGCCTGCATCACATCACTGCACAGCTCACAGAGCCGTCTCAGTATTGCCCTGTTCAGGCGGTGCCGGCCCACGATCTCGACATCTGTGTACAGCTCAAAGCTGACGCAGGCACGATACCGCCTGTCGGGGGCATACCGCCGACGGGCCCCTCCGTGGCCACGTCCCCCTGCAGCATGGTGTCTCACCCCCCTCATTACAGCTTCCATGTGGAAGCTGGCACTGTCCATCTCCCTGGCTTCTGCCCCCCCGGCTGCTGTTCCTGTGTTACCCCCGCTGCCCCCACTGCTGCTTCCACTGCACCAGGCACCCCCCGCTGGCCTCTCTGTCCTCCTGGACCCACTGTCCCTGTCTGCCCTTCCAGCTTCTCTCTCTCTCTCTCTCTCTCTGTCTCTCTCCCCCAGTTTGCGGCCTGCTAGGGTTCTTGCACGCTTCCTTGAGCCTTTTTATTTTGGCTCAATTCTGCTACTGCGCAACTTCCGGCTGAGCCACTCTTGCGCATTGCGCAAGTGTTCAAACATCGCACGCGACTTTATGCATGGATTCCGCCTTCGGGTTGCGATGCCTTCATTTCCATTGCGCTTGTTGCTCAGCATGTTTTCGGTGGCGCAACTGGCCCCTTCTGAATATTGCAGAATGGCGCATTTTTGGAGTTGCGTACACGCAACCCTGTTGCGCATGGCGCAACCCTTTTGAATATCTGGGCCTATGTCTCTATATTTATTCTCAGATTTCCTTTTTTTTTTTTTGCTAATGGTAATTGATCCAAGTTTCTAGGGTAGGTCTAGTCAATTCATTTTTTATCTCCATTCTTTCCTTTTTGTTCATATTAGCAAATAACATATGGCTGGGGATAGTATATTTTGTAAGACTGGTTTCATAACACATCCACCATGGAGTCTCAGTAACATAGTATTCTCCAATTTGATTCATCGGGGCAGTTTGATGGTATTTCCAGAAATCTGGAGGTTTTAGTCCTGCTTTTGTATATGGAGTTTTAAGTTTATTTATATTCTTGCCTTTTTATTTTTCCATAGGAATTTTTGAACTATCTTACCAAGTTTCTTAAACCAACTGCTATTTATAGGTACTGGCTGTAAAGTAGATAAGATTTTTGGAAGTACCCATTTCTCCAACGTACGTTCATCTTTTCCTACCAGTGGAGTAATATTCCAATGTATTAGCTAATTTTTTTGTTCGAGTTAATAAAATTCCTAAATATTTCATTTTTTCTTGTTCAAATCTAAAAGGATAGTCTTGCAATTGTGAAAAAGTAGTTTTAAGACTGATACACATTGCCTCCTATTTGCCCCAGTTAATTTTATATCCAGAAACAGGTCCAAATTCCCTTATAGAATTCATGATAGTGTTAATAGAATTACTTGGCTCTCTCAAGTATAAGAGAACATCATCTGCATATAAGAACATTTTTAATTGCCTGCCATCAGCATCAACCCCATCTATATCTTTATGCTCTCTTATTAAATTAGCCAGCAGTTCAGTTGCTAAAGCAAACAAGACGGGAGACAAGAGGCAGCCATGTCTAGATGTTATAATATAAGACTTTTGCCGATGGGGATTTATAAATTAGTTTAACCGTATTTAAAAAATATAAGCCATACTTTGCTTTCTCCATTACTTGGATCAGATATACCCACTCCACTCTGTCAAATGCATTTTCTGCATATAGTGATATGATCATTGCCTCTTTTTGATTTTCCATAGCCAGTATATTTATAACATTTCTAATATTGTTGAAACCTTTTCTCCCATTAATGAATCCAGTTTGATCACTATGTACAACTGAAGATAACACCTTTTCCAGTCTATTAGCTAGTATTTTTGTATATATTTTATGATCTGAATTCAATAGAGAGATTGGGCGATATGATGCACATAGCTTAGAGTACTTCCCTTCTTTTGGCAAAATTATTATTAAAGGGACACTGTCAACCCCCTTAGACCTCAAATTGTCCCTAGTTTAAAATACACATTTAATTATTAGTCATATTCTGTAGAGATTGCTGGAGTAGCTGGTAGTTTAATTCTGATCACAGTTTTCTTTTTAAAAGTGAAAAAGAGACTGCCCATCATACTAGTGTTACCACACCAAAATGTTTGCTTACATTCCTTAATCAATTCTCGCTGCAGCTTTCCTGGACATGGGGACACCCCCAACACAGTCTAGTCACTCAGGATGCAGTGGTAGGAGAGGAGGCTATTACACCATGAGTGTCTGCTCTGTTTTGGGTGTTCCTAATGTTCATAAAGTATGAAATAAAATTAGATAAAGGATTTGAAACAAAACAAGACAGTGGATGTCCTGTAAGGCTGAGGGAAACTACACCATTAGCATGTATTTCAGTTCTTCTATGAAAGGTGGCAGATTAAACAACCAGCAACACCAATACATTTTAGAGAAGTTAAGCAATTATAAAATGTGGGTTTTCAGCTAGAAACAGTATGATACAAGAATGTATGCTGATCGCACAGCGAAACCTGCACCGCGAATGACAGTACAGCCACAACATTGACAGGTCACTGTACTGTCACCGCGGGACCTGGCACTGCTTTCTGGGGGGGTCTTGCACCCCTTCCCCAAATCAACTCTGACTCAGAGTTGATTAGTTTAGTTACAGGGGGTGCAGGGGGGCAGAGTCACCCCCGCATGGGGAGTCCAGGGGCAAAGTCCCCCGAAGAAAACAAAGTCTGTAGTGAACGGTTTTATGTCGACTGCAATTGCAGTCGACATAAAGCCGTCGCTGTAACGTTGGTTGACAACGAAGTTGTCGAACCGGTGTTGTAAAGCCATGCAAAAAGGGTTGACAGTGTCCCTTTAATGCCTCTTGAAAACTTTTCAGTAAACTGCCCTCTTTTAAGAAAGAATTCTGTTAAGAATGGAGCCAACTCTGAAATGCATATATTGTAAAGCTCCACTGGTAAGCTGTCTAGTCCTCAAGCCTTCCCCTTTTTTAATTGCTTAATTGCATATTTAACATTTTCTTCAGTTTTCTTCAGTTATTGTTTCGGTAAGTCTTTGCTTATCTTGGGTATTTTTTTTTTTTTTGTGGAATCTGTTTTTGCTCCACTTCCCAGAACTCTCTCTGACTACCCCTACTCACCAGCTACTCGCTCTACCACCCACCATGGTCCTGTCTCCTCAGAGGGTAGCTGCCCTCTACCAACCTTCATACCTGTCTAGTCCTGGAGCCTCCCCTTTTTTAACTGCATATTTAACATTTTCTTCAGTTTTCTTCAGTTATTGTTTTGGTAAGTCTTTGCTTATCTTGGGTATTTTTTTTTTTGTTTGTTGTGGAATCTGTTTTTGCTCCACTTCCCAGAACTCTCTCTGACTCCCCCTACTCACCAGCTACTCGCTCTACTGCCCACTGTGGTCCTGTCCCCTCAGAGGGTAGCTGCCTCCACCAACCTTCGTACCGACAATCCCCCAAGCTCTGAGCCCCCTGAGGTAGGGCTGCCACCATTTCTAGTGCTCTATCTATAATCTAGAGTGCCGGCCAAGGTGGTGGAGGGACAGAGGGGGTGGAGACAAGTGCCCGGCATTGGGCATGTGGCGAGGCAGCACCGAGAAGAGCCATCGCCTATCCAAGAGTGGGGATTTTCCTATTGAATTGCCACAGGAGCTCAGCCGTGCAATGACGTCTGCATGACATGCCGTTGATGTTCGCCTCACTCCTCCCTCGTTAGCTCCTTTTACAGCCTGTACCTCTGGTCTCCACCAGAGGCTGCTGCTGTTCCAGAGATTCCCCAGATCCCTCCACAGGGAGAGGAGAGTTGTCCATTGGACACTCAGTTCTCTCCCTCACCTGCCAACCCCCGGTGCCTCGAGCTCATTTCCGAACTTGGGTCACCGGCATGGCATGAGGTGTGGTGTCCAGCGTCTCAACCCTCAGCACCACCGAGCCATGTCTTGGGTATTAATCTGTGGAATATTTAATTTGCTATAATATAATAATTGCTGATAATGTTTCAGTTTATTTCATGTATTTCTGATGCATATTATTTTTCATAATACTTACTAAATTCCTTGTTTGTACTACTGTGGTCAATTAATATTTTACCCTGACTACTAATCTGTTTCATCACTCTTTCTGTTTTCTTCATCTGAAGCAAATATGCTAGAATCTTTCCTGATTTATCAGATTGTGCATAATATTTAACCCTCGTTTGAAGTATTAATCTGTTTTTTTCATTCATTATAGTGTTATACTTCCATTTTAATTCTTCCCATTGTTTAAAGTCCAGTTCCTCCCTTATATGTATATAGCATATTTCAGCACTTTTAATTTCCATCTTTAGTGCTATAATTTTCACCTTTCTTTCCTTATTCCTTTTACTTGTATATTTTATTAATTTACCCTCTCACAAATGTTTTTAATGTGTCCCGTATTATATTTAGGGAAGACTCCTGACCTCAGTTAATTTGTAGGAACATTTTTGTGTCTTCCTTGATAACCTCAAAAAAGTTATTATCTTTAAAACATAACGGGTCCATCACCCAGCACTTGTTTACTATTTTATTCTCCCCATCTTACTTTTATAACAGGGGAATGATCAGATAGTAGAACACCTTCATAAAAAATGTGTATCACCTTCTGCCTTAGAAACTTGTGATCCCAACATCATATCTATCCTAGAATGGGTCTAGTAACTATTTGAATAGAAGGAACATACATGTACATTAAAATTTACATTTTTCCAGAGATCTATTAAACTCAGTGCTTCCATTTTATTATGTATGCATTTGGCTGCTTTCGACAGGGTGGAGTGTGGCCTTATTTTGTCCAACACTTGATTTAAAACTGTATTGAAATCCCCACCTATCACATAAGGTTCAGGAAATTTCGCTAGTTGGAGAAAGAAGTCCATAAAAAATGTATTTATTTAGTTAAAATTTGGTAACCGGGAAAGGCACGCTAAGCAGGGGGCTCATTTTCAGGTGTGACCCAGGGCAGAGATTAGTCGGATGTACAATGGTCGAAAGTAGCAAGCATTAAAACAATCAGGGTTGAACACAGTAGAACAAAATATACAGAACGGTAAATATACATACAAGGTACATAATTGAGGTAGCATAATTTTCAAGGTTCATAGTGCATTTGGTAGTATAATACAATGAACAACTATAAATGGGCAAAAATAAATACATATATATATATATATATTTATTACTGGGCAGGTATAGTTAGGGTTGCACTGTCACTTCTATGTTAAACCCCAAAGCTTGCACTTTAATAACTTTGCAACCGTTTGTCTGATTTGCCTGAAATGTTGCATGCATGGCTTCCAGCCATAGATCTCTGGATCTGAAAAGTTTTGTTCTGGTCAGATGTATAGTTGCAGAACCACAGAGCATCCAAAATGTGAAAAACGGTCAACTTTTGTGCATTTTTCACTCGACCATAATGGACTGAAGAATGCATCTGAGTGGATTCAAATTTGCATGTCTATATGTGAACTGGGTTTAACTGCTGCCTTTTAAAGATTTGGTGAAAAAATATTAATCCATTCAAAAGTTATTCAAGTTTTTCATGTCCTGTTATAGCCTATGGGAAAATTTATATGTGCATTGAGAAAACTTTCGTGAAAACTTTCACGAAAACATTCTTTTGCGCGCGACAACATTCCATTATAAGGTATAGGGAATCAAGAAAACATTTTTGCTGTCGTGAAAGCATTTTTATTTGGAAAACAATACTCCACAACATTGTCCCATGTGTTGTTTTCTTTCTTACTTCATTGTGCCAAGGTGGATTGTGCTTTTGGGCTAAAATTTGCAGGGTGTCAAGCCCTGGTCCCACAGATGTGCCTTTTGGTGGTTTGGTCCCAAAACATTCAACAGACCCATAGTTTCAGCGTTACAAAGTTGAGAAATTTCCCATAGGATAATACTGTGGTGCCCATGGCGCCTTTTGGTGCCTGTATCTTGAAAACAAAGCGAGATGCGGATATTTCACTATGCATAACTTAGGAAGTTTCAAAGTCATAGATTATACCTGCAGTGGAATTTTCTTCCTAGGTTGTACGGTATACGGTTACTGAGATATTGGTAAATAACTGTTATAAGGTTCCTTTTCAGTACTATGGGGCTGCTGTATGGCTCTGTTTTATGTGCAAGTGGGAGCGCAAGGCCCGGAGGACCCGCACTCCCACAGACACATATCATTATGCACAAATGGGCAGTTTGGTGGGAGCATGGGGCCCAACAGGCCAGTGCTCCCACCAACACTTACCAGTTACCAGGTACATTATACTATAACTAAACGGTTTGGTCTTTTTGCTTGACATTTGCAGGATACAAAGGGTGTGTCCCAGAGATGTGAATTATGCTGTTTAGGCATAAAAAAATGTCATCCATTCCATAGATATGCCATAACGAAGTTGCGATTTTTCCCATAAGATAACATTGCGGCACCCACAGCACTTTGCGGTGCCTGTATCTCGGAAACGATGCAAGATGCAGATTTAGTCAACTGATCTCACATGGAGGTTTCGCTGTCCTGATTACAGTGGTGCTTTAATTTTTTTCATAGCTGCTACAGTTCCTGAGATATTGGCAAATTAGTGTTGCAAGTGTTCATTGCCCTATAGGGCTGCTGTGTGGCTCTATAGTTATACATAAGTGGGAGCGCAGGGCCTGGAGGGTTTGTGCTCCCACAGACACATACCATTATGCAAAAAATGGGCAATGTGAACAGAGCACAGGGCCCGGGGGGCCCATGCTCCCACAAACACATACCATTAACCACTTACATTACACTGTCTGAAAAAGAAGGGAAATTCATTGCAAAAAACTCTGTTAATGCATCAGTTAGGGTTGATGTCACAGTGAAAAAAGTCTGGAAATTCGATGTTAAGGTTACCACCCTATCACCCCACCCCCGTACCCTACAGGCACCAACAGGCATTGGGGTGTGCCACAGGGTTGTCAGATCTAACTCTCACCCCATTCTCCTGCACTGTACAGTTTCAGCTTGTTTACACATGGAATGGGGTGAGAGCTGGACCTGACGACCCCATGGCACACCCCAATGCCTGTTGGTGCCTGTAGGGTAAGGGGGTGGGGTGGTGTGGTGGGGTGGTAGCCCTAACATCGAATTTCCAGACTTTTGTCACTGTGACATCAACCCTAACTGATGCATTAGCAGAGCTTTTTGCAATGAATGAAAATATATATACATATCTATCTATCTATATACATATATACATATATATATATATATATATATATATATATATATATATATATATATATATATGTATACATACATACACACACACACACACACACACACACACACACACAAGCAGGCCAGGTATACACTTGCACAAATAAGGACTGGCACATAGAAAGGACTGACAGTAAGTTAGGGGTATAAGGGTGAGAGGTCTCAAAGAAGATGCAGGGAGTAAAGATAAGGGGAGCACAGTGTGCCAGATGGGAGAGAAATGTGTGGGAGAAGGAGGGTGAGGGAGGAGCAGAGAAGGAAGAGAAAGGTTAGAGGAGGGAGGAGCAGAGGTGGAAAGAGGAAGGTGGTGGATGAGGAGGGGAAGGGGAGGAGTAGAGGGAGGGGGCAGGGTGGGGCTAGAAGGGGAGCAGTTGAGGGGGAGGAGCTTTAATTGCTTTTTCAGCATGGCTAGAATGGAGAATAAAAAAATTCAGAATAATCATCATTCGGTCCATATAAGCTACACTAGCTAGAGTAACCTCAATTGATTTAATAATAATGATTTAATAATCACACGGCATATGAGGAGTGCTCCCCCCCCCAAAAAAAAAGATGGCGGCTATGCTGAGCCAGTCAGCAGGAGCTCCTCGTTTGTAAAAACGTTGCCTGCTTGTTATTTTCTAGTTTTTCATTTGTTTTTCCCTGTTTTTGCTCCGGTTCTCTCACCCATTATCTAATGTTCAGCTTCTAGTGTTTCAGTTCTGTGTGTGTAGACCCGTGGATGACCCCGAGGGATAACTTGTTTGGGAAGCTTTGTAGTCATCTTCTAACCTACTGGATGTCCAGGGCTGCTGCTGCCTTGTGGCATGTGGTGGATTGTTGGAGACCCCTCGCTGGGATTGACGGCTGGGATTTTATTGAACCAGCTGGGACCATCATGGGCTGGCATTGCGGTTCTTGTTGCAGCTTTGAACCTCTTGGGGAATTGTGTAATTGTGAGTGACTGTGAGTGACATCGACGGATTGCCTGGGACTACCCTAGAGGTGTACAGGTACTGTTCTGTGTACAGGAGGCCAGCTGGATCCAAGGATTGGAAGAGCAGAGGAAGAGCAGTGTGGTCTGGGAGCTGTGTTGGGTGGGGGGGGGTCTCCTTCTGTGCCTGGGGCTAATAGCTGAACGTGTTTCCCACGACCGAGAGGGAGTTGTCCTTTGGGTTCTCTGGGGAGCTGGAGTGCCGGTTGGGCTTTCGCCTAAATCTCCCGTGGGTCGATCCTTGCCTCTCAGGGGATTGTAGCTGCAGGTTGTGGACGGCTTGGTGTTGGGGCCTGTGAGTTGGTGCAGTTGGGGGGGGGGCTCCCCTTTAGGATTTAGTTTTACACACCCCATCCCGCTGCTACATTGAAGATGTCCTGAGTTTTACCCTGAGAGTTTTTCGGGACTGCAGTTTGGCCTGAGGCCTGCTTTTTCCTGGCCATTGAGGTTTTGTCACTGCGGCAGCTTGACTGAGTTAACTTGGGATTGCCCTTATATGACACTGAACCCTGGATTGATTTTATATATCAGCTCGCCCTCTTCTTTTAGTGGAGGGAAGTGTTTAAATATCATGGTTTTTGTGGCAGTTTTCTCCTTCCCCTGCAAATGACGAGTTAAATGTGTCTGGAAGCTTTTTTTTTTTTTTTTTCTTTTACTGCTGGATCTTCCCCCACTATGTGAGAGGTAGTGGGGGTGACCTATCTTGGACAAAGTAAACCAGAGTGGTGAGAGGACTCTGGTCCACTAGATCTTGTATTTCATAGTTTGTGGTTTGGTGTTTGTTGACTTTATTTTACATATTGTAATTGCGCTGTATTTTGTGGGGAGGGTGGGTATTCATAGGGTTGTTTTGTGAGGGAGGTGTTATAGTTTACATTATTTATTTTTGTATTACAAGTCTCTTTAGGAGTGGGAGAAGTACGGGTGTGTTGGTGTTATTAGTTCTGGACAAACTAGGGATTGAAGATGTGTTGACCTGTCGCTCTCCCAGTCAGGCACTACTGCCCCTTCAAACTCCGAGACCTCCAGCCCTTTTATTGTCCTCCCTTGCCCGCAGCGGTTTATAGCCGCTGCAAGGCATTGGGTATTGTCAGTAAGAGATGGAGGTGGGCTGGGGGTTCTGGACCTCGGGGGCGGGGCAGCTGTGTTGGGGTTGTACAGACCAGGAGATGCCCTGGGACGAAATGGTCTCTGGAACGTGGGTCTCCATATCTAGTTACCATACCCAAGGGCTCCAGGTTTTCTGGGCCGATAGCTCAGCCAGCCCTGGAATCCTGTCCAACTCGAGTGGTGTTATGCAATGCCAGGTCTATTAGGAACAAGACGGCGGTTTTTGCAGCTCTTGTTGGAACAGTAGACCTGGCGTGCATCACCAAGACCTGGCTTGATGACATTGCGGGCCCCATCTTAGAGGCGGCGGTCCCGGTTGGATTCTCAGTGATACACCGCTCGAGATTGGACCGCAGGGGCAGGGGTGTAGCTGTTTGTTTTAGATCAGAATTGGGCCTTACTGGTGTGCCAGTTGAAGGAGTCAGATCATTTGAGTTTACCGTAGTAGCAGGTGTGAGTTGCAGGATCGTTTTCATCTACCATCCACCCGGAGGTGAGAAATTTTTTCTGCAGGAAGTAGCAGACTTCTTCGTCGATATGGCGTTTGAATCACCCAGGTTGATGGTCCTGGGTGACTTTAATGGCTGGGTCAACGATGAACTCTCGCAGTTTGGTCAAGACTTCCTCCAACTTATGAATTTGTTGGGGTTCACACAGGTAGTTGCCTCTGCTACCCATAGCCACGATCACTCACTTGATCTGGTCTTCCTCCTGGGGATCGAGACCTCCGACTTGGTGGTGGAACCAGTCATATGGTCTGATCACCACACTGTAAGGTTCAATTTGCAGGCCCCCCCTTATAGGTCTGCCCCTGTGGAGATGGTCAGATATCACCCATTGAGGGATGTGACCCTGGAAGGCCTATTGGTGGTATTAGACCTATCAGGATTCTTAGGGGCAGGCGAGGATCCAGAGAGTTTAGTTCAAGCCTGTAATATGGCCGTTACTGACGCTCTGGATTCTATCACCCCAGTCTGTGTTCACCCCTCTCTGTCCGCCCTCGGTCCCCCTGGTTTGATGGGACCTTGAGGGAGTTGTGACAAGTGGGACAAAGGCTTGAGCATCACTGAGGGAAATCGACTCTAGATGCCGACCGCCTTAGATTGATAGATCATTATCAAAGCTTCCTGTCCGGTGAGATTGCTGCTGCTCAGAATTGACTAGCTCAGCTGTTTCGACTGTGGACAGGTTGTGCAACCCAACCTGTCTACAGGTTCGAGGTGCTTTTTCACAAGTTAAGTGTGATGAGTTTGAGCAATTCTTTATGGATAAGGTGGCTGACATCAGGGCCGAGATCTATCCAGCGCTCTCTATGGGGGTTGGCGGTGGTCAGTGCACAGTCACTTTGCTCCGGTTTTCTTGGATATCTTTCGACCAGCCAGAGATCATGGACATCATGCAGATTGTCCAGAATTTAAGCCAATATGCTGTAGTTTGGATCCGGGTGCTACATGCCTATTATTGGGGTGTATGGAGTCCATCAGCCTGGTCCTTGCAAAGATTGTGTGGTGCTCCTTACATTCGGATGAGTTCCCTAGCTCCCTGAAGGAGGCAGTGGTGACACTGCTCCTTAAGAAAGCTGCTTTGGACCCAAACTGTTGTGCAAACTACAGCCCCATCTCTAACCTTCCCTTTTTTGGGAAGGTGATTGAGAAAGTGGTTGCGCTGCAACTGGAGAACCAGCTTACCGTCCACAACGTCTACGATCCACTCCAGTCTGGTTTCTGGAAAAGACATAGTACTGAGACAACTCTGGTTTGGGTGCTTAATGATCTCCTGATGGTGAGAGATCAGAAGCACTGCTCCATCTTGGTGCTTCTTGACCTCTCCTTAACGTTTGGCACTTTGGACCATGGGGTGCTGTTTGAGCGCCTGAGTGTTATCTGTGGTCTGGCTGGTCCAGTTCTCAGATGGTTTCAATCTTTCCTAGCCAGCAGATCTCAGAGGGTGGTGGTGTTTTTTTTTCCTCTGACTCATTCACTCTGCCGTGCGGGGTCCCTCAGGGCTTGGTGCTGTCCGCCATGTGTTCGCAGTGTACATGCTGCCCCTCGGAGACATTGTAAGACAATATGGGCTGAGGATTCACTGCTACACTGATGATACACAGCTCTATCTGTCTTTTGCACCCGACCAGAATAGTGCGGGCTCAATGTTTAACAGCTGTCTGGTGGTAAATCCATGAATGGATGAAATCTAGCTGGTTGAAATTGAATTCTGGAAGACTGAGGTGTTGGTGGTGGATCTGAGTCACTGGATAGAGAGGTCGGTAGTGGGTTTACCCTCTGGGCTTTGGCTTGACAGTGTACAACTATCTTCCTCTGAACTGGTGCGTGATCTGGGGGTGGTGTTTGATGATGGGCTGACACTACATGCGCTGGTGTCAGCAGTCATCAAGTCCTCCTTTTATCATCTTAAGAACATCGCCAGAATTAAGCACCTTGTTCCATCCAGTGATTTGCCTATGATCCACGTTTTTGTGACTTTGCGCCTTGACTACTGCAACTCCCTTTATCTGGGGCTGCCGGTATTTGATATCTGCCACTTGCAGCTTGTGCAGAATGCTGCGACACGTTTGTTGACTGGGACTTCTCGTTCTAGTCATATTACTCCAGTGTCGCGCAATCTGCACTGGCTGCGTATACAGTGGCGGATCACTTTCAAGGTCAGTCTTCTGACCTATAAAGCTCTGCGCAGACTGGGTCCGAGCTACCTGCAACAGCTCCTGACTCCCTACAGCCCTGGTTGGCCTCTCCGCTCAACTGACAAGGGGCTGTTAGAGGTTCCCAGGGTGTGGTTGAAAACATCTGGGGCCAGAGCTTTTATGTTCAGTGCCCCATCCCTGTGGAACTTTCTACCTTGTCAGATTAGAGAGTGCGGGACTGTGGAGAGGTTTAAAACAGGCCTGAAAACATATTTGTTCAAACAGGCATTCAGTATTTAATATGGGATCTTTGGATAATTTTAAAGAGCAGCTGACACCTTCAGATAAACTTTAGCAAAACATAACCTTTAGACACAATCAAGCTTGTATTTCACATTAGTTCTGCATTTCTCCTCCCCATTATTAATAACTGAGATCATTTGCATGAAAACATGATCTTTGCTCCTGAAGAGTGCATCTATTCCTTCTGCTTTCTCCCTACCTGAAATAATAATGCATCCCTTGTGACATCACAGGTACTCCCATGACAACAGATTGTGATATCACAACAGAGGATTATGACCTGAAGTGAGGAGTAAGCCATAGAGGCAGATGTACTCTAAAGGAACTCTTAAGGGTTAAAGATCATGTATTCATGCAAATTTCCCCACTAAGAAATGATGGGGAGGAGAAATATATAGAATATCTAGGGAATGCAGGCAGAATTGTACCTAATTATTTTGTTTTTTAAAGTTTCCTTCTAGGTGTCATTAGCTCTTTAATTGAAGTATTTAAATTGTACTGTAAATAATTTTTAAGTGAGCTGTTTTGTTTTTATGATGTTTTAAGTATGTACAGTGCTTTGATTTTAAGAATTGCACTAAATAAATAAAGCATTATTATTATATTAAGAATCTGTCCCCTTGAGCTTTGTATGTCTGTGTTTTTCAGTTTCCGTTTTTTAGAGAACATAATCGCTACCCTTCTGGCTTTACTATTATAGCTAGCATGTATTCCTAACCCACCCCATACTCTCCTAAATTTTTCAGATTCTGTTTCAGTAAGGTGGGTTTACTGCAGCGGGAGACAATCTATACTTCTCTTCCTTACATGATTTACTATCTTCTTTCTTTAGCGAAAGTAACCAACGACTGGGTCTCTGCTACAGATGCTAAGAAGATAACTGGAGCAGTCTTTTTGGATCTTAGTATAGCTTTTGATACTGTTGATCACAACCTGCTAGTCAATTTCCTCACTAACTTGGGTGCCACGTCCTCCACTACCCAGTGGTTCTCCAGTTACCTAACAGGGAGATCCCAGAAAGTAAAAGCCGATGGCTTTTTCTCTGCCTGTTTGCCAGTTGTCAGAGGAGTCCCCCAAGGCTCCATTCTAGGCTCTATCTTGTTTTCATTGTACATTAATGACCTTGACTCCAACATAACTACGTCCAATCTGCATTTCTTTGCGGATGACGCTGTACTGTATACCTCTGGCTCACCATTATCTGAAGTTAAGGGGGTGCTTCAAGCGGACTTTGGCCAACTTGAACATAATCTAATAAAGGCAAAGCTTCTGCTTAATGCAAAGAAAACCAAAGCTATGATATTCTCTCGTAGTACCTCCGAAGGCACCTCCCATACCCCGCCTAAAGACTTTATTGTTACCACGTTAAGCGAACCATTGGAAGTCGTTTCCAAATTTAAATATCTGGGTATCTAGATTAACAACAAGCTCTCTTTTGATGACCATATCAAGGACTTACCCAGGAGGCTCAAAGCCAGGCTAGGTTTCTTCTTTAGAAATAGGCCCCTTTTCCCCCTCGAGACTCGAAACAGGCTTGTTCAGGTTACTTTTCATCCCCTTCTTGGCTATGGCGATGTAATTTACTCTTCCACTACTCTCGCTAACCTAAGCAAACTGGACATCCTCTACCACCGTGCGTTGCGGTTTATTACCAACTCCCCGTACCATTCACACCACTGTGACCTGTACGCAGCTGTTGTCTGGACATCTCTCACCACTAGACGCTTGCTCCATGCTGGTCTCTGGACCCTTAAGTTGCTTTTGCACAAACTACCGAGTTACCCATCATCTCTCATCTGTATTTCTCACAGTGCATACTCTCTCAGGAAATCTGACTTCATTCTGCTGGACATACTGTACCTAGGACACGGACCTCCTTTGGTAAACGCGCTATTGCACATGCTCTTCCCTCTGTTTGGAACCAACTCCAAACCAAGCTGAAACTAACTAGCACAGTTTCAATTAACTTCTACAAAGTGCTAAGTGCAGCTAAGATAAAAGATATCCGCAACTGTTATTAAGCCCCTTCCTATCCCTATGTTTGCCTTATGCATTTATGTGTAAGACCTTCATCGCCCTTATGCATGCTGCTTACTTATTGTTCACACTACAATTTAACCAAGCGATAACTACATTCTCTTAGCTTCTGACTTCCAAGCTGTGACCACTACTGCAAGAATCCCACACCTGCTCCCCTTCTCCGTCCTATTCTTGGCTCTCTCTCCATATATATTACTTCTCTCACTCTTGCCAAGCCTCGATTACTTTGTTTATCCTTTATTCCCTGTTGCTGCTCAATATACTAAAATCATTTATTGCAAACACCAGTTACCCTGCCTTGTACTGCTGGCATGCTACCCTTAAGTGCTTACACACTAGGTACCATATGTTTTCTCACTAACTATTGTCTTCCGATGTTGTATCCTTTTATGTAATATCCTGCTTGTTCTAAGTGTACACATGAATGCATGTTATACTATTGTTCTATCAAGTATTTCATTTTATGTAATGTTCTTCATCAGTGTACATGTCTCAGGACCTCCTTGTGAGTGAGCTTGCTCAATGGAGTTTTCCTGCAATAAACTTGAACTTGAAACTTTTAACTGGAGTTTTAATCCCATTTATAGTCCAAGACTTAGGGTAGGATTCACAAATGCACCGGCGCAAAGCAGATGTGCCAAGCACAGACAGAGCAATTCACAGAGGCATGCGCAATGGGATGCACTGAGCGCAGCCCCTCTGTGAATCACCCAGAAACAGTACAGCGCAATTGGAGATGTGCCAGGACGTGCTGGATGCCCTGAGTCACACAGGGGAGCTATTCGGAGCAAGTGGAGCAAGCCAGCAGGGCAAGAGGGAGCAACCACGAAGCTGGAACAATGAAACTCACAGACACAGGGGCTGAGAGCAACATGTTTATAAAAGTGAAAAATCAGATAAAAAAACTGTGCAACACAAAAGTGGAACAGCAAACAACTGGAACAACACCAAACAGAGAAAAGGAATGGCAGGGATGGGAAGGAGGGCAGGAAGGGGACAGTAACAGGGGGCTATGTGCATTAACTATTTACAAGGGACGGCCCCAATAAGAGGCAGGAGGCCACTACTGATGCAGTGCCCTGCCACGCAACACCCTGGCATGGCCACATAATGGGAGCCACCGCAGGGCACCCAACAGTCCTGGACAGTGGGCACAGGGCCGACTGGATGGCCACATGTATCCTTTGGTCCACATCCAGAAGTCCACCTCTCCCAGCCACAGCATGGCGATCCTGGAGACCTACAGCAACAACAGAGAGAACACACACTGAGGGCCTGAACATGGATGACACCCCCACCCAGCAGTAACCCACAGCAACTAAAATGCAGCAATAGCAGAATGCACCGCTCACCTGCCCCTGGAAGGGCACCAGGCCTGGCACCCATGATCCTCCTCCTCCTCCTCCTCACCTCAATGGCATCCACGGCCCTCTGCCTGGCTTCTGGCCCTGCAAAACACAACAGACAGCACCATGAGTCAACACAGCGGTGCCAGAAACACACCACAACACTGACATGCACAGGTGATGAAGGGACAGCCAGACACTGCCACTGTGCAGGTGCACTGCTACAGTGCCCCCCCCAAGGTGCCGGCCTGTGTCCATACAGCAGACAGTGGTAA
The DNA here is from genome assembly GCA_016271365.2 of Neoceratodus forsteri. Classification (NCBI taxonomy): domain Eukaryota; kingdom Metazoa; phylum Chordata; order Ceratodontiformes; family Ceratodontidae; genus Neoceratodus; species Neoceratodus forsteri. The sequence continues at coordinate 1,232,146,682 of CM028129.1, read as the reverse complement.
CAAGCTGTGCAGCCCCCAGTGGCCTGCATGCAGACACAGCACTGCACAGTGCCCCCCATGGCACACATGATATTGCTGCACTGGACAGGTGCAGCCACTGCCACGTGTGCAGGATGCCTGTGACCCATATGGGTGCCCTATGAGGGCCTCAACACACACACCCAGCATGCGCCACAAAGGGAGCCAGATGAGCAACACCTACCTGGCCTTGGCAGTGCATCCCTCCATGCACGGTGACGCAGCTGCGCTAGTCTCTCTGGGTCCTGCCTCTGGAGGTAGCCAAACCGATGCCTGCACTGCTCCCCAGTGCGTGGCATCCTGGTGCACCGCACAAGCCTATGGGCAATGGAGGCCCACACCTCAGCCCTGGGCACATGGAGGTCATCCTGCCCAAACAGCTGCCCCTCCACAGACAGGACAAGAGCCACCAGATGTAGCAGCTCCACCTGGGACCAGTTCATGGCCCTAAGTGTCCTGTGCCCCCACCCCGCAGGCATAGCAAGGGTGGCCGGTGGAATGGACAGGGTACCACGGCGGCAAAACACACGCTGCAGAGGTATCAGGATATGTCCATGGCAAACTGCACAATGTGCCCCCCTGGGGCAGCTGCAGTGTTGCCCCAGCCATGGACCGGTGGCCATACATGGCATGTGCACTGTCCCCAGTGGACCATGTACCATGGGGCACGGCTACCTGTGCCAGGACAACCACCTGCAGACCACCGCCCAGAACATCAGTGGCACAGAACCTGGGGGGGCAACAGACAGAGACAGATGGATGCAGGAACTTGTGTACCCACAGGCATGACTAACACCTGGATGCTTCTCCCCACAGTAGCCAGTATGTCAGAAGAAGCAGGTGCCACCACCAGGCGGTGACCAAACTTCACCAAGGAAGAGGAGAGGGCGCTCATAGAGTCATGCCACCTATGCCTGGATGTCCTCACTGGCAGGGGAGGCAGCTGGATGGCATGGGCAGCAGGCTGGGAGGAGGTGGCCTGGCAGGTGAATGCCGTGGCACCGTACAATTGCACGGTCCAAAAGTGCCATAAGCACTGGAATTATGGGTGCAGGAGGGCCAAGGAGAAGGTGACCAACATCCAGGCCTCCCTGCAGCGGACAGGGGGTGGCTCGAGCATGGCATAACAGCTCAGCCCGAACGAGGCCCTCCTGGCTGCCAGTGTGTCCCAGACAGCCATGCAGGGTGTCCCAGGTGGTGGATCCCAGACTGGTGGCAGCCCATCGCAGCATGGTGAGTAGCTGTGTGTCCTAGACAGGCCCGCCCACCCGTGTGTCACGGTTGCCATGCCTGTCCCTGCATGGTGTGCACTGTCACTGTATACCCAGGCACAGCTTCCCGGGGATGGTCGTGCCTGGCCTGACATGACATGCCCCGTGGTGCAGCGGGTGCTATGCTGTAGCACCGGAGGGCACATGTCCACTGTGCATCCATGTGGCCTGTGACACCGCTGCCACACAGTGTGCACAGTGGGACAGTGACAGGCGCGACCATTCCATGGCCTGCATAGAGCTGTCACGCCATGGCCCTGGGGTGGTCAGGCCTGCGGCCCTGGCACCGTGTGGACGGCCGTATTCTGTTGTGCATTACCAATGTGACATGTGTGTACTGTGCATTAACCAGGTTCTCCCTTCCTCTCTCCACAGCACCATCATGCCTCCAGGGTGTGGCCATGGCTGCATGTGATGCCCTCGCGGGCAATGGTGCAGGCCCATTACACGGGGCCGATGACACCACCGTGGATGACTCTGCACCAGCCCCATCCATGTCCTGAACAACACCGGTCATGGCCCCAGTGCAGGTGGGCCCTGCGGCCCCTCTGCCAGTGCTGGTGGGACAGCCGGTGGGTACATTGATTGGTTGGGGAGCCTGTCTGGGTTGTCTGATGCTGACCCAGATGATGCGGTGGACATTGCTGATGCCCTCCTTGTGCTCACCAGTGGCATGCAGGGGGAAGGACTTGGCACCACTGCATGCATCACCGACACCACCGATGCAGACATGGCTGACAGCGGTGTACACATCACAGAGTTGCCTGTGCACGTGGCCCTGGGTGTCACTGATGTTCCCACTGTGCTGGGTGCAGGTGCAGATGCAGCACAGCTGCCCGCAGCTGTAGGTGCTGTGCTTCCTGCACCACTGCCCAGTGCAGTGCCGGCAACGTCGGTGTCATCCGGGCAGGGTGCTTCAGTGCATGCACCCACTCCAGTGGCCCTGGAGGACACCACCCATAGGCAGTCAGTGGCGGTGCCCAGCCAAGCCCCGGCCATGTTGCAGCCTGCCAGGGCGCAACCACCGCCTATGGATGCACTGGGACAGGTTGATACATCCCCAGCTCGTTGGCGACGCCACCGTGATGCATCACCCGCCGACGACATGGAGACCTACCTTGCCCTCCTGAAGGCAACTGTGGAGGGGCAGGAGGCCCTCCGTGCAGAGTTCCATAGCCACAGGGCTGTGATGGTCCAGGAGCATGAGTCCACAGCTGCTTGGCATGCACAGATGCTGGCAGAGACACGCATCATGTGGGTGGGCATGACTGCAGCTCTGGAGCAGATTGCAGCAGCTGCGGAGGTGGTGGCTGCATCCTCAACATGCTGTGGACATCGTGTGTCCAGTCAGATGCCCAGGAGCATGTCCTGCATGCCCTGCAGCGGATCCAGATGAAACCTCTACTGCTGACTCTGTTGCCACTTGCCTCCACGCCCACTGTCCATGGCTCGGCCGGTGACCATGGGATGGCCACTCCACTGGGTACCTGTTCACAGTCTCAGTGCAGCACCCCTGCAGGGTCACAGGAAACACCCCCTTTGGCTGGTGGTGGCACACCCGCCACCACCAGCCATGGCAGATGCCGCCCCCATGTCTGTGGCGGCCGGGGGACCACCCTGTGATGCCCATGTCCCCGGGTCTGTGGTGATGGGATGGCACACCCATGTGTACTGGACACCTGCAGGTGGTGCCAGTGGTGGTGGCAGTGTGTGGCGGTGCCAGTGGTAGTGTGTGTGGCGGTCACCTGCCCCACAGCCATCTTGGCACCACTCTGTGCTACCTGTGCAGGATGTCCTGTGTGTCTGTGTGCACCACTGTTGTGCCATGTATCATGGGAATGATGAGTGTGTTCTGATGTCTGCTGTGCCTGTTTGCAGGCTGCAGTGCACACTGACCCGTGACATCTGCGACATGGCCTGGGTGATGCATGGGTGATGCATGGTTGTTGCATGCCTGGTGTGTGTGTGTGTGTCTGTGTGTCTCCCATCGTGTGTGTGTGCGCCTGTGTATGCACCACTGTGCGGCGTCTGGTGTCCACTCTGCCCACGGCATGCATTCCCTACACCTTGGTGCACACACCTGCATGCATGCATACATACATACCTGCATACTCACCTGCATGGCCCAAAGTGTTCCTCCACCACACACCTGCGGTAGTCCCATGCTCTGTCCACCAGCCTTGGGTTCCTCTGGCCCTGCCTGGCTTCGTCTCCCTGGCCCTCAGGGGGTGCTCTGTCCATCCCCTCCTCCACCCCTCCTCCTCCCTGGAACTGTCACCTTCACCGGCCTCGACAGGTATTCCACAGTCTAGAGCCATGTTGTGTAGCATACAACAGGCCAGGAATATGCCACAGGCCTTCTCAGGGCTATACTGTAGGGTACCACCTGACTGACACAGGCACCGGAATCGCATCTTCAACATGCAGAAGACACGCTGTATGATGGCACGTGTCACGATGTGTGCCTCATTGTAGTGCTTCTCTGCCACTGTTCCAGGTCATCGGAAGGGGGAGAGGAGCCAGAGCCTCAGTGGATAAGCAGCGGCTCCTGTGGGGGTAGACATGTGTCCGTTAGTACATTGGGTTCCACTGTGGCATGTGCCCTGTCCTCAACCCTGGCTTCAGTGGTGTGTGCACCTGTCCTGCTCTACCACCCATGCATCCCCATTCCTGGCAGTCCTGTATCCCTACCCCAGCTGCACCAGCATGCTCCCATCTGTCATGTGGTGCATGGTGCTTGCATGCCACCCTGTGTCCGCCTGTGTACCCTTGCACACCCCTGCTGTCCCAGGGCCCATGCACCTGCTTCACACTGCCCACGGCCCACCCCATGCGTCCCGGCCTTAGGGCCCTCCTGTGCTGTTGGTGCCCTGTCACATGTACCTATCAGATGGCCACTTGGTATGTCCCCATCCTCGAACCTCATGCACAGTGCTGACTGGTGCCATATGTATGCATCATGTGCGCTCCCAGGGTGTGTGGCGCAGACATTGGTGATGCGCCCTGTGCCATTGCACACCACCTGGCAATTCACAGAATGGTACCCCTTCCAGTTGATGTATGTGATGGCATCATCACCAGGTGGTGCGCGGATTGCCACATGGGTGCAGACAGTGGCCCCATGACACCTGGCATGCGTGCCACCCTGTAGAACCCCTGCTTTGCTTCTCTCCGCTCCACCTGCATGCTGGGGAAATGGATGTATTCCGAAGCATGCAGTAGCAGTACGGTGAGGAACTCTGTGAGGAGGTGGGACGTAGAGGCCAGTGGTGTCCCCCGTAGGCCTCTGGAAGGTTCCTGTGGTGAGCAAGCACATGACCGTTGTCACCTTGGTCTCCACCGAGATGGCGTGACCTCATGCAGTGGGTTCCTGCATCACATCATGGCACAGCTCACAGAGCTGCTCAGCAAGGCCCTGTTCAGGCAGTATCACCCTACTGTCTCCACCTTGGTGAGCTGCTCGAGGGACAGCCTGGCACGATACCACCGTGGTGCTGGCCGCCTATGGTGCCTTCCAGCGCCCTGCCTCCTCCTCCTCATTAGTGCACCTGCTATGGTGACTGCTGCTGGGTTCATTTGTCTGTGGGGTTGTCTGTGTGGCCCTCTGGCTTGGTGTGCTGGCTGGTCTCTGTCTCTGTCTCTCTCTCTCTCTTTCTCTGTCTTCCTCTCCCCCTCTGGCTCTGGCAGTGTGCTGCTGCAGCTATTCCATTAACGACCTGCAGGTGGGCTAGACTTAAGTCTCCTTCTTTTGTACTTATCTTTCTATGGCGCATCTTGGCTTTGCGCTGGAGATACACCATAGATGCGCCATGGATATGCACTGTGAATCGGGTTGCGCTGTGTATGCATGGGTATGCCCCCTGTATATGTGCTGCATGTCATTACATTGCGCCTATGGCACATGTCGTTCAGCGCAGGGCATCTCAGTTGTGCTGGCACAGTCACCGTGTTTCTGAATCATTTTACGGCGCATTTCTGGCTTGCTCCGGCGCATCTGAGTTGCACTGGGTGCATCTCTTTTGTGAATCCTGCCCTTAATCTTTATCTCTTCCATCAGATTATTAATTCTGATCTATTACAGTCAAGCACAAAAGCCCTTAAAACCCCACCATTTGATACACCCACATTGATATTTGAAATTAGAAAAATTCCAACATCAGGTGGCACCCTTCGCTCAACTTCAGTCAGTTGCTGAGCATGGAATCCTATTCCTTTTTGCAACAATACTGTGACGTTAATAAACTTATATTTAATTTTATACTGTATCTTTATTGAAAGGAACACCCACAACTGCCCCTGCCTCTTTTAGTTATTCCCCTTTTCTCATTATTCTTGAATCCCCCTACACCCCTATTCCCTCCTCCCTTTCCCACCCATTCACAGTCATCCCCCAACTGACCCTGTACCCCAGTTGGTTCACAAAATGGTGCCTATTCCACCTCTGAGCTCTCCACTCCCCAATTCTCTTGTTTTTGTAATCTACCTGTCATGTTTTTATTAGACTTCTATTCAGATGCTCTCCTGTGTTTCCTCACACCCTCCTTTTCTTCCCCTTTTTTCTTCTTTTTCCATTCCTTCTTTCTCCCCTCTTTTTTCTACCTTTCCCTTTCCCTTTCTGTAACATGTTATTTTTATTCTGTAGGCCCTCTTTCTCTGAGTCTGAGCTGTTTCTAGAGGCTCCTAATTCCAGTACTTTAAAGACGTATTTTCCACCTCACGGGGAATATCAAATATCTTTACTGCCCCCATATACAGTAAGTTATACGAACATATGAAATTACTGGCAGAAAAAGACCCACAGGTCTATCAAGTCTGCCCAATTGTGCAGCTCTTAGTTTCATTTTACTACAGCTGCCCTAGCCCCACCCAAACCTCTCCCTTCCTCCCCTTTCCTGGTCTTTCCCCCCTTTGTGTTCTTGTCTATACTAATCCTGCCCTTGACTCTACCCCAACCTCGCTTAAAGCTATCCACTATCCTCAGTTTGATTAACTCCTCCGGCAGTGTGTTACATCTCGACACCTCATCTCCCTCCTGAACCTTCCCCCTTCCAACTTCAGACAGTGCCCCCCTAGTGACCCTTCCCCCCTTTAAGTGGAACAATCCTCCCTCTCTGACTTTGTTTATGCCTTTCAAGTACTTAAAAGTCTCTAACATGTCCCCACTTTCCCTTCTCTTTTCCAGCGAATACATGTTGAGCTCCCTCAGTCTTTCCTCATACGGCAACTCCCCCAGTCCCATGATCATTTTCATAGCCCTGCGCTGTACCCTCTCCAGTAATCTTACATCCTTTTTGAGGTATGGGCACCAATACTGTAATACAGTACTCCAAGTGTGGCCTCACCAGTCATCTATACAAGGGCAGGATGACCTCCTCCTTTCTAGAGGTGATCCCTCTGGCAATGCACCCCAGCGTCCTAGTTGCCCTTGCTGCCGTCCTCTTACACTGTGCTGATACCTTCATGTCCCCTGTGACTACTACCCTGAGGTCCCTTTCCTCCTCTGAAGCTGTTACCTGCACTTCCCCCAGCTAGTAGCTGGTCCTGGGATTTCTTGCTCCGAGGTGCATGACCTTGCACTTCTTAACATTAAACCCTAACTGCCACTCCCTAGACCAGTGTTCAAGTTTAGCTAGATCCTTCCTGAGTGCCTGCCTCTCTTTCTTATTGTCCACTTATGCACAAATTTTAGTGTCAGCTGCGAACAGGCTGATCTTACTCTCGACCCCCTCTGCAGTGTCTCCAATGAAGACATTGAACAAAATAGGGCCCAGCACTGAACCCTGTGGCACACCACTTCTTACTGGCGTTGGCTTGGATGTCTGCCCCCCTTACAACTACCCTCTGTTGTCTGCCCTGCAATCAGCTCTCAACCTACCCCACCAGTTTCTCCCCCACCCCCATGCCCCTCAGCTTGCTCATTGACCTCCCATGGGGCACCGAGTTAAAAGCCTTGCTGAAGTCCAGGTACAGGACATCCACAGCGTGACCTTCATCAACCGCCCTTGTGACCCAGTCGAAGAAGTCAGTCAGGTTAGTTTGGCACGATCTACCCAAGACTAACCCTTGCTGTCTCTCATCCTGTAGACCATTACTATCAAGAAAGGTCATCAACCTCTCCTTCAGAATGGTCTCCATCAACTTCCGCACTATGGAAGTCAAGCTTACCTGTCTGTAGTTGCCCAGTTGATCCTTGGACCCACTCTTGAGAAGGGGCACCACTTGAGCCATCTTCCAGTCCCTGGGTACCTTCCCCGTCTCTAAGGAGGTGTTGAAGAGGTCCATCAGGGTGCCTGCCAACACCTCCACCAGTTCCTTCAGGACTCTTGGGTGTACCCCGTCTGGTCCTGGTGCCTTGTGCACCCGCAAGGCTTTAAGGCCCTTCAGAACTCTATCCTCTTGGATGACCCCATCTGTTATCATTGACCCCCTTCACCCTTGTCCCCTTTTCCCTATGGTATTGGGCCATCCCTTTCTTTTGTGAACACTGAGCAGAAGTACTCATTGAGTGCCTCTGCCTGTTCTTCCCCTTGTTCTGTCCATCCCCCATCCCTCTTGATTCTAACAATGTCATGTCTATAACTCCTCTTCTCCCTTATGTATTTAAAAACCCCATTTTCCCCCTCTCTGATTCCCTGAGCCAACTTCAGCTACTTGGCTGCCTTGACTGACCTGGTCACCTCCCTAGATGTCTTTGCGAACATCTCTCTATCCTCCTCATGCCCCCGATTTTTTGAACTTAATGAAGGCCAATCTTTTCCCCATCACCTTCCACTCCACTTCCTTACTGAGCCAGCTAGGTTTTTTGGATCTGGACTGCTTACTCTGAGATTTGGCACACGTGTTCGTGGCCTCATTCATGCCTTTCCTAATGACTGCCCACTTCTGTTCAGCATCCATCACTGGGTTAATTTTAGCTAAATACCCCTTTAGGATGCTGCCCATTCTGGCAAAATCTGCCTTCCTGAAATCCAGCACTCTTGTCCTGGTCTTAGCAGACTCCCTCCTCGTGTTGAGGAAGAACCACACTGAGCAGTGGTCACTTCCTGCTAGAGGGTCCTGTACTACCACATCCTGGACTTGATTACCATTTGTTAGCACTGAATCCAGTATGTTCCCCTCTCTAGTAGATTCCATCACCCCTTGCACTAGGTAGCTGTCTTGGATAGCCTCCAGCAGCACCTGTTCTCTGGCGTGTGCTGTAGTTATGGTCTGCCAGTCAACCCCTGGTAGGTTGAAGTCTCCCACTATAACTGTATTTTGCTTGCCACTGAACTTCCTGATTTGCTCCCCTAGCTCCCTATCCACCTCCTCGCTCTGTGAGGGTGGCCTGTACACCACCCCCATCCTGAGCTTCTTACCTTTAGGGCTTTGGAGTAATACCCATATGGCTTCTGGCCTTCCATCATCCCCCTCCTCCCTGGTACACAGTATCTCCTCACTGACATAAATAGCCACCCCTCCAGCCTTTCCCCACTCCCGGTCCCGTGGAACACCTTGTAAATTGGGATCGCAAGATCCCAGTCATGGTGTTGGGTAGCCCAGGTCTCTGAGATGGCAGCAATATCAATCTCTCCCTCTGCCATCATTCCCTGGAACTCTGCCACCTTGTTTGCTAAGCTTCTTGCATTCAAGGATACTACAATCCACCTTGTGCCCCGGCCCCTTCTTCCCGTCTCTCCCCCTATCACTTTTATCTTGGTAACTTCCCCTCATTCTCCTCCTCCCCATCTGGGGGGAGAGGCCTTCCAGTCTCACCTGGAAGGTGCCTCCTCCCTGCTATCCGACTCAGCCCTCCCCTTCAGAGAAGTTGGAGTTGGGTGGGAGAATGGGATATGATTTTTCTATAAGAACCTTTTAATGTCTCTACAAGTGTTCCTCTTTTTCTGGGTCTCAGGACCTCAATCTGGAAATATTAATATCTTTTTCATATACATCAAAGGTTTCTTTTTCTTAGCCGCTAACAAGACACTTTCGCTCTCTTAATATTTGAGGAACTTCACATAAATAATCCGAGGGTATTTAAAGTGTGGATTTGGTTTTGCTAGGGATCTATGTGCTCTATGCAACTCTATTTTTTTACTCTGTATACTTTCTTCCCAAGAGCTCTGTTAAATATTCCACACAGAATCCCAATATGTCATTCTGCTCTGCTCCTTCCGGGAGGCTTACAATGTTTAAATCATCCCTCCTTGATCTTGATTCTAAGTCCAAAACTTATTCTGCAGAGTCTTCAACTCTTCAGTTTGTGTCTCTGTTCTTTGTTTAATCTCCGGCAATTCATCTTCTAGTGCTGAAACTCTTCAAGCTGTACCATCCTGTTATTTAAAATCTTGAATTTCAGCTTTCGCTCCTTTCATTTCATCCTGCATTTAATACAGTTCATCATCTAAACATTTAAATTGCTCCTTCATTTGTTCCAGAATGACTCTCATAATTTCCGTAGCCTGGGTGTTTTCACTCTTTTCCCCTACAGTGTCTTTCCCTTCTCTTTTATGTTGTCTTTCATCCTCTTGTTCCTTCTTTTCTCTTTCTCTTATTTGTCCTTCTTCACACAGATTTTCACTCTCAAAATTGTTCTGGTTACAGGGCTCTTTTAAATTAGGTTCACCCACACTTGCTCTTTTTAATGTCTGGTGTTGTGGGTCTTTCCTAAATAATCCTTCATGTATTGCTCCTTCCATTACTTTTCCCTTTATTATAACACTTTTATTTTTATTATTCATTTCCTCAACAGATGTAATTGATCTGTCTTCATTTTATCCTGTATCATTTCCATTAATCTCAGTACAGACCTCCTTCTCTTTTATCTGTTCTAAAAAGTCAGCTTTGCTATTATCACCACTACCACTCTGTTTTCCCTGTTCCTGCTCTGTTTCTTCCCCATCCTCACCCCATTGTTCTCCTGCATTACTGGACAACTTTGATAAAACAGAAAGCTCACCCACAATTTTTTGTACTTCTGAAGCCTGACTAGACACACTCATGTCTGGCTGCTGCCTTGTTGCAGACTTCAGAAATCTCTGAGGCTGCATATCAATTGATGACCCTGGGGATTCCCTTGAGTTAGTTACACTGGCTTCAGTGAACGGAAAGTGCCAGAGAGCTCATGCATCTTCATCTGGAGTTGCTTCTGTCCTGGGAGTATATATTTTCCTTTGGGCAGATGCACTACTCTTGTCAGCCCTTTCTACTGCTGCTCTCTTTGAACAGGGGTTTTAATTCTGATTTTAGAATGAAGGCACTATTTTCCGCAGCTTCTCTGGTCGTGTAATCATCCGCTAACAAACGCCGCCTGGAGAATCACACGGGAGCCGGAGCCCGAAATCACAGGGCATCACAAAAAATCCAGGAAAGCACAGTAGTTATAGTTTCCCTTAATAATAATTACAGATTCATTCTAATTTCTGTTAGCAATCCAGAGTGTTACTGGCAATCCCGGGGGGTTCAGAGAGTTCAGCACAGCTCCCTCCTCATGGCGCCATCTTGTCTGTCCCACCCCTCTCCCTTTAACAGGGTATTTAGGTAAATATTAAACAGGATTTGTGCTAATAGACGCCTCTGTTTAACCCCTCTGCCTGCTACAGATGAAGAAGAAAGATTGCCAGCATCTTCATATCTGATTGCTGTTTTATTATCCATGTAAAGTTGAAATATGGGAATCAAGATTGCATGGTCAATACCCACGTTATTCATTATATGTCATAGCTTCTTCCTATTAAGTGAAATAAATACAGTTGAGAAGTCTGTAAAAAGGGCATATAATTTCAGCTTTTTAGTGTTTGATATTTTTCCAATAATGGGATAAGACAACTATATTATCCACTGTTGAGAAGCTTACCCTGAAATCTGCCTGAAATTGAAAGAATAACGAATGAATTTCTAACCAGTTGGATAATTTCACTAGAATTGTTTTGGAGATTTTTGACATGGAATTGGGGAGACTTACAGGGCAAAAACTATTAGGCTCATAAACTAATCTTTTTTTACGAATAGGAATAATGGTATTTCTTTGCCAAGCGTTAGGGATTATCTTTGCCTCAAACAGCTATTGAAGATGTTTATACCCACAATTTTAAATTATTCCTGTATAATTCACAGGGCATAGCTTCTGGGCCCAGAGCTTTATAAGCGACAAATGTGAGAATCGCATCTTCAGCCTCAAACATCGTTAAAGTTAAAGGCTCACCTGAAAAATCCAAGTCAATATCCAGATCAGGTTTCCCACCATGATGATGCTCCAGCAAATGTGTTTTGAAGATTTTTTAATAGTGGTCAGTCCATGTTTCTTCGGGAAAATAAAATGATAAAGCTCATTGGAATCGCCAACGGTTGGCTGCATCGGGCCTTGCTGCCAGCCAGTCCCAATGCATGCTCGGGGGTGGCAAAAACAGAAAATCCGTTCAGGGCTGGGAAGTACAAATTTCTGCTGGTCCACCACATCAGATCTGATACACCACCCTCAGAGACACCACCAGCCTTCACCTCTGCCCTGGGTGGCCAGATGAATGTGGGGAAGAAATGCTGTGGAGCTGAAAGCGTACCCAGCCCTGGGGGGGGGTAAGCCAGGGGGGCAGCACAGCACTGCGTCACTGGTGGGCTGGTGGTCCTGGGAGGACTGGTGGCAGGATCTCAGCCTGACAGGAACTGTGTACATTGGCAGTCGGTGGAAGGTGGTCCCGCTTGTGACCAGAGGAGGATAAAACAAACTGTGAAAAAAAAATAAACTTATAAAGATGGTTGAACTGCATTAGGGCCTTTAGCAACCAATGTCCAAAAATTATTTTTATCTTCAAATTTATAGCTGTAGACATTTCCTGCTGCAAAGCAAGATGTTATTTGTTTTTCATCTTTTAAAAGAGAAGCGTGATGTTTTCATTTTATATTTAGCATCTTAAAATTAATTCATGAATGGTTTTCATCCATCTAGTTGATTTCATTAATTTTTATTTCACTTTTTTACATGTTTAATTTAAACCATGTGTGAGATTTGATGCAGTTTTCTTTTTTTATATATAGAATGGCATGCAACATGTTGAAAATATTTTCAGTGATTTCAAATGCTTTATCTGGCTTTGTAGCTTGGACAATAGATTTAAACATATTCACTTCTTTACTGTACAAAGTAAAACTGATTTTATTAGGGGCCAGTGCTTCCAGTCTTAATTGATGATTTCTCCTGACATTTAAAGGCATATGTAAAAGGAGCAGTCTCTGGGGCCTGTGCTTCCCCAGTCATAATTATAGCCAGTGACAGTGGTGCATGATCACTTTCAGCTCCCATTTCAATATTCATTGAGTTGAACATGGAAAAAATGTCCTGACTACTTAGCAGGAAATCTATAGTGCTTTGACCATTAGGTCCAAAATAGTTAACATTGCCCCTTTTATCTTGCAGGAACCTACCATTTAGTATAAGTAGGGAGTTATTTGTGATAATTTCTATAAAATGTTTGCTATTCTCATTCTTGTCCTGGTCCATATTTTCCCTCTGCAAAATATTCAAAGGATCCATATACATTTTCAAAATTGTTAAATTAACAAAGTTATTTATCGTGGCATTAAAGTCTCCCACTATCTATTAAAATACACAACTTTGTAATCCAAAATAAAAGTCACTGTGATCCACAGAAACACAAAGCGCTACCCAGCAAGGCCAGCTCTCACGTGACCCATGGATGCAGAAGATCAGTCGAGGTGGGAACCAGCACACAGCAGCAAGTCAGACAGCAATCAGGGCAAGGCTCCAGAGGCCTGGAGATGAAGATACTTTCAACTTGCTCTAGATGACTTGCAGCAGCTTAGCCCTTCCAGTTCACACCTCTAAGGACACAGCCCTTTGGGCCAAGCTGTCAGTCACAGGAGCACTATGCAGCAGCTTCCCAGTTCCCAAGGAGCCCAGACCCCACAAGACACCCCAAAATCCAACTCCCCTCCAGTTTGTGAGTACCCACATACCCTTGGCACACACCCCATAGCTCCCTGTTCCCTGATCCACCCCACTAGATATGGGCTAGCAGCCCCCTTGCCTGGCTCCAAAGCAACCTGGGTAGGATGCAGGTCTCTGTCACTGATTCCTCAGCTCCACAGCTTTCTCGGATTTTGGACGTCTCAGATTCTTTCACAGTAGATTCATTCTGCAGATGCCATCCTGGCATAGTTGCACAGATGAAATGATGTGCCCATTATAGGACTCACAAGATCAGGGTCTGGCTAGGCCTCCAGTTCTCACAAGCAACAGCAAGTCTGCTCACCTCTGAGTCTCTCTCCAACTTTCACGAGCTCCTTGTGAGCCCAGGAACTAGCCAGTTTAGTGCCCTATTGGTTAGGCAGGGCTGTCCATTAGTCCTTGTGCCATGTCCTGCATGTTACTTTGCTCCAATCACCTGCCAGTACAGTGGGGAGGGTTCTTATTGCATCATCTAGCCATAAGTATTTGCTACTGCAATTCTGGGCTTTCTAGCCCTCTGATTGGCTCATCTGCAGTGTCAGTGGGCAGCAGGATGGCCGCACTCATGTCTTAAGGAGCCTTATGCTCCAAACATCTTTATTTTTATTATATTTATTTGTCCCCCTTTAGGGTGCTAGTCACAGATATTCATGCAGCCTGTTTAGGGCTAATCCAGTCTGTCCAATTTCTGTGGTGGGTCCAGAGTCGAGCATGCTGGGGATGGTGTGAGCAGGGAGCACTGGGGAGGAACACCTGCACATGCACTCCTGCTCTGGGCCATCGGCAGCAGTCAGTAGCACAGGAGGCACTGAAATTGTGGTGGCAGTCCCTGTTGTTGCTCTTGATACCCTCTGCAAGGATGGGGGTACCAGAGCTCAAAGAGTGCAGCCACAGCCATGGTAACAGAAGGCACAGGAGGCACCAGGGGAGTTTCAACACTGCCGCATTCTCTCTCACCACTATACTTATGGTTGAGCAGAGAGCCAGGAGGGCCGCAGCAGCAATCCAGATATGCCTCCTCCCGAGGAGGGTGGTTACATGAACAAAGCCATCTAACTCCTTCACTGAAAAGAGATTTTCTCTTAGCTGAAGGGTTAGAATTGGGTCTGAGACCAGGGATACAGCATCAGAGACCACGGATGTGACCTCAGAAACCAGGGATACAAGGATCAATCCCTGAGTCTGATATTGAGACATGCAAATCTCTAATTCAGAAGATATGCTCCTACAAGCCCTACTCTATTGGTTACACTTTTTTTAATGCATGCCAGTATTCTTCCAGCCTTCTTTTTCTTGGTTGCGCCTAGAGGTTCATCTCCCCTCAGGACTCTCGGATCAATCCCTCAGGCTGTGACTGGCAACCTCAGAACAAAAAAAGCCACTCAGAGACAACACAGGGCACCTCTAAAAGAATTATACACTGCAGCAAAAGAACAGCCCAGTATATACTGATTTAGAAAACAACTCACAATCAGATTTAATGTATCACAAAGTTTACTTAAATAGCAGGTTAAAAAAACAGGCAGCAAAGATCCTGCACACGCTCAATGTTTTGCGCTAAATGTGTGCTTTGTTAAGAGCTCTGACAAATTGCACGTCTGGTGCAAAACACTGACTGTGTGCAGGATCTTTGCTGCCTTGGTATTTTAGAAAAATAGTGCACACAAAGCCAGTAGTGTAGCAAATTCCCAGAGGGCCTGGGTGCAAGGCGATGTTACAGGGCCCTTCCCCAGTTTTAAATAAACATCAAAATTATAATTTGGGCCCCTCAAACCTCATAGGCCTGGGTGCCACTGCACCCACTGCACCCTTGTAGCTACGCCCCTGCACAAAGCTGCCATAAAGTGCTGGTGCATTTACTTCAAAGAAACACGGAAACATAAACTGAGTCTATTCTCCAGAGCTTGGAGACACACTGCCTCTTCTCCCCCCAACAGATCTTTGCTGCCTTCATATTCTAACCAGCTATTTAAAGGGGACCTACAGTCAAAATTTACAAATAAATATGTTGTGCGGTGTTTTATGAACATACAAAAATTGCCAGCAGATACAGGCCCTAGGGTATATTGAGTCTGCTTGATTGTGTAGCTATCAGTGTTCTACTTTGCAGCTGCCCTGATTTGAGGGTGTAATCACAGTGTGTCCCTTCCTTTTTCTGCTGTTAGTATTTTTTCTAAATTTGACTACTAGTTTTATGGCTCCTGGGGATCTCCCTATTTGAATTGTTTAAGACTTTTCTTTTTCCTACAATGCCTTCTGTCCTATGTAACAGTGATGCATCTGTGACCATAGATCCAGCTAGTGCTGGTTAAGTGTCAAGTTTTCAGCAGTAGAGCTGTGATTTCAAGTGCCTCTCCTTATCCAGTGAGCTCTAATAAAAGCCAAATTTACAGTCTAGCAAACACCTGAGGAATAATTGCATGGGCAATTCTGTAAGGAAATAGCTAGGGTCTTTATTATTACATTAATTACCTGGGGTGATTGGTGTGCTTTTTTATGGCTGTGTATAGTTTGATGAAATGAAAAGCTTTAAAAACAAAACATTTACTCCTGCTGGCTAGACTTGGACACATATCTAGAAAACCAAAAGATTGGATCAGAAAGAGATATTTAATTGCAACCAGAACATCAGACTCCTAACAGCAGATTGCTTCTGCAACAGCTATCACTCACTGAATCAATGATCATGGATGCATCAGTGTCACATGGGACTGGAGGCATTGTAGGAAAAAGCAAATAACTAAAAAATTCTGACATGGAGATCCCCAGGGGGCCTTAAAACTAGTAGGCAAATTTAGAAAAAACTTCTAACAACAAATAAAGAAAAGTAAACACTAGGCTGACACACTCTGCATGACATATGTTTTTGCAAATTTTTACTGTAGTTCTCCTTGAAGTTAACTTTTTGAATGAGCCGCTGAGTGTCATGGCAAGCTGAGGTAGGGGGCCTTCCCACCAGCCACACTGATGACCTGGGTTCAGAAATAAACTGGGGTCACCGGAGGCCAGCTGGTGAAGAAGTATTGAGCATCGAACGGCAGCTCTCCTCCTTCATGGAGGAGGGACAACATGACCCACTGCTTGATCACCACCTAGTGAAAGCTTGGTAGTGTCGCAGTGGTCGCCTTCTTGGTTGGCCAGGTGCAGATTGTTGAGGCATACTGCATCTTCATGCAGTACATGCGTACCATAGCACGCACACCTGGCTGAGGAGAAAACAGTCTCAGGGGAAAAACAATATGAGCGGGCAGGATGATGGTGTGTGCTCCACAGGCTTCACATCACCTGCCTAGGCACCCCACCCATGGCGATACAAGAGGTAGAAGGTAAGTCCTGGAGTGGGTGACGGGGCTGGGGGCAAGACATCAGAAGGGGCTGATGAACAAATAGTAGGCAGATGAACAAATAATAGGAAAAAAGTAAACTTTCTGATACATTAAATCTGATCATGGGTTGTTTTCTAAAGCGGTATATCTTGAGCCTATTTTTTGCTGCAGTGTATGATTGTTTTACTGGTGCCCTGCTTTGTCTTTGGGTTATTGGCGCAGTATGTGTCTCGCTCTGTTTTTTGAAGCAGTAGCTCTTCATGGCAGTTTTGAGTGTGCGTTGTTTTTTCTGTGTTCCCAGTCTGCATTGCCCAACAGTAGGATCTGCCTAGTAAGTGCTCCACTTTTGGTGGTTTTCCTAAACTACTAAGTAAACCTTTTAATACATTAAATCCTATCTTGGATTGTTTTCTAAAATGGTATTGTTGAGCCTGTTTTTTTTTTTTTGCTGCACTGTATGATTGTTTTATTCCTGCCTATTTTGTCTCTGAGCAACTTTTTTTTGTTCTGAGGTTGCAGGCCACAGCCCGAGGGATTGACATGCTAGGTCAGAGAGAAGAAGCTGCTCTCTGACTAGTTACCATCTCGCCCCATCAGCCATTAACCCTGCCACTCCTGCAGTTCCCCCACAGTGGTTTCCTCCATGTCAGAGAGGTCGGATGTAGGGCTGTCCTCCCTGTAGCCCAGCACAGGCCCCCTGACGAAGCGTCACACTTAGGACGCAAAGCGCTGGGGTTACTGCTGCTGTTATGGCTCACATTTGTACACTGGATGGTATGATTTGTAAGTTATTTCTTTCATTTATTATGTTGGCTTGCGTGCACGCGCAAGCAACATAGTGCCACCATACGACTTTTAGAGGTATGCTGCCCACTGTGCCAATGCCCTGCTCCATTTTGCAGGTGGGACCACACAGCACCAATTAACTGCTGAGCTGTCTATGACAGCACTTCAGATGCAGTGGCATACAGTTGAAAGAGAATGCTGCAATCAGCGGTGGTAACGTGGCTGTCGTCAGCAATTCACATATTGCCGGCATCAATAACACTTCTGAAGCTGAAACACTTTATTGCTGTTTCTATGTATTTTAAACTCAATTGTTCCATGCTCCTGCAGCTTTGATGTTTTTTTCATTTAAATACACGATATGCTTATAACCTAGTACCACAGGGCTTTTAGACAGAAATATAACCAGTAAAGGAGACACTGCATGCGTGAGAAAATATTAATGCAAAGTCACATATCAAGTTTTCTGCACTTATCTTTTTTTAAACAAATGACACCATAATTGCCCAAATTACTCTGGTGGGTATGATTAAAAGTTCTGAAGTAGTAATTATACAGAGTTAAAACTGACCCATGTCAATGTGTATTTAAGGCACAGCTTTCACTTCCAGCACCACTGAGGAAAAAGCGTTGAACTTCACTGGGGACGGGAGGGGGGCAACAACATTC
The DNA here is from genome assembly GCA_016271365.2 of Neoceratodus forsteri. Lineage (NCBI taxonomy): Eukaryota > Metazoa > Chordata > Ceratodontiformes > Ceratodontidae > Neoceratodus > Neoceratodus forsteri. The sequence goes on along the minus strand of CM028129.1, from coordinate 1,232,128,665 downwards.
CCTTCACTTATTATTCATCCTTACTCTTCTTTCCTATTTCCTGGTGGTGTGCCGGGAGCTGCAATTCCCAAAATTCATAAAAACAGCGAGAAGACAGAGCTGTGGAGAATGTAAAGTTTAGGGGGTGAAATGCGTCAGAAGGTGCTGCTAACTATTCGACTAGCAGAGTTAGTATGTGAGGCTCCAAAAGACCCCAGTGGCTCGACGAGGGAACAAGAGAGATACTACCACATACACAGTACACACACTCACACACGCGCACCGCACACACACACACACACACACACACACACACACACACACACACACACACAGATTGAGACGCCCAGCCAGTGACCTCCTAGGGAAAAATCAGCCACTGACCATAACTGTGTGTGCAGCAGACAGCACATTCCAGGCTCTCTCCACGTCCCCTCCCAACATAAGACACCAGCAGCAACAACAACAACACAGTTTAGGCCTCTGCTAGATGCAACATATTCCATAAGACTTCGCCCGCCATGCCAGGCGGTGCTGCCCCCTCCCCCATGCCGCAGCTGGTCATCCGTGTTCGGTGCTGACACAAAGGCTTGCTATGTACCCCCCACCCCGGACTGGGCCACCTTCGTCACCATGGAGATCTCATACAAATACCTTGTTTATATCACTTTCTTCTCTAATATTTGACTGCATGCATGCAATGCATCAAAACTGTCTCTGGCACTTGCCAGCAGGTAGTTTTATTTGAACTATACTGATATGTCCGTGCACTGTCACACGTGTGGGCGTCTTACCATTTGTCTTTGCTAATGAACCTTATTTTTGAAGTCAGATTCAAAATGTCACTTGTGCAAAACACTTAGTTAAAACTGCAACTATTGTTAGCCTGCTGCTTTGTATCTGAGCACCCAGTTGTCTGTAATGAAGTTTTTTTCCCTTTCTTAAAGTATTGTATACATTCAAGACTACTGCTACATTCTTTAACTCTTGTGCTACATCACAATGTTTTTGCTGATACAGAGAGAGAGCGAGAGAGAGAGATGGACACCGAGAGAGACAGAGAGCGTAATACCCATGTGCGATCTCTCTCTCTCTCTCCAATACTGTTGCAGCATGTCCAATGGTGTTCTTTCTGCAGCTCTGAAAGAGATTGGTGTCTGTGTCTTGCTGCGGCTTTGTGGCAGATCTCACGGTCTGTGTGTCAGAGATGATCTGCTTCAAACTGCTGTGGGCTAGGGTGGAAGGTGAGCACAAGCGGCTTTGTAGGGTAACACAAAATAGGAAAAAGAAAAATAAGCATACTGTGTTCTGACTGTCGTCTGTGGCTATTGACAGCACTTTCAATCTGAACTGCCGTCCTTTTTTGCTGCAATTGTGATTACTTTTTTCATTATATTAGAACTTATTAATACCATTTCGTATTAAAGATCAAATTATAAATAATAGGCGAGAGATCCCTCTTATTTCGTCAGCAACTCATTTGAGTGAAAAACGTTTCCCTAATGTGATCTTTAAAGAGGACCTTCCCTGATGGTCCAAAAAGTTACAGCTTGTAGTCATTATATGCAGTACTAGACATGAAAAGGAGTATGCATTTGTTATTCCTGGTCAAGGTTTACTCTACCTTCCATAATTTGGATTTGTTTTTGAGCTCTGCTGCACTTGCATTTGCTGTTCAGCTGCTAGGCTCCTAGTTCCTGATGACATCACTGTAGGATAGAGGAGTGACTCACACTGTGCAGTACCATGCAGTTGCAACAATGTTGCAAGGGAAACCTACCAGTATTCAGTGTACATACTATGTTCCCCTTCCCCAAGACACCCTGTTAGCAATGCATTATGGCAAAATCTAAATGCCTTGTCTGTATGTTGTTTTTTTTGTGTGAAATTGACTGTGCCCTACAGTGATGTCAGCAGTACAACCCTGGGCCCACAGCAACACCAGGCTTGCTATAGAAGCTCTGGGTCACCCTGTAGTTTTTAGCAGCTCAGAATGCAAAAACTAACTGCAGCAGACAGTAATGAAATACAATTCCAGAATCAATGCAAGAAGGGGTAATTAATGCATGAAAGTCAAAGTGACTGGGGAAGGTCCTCTTTAAATAAAATTATTGTGGAAGGACTAAGAACCTCGTGAATGCCTGAAGTTTCACTAATTGAGTCTTATAACATTTTTCTTCTTTGTTCTAAGTCATTTATTTTATATATGCTTTCATTTTTTTACATTGAGGTTTCATTATAAATTATATTTTAATTCTATTTTTTGGATCTAGCTATATCCCTTGGTTTTGCTCCCATTAGAAACCAACAGTCACGCCACTTCCCACCCCCACACACATGCACTCAAATCACTGTTTGTATAGATGTAAAAATAATACATTGTAAATATTACAACTTTATATCTTTGTCATTTTTTGTTTCCTTACATCGAAAAGAAATGAAATTCAGGTTTCCATAAATACCACTGTTATATTTTTTAATTGTGTTGGGCAAAGAAAAAGGTATGTAACCACTGATGCGTGACAGGCAGCAATGGAAAGAGCAGTATATGCCTGCTTCTGCTGTAAGTTTTATTAATTTGAAACACTCCACAACTCATGGTTGCTAGCCCAGTAATGGGGAGCATTTCAAAATAGACAAGGATATAAATCAGCAACGAATAGCCCCTAGCCCATTAGCCATCTGCCTCTCCGAGCCCAAACAATTATCCTTTAGTACAACGGATAGGTGAGGCTGTCATCTAACTGAACCCTTTACCATGTTTTTCAACAGTATTTATATATTCACTTGACTTACACTGCCACTGTCAACCTTAAATCTCAGTTATGTGGATGTTTCACATTGCAGATTGTATATTTGTTTTATACAGAGTTGTTGCAGTTACAAATCGGCACTTAAAAGATGGTGGTGGGGGGTTAACCACATATGCAGAACAATTTTGTCCAACTACTGACCGGATATCATGGTTCAAAATGCAACTCTAAACTGTATATGTGTTGAGTAACTATACGCCTTTGGCACAGTTTAATCTCTTTCATTTTCTAAAAAATGTTTCCAGTATTATTAACCTTCAGGTGGAAGATACCTCTAACTGAAAGCTGAAATACTGAACTTAGATTCAGCAGGAAAGACAGTCTTGCTCACAGCAGAGGGAGGTGTACCGTACTTTACATTTTACAATTGTTAATGTTATTTGGTTTGTAGCAGATTCATCAGAAAAGCTAATATTCTTCAGGTAGAGTCTACCCCTAATTGAAAGCTGGAAAGGTGAAATACTGAAGTTAGGATCAGCAGAAAAGACAGTCTTGGTCACAGCAGAGGGAGGTGTACCTTACTTTACATTTTACAATTGTTATTGTTCTTTTCAGCGAAGGGGCTTGCAATACTGCTTTGGAGATTGGGAGTTTAAACCCAGAGGGATTGAAATACTGTTTACTGTGTCCTACCTTGTGCACAGCTGACCTGTTTTGGGGCTGATTGCTTTCAGAGCACAAATCACCAGGCTGTATTGGAGCTGGGGAGGTTTACCTGTGTTTGACTCAGCTGTTTGGTTTTTTCTCTGTTTGTTTAGCAGGGTATTTTCTCTGTTAAATTGTTGTGTAGGTTGTCTTGCTGACAGGAAGGTCAACACTCTTCGTAGTGGTGGGTCAGAGCTTTTAGCTGATTGTTTCGAGAGGGCACAGTTTGGGTCCAAAACCCCCCCTTCCCCTCACCCCACCATCCCATTACCATTTCCTTTATATAAGGGGTTCTGACATCATTTCCTCAAGAGGGCAAGGTGCATACCACTGTCATATCCTTTCCAGCACACTGCACTACCAATATAAGCATACACATTATATAATATACTGTATATGTATAACAAAACAAAACCGGGGAAAAAAATTACACAGGATAAATAGAAAGGTAGACAGACATGTGGGGAGTAGTGCAATGTACTGGCTGTGGGGCAGCAGTCTTCTGGGAATCTTTCTGGAGGCTGACATGCTGCCCTATTTACAGGAAACTCTCTGCCCTGAGGGGGGAGGTTGCCCATCTTCAGGCCAAACTGGACAGTAATAAGGGAACCTCCCTCACCCAGGGAGCACCAGGACCACCACCACTACCTTAGAGATTGCCAAGAAAGCGCAGCAGTTGGACCACAGTGGGCTCATTGAGGGTGAGGGTGGTGGAACAGAGGCACACCCAGTCAGTTGTTCCACTCCACAATCCATACACCATTCTGATGGAGCATAGTTCCCCTATGGATGCATCTGCAGAGGAGACTAAGGAGGTTGCGGACAACTGTCACAAGGAAGCCCCACAGGAAGGAGGCAGAGGACACCACAGGGAAAGGAAGCAGCTCCTGGTGGGGGACTCAATTATTAGGGAGCTAGAACTGGGGGAGCAGGGAAAACTGAAGTAAGGTGCCTGCCTGGCACCATGGCTTAGAGGGACAGGAAGCGCATCCTCAGGATCATGAGAACAGCTGCGTGGGAGACTGAGCTGGACGTCATTGTCCACCTAGGGATGAATGACTTGGCTCAACGTGAGATTAGAGTAGTGCAGGAGGAGTTTATAGAGTTGGGAAGGAACCTAAGGCAAGTAGCACACATAGTATCCTCTCAGAGGTACTGTCTGTCTATGGGAAGGGTGAGGCGAAGGTACGTCACACCATGCGATTCAATGAATGGTTGAAAAAATGGTGCAGAGCACAGGGGTTTGGCTTCATTGGGGACTTGGTTTCCACCTGGAGAGATACCAGCCTATACTGGCAGGATGGTCTGCATCTGTCCAGGAAGGGAACAAGTCTTCTGGGTGATCGGTTTAAATGCTTCATTGGTAAGCTTTTAAACTAGTCAAGGGGGGAGGCAGTGATAAACAGCAGGAATTCCCAGCCTCCCCCTACAAAACAGGGTACTAAATGAGGTAAAGACCAAAGCAGAAAGGTCAGTAGGGAGCAGGACAGGGGTAAATGGAGAAAGCAAAGTCAATGAGGACAGGTATGGTGCTACAAGAGGTAAAGCCATCAAAAAATGGAGAGCAATGAGTACCAATGCCCATAGTCTGGGCAATAAGCTTCCTGAATTAGTGGCCTTGATGGAGGAGGAACATCTGGATATTGTGGCAGTCACGGAAACATGGTACATGCAGAACCATGACTGGGACGTAAACATACCAGGATACACTATCTACAGGAGGGACAGGGAGGGTAAAAGAGGAGGAGGAGTAGCTCTCTACATAAGGGAAGGAATCAAAGCAACAGAACAAAAAGGTAAACAGGGAGGAGAGGAAGCACTGTGGGTCAATTTGGAGACAGGCAATAGCACCACAATCCACACAGGGGTTGTATACAGACCCCCATTTCAGGAGGAGGAAATGGACAAGGAAATTATAGAAAGTATCCTTAGAATGGCAGAAAAAGGGGAGATATTGCTGATGGGGGATCTGAATATGCCAGATGTAAACTGGAGTGCATTTGCAGCAGCCACTTCTAAGAGTGGGGTCATTCTAGATGCCCTACAGGGGGCATGCCTTAAACAACTAGTATTGGAACCCACTCGAGAGGGAGCAATCTTAGACCTGGTACTCTCAAATGGAGATGGCGAGAGGATCACAGATTTAGAACTGGGTAGCCATCTGGGAACTAGTGATCATCGAACAGTATGGTTCATGATAAACACAGCAGTAGAGTCAAGCCATACAAAGGCAAAGGTACTGGACTTCAGGAGGGCTGGCTTTGCCAAAATGGGTGAGTGCCTAAGGAAAGCACTAGCAAATGGGCAGGAAGGAGGGATGGAACAACAGTGGGGAATAATCAAAACTGCCATAACAGAGGCAACAAACCTTTGTGTGAAGCAAATAAACAAAACAAAAAAATGTAAGAAACCACTATGGTTCTCAAAAAGGTGGCAGGGAAGGATAGGGAGAAAAAGAAAGCATTCCGGAAGTACAAGGAATCACATAAGGAGCAGGACAGAGAATTGTATCAGTTAAAGCAAAAGGAAACAGGGAAGACAGTCAGAACAGCAAAGGCCCACACCGACGAAAAGATAGCCAACTCAGTTAAGAAGGGGGATAAAACCTTTTATAGGTACATCAGGGAGCGAATGAAGACCAAAGGAGGGATAGTGAGGCTTAATAAAGGGGAGGGGGTGGGCAGAGGGTGACTGTGAAAAGAAAGAGATACTAAACAAATATGTTTGCTCAGTATTCACAAATGAAGAGGGGGAGGTACCTAAACCAAACAGTAGAAACACTCTGGATATGGGGGTTGATACGAGCCCATTCACAGAAGAAAGGGTTCTGAAAAAACTCTTAAAACTGAAGGTGGACAAAGCAATGGGGCCTGATGGGATTTATCCCAGAATTCTAAAAGAACTAAGGGTAAAACTAGTGACACCACTGGCTACCCTGTTTAACAAATCATGGGAGGATGGGGTGGTACCTGAGGACTGGAGGAGGGCAGATGTTATTCCACTTCACAAAAGTGGGAGCAGGGCAGAAACAGGAAACTACAGACCTGTTAGTTTAACTTCAGTGATTGGGAAAATGATGGAATCACTTCTGAAGGAAATAATTGTTGAGTACCTAGAGGCCAGAGAGGCACAGGACCCAAAGCAGCATGGATTCACAGCGGGAAGGTCATGTCAGATGAATCTAATAGATTTCTTTGACTAGGTGACCAAAGTAGTAGATCAGGAAGGGGCTGTGGACATGGCCTACCTAGACTTTAGCAAGGCATTTGATACAGTCCAACACAAAAGATTAATATACAAGTTGGCCAGCCTGGGAGTGGGTCCCAAGATGGTACCCTGGGTAAAGAATTCGCTAGAGAACTGGACACAGAGGTTAATAGTAAACGGAGTCCACTCTGAAGAAAGAGGGGTTACTAGTGGGGTACCACAGGGTTCAGTACTAGGACCGGTCCTCTTTAATGTCTTTATAAGTGACATTGCAGAGGGACTGGAAGGAAAAGTAAGTCTCATTGCAGATGACGCAAAGATCAACAACAGAGTTGATACACAAGGTGGGGTGGAAAGGATGAGAAGGGACTTGGCAAGGTTGGAGGAATGGTCAAATGTATGGCAGCTTAGATTCAATGCTAAGAAGTGCAAAGTAATGCACCTGGGAAACAAAAACCCAGAGGAAGAGTATACAATGGGGGTGAGATACTAACAACAACAAAAATGGAAAGGGACCTGGGGTTAGTCATATCAGATGACCTAAAGGTGGGCAAGCAATGTGAGAGGGCAGTAAGGGGGGCTGGGGGATACTGGGATGCATAGTGAGAAGCATCACCAGTAGAAAACAGGAAGTTGTTATCCCTCTGTACAGACAGCTCATGAGACCCCATCTGGAGTACCGTGTGCAGTTCTGGACACCCAATCTCCGCAAAGACATAGACAGGATGGAGGCAGCCCAGAGGAGGGGAACTAAAATGGTGCAGGGTCTGCAACAGAAGACATATGAAGAGAGACTTAAGGAACTTAATATGTATAGCCTCGAGGAAAGGGGGAGGCATGATAAAAACTTTCAAGTATTTATTTGTTTATTTATTTAGTTTTTGTTCACCGGGTAAGTGCACTAGACAAATCCTGCCTATTTTCAGGCACGACCCAGGGAGGAGGATACAGATGAATGCCAACTGACCTTGAATCAGATTAAGCTGTTGGTGGTATTTTTAATGAATGAGGGAAATTTGGCCAGGGCACCAGGGAAATTCCCCTACTCTGCCTGCAGGTGTGCTGTCACTTCCTGCCGGTGGGATGGAGGGACCCAGTTCACAGCCGGACACAGGAGGAGGAGGAAGCAATGATCTGGCAGGATTGCAGGCTGTGCTGCAAGGAGGAGGCCCGATTTCAAGGCCTACATTCTCTTTACATGTTTGGAAGGCGGACAGGGAGGTGTTCGGTGTGGAGGAAGAACTTATGGACGTGGAAGTTATTGCAGAGAATCAGAAAACAATGTTGGAATCTAGAAAGAGTGCTACAGAAATACTGAAAACAAGTACATTGGAATTTCATACTGATGAACTTATAAATACGGTCAACATACCTGATTTACCGAGTGATAGTGAATCATTGCTAAGTGAAACAGGAAAAGTTATAGGTGCAGAAAATGTACCTGATATTATTTCAGTGGAGGAACAAGCTTTAAGGCAGCAATTTGAATCAGAGGAGTGCTCTTATTTCCTGAAAAAAGCACAGTTAGAAACTAAAATAAGAGCCCTAAGATCTGACAGCATGGGGCCATCTGCCAAATACACTCAGCTGGCTACTGATGGCGCAGTAGCATCAAAGGGGAAACCTAAAAGCTGGGCCTCTATTGTAGAGCAGGCAGAGCATGCAGAAGACTTCATGCCTAAGTTGACAATGCTTTTGGAGAACAATTAATCAGAAATCGTGTCCGGAATGGCACAAACAGGAACAGATATACCTGGCCTAAGACGCTCTGAGAAACAGCCAGCTGAATCAGGCAAACAACAACCTTGGACAGTTAAAAATGCTCTGGAGAATGCAGGTTGGCAACAGGACTCTACAACAGGCCAGTGGGTTTCAGGAGGCTCACTGATTAAAATACTTGCAGAACCAGCAGCACAGATAAATAATAATGTAAATGCTGAACATATTGATCTAGAACTGCCACCAGAATTGACTTTAACGCAAAATCCAAAGTTGCACTTTTCAGGAAATGTGTCATATAAACAAGCTCAAGGGGGACACCCCACAGTATCTGAAAATGCACCAGAAAGGTCTTTGAATATAATTAACAAGGAAACCCCAAAAACATTTCCTTCACTTTTTAAAACACTAATTTTTCCTGCCAAAAGGCAAAACGCAGTGCGTTTGACTTACATAGGAGGAATGTCAGAACAACTAGACAGACTTTTTGTTGCAAGAGTACTTCTAAAACACTCAGTGAAATTCTTTTCGATGGAAATTTATGCATTGATTCATATATCAGGGGAGACAGTATTTGATGTTAGTTTTAAAACAGTAAATGGTCTGGAAAGATTTTGGGTAATATATAATGCATTCAAAAAGTCTTCTCTATGGTCCCCCTTTATTGCAACCCCCTTAACCAGGCCAGCGCGCAAAGTAATTACTGTACTATTCAGAAACGAGAGGGTTAGTGTTCATGACCTATTGTTTTGGTTAAAACAGCGATGTACAGTAATTGATGATCCAGAGGCGATTTTAGATGCAGAGAACATTTGGACAGGAGGCTGGAAAGTTAAAATTATGTTAAAAACATCAGATACAGGGGTTAACCACTTGCCAAATCCCTTTTATTTAGGGGGAGACAGAGGAATCTTATTCTATGCCTGGCAGCCAAAGATGTGCTACAAATGTGGCTCCTTGGAACACCTGAGTACTGTTTGTGACAGGTTAAGATGTACAGTATGTGGGGAGCTGGGACATGTAGGGACTGATTGCCTGAATGAAAGTCAGTGTAACCTGTGCAGAGAGTATGGACATACTTTTCAGAACTGCAAAAAGGCATCTCATAACATCCCTGACCTTGCAGATGGGGAGGAGCAAAGATTGATGGTAGCTATGGCACAAAAAAATAAATCTGGGAAAACACACTTGTAGCCTTCATCAGGAAGACAAAACCCAAACACCCTGGTTAAGGAAGTCCCCCCCCTTCCCCCACCTGCCCTTGTTCCTGAAGTAATTGAAGTACAGACTGTAGAGCAGCAGGAAATAGGTATTAGGGTAAGTGTACCTAGCTCCCCAGGTAGGAAGTGATAGTTCAGGAAGCTGGGCCTTCAGATTAAGGGATGCCCCATCCCCCCATTGAGCAACATCAAAGGGAGAACTACTAGACAATCAAAGAAAGAAAGTATGGAGAAAGTGCAAATGGTACAAGCCACGGTTCATACGTCAAACATGTTTGTTGTCAGGGAATTGGATTCATTGGGGACTGGGGGTCCACCTGGAGTGATGCAAGCCTATACTGGCATGATGGGCTGCATCTGTCCGGGAGGGGAACCAGGATCCTAGGTGATAGGTTTAATGCTTCATTGGCAAGCTTTTAAACCAGCCAAGGGGGAGGCACTGGAAAGGAGCAGGGAAATCTAGCCCCCAAATAATCACGGTGTAGTGCAGCAAACACCAACATAGAGGTGTCAATAGGAGAAGGGCAGGGGTAAATGGAGAAAGTGACAAAGGCAAGAAGGACAGGGATGGGGCAAAAGGAGTAAGGCCATCAGGAAATGGAGGGTAATGAGTACCAGTGCCCATAGTCTGGGCAATAAGCTCCCTGAGCTGGTGGCCTTGATGGAAGAGGGATGCCTGGATATCGTAGCAGTCACAGAAACATGGTACACAGAGAACCATGACTGGGATGTTAACATACCAGGGTACATAACCTACAGGAGAGACAGGCAGTAGAGAAGAGGGGAGGAGTAGCTCTCTATGTAAAGGAAGGGATAAAAGCAACTGAACAAAAGAGTAAACAGGGAGGAGAGGAGGCACTGTGGGTCACCTTGGAGACTGGAAAGGGCACCACAGTCCGCACAGGGGTTGTGTACAGACCCCCATGTCAGGGGGAGGAAATGGACAAGGATATGATAGAAGGCATTCTTAGAATGGCAGAGAAAGGGAGATACTATTGATGGGAGACCTGAATATGCCAGATGTTAACTGAGCACATTTGCTGCAGCCACATCCAAGAGCAGGGCCATTCTTGATGCCCTACAGGTGGCAGGCATTAGACAGCTAGTTTCGGAACCCACTCTGTGAGGGAGCAATCTTAGACCTCATACTCTCAAACGGGGGCAGTGAGAGGATCTCAGATCTAGAAGTGGGTTGCCATCTGGGGACAAGTGACCATCAAACAGTGTGGTTCACGTTAAACTCAGCTACAGAGTCAAGCCATACAAAAGTGAGGGTACTGGACTTTAGGAGAGCTGACTTTGGCAAGATGGGAGAGTGCCTCAGAAAAGCACTAGCAAACAGGCTAGAAGGAGGTGTGGAGCAACAATGGGGAATCATCAAAACTGCCATCACAGAGGCAACAAGCCTTTGTGTGAAAACAAATAAAAATCAAAATGAAAGAAAAGCCACTATGGTTCTCAAAAGAGGTGGCTGTGAAAGTCAGGAAGAAAAAGATAGCATTCCGGAAGTATAAGGAAACACAGAAGGAGCAGGATGAGAGCTGTACCAGTTAAGGCAGAAGGAAGCAGGGAGGGAAGTCAGAATAGCAAAGGCTCAAACTGAGGAAAAGATAGCCACTCAGTTAAGAAGGGGATAAAACCTTTACAGGTACATCAGCGTAGAAAGACAAAGGAGGGATAGGGAGGCTGAATAGAATGAACGGTGAGTGGGCAGAGGGACAGTGAAAAGCAGGGATACTGAACGAATATTTCTGCTCAATATTCACAAAGGAGGAGGGGAAGTGCCTAATCCAATTAACAGAAGCACTCTTGATGGGGGTTGATCCCAGTCCTTTCACAGAAGAAAGGTTCTGCAAGAACTCCTAAAACTGAAGGTGGACAAAGCAATGGGGCCTGATGGAATTCACCCCAGAATTCTAAAAAGAATTAAGGGAGGAACTAGTGAAACCACTGGCTACTCTTTTAATAAATCATGGGAGGATGGTGTGGTACCCGAGGACTGGAGGAAGGCGATGTGATTCCCTTCACAAAAGTGGGACCAAGACAGAGGCAGGAAACTACAGACCTGTCAGTCTGACCTCTGTGGTAGGGAAAGTGATGGAGTCACTTTGAAGGAAAGAATAGTTGAGTACCTAGAGGCCAGTGGAGCACAGGACCCAAGCAGCATGGATTCAGAGCGGAAGGTCATGTCAGACGAATCTAATAGATTTCTTTGACTGGGTGACCAAAGTAGTAGACCAGGGAGGGGCTGTGGACATGGCCTACCTAGACTTTAGCAAGGCATTTGACACAGTCCCACACAAAAGATTAATAGTCAAATTAACCAGCCTGGGAGTGGGTCCCAGGGTGGTAGCCTGGGTAGAACATTGGCTGCACAACAGGACACAGAAGGTAATTGTAAATGGAGTCCACTCTGAAGAAAGAGAGGTTACTAGTGGGGTACCACAGGGTTCAGTATTGGGTCCAGTCCTTTTTAATGTCTTCATCAGTGACATTGCAGAGGGACTGGAAGGAAAAGTATGCCTTTTTGCAGATGACACAAAGATCTGCAACAGGGTTGATACACAAGGAGGCGTGGAAAGGATGAAAAGGGACTTGGCAAGGTTGGAGGAATGGTCAGAAGTATGGCAGCTAGGATTCAATGCAAAGAAGTGCAAAATAATGCACCTGGGAAACAAGAACCCAGGGGAAGAATACACAATGGGTGGAGAGGTAGTAACAACAACAAAAAAGGAAAGGGACCTGGGGGTAATCATATCAGATGACCTTAAGGTTAGCAAGCAATGTGAGAAGGCAGTAGGGAGGGCTGGGGTACACTGGGATGTAGTAGGGAGAGCATCAGCAGCAGAAACAGGAAGTTGTTATCCTCTGTACAGACAGTTGGTGAGACCCATCTGAGTACTGTGTCCAGTTCTGGAGACCCCATCTCCCAAGGACATAGACAGGATAGAGGTAGTCCAGAGGAGGGCAACTAAAATGGTGCAGGGTCTGCAAGAGAAGCCATATGAGGAGAGACTAAAGGAGCTTAATATGCATACCCTTGAGGAAAGAAGGGAGAGGGGACAATAGAAACTTTTAAGTACCTCAGTGGAATCAACAAAGTCCAAGAGGGTAGTATCTTTCAGAAAAGAGACTTGCAAGAACAAGGGGACACAATTTAAAGATAGAAGGAGGGGTGTCAGAGGGCAATGTGAGGAAGTATTATTTCACAGAGAGGGTAGTGGATGCATGGAACAGCCTTCCTGAGGAGGTTGTGGGGTCTAAAACAGTGGGAGAATTCAAGAATGCATGGGACAGACATAAGGCAATTCTTGTGAGGGGTAGGAAGAAATAGGCTGTTGGTTAACTAGGATCTACGGCCTATCCTGTAGGTAGGGAAATGGGCAGACTAGATGGGCCAAGCCGTCCTTATCTGCCGTCAAAGTCTATGTTTCTATGTTTCTATGTTGTATTGCAAACAGATCAAACAGAAGATGATTCAGACCTTTCCTTCATAGACGGTTCAGTTCCTGAAGGCACTACAGACACTGAAGTGCTTGAAAAACCGAGGGGACCACAAAAACGGAAAGTGAGAGTAAAATTGAAAAACATGGATAAGTATAGCAGGAAGGGCAGCACTAAATAACTGATTACTGTTAGAACCCGTTTCCTTTCATACTGTTAACGTAAACAGTATAAAAAGATTAGATAAGAGGAAATTGTTTTTTTCTTTTCTCATTTGTTTACATTTGGGGGTAATATTTCTCCAAGATACTAGATTACACTCCTTAAGTGAGGTAAGAGAAGCTACAAAATCCTGGTACTTAGGTCCCTCTTACTGGGCTTTAGGGCAAGAAACTTGCGCAGGTTTAGGAATCCTGTTTAAATATCCAGAAGTACAAATCTTGAAACTATAGGACATAATATCAGGCAGAATTTTGATTATTGATGTACTATTACAAAACCTCCCTTACTGGCTAATAAATATTTATGCACTGCAATCAAAAGCTTTAAGAGGCAAATTCTTTAACTTAGCTCAACCTTATTTACAAACCACACATACAGTAATATTTGCAGTGACTTCAACTGTCCATTGCAAGCAAAAAAGACCAAACAGTACTGTGATTCAAACCTTCTTGTACAAATCATTCAAAGAAATGAACTTAAGGATGCAGCAGGGCAACAAAGCAACACAGAAACACTTACATTTCAGAAAGGAAACCTGGGGTCTAGAATAGATTATATCTTTGTGACCAGTTCATTAAGGATAAATAGTGCTGCAGTGTTGGCCTTGGAATTTTCAGACCATAAAGTAGTTTCAATAACCATAGGGGCAAAAGAGAGATGGCAGAAAGGGCCAGGGTCATGGAGGAGGAATACATCAGTACTGTCTGACTTAGATTTACAGCAGACCTTCAGAGATTTTATACTGGCAAGGAAGTCGGTAATTATTCTTTTTGAGGACCCAATTTTATGGTGGGAAGACACAAAACATGACTTACAAAAAATATGTAAGCATATCTGTAGACATAGAAACAGAACAGCATATCTTGTGTATCTACAACATGGGAAAATTCTGCAGCAATTACTATTTCTTGTGAAAGGGGACAAAATTTAACATCACAGATTGCAACAATAAAAGGGAAGATTAAAGATTTTCATAATAAAAAAGCAACTAATTTGCAATACCAGCACAAGTTTGGTACTAAAGGGAAAATGGAAATAATTTGTCCGTATGAATATTGGCAATCACAAGCACAAGCAAAAAATATTCAGAAAATTAAAGATGAACAGGGAAAGGAACATACGGAGCCACATAAAATTCTAGACATAGTGTCAGAATACACCAGGGCACTATATGCTCAGCTTCCTTCCAAACAAGAAGAGGAGGGAAACTTTCTGGATAATTCAGAAATACCCTTATTAGGGGAGGTAGAAAAACAGAATTTAGTAAAGCCTATACAAGTGGAGGAATTACAGCAAGTACTATGCACATCAGCAGGGGATAAATCTCCGGGTCCAGATGGTTTGCGTAACAAGGTATATAAAATTATGGGTCCAAGTTGGATGGAAGAATTAGTACTTGTCTTTGATGCGATGTTAAAAACTAAACATATACAGTACCTCTGTCCATGAATATGGGAAATTTAACCTATATTTTTAAAAAAGGAGATAGATTGGACTTAAACAATTGGAGACCAATCTCGTTGTTAAATTTTGACTTTAAAATTTTAACGAAAATATTAGCTAACAGACTCACTAGGGTAGCTACAAAATTAATATCAAAAGCCCAGTCATATGCAATACCAGGACGGACGGTACAGAATCATATAATCTTACTCAGAGAACTTGTGGAACACGGAAAGATAGGAAATGCAGAGGGTTATTTAATCTCATTGAATCAACATAAAGCATTTGATCAAATAAACAATGATTTTTTATGGATAGTATTGGGTTGTTACCGGGTCCCAACTGACTTGATTAACTGGTTGGAATGTTTGTATAAAACTGCAACAATACGGCCTTTAGTCTATGGATGGAAGGGCCCAATGATTCCAATAAAAAGGGGCATCAGACAAGGATGCCCACTTAGTCCGATATTGTATGTTTTCAACAACTCAGTGGGAATACACAATGTGTCTTTAGGTACACACACATTTCCATACAGAGCCTTAGCATACGCGGATGACATGACAATTATAGTGCAAAATGCAGACTCACTTTTAAAAGTAGTGGAGATTAGTGACTCTTTTGGTAGGGAATCAGGAGCAACTCTGAATTATGCTAAATGTTTAGATTACACATGGAAACTAAAAGGGCATATTGACAGAATAGAAATAACACTGAAACCCATTAAAATTCTGGGGATATAGAGATGGACCTAGTAAACTAGGAAGAAAAAATGAATGTGGGCAAACAGAAAGTAGCAAAATGGAACACCTGGAAATTGAGCAAAAAGAAAAGGATATACCTAATAAAAACATATTTAGTGCCGGTGTTTCTTTTTATTAGTTATATTTTCCACCTCCTAAAACATTAGAGACATCAATTCTTAATATATTCTTTCAAGCCTGTTGGGGGAGTAGATTGAACCCTGTAAAGAGGAATGTATGTTATTTGCCTTTCAAATCAGGGGGTTTAAATATGCCTAACCCGAAACTTTTCTTTAATAGTTTTTTCCTTTATTCTAATATAAGACCATTGTTGAGGGAAATGAATATGGGATGGGAAACCTTTCTATCATCTAAGTGTAATTCTTGGTTACAAGCATAGGAACTACAATCATTTAACATTTTTAGAAAATCAGTGGAAATACTGGAGTACATTAGATGTACATTTCTTAGAATTAAACAATGGAGGATCACACAAAGACAGGTGTTGGATTGTACTAGGAAGCAATTGTATTTTCTTCTACTTGAAACAACTTGCAGGGTGGAAACGGTATTTAAAAAATGTCCAGTACTACATAGGGAAAACTTAACTACATTATTGAACAATAAACATATTCTAGAATATATATATATGGGACTTGCACTGGTTGCCTTGCCACGAGAAGATAAACATGAAATCCAACCAGAAACATAAATCCCAGCAAGAAAGAATCTGCTCCAGATAAAAATGCATCCAAATAGAGGAAATCGTAGACCATTTATTATTTTCCTGTTCTTTTATTAAGGGGTTTTGGTCTTTTTTAGATGTACAGTGGGGAACAAAGGTTTTTAGTACATTAGCATATGAGAGCATTATGTATGGGACATTTAATAGTGATTGGAAAACTTGGCATAAAGGTACCCTACAGGTATTATTGGCTATATTAAATGGCATATGGTTAATGAGGTGCAACTTTGTTTTACAACAGAAAGGAGGTAGCCATGTGGAATTATTGAATAAAATCACACACGAGTTATTGATCTTATATCAGAAAGGGAAAAACTTTGTAAGAGACAATTGTTAGAATTTTGGAAAGGTCTTCCGTGGATTACGTAATAGTGATGCACCTATTACCTAAGTTAAAAAAAAAAAAAGAGAAAAAGATTTTTCTTTCCTCTCTGTATAAGTATGTAAATAGACTAAGAACACAAGGGTAGGGTAAATGGTATTCTAGGAGCGTGGATATGTTGTTCATCCACACTCTCTGGCATGTCCCTTTCCCCTTTAAATTCACCGGAAAGTATTAAAGTTGGCTCCTCCCACCCACCCGGGTGATAAATACCTCAGCTCCGCCCCATGACGCCAGATCTTCCTTTCCGCTGGAAGATTCAGGTTCCCTTGTGCTACTTCTGCAGTTCGTAGACCCTGGATTCTCAATGACGGTTTTCACCGAAGTGGCTTTCTTTAAAACTCATCAGAGTTTACGATTCCGATCTGAGCACACTGGACATGGAGGACAAGACGTCCCTGATTTTGCCAGTGTCCCTATGGACAGAAAATATCACGCACTGATCCCTACCTCCTATGTGTCTATTGCTTGGGTGTCGGTGCATTACACCACTTCTTGCACCATTTGTCTGGCCTTCCATTCCAACGTCCTGGATGACCGTGAGGTGTGCTTAAAACTAGGGAGACGGAGCTCACAACCCACTGGTGAAATCGGGGAGGCCAGGTGGGTGGTTTCCAGCCACGGCTCCACCAAGCAGCTCGGACCAGATGGCGGCCAAGAGGAAGTTGCCTGCTTGGCCAGCCAAAGTTTTTCATGCCGCTTAACCTGGGTTCCACCTTCACTGGGTCCTTTCAGGAGCTGTCCCTATCTCTACCTCACCAGGGATGAGGCACCGGCTCGTCACCTCCTGCCCTAAGAAAAGGGACAAGGATCAAATCTTCTTCTTCAAGAAGACGCTCCTGGGACCGAGAGCAGTCCAATTCCAGGATCTTGAAGTCTCAACCTGGTCAACATCACTTCTGCGCTGGCTTCTCGACCTTCCATCAGGCCAAGGCACTGAGGTCGAGGACACAGCTGAACCAGCTGGAGATTTCTCCGATCCGATCGAGCCATTGTCACCGACTCCTGTCGCCGACTCCTTGGAAGGACACCTATCCATTCCTTCCCCGATGAGGAGACCTAGCCTTGAGTATCCCGATCGAGGAAAGGTGCCGGAACCTCGGTTCTCACAGACTCTGGCTTCTCCCAATCGAACCAGCCGACCCCATTGGTCTCGACGAGACCAGGACCCCTTTGTTGAAAACCAAGAAAGGTCAAAAGCACTTCCCAGAAAGAGGCGGCGTCATCGATCCTCATCCTCCTCGGATGAGGAGACTTTGACGGAAACCTGTCGACGTTATGAGGATCTCATGTGGCAACAGCTGATTCTGACCAGCCAGAAGCCAGCCATGGCACCACGCCTTACTTGGCCTCAGCCTCTTAGGCCGACCCTCCAGAACCGAAGAACTGGTTCCTCCACCTGTAGGGCCGTGCACGCATTCCAGCTCGGCCTGTTTCGGTCTCCTCATCGATTTTGGTGGAACCACCACCCAAGCAGCCTCTAGGGAGGGACTCGATAGGATAGGACAGACACCGGTCTTCCCTGCTGGTCTGTCCATTACGGTGGTCCCCGATTGCCCTCGGCCTATCAAGGGAGACATAGGTGGGAGACCCTTATATCCCGATTCTTCGGACACGGATGCCACTGGTCTGCACTCTCATCCGTGGGATGACGAGTTGTCAGTGGCAGGCTTAGAGGAAGGTCCTTCCTCCTTTCAGGGCATCCTCCGCCTCATTTCAGAATCAACCAGCATGCCCTTGGAGCCCATCCAAAAGAAGGCAGAGTACTCCCTCATGGATATCCTCAAGAGGGGGGCTACCATGACAGAGGCCTTTCCAGTGGCCGAAACCATTGTTGGCCTGGCCCTTGAGCTACGGCAATGCCCTGCCTCTTGCCCAGCTCTGTCTGCCCGCATGGCCCACAAGTATATGGTACCCATGGGGTCCCTAGTGGGTTTATAGAACATAGATTTTGACGGCAGATAAGGACCGGGCTTACCCATCTAGTCTGCCCATTTCCTACCTACAGGATAGGCCACAGATCCTAGTTAACCAACAGCCTATTTCTTCCTACCCCTCAAGAATTGCCTTATGTCTGTACCATGCATTCTTGAATTCTCCCACAGTTTTAGACCCACAACCTCCTCAGGAAGGCTGTTCCATGCATCCACTACTCTCTCTGTGAAATAATACTTCTCACATTGCCCCTGAACCGCCCCCATCTTTAAATTGTGTCCCTTGTTCTTGCACGTCTTCTTTTCTGAAAGATGTTACCCTCTGACTTTGTTGATTCCACTGAGGTACTTAAAAGTTTCTATCATGTCCCCTCCTTCTTTCCTCAATGGTATACATATTAAGCTCCTTTAGTCTCTCCTCATACAGCTCTCTTGCAGACCCTGCACCATTTTAGTTGCCCTCCTCTGGACTGCCTCTATCCTGTTCTATGTCCTGCAGAGATGGGGTCTCCAGAATTGGACACAGTACTTCAGATGGGATCTCACCAACTGTATGTACAGAGGGATAACAACTTCCTGTTTTCTGCTGCTGATGCCTCTCCCATGCATCCCAGTATACCCCAGTCCTCCCTGCCTTCCTCATTTGCATGCAACCTTTAAGGTCATCTGATATGATTACCCCCAGGTCCCTTTCTTTTTTTGTTTTTGTTACTACACCCCCCGCATTGTGTATTCTTCCCCTGGGTTCTTGTTTCCCAGGTGCATTATTTTGCACTTCTTTGCATTGAATCCTAGCTGCCATACTTCTGACCATTCCTCCAACCTTGCCAAGTCCCTTCTCATCCTTTCCATGCCTCCTTGTGTATCAACCCTGTTGCAGATCTTTGTGTCATCTGCAAAGTGGCATACTTTTCCTTCCAGTCCCTCTGCAATGTCACTTATGAAGACATTAAAAAGGACTGGTCCAATACTGAACCCTGCGGTACCCCATTAGTAACCCCTCTTTCTTCAGAGTGGACTCTATTTACAATTACCTTCTGTGTCCTGTTGTCCAGCCAATGTTTTATTTAGGCTACCACCCTGGGACCCACTCCCAGGCTGGTTAATTTGACTATTAATCTTGTGTGGGACTGTGTCAAATGCCTTACAAAGTCTAGGTAGGCCATGTCCACAGTTCTCCCTGGTCTACTACTTTGGTCACCCAGTCAAAGAAATCTATTAGATCTGCCTGACATGACCTTCCCGCGTGAACCCATGCTGCCTTGGGTCCTGTGCCCCACTGGCCTCTAGGTACTCAACTATTCTTTCCTTCAGAAGTGACTCCATCACTTTCCCTACCACAGAGGTCAGTCTGACAGGTCTGTAGTTTCCCGCCTCTGTCTTGGTCCCACTTTGTGAAGGGAATCACATCCGCCTTCCTCCAGTCCTCGGTACCACCATCCTCCCATGATTTATTAAAAAGAGTAGCCAGTGGTTTCACTAGTTCCCTTAATTCTTTTTAGAATTCTGGGTGAATTCCATCAGGCCCCATTGCTTTGTCCACCTTCAGTTTTAGGAGTTCTTGCAGAACCTTTTTCTGTGAAAGGACTGGATCGACTCCCCATCAAGAGTGCTTCTGTTAATTGGATTAGGCACGTCCCCCTCCTCTTTTGTGAATACTGAGCAGAAATATTCATTCAGTATCCCTGCTTTTTCACTGTCCCCCTCTGCCCACCCACCGTTCATTCTATTCAGCCTCACTATCCCTCCCTTTGTCTTTCTACGCTCACTGATGTACCTATAAAAGGTTTTATCCCCCTTCTTAACCGAGTTGGCTATCTTTTCCTCAGTTTGGGCCTTTGCTATTCTGACTTCCCTCCCTGCTTCCTTCTGCCTTAACTGGTACAGCTCTCTGTCCTGCTCCTTCTGTGTTTCCTTATACTTCCGGAATGCTGTCTTTTTCTTCCTGACTTTCACAGCCACCCTTTTGAGAACCATAGTGGCTTTTTCTTTTCATTTTGATTTCTTTATTTGCGCCACACAAAGGCTTGTTGCCTCTGTGATGGCAGTTTTGATGATTCCCCATTGTTGCTCCACACTCCTTCTAGCCTGTTTGCTAGTGCTTTCTGAGGCACTCCCATCTTGCCAAAGTCAGCTCTCCTAAAGTCCAGTACCCCTCACTTTGTATGGCTTGACTCTGTAGCTGAGTTTAACATGAACCACACTGTTTGATGGTCACTTGTCCCCAGATGGCAACCCACTTTCTAGATCTGAGATCCCTCTCACTGCCCCTGCTTGAGAGTATGAGGTCTAAGATTGCTCCCTCACGAGTGGGTCTCGAACCAGCTGTCTAATGCCTGCCACCTGTAGGGCATCAAGAATGGCCCTGTCTTGGAAGTGGCTGCAGCAATGTGCTCCAGTTAACATCTGGCATATTCAGGTCTCCCATCAATAGTATCTCCCTTCTCTGCCATTCTAAGAATGCCTTCATCATATCCTTGTCCATTCCTCCCTGACATGGGGGTCTGTACACAACCCCTGTGCGGACTGTGGTGCCCTTTCCAGTCTCCAAGGTGACCCACAGTGCCTCCTCTCCTCCCTGTTTACTCTTTTGTTCAGTTGCTTTTATCCCTTCCTTTACATAGAGAGCTACCCTCCTCTTCTCTACTGCCTGTCTCTCCTGTAGGTTATGTACCCTGGTATGTTAACATCCCAGTCATGGTTCTCTGTGCACCATGTTTCTGTGACTGCTATGATATCCAGGCATCCTCTTCCATCAAGGCCACCAGCTCAGGGAGCTTGTTGCCCAGACTATGGGCATTAGTACTCATTACCTCCATTTCCTGATGGCCTTACTCCTTTTGCCCCATCCCTGTCCTCTTCTTGCCTTGTCACTTTCCCATTTACCCCTGCCCTTCTCCCCATTGACACCTCTATGTTGGTGTTTACCGCACTTACTACCATGATTTTTTGGGGCTATGATTTCCTGCTCCTTTCCAGTGCCTCCCTTATTAGTTTAAATGCTTGCCAATGAAGCATTTAAACCATCACCTAGGATCCTGGTTCCCTCCTGACAGATGCAGCCCATCATGCCAGTACAGGCTTGCATCACTCCAGGTGGACCCCCAGCCCCAGTGAAGCTAACTCTGGGCTCCACACCAGTTTTTCAACCACTGATTGAACCTTACATGTGGAACACCCTAGTCTCTCCTACGCCATAGATGGGCAGCACCTCCGAGAAGGTTACCATGCGCTACTGTTCAAGGCCCCTCCCTCAATCTCCACAAACTCTTCCTGCACTTCTGCAATCCTTTTCTTAGCCAGGTCTTTTGTCCCTAGGTGGAAAATGACATCCAGCTCCCTCCCTCTGTGCAGCTGTCTCGCAATCCTGGAGACTGCCTCGTCCCTCCAAGCTATGGCGCCAGGCAGGCACCCACCTCCTCTCCCTTCCTCACCCAGCTCTACCATTCTAACAACGGAGTCCCCCACCAGAAGTTGTTTTTCCCCTGTGGGGTCCCCTGCCACCCTCCTGTGGGTCTCCTTTGTGGAGGTTCCCAGCATCCTCCTTTGTCTCCACTGCGGGTGCCTCCCTAGAGGAACCACACTTTGCCAGAATGGCATAGGAATTGTGGAGAGGTACAACTGGAGGGATGCACCTCTGTTCCACCACCTTCACCCTCCCTGAGCCCACTGTGGTCCAACCGCTCTTCTTTCTTGGCAACCTCTGAGGCAACGGCAGTGGCACTGGTGGTCCCTTGATGGAAGAGGAGGTCCCACAAATCCTGGCCAACTCAGCCTGGAGATGAGCAACCTCCTTCCTCAGCCCAGAGAGGTGCCTGCAGATGGGACAACACCGCATCCTCCAGAACGCCTCCCAGAAGACTGCTGCCCACAGCCACTGCACTGCACCACTCCCATCATGTCTTATTTCTGGCCCCTTAACTGTTTTGCAATCCTACTTTTCCTCTGTTTTTTTTCTCTCTCTCCTTACTTTCTGCCTGTGTGCCCTTTTAAGCTCCTGATTGTCCTGTTCTGAGACAAGAATATCCTATATTTCTCAGTAGACCCCTTACTTGCTCAGAGGCAGACCTCCAGCAGCTAGAGGGGCCGGAGAGCTACTCTGCCCTTCTAGGATGGTGGGTCTTGGTAGCTCTGTGATCACTCACCGCCTCCTGCTCCCAAACAGGAAGTTCCTGCTGTCAGTCAAATTTCTGCCTATAAAAGTAGAACCAGCTTTGGTGAGAGGGTGAGGAGGGAAGGAAGGCAATATAGTCCCAGTAGAGAAGTCCAGTCACACAGCAGTCCTTTCTCCTGGTGTCTTCTGCATGCCACTAGCAAAATCTTTCTAAGGCAATCTTTAAATGTAGCTTCCTTCTAGCTCGCCACTCCCCACTTACTAGATCTTTCTACAAGTAATTTAAACCTCACAACTATCAAGTCATTTCAGTCACCTGAGATTTACACCTAGATAACTGTTCAGATAACCATTCAGTTCAGTTAACTCAGACAAACACATACTTTTTTGTTTTGTTTGTTAGTTTTTTTTACCCCAAATTAAAGTTCCAAGTGCAAGAGTTCTACTTCTTTAGTCCCAGTAGAGAGGTCCAGTCACACAGCAGTCCTTTCTCCTGGTGTCTTCTGCCAAGCTACTAGCAAAATCTTTCTAAGGCAATCTTTAAATGTAGCTTCCTTCTAGCTAAGCCACTCCCCCTACTTACTAGATCTTTCTACAAGTAATTTAAACCTCACAGCTATCAAGTCCTTTCAGTCACCTGAGATTTACACCTAGATAACTGTTCAGATAACCATTCAGTTCAGTTAACTCAGACAAACACACACTTTTTTTGTTTTGTTTGTTAGTTTTTTTTTTACCCTGTATTAAAGTTCCAAGTACAAGAGTTCTACTTCTTTAGTCCCAGTACAGAAGTCCAGTCACACAGCAGTCCTTTCTCCTGGTATCTTCTGCCAAGCTACTAGCAAAATCTTTCTAAGGCAGTCTTTAAATGTAGCTTCCTTCTAGCTAAGCCACTCCCCCTACTTACTAGATCTTTCTACAAGTAATTTAAACCTCACAGCTATCAAGTCCTTTCAATCACCTGAGATTTACACCTAGATAACTGTTCAGATAACCATTCAGTTCAGTTAACTCAGGCACTTTTTTTTGTTTTGTTAGTTTTTTTTACCCTAAATTAAAGTTCCAGGTACAATAGTTCTACTTTCTTTAGTCCCAGTAGAGAAGTCCAGTCACACAGCAGTCCTTTCTCCTGGTGTCTTCTGCCAAGCTACTAGCAAAATCTTTCAAGGCAATCTTTAAATGTAGCTTCCTTCTAGCTAAGCCACTCCCCCTACTTACTAGATCTTTCTACAAGTAATTTAAACCTCACAACTATCAAGTCTTTTCAATCACCTGAGATTTACACCTAGATAACTGTTCAGATAACCATTCAGTTCAGTTAACTCAGACAAACACACACTTTTTGTTTTGTTTGTTAGTTTTTTTACCCAAATAAAGTTCCAAGTACAAGTTCTGCTTCTTTAGTCCCAGTAGAGAAGTCCAGTCACACAGCAGTCCTTTTCTCCTGGTGTCTTCTGCCAAGGCTGAGAGCCTTGTGACTGCTTCTGTGTTTAGACACACGGGTAGCTCAGCTGACACTGACCGCCCTCCAGACAAGGAGTCCAAGTATATGGACCATTCTGCCTGGAAGGTTTATGCAGCCTCATCCTTGGGCCTTCGTTAGGCCAGCTCGGCTGTGATCATGGCACACTTCTCTCATGCCCTTCTGGGGTCACTAGATGAAGTCCTCCCTCATCTCCCAGCAGAAATGCAGACCACGGTTAAGCAGGTCCGTGACCAGGGCTATGCTGTTGCCAAACAGCAACTCCAGACAGCCTTGGATAGTGGAGATTCCTGTGCCTCCTCCTTAGCAGCCACGGTGGCCACTCGCAGCAGGGCCTAGCTGAGGTTATCCTCCTTCCCGGCGGATACTCAGCACAAGTTAGTTGACGTGCCCTTCTTCGGCACTGACCTCTTCAGTCTGGGAGTTGCAGGTCACCTCCAGCATATAGAGCAGTCCAATGCCACCTTGGATGCTACCTCTGCAAAGGGTTCTTCAGGCAAGAACCAGCAGAAGCACAAGAAGAAGCCCTTTTGGCACTCTTCCCCTGTGGTTAGACAGCCCTCCTATCAAGGAGGTCAGCAGCAACACAGCAGCAGCAGGCTCAAGCTTGACACCCCAGGTCCAAGCAGGGTTCTCAACAGCCCCATAAAGGAGGTCAAGGTGCCAGTCCAGGAGCCTCCTCCTCCTCTAAGCCTGTTCAGTGACGGGTCGGGGTTGCCATCCCTACACCCGCATGTCAGCTCTGGTCCCTCCTGGGGCTGGCTCTGCTACTTTCTTTCCACCTGGTCCGTATCACTCAGACAGGTGGGTTCTGAAGTGGTTGGCCAGGACTGCCTCTAGAATTGAGCAGTACCTCCAGCTGAGCCTGCGCCTCGGGAGGAAAGGATCTCAGCTTGCACTCAGTCGGTCCTTTGGGACGACATTGCTCAGCTCCTCCGCAAGGAGGTGGTAGCTGCAGTGCCGGATCTCCTACAGACCCATGCTTTGTGTCCAGGTACTTCCTGGTGCCCAAGCGGACAGGGGGTTGGCGCCCCATCCTAGATCTCCATGACCTGAATCAATATCTCAGGTCTCGCACCTTCCAGATGGTAACTCTGAACCAGATCATACCATCCCTGGAACGAAACATGTGGCTCTGTTCACTGGATCTACAGGACGCGTTCTTTCATGTCCCAATCTGTCCGTCCCACCAGCAGTTCCTCCACTTCAGGGTCAAAGGGACCTTGTACGAGTTCCAAGCCACGCCTGCTCGGGCCTGGTCATCAGCCCCTTGGGTCTTCACCAAGTGCATTGCAGTGGTGGCAGCCCACCTTCGCTCTCGAGGAGTGGAATATACCCCTATCTCGATGATTGGCTCCTGGTGGGTTCCTCCCTTCGGGATGTGGAGAGGTCCAGGGATCTGGCCCTCCGAACCTGCTCCAAACTAGGCCTCCTGATCAACGAGACCAAGTTGGAACTCATGCCCTCTCAGGTAATGGGCTTATCGGGCAGCAGAGCCTGGCTCCTGGCAGACAGGGCGGAGGTTCTCTCCTCCTTGCCCAATCATTTCTGGTTGGGCACTTGGTACTTGGCTGGGACTTCTGTGCCTTCTGGGCCACATGGCGGCATGCAATTTGGTGGTCCGTGGGCCAGGTGGCACATGTGCCCTTCCAGTGGGATCTGGCTGCCCAGTGGACTCAGCGATATGGTCACTTTGACCAGCTGATCACTGTAACCCAGAAGATATGGGATGCTGTCCAATGGTGGACCATTCCAGACCACTTGCAGGAAGGCATCCCATTTGTCCGTCTCCGAGTTGACGGTCATCCTGACAACCGCTGCCTCTCTCATGGGCTGGGGAGCCCACATGGGGGACAACAGGGCCCATGGGTTCTGGACCCCCGAGGAGTCCCAATGCCACATCAACCTGTTGGAGCTCAGAGCAGTCAGACTGGCCCTGTCAGCTTTCACTCCTCAGCTCCGGGGCCAAGTGGTTCAAGTCCAGACGGACAATACCACGACCATGTACTACCTCAACAAACAGGGTGGCATGCACTCCTGTCTGCTATGCAAGGAGGCACTCTGAATCTGGACCCTCGTCAGCTGGTTGAGGTGGATCTCCTTGCCATCCATGTGGCAGGAGTCTCAAACCAACTGGTGGATGCTCTCAGTCAGATAGGTCAGACATCCCACGAGTGGTCTCCATCCAGAGGTAGCTTACAATCTGTTCCTCCCATTGGGGCAAACCAGCAGGACCTGTTTGCCTCCAGGAGAACACCAAGCTGAGATCGCATTATGCCCGCCCCTCTGCAGGGCTCGCTGCAGGGGATGCCTCTCGAGGCCGTGGACCCCAGGCCTCCTTTCCGCCTTCCCTCCATTTCCCTTGATCCACAAGGTGCTTCTCAAGGTGAGGAGGGACAAGGTGAAGGTGATTCTGGTAGCCCCAGATTGGCCCTGCCAGTTCTGGTATCCAGAACCCTCAGCCTCAGCTGCAGAGCCACGGAGTGGCTTTGTACACGCCTGACCTGATATAATTGAACCAGGGAAGGTATTCCATCCGACCTTCAATCCCTGCACCTCACAGCCTGGTACCTGAGCGGCTAGAGTTCCAGGCTCTGGGTCTTCTGAGGATGCTCTACATTGTGGTGGAGGCATCTCATAAGGAATCAACTAGGAAATGTTATGGCCTTCAAATGGAAAAGGTTTTCCATTTGGTGTCAGAGTAAGAGTCTGGACCCCTTATCCTGCTCTGTGGCTAACATTTTAGACTACCTTTGGTCTCTCTCCAAAGGGGGTCTACGGTCATCGACCTTAGGGTGCACCTGGTAGCATTTCGCTTACTGGCACGGGCCGGTCAGCTGACATTGGCACAGGAGACAGTGGTCTACGCTCAAAGGCCTGATCATATATCCTCCGTGCATGAACCTCCACCTCCATGGGATCTGTTGCTGGTTTTGAAACCTCATGGGCAAGCCATTTGAACCCATGCACAAGTGTGATCTCTCACACTTTCGTGGAAGACAGCCTTCCTGGTGGCTATCACATCAGCCAGAAGGACAGGGAACTCCAGGTGCTGTCGGTGGACTCCCTTATCTGGTCTTTCACAGGGACAAAGTAGTCCTGCGCCCCACCGAAATTCCTTCCAAAGCGGTGTCAGGTGCACCTTAACCAGGTGTTGACTCTGCCAGTATACTACCCTAACTACTCGACACCGAGTACAGGCTCCATACTCTGGGCCTGAGATGTGCTCTTTCCTATTATAAGGAAAGGATGGCGGAAATTGGGAGAGGTTATGTCTTTATATCTTACTGGCACTAGTCTCTCATGTTCCCATGTGGACACTGCCGCATCTCTACTACCAAACCACACTTACTCACACTTGGAATCTTTATGTTACCCCTAAGAAAATCAAAGGTTGCTAGTGAAGCTGAACTGAATGTAAGACATTTGTTGAATGGAGACAGAGAAGTCTACATACTGGAGACAAGCTGCTTAGGTCCATGGACCCAGAGCTCTGCTTCCCCAAAATTGTTTTCTATTTTTATATTTCCTTGCACGCATTATGCGAGCAACATCTTGTGCTAGTAGCACATTTCAGAGGTGTGTCGGTGTTTCGATAATGCAGGGCACACTTTAGTAGGTACATTCCTCATTCCCCAATGAGCCAGCATGCTAGTGCTGACACATGAATTATGGAAAAGTAAACACAACCTGTAAGAAAAGTGCTGCTGCAATCAGAGACAAGCTCATTATGCAGCGACACAGATGACATGCCTCCCAACATGCCTTTCTTGGTGAAACATTTCAATAAACATGGTGGCGGAGCCGCTGCCAAACAATCCCAAAAGGAAGCCAACATCGGGTTTGCAATCCTCATGTCGGTATGTCTGCACCACCCACATTGCATGGCACATTGGGAGCCCACCCCAGTGTGCTGCTGCTGCTGCTTACAGTAAGCAGACCACATCAGCATGTTCCTGGCCCCAGGCCCCACCCTACCCCCATTGTATGGCACACTGGGAGCCCACCCCAGTGTTGCCAACATCAGGCCCCCCGACAGTCATGGGGCACACTGGGAGCCCACCCCAGTGTGCCCAACATTTGTTTTCTTTCACCTGTAAAGAAAGAAAACTGTCCCACGTTGCAGTGTGCATTTTTTTTTTTTGTACCTGAAAAAGAGAACATGGCCTGTTGTGAACGGCACCCCCTCCTCCAACCAGAGAGTAGTGCACAAGATACAGATTTCTGGGGTGAGTGTGATCAGACATGGAAATATCATCTGGAGTTCCTGTTCTAGTTCCTGAAAAAGATGTGTTTAAGAGTGGCAGGTCCAGAAAATATGAGTGTGGGTTGCCCAAGGTTCCCTATACTATCGCCAGCAGGACACCATGTGAGATGTGGTCAAGTGAGTCATGACAACTGGTATATGGAAGTATCAGTAAATGCTTCCAGGCATATTCACACCAGGTATGTGTAACAGCAAGCCGAGAAATGGCTTGACAGGGAATTATTCAGTGTTCAGTGTTCGATCTCAGGATGCCTTCCTTCTGCCCCTGTAGAGAAGAGAAATGCAGTTTAAGATATAGAGGTGGCATGGATTCATTACCAGACAGACAATATGTGGGAAGAATACTGTTAACAGACAATGAAACTTTTCACAACAGAAATATATTCAAGGACCAAGAAAGGTCTGAACTGTGCTGGAAGGGATGTGTAGCTGTTTTGCTATTTCAATAAAATGAATTTTATTTGATTTATGATGTCTGGCATCCCTCTTATGGGGTAGGTGAGTGAGTGAACCTTGTGGTCCAATATGCACTTATTCATACACCAGGTGATGTTATTTTCAATGTCAGTTTCAAAACTATGGCCAATCAGTAAATTGGTGTGGAATCGCCTCCCCCATTCGATCCACCTTGCCCCCCCTTTTCCACACTCAGACTACAACTAAAGCACTATCCTATCGACTGTACCCTCGGTTGCAACTGCCCCTCCTCCACCTCATGCTGACTCCTGTCCTCCTCAGCTAACTTTTCAGAAATCATCCTCTCACCTGACCCACCTTGCCCTCCTTACTACCTTTGCCTCCCTGTGCCTCCTTCCGGTTTGCTCCCCTCATCCAACCCTTCTGCCTCTCCTCTCAACTCCCCAATATGTTGTACAGAGCAAATCACTGCTTTCTCTCCATAACTGCTGTATGGAGCCCATCTTCTGCAAAGTCAGTTGTATCATGAACATCATATACAGTTACATCCCTTGTATTTATGTTGAGCATTTTGCCTGTATGTAAAAACCTGTCTGCCGCACCTATTCTTGTAATATTTGCTAATTTACTGTAACTGTAGTTACATGTGATATGACATATAATGCCAGTCCTCTGTATTCCATGTACTGTAAGATTTCTGTGTACTGTAATCTCCCATTGCCCTTTCCCCGGTCACACCTGGAAACGGTTTCAGCTCTGAGTGCCTTTCCTGATTATCAATTTTTAAATAAATAAATCTGGAAAGATTTTTGAAAAAAATGCAATGAATGCATATTTTGGTGTTGGTTTACACTAGCACCTTATTCTTCTTTTCATATCTGCCACACCATCTTTTGCTGCACTGGTGGACACCTTGCTGGACTGTATGAATAACTGACAGATACATAAAATAATGACTAAATTGGTGTTTATTCTCATACTTCAGAGACATCAGGAAACTCCATCACCCATGAGGTTCTGACAGATTATCTAAG
Source organism: Neoceratodus forsteri (assembly GCA_016271365.2). NCBI lineage: Eukaryota > Metazoa > Chordata > Ceratodontiformes > Ceratodontidae > Neoceratodus > Neoceratodus forsteri. The sequence continues at coordinate 1,232,098,854 of CM028129.1, read as the reverse complement.
TGGTTTCTTAGGAGCCCATGCTAACACAGTAATAACATAATTAGCATAAATTGCTACATTGAGCTCTTAAAGGGGCGGCAGCTAGCATTAAGCCCCATACTTAATGTGTAATCCACAAAATACTCTGAATTATGGATGCCATTTCAAGCAATATCACTTATAAAACCAACAATAAATACTGTGAATATTGTTTATAAAAATGAGGGGGATAATGTGCACAGGAATAAGTACTGGCTGACTCAGAGATGTTCTGTAATGGGTACCCCAGATCTGATAATGGGTAGTGAACAAATTATGGACAGGAGGGAGGAAGTTCTGAGTTAAGCTACACCACAAAGACGCTAGCATTCAGCACCTTCCTCGCTGTTTATTTATTGACAGAGATGGGCAGTGTTTTTATATAGGTCAACCTAAACCCTGCTTTAAATGAGGGTCATTAAATCATCTCAGCAATGTATGTGACTGAGTTTGCTGCAGTTTTGCCTACAACCTGGATATACTAGAATTCACTGCATGAACAAACTTTGATGGAATTTATGTGAAGAAAACAGTCACTCTTTTAGGAATTGCATTGGGGCACTCATAACGGGGATAGGCTGAATCAAGAGGATTTGCTAACCACTGAACCAAAAGCAGGTATTAATTAAGACAAAGAACTGTGGAACAAAAGGAAGCACAACATCCTAGATTGACACCCCTAGGCAAGAGAGTTAGCCTGAAGATACACATCCCCTCGCTATGGAACCTCCTGCACAAGTTGAAATACAGGATACTGAGGTTAGAGATGAGAATCAGTCCCAGGTTGCTGCACAGTCAGAGGATTCAGAGGTAATAGTGACAGTCAGAAATGTTTACTGAGCCATTGGAACAGATGAACACACAAACAGTGGCTTCCACACCAGGAATCTAACAAACACAAGAGTGGAAGATGACATTATGCCAGTACCAGAAAAGACAGTGGTTACAAGAAAAAGGGGACTTGAAAGAAACCAATCAAAGTCTAAAAATAATACGAACTGAAATTCCAGATGCTGACATCTTATTGGAAAATAAATCTGAGCTGTCATCCTCAAACCATGGTGAGTCTGATGTCACAATAGACTCTAAAGCTTCCTCAATAAGGTCTTTGTAAGAATGTCCTCTTCAGATACTGAAGAAGATTCTTATAGCTCCTTTGCACTAAAGGAGAAGAAAAGTCTGTTCGGAATCAGAACCAAAAGTTGAGCACAGCTTCTGAATCCTACATAACTTTCCAGCATAGGACAATACCTGTTTGTATTTCTTTGAGTCTCTCCAAATGACTAAAAACATACAAGTTAACATAGCCATGGCCAATGTAAATAGTATTAAACATCCTAAAAGAATATTGCTTTTGTTTACAATATTTAAGTGACCTCACATTTGAAATCTTTTTAGTTCAAGAAACGAGACTAACAAATATTGCAGCTATTAATTGAGCAAAACATTTATGGTATTGGAGACTATCTTTTGGTCATCTGGAAGGACAAATGTGATGGCATGGGGATGTTGCCTAAAGGTTTTGATTATCAGGTTACAAAGGTGGTAGGTGGGCCTTTGCCTGCCTTACTGCCTTCCTGCTAAGGAAAGCAGGAAGACAGTAAGGCAAGGGTCCAAACCAAGGAACACTAGCACGAACAGTAAATGAAGGGACAAGACTTTCTATAGCTACATTAGTGAAAGGAGAAAGTCCAGAGTGGGTACTGCTAAGATCAAAGGGGATAAGGGGGAGTGTGTGGAGGAGGACCAAGGAAAAGCAACTATCCTAAATAGATACTTCTGCTCAGTATTTACTGAGGAGAAGGTAGGGCAGGGCCCACAGCTCAGCACCATGGACATAGGGGGGAGGGAGGTGTGCAAGTCCCTTCACAAAGAAAGAGGCCCTACAAAGAGCTGGCTAAGCTCAGGGTGGACAAGGCAATAGGACCTGATGGCATACATCCCAGGGTACTAAAGGAGCTAAGGGTAAGCTAGCAGAGCCATTATCAGAACTGTTTAGTGAGTCTCTGAGCATGGTAGAGGTCTTAGAAAACTGGAGAAGGGCTCATGTGATCCCCTCCACAAGAGTGGTAGTAGGGAGGAGGCAGGGAACTGCAGACCAGTCAGTCTTACCTCAGTAGTGAGCAAAATTATGGAGGCACTCCTTAAGGAAAGGATAGTGCAACACCTGGCCTCCATAGGAGCACAGGATCCAAGACAGCGTGGGTTTACAACACGAGATCCTGTCAAACTAATTTCATAAATTTCTTTGACTGGGTAACCAAAGTGGTGGACAAGCTGATGTCGCTTACCTTGACTTCAGCAAAGCTTCAATATTGTTCCACACAGAAGATTGATTAATAAGCTGGGTAGGCCTGGGGTGGGTCAGAAGTTGGTCAACTGGGTGGCAAACTGGTTGGTGAGCAGAAAACAGAGTGGTGGTAAATGGTATACAGTCAGAAGTGATGCAAGTCACAAATGGGGTACCTCAGAGATCAGTCCTGAAGCTGTCCACTTCAATATCTTCATCAGTGACATTGCAGATGGACTACAGGGTAAGGTTTGTCTCTTTGCAGATGACACCAAGATCTGTAACACAGTAGATGATCCAGATGGGGTGGATAGAATGAGAAGAGATCTGGATAAACTGGCAAAATGGTCGGAAGAGTGGCAACTGGGGTTTACCGAGAAGAAGTGAAAGGTCTTGCACATAGGGAAGAGAAACCCTGAAGCCACCTATAGGTTGGGAAGAGAGTTGCTGGCAATCATAAGGGAAGAAAGAGACTTCATCATCATCATCACAGATGACCTGAGATCATCCAAGCAGACCACTAAAGCAGTAGGTAAGGCTAGAGGGATGTTGGGGTGTATTAGTAGAGGTATCACAAGTCATAAGAGGAAGGTAATAATCCCCTCTTTACAGACACTGGTTAGGCCCTATCTGGAGTACATTGCAGTACTGGAGGTCACACCTGCACAAGGACATTAACAAAATGGAGGCAGTCCAGAGAAGGGCAACCAAAATGGTGCAGGACTGCATCAGAAAACATAGGACAGATTAAAAACATAGAAACATAGAAGGATGGCAGATAAGGACCGCAAGGCCCATCCAGTCTGCCCAGAGCTCAATATGTATACCCTAGAGCAAAGGAGGAGAGAGAGAGATGATATGATCAAAACATTCAAACATCTTAAGGGCATTAACAGGGTGAAAGAGTCTAACATGTTTCAATATAAGAAAATAGCAGGACAAGAGGACACAGCATGAGATTAGAGGGTAGCGATTAAGGGTAATGTGAGGAAGTTCTTTTCACAGAAATGGTGGTGGATGCATGGAGCGGCCTACCTCAGGAAGTGGTGGATATGAATACAGTGCAGGGCTTCAAACAGGCATGGGATAGGCATAAGGGAGCAATACAGATTGGTATGAATTGATAGGCTATTGACAGAATAAAAGCCTATGGCACATTCATAAGGTAGAAAAAATGGGCAGACTGGATGGGCCTTGCGGTCCTTATCTGCCGTCAACTTATGTTTCTATATTGTGCCGGAGAGCAATGTAACTTGGCATTACTTATCAATCTGATAGGTTACACATCATTACTGTATATGCACCTCAAACAAAGAAAGGAAGAGTGAATTTTTTTTGGAATGATACAACCTTTCCTCTATACAGTACATCAAGGAAATTAATACTGAGGGTGATTTTAATTGCATTCTCCTGAATTAGACTGGGTGCACAAACAAATTATTTTGTGATTACAACTATTTGATCAATATGGTATCCGATGCTGGGCTCCAGGATGCGTTCAGACTAAGTCATCAGATCAGAGGTTATACATTTTACAAGAATCAGTTGGCTACAAGAATTGATTTTCTGTTTATATAGAAACATAGAAATGTAGACTTTGAAGACAGATAAGGACCGCTTGGCACACCTAGTCTGCCTATTTCAATACCTATTGGATAAGCTGCAGATTCTAGTTAGCCAACGGCCTACTTTCTCCTATACCCCACTATAATTGCCTTATGTCTGTCCCATACATTCTTAAATTACCCCACTGTTTTTGACCCCATGACCTCCTCAGGAAGGCTGTTCCATGCTTCCACCACCCTCTCCATGAAAAAAATACTTCTCATATTGCCCCTGAGCTGTCCCCCTCTATCTTTAAACTGTGCCCCCTTGTTCTTACACATCTCTTTTTCTGAAAGATGCTCCCCTCTTGGACTTTGTTGATTCCCTTGAGGTACTTGAAAGTTTCTATCATGTCCCCACTCTTCCTCCTTTCCTCAAGGATATACATATTAAGCTCCTTTAGTCTCTCTCTTCGTATGATTTCTGGTGCAGAAAATGCACCATTTTAGTTGCCCTCCTCTGGACTGCCTCCGTCTTGTCTATGTCCTTGTAGAGATTGGGTCTCCAGTACTGCACGCAGTACTCCAGATGGGGTCTTACCAGCTATCTGTACAGAGGGATGACAACTTCCTGTTTTCTACTGTTGATGCCTCTCCCTATGCATCCCAGTATTCCCCCAGCCCTCCTTACTGCCTTTTCACATTGCTTGCCTACCTTTAGATCATCTAATATGATTACCCCTGGTACCTTTCTATTTTTGTTGTCGTTAGTATCCCCCTGCCCCCATTGTGTACTCTTCCCCTGGGTTTTTGTTTCCCAGGTGCATTACTTTGCACTTCTTTGCATTGAATATAAGCTGCCATACTTTTGACCATTCCTCCAACCTTGCCAAGGCCCTTCTCATCCTTTCCACCCCCACTTGTGTATCAGTCCTGTTGCAGATCTTAGTGTCACCTGCAAAAGAAATACTTTTCCTTCCAGTCCAGTTATAAGGATATTGAAGAGGACCGGCCCCAGTACTGAACCCTGCAGTACCCCACTAGTAACTCACCTTTCTTTGGAGTGGACACCGTTTACTATTACCCTCTGCAATCTGTTATCCAGCCAATTTCTTACCCAGGTCACCACCCTGGGACCCACTCCCAGGCTGGCAAGCTTGTTTATTAATCTTTTGTGTGGGACTGTGTAAGATGCCTTCCTAAAGTCTAGGTAGGCCATGTCCACAGCCCCTCTCTGGTCTACTACTTTGGTCACCCAGTCAAAGAAATCTATTAGATTCATCTGACATGACCTTCCGACTATGAATCCATGTTGCCTTGGGTCCTGTGCCCAGCTGGCCTCTAGGTACTCAACAGTTCTTTCTTTTAGAAGTGATTCCATCATTTTGCCCACCAGTGAGGTCAAACTAACAGGCCTGTAGTTACCTGCCTCTGCCTTGCACCAACTTTTGTGAAGGGGAACACATCTGCCCTCCTCCAGTCCTCAGGTACCACACCATCCTCCATGATTTGTTAAAACGAGTAGTCAGTGGTGCCACTAGTTCTCCCCTTAGTTCTTTTAGAATTCTGGGATGAATCCCATCAGGCCTCATTGCCTTGTGCCTTGTCCACCTAGAGTTTTAGATGTTCTTTTGTGACCTTTTCTTCTGTGAATGAACTAGTATCGAACCCCTATCCAGAGTGCTTGGTTTGGTTTAGGTACCTCCCCCTGCTCTTCTTTTGTGAATACTGAACAAAAGTATTTGTTCAACATCTCTGCCTTTTCACTGTCACCCTCTGCCCACCCCCACTCCCCTTTTTTAGTCCTCACAATCCCTCCTTGGTCTTTCTTCACTCACTAATGTACCTATAAAAGGTTTTATCCTCTTCTTAACTGAGTTGGCTGTGTTTTCCTTGGTTTGGGCTTTGCTATTCTGACTGCCTTTCCTGCTTCCTTCTGCTTTTAACTGATACAGTTCTCTGTCCTGCTCCTTTTGTGATTCCTTATACTTCCTGAATGCTGTCTTTTCTCCCTAACCTTCCCCACCACCTCGTTTGGCAGGGAACTTGAAAGTTACTAAAGTTAATCTTATACCCAGAGAATTCTTATCATTTAATATTAGGTGGATTTTTATGAGAACAAGGTAGATTTAAAACAGTTAAAAGGATGCTTGTGGGGGGGGGGGTAAGAAGAAATAGGCTGTTGGTTAGCTAGTATCTGCAGCTTATCCTGTAGGTAGGGAAATGGGCAGACTAGGTGGGCCAAGTGGTCCTTATCTGCCGTCAATGTCTATGTTTCTATGTTTCTATGTTTAGATATAAAATAAAATATTAGAGGCCTCCGACACAGCTAACAGGGTGAGAGACTTGCTTTTAGCTAGACAATCTGTATCCATGCTTATATGATAGTATAGGGGTTTGGTGGGTTGAGAGTAAAAGGAACTGAAATATTTGTTCCAGAATCTAGCTAGAAACAGAAATGTTCAGAGTACATGAGATATTTATCTCTTAGGTCACATTTAATGTCCTTAATTTCTCTTGCACATGAAGGTTTGGGAAATTACAGTGACCAAGTACAAAATATCAAAAGGGACATGCAGAAATTGCAGTAGATAGATACTTTATTTATAAAGCACCCTTCCGGAGGCTCAGAGCAATGTACAATTACATTTAGAAACCAAATCAGCAAAAAACATTTTCATAGTTACATTATAGAGTATATAGAACCAAAATCATAATATATCTATCTACCAGACATAACAAGACAGTCAGTAAGAGTATAAAACTTTCAAGCATCATATTAAATCATATGCCTGGTTAAATAAAAATGTCTTAAGCCCCTTTTAAAGATTTTGACTGAGGGTGCCTCCTTCAAATAGCCTGGCAGCGAATTCCACAGGGTTGGCATGGCAACAGAGAAGGCACGATCCCGACTGCTGTAACCTAGCCCTGGAACCACCAAGGCATCCCTCAGAAGAATGGAGAGAGAGAGAGAGCCAGGTAGTGAGAAACCAGGAGGCCTTGCAGATAGTCTGCTCCCAGGCCATGCAGGGCTTTATAGGTCAGTAATCCGACCTTGAAGGCAATCCTCCACCTTATCGTCAGCCAGTGCAGCCCACAAAGAACCAGTGTAATATGATCAAATCTTGATGTACCCATTAACAGACTGACCACCAGTTCTGCACCAGCTGTAGATGGCAGAGATTGCCTCCAGATAGCCCAGGTACAAAGCATTGTACTTGTCCAACCTCGACGTGCCAAATGCATGGATTAGGGCGGCAAGGTTTTCAGCTGGTATCAGTGCACGGATCCAAGCAATGTTCCTGAGATGGCAAAAGCCACTTTGGCCAATGGACGACACCTGAGCATTAAGTGTCAAACCATCATTGAGGGCCATGCCCAGATCCCTAACCCAAATAGAAGGGGTCAATGACACGTCTCTCGGTCTGAAACCAGGATCAGTCCCTAACCCTCCCCCATCCTGTCAATGACCAGGATTCACCACCAATACCTCTGTCTTGTCTGGGTTAAGTTGTAGCCAGTTCTGAGTCATCCAGCTCTCTATCTCAGCCAGACAGGTGTTAAACACAGAGGCAGCCATTTGGTTTCTGGGCGCACAAGACAGATATAGCTGGGTGTCATTAGCGTAGAAATGAAAACCCAGCCCATGCTACCTGATGATGTCTCCTAAAGGCAGCATATATATCGTGAACAAAAGAGGCGACAAGACCGAACCTTATGGAACACCACAGTGCAGAGGCATCTGGCCAGATGAGGATAATCTCATCGCCACCCTCTGCACTCCGCCCATGGGGTAGGAACTGAACCAGCTGATGACATTGCCAGTTAGGCCTCACCAGTTCCGAAGTCGATCCAGTAACAACTCATGCTCCACGGTGTCAAATGCCACCGAGAGATCCAGGGGAACAAGGATAGTATGCTCTTCCTTATCTCTCGCTATAAGGAGATCATTCAGCACCCTCACCAGAGCAGTCTCTATGTTATGCCCAAGTCTAAATCAGACTGAATGCTCTCAAGGTGGCAGAGGAGGCGAGATGAGCCTCAAGCTGAACAGCCACCATTTTTTCCAAAATCTTCCCTAAAAATGGGAGGTTTGAGATTGGTCTGTAGTTCAGAAGACAATTGGGTCCAAGGAGGGTTTCTTCAAATGGGGTCTCATCGAGTCTCCTTCAAGGCCACTGGAAAAACCCTGCTCTTAAAGGAACACTGGATGATCCCAGCAACCACAGGTCCAATCACAACCAACCAAAAGTCAGGTTGGACCTGGGTCTAGATCACAATGGGTTGGTCGCAGCCTTGAGACCATCTCACCTATCTCATCCACTCCAACTGGATCAGACTCACCCCACACAAGAGAGGTGCCCCAGCACATCCCCGGTCTGACCCCACAAGTTCTTTGAGCAGCACTGGAGAAGATCTCGGTCCTGACAGAGGACACTTTGTTGGCAAACAGCACAGCAAAGTCATCACACCTCGTGCTTGAACTTGTTCCCCCATACAGAGACAGGTCAAGTGCAACAACCCATCCACCGTCGGAAAAGCTGAGCCAGTCTGTTCCTAGCCAGCAATCTCCCTAGACCGAAAATCTGCCTTTTTTCGTGAAATTGCCCTTTGGTAGTTAACATAAGGTGACCTCAAAGCCAATTTGTCCTCCATCAGCCCAGATCTCCTCCAGCGCTGCTTCAGCCTCCGGTCCTTTAACTCCCTGAGCTCCCCATCAAACCATGGGGGCGCCCAGCGAGTAGATAAGGGCCAGGCACGGATGGGTGCAATAGATCAAGGCAGGAGTAACAGCTTCTATTACAAAGCTGCCACTGCCTCCCACGCACCCATCCCGCATGCAGTTTCCACACACTCAATGGGTCCAGCACTGCCTGTAGTCCTGTTGGGGACAATCCCTGCAAAGGGAGCTACCGAACCATCTCCACAGAGGACAGCCCATCAGGGGGTCCAAGCGTGAACCTCACAGTGCTATGATCCGACCAAATGGCTATATCAGTCATGAGGTCATCGACCCCAAGACCCAGTGATCACACCAGGTCCAACGTATACCCATGCAAGTGAGTTGCTGAGATGACAACCTGTGACAGGTCCAGAGCCCCCATACTCTGGAGGAGGTCCGTTCAAATGACAGGAGTCTGTCATCGACCCAGGCATTGAAATCTCCCAGGATTTTCCATCTGGTGGGATTCAACACCAGGCCGGCAATGAAGTTCCCAACCTCCTGCAGGAATTACCTCTCCCCACCTGGTGGCTGGTAAATTAGAAGGCTCCAGTAGCCTGCGCCAGGACCCCCTCACATAACTACATTCTCAAATGACCTGGTAGAACCCACCAGTAGCACCAAGAGGCCCAGGCTGGTTTTAAAACAAATGGCCTCCCCTCCCTCTACAATCCTTCCTCGGGTGTGTATCAGAGTACCCAGCCAGAATCACTGCCTCCAAAAGGGGCAGCATTATCTTTCAGCCAGGTCTCTGTGATGCATGTCAGGCTCACTGGAGGAAACCAAGTTTGCCATTATAGTGATTTTATTCTCATCGACCTGGCATTGCAGAGCACAGCCTGGTCAGATGAGTGGGAATTGCTGGACCAATGACCATGTACCCACTATTCAAAGTTGAGCCTTGGGTATGGAAACCAGACAAGGACCACCCTCTCCAGTGCCCATTTTGTCTCAGGGTGCACCCTTGGCCTTACCACTCGAATCACTGACCCTGGCAGTCACCCAATACTACTCTTCTACCCAGACCTCCAACCACACACAATCCCCAAAGCCCTGCACCTAGCATATGTCTCTGCAGGTTGGGAGGGAGCTCAAAGGTCAGAGGTCATGCAACTGGGATGCTGAGTAACTGCATCCTGGGAGCTTGCACCGCCAGCCCATCCTGACTGTCTATAATCAACTTCAACTACAGTAAAATCCAACCCCCAAGTAAATAATTAACCATCCAAATAATCCAATCCAATATGTTTAACTTCTAAAACATAAGCAGGACTATCATACACCCACATTCACCATTCACACCATCACACACACAGCCACACACAAACAGAACTTCCCTTCCCACCCCTTCCCAAAGTTAAATTTAATATCCCAGGCAGTCCTACAAAATATTGACAGAGTCCATGGTGCACCAATTAGTTCAGTCGCAGAAATACTGTGAACTTTGAAAAACCACATGGGGCTCTCACTTCCCAATAACCCACAGTTCTAGAGAGACCAAGGTACTCTCACTCCCTTCAGTCAGTCCAGCAAACAGTTGTTTTTCCAAATAAATAATCCTTAAAAAGGCCCTCTCACAGCCTCAGCAGAAGACTTGTAGTTTGTAACTTCACCCCCACTAAGCACTCTCAGTGCCCTTGAGGTTCACTTGATACCAGAACTCAAATCACAGTACCTTCTGATGGAAGCATGGTCCAGCCATTTACTGGTCCCAGTGCAGGCTCTCCGATCAAGCTAGAAGCAACAAAGAGAATCTCGTTTCTCCTGTACGCCACGTGCAGCCTCTGGCTCCAGCAAATGCCGATTGAGTTCCACAGCTCTGGTGATACGGTATTACTGTCAATCGGTGGCCCACAATCCAAGGGAGGCTTTAATCTCTCTCACAACCGCCAGCCAAAACAGTTGGCTGCCGATCAAAGTAAAGCTATAGTAGATGCAGGCACTCTCTGCAACATGTGATGTTGTACCATAAATTAGCTATTGCTGCAGCAACCCCCTCAGCCGACCGGTACTATCGAGTGGCCCAAAAGTTCACCAATGCCACTTATACTCCAGAGGACCGCAGATCTTCCAGTTTCCAACTTAAACCCTTCAGAATGGTCCGTCTGAGGGTCTGAACATCATCTACTGATTCGTCTGTCAGGAGGACACACCATCAACTTCAGGTCAGTGAAACAAGAAATCAGCATAATACACTCTACAAGGTGCATCGGGTTACTACCCTAACTTAAAACAAAAAAACATTCTCCTCAATCTACCTCACTTTTCTGATCCTAGACTACACTTAACCCTGTCTATCTTACTAAATAAAATGAACTGCCAATTATAACAAAAAATTATTTTAAAACAGTTAAAAACTCTGTAATGTAGCAGTGAAACAGATGGTCAGCCCAGCGTAGCCGCCATCTTAAGAGTACAAAAGAGCCACTTTGTTGATTATGGAACATAGGAGTGGGAATCAGGGTAGAACAGGTTCTAGTAACTCTTTAAGAGGGAATAAGTGGGCTCAAACATCCTGGTCCACCTTGCTAACCGGGTCAGTTGAGGAGGTTAAGGAGCACACTCAGAGCTCGGTGAGAAATTGGTTTCATTTTTGTCAGCATTGCACTTTCTGAAATTCTGCCTGTTTGGGAAAAGGAAAGAACAGGCAGAAATCAGAGAGAAAGAGATAAGTGAGCTCTATGCATGGCTCAGGGACTGGTGCCGCACAAAGGGCACTACCACTCGGAAACTGGGCAACTTCTGGGAAAGGGAGTTCTTCAGATTCATGGCCTCCACCTGACTAAGGAGGAGTCAGGATGCTGAGCCAGGAATTTGATGTCCACATGGGACATTTAAACTAGCGGAGGGAGATGACACATAGAGCCTCGCCGCCTCTTCCCCTCTAGCTAGCACCATATCTACACACTCCAGGAGAGCAAAGCTGATAACAGGAAACATGAAACCCTTTCCGACTCTGCAGATGACCAAAGCAAAGGAAAGAGAGAAAACAAAAACATAAAAAAGGCAAATGGACAAACAGTAATGTAACCCCTAGATGGCGCTATCCCAGGGGCTACTACCCCTGCCTGATTTGCCACTAACAGGTTGAGGGGCCTGGATCCAATGGCGGGTGCCTCCACCCAGAGGTCAGGGTTTGCAATAGTTAAACTTACTTGGTCACAGCCCTCTGGGACACTGCAACCCCCCTTTCTTCCCACTAGTGGCCCACACAATATATCAGAATTACCTTCACAGTATACACTTACCTCCAGGGCTGGTTCAGGCACTGGGACCTCCTGTAAAATAAGATACAGTGCAACATTCACAGTACAATACTTTAACATAGACAAATACCTCAGGCAGTATAACTTTGCTGAAACAAGCAGCTCTGATTTATTTAGGGGGAATATAACAAGGACGGGGGAAATCAGGTTAATTAGCTTATCACTTTACTCATCTACTTATGGCTCTGTGCACAGGCCTATCCCACCAGTTACTGTCCCTGGGTACCCAAGCCCTAGTGGCTAGTCCAAACTGTGGCAGCTGGTAGGGCCCTTTCCCACAGAGAAAAGAAAATTAGTTTAAACGGTCAGCAGTACAGTGATTCCATTTGGATTCAATGTGGCAATTCAACAGGGAGCGACCCTGAATTAGTACTCACGACCTCCAAACAAGATAGGGTCCTTCAATGTCAGCAGGGCTACTCTTAAGCTCCACGAGACTCCTCCACATTTATATGGCAAACTGCAACAGGCAAAAGTCCCTTTAATGGCAGCAGGATTCACTTGAGCTAACCCAGCCTCCTCACACATTTATATGGTGAACAGTAACAGGCAAAAGTCCTTTAATGGCAGCAGGATTCACTTGAGGTACACAAGCCTCTTCACACATTTATATGGTAAAACAGAAAGTACTATACCAGGCAGGCTGCTTCTCTATCCCGATAGCAATTACTGCACAATACCGGGAGACACACAGCAGATTCAGTTCCTGACAGACCGAGCAATTTCTCCAGTCTTCTACAGGGTGAGCCTGGTTTCTACTCTTCAGATATCCTTTGATTCTCTTCACAGGACAGATTCAGTCCTAACAAGCAGTTACACAAGCTGCAGACGGAACTCTGGGCCTTACACACGTTCCGACTAAAACTGCATACTGAAAGCACAGGGCTCCTTCCTTCTTCACTGCCAGAGCTCAACTGAAACTCCAACAGACAAAACCGGGCACTTCTTTGAGTTCCTCCCAGTTCTTGACTGGATTGGCTGTCACCACAATAGACTGCTCCTGTTGGTCCAAAAAGGCGCAAGTCTAAACTACATCTCCCAGAGTCACTGCCCATACAATCCTCTTGTGGCTGGCTCAGATTATGAGTCCAAGTTCTGATTCGTCCAAGGCACCATTTTAGAGCTAGCTTACCCCACACTGATTGGTCCAGTTCAGCAGTTCAAAACCAGAATGGAGAACTAGGCAGACACAGTTCTGACTGCAAAGAAAGCAGGTTAGACAAACTGTAATTTCATTATTACTTAAATGGTTTCTGGCAAACAGTTACATCTTTCAGATAGGTTCCCTTGCACTCCTAGTGACTGCAAAAATGGAGTGAATTGGCAGCAGCTCGAGTGGTACTCAATCAAAGAAACACACAGTCCCCCATACAATTAATTATGTCTGCAAGCAGACAGCTCTTAAAGAGACAGTACCAGAGGTTCTAAAAACACTACTGATAAATGGCTTAAAGCCAAACACCATTCAGGCTTGGAGCATTCAAGCAAGCTCCTGGAAGTCTTTGGGAACCCCATTTGCAGAGGTTACACCTTCCTGGCCTGGGAAATCTTGGCGTCCGCGTCAAGCAAGTACCCCATAGTTTCAGCTGCAACCATATACATTTGCATTAGGCTTGACATGTAATCATCAGTCAATATATCATTTTACCAAGAACACATTTGAAACATTGCATCGTCACTCTTTACACAGTATTACATACACATTGTACATAAACTCAAGTTATTACCTCTTGTACATGAAACCTGAAGGAGGGGCCCTTCCTATCAGTTACCCTGAGGCTGGATGGGGCAAGGGCACCATACTTAGAAGGCAACACAAGTAACTTGAGTTAGCACTGACGCTCAGTTTGGGCAATGAGCTCGGGGACACATACACTCCTTTATGAACAACATTGAGAGGCAGATCCACTGGCCGGCCCAGGGAATCATAACTGAGGTGCACCACAGGCTTTACAGCTCGACCAGTCTTTCTAGGGGAACTGTTACAGTCTCTGCACTCTGAGCCTCATTTTCAGCATTGTCCTCACTTGTCAGGGAGTCTCCATGGGGTAGAGAGGCTAGAACTTGGGGCACTTTCAGCTCCAGGAGTTACAGTTTCTGAGTCCACAACATTTGGCTCGCATGGAGAGCTTTGGACACTGGCAGTGGACTGTCAGGGCACTCAAAATACTCTTCTTGTTCTGGTGTATCACCAGTCTGACCTAATCCATCATTTTCCTCCCTGAAAGCTCAAACAGTTCAACCATGCACAATGATTCCATTTCATCTGATCTGATGCTTTGCACTTCACTTTCTGGGAGCATGCTCCAGGGACGAAGCTGGGGCTTGGACAGTCCAGAAGGCCCAGCTTCATCTCCAGTATTGACTAGGGATTGCCCTCAAACAATTGACTCAGTTCGTAGAAGGATAGTATTCAAAGTCACTCTCACTTTCTTCCGATATGGACTGACAGTCATGCTCAACTTGGACTTGTGGAGGGAACACTTTAACTTTGCTTCTGTAGGTGCAGACTTTCTTGATCTTTTCTTGCAGCAGCTCTAGTCACTGGTCCAGAGGGGCATCTTCTAGGGCTCAGACTCAATTAAGATTTGTCCAATGGCAGTAAATGATTTCTATGCATTGTTTTTACATCTTTGAATTATTCTCAGGCCTTACTTTGTACACTGGCAGATCATCTAGTTTGCCCACTACAATGTGAGGGAGATGGTGCCATCTGTCAGCAATCTTGTGCTTGCCATGCAGTCCCAGATTTCTTAGCAATACCCGATCTCCTCCTGGAGTTCCTGTGCTTTCACCTTTTATCATACCTTTCTTTGTTGGCCAGATTTCTTTTGGCAGCCATGGTTTGAGCCAGTTGGTATGCATGAGTTAGCTGGGCCTTTAACTTTTGCACATACTGTAAATAGTTGTCAGCTTGAACCCCAGGAGAGACCCAAAAAACACATCACCGGTAGTCGAGCTTCTCTTCCAAACATCAGGCGGTAGGGGAGAACCCAGTGGCATCACTTTGGTGCAGTTATAAGCATGTACCAGGGTGCTAATTTGTTGGCTCCATCTAGGCTTGTCCTTTGGGTGCAGGTGCCTAGCATATCTAGCAAAGTGCGGTTGAAACGTTCAGGCTGTGGGTCCCCTGGGGTGGTGAGGAGTGGTTCTGGACTTTCGCACTCCCCACAGAGAAAGCATCTCTTTGATCAGACGACTCTCAAAGTCTCTCCTTGATCAGAATGGATTCTTTGTGGAGCCCCATAGTGAACAAAAAGTTTTCTACAAGTACTTTGGCTACAGTGGATGCTTTCTGGTCTTTGGTGGGAAAGCTTGGGCATATCTCATGAAATGGTCAGTGACCACCAGCACATTACTGATATTTCTTTGATCTGATTCCAAACTCAGAAAATCAATACAGACCAGCTCCATGGGTGCACTGGTGGTTATGTTAACAAGGAGGGCAGCCCTCTGGGGCAAAGCTTCCCTCTGTAAGCTGGCGACTACAAGTTCGAATGTGTTGCTCCACATCAGCCCCCATCTTAGGCCAATAGAATCTGGATCTCACCAAGTCAAGTGTTCTGTCTATACCAAGGTGCCCCATGTGGTTGTGCAAGGACCTCAGTACTGAGTCTCGAAAGGCAGTGGCAGCACTAGTTGTTGTTTGTCTACTTGTCCCCCTCTGTCTCTGTATAACAGATTATTGATCAGTTTCAACTTAGGACCTTCTTTGTATAACAGTGCAGTTCTCAAATCAGTGGAGCGTAATTTGGACACATCTTTTCCTGCATAGAGGGCTTCTAAAGCTGATTTGATCATGGGATCGCAGGATTGAGCCCGCCTAATACTGTCATTGTCCAGCTGAGGCAGTGCGCCAATGTCTATTGCAGAAAAGTGGCATAAGCAGCAGGTATGCAATTCTCAGAGGGTCCCAAGCAATCCACCATGCAGTCCACTCAGTCCGTGGACATTTGTTCCTCCCTGTCAAACTTCCGCAGAGTGCCGAATGTCAGGTTCTGCCAATCTGACCCAATCATTCTGGGGAACAGGTCTCGGGAGAGGCATCAGCATCTATGTGGTTCAGACCTGCTCGGTATTCGAGAGCATAGTCATATGTAGATAATGCAGAAAGCCACCTATGGCCAGTGGCATCCAACTTAGCTGGAGGTCTGCACATAGGTCAAAGGATTATTGTCAGTTTTTACTAGTATTTTAGCCCCATACAAGTACTCATGGAATTGGTCAACAATAGCCCACTTCAAAGCTAGGAACTCTAACTTATGTACAGGATAGTTCTTTTCGGATGGGGTCAGGCTTCTACTGGCAAAGGCCACTGGTCTCAGGCCATTCTCATGCTCTTGGTACAACACAGCCCCCAACCCTTGCAAGCTAGCATCGGTGTGCAGGACGTAAGGTTTTCTTGGATCAGCATAGGCCAGCACTGGAGCATGGGTAAGTTGATATATGATCTCATGAAAAGCAGTCTCACAATCAGGAGTCCAGCGGGCCCCAAATACTTCACTCGGACGAAAAACACTCTTTCAGTCTTGAGGACGCTGACTTTTGGTATTTTTGTGGGTTGGGGGATACCCTTGAGTAAGGTTAAGTAAAGGGCGGATCACTCTTGAATAGTCCTTGATGAAACGCCGATAATAACCACAGAATCCCAGGAATCTTTGCAGTTCTTTTAGATTTTTGGGCTGTGGCCAGGTGGTCAAGGCCTCAACTTTACTTGGGTCGGTCTCTATTCCTCGGTGGATACTATGTGTCCCACATACTTTACTGATGTTTGAAAGAATTGACACTTATCAATGGACAGTTTAAGGCCAAAGTCCTCCAGTCGGTCCAATACCTTAAATAATCTGCTCTCATGTTCCTCCAGTGAGCTGCCAAACACAATAACATCATCTAGGTATACCAGGCACTCTAGTAAGTTCATGTCCCCACTGCACGCCCATCAATCGTTGAAAAGTGGCTGGGGCACCTGAAATCCCTTGAGGCATCCTCATGAATTCACAAGCCAAGCGGACAGATAAAGGCTGTCTTCTCACGATCCTCTGGGGCCATCGGGATCTGGTAGTACCCACTGCGGAGATCCAGCACAGAGAACCACTTGCTCCCGTTTAGGCAGTCCAAAGCATCCTGAATGCGGGGCATTGTGTACTGATCAGGATAGTCCCGGTTTAAGGTGCGATAATCCACACAATCCTTACTGTTCCATTCTTTTTCCTCACTACCACAATGGGGAAGCATAAGGGCTTCTGGATTCTTGTATTACACCAGCAGCTAACATCTCTTGCAGATGCCGCCTCACATCATCTATGTCAGCAGGTGCCAGGCGTCGAGACCTCTCACTAAATGGTCTTTCATCATGCAGCGGATATTGTGCTCAGCTCCTTGCACGCATCCTACATCCCATTCCTTTAAAGAAAACACTGGTCTCTCTGGGCAAGCTTCTCACTGATCCTCACTTTCCATTCAGCTGGCAGCGGGAGTTGCCGAATCAAACAAGTCATGCATATTCTGTCATTCTTCCTTGAACTCTTCTGCTGGGTAGCACTGCAGTGTCTGCACAATGCACATTAGCCAGGATGCAACCTCTATTTACCGAATGTCTCTTTCAGACACATTATGAACTTGGACCATTACCCTTCTGGCATAAGCATGGGCTCTAGCGGGCAAAATACTAGGCTTGACCAGCAGTCCCTCTGGCAATTTTCCATCGCCTGGTGCATCCAACATTAATATTTTATTCTTAACATCCTTTCTGATACTGGACCTCTCCTGTAAGGTACACTGGGCATTTGGCGCCAGGATCAGAGACTCAGGATCCTTCTTCCATACAATTCGAACGGTTCCTCTGGTTCTATTTTTCAGCATCTCTCTGTGCCTCATAGGCCTTCTTAATTAAAGCCGGAACTCTTAAAGCTCTACTAGTCTTTGACCCTGTTTTTCATAACACAACTGTGCCAGCCTTCCGAACATATGAGCATTTGTTCCAATCAACAAAGGACACCATCATACAGTCCAGTGGGGGGACACACTAAGGCTAGGGTCGCTACTTGTTCAGCCACTCCAGCCACGGAGGTGGGGAAAGACAGCCAAATTCGGATATACCCGAATAGGGTAGGCCTTCTCACTTAACCCCATACATGCAGTCCTTCTAATGGTTGTAAGGGTACGTCTGACAAATGCTTCTGATACCAATCCTGGAACATAATTGTCACTTGGGAGCCACTGTCTAATACAGCTCTTGTAGACACTCCATTCACCTTTACAGTGGTCTCCATGGAGGACCCACTATTCTGGACCAGTCTGGAGAGGCGGTAGTGGGGGCTGGGCAACTGACCTTGCCACAAAAGGACGTGAGTTAGCATTTTTGGTGCCCTCACTGGGATCATTTCGTGCACCTCTTAACCACTGATTTGTTCTCCGAAGCTCTCCTTGTAGCCCATATGCAACTTTGTCAGTGTCTTTTGGGGACCGGCATTCCCTTTTCATGTGCCCATCTTTCCCACAATTATAGCAAAACATACTTTCTGGAGTTTGAGCTGGCTGAGGCGCCACACTGGGAGCCAGGGCGGGGGTATTACTAACTGGAAACCTTGGTGCCATCTCTGTCTGCGGCGTGATAAGCATTTGGAGACATCTCATCAGTTTCTCCACTTCCATGGTCAAGGAATCGAGTTTGGAGCTGTTATCAGCAGGAGATACATGAGTGGGTACCCCCACCCCCATAGCAGATGCAGTCGGATATAGGTCAGGGCCCGTACTTGCAGGCGTGGGCTTCATAAAGGACTGTTTTGAGTTCCCGGATTCTCTCAACAGTTCGCCCCATTGTGGCATATCTTTTTCCTTGTCAGAGCACTCATTTACTGCCAACCTCTGCCCCTGAACTTCACTTGATGGGTCACCCTCAGTCACTCGGGTCGTAGCCGCAGCTGTTGGTGCAGGTCCCTCCCGAGGTCGCCTTTTCTCAACTCCTCGAATTTCTCTCATTAACTCATCATAGGAGGGTGGGGATTCCAGTCGATTTGCCAGGCGTAACTGAAGCAACAGCAGTTCTGAGAAGGGGCAGACTTAAGGATCCTGTCCAGCCTGGTTCGGTCCAGTTCAATCGCTGGCAAACTACCCTTTCTGAGGCATTCTTGCAACAATTTTCCAGCCGAGATACATACACAGACAACAACTCCCTTGGTACTGTTGTGCATCTCTAGTCTCCACCATAGGTCTTCATCAGAATCTGGGCTCCCATACACATTCTCCAGGGCCTCAAGATGAGCCTGCACTTCAGGGTTACTGGCCTGTTTGCACGGATGGTAGCCAGGGCAGGACCTCGAGGCTCTCACTAACCCTCTTTAGCTTTTCAGCTTCGAGCATTGTCATTCTAGCACTTGGGGGGCAACATAGTCTATCCAGGTCTCCCAGTCATCCTCCCCTTGGGGGGTGGGGAGGGTGCCAGAGAAGATCCTCAACCTTCGGTAAGAGTCGTGACTAATGGCAGGTGCAGAAATAGGAGTCTGCATTGGTTCAGCCACCATTACGGGTACTGGAGCGGGAGAGGGTGTTGGGAGGAACACCCCAGGTGGCAAGAATAGTTTCTTCAAGTCCTCCACAGTTTTCCTTCCCCAGCAACCATTTAGCAAATTTCTCCTCAAAAGTTTCAGATAGTGGTGGGCTCATTCCCCGGTCTTTACTGTCCTTAGTTATCACTCTCCAAGCAGTGAGGTCTCCTCTGGGGTAATGGTCTGTGGCACTTTGGAGCTATCTATGGGATCCTTAAACTCTACTAGGGCCAGAAAAGTGTGGGTGAGCAGATTAGCATGCCGACCCACCACCACAGAGTTTTTGTAAACCCTCCACCTTGGAAAGTACTCCTGTACAATGTCCATATTGATACCCAAGGGGATGTCCAGTATAAGCATAACATTTTGGGGTTGATCTCTCCCCATACACCACTCCACCAGCCGTGCACAGCCACTTCTGTCGGGTACCCATTTTTCTTAACAGTGGTTTGTAAATATGGCCACTAGAGGGACACACAATCCCAGCGGTGAGCCTCCAAGATGTAACCCCTAGATGGCGCTATCCCAGGGGCTACTACCCCTGCCTGATTTGCCACTAACAGGTTGAGGGGCCTGGATCCAATGGCGGGTGCCTCCACCCAGAGGTCAGGGTTTGCAATAGTTAAACTTACTTGGTCACAGCCCTCTGGGACACTGCAACCCTTTCTTCCCTAGTGGCCCACACAATATATCAGAATTACCTCACAGTATACACTTACCCCAGGGCTGGTTCAGGCACTGGGACCTCCTGTAAAATAAGATACAGTGCAACATTCACAGTACAATACTTTAACATAGACAAATACCTCAGGCAGTATAACTTTGCTGAAACAAGCAGCTCTGATTTATTTAGGGGAATATAACAAGGACAGGGGAAATCAGGTTAATTAGCTTATCACTTTACTCATCTATTTATGGCTCTGTGCACAGGCCTATCCCTACCAGTTACTGTCCCTGGGTACCCAAGCCCTAGTGGCTAGTCCAAACCGTGGCAGCTGGTAGGGCCCTTCCCACAGAGAAAAGAAAAATTAGTTTAAACAGTCAGCAGTACAGTGATTCCATTTGGATTCAGTGTGGCAATTCAACAGGGAGCGACCCTGAATTAGTACTCACGACCTCCAAACAAGATAGGGTCCTTCAATGTCAGCAGGGCTACTCTTGAGCTCCACGAGACTCCTCACACGCTTATATGGCAAACTGCAACAGGCAAAAGTCCTTTAATGGCAGCAGGATTCACTTGAGCTACCAAGCCTCCTCACACATTTATATGGTGAACAGTAACAGGCAAAAGTCCTTTAATGGCAGCAGGATTCACTTGAGGTACACAAGCCTCTTCACACATTTATATGGTAAAACAGAAAGTACTATACCAGGCAGGCTGCTTCTCTATCCCGATAGCAATTACTGCACAATACCCGGGAGAACACACAGCAGATTCAGTTCCTGACAGACCGAGCAATTTCTCCAGTCTTCTACAGGGTGAGCCTGGTTTCTACTCTTCAGATATCCTTTGATTCTCTTCATAGGACGGATTCAGTCCTAACAAGCAGTTACACAAGCTGCAGACCGGAACTCTGGGCCTTACACACGTTTCCCGACTAAAACTGCATACTGAAAAAGCACAGGGCTCCTTCCTTCTTCACTGCCAGAGCTCAACTGAAACTCCAACAGACAAAACCGGCACTTCCTTTGAGTTCCTCCCAGTTCTTGACTGGATTGGCTGTCACTCACAATAGACTGCTCCTGTTGGTCCAAAAAGGCGCAAGTCTAAACTACATCTCCCAGAGTCACTGCCCATACAATCCTCTTGTGGCTGGCTCAGATTATGAGTCCAAGTTCTGATTCGTCCAAGGCACCATTTTAGAGCTAGCTTACCCACACTGATTGGTCCAGTTCAGCAGTTCAAACCAGAATGGGAACTAGGCAGACACAGTTCTGACTGCAAAGAAAGCAGGTTAGACAAACTGTAATTTCATTATTACTCTAAATGGTTTCTGGCAAACAGTTACATCTTTCAGATAGGTTCCTTTGCACTCCTAGTGACTGCAAAATGGAGTGAATTGGCAGCAGCTCGAGTGGTACTCAGAGAAGCACACAGTCCCCCCATACAAACTAATTATGTCTGCAAGCAGACAGCTCTTAAAGAGACAGTACCAGAGGTTCTAAAACACTCACTGATAAAACTGGCTTAACGCCAACACCATTCAGGCTTGGAGCATTCAAGCAAGCTCCTGGAAGTCTTTTGGGAACCCCCATTTGCAGGGGGTTACAGTAAGATCAAGGAGGGCATGACAAACAAGGTGACACATGAAGAATGGTCAGCGCTCGCCTCATGCATGCAGTCTGGCTAACAAGATGACTGACCTCACTGCCACAATAGCTGAGGCAGGACTAGACTGGGTTGCCCTGACCAAAACATGGTTCACAAATAATCATGGTTGGGAGGTGACTATCCTGGGTATAACTTGTTCAGGAGAGAGAGGTCTGGGGAAAAGGAAGGGGTAGCTATTTATGTTAGTGATACCATCAATGCTTCAGAAATGCAGCAGGCACAAGGGGAAACAGAAGAACTATGGTTCACAATCGAGGACGGAAGCCAGAAACCCATTTGGGTAGGAATAATCTACAGGCCCCCAAATCAGGAGGAAGCCAGGATAAGGAAATCCTGGAAACCATCCTCCAGATGTCAGCAAAGGACGTGTGTTGGTGGCAGATTTAAATCTGCCGGATATAGATTGATTACCACACAGCAGCATCACAAAAAGCAGGAATTCCAGTCACACTACAGGAAGCTGGCCTAAGTCAACTAGTGACATCACCCACAAGGGGTAACTTGATTCTAGATCTGATATTCTCAAATAGTGAAAGGGTTCTGGGCATCGGTAGGGAACCACCTGGGCAACAGTGACCACAAT
Organism: Neoceratodus forsteri; assembly: GCA_016271365.2. Taxonomy (NCBI): domain Eukaryota; kingdom Metazoa; phylum Chordata; order Ceratodontiformes; family Ceratodontidae; genus Neoceratodus; species Neoceratodus forsteri. The sequence goes on along the minus strand of CM028129.1, from coordinate 1,232,076,551 downwards.
AAGGTATGATTCAGGGTAAAAGGACTGAAGACTCACACACGCCAGCCTGAAGGTCCTTGACTTCAGGAGGGCATACTCACAAAATGAAGGCCTGCCTGAGGGACAACCTTAGTAGCACAACAGAAGGAGCATTGAGAAAGGTTGGACAAGGTTGAAGGATGCAATAACCATGGTCACATCACAGTGTGCCTGTCAGGTTAGTAAGAACAAAAGGAGGAAAAGCCCACTATGGTTTTCCAAGGCGGTGGCAACCACGGTGAAAGAGAAATGCATAGCCTTCAGAAAGTACAAGGAGTCAGAACGAGGCAGACAAAACAGAATACAAACAGGAACTAAAAGAGACAGGAAAAGTGATAAGAAATGCAAAGGCTCAGACAGAGGTTAGGATAGCTCAGGAAGTAAAAAAGGGTAACAAAACCTTCTACAGGTACATACAAGAAAACAGGAAGACCAAAGGGGGCATTGTTAGAATCATAAAAAAGGATGGACAACTAACAGAGCAAGACGGGAAGAAGGCAGAGGCACTCAATGAGTACTTCTGCTCAGTCTTCACACAGGAAGCAGATGGAAACGGACCAACAGTAGTCATAAAGAAGTGTACAAGTGAAGGAATAGACACAGGTCCCTTCACAGAGGAAAGGGTCCAGAGGAAATAGGTTAAAGGTGGATAAAGCTGAGGGCCAGATGGAATATACCCAAGAATACTTAAAGAACTTAGGAGAGAACTGGCAGCCCCTTAGCAGTGCTCTTCAACAAATCATTGAGGGGCATGGAGGTGCCAAAGGATTGGAAGTGAGCAACAGTAGTACCACTCCACAAGAGTGGAAGCAAGGAACAGCCAGGAAACTACCATCCGTCAGTCTAACGTCAGTCGTGGGAAAACTGATGGAGTCCCTGTTGTAGGAAAGAATTATAGCTTTTTGGAGCAAATTGTCAGCTCGACAAAATCGACACGTTTCATGGCAGGAGGTCCTGCCAGACAAACCTGGTTGATTTTTCAGTTGGGTCACCAAAGTAGTGGATTAGGATGGGGCAGTGGATGTGGTTTACCTGGACTTCAGCAAAGCTTTTGATTCTGTTCCGCCGCACAGGAGACTAGTCAAATAACTGGAGAACATGGGAGTCGGGCCCAAGGTAATGATCTGGGTCAGAAACTGGTTACATGGGAGAACTCAGAGAGTATTTGTGAATGGCACTGTGTCGGAAGAGGGGAAGGTGACTAGCAGAGTCCCGCAGGGCTCGGTTCTGGGGCCAACCCTCTTCAACATATTCATCAGTGACATTGTAGATGGTCTGAAGGGAAAGGTGTGCCTGTTTGCAGATGACACCAAAATCGGCAACAGGGTGGACACACCAGAGGGACAGCATAGCATGGAAGCTGATCTTCGGAAACTGGAGGAGTGGTCCAGGACCTGGCAATTGAAATTCAATGCCAAAAAATGCAAGGTCATGTACCTGGGAAAATGTAACCCAGGAAAACTTCTCAATGGGAGGAGAGCACCTGGTGGCTACTAGGCAGGAGCAAGACCTGGGATTGATCATATTAGATGATCTCAAGATTAGTAAACAATGTGAAAAGGCAGCACTAAAGGCTAGTGGCATCCTGGAATGCGTAGGGATGGGCATAAGAATCAAAAAGCATGAAGTAATTATACACCTGTATCAGTCCCGGGTAAGGCCTCACCTGGAGTACTGTGTCCAGTTCTGGAGGCCACATCTCAGGAAGGACATAGATAGGCTGGAGACAGTACAGAGAAGAGCAACAAAGATGGTGCAGGGCTTACATCAGAAACTGTGCAAGGCAAGACTAGATGACCTCTAATTATACTCCATAGAGCAACACAGGAATCGTGGGGACATGATCAAAACATTTAAATACCTTAAAGGCAACAACAAGGTGGACGTGGAGAACCTCTTTCAGTTAAAAGACTACAACAGGACTAGAGGGCATGACCTTAGATTTAAGGGAGGAAAATTCAGGAGCAATATGAGGAAATTCTTCTTCACAGAGCGCGTTGTGGAACCATAGAATAGCCTGCCGGAGGGAGTGGTGGGAGTCAAGGTGGTGGGGGAATTTAAGCGGGCATGAGACAGACAATGTGGGATACTCAAGCAGGCAGCTAAGTAAGGGGGGGTTGGAAATCAAGGGCAGACTTGATGGATCATACGGTCCCCATCTGCCGACAACTTCTATGTTTCTATAACATGTATAACAGTTGCAGAGTAAGAGTACAAAAACAAAAAAATAAACATGACCTCACTGGGAGACATGAATGGACAACTAACTAACAGCAAGGAAGGAGTGCTGAAGGTTATTCAGAATATGTTTTCAAAATGTTGGTACAATAGATACTACAGTACATGATCCTTTCTTTAAATAAGTTAAATCCCAAATAACTCAGAGGAACCTATTACTATGTAGGAAATTGCATTAGCTATTAAGAATCTGGTAAATAATACGCCCCAGGGTAGATGGACTAATCAAGCACAAGAATAGCTGCCCCACAGCTGAGTGTGCTACTGAAAGAACTAACCAGCATACACAAGAAGTCAAGCACTATTCACCACAGACCAAATCCACAAGGTAATGATCCAAAATACTGTTTTATTTGAGGCAATCAAATATGCTGCCTCCCCAACTTGCACAAGCCAGGGAGAGAAGGCAGAACCCTACTAACTTTGACCAGTTTCGCTAAGGTGTCATGAGGAAATGTAGATGGACTAATGACAGAATTTTATAAAACATTCATAAATGAGGTTTCAGCTATATTTCAAACATTTTTAACTGGATGTTACTTGAGGGTTCTCCAGAAGAACCATTTGGTGTTGCGCTGCAAATTTTCTTACGTGAAAAGGGTCACTTATGAATATTCATAATTAGAAGCCACTATGCCTGCTAAATTCTGGTTTAAAAATATTAATGAAAATATTATGTAAAGGGTTGCTGGTGGTTGACCAGCATCTTATATCACCTGCTCAATCTTGTTCAATTCCAGGAAGAAGAACTAATGATAATTTAATATCAATGAGAAAGAGTATGGAACAAGGTGAAGTTAAACAGTCAAAGGGGTATGTTCTGACTCTTGACTAGGAAAAAGCATCTGACAGGGTGTCACATTCTTACTTGTTTAAAGTATTAGAACTTTATGGCTTACCTCTAATCTTTTGTACCTGGATAAAGAAATGATATGGTATAGCTACAGTAGTTCCCTTTGTTAGTGGTTTTCTAGGGACAGAACTCCGCCAGTTAAAAGGTTTAAGACAATGTTGTCCTTTAGTTCACTATTATGTGTATTTGTCTGGACCCATTACTTAGAACATTAGATGGACATCCGGGATGAAAGGTCTGCAAAATCTTGATGGTACAGCTACTATTACTGTAACTGAATATGTAGATGAAATTTGTTTATATGTTCATGATGAGGTGTCAAGAAATAATGCCATTGTGTGAATGCAAGAGCTATAAAGGATCTCTGGCTCTTGCATTAATTAAGCAATAAGACATGACCTATAGTTATGTTAATGGTCTGTTAATCACCTCTAGGGTGTGGCCAGGCACGAAGTGCAGCCGAGTGCCACATGCCTCTAGAGGGTGATTAATGACCATTAACATAATCCCTGGGAGTGCCTTATTGCTATTATAATAACAAATGTTTTTAAACAGTGTTAAACCTGGTTCAGTTTATGGCTAAGCTCTACATGTATGTTAATAAAAGATTAACATAAGGCTGTTAGAATGTTTGCAGCCAATCAGAAAGCTTAATTTCTCAGACCCTTTTTATAATGCACAAAAAAGTGAGGTTAGAAGGATTAATTCAGCTTCAAACTTAAAGATATTCAAGGTATTCCTGTTACAGATGAACCTTTGCTAATTTTAGGAATGTCTTTTGTTAACTCTGACACAGCTAGACAGAATTGGGAAAATACATTAAATGAATGTGAAGCTAAGATAAATAAGTAGAAAACATGGCAGTAGAGCCTAAAAAAAAAGAAAGTTACCATTGTGAAAACCTTTTTGTTACCAATGTTAACTTACTTTAGTGTAGTATGCTTACCACCTAAGGAGGAGTCTTCCAAATGATATGGGGAAGTAGATTGAATCCAATAAAAATAAATATTTTATATCTCCCAATTAAACATGGGGGTTTGACTCTGATTAATTCATTAGCATTTTATAGCCTTTTTTATATTGTAATGTATTACCCATTTTGAATGATACAGACAGAATCTGGTAGTTATGCAAGCAATAATACCCAACAGGCTGAGCGGTATTGGGCAATACCAGACACCAGGGCATAATGAGGCCTGATGCACAGGCAGAGGGCCTTATAGCCCTGGAAGGTCTGGTATTGCCTATACCACCCACCCTGGAGGGTATTATTGCTTGGAAAATGGGCTATATGTAAAGTTTTTGTGCAATATTTAAGAAATAAAAAAATAGTAAAAAAAAAAAAAGACTGAAAATTAAGTTAAAGTTGCTTTGCTAGTAAAGCAGTCCCTCTACTGGTATGCTTACCAATGCTTGCCAGTAGAGGGTAGTGCAGCATTTCTGAGCTGTTTTTACAGTTTTCTTGCTGCTATGTACACTATGTCCCTCCTTAGCTATTGACCTATGACCCCCCACCAGCTCAGTTGCATTTTTTTTTTTTTGTGGATCCTTTGTGAGATCGTAGTCTATCTAACCCCTTCTTTACGGACAGTTATATGTCATTTTTTTTCTTTGCAAATCTACTGCCAGCTGAAAGCAGCATGATCAGGTGATGGTGGAAACGGATTGCATGAGTTAGACGTAATGCAATTGTTTAAGTTAGCAGGGATTTGTGTTTAAAAAAAGATCTCTAAGTGTTTTACTGGAGTGGGAGAGGAGTCTGGGTGAGTGAGGGAGATAGTTTCAGGAAGTGCTGTCTACAAGTGGTGCTGAACACGTGACGTTCTAGTGCTACTAGTTTAAAAGAAAAAAAATAGTTTTTTTTTTCTATTACTGTAGGACAGTTGTGGCAATAGTGGCAGAGTGTGTGCCATCCCTGTATGGAGGGTGTCCTTTATTTTGTGTGTAATCTCCACTAACGAGCCAGGGTACTGAGCTGGTGTTCTGTGGTAACTCACTAAAGGAGAGAGAACATGGCGGTAATTTAAATCTTAAAATTCAGTGGGCACAAGGATACCTGACTGCTTGACATGGCACTTGTGCTGGCACTTTTTATTTCCTGGGCATCTATTATGTGTTAATGCACCCCCCCACCATAGGAGACAGCCAATCAGCACCCAGGAAATAAAAGGCCCATTTTCTCAGGGTAACTAATTGGGATTTTTCACTTACCGCAAAATGAAATTTGGGTTTTTCTAACTTAGAAAAAGAATTCTGATACCTCAGGATATGTTATTCCTTTATTAGAGAAACTGAGACAGTGGAAAGTTACCAGCCTACAGGTGGCATCTTCTACAAGGGTACAGTTATACGATACTAGTCAAACCCAGGGATATTTATTATTTATTGTTTATTTATTGAAAATGTTTCACCAGGAAAGGCACGCTGAGCAAAAAGATGCTCATCTCATGGTGCACCTGGGGTTATAGAGGCAGGTATACATACAGTAGTTGAGTTTAGCAGTGCAATAAAGAATAAAGTACATGGTTTGAGGAATATATTTGAACTTGTTACGTAAGGAGAACAGTATAGCACAGTGATCATCAACGACAGGGTATACATATCATGGGTATAGGGCAAGGTAAGAACAATGCAGAGCATCACATCAGGGAAAGGGTAACAAATCATGGGTACACAACGAGGCAATACATGAATTACATAAGTGCCAGTAGCAGAACTAGTGTACCAGAACAGAACTTGAGTGCCAGTACAACTTGAGCTGCAGTGGGATGCACCAGATTGGCAGTAGAAGTTGGAGAGCGAGGAAGGGAGGTAGAGGAGGAGTGGACTATTAAGCATTAAATATGTAGGAGGGTAGGTTTAGGTGAGGTGGGAGGGAGGGGGAATGGTGTTGGTAGTTGTGGGTAGGGCAGAAGAGCGTATGTTAGATAGGAAGGGGGGCGAGAAGGGAGATGTTAGGGGTGAGAAGCGGGAGTAAGGGTGAGTGTAAGTGCGTAGAGCAGTATATAAGCCAGACAATTAAGCGATGGCCAGGTGCTTGGGGGCAACGAGGGAGAGAAGCTTTCAAGAAGGGGGGGATCAGGGGCAGTTGCAGTTTGGTGCGAGGAAGTTAGAGAGGGCAGTGGATAAGGAGTATTTGGATGAAGAATGGCGGATCTGGGCCGCCAGGCCATTCCAGAGTTTAGGGAAGAGGTAAGAGAAGGCTGATTGGTTGGCGGTGGTCCTTCGATGGGGGATGGCTAATAGCCTAGTGTCAATGGACCTGAGGGCGTGGGTGGGGGTAGGTGGGGAAAATAGGGACGATGCGAGGTAGGGCGGGAGGGAGCCGAGCCAGAAGTTGGAAGTGAATTTAACACTATGAATTAGTCGCCAGTTGCTCAGGGATGGCATGGCCTGTGAGCGGTAGAGCTTGCAGTGATGTGAGCAGGGGGGGCATCGAGTGCAAAGCGGCAGAACGCATTAAAGAGGGGGTCAAGTCTGGTTAGGGTGGTCTTTGAGGTGGAGCTGTAGACTACATCACAGTAGTCGAAGGTGGGTAGGATCATTTTCAGGACTAAATCGCGTCTGACGGGTAGTGGAGACAGGTGCGTTCCTGTAGAGGCGCCAAGTTTAGGGCGCAGTTTTGAAATGATGGCATCTACTGTATGGAAAAGGAGAGGTGGCGATCGAGCCAAACCCTAGATACCTGAAGGAGGGCACTTCATCAAGGATGGTGTTGTTTAGGGGTATGGAAGATCAGGGAGGTGAGTTTGGATGAGACGCTGTCTTGTGCGAAAGACATAGAGACAGTTTTGGCATTGGATGAGAGTTGGTTTAATAGTTTTGAAAGTGAGTTCTTCGTTGGTCTGGCCGGATGTAAAAGGACAGTGTCGTCTGCATACATGTGGATCACGGTGGAGGAGCAAGAGTTAGGTAGATCATTTAGAAGGATGGAGAAGAGAATGGGGCCAGAACTGATCCTTGGGGAACGCAGTGGTGATAGAGGGAGGAGATGTGGTCAGCTATTTTAGTGGATTGTGTTCTGTTAAGTAGGTGGCACTGAACCAGTTTGTGGCAGATGCTGCAACCCAGCCCTGATAGGCGGAAAGTAGGAGATAGTGGGATACCGTGTCCCGAAAGCTTTTGCTAGGTCAATGAAAATGGCGCGTGATTAGCCCTTTATCCATCCCAGTGAGGATGGAGTCCGTGAGTCTTAGTAGAGAGGAGGTGGTAGAGTGGTGTTTTCTGAAGCCGGACTGAAATGGTGAAGAAGTTAGTTTCTGAGAGAAAGTGGGAGAGCTGGGATAGAACTAGGTGTTTCTGGAGTTTGGCGAGGGCAGGGAGGAGGGAGATGGGATGGTAATTAGTAGTGGAGGAAGGATCACCACCTTTAGGAAGGGGTAGGACAGTGGCATGCTTCCATACGGAGGGGAGGGACTCGGTGGTGAAAGATAGATTTAGTAGGGCGGTGAGGGAAGTAGCAATGGTGGGGGCAGAAAGGAAGAGGAGTTTGTTATCGAGACCATCAGGGTATTTGCCTTTGGAGGGGTTCAGGGAGTGAAGGGCATCCGAGGTTTCAGTGGAGGAGAAGTGTCTGAAGGAAAAGGGATTCCTACCAGTTGGTAGGGGGATAGATGACTGAAGGCGGATGTGGTTATAGATGTATGGAGAGTGGGCGTGGTTGGTGGGTAGGGGTCGAGGAGGTCTAGGGCGCAGGTAGTGAAATAGGAATTAAATTCAGAGGCTACCTTTAGGGGGTCGGTGAGGAGAGTCCGTTGGACGAGGAGGAGAGGAGGGGGGCATTCTGTTTGGGGGGAGAAAAGGGAGTTAATGACTTTCCAGAATTTGGAAGGTCTCTCCAGATTTGCATTTAGGGTGTTGTTGAAATATTCAGCCTTGGCTAAGCAGATGGCCCTTGTGCATTTGTTGCGGAGCATGCGGTATGTGACAAGGTTGTTTGGGAGGAGCATGATTTGTGAATTCGCCAGGCCTTGTCATGGGCTTGTTGGCAAGCTACTCAACTCAGGGGATATCCAGGTAGGTGAGACCTGCAGACTCTAGCCCGGCACACAGGGGGCGGTTTGTCCCAGGTGATGAGGGAAGGTGTTCTGAAAATGCGTAAAGGCCGAATCCATGTTAGAGCAGTTTGGGCTCGGGTCCCAATTTGAGTGAGGTAGATCTTCCAGGAGGGGGAAGAGGTTGAGGATTTGTAATGAGCATTGGAATATAAATTTAGGGAGGATTTAACTCTGTGGATTTTGGACCATGTAGATTAGGTGGTGGTCATTAATGGAATCAGGAGGAGGCCTGAACTGATGACACGGGTGGGTGGGATGTAAGTGCCCAGTCTAGTCGCGAGTGATTACCGGACTTATAGTTTGAGTGGGTGGGTTCCGTGATGGTTTGGGTAAGGTTGAGAAATTACCTCTGTTTGGGTTTTGTTAAAAGTGGGTGCTAGCCAGTTGTGGTTAAAGTCACCCATGGCATAAAGTTCACCCGACTGGGCAAGGGATGAGAGTTGGCACAGTAAGTCGATGATTATTGTGGTTGGTGTGCCTGGGCAGCAATAAATACCACTTTTGAAGATAGGTAATGAGGAGGAAGGGACAGCTTACCATAAGAAGCTTGTAGCTTTGGGTTCAGCTTTTGTGAGAGAGACAGTGAAATGTAGGGCTGATCTGATGTGGTAGCCACCCTCCGCTCTGGTGGGCGGTCTTGCCTTGTGATAGTGAAACCAGGAATAGCAATGGTATTATCTGGTAGGCTGGCATTTAGCCAGGTCTCAGATACGATGATTGTGTCAGGGGCATGGTGGATGGCTAGGACCTGAAGCTGATCAAGTTTAGGGGCCAGGCTACGAATATTTAGATGGAGAAGGCATAAGCCTCAGAGGAGGTAGTCTGGTCGAGTGTCGGTGGTGGCTTTGGCTGAGGGGTTAGGTATGGGGTGGGCTGGGCCTGAGGCTAGGGTTGAGCCGGGGTTAGGGTGTATATCCCCAGCAGCCAGAAGGAGAAGGGCAATGGTAAAGTGGCAGCGTAGAACCTGGAGAGACCGGGATTTTACCGTGCGCTGGCTGGGGGCGTCAGTAGGGTGTGCTGAGTCGGGGGGAGAGAGTACTGGAGTGGGTGAGAGAGGCCAGAAGGCAGCTGAAGGAAAAGACTGAGGAGGTGAGTGGTGAGTGGAAATGGGACCAGGAGATACCTGGGAGGGATGAAGAGGATTTAAAGGGTGTACCTGTAGGATGGTACAGGTAACCAGTGTGGGGGTTGCTGGGAAGCAGCTTAGAGGGGGAATTAAGATGGAAAGGGACAGTACCGGAGTATATGGGAGTTTCTCAGCTGAATTATACAAAAATAGAACCTTATTTGATTGATAAACTCCTTCCAGAATGTGGGCCACATCCCCTCTTGGAATTATGTTAAGTCCCACTTTCACCCCCTGCTTGGTTTGGAGGAATATTTCACTCCTGAGATCTGTCTTGTTGGTGACTTCTCCACTATCCCAGTTAAGGAGAGGAAATATCATATGGCCATGATTTCCCTATCGGTAAAGAGGGTAGTGATGCACCACTGGAGGGACCAATCATGTGTTTCCTACTGGAATGGCTGCAGGAGCTACTCCATAATTTTCGTATTGAGAAAATAATTGCCAGAATATGCCATAGAATGTCTAGTTTTCATAAAACGTGGGAAAGTTGTACACAATATACACTCTGTCATTTTTCTAAGGTGATATCCTTGGCTAGTTGACTGATAACAGGTATGTGTAGGACCTGGGATGTCTTTGCCTATAGATTTGGGTTTGGCCTGCACCATATATCCTGTAATATCTTTATTTGTAGTATGTGGTCTAGGATTGTGAGTTTCTTGTTTTCCCTGTTTCTCAAATGGTTTTGTTTGATTGGTATTACAAGGTCCCTTCACTGCTTTGTATGGATTTCTTGTAATTGGGTATCGTCTCCACTTCAATCAATCAATCAATCAAACTTTATTTAACCAGGCATTTACATTATTGAGCAGCTCATTTGCAAGATGGTCCTGGACACACAGTAGAAATTCATTACAATAAATATCGTCATACAATAAAATAACATACAGAGAACATTCAGATTCAATAAGTTACAGCTGCAAGTAATAGCTATCGTTAATTACTGACTGTGTACGTGCACAGTCATGCCCTTGCGTTAAGTTTTGGGGCTACTGTGTGGAGGAAAAGTGAGGAAGTTGCAGGAGGGAGAGGGGAGAAAAAGGCAAGGAGACAGTATAGACAGTAAAGTGGCAGACACTGGGAGGTATGGAACCCTGCTTGAAATGGACCACCTGGAGGGTTTCTGCAGGGGAAAAAGGAGCCGGTGGGAGGAAGTTATGCTAAGAGGAAGCTGGCCACAGAGGGAATAGGCAGCCAACGTGGACCATGAGCAGGGTGACTTCCATCTAAAAATCCAAAGTTACTTGAAGCAATCACACAGTCTTTAGGCACTGGTAAACCAACTGTCTGAATACATGGAGACTGTGCAGGTGGGAGTATTTGAGTACTTTCTGTGTTATTCCAGAGTGATGGGAGAAAAGAGCTGATGGCAGTTGAGTCAAGGCGTGTCCTCATTCTTGGTATGTTGAGGAGGACAAGAGTGGAGTTCTGTAGTCCATGGGTACCAATAGATCATTCAAACAGGTTACTAGTGTAGGGTGGGAATTTGTCTGAGAGCACCCTAGAAAGCCAAATGAGGGCATTTTTTTGCCTCCTCATGGAGAGGGATGGCCAATCCAATGCCTGATAAAGCCGGCAGTGATGAGTCCGCAAGGGCATATCAAGTATGAATCTCAAGGCACAATGGTAGAGTGTATCAAGCTTTTGGAGTACATACTGGGGGCTGTGACTGTACAGAAAGGCAGTGTAGTCAAGCAGAGGTAGAAAGGTTGTTTAGACCAGCTGTTTCCTAGCTTCAAAAGTGAGAAGATGTCTTATACGGTAAAATATACCAAGATGTTGTCTTAATTTTTTTGAAAGTTCACTTAGGTGGACACTAAAATTAAGCTTGTTATCCAACCAGACTCCAGGTATTTAAATGTATTCACTATTTCCAGAGATTCACCAAGGAGGGTGATAATCTGAGGATACCAGGTATTCCCAGATTGAGTGAGGGATGTGGGAGATGATCATGGCTTTTGTTTTTTGGTGTTTTTGGCATTGAGCAGGAGCTTAAGGCTCAGTAGGTTATGCTGGAGCATGAAAAGTCCTGCTGTAACTCCTTTGTGCAAGATCTAGAGAGGGGTTGGTTGTGTAAAGGACTGTATCATCTGCGAAGAGATGAACATTTCAACAAGAAGGCCAGAGTCAATGCTATTTATGTAGATAGTGAAAAGGATAGGTCCCAAGATAGATCCTTGTGGTACACCTCGGGGCATGGCTTTAAGTGGGGACAGTTCTCTTGAGCTTTAATTTGTTGCCTTTGATTTGTGAGGTAACAATGGAACCATTTGACTGTGGCACGGGTTAGGCCAATGCAACCCAGTGAATCAAGAAGGATGGAGTGATCAACCATGTCGAAGACTTTGCTGAGATCTAGGAAAAGTGCGGATGTGCTGTTTCCTGTCCAGAACTGTTAACCAATTGTTCAACACTTTTGCTAGAGCTGACACAGTACTGTGCTTTGGCCTGAACCCTGACTGGGCTGGGTTGAGGATATTTTCGCAATCAATGTAGTCCCTGAGTTGTGAGTTGATGATTTTCTCAAGTAACTTAGACAGTACCATAAGAAGCGAGATAGGCCTGTAGTTATTCAGGTCCATGGGGTCCCCAAATTTGAACAACTGGTTGGTAGTTCCCCTTGAGTTAGTGAGCTATTAAATAGATGAAAGATTGGTGCAGTCAGATAATGGTATCCTGCTTTTAAGAAGAAGGGTTCTAGCAAGTCTGCCCCGGCACTCTTTTTTGTGTCCAGTGAAAGAAGAAGGTCCTCCACTTGTTTGTATGAGACTGGCTGGAAGTTGAAGGGATGTCAGTCAGTCTTGGGAACAAGAGTGGGGCTAATACTTGCACTGGCGGCACTTGGGGCTTTCAATCTACTCAGTGGAGAGACATCGAATGCTAGGCTTGCCGTTGCAAATTGGTTATTGAGCTGATCGAGTATCTCAGACCTGTCTGTGTAAGAGTTGTCCACCACAATTTTAGCCGGGATTGGTGTAGCAGTGGAGTGACCTTCGATCTCTCTCTCAAGATTTGCCAAAACTTGGCAGAGCAACTTTTGTTTTTCTGTAGGCGGACTGAAAAATGCAATTTTTCATCCTTACCATCTTGGTGCAAATGTTCCTGGCTACCCGAAAGCAAGCCAATCTGATTCTGACTGCAGCTTCTTGCTTTTGCATAATATATTTCTAGACCACAGGGCCCTCTTCAGGGACGAGTTGAATCAGTCTTTTGTCTGTTTTCTGGATTTGACCTTGTTTAGGGAGCATGTTTACTGATTACCCTTAATTGGCTCATTCTCCTCTAATCCTTCCCCACTTTTCTACTCTCACCCTCTCCACTGCCACTTGCTATCTCTCGATAAAGCCCGGGCTGCTACCTCCTCATTTCTTTTCTCACCCTCCCTATTTCTTCTGCCCCTACTTCCCTCCTCTCCTATTTATTTCATCAAATTTGACTTTAATCTTATCTGAGAATGTATTTACAATTTTTTGATACTGTGCTGTTTTGTTGTTACCTTTGAATTGTTTCACTTTGCCTTACTTTGTCTGTTTGTTTTGCTTATTTTACCCTCACTTGACGTGGAACCTTTGTAAATGAGCTGTACTGTGCTCAAAGGTAATGTCAATCTGAGAATGAATAAATAAATAAATAGCAAATCCTGGAAGATACTGAATGCTTCTGTCACAGAGGGTGCTAGATAGAAGCTCTGCCAATTAATATTTCTTAGATCTGTCAGAAAGGCAGGAAGGCAGAAGTGTTTTAGGCACCGCTTAAGTTTGAAAGTGGAAGGGATGTGTGGGGAGCACCTAACGTATAAGTCATTATGGAAAACCCTGTGTGAGTGATATTGTGTGACTTGTTGACAAGCATAAGATCCTGTGAGAGCTACGGTCAGGGTTCTTTTGTTAGGCGGGTGACCTCAGGAGTAATCTGGGACTTCTGGGGTGGGGGGTGGGGGAGGGCTGGGGGTTTGTGTTGATATTTTGTATTTTGTTGTTATGTTGTTTGTTGATTGCTTGTTGTATTGTTGGTGTTCTGGAAACTTTAAATAAAGTTTTTAAATTTAAAAAATGAATGTGGCCACAATATGGCTGTGTTGTCATGGACATTTGGGGTGAAGGGTAACTCAAACATATAGAGGATAATGCCTAAGGTAGTGGTTGTTAACCATGCTGTAATTACCTAGAGCAGTTGCCAGGACAACCAAGTAAACCTCGAGAGTGCAGCTCGAGAGGTTTACAGTTGTAATGGCAACCACGAGAGGTGATTACCTCCATGGTTAATAACCGCTACTTGGGTATTGTTCTTTATAGTGTATGGCGTCAGACACATTAAAACGTTGGAAAGCTTGCTACTTCATGTTAAAAAAATAACACAAATGAGTAACAGAGTTCCGACTGGCTAGGGTAAAAACTTACCATGCTGTTTATTTCATGGCAATCAACATTACCATGACTACTCCATTTAAATAATGAGAATGAATGAAAACGTGACTTTTTTTATTTAAAAATAACTCAGTTTAAACTGCTAGAGGGTTAAAAACAAACTGAGCTGCATCCAGCGTGTTTATGATTGGTCCATTTTGATCATGTAGCTGTGCGCGCCGTAGACGTCTGTGACATCACCTCTTGGTGGCATGTGGGGTCATACGTGCATGGAGCTGGTGGGAGCAGCATGAAATTTGAGGTAAACCTGGGGAAATTAAGGGAGAAAAAAGCCTTTTTACTGGATGCTTATGGAGGGACTGTACTGCTATCCATCGCGATGTGTGCTGTGGCGTTTCAGGGATTTAATGAATGACTATACTGCCAGTTTGAACGCTAACAGATTAGCATTCCATTCTTAGAATTGTCACCACGTGTTGTGTTCTATCCTGTAATCCCATCGATATGACGTGCCAGTGCAAGGTTTACAGCATGCTGACATCATATCGATGGGATTATCAAGTTGTTGGACTGCAGAAAATAGAGGTTAATTGACTTTCTCCATACATTATCATTAAGTGAAAAAATACGCTCTAGGGATGGATGTTCCAGGCAAGGTGAAAACTATGGAAATTTTTTTTAAAGGGACACTGTCAACCTGTTTTTCATCTATTATTTCTAGTTAAAACCTTCATTTTATGATTGCTTACCTTCCCTAACATTCATTGATGTTGCTGTTTGCTTTTTCTGTCTCCTTGTTTAGTAGAACTGAAATGCATGCTAATGTGTATTTATAAACAACTTTGTTTTGTTTACAATCCTGGATCTGTTCCTACTGCATACTTTCTGAGCATTACAAACACACCCAAACAGTGCAGCCACTCATGAGGCAGTAGCCTCCTAAACTCCACTGCATCATGAGGGGCTAGACTGTGTTGTGGGTGTTCCCAAGTCCAGGAAAGATGCAGTTGGAGCTGATCAGGAATATAAACAAACCTGTGTTTGTGTGGTAACACCAGTATGGTGGGCAGTCTGTTTTTCACTTTTTTAAAGAGTCAGAATCAAACTACCAGCTACATCAGCAATCGCTACAGAATATTAACATATCATAAAATGTGTTTATTTAAACTAGGGACACTTTGAGACCTAAGGGGGTTGACAGTGTCCCTTTAACCTGTCAAATGAAAAGACTTCTGAAATATGGTGGTTGATAGATGGAAGGATAGGTGCGGAGCAGTTTAGCATATAGGGATATTATAATAGGTTCAGGAACATCAGGGAAAATTATGACAAAAGCACTGTAAGGTTAATATTTACTTTTATTAATTTTTATGGCCATGGTGTAGACTATTTTTTCAGCACAATTCTAACTCAGTTAGCTGTTCTCTTACTTACAGAACATGAACTACAGATTTTATATGAGCAAGAAGGTGGATGGATGTCACTGAGTGCTTTAACCGCTAAACTAAGCATGTTTTTGTATGTCTGAACTAAATAAGTAATTCTGACCTAGTTTATTACATTCTCTTCTTTTACATGAGCAGGATTGAGCTGAACTGTTTATGTATTGCATTATATACTATGACTTAGTTTGTGTTAGTATTATTTGACTATTTCTGACTTTAATTATGTTGTGTATGTGATTTATTGTACCTAATAAAATAGTCCCGCTGTTCATTGATAAGTGCCACAGGATCTTTGACTTTCACCTGGACAGTAACCAGAGATAGGTAGAAGGGACCTCAGTTTAAAGACTTATCTGAAGGATGGCACCTCACTAGCGTAGCATCCCTCTCTTACTGCAGTGCAGTGTTAGTTATGAGTATTTCCTAAGTGCTTGCTGTGGGACAGGAAATCGCAACCATCAGTCTTCCAGCTCCAGAGATGAGTGTGTTACCTACCGAGCCACTGACACTGATGTGTGACTGAAATAAACAAGCATGCCACAGAAACTGCTCCCATCAACGCCCAGTGGGCGTGAGGGCTGAGGCGCTGGACGTCTCACCACACGGCACGCCGGTGACCCGGGTTTGGGAGCGAGCCTGGGGCGTCGGAGGTCGGCACGGCGGGGGGAGGGCAGGGCTGGATAGAGTGGCCGTCAAGGCAGCTCTCCTCTCCGGGGAGGTGGGAAAGCATTCCTCGCTCAAGGCTGCCCCCTGGTGGAGGCCAGTGGGTCTTGCAGGCAAGGGGGTGCCGCATTAGGCCAAAATGGGGCGGATAGGAAGGGCCATTACTGGGGCTGTAAGGTGCATGCGTGCCTCCACGCATGCGTCCCTTCTCCTAAGGCCCCAGGTAATCTTGAAGGGAAAATAGCTGGCGGTAGAAGGCGACCGACTCCTCCGCGAGGCAACGCTCCCAGGACCGGGCGTAAAATGAGCCCCAGTAATTCCGGGTGATGGAGCTGGGGGAGTCAGTCAGACGGGGGCCACACAACGATAGGAGAAATAAGGAAGTGATAAAAAAAAAAGAAGCTGCTCCCATCATCTTACAGGACAGTGGGTCTTCAAAAACAGCTGAGAATACTGATGAAACTCCAGGGAGATCCATCAGTATTAAAACGAGCATTCCTTTTATGTCACTTGTGAAAAAAGTGCTAAAGCAGACTCAAAACAGAGAAAAAAGGGTGTCATACAAGACAGTAAATAAGGGACAATCCAAAATAGCATAAAAATGTAGGTCAACATTTTCACTATTACACTGCTGCTTTAACCATTACATGTGTAAACTTAATAGTCTGCTTGATAAGAAAGACTTGTTTTAATTTGGATTACATGACATCATTTTAATGTTGGCCATTACAGAGACTTATCCATCTTACAATTAAGATTTAAGCTATGGTGGAAGTGATAGTTCAGAAGCTGGGCCTTCAGATTAGGATGCCCATCCCCATTGAGCAACATCAGGGAGAACACTGACAATCAAAGAAAAGTATGGAGAAAGTGCAAATGGTACAAGCCACGTTCATGCAAAACATGTTGTTTAGAAGTTGGATTCATTGGGGACTGGGGTCCACCTGGAGTGATGCAAGCCTATACTGGCATGATGGGCTGCATCTGTGTCCGGAGGAACAGGATCCTAGGTGATAGGTTCCCAAATTTCATTGGCAAGCTTTTAAACTAGCCAAAGGAGGCACTGGAAAGGAGCAGGAAATCCTAGCCCCCAAAAATAATCACAGAGTAGTAAGTCACGTAAAACACCAACATAGAGGTGTCAATAGAGAAGGGCAAATGGAGAAAGGACAAGGCAAGAAGGACAGGATGGGGCAAAGAAATAAGCCATCAGGAAATGGAGGTATGAGTACCAGTGCCCATAGTCTGGGCAACAAGCTCCCTGAGCTGGTGACCTTGATGGAAGAGGATGCCCGGATATCATGCAGTCACAGAAACATGGTGCACTGAAGACCATGACTGGGATGTTAACATACCAGGGTACATAACCTACAGGAAGACAGGCAGTAGAGAAGAGGGAGGAGTAGCTCTCTGTAAAGAAAGGATAAAAGCAACTGAACAAAGGAGTAAACAGGGAGAGGAGGCACTGTGGGTCACCTTGGAGACTGGAAAGGAGCACCACAGTCCGCACAGGGGGTTGTGTACAGACCCCCATGTCAGGAGGAATGAACAAGGATATGATAGAAGGCATTCTTAGAATGGCAGATAAAGGGAGATCTATTGATGGGAGACTGAATATGCCAGATGTTAACTGGAGCACATTGCAGCACACATCCAAAAACAGGGCCATTCTTGATCCCCTACAGTTGGCAGGCATTAGACAGCTAGTTTGGAACCCCTCAGTGAGGGAGCAATCTTAGACCTCCATACTCTCAAACAGGGGCAGTGAGAGGAGCTCTCAGATCTAGAAGTGGGTTGCCATCTGGGACAAGTGACCATCAAACAGTGTGGTTCACGTTAAACTCAACTTCTAGAAGTCAAGCCATACAAAGTGAAGGTACTGGACTTTAGGAAGCTGACTTTGGCAAGATGGGAGAGTGCCTCAGAAAGCACTAGCAAACAGGCTAGAAGGAGGTGTGGGCAACAATAGGGGAATCATCAAAACTGCCATCACAGAGGCAACAAGCCTTTGTGTGAAACAAATAAAAATCAAAATGAAAGAAAAAATATATGGTTCTCAAAAGAGGTGGCTGTGAAAGTCAGAAGAAAAGATAGCATTCCGGAGTATAAGGAAACACAGAAGGAGCAGGACGAAGCCAACACCAGTTAAGGCAGAGGAAGCAGGGAAGTCAGAATAGCAAGGCCCAAACTGAGAAAAGATAGCCAACTCAGTTAAGAAGAGGGATAAAACCTTTACAGGTACATCAGCGGCGTAGAGAACAGGAGGATAGGGAGGCTGAATAGAATGAGCGGTGAGTGGGCAGAGGGGACAGTGAAAAGCAGGATACTGAACGAATATTTCTGCTCAATATTCACAAAAAGGAGGAGAAGTGCCTAATCCAATTAACAGAAGCACTCTTGATGGAGGTCGATCCCAGTCCTTTCACAGAAGAAAGGGTTCCAAAGAACTCCTAAAACTGAAGGTGGACAAAGCAATGGGGCTGATAGATTCACCCAGAATTCCTAAAAAGAATTAAGGGAGGAACTAGTGAAACCACTGGCTACTCTTTTAATAAATCATGGGAGGATGGTGTGGTACCCGAGGACTGGAGGAAGGCGGATGTGATTCCCTTCACAAAGTGGGACCAAGACAGAGGCACGGAAACTACAGACCTGTCAGTCTGACCTCTGTGGTAGGGAAAGTGATGGAGTCACTTCTGAAGGAAAGAATAGTTGAGTACCTAGAGGCCAGTGGAGCACAGGACCCAGGCAGCATGGATTCTGGCCAGGAAAGGTCATGTCAGGCAGAACTAAAGATTTCTTTGACTGGGTGACCAAAGTAGTAGACCAGGGAGGGCTGTGGACATGGCCTACCTAGACACATAGCAAGGCCATTTGACACAGTCCACACAAAAGATTAATAGTCAAATTAACCAGCCTGAGGAGTGGGTCCCAGGGTGGTAGACCTAGGTAGAACATTGGCTGCACAACAGGACCTGAAGGTAATTGTAAATGGAGTCCACTCTACAAGAAAGAGAGGTTACTAGTGGGGTACCACAGGGTTCAATATTGGGTCCAGTCTTTTTAATGTCTTCATCAGTGACATTGCAGAGGGACTGGAAAGAAAAGTATGCCTTTGCAGATGACACAAAAGATCTACAACAGGGTTATTCCCACAGGAGGCGTGGAAAGGATGAAAAGGGACTTGGCAAGGTTGGAGGAATGGTCAAGTATGGCAGCTAGGATTCAATGCAAAGAAGTGCAAAATAATGCACCTGGAAACAAGAACCAGGGGAAGAATACACAATGGGTGGAGAGGTAGTAACAACAACAAAAAGAAAGGGACCGGGGTAATCATATCAGATGACCTTAAGGTTAGCAAAAACAATGTGAGAAGGCAGTAGGGAGGGCTGGGAATACTGGGATGTATAGGAGAGGCATCAACAGCAGAAAACAGGAAGTTGTTATCCCTCTGTACCAACAGTTGGTGAGACCCCATCTGAAGTACTGTGTCCAGTTCTGGAGACCCCCATCTCCAAAGGACATAGACAGGATAGAAGTAGTCAGAGGAGGGCAACTAAAATGGTGCAGGGTCTGCAAGAGAAGCCATATGAGGAGAGACTAAAAAGAGGTACATGTATACCCTTGAGGAAAGAAGGGAGGGGACATGATAGAAACTTTTAAGTACCTCAGTGGAATCAACAAGTCCAAAGGATAGTATCTTTCAGAAAAAGAGACTTGCAAGAACAAGGACACAATTAAAGATGAAGGAGGAGGCGGTTCAGGGGACAATGTAAGAGAGTATTATTTCACAGAGAGGGTAGTGGATGCATGGAACAGCCTTCCTGAGGAGGTTAATGGGGTCTAAAACAGTGGGAGAATTCAAGAATGCATGGGACAGACATAAGGCAATTCTTGTGAGGGGTAAGAAGAAATAGGCTGTTGGTTAACTAGGATCTACGGCCTATCCTGTAGATAGAGAAATGGGCAGACTAGATGGGCCAAGCAGTACATATCTGCCGTCAAAGTCTATGTTCTATGTTTCTATGTTGTATTGCAACCAGATCAAACAGAAGATGATTTGAACCTTTCCTTCATAGGCAGGTTCAGTTCATGAAGGCACTACAGACACTGAAGTGCTTGAAAAACGGGGACCACAAAAGCGGAGAGTGAGTAAAATTGAAAAACATGGATAGTATAGCAGGAAGGGCAGCACTAAATAACTGATTACAGTAGAACCCGTTTCCTTTCATACTGTTAGCGTAAACAGTATAAAGATTAGATAAGAGGAAATTGTTTTTCTTTTCTCATTTGTTTACATTTGAGGGTAATATTTCTCCAAGATACTAGATTACACTCCTTAAGTAGGTAAGAGAAGCTACAAAATCCTGGTACTTAGGTCCCTCTTACTGGGCTTTAGGGCGAGAAACTTCATGAGTTTAGGAATCCTGTTTAAATATCCAGTACAAATCTTGAAACTATAGGACATAATATCAGGCAGAATTTTGATTATTGATGTACTATTACAAAACCTCCCTTACTAGCTAATAAATATTTATGCACTGCAATCAAAAGCTTTAAGAGACAAATTCTTTAACAAGCAACCTTATTTACAAACCACACATACAATATTTACAGTGACTTCAACTGTCATTGCAAACAAAAAGACACAACAATACTGTGATTCAAACCTTCTTGTACAAATCATTCAAAGAAATGAACTTAAGGATGCAACAGGGCAACAAAAGCAACACAGAAACACTTACATTTCAGAAACCTGGGGTCTAGAATAGATTATATCTTTGTGACCAGTTCATTAAGGATAAATAGTGCTGCAGTGTTGGCCTTGAATTTTCAGACCATAAAGTAGTTTCAATAACCATAGGGGCAAAGAGATGGCAGAAAGGGCCAGGGTCATGGAGAGGAATACATCAGTACTGTCTGACTTAGATTTACAGCAGACCTTCAGAGATTTTATACTGGCAAGGAAGTCGGTAATTATTCTTTTTGAGGACCCAATTTTATGGTGGGAAGACACAAAACATGACTTACAAAAAATATGTAAGCATATCTGTAGACATAGAAACAGAACAGCATATCTTGTGTATCTACAACATGGGAAAATTCTGCAGCAATTACTATTTCTTGTGAAAGGGGACAAAATTTAACATCACAGATTGCAACAATAAAAGGGAAGATTAAAGATTTTCATAATAAAAAAAGCAACTAATTTGCAATACCAACACAAGTTTGGTACTAAAGGGAAAATGGAAATAATTTGTCCATTATGAATATTGGCAATCCACAAGCACAAAGCAAAAATATTCAGAAAATTAAAGATGAACAGGGAAAGGAACATCACGAGACACATAAAATTCTAGACATGAGTATCGAATACACCAAGGGCACTATATGTCAGCTTCCTTCCAAACAAGAAGAGGAGGGAAACTTTCTGGATAATTCAGAAATACCCTTATTAGGGGAGGTAGAAAAACAGAATTTAGTAAAGCCTATACAAGTGGAGGAATTACAGCAAGTACTATGCACATCAGCAGGGGATAAATCTCCGGGTCCAGATGGTTTGCGCAACAAGGTATATAAAATTATGGGTCCAAGTTGGATGGAAGAATTAGTACTTGTCTTTGATGCGATGTTAAAAACTAAACATATACAGTACCTCTGTCCATGAATATGGGAAATTTAATATTTTAAAAGAGATAGATTGGACTTAAACAATTGGAGACCAATCTCGTTATAAATTGACTTTAAAATTTTAGAAAATATTAGCTAACAGACTCACTAGGGTAGCTACAAAATTAATATCAAAAGCCCAGTCATATACAATACCAGGACGGACGGTACGAGAATCATATAATCTTACTCAGAGAACTTGTGGAACACGGAAAGATAGGAAATGCAGAGGGTTATTTAATCTCATTGAATCAACATAAAGCATTTGATCAAATAAACAATGATTTTTTATGGATAGTATTGGGTTGTTACCGGGTCCCAACTGACTTGATTAACTGGTTGGAATGTTTGTATAAAACTGCAACAATACGGCCTTTAGTCTATGGATGGAAGGGCCCAATGATTCCAATAAAAAGGGGCATCAGACAAGGATGCCCACTTAGTCCGATATTGTATGTTTTCAACAACTCAGTGGGAATACACAATGTGTCTTTAGGTACACACACATTTCCATACAGAGCCTTAGCATACGCGGATGACATGACAATTATAGTGCAAAATGCAGACTCACTTTTAAAAGTAGAGATTAGTGACTCTTTTGGTAGGAATCAGGAGCAACTCTGAATTATGCTAAATGTTTAGATTACACATGGAAACTAAAAGGGCATATTGACAGAATAGAAATGAAACTGAAACCCATTAAAATTCTGGGGATATAGAGATGGACCTAGTAAACTAGGAAGAAAAAAAAAAATGAATGTGGCAAACAGAAAGTAGCAAAATGGAACACCTGGAAATTGAGCAAAAAGAAAAGGATATACCCTAATAAAAAGCTTATATTTAGTGCCGGTGTTTCTTTTTATTAGTTATATTTTCCACCTCCTAAAACATTAGAGACATCAATTCTTAATATATTCTTTCAAGCCTGTTGGGGAGTAGATTGAACCCTGTAAAGAGGAATGTATGTTATTGCCTTTCAAATCAGGGGTTTAAATATACTAACCAGAAACTTTTCTTTAATAGTTTTTCCTTTATTCTAATATAAGACCATTGTTGAGGAAATGAATATGGGATAGGAAACCTTTCTATCATCTAAGTGTAATTCTTGGTTACAAGCATAGGAACTACAATCATTTAACATTTTTAGAAAATCGAGTGGAAATACTGGAGTACATTAGATGTACATTTCTTAGAAATTAAACAATGGAGGATCACACACAAAGACAGGTGTTGGATTGTACTAAGGAAGCAATTGTATTTTCTTCTACTTGAAACAACTTACAGGAGTGGAAGCGGTATTTAAAAATGTCCCAGTACTACATAGGGAAAACTTAACTACATTGTTAAGACAATAAACATATTCTAGAATATATATATATGGGACTTGCACTGGTTGCCTTACTTACGAGAAGATAAACATGAAATCCAACCAGAAACATAAATCCCAGCAAGAAAAGAATCTGCTCAGATAAAATGCATCCAAATAGAGAAATCGTAGACCATTTATTATTTTCCTGTTCTTTTATTAAGGGTTTGGTCTTTTTTAGATGTACAAGTGAGGAAAAAGGTTTTAGTACATTAGCATATGAGAGCATTATGTATGGGACATTTAATAGTGATTGGAAAACTTGGCATAAAGGTACCCTACAGGTATTATTGGCTATATTAAAATGGCATATGTGGTTAATGAGGTGCAACTTTGTTTTACAACAAAAGGAGGTAGCCATGTGGAATTATTGAATAAAATCACACAGTTATTGATCTTATATCAGAAAGGGGAAAAACTTTGTGTAAGAGACAATTGTTAGAATTTTGGAAAGGTCTTCCAGTGGATTCACGAATAGTGATGCACCTATTACCTAAGTTAAAAAAAAAAAAAAAAAGATTTTTCTTTCCTCTCTCATAATATGTAAATAGACTAAGAACACAAGGGTAGGGTAAATGGTATTCTAGGAGCGTGGATATGTTGTTCATCCACACTCTCTGGCATGTCCCTTTCCCCTTTAAATTCACCGGAAAGTATTAAAGTTGGCTCCTCCCACCCACCCGGGTGATAAATACCTCAGCTCCGCCCCATGACGCCAGATCTTCCTTTCCGCTGGAAGATTCAGGTTCCCTTGTGCTACTTCTGCAGTTCGTAGACCCTGGATTCTCAATAGCGGTTTTTCACCGCGGTAGCTTTCTTTAAAACTCATCAGAGTTCTGATTCGATCTGAGCACACTGGACATGGAGGACAAAGCGTCTCCATATTGCCAGTGTCCCTATGGACAGAAAAATATCACGCACTGATCCCCACTCCTCATGTGTCTATTGCTTGGGTGTCGTGAATATAATTCACTTCTTGCACCATTTGTCTGGCCTTCCATTCCAACGTCCTGGATGACCGTAGGTGTGCTTAAACTAGG
Organism: Neoceratodus forsteri; assembly: GCA_016271365.2. NCBI lineage: Eukaryota > Metazoa > Chordata > Ceratodontiformes > Ceratodontidae > Neoceratodus > Neoceratodus forsteri. The sequence continues at coordinate 1,232,052,705 of CM028129.1, read as the reverse complement.
GAGACCGGAGCTTCACAACCCACTGGTGAAATCGAAGGAGGCCAGGTGGGTGGTTTCCGCAGCCACGGGCTCCACCAAGCAGCTCGACCAGATGGCGGCCTTCGAAGAGGAAGCTGCTCAAGCTTTGGCCAGCCAAAGTTTTTTCATGCCGCTTAACCTGGGTTCCACCTTCACTGGGTCCTTTCAGGAGCTGTCCCTATCTCTACTCACCAGGGATGAGGCACCCGGCTCGCACCTCCTGCCCTAAGAAAAGGGACAAGGATCAGAATCTTCTTCTGCCAGAAGACGCTCCTGGGACCGAGAGCAGTCCAATTCCCAGGATCTTGAAGTCTCAACCTCGGTCAACATCACTTCCTCGGCCAGCTTCTCGGACCTTCCAGTCAGGCCAAGGCACTGAGGTCGAGACACAGCTGAACCAGCTGAGATTTCTCCGATCCGATCGAGCCATTGTCACCGACTCCTGTCGCCTGACTCCTTGAAGGACACCTATCCATTCCTTCCCCGACTGAGGAGACCTAGCCCTTGAGTATCCCGGGACGAGGAAAGGTGCCGGAACCTCGGTTCTCACAGACTCTGGCTTCTCCCAATCGAACCAGCCCGACCCCCATTGGTCTCGATCGAGACCAGGACCCCTTGGTTGAAAACCAAGAAAGGTCAAAAGCACTCCTAGAAAGAGGCGCGTCACCGATCCTCATCCTCCTCGGATGAGGAGAGACTTTGACGGAAACTCTGTCGACGTTATGAGGATCTCATGTGGCAACAGCTGATTCTGACCAGCCAGAAGCCAGCTCCGTTGGCACCACCGGCCATTACTTGGCCTCAGCCTCTTAGGCCGACCCCTCCAGAACCGAAGAATCCGGTTCCTCCACCTGTAGGGCCGGTACGCATTCCAGCTCGGCCTGTTTCGGTCTCCTCATCGATTTTGGTGGAACCACCACCAAGCAGCCTCAGGGAGGGACTCGAGAAGAGATAGGACAGACACCGGTCTTCCCGCTGTCTGTCCATTACGGTGGTCCCCGATTGCCTCGCCCATCAAGGGAGACATAGGTGGAGACCTTATATCCCGATTCTTCGACACGGATGCCACTGGTCTGCACCATCATCGTGGATGACGATGTTGTCAGTGGCAGGCTTAGAGGAAGGTCCTTCCTCCTTTCAGGCATCCTCCGCCTCATTTCAGAATCAACCAGCATGCCCTTGGAGCCCATCCAAAAGAAGGCAGAGGTACTCATGGATATCCTCAAGAGGGGGCTACCATGACAGAGGCCTTCCAGTGGTCGAAACCATTGTTGGCCTGGTCCTTGAGCTACGAGCAATGCCCTGCCTCTTGCCCAGCTCTGTCTGCCCGCATGGCCCACAAGCATATGGTACCCATGGGGTCCCTAGTGGTTTATAGAAACATAGATTTTGACGGCAGATAAGGACCGCTACCCATCTAGTCTGCCCATTTCCTACCTACAGGATAGGCCACAGATCCTAGTTAACCAACAGCCTATTTCTTCCTACCCCTCAAGAATTGCCTTATGTCTGTACCATGCATTCTTGAATTCTCCCACAGTTTTAGACCCACAACCTCCTCAGGAAGGCTGTTCCATGCATCCACTACTCTCTGTGAAATAATACTTCCTCCACATTGCCCCTGAACCGCCCCCCATCTTTAAATTGTGTCCCCTTGTTCTTGCACGTCTCTTTTTCTGAAAGATGTTACCTCTTGGACTTTGTTGATTCCACTGAGGTACTCAAAAGTTTCATCATGTCCCCCTCCTTCTTTCCTCAATGGTATACATATTAAGCTCCTTTAGTCTCTCCTCATACAGCTTCTCTGCAGACCCTGCACCATTTTTAGTTGCCTCCTCTGACTGCCTCTATCCTGTCTATGTCCTTGCAGAGATGGGGTCTCCAGAATTGGACACAGTACTCTAGATGTGGATCTCACCAACTGTATGTACAGAGGGATAACAACTTCCTGTTTTCTGCTGCTGATGCCTCTCCCATGCATCCCAGTATACCCCCAGTCCTCCCTCTGCCTTCTCACATTGCATGCTAACCTTAAGGTCATCTGATATGATTACCCCAGGTCCCTTTCTTTTTGTTGTTACTACTACCCCGCATTGTGTATTCTTCCCTGGTCTTGTTTCCCAGGTGCATTATTTTGCACTTCTTTGCATTGAATCCTAGCTGCCATACTTCTGACCATTCTCCAACCTGCCAAGTCCCTTCTCATCCTTTCCATGCCTCCTTGTGTATCAACCCTGTTGCAGATCTTTGTGTCATCTGCAAAGTGGCATACTTTTCCTTCCAGTCCTCTGCAATGTCACTTATGAAGACATTAAAAGGACTGGTCCTAATACTGAACCTCCATGGTACCCATTAGTAAATTCCTCTTTTCTTCAGAGTGGACTCTATTTACAATTACCTTCTGTGTCCTGTTGTCCAGCCAATGTTTTATTCCAGGCTACCACCCTGGGACCCACTCCCAGGCTGGTTAATTTGACTATTAATCTTTGTGTGGGACTGTGTCAAATGCCTCTACAAAGTCTAGGTAGGCCATGTCCACAGCTCTCCCTGGTCTACTACTTTGGTCACCCAGTCAAAGAAATCTATTAGATTGCCTGACATGACCTTCCCGCTGTGAACCCATGCTGCCTTGGGTCCTGTGCCCCACTGGCCTCTAGGTACTCAACTATTCTTTCCTTCAGAAGTGACTCCATCTTTCCCCACCACAGAGGTCAGTCTGACAGGTCTGTAGTTTCCTGCCTCTGTCTTGGTCCCACTTTGTGAAGGGGAATCACATCCGCCTTTCCTCCAGTCCTCGGTACCACACCATCCTCCCATGATTTATTAAAAGAGTAGCCAGTGGTTTCACTAGTTCCCTTAATTTTTTAGAATTCTGGGTGAATTCCATCAGGCCCCATTGCTTTGTCCACCTTCAGTTTTAGGAGTTCTTGCAGAACCTTTTCTTGTGAAAGGACTGGATCGACCCTCATCGAGAGTGCTTCTGTTAATTGGATTAGCACGCCCCTCCTCTTTAGAATACTGAGCAGAAATATTCATTCAGTATCCCTGCTTTTTCACTGTCCCTCTGCCCACCCACCGCTCATTCTATTCAGCCTCACTATCCCTCCCTTTGTCTTTCTACGCTCACTGATGTACCTATAAAAGGTTTTATCCCTTCTTAACCGAGTTGGCTATCTTTTCCTCAGTTTGGGCCTTTGCTATTCTGACTTCCCTCCCTGCTTCCTTCTGCCTTAACTGGTACAGCCTCTGTCCTGCTCCTTCTGTGTTTCTCATACTTCCGGAATGCTCTTTTTCTTCCTGACTTTCACAGCCACCCTTTTGAGAACCATAGTTGCTTTTTCTTCTCATTTTGATTTCTTTATTTGCGTCACACAAAGGCTTGTTGCCTCTGTGATGGCAGTTTTGATGATTCCCCATTGTTGCTCCACACCTCCTTCTAGCCTGTTTGCTAGTGCTTTCTGAGGCACTCCCATCTGCACAAAGTCAGCTCTCCTAAAGTCCAGTAACCCTCACTTTTGTGATGGCTTGACTCTGTAGCTGAGTTTAACATGAACCACACTGTTTGATGGTCACTTGTCCCCAGATGGCAACCCACTTCTAGATCTGAGATCCTCTCACTGCCCCCGCTTGAGAGTATGAGGTCTAAGATTGCTCCCTCACAGTGGGTTCGAAACCAGCTGTCTAATGCCTGCCACCTGTAGGGCATCAAGAATGGCCCTGCTCTTGGAAGTGGCTGCAGCAAATGTGCTCCAGTTAACATCTGGCATATTCAGGTCTCCCATCAATAGTATCTCCCCTTTCTCTGCCATTCTAAGAATGCCTTCTATCATATCCTTGTCCATTCCCTCTCCCTGACATGGGGGTCTGTACACAACCCCTGTGCGGACTGTGGTGCCCTTTCCAGTCTCCAAGGTGACCCACAGTGCCTCCTCTCCTCCCTGTTTACTCTTTTGTTCAGTTGCTTTTATCCCTTCCTTTACATAGAGAGCTACTCCTCCCCCTCTTCTCTACTGCCTGTCTCTCCTGTAGGTTATGTACCCTGGTATGTTAACATCCCAGTCATGGTTCTCTGTGCACCATGTTTCTGTGACTGCTATGATATCCAGGCATCCCTCTTCCATCAAGGCCACCAGCTCAGGGAGCTTGTTGCCCAGACTATGGGCATTAGTACTCATTACCCTCCATTTCCTGATGGCCTTACTCCTTTTGCCCCATCCCTGTCCTTCTTGCCTTGTCACTTTCCCATTTACCCCCTGCCCTTCTCCCTATTGACACCTCTATGTTGGTGTTTACCGCACTTACTACCATGATTTTTTGGGGGCTAGGATTTCCCTGCTCCTTTCCAGTGCCTCCCCTTGGCTTTAAATGCTTGCCAATGAAGCATTTAAACCATCACCTAGGATCCTGGTTCCCCTCCTGGACAGATGCAGCCCATCATGCCAGTACAGGCTTGCATCACTCCAGGTGGACCCCCAGCCCCAGTGAAGCCAAATCCCTGGGCTCCACACCAGTTTTTCAACCACTGATTGAATCCCATGGTGCGGAACACCCTAGTCTCTCCTACGCCATAGATGGGCAGCACCTCCGAGAAGGTTACCATGCGTGCTACTTGTCTAAGGCCCCTCCCCAATTCCACAAACTCTTCCTGCACTTCTGCAATCCTTTTCTTAGCCAGGTCTTTTGTCCCTAGGTGGAAAATGACATCCAGCTCCCTCCCCTGTGCAGCTGCTCCGGCAATCCTGAGGATTCGCTCCCTGTCCCTCCAAGCTATGGCGCCAGGCAGGCACCTTACCTCCCTCCCTTCCTCACCCAGCTCTACCATTCTAACAACGGAGTCCCCACCAGAAGTTGTTTCCTTCCCTGTGGGGTCCCTGCCACCCTCCTGTGGGTCTCCTTTGTGGAGGTTCCAGCATCCTCCTTTGTCTCCACTGCGGGTGCCTCCCGAGAGGAACCACACTTTGCCAGAATGGCATGGGAATTGTGGAGAGGTACAACTGAGGGATGCACCTCTGTTCCACCACCTTCACCTCCCTGAGCCCACTGTGGTCCAACCGCTCTTCTTCTTGGCAACCTCTGAGGCAACGGCAGTGGCACTGGTGGTCCCTGGATGGAAGAGGAGGTCCCACAAATCCTGGCCAACTCAGCCTGGAGATGAGCAACCTCCTTCCTCAGCCCAGAGAGGTGCCTGCAGATGGGACAACACCGATCCTCCAGAACGCCTCCCAGAAGACTGCTGCTCCCACAGCCACTGCACTGCACCACTCCCATCATGTCTTATTTCTGGCCCCTTAACTGTTTGCAAATCCTACTCTTTCCTCTGTTTTTTTTCTCTCTCTTACTTTCTGCCTGTGTGCCCTTTTAAGCTCCTGATTGTCCTGTTCTGAGACAAGAATATCCTATATTCTCAGTAGACCCCTTACTTGCTCAGAGGCAGACCTCCAGCAGCTAGAGGGGGAGAGCTACTCTTGCCTTCTAGGATGGTGGGTCTTGGTAGCTCTGTGATCACCACAGCCTCCTGCTCCCAAACAGGAAGTTCCTGTTGTCAGTCAAATTTGTGCCTATAAAAGTAGAACCAGCTTTGGTGAGAGGGTGAGGAGGGAAGGAAGGCAATATAGTCCCAGTAGAGAAGTCCAGTCACACAGCAGTCCTTTCTCCTGGTGTCTTCTGCCAAGCTACTAGCAAAATCTTTCTAAGGCAATCTTTAAATGTAGCTTCCTTCTAGCTAAGCCACTCCCCCTACTTACTAGATCTTTCTACAAGTAATTTAAACCTCACAACTATCAAGTCATTTCAGTCACCTGAGATTTACACCTAGATAACTGTTCAGATAACCATTCAGTTCAGTTAACTCAGACAAACACATACTTTTTTGTTTTGTTTGTTAGTTTTTTTTTACCCTAAATTAAAGTTCCAAGTGCAAGAGTTCTACTTCTTTAGTCCCAGTAGAGAGGTCCAGTCACACAGCAGTCCTTTCTCCTGGTGTCTTCTGCCAAGCTACTAGCAAAATCTTTCTAAGGCAATCTTTAAATGTAGCTTCCTTCTAGCTAAGCCATTCCCCCTACTTACTAGATCTTTCTACAAGTAATTTAAACCTCACAGCTATCAAGTCCTTTCAGTCACCTGAGATTTACACCTAGATAACTGTTCAGATAACCATTCAGTTCAGTTAACTCAGACAAACACACACTCTTTTTGTTTTGTTTGTTAGTTTTTTTTTTACCCTGTATTAAAGTTCCAAGTACAAGAGTTCTACTTCTTTAGTCCCAGTACAGAAGTTCAGTCACACAGCAGTCCTTTCTCCTGGTATCTTCTGCCAAGCTACTAGCAAAATCTTTCTAAGGCAGTCTTTAAATGTAGCTTCCTTCTATCAAGCCACCCCTACTTACTAGATCTTTCTACAAGTAATTTAAACCTCACAGCTATCAAGTCCTTTCAATCACCTGAGATTTACACCTAGATAACTGTTCAGATAACCATTCAGTTCAGTTAACTCAGGCACTTTTTTTTGTTTTGTTAGTTTTTTTTACCCTAAATTAAAGTTCCAGGTACAATAGTTCTACTTCTTTAGTCCCAGTAGAGAAGTCCAGTCACACAGCAGTCCTTTCTCCTGGTGTCTTCTGCCAAGCTACTAGCAAAATCTTTCAAGGCAATCTTTAAATGTAGCTTCCTTCTAGCTAAGCCACTCCCCCTACTTACTAGATCTTTCTACAAGTAATTTAAACCTCACAACTATCAAGTCTTTTCAATCACCTGAGATTTACACCTAGATAACTGTTCAGATAACCATTCAGTTCAGTTAACTCAGACAAACACACACTTTTTTGTTTTGTTTGTTAGTTTTTTTTACCCTAAAAGTTCCAAGTACAAGGGTTCTGCTTCTTTAGTCCCAGTAGAGAAGTCCAGTCACACAGCAGTCCTTTCTCCTGGTGTCTTCTGCCAAGGCTGAGAGCCTTGTGACTGCTTCTGTGTTTAGACACACGGGTAGCTCAGCTGACACTGACCGCCCTCCAGACAAGGAGTCCAAGTATATGGACCATTCTGCCTGGAAGGTTTATGCAGCCTCATCCTTGGGCCTTCGTTAGGCCAGCTCGGCTGTGATCATGGCACACTTCTCCTCATGCCCTTCTGGGGTCACTAGATGAAGTCCTCCTCATCTCCCAGCAGAAATGCAGACCACGGTTAAGCAGGTCCGTGACCAGGGCTATGCTGTCCAAACAGCAACCCAGACAGCCTTGATAGTGGAGATTCCTGTGCCTCCTCCTTAGCAGCCACGGTGGCCACCGTAGCAGGGCCTAGCTGAGGTTATCCTCCTTCCCGGCGGATACTCAGCACAAGTTAGTTGACGTCCCTTCTTCGCACTGACCTCTTCAGTCTGGGAGTTGCAGGTCACCTCCAGCATATAGAGCAGTCCAATGCCACCTTGATGCTACCTCTGCAAAGGGTTCTTCAGGCAAGAACCAGCAGAAGCACAAGAAGAAGCCCTTTTGGCACTCTTCCCCTGTGGTTAGACAGCCCTCCTATCAAGGAGGTCAGCAGCAACACAGCAGCAGCAGGCTCAAGCTTGACACCCCAGGTCCAAGCAGGGTTCTCAACAGCCCCATAAAGGAGGTCAAGGTGCCAGTCCAGGAGCCTCCTCCTCCTCTAAGCCTGTTCAGTGACGGGTCGGGGTTGCCATCCCTACACCCGTTATGTCAGCTCTGGGTCCTCCCGTGTGGGGCTGGCTCTGCCACTTTCTTTCCACCTGGTCCGGTATCACTTCAGACAGGTGGGTTCTGGAAGTGGTTGGCCAGGGACTGCCTCTAGAATTCGAGCAGTACCCTTCCAGCTGAGCCTGCGCCCCTCGGGAGGAAAGGATCTCAGCTTGCACTCAGTCGGTCCTTTGGGACGACATTGCTCAGCTCCTCCGCAAGGAGGTGGTAGCTGCAGTGCCGGATCTTCCTACAGACCCATGCTTTGTGTCCAGGTACTTCCTGGTGCCCAAGCGGACAGGGGGTTGGCGCCCCATCCTAGATCTCCATGACCTGAATCAATATCTCAGGTCTCGCACCTTCCAGATGGTAACTCTGAACCAGATCATACCATCCCTGGAACGAAACATGTGGCTCTGTTCACTGGATCTACAGGACGCGTTCTTTCATGTCCCAATCTGTCCGTCCCACCAGCAGTTCCTCCACTTCAGGGTCAAAGGGACTCTGTACGAGTTCCAAGCCATGCCGTTCGGCCTGTCATCAGCCCCTTGGGTCTTCACCAAGTGCATTGCAGTGGTGGCAGCCCACCTTCGGCTTCGAGGAGTATGAATATACCCCTATCTCGATGATTGGCTCCTGGTGGGTTCCTCCCTTCGGGATGTGGAGAGGTCCAGGGATCTGGCCCTCCGAACCTGCTCCAAACTAGGCCTCCTGATCAACGAGACCAAGTTGGAACTCATGCCCTCTCAGGTAATGGGCTTATCGAGGCAGCAGAGCTCGGCTCCTGGCAGACAGGGCGGAGGTTCTCTCCTCCTTTGCCCAATCATTTCTGGTTGGGCACTTGTGCCCTGCGCGGGACTTTCTGTGCCTTCTGGGCTACATGGCGGCATGCAATTTGGTGGTCCGTTGGGCCAGGTGGCACATGTGCCCCCTTCAGTGGGATCTGGCTGCCCAGTGGACTCAGCGATATGGTCACTTTGACCAGCTGATCACTGTAACCCAGAAGATATGGGATGCTGTCCAATGGTGGACCATTCCAGACCAATTGCAGGAAGGCATCCCATTTGTCCGTCCCGAGTTGACGGTCATCCTGACAACCGCTGCCTCTCTCATGGGCTGGGGAGCCCACATGGGGGACAACAGGGCCCATGGGTTCTGGACCCCCGAGGAGTCCCAATGCCACATCAACCTGTTGGAGCTCAGAGCAGTCAGACTGGCCCTGTCAGCTTTCACTCCTCAGCTCCGGGGCCAAGTGGTTCAAGTCCAGACGGACAATACCACGACCATGTACTACCTCAACAAACAGGGTGGCATGCACTCCTGTCTGCTATGCAAGGAGGCACTCTGAATCTGGACCCTCGTCAGCTGGTTGGAGGTGGATCTCCTTGCCATCCATGTGGCAGGAGTCTCAAACCAACTGGTGGATGCTCTCAGCCGCATAGGTCAGACATCCCACCCAGTGGTCTCCATCCAGAGGTAGCTTACAATCTGTTCTCCCATTGGGGCAAACCAGCAGGACCTGTTTGCCTCCAGGAGAACACCAAGCTGAGATCGTACCATGCCCCCCCTCTGCAGGGCTCGCTGCAGGGGGATGCCTTCTCGAGGCCGTGGACCCCAGGCCTCCTCTACGCCTTCCCTCCATTTCCCTTGATCCACAAGGTGCTTCTCAAGGTGAGGAGGGACAAGGTGAAGGTGATTCTGGTAGCCCCAGATTGGCCCTGCCAGTTCTGGTATCCAGAACTCCTCAGCCTCAGCTGCAGAGCCACGGAGTGGCTTTGTACACGCCCGGACCTGATATAATTGAACCAGGGGAAGGTATTCCATCCGGACCTTCAATCCCTGCACCTCACAGCCTGGTACCTGAGCGGCTAGAGTTCCAGGCTCTGGGTCTTTCTGAGGATGTCTACATTGTGGTGGAGGCATCTCATAAGGAATCAACCAGGAAATGTTATGCCTTCAAATGGAAAAGGTTTTCCATTTGGTGTCAGAGTAAGAGTCTGGACCCCTTATCCTGCTCTGTGGCTAACATTTTAGACTACCTTTGGTCTCTCTCCAAAGGGGGTCTACGGTCATCGACCCTTAGGGTGCACCTGGCAGCCATTTCTGCTTACCGGGCACGGGCCGGTCAGCTGACATTGGCACAGGAGACAGTGGTCTACGCTTTTTCAAAGGCCTGGATCACATATCCCCTCCGGTGCATGAACCTCCACCTCCATGGGATCTGTTGCTGGTTTTGGAAAACCTCATGGGCAAGCCATTTGAACCCATGCACAAGTGTGATCTCTCACACTTTTCGTGGAAGACAGCCTTCCTGGTGGCTATCACATCAGCCAGAAGGACAGGGGAACTCCAGGTGCTGTCGGTGGACTCCCCTTATCTGGTCTTTCACAGGGACAAAGTAGTCCTGCGCCCCACCCGAAATTCCTTCCAAAGGCGGTGTCAGAGTTGCACCTTAACCAGGTGTTGACTCTGCCAGTATACTACCCTAACTACGCCTCGGACACCGAGTACAGGCTCCATACTCTGGGCCTGAGATGTGCTCTTTCCTATTATAAGGAAAGGATGGCGGAAATTCGGGGAGAGGTTATGTCTTTATATCTTACTGGCACTAGTCTCTCATGTTCCCGATGTGGACACTGCCGTACTCTACTACCAAACCACACTTACTCACACTTGGAATCTTTATGTTACCCCTAAGAAAATCAAAGGTTGCTAGTGAAGCTGAACTGAATGTAAGACATTTGTTGAATGGAGACAGAGAAGTCAGACATACTGGAGACAAGCTGCTTAGGTCCATGGACCCAGAGCTCTGCTTCCCCAAAATTGTTTTCTATTTTTATATTTCCTTGCACGCACATGCGAGCAACATCTTGTGCTAGTAGCACATTTCAGAGGTGTGTCGGTGTCGGCGAATGCAGGGCACACTTTAGTAGGTACATTCCTCATTCCCCAATGAGCCAGCATGCTAGTGCTGACACATGAATTATGGAAAAGTAAACACAACCTGTAAGAAAAGTGCTGCTGCAATCAGAGACAAGCTCATTATGCAGCGACACAGATGACATGCCTCCCAACATGCCTTTCTTGGTGAAACATTTCAATAAACATGGTGGCGGAGCCGCTGCCAAACAATCCCAAAAGGAAGCCAACATCGGGTTTGCAATCCTCATGTCGGTATGTCTGCACCACCCACATTGCACATTGGGAGCCCACCTCAGTGTGCTGCTGCTGCTGCTTACAGTAAGCAGACCACATCAGCATGTTCCTGGCCCCAGGCCCCACCCTACCCCATTGTATGGCACACTGGGAGCCCACCCCAGTGTTGCCAACATCAGGCCCCCGACAGTCATGGGCGACACCTGAGCCCACCCCAGTGTGCCCTAACATTTGTTTTCTTTCACCTGTAAAGAAAGAAAACTGTCCCACGCTGCAGTGTGCATTTTTTTTTTTGTACCTGAAAAGAGAACATGGCCTGTTGTGAACGGCACCCCTCCTCCAACCAGAGAGTAGTGCACAAGATACAGATTTCTGGGGTGAGTGTGATCAGACATGGAAATATCATCGGAGTTCCTGTTCTAGTTCCTGAAAAAGATGTGTTTAAGAGTGGGCAGGTCCAGAAAATATGAGTGTGGGTTGCCCAAGGTTCCCTATACTATCGCCAGCAGGACACCATGTGAGATGTGGTCAAGTGAGTCATGACAACTGGTATATGGAAGTATCAGTAAATGCTTCCAGGCATATTCACACCAGGTATGTGTAACAGCAAGCCGAGAAATGGCTTGACAGGAATTATTCAGTGTTCAGTGTTCGATCTCAGGATGCCTTCCCTTCTGCCCCTGTAGAGAAGAGAAATGCAGTTTAAGATATAGAGGTGGCATGGATTCATTACCAGACAGACAATATGTGGGAAGAATACTGTTAACAGACAATGAAACTTTTCACAACAGAAATATATTCAAGGACCAAGAAAGGTCTGAACTGTGTCAGGCGGGATGTGTAGCTGTTTTTGCTATTTCAATAAAATGAATTTTATTTGATTTATGATGTCTGGCATCCCTCTTATGGGGTAGGTGAGTGAGTGAACCTTGTGGTCCAATATGCACTTATTCATACACCAGGTGATGTTATTTTCAATGTCAGTTTCAAAACTATGGCCAATCAGTAAATTGTGTGGAACCGCCCCATTCGATCCACCTTGCCCCCTTTTCCACACCTCAGACTACAACTAAAGCACTATCCTATCGACTGTACCCCTGGTTGCAACTGCCCCCTCCTCCACCTCATGCTGACCTCCTGTCCTCCTCAGCTAACTTTCAGAAATCATCCTCTCACCTGACCCACCTTGCCTCCTTACCACCTTTGCCTCCCTGTGCCTCCTTCCGGTTTGCTCCTCATCCAACCCTTCTGCCTCTCCTCTCAACTCCCCAATATGTTGTACAGAGCAAATCACTGCTTTCTCTCCATAACTGCTGTATGGAGCCCATCTTCTGCAAAGTCAGTTGTATCATGAACATCATATACAGTTACATCCCTTGTATTTATGTTGAGCATTTTGCCTGTATGTAAAAACCTGTCTGCCGCACCTATTCTTGTAATATTTGCTAATTTACTGTAACTGTAGTTACATGTGATATGACATATAATGCCAGTCCTCTGTATTCCATGTACTGTAAGATTTCTGTGTACTGTAATCTCCCATTGCCCTTTCCCCGGGTCACACCTGGAAACGGGTTTCAGCTCTGAGTGCCTTTCCTGATTATCAATTTTTAAATAAATAAATCTGGAAAGATTTTTGAAAAAATGCAATGAAATTGTGACATTTTGGTGTTGGTTTGCCACTAGCACCCTTACCTTCTTTTCATATCTGCCACACCCATCTTTTGCTGCACTGGTGGACACCTTGCTGGACTGTATGAATAACTGACAGATACATAAAATAATGACTAAATTGGTGTTTATTCTCATACTTCAGAGACATCAGGAAACTCCATCACCCATGAGGTTCTGACAGATTATCTAAGTGGTTTCTTAGGAGCCCATGCTAACACAGTAATAACATAATTAGCATAAATTGCTACATTGAGCTCTTAAAGGGGCGGCAGCTAGCATTAAGCCCATACTTAATGTGTAATCCACAAAATACTCTGAATTATGGATGCCATTTCAAGCAATATCACTTATAAAACCAACAATAAATACTGTGAATATTGTTTATAAAAATGAGGGGGATAATGTGCACAGGAATAAGTACTGGCTGACTCAGAGATGTTCTGTAATGGGTACCCCAGATCTGATAATGGGTAGTGAACAATTATGGACAGGAGGGAGGAAGTTCTGAGTTAAGCTACACCACAAAGACGCTAGCATTCAGCACCTTCCTCGCTGTTTATTTATTGACAGAGATGGGCAGTGTTTTTATATAGTCAACCTAAACCCTGCTTTAAATGAGGGTCATTAAATCATCTCAGCAATGTATGTGACTGAGTTTGCTGCAGTTTTGCCTACAACCTGGATATACTAGAATTCACTGCATGAACAAACTTTGATGGAATTTATGTGAAGAAAACAGTCACTCTTTTAGGAATTGCATTGGGGCACTCATAACTGGGGATAGGCTGAATCAAGAGGATTTGCTAACCACTGAACCAAAAGCAGGTATTAATTAAGACAAAGAACTGTGGAACAAAAGGAAGCACAACATCCTAGATTGACACCCCCTAGGCAAGAGAGTTAGCCTGAAGATACACATCCCTCCTCGCTATGGAACCTCCTGCACAAGTTGAAATACAGGATACTGAGGTTAGAGATGAGAATCAGTCCCAGGTTGCTGCACAGTCAGAGGATTCAGAAGTAATAGTGACAGTCAGAATGTTTACTGAGCCATTGGAACAGATGAACACACAAACAGTGGCTTCCACACCAGGAATCTAACAAACACAAGAGTGGAAGATGACATTATGCCAGTACCAGAAAAGACAGTGGTTACAAGAAAAGGGGACTTGAAAGAAACCAATCAAAGTCTAAAATAATACGAACTGAAATTCCAGATGCTGACATCTTATTGGAAAGAAATAAATCTGAGCTGTCATCCTCAAACCATGGTGAGTCTGATGTCACAATAGACTCTAAAGCTTCCTCAATAAGGTCTTTGTAAAGAATGTCCTCTTCAGATACTGAAGAAGATTCTTATAGCTCCTTTGCACTAAAGGAGAAGAAAAGTCTGTTCGGAATCAGAACCAAAAGTTGAGCACAGCTTCTGAATCCTACATAACTTTCCAGCATAGGACAATACCTGTTTGTATTTCTTTGAGTCTCTCCAAATGACTAAAAACATACAAGTTAACATAGCCATGGCCAATGTAAATAGTATTAAACATCCTAAAGAATATTGCTTTTGTTTACAATATTTAAGTGACCTCACATTTGAAATCTTTTAGTTCAAGAAACGAGACTAACAAATATTGCAGCTATTAATTGAGCAAAACATTTATGGTATTGGAGACTATCTTTTGGTCATCTGGAGAGGACAAATGTGATGGCATGGGGATGTTGCCTAAAGGTTTTGATTATCAGGTTACAAAGGTGGTAGGTGGGCCTTTGCCTGCCTTACTGCCTTCCCTGCTAAGGGAAGCAGGGAAGACAGTAAGGCAGGCAAAGGTCCAAACCAAGGAACACTAGCACGAACAGTAAATGAAGGGGACAAGACTTTCTATAGCTACATTAGTGAAAGGAGAAAGTCCAGAGTGGGTACTGCTAAGATCAAAGGGGATAAGGGGGAGTGTGTGGAGGAGGACCAAGGAAAAGCAACTATCCTAAATAGATACTTCTGCTCAGTATTTACTGAGGAGAAGGTAGGGCAGGGCCCACAGCTCAGCACCATGGACATAGGGGGGAGGGAGGTGTGCACAAGTCCCTTCACAAAAGAAAGGGCCCTACAAGAGCTGGCTAAGCTCAGGGTGGACAAGGCAATAGGACCTGATGGCATACATCCCAGGGTACTAAAGGAGCTAAGGGTAAGCTAGCAGAGCCATTATCAGAACTGTTTAGTGAGTCTCTGAGCATGGTAGAGGTCTTAGAAAACTGGAGAAGGGCTCATGTGATCCCACTCCACAAGAGTGGTAGTAGGGAGGAGGCAGGGAACTGCAGACCAGTCAGTCTTACCTCAGTAGTGAGCAAAATTATGGAGGCACTCCTTAAGGAAAGGATAGTGCAACACCTGGCCTCCATAGGAGCACAGGATCCAAGACAGCGTGGGTTTACAACACGAAGATCCTGTCAAACTAATTTCATAAATTTCTTTGACTGGGTAACCAAAGTGGTGGACCAAGCTGATGTCGCCTACCTTGACTTCAGCAAAGCTTCAATATTGTTCCACACAGAAGATTGATTAATAAGCTGGGTAGGCTCGGGGTGGGTCAGAAGTTGGTCAACTGGGTGGCAAACTGGTTGGTGAGCAGAAAACAGAGTGGTGGTAAATGGTATACAGTCAGAAGTGATGCAAGTCACAAATGGGGTACCTCAGAGATCAGTCCTGGGCCAGTCCACTTCAATATCTTCATCAGTGACATTGCAGATGGACTACAGGGTAAGGTTTGTCTCTTTGCAGATGACACCAAGATCTGTAACACAGTAGATGATCCAGATGGGGTGGATAGAATGAGAAGAGATCTGGATAAACTGGCAAAATGGTGGGAAGAGTGGCAACTGGGGTTTTACCGCGAAGAAGTGAAAGGTCTTGCACATAGGGAAGAGAAACCCTGAAGCCACCTATAGGTTGGGAAGAGAGTTGCTGGCAATCATAAGGGAAGAAAGAGACTTCATCATCATCATCACAGATGACCTGAGATCATCCAAGCAGACCACTAAAGCAGTAGGTAAGGCTAGAGGGATGTTGGGGTGTATTAGTAGAGGTATCACAAGTCATAAGAGGAAGGTAATAATCCCTCTTTACCAGACACTGGTTAGGCCCTATCTGGAGTACTGCGTGCAGTACTGGAGGTCACACCTGCACAAGGACATTAACAAAATGGAGGCAGTCCAGAGAAGGGCAACCAAAATGGTGCAGGGACTGCATCAGAAAACATAGGACAGATTAAAAACATAGAAACATAGAAGTTGATGGCAGATAAGGACCGCAAGGCCCATCCAGTCTGCCCAGAGCTCAATATGTATACCCTAGAGCAAAGGAGGGAGAGAGAGAGTGATGATATGATCAAAACATTCAAACATCTTAAGGGCATTAATAGGGTGAAAGAGTCTAACATGTTTCAATATAAGAAAATAGCAGGACAAGAGGACACAGCATGAGATTAGAGGGAGTGCCGATTAAGGGGTAATGTGAGGAAGTTCTTTTTCACAGAAATGGTGGTGGATGCATGGAACGGCCTACCTCAGGAAGTGGTGGATATGAATACAGTGCAGGGCTTCAAACAGGCATGGGATAGGCATAAGGGAGCAATACAGATTGGTATGAATTGATAGGCTATTGACAGAATAAAAGCCTATGGCACATTCATAAGGTAGAAAAAATGGGCAGACTGGATGGGCCTTGCGGTCCTTATCTGCCGTCAACTTCTATGTTTCTATATTGTGCCCGGGAGAGCAATGTAACTTGGCATTACTTATCAATCTGATAGGTTACACATCATTACTGTATATGCACCTCAAACAAAAGAAAGGAAGAGTGAATTTTTTGGAATGATACAACCTTTCCTCTATACAGTACATCAGGAAATTAATACTGAGGGTGATTTTAATTGCATTCTCCTGAATTAGACTGGGTGCACAAACAAATTATTTTGTGATTACAACTATTTGATCAATATGGTATCCGATGCTGGGCTCCAGGATGCGTTCAGACTAAGTCATCAGATCAGAGGTTATACATTTTACAAGAATCAGTTGGCTACAAGAATTGATTTTCTGTTTATATAGAAACATAGAAATGTAGACTTTGAAGACAGATAAGGACCGCTTGGCACACCTAGTCTGACTATTTCAATACCTATTGGATAAGCTGCAGATTCTAGTTAGCCAACGGCCTACTTTCTCCTATACCCCACTATAATTGCCTTATGTCTGTCCCATACATTCTTAAATTACCCCACTGTTTTTGACCCCATGACCTCCTCAGGAAGGCTGTTCCATGCTTCCACCACCCTCTCCATGAAAAAATACTTCCTCATATTGCCCCTGAGCTGTCCCCCTCTATCTTTAAACTGTGCCCCCTTGTTCTTACACATCTCTTTTTCTGAAAGATGCTCCCCTCTTGGACTTTGTTGATTCCCTTGAGGTACTTGAAAGTTTCTATCATGTCCCCACTCTTCCTCCTTTCCTCAAGGATATACATATTAAGCTCCTTTAGTCTCTCTCTTCGTATGATTTCTGGTGCAGAAAATGCACCATTTTAGTTGCCCTCCTCTGGACTGCCTCCGTCTTGTCTATGTCCTTGTAGAGATTGGGTCTCCAGTACTGCCACGAGTACTCCAGATGGGGTCTTACCAGCTATCTGTACAGAGGGATGACAACTTCCTGTTTTCTACTGTTGATGCCTCTCCTATGCATCCCAGTATTCCCCAGCCCTCCTTACTGCCTTTTCACATTGCTTGCCTACCTTTAGATCATCTAATATGATTACCCTGGTACCTTTCTATTTTTGTTGTCGTTAGTATCCCCTGCCCCATTGTGTACTCTTCCCTGGGTTTTGTTTCCCAGGTGCATTACTTTGCACTTCTTTGCATTGAATATAAGCTGCCATACTTTTGACCATTCCTCCAACCTTGCCAAGGCCCTTCTCATCCTTTCCACCCCCACTTGTGTATCAGTCCTGTTTGCAGATCTTAGTGTCACCTGCAAAGAAATACTTTTCCTTCCAGTCCAGTTATAAGGATATTGAAGAGGACCGCCCCAGTACTGGAACCCTGCAGTACCCCACTAGTAACTCACCTTTCTTTGGAGTGGACACCGTTTACTATTACCCTCTGCAATCTGTTATCCAGCCAATTTCTTACCCAGGTCACCACCCTGGGACCCTCCCAGGCTGGCAAGCTTGTTTGTAATCTTTTGTGTGGGACTGTGTAAGATGCCTTCCTAAAGTCTAGGTAGGCCATGTCCACAGCCCTCTCTGGTCTACTACTTTGGTCACCCAGTCAAAGAAATCTATTAGATTCATCTGACATGACCTTCCGACTATGAATCCATGTTGCCTTGGGTCCTGTGCCCAGCTGGCCTCTAGGTACTCAACAGTTCTTTCTTTTAGAAGTGATTCCATCATTTTGCCCACCAGTGAGGTCAAACTAACAGGCCTGTAGTTACCTGCCTCTGCCTTGCACCAACTTTTGTGAAGGGGAACCACATCTGCCCTCCTCCAGTCCTCAGGTACCACACCATCCTCCCATGATTTGTTAAAACGAGTAGTCAGTGGTGCCACTAGTTCTCCCCTTAGTTCTTTTAGAATTCTGGGATGAATCCATCAGGCCTCATTGCCTTGTGCCTTGTCCACCTAGAGTTTTAGATGTTCTTTTGTGACCTTTTCTTCTGTGAATGAACTAGTATCAGACCCCTATCCAGAGTGCTTGGTTTGGTTTAGGTACCTCCCCTGCTCTTCTTTTGTGAATACTGAACAAAAGTATTTGTTCAACATCTGCCTTTCACTGTCACCCTCTGCCCACCCCCACTCCCCTTTTTTAGTCCTCACAATCCCTCCCTTGGTCTTTCTTCACTCACTAATGTACCTATAAAAGGTTTTATCCCTCTTCTTAACTGAGTTGGCTGTGTTTTCCTTGGTTTGGGCCTTTGCTATTCTGACTGCCTTTCCTGCTTCCTTCTGCTTTAACTGATACAGTTCTCTGTCCTGCTCCTTTTGTGATTCCTTATACTTCCTGAATGCTGTCTTTTTCTCCCTAACCTTCCCCACCACCTCGTTTGGCAGGGAACTTGAAAGTTACTAAAGTTAATCTTATACCCGTAGAGAATTCTTATCATTTAATATTAGGTGGATTTTTATGAGAACAAGGTAGATTTAAAACAGTTAAAAGGATGCTTGTGGGGGTGGGGTAAGAAGAAATAGGCTGTTGGTTAGCTAGTATCTGCAGCTTATCCTGTAGGTAGGGAAATGGGCAGACTAGGTGGGCCAAGTGGTCCTTATCTGCCGTCCAATGTCTATGTTTCTATGTTTCTATGTTTAGATATAAAATAAAATATTAGAGGCCTCCGACACAGCTAACAGGGTGAGAGACTTGCTTTTAGCTAGACAATCTGTATCCATGCTTATATGATAGTATAGGGGTTTGGTGGGCTGAGAGTAAAAAGGAACTGAAATATTTGTTCCAGAATCTAGCTAGAAAACAGAAATGTTCAGAGTACATGAGATATTTATCTCTTAGGTCACATTTAATGTCCTTAATTTCTCTTGCACATGAAGGTTTGGGAAATTACAGTGACCAAGTACAAAATATCAAAGGGACATGCAGAAATTCAGTAGATAGATACTTTATTTATAAAGCACCCTTCCGGAGGCTCAGAGCAATGTACAATTACATTTAGAAACCAAATCAGCAAAAAACATTTTCATAGTTACATTATAGAGTATATAGAACCAAAATCATAATATATCTATCTACCAGACATAACAAGACAGTCAGTAAGAGTATAAAACTTTCAACGATCATATTAAATCATATGCCTGGTTAAATAAAAATGTCTTAAGCCCCTTTTTAAAGATTTTGACTGAGGGTGCCTCCTTCAAATAGCCTGGCAGCGAATTCCACAGGGTTGGCATGGCAACAGAGAAGGCACGATCCCCCGACTGCTGTAACCTAGCCCTGGAACCACCAAGGGGCATCCCTCAGAAGAATGGAGAGAGAGAGAGCCAGGTAGTGAGAAACCAGGAGGCCTTGCAGATAGTCTGCTCCCAGGCCATGCAGGGCTTTATAGGTCAGTAATCCGACCTTGAAGGCAATCCTCCACCTTATCGTCAGCCAGTGCAGCCACAAAGAACCAGTGTAATATGATCAAATCTTGATGTACCCATTAACAGACTGACCACCAGTTCTGCACCAGCTGTAGATACTTGAGATTGCCTCCAGATAGCCCTAGGTACAAAGCATTTACTTGTCCAACCGACGCGCAAATGCATGGATTAGCGGCAAGGTTTTCAGCTGGTATCAGTGCACGGATCCAAGCTAATGTTCCTGAGATGGCAAAAGCCACTTTGGCCAATGGACGACACCTGAGCATTAAGTGTCAAACCATCATTGAGGGCCATGCCCAGATCCCTAACCAAATAGAAGGGGTCAATGACACGCGTCTCTCGGTCTGAAACCAGGATCAGTCCCTAACCCTCCCCATCCTGTCAATGACCAGGATTCACCACCAATACCTCTGTCTTGTCTGGGTTAAGTTGTAGCCAGTTCTAGGTCATCCAGCTCTCTATCTCAAGCCAGACAGGTGTTAAACACAGAGGCAGCCATTTGGTTTCTAGGCGCACAAGACAGATATAGCTGGGTGTCATTAGGCGAGAAATGAAAACCCAGCCCATGCTACCTGATGATGTCTCCTAAAGGCAGCATATATATAGTGAACAAAAGAGGCGACAAGACCGAACCTTATGGAACACCACAGTGCAGAGGCATCTGGCCAGATGAGGATAATCTCGCCTACCCTCTGCACTCCGCCCATGGGGTAGGAACTGAACCAGCTGATGACATTGCCAGTTAGGCCTCACCAGTTCCAGTAGTCGATCCAGTAACAACTCATGCTCCACGGTGTCAAATGCCACAGAGATCCAGGGAACAAGGATAGTATGCTCTTCCTTATCTCTGCTATAAGGAGATCATTCAGCACCCTCACCAGAGCAGTCTCTATGTTATGCCCAAGTCTAAATCCAGACTGAATGCTCTCGAAGGTGGCAGAGGAGGCGAGATGAGCCTCAAGCTGAACAGCCACCATTTTTTTCCAAAATCTTCCCTAAAAATGGGAGGTTTGAGATTGGTCTGTAGTTCGTAAGACAATCTGGGTCCAAGGAGGGTTTCTTCAAATGGGGTCTCATCGAGGTCTCCTTCAAGGCCACTGGAAAAACCCTGCTCTTAAAGGAACACTGGATGATCCCAGCAACCACAGGTCCAATCACAACCAACCAAAAGTCAGGTTGGACCTGGGTCTAGATCACAATGGGTTGGTCGCAGCCTTGAGACCATCTCACCTATCTCATCCACTCCAACTGGATCAGACTCACCCCACACAAGAGAGGTGCCCCAGCACATCCCGGTCTGACCCCACAAGTTCTTTGAGCAGCACTGGAAGATCTCGGTCCTGACAGAGGACACTTTGTTGGCAAACAGCACAGCAAAGTCATCACACCCTCGTGCTTGAACTTGTTCCCCCATACAGAGACAGGTCAAGTGCAACAACCCATCCACCGTCACGAGAAAAGCTGAGCCAGTCTGTTCCTAGCCACCTTAATCTCCCTAGACCGAAAATCTGCCTTTTTCGTGAAATTGCCCTTTGTAGTTAACATAAGGTGACCTCAAAAGCCAATTTGTCCTCCATCAGCCCATCTCCTCCAGCTGCTTCAGCCTCCAGTCCTTTAACTCCCTGAGCTCCCCATCAAACCATGGGGGCGTCCAGCGAGTAGATAAGGGCCAGGCACGGATGGGTGCAATAGATTCGAAGGCAGGAGTAACAGCTCTATTACAAGCTGCCACTGCCTCCTACGCACCCATCCCGCATGCAGTTTCCACACTCAATGGGTCCAGCACTGCCTGTAGTCCTGTTGGGGACAATCCCTGCAAAGGGAGCTACCGAACCATCTCCACAGAGGACAGCCCATCAGGGGGGTCCAAACGTGAACCTCACAGTGCTATGATCCGACCAAATGGCCATATCAGTCATGAGGTCATCGACCCCAAGACCCAGTGTTAACACCAGGTCCAACGTATACCCATGCAAGTGAGTTGCTGAGATGACAACCTGTGACAGGTCCAGAGCCCCCATACTCTGGAGGAGGTCACGTTCAAATGACAGGAGTCTGTCATCGACCCAGGCATTGAAATCTCCCAGGATTTTCCATCTGGTGGGATTCAACACCAGGCCGGCAATGAAGTTCCCAACCTCCTGCAGGAATTACCTCTCCCCACCTGGTGGCTGGTAAATTAGAAGGCTCCAGTAGCCTGCGCCCAGGACCCCTCACATAACTACATTCTCAAATGACCTGGTAGAACCCACCAGTAGCACCAAGAGGCCCAGGCTGGTTTTAAAACAAATGGCCCTCCCCTCCTCTCTAATCCTTCCTGGAGGTGTGTATCACAGAGTACCCAGCCGATCACTGCTCCAAAGGGGCAGCATTATCTTTCAACCAGGTCTCTGTGATGCATGTCAGGCCTACTGAGGAAACCAAGTTTGCCATTATAGTGATTTTATTCCTCATCGACCTGGCATTGCAGAGCACAGCCCGGGTCAGATGAGTGGGAATTGCTGGACCAATGACCATGTACCCACTATTCAAAGTTGAGCCTTTGGGTATGGAAACCAGACAAGGACCACCCCTCTCCAGTGCCCATTTTGTCTCAGGGTGCACCCTTGGCCTTACCACCCGAATCACTGACTCCCTGGCAGTCACTCCAATACTACTCCTCTACCCAGACCTCCAACCACACACAATCCCCAAAGCCCTGCACCTAGCATATGTCTCTGCAGGTTGGGGAGGGAGCTCAAAAGGTCAGAGGTCATGCAACTGGGATGCTGAGTAACTGCATCCTGGGAGCTTGCACCGCCAGCCCATCCTGACTGTCTATAATCAACTTCAACTACAGTAAAATCCAACCCCCCCAAGTAAATAATTAACCATCCAAATAATCCAATCCAATATGTTTAACTTCTAAAACATAAACGCAGGACTATCATACACCCACATTCACCATTCACACCATCACACACACAGCCACACACAAACAGAACTTCCCTTCCCAACCCTTCCCAAAGTTAAATTTAATATCCCAGGCAGTCCTACAAAATATTGACAGAGTCCATGGTGCACCAATTAGTTCAGTCACAGAAATACTGTGAACTTTGAAAAACCACATGGGGCTCTCACTTCAATAACCCACAGTTCTAGAGACCAAGGTACTCTCACTCCCTTCAGTCAGTCCAGCAAACAGTTGTTTTTCCAAATAAATAATCCTTAAAAAGGCCCTCTCACAGCCTCAGCAGAAGACTTGTAGTTTGTAACTTCACCCCCACTAAGCACTCTCAGTGCCCTTGAGGTTCACTTGATACCAGAACTCAAATCACAGTACCTTCTGATGGAAGCATGGTCCAGCCATTTACTGGTCCCAGTGCAGGCTCTCCGATCAAGCTAGAAGCAACAAAGAGAATCTCGTTTCTCCCTGCTATTCGCCACGTGCAGCCTCTGGCTCCAGCAAATGCCGATTGAGTTCCACAGCTCTGGTGATACGGTATTACTGTCAATCGGTGGCCCACAATCCAAGGGAGGCTTTAATCTCTCCTCACAACCGCCAGCCAAAAACAGTTGGCTGCCGATCAAAGTAAAGCTATAGTAGATGCAGGCACTCTCTGCAACATGTGATGTTGTACCATAAATTAGCTATTGCTGCAGCAACCCCTCAGCCGACCGGTGTACTATGAGTGGCCCAAAAGTTCACCAATGCCACTTATACTCCAGAGGACCAGATCTTCCAGTTTCCAACTAAACCCTTCAGAATGGTCCGTCTGAGGTCTGAACATCATCTACTGATTCGTCTGTCAGGAGGACACACCATCAACTTCAGGTCAGTGAAACAAGAAATCAGCATAATACACTCTACAAGGTGCATCGGGTTACTACCCTAACTTAAAACAAAAAACATTCTCCTCAATCTACCTCACTTTTCTGATCCTAGACTACACTTAACCCTGTCTATCTTACTAAATAAAATGAACTGCCAATTATAACAAAAAATTATTT
Organism: Neoceratodus forsteri; assembly: GCA_016271365.2. Classification (NCBI taxonomy): domain Eukaryota; kingdom Metazoa; phylum Chordata; order Ceratodontiformes; family Ceratodontidae; genus Neoceratodus; species Neoceratodus forsteri. The sequence goes on along the minus strand of CM028129.1, from coordinate 1,232,029,038 downwards.
TAAAACAGTTAAAAACTCTGTAATGTAGCAGTGAAACAGATGGTCAGCCCAGCGTAGCCGCCATCTTAAGAGTACAAAAGAGCCACTTTGTTGATTATGGAACATAGGAGTGGGAATCAGGGTAGAACAGGTTCTAGTAACTCTTTAAGAGGGAATAAGTGGGCTCAAACATCCTGGTCCACCTTGCTAACCGGTCAGTTGAGGAGGTTAAGGAGCACACTGCGCAGCTCGGTGAGAAATTGGTTTCATTTTCGTCCAGCATTGCATTCTCTGAAATTCTGCCTGTTTGGGAAAAAGGAAAGAACAGGCAGAAATCAGAGAGAAAGAGATAAGTGAGCTCTATGCATGGCTCAGGGACTGGTGCCGCTCAAAGGGCATCACTTCACTCTGGAAACTGGGCAACTTCTGGGAAAGGGAGTTCTTCAGATTCATGGCCTCCACCTGACTAAGGAGGTCAGGATGCTGAGCCAGGAATTTGATGTCCACATGGGACATTTAAACTAGCGGGAGGAGATGACACATAGAGCCTGCCGTCTCTTCCCCCTCTAGCTAGCACCATATCTACACACTCCAGGAGAGCAAAAGCTGATAACAGGAAACATGAAACCCTTTCCGACTCTGCAGATGACCAAAGCAAAGGAAAGAGAGAAAACAAAAACATAAAAAAGGCAAATGGACAAACAGTAATGTAACCCCTAGATGGCGCTATCCCAGGGGCTACTACCCCTGCCTGATTTGCCACTAACAGGTTGAGGGCCTGGATCCAATGGCGTGGTGCCTCCACCCAGAGGTCAGGGTTTGCAATAGTTAAACTTACTTGGTCACAGCCCTCTGGGACACTGCAACTCCTTTCTTCCCACTAGTGGCCCACACAATATATCAGAATTACCTTCACAGTATACACTTACCTCCAGGGCTGGTTCAGGCACTGGGACCTCCTGTAAAATAAGATACAGTGCAACATTCACAGTACAATACTTTAACATAGACAAATACCTCAGGCAGTATAACTTTGCTGAAACAAGCAGCTCTGATTTATTTAGGGGGAATATAACAAGGACGGGGGAAATCAGGTTAATTAGCTTATCACTTTACTCATCTACCTATGGCTCTGTGCACAGGCCTATCCCTACCAGTTACTGTCCCTGGGTACCCAAGCCCTAGTGGCTAGTCCAAACCGTGGCAGCTGGTAGGGGCCCTTTCCCACAGAGAAAAGAAAAATTAGTTTAAACGGTCAGCAGTACAGTGATTCCATTTGGATTCAATGTGGCAATTCAACAGGGAGCGACCCTGAATTAGTACTCACGACCTCCAAACAAGATAGGGTCCTTCAATGTCAGCAGGGCTACTCTTAAGCTCCACAAGACTCCTCACACATTTATATGGCAAACTGCAACAGGCAAAAGTCCTTTAATGGCAGCAGGATTCACTTGAGCTAACCAAGCCTCCTCACACATTTATATGGTGAACAGTAACAGGCAAAAGTCCTTTAATGGCAGCAGGATTCACTTGAGGTACACAAGCCTCTTCACACATTTATATGGTAAAACAGAAAGTACTATACCAGGCAGGCTGCTTCTCTATCCCGATAGCAATTACTGCACAATACCGGGAGAACACACAAGATTCAGTTCCTGACAGACCGAGCAATTTCTCCAGTCTTCTACAGGGTGAGCCTGGTTTCTACTCTTCAGATATCCTTTGATTCTCTTCACAGGACAGATTCAGTCCTAACAAGCAGTTACACAAGCTGCAGACGGAACTCTGGGCCTTACACACGTTCCGACTAAAACTGCATACTGAAAAGCACAGGGCTCCTTCCTTCTTCACTGCCAGAGCTCAACTGAAACTCCAACAGACAAAACCGGGCACTTCTTTGAGTTCCTCCCAGTTCTTGACTGGATTGGCTATCACCACAATAGACTGCTCCTGTTGGTCCAAAAAGGCGCAAGTCTAAACTACATCTCCAGAGTCACTGCCCATACAATCCTCTTGTGGCTGGCTCAGATTATGAGTCCAAGTTCTGATTCGTCCAAGGCACCATTTTAGAGCAAGCTTACCCCACACTGATTGGTCCAGTTCAGCAGTTCAAAACCAGAATGGAGAACTAGGCAGACACAGTTCTGACTGCAAAGAAAGCAGGTTAGACAAACTGTAATTTCATTATTACCTAAATGGTTTCTGGCAAACAGTTACATCTTTCAGATAGGTTCCCTTTGCACTCCTAGTGACTGCAAAAATGGAGTGAATTGGCAGCAGCTCGAGTGGTACTCAATCAAAAACACACAGTCCCCCATAGAAGCTAATTATGTCTGCAAGCAGACAGCTCTTAAAGAGACAGTACCAGAGGTTCTAAAACACTCACTGATAAATGGCTTAAACTCAAACACCATTCAGGCTTGGAGCATTCAAGCAAGCTCCTGGAAGTCTTTGGAACCCCATTTGCAGAGGTTACACCTTCCTGGCCTGGGAAATCTTGGCGTCCGCGTCAGCAAGTACCCCATAGTTTCAGCTGCAACCATATACATTTGCATTAGGCTTGTACATGTAATCATCAGTCAATATATCATTTTACCAAGAACACATTTCTGAAACATTGCAGTACGTCACTCTTTACACAGTATTACATACACATTGTACCATAACTCAAGTTATTACCTCTTGTACATGAAACCTGAAGAGGGGCCCTTCCTATCAGTTACCCTGAGGCTGGATGGGCAAGGGCACCATACTTAGAAGGCAACACAAGTAACTTGGAGTTAGCACTGACGCTCAGTTTGGGCAATGAGCTCGGGACACATACACTCCTTTATGAACAACATTGAGAGGCAGATCCACTGGCCGGCCCAGGAATCATAACTGAGGTGCACCACAGGCTTTACAGCTCGACCAGTCTTTCTAGGGGAACTGTTACAGTCTCTGCACTCTGAGCCTCATTTTCAGCATTGTCCTCACTTGTCAGGGAGTCTCCATGGGGGTGAGAGGCTAGAACTTGGGGCACTTTCAGCTCCAGGAGTTACAGTTTCGGAGTCCACAACATTTGGCTCGCATGGAGAGCTTTCGGACACTGGCAGTGGACTGTCAGGGCACTCAAAATACTCTTCTTGTTCTGGTGTATCACCAGTCTGACCCAATCCATCATTTTCCTCCCTGAAAGCTCAAACAGTTCAACCATGCACAATGATTCCATTTCATCTGATCTGATGCTTTGCACTTCACTTTCTGGGAGCATTGGCTCAGGGACGAAGCTGGGGCTTGGACAGTCCAGAAGGCCCAGCTTCATCTCCAGTATTGACTAGGGATTGCCCGAAACAATTGACTCAGTTCGTAAGAAGGATAGTATTCAAAGTCACTCTCACTTTCTTCCGATATGGACTGACAGTCATGCTCAACTTGGACTTGTGGAGGGAACACTTTAACTTTGCTTCTGTAGGTGCAGACTTTCTTGATCTTTTCTTAGCAGCTCTAGTCACTGGTCCAGAGGGGCATCTTCTAGGGCTCAGACTCAATTAAGATTTGTCCAATGGCAGTAAATGATTTCTATGCATTGTTTTACATCTTTTGAATTATTCTCAGGCCTTACTTTGTACACTGGCAGATCATCTAGTTTGCCCACTACAATGTGAGGGAGATGGTGCCATCTGTCAGCAATCTTGTGCTTGCCATGCAGTCCCAGATTTCTTAGCAATACCCGATCTCCTCCTGGAGTTCCTGTGCTTTCACCTTTTATCATACCTTTCTTTGTTGGCCAGATTTCTTTTGGCAGCCATGGTTTGAGCCAGTTGGTATGCATGAGTTAGCTGGGCCTTTAACTTTTGCACATACTGTAAATAGTTGTCAGCTTGAACCCCATCAGGAGAGACCCCAAAAAACACATCTACCGGTAGTCGAGCTTCTCTTCCAAACATCAGGCGGTAGGGGGAGAACCCAGTGGCATCACTTTTGGTGCAGTTATAAGCATGTACCAGGGTGCTAATTTGTTGGCTCCATCTAGGCTTGTCCTTTGGGTGCAGGTGCCTAGCATATCTAGCAAAGTGCGGTTGAAGCGTTCAGGCTGTGGGTCCCCTGGGGTGGTGAGGAGTGGTTCTGGACTTCGCACTCCCACAGAGAAAGCATCTCTTTGATCAGACGACTCTCAAAGTCTCTCCTTGATCAGAATGGATTCTTTGTGGAGCCCATAGTGAACAAAAAGTTTTCTACAAGTACTTTGGCTACAGTGGATGCTTTCTGGTCTTTGGTGGGAAAGCTTGGGCATATCTCATGAAATGGTCAGTGACCACCAGCACATTACTGATATTTCTTTGATCTGATTCCAAACTCAGAAAATCAATACAGACCAGCTCCATGGGTGCACTGGTGGTTATGTTAACAAGGGGGGCAGCCCTCTGGGGCAAAGCTTTCCTCTGTAAGCAGCGACTACAAGTTCGAATGTGTTGCTCCACATCAGCCCCCATCTTAGGCCAATAGAATCTGGATCTCACCAAGTCAAGTGTTCTGTCTATACCAAGGTGCCCCATGTGGTTGTGCAAGGACCTCAGTACTGAGTCTCGAAAGGCAGTGAGCAGCACTAGTTGTTGTTTGTCTACTTGTCCCCCTCTGTCTCTGTATAACAGATTATTGATCAGTTTCAACTTAGGACCTTCTTTGTATAACAGTGCAGTTCTCAAATCAGTGGAGCGTAATTTGGACACATCTTTTCCTGCATAGAGGGCTTCTAAAGCTGATTTGATCATGGGATCGCAGGATTGAGCCCGCCGAATACTGTCATTGTCCAGCTGAGGCAGTGCGCCAATGTCTATTGCAGAAAAGTGGCATAAGCAGCAGGTATGCAATTCTCAGAGGTCCCAAGCAATCCACCATGCAGTCCACTACGTCCGTGGACATTTGTTCCTCCCTGTCAAACTTCGGCAGAGTGCCGAATGTCAGGTTCTGCCAATCTGACCCAATCATTCTGGGGAACAGGTCTCGGGAGAGGCATCAGCATCTATGTGGTTCAGACCTGCTCGGTATTCGAGGCATAGTCATATGTAGATAATGCAGAAAGCCACCTATGCACAGTGGCATCCAACTTAGCTGGAGGTCTGCACATAGGTCAAAGGATTATTGTCAGTTTTACTAGTATTTTAGCCCCATACAAGTACTCATGGAATTGGTCAACAATAGCCACTTCAAAGCTAGGAACTCTAACTTATGTACAGGATAGTTCTTTTCGGATGGGGTCAGGCTTCTACTGGCAAAGGCCACTGGTCTCAGGCCATTCTCATGCTCTTGGTACAACACAGCCCCAACCCTTGCAAGCTAGCATCGGTGTGCAGGACGTAAGGTTTTCTTGGATCAGCATAGGCCAGCACTGGAGCATGGGTAAGTTGATATATGATCTCATGAAAAGCAGTCTCACAATCAGAGTCCAGCGGGCCCCAAATACTTCACTCGGACGAAATACACTCTTTCAGTCTTGAGGGACGCTGACTTTTGGTATTTTTGTGGGTTGGGGATACCCTTGAGTAAGGTTAAGTAAAGGGGATCACTCTTGAATAGTCCTTGATGAAACGCCGATAATAACCACAGAATCCCAGGAATCTTTGCAGTTCTTTTAGATTTTGGGCTGTGGCCAGGTGATCAAGGCCTCAACTTTACTTGGGTCGGTCTCTATTCCTCGGTGGATACTATGTGTCCCACATACTTACTGATGTTTGAAAGAATTGACACTTATCAATGGACAGTTTAAGGCCAAAGTCCTCCAGTCGGTCCAATACCTTAAATAATCTGCTCTCATGTTCCTCCAGTGAGCTGCCAAACACAATAACATCATCTAGGTATACCAGGCACTCTAGTAAGTTCATGTCCCCACTGCACGCTCCATCAATCGTTGAAAAGTGGCTGGGGCACCTGAAATCCCTTGAGGCATCCTCATGAATTCATAGAAGCCAAGCGGACAGATAAAGGCTGTCTTCTCACGATCCTCTGGGGCCATCGGGATCTGGTAGTACCCACTGCGGAGATCCAGCACAGAGAACCACTTGCTCCCGTTTAGGCAGTCCAAAGCATCCTGAATGCGGGGCATTGTGTACTGATCAGGGATAGTCCGCCGGTTTAAGGTGCGATAATCCACACACATCCTTACTGTTCCATTCTTTTTCCTCACTACCACAATGGGGGAAGCATAAGGGCTTCTGGATTCTTGTATTACACCAGCAGCTAACATCTCTTGCAGATGCCGTCTCACATCATCTATGCCAGCAGGTGCCAGGCGTCGAGACCCTCTCACGAAATGGTCTTTAGTCATGCAGCGGATATTGTGCTCAGCTCCTTGCACGCATCCTACATCCCATTCCTTTAAAGAAAACACCTGGTCTCTCTGGGCAAGCTTCTCACTGATCCTCACTTTCCATTCAGCTGGCAGCGGGGTTGCGAAATCAAACAAGTCAGCGTTACTCTGTCATTCTTCCTTGAACTCTTGCTGCTGGGTAGCACTGCAGTGTCTGCACAATGCACATTAGCCAGGATGCAACCTCTATTTACTCGAATGTCTCTTTCAGACACATTATGAACTTGGACCATTACCCTTCTGGCATAAGCATGGGCTCTAGCGGGCAAAATACTAAACTTGACCAGCAGTCCCTCTGGCAATTTTCCATCGCCTGGTGCATCCAACATTAATATTTTATTCTTAACATCCTCTCTCAGTGGACCTCTCCTGTAAGGTACACTGGGCATTTGGCGCCAGGATCAGAGACTCAGGATCCTTCTTCCATACAATTCGACGGTTCCTCTGGTTCTATTTTCAGCATCTCTCTGTGCCATAGGCCTTCTTAATTAAAGCCGGAACTCTTAAAGCTCTACTAGTCTTTGACCCCTGTTTTTCATAACACAACTGTCCAGCCTTCCGAACATATGAGCATTTGTTCCAATCAACAAAGGACACCATCATACAGTCAGTGGGGGACACACTAAGGCTAGGTCGCTACTTGTTCAGCCACTCCAGCCACGGAGGTGGGAAAGACAGCCAAATTGGATATACCGGAATAGGGTAGGCCTTCTCACTTAACCCCATACATGCAGTCCTTCTAATGGTTGTAAGGGACGTCTGACAAATGCTTCTGATACCAATCCTGGAACATAATTGTCACTTGGGAGCCACTGTCTAATACAGCTCTTGTAGACACTCCATTCACCTTTACAGTGGTCTCCATGGAGGACCCACTATTCTGGACCAGTCTGGAGAGGCGGTAGTGGGGGCCTGGGCAACTGACCTTGCCACAAAAGGGCGTGAGTTAGCATTTTTGGTGCCCTCACTGGGATCATTTCGTGCACCTCTTAACCACTGATTTGTTCTCCGAAGCTCTCCTTGTAGCCCATATGCAACTTTGTCAGTGTCTTTTGGGGACGGCATTCCCTTTTCATGTGCCCATCTTTCCCACAATTATAGCAAAACATACTTTCTGAGTTTGAGCTGGCTGAGGCACACACTGGGAGCCAGGCGGGGGTATTACTAACTGGAAACCTTGGTGCCATCTCTGTCTCTGCGTGATAAGCATTTGGAGACATCTCATCAGTTTCTCCACTTCCATGGTCAAGGAATCGAGTTCGGAGCTGTTATCAGCAGGAGATACATGGGTGGGTACCCCCACCCCCATAGCAGATGCAGTCGGATATAGGTCAGGGCCCGTACTTGCAGGCGTGGCCTTCATAAAGGACTGTTTTGAATTCCCGGATCTCTCCAACAGTTCGCCCCATTGTGACATATCTTTTTCCTTGTCAGAGCACTCATTTACTGCCAACCTCTGCCCCTAGACTTCACTTGATGGGTCACCCTCAGTCACTCGGTCGTAGCCGCAGCTGTTGGTGCAGGTCCTCCCGAGGTCGCCTTTTCTCAACTCCTCAATTTCTCTCATTAACTCATCATAGGAGGGTGGGGATTCCAGTCGATTTGCCAGGCGTAACTGAAGCAACAGCAGTTCTGAGAAGGGGCAGACTTAAGGATCCTGTCCAGCCTGGTTCGGTCCAGTTCAATCGCTGGCAAACTACCCTTTCTGAGGCATTCTTGCAACAATTTTTCCAGCCGAGATACATACACAGACAACAACTCCCTTGGTACTGTTGTGCATCTTAGTCTCCACCATAGGTCTTCATCAGAATCTGGGCTCCCATACACATTCTCCAGGGCCTCAAGATGAGGCCTGCACTTCAGGGTTACTGGCCTGTTTAGCACGGATGGTAGCCAGGGCAGGACCTCGGGCTCTCACTAACCCTCTTTACGCTTTTCAGCTTCGAGCATTGTCATTCTAGCACTTGGGGGGCAACATAGTCTATCCAGGTCTCCCAGTCATCCTCCCCTGGGGTGGGGAGGGTGCCAGAGAAGATCCTCAACCTCGGTAAGAGTCGTGACTAATGGCAGGTGCAGAAATAGGAGTCTGCATTGGTTCAGCCACCATTACGGGTACTGGAGCGGGAGAGGGTGTTGGGAGGAACACCCCCAGGTGGCAAGAATAGTTTCTTCAAGTCCTCCACAGTTTTCCCTTCCCCAGCAACCATTTAGCAAATTTCTCCTCAAAAGTTTCAGATAGTGGTGGGGCTCATTCCCCAGGTCTTCTACTGTCCTTAGTTATCACTCTCCAAGCAGTGAGGTCTCCTCTGGGGTAATGGTCTGTGGCACTTTGGAGCTATCTATGGGATCCTTAAACTCTACTAGGGCCAGAAAAGTGTGGGTGAGCAGATTGGCATGCCGACCCACCACCACAGAGTTTTGTAAACCCTCCACCTTGGAAAGTACTCCCTGTACAATGTCCATATTGATACCCAAGGGGATGTCCAGTATAAGCATAACATTTTGGGGGTTGATCTCCTCCCCAGTACACCACTCCACCAGCCGGTGCACAGCCACTTCTGTCGGGGTACCCATTTTTTCTTAACAGTGGTTTGTAAATATGGCCACTAGAGGACACACAATCCCAGCGGTGAGCCTCCAAGATGTAACCCCTAGATGGCGCTATCCCAGGGGCTACTACCCCTGCCTGATTTGCCACTAACAGGTTGAGGGGCCTGGATCCAATGGGGGTGCCTCCACCCAGAGGTCAGGGTTTGCAATAGTTAAACTTACTTGGTCACAGCCCTCTGGGACACTGCAACCCTTTCTTCCACTAGTGGCCCACACAATATATCAGAATTACCACAGTATACACTTACCCCCAGGGCTGGTTCAGGCACTGGGACCTCCTGTAAAATAAGATACAGTGCAACATTCACAGTACAATACTTTAACATAGACAAATACCTCAGGCAGTATAACTTTGCTGAAACAAGCAGCTCTGATTTATTTAGGGGAATATAACAAGGACAGGGGAAATCAGGTTAATTAGCTTATCACTTTACTCATCTATTTATGGCTCTGTGCACAGGCCTATCCCTACCAGTTACTGTCCCTGGGTACCCAAGCCCTAGTGGCTAGTCCAAACCGTGGCAGCTGGTAGGGGCCCTTTCCACAGAGAAAAGAAAAATTAGTTTAAACAGTCAGCAGTACAGTGATTCCATTTGGATTCAGTGTGGCAATTCAACAGGGCGACCCTGAATTAGTACTCACGACCTCCAAACAAGATAGGGTCCTTCAATGTCAGCAGGGCTACTCTTGAGCTCCACGAGACTCCTCACACGTTTATATGCAGAACTGCAACAGGCAAAAGTCCTTTAATGGCAGCAGGATTCACTTGAGCTAACCAAGCCTCCTCACACATTTATATGGTGAACAGTAACAGGCAAAAGTCCTTTAATGGCAGCAGGATTCACTTGAGGTACACAAGCCTCTTCACACATTTATATGGTAAAACAGAAAGTACTATACCAGGCAGGCTGCTTCTCTATCCCGATAGCAATTACTGCACAATACCCGGGAGAACACACAGCAGATTCAGTTCCTGACAGACCGAGCAATTTCTCCAGTCTTCTACAGGGTGAGCCTGGTTTCTACTCTTCAGATATCCTTTGATTCTCTTCATAGGACGGATTCAGTCCTAACAAGCAGTTACACAAGCTGCAGACCGAACTCTGGGCTCACACACGCTTCCGACTAAAACTGCATACTGAAAAAGCACAGGGCTCCTTCCTTCTACTGCCAGAGCTCAACTGAAACTCCAACAGACAAAACCGGGCACTTCCTTTGAGTTCCTCCCAGTTCTTGACTGGATTGGCTGTCACTCACAATAGACTGCTCCTGTTGGTCCAAAAAGGCGAAGTCTAAACTACATCTCCCAGAGTCACTGCCCATACAATCCTCTTGTGGCTGGCTCAGATTATGAGTCCAAGTTCTGATTCGTCCAAGGCACCATTTTAGAGCTAGCTTACCCACACTGATTGGTCCAGTTCAGCAGTTCAAAACCAGAATGGGAACTAGGCAGACACAGTTCTGACTGCAAAGAAAGCAGGTTAGACAAACTGTAATTTCATTATTACTCTAAATGGTTTCTGGCAAACAGTTACATCTTTCAGATAGGTTCCTTTGCACTCCTAGTGACTGCAAAATGGAGTGAATTGGCAGCAGCTCGAGTGGTACTCAGAGAAGCACACAGTCCCCCATACAAACTAATTATGTCTGCAAGCAGACAGCTCTTAAGAGACAGTACCAGAGGTTCTAAAACACTCACTGATAAAGTAAACTGCAAACACCATTCAGGCTTGGAGCATTCAAGCAAGCTCCTGGAAGTCTTTTGGGAACCCCCATTTGCAGGGGGGTTACAGTAAGATCAAGGAGGGCATGACAAACAAGGTGACACATGAAGAATGGTCAGCGCTACGCCTCTATGCATGCAGTCTGGCTAACAAGATGACTGACCTCACTGCCACAATAGCTGAGGCAGGACTAGACTGGGTTGCCCTGACCAAAACATGGTTCACAAATAATCATGGTTGGGAGGTGACTATCCTGGGGTATAACTTGTTCAGGAGAGAGAGGTCTGGGAAAAAGGGAAGGGGGTAGCTATTTATGTTAGTGATACCATCAATGCTTCAGAAATGCAGCAGGCACAAGGGGAAACAGAAGAACTATGGTTCACAATCGAGGACGGAAGCCAGAAACCCATTTGGGTAGGAATAATCTACAGGCCCCCAAATCAGGAGGAAGCCAGGGATAAGGAAATCCTTGAAACCATCCTCCAGATGTCAGGCAAAGGGGACGTGGTGCTGGTGGCAGATTTAAATCTGCCGGATATAGATTGGATTACCCACACAGCAGCATCACAAAAAAGCAGGGAATTCCTAGTCACACTACAGGAAGCTGGCCTAAGTCAACTAGTGACATCACCCACAAGGGGTAACTTGATTCTAGATCTGATATTCTCAAATAGTGAAAGGGTTCTGGGCATCAGTAAGGAACCACCTGGGCAACAGTGACCACAATAAGGTATGATTCAGGGTAAAAAGGACTGAAGACTCCACACGCCAGCCTGAAGGTCCTTGACTTCAGGAGGGCATACTCACAAAAATGAAGGCCTGCCTGAGGGACAACCTTAGTAGCACAACAGAAGGAGCATTGAGAAAGGTTGGACAAGGTTGAAGGATGCAATAACCATGGTCACATCACAGTGTGCCTGTCAGGTTAGTAAGAACAAAAGGAGGAAAAGCCCACTATGGTTTTCCAGCAGGTGGCAACCACGGTGAAAGAGAAATGCATAGCCTTCAGAAAGTACAAGGAGTCAGAACGAGGCAGACAAAACAGAATACAAACAGGAACTAAAAGAGACAGGAAAAGTGATAAAATGCAAAGGCTCAGACAGAGGTTAGGATAGCTCAGGAAGTAAAAAGGTAACAAAACCTTCTACAGGTACATACAAGAAAACAGGAAGACCAAAGGGGCATTGTTAGAATCATAAAAAGGATGGACAACTAACAGAGCAAGGCGGGAAGAAGGCAGAGGCACTCAATGAGTACTTCTGCTCAGTCTTCACACAGGAAGCAGATGGAAACGGACCAACAGTAGTCATAAAGAAGTGTACAAGTGAAGGAATAGACACAGGTCCCTTCACAGAGGAAAGGGTCCTAGAGGAAATAGGTTAAAGGTGGATAAAGTCTGGGCCAGATGGAATATACCCAAGAATACTTAAAGAACTTAGGAGAGAACTGGCAGCCCCTTAGCAGTGCTCTCAACAAATCATTGAGGGGCATGGAGGTGCCAAAGGATTGAAGTGAGCAACAGTAGTACCACTCCACAAGAGTGGAAGCAAGGAACAGCCAGGAAACTACCATCCGGTCAGTCTAACGTCAGTCGTGGGAAAACTGATGGAGTCCCTGTTGTAGGAAAGAATTATAGCTTTTTTGGAGCAAACTGGTCAGCTCGACAAAAATCGACACGGTTTCATGGCAGGGAGGTCCTGCCAGACAAACCTGGTTGATTTTTTCAGTTGGGTCACCAAAGTAGTGGATTAGGATGGGGCAGTGGATGTGGTTTACCTGGACTTCAGCAAAGCTTTTGATTCTGTTCCGCCGCACAGGAGACTAGTCAAATAACTGGAGAACATGGGAGTCGGGCCCAAGGTAATGATCTGGGTCAGAAACTGGTTACATGGGAGAACTCAGAGAGTATTTGTGAATGGCACTGTGTCGGAAGAGGGGAAGGTGACTAGCAGAGTCCCGCGGGGCTCGGTTCTGGGGCCAACCCTCTTCAACATATTCATCAGTGACATTGTAGATGGTCTGAAGGGAAAGGTGTGCCTGTTTGCAGATGACACCAAAATCGGCAACAGGGTGGACACACCAGAGGGACAGCATAGCATGGAAGCTGATCTTCGGAAACTGGAGGAGTGGTCCAGGACCTGGCAATTGAAATTCAATGCCAAAAAATGCAAGGTCATGTACCTGGGAAAATGTAACCCAGGAAAACTTCTCAATGGGAGGAGAGCACCTGGTGGCTACTAGGCAGGAGCAAGACCTGGGATTGATCATATTAGATGATCTCAAGATTAGTAAACAATGTGAAAGGCAGCACTAAGGCTAGTGGCATCCTGGAATGCGTAGGGATGGGCATAAGAATCAAAAGCATGAAGTAATTATACACCTGTATCAGTCCCGGTAAGGCCTCACCTGGAGTACTGTGTCCAGTTCTGGAGGCCACATCTCAGGAAGGACATAGATAGGCTGGAGACAGTACAGAGAAGAGCAACAAAGATGGTGCAGGGCTTACATCAGAAACTGTGCAAGGCAAGACTAGATGACCTCTAATTATACTCCATAGAGCAACACAGGAATCGTGGGGACATGATCAAAACATTTAAATACCTTAAAGGCAACAACAAGGTGGACGTGGAGAACCTCTTTCAGTTAAAAGACTACAACAGGACTAGAGGCATGACCTTAGATTTAAGGGGGGAAAATTCAGGAGCAATATGAGGAATTCTTCTTCACAGAGCGCGTTGTGGAACCATAGAATAGCCTGCCGGAGGGAGTGGTGGGAGTCAAGGTGGTGGGGGAATTTAAGCGGGCATGAGACAGACAATGTGGGATACTCAAGCAGGCAGCTAAGTAAGGGGGGGTTGGAAATCAAGGGCAGACTTGATGGATCATACGGTCCCCATCTGCCGACAACTTCTATGTTTCTATAACATGTATAACAGTTGCAGAGTAAGAGTACAAAAAAACCAAAAAAAATAAACATGACCTCACTGGGAGACATGAATGGACAACTAACTAACAGCAAGGAAGGAGTGCTGAAGGTTATTCGAGAATATGTTTTTCAAAATGTTGGTACAATAGATACTACAGTACATGTCCTTTCTTTAAATAAGTTAAATCCCAAATAACTCAGAGGAACCTATTACTATGTAGGAAATTGCATTAGCTATTAAGAATCTGGTAAATAATACGCCCCAGGGTAGATGGACTAATCAAGCACAAGAATAGCTGCCCCACAGCTGGGTGTGCTACTGAAAGAACTAACCAGCATACACAAGAAGTCAAGCACTATTCACCACAGACCAAATCCACACAAGGTAATGATCCAAAATACTGTTTTATTTGAGGCAATCAAATATGCTGCCTCCCCAACTTGCACAAGCCAGGGAGAGAAGGCAGAACCCCACTAACTTTGACCAGTTTCGCTAAGGTGTCATGAGGAAATGTAGATGGACTAATGACAGAATTTTATAAAACATTCATAAATGAGGTTTCAGCTATATTTCAAACATTTTTAACTGGATGCTACTTGAGGGTTCTCCAGAAGAACCATTTGGTGTTGCGCTGCAAATTTTTCTTACGTGAAAAGGGTCACTTATGAATATTCATAATTAGAAGCCACTATGCCTGCTAAATTCTGGTTTAAAAATATTAATGAAAATATTATGTAAAGGGTTGCTGGTGGTTGACCAGCATCTTATATCACCTGCTCAATCTTGTTCAATTCCAGGAAGAAGAACTAATGATAATTTAATATCAATGAGAAAGAGTATGGAACAAGGTGAAGTTAAACAGTCAAAGGGGTATGTTCTGACTCTTGACTAGGAAAAAGCATCTGACAGGGTGTCACATTCTTACTTGTTTAAAGTATTAGAACTTTATGAAACACCTCTAATCTTTTGTACCTGGATAAGAAATGATATGGTATAGCTACAGTAGTTCCCTTTGTTAGTGGTTTTCTAGGGACAGAACTCCGCCAGTTAAAAGGTTTAAGACAATGTTGTCCTTTTAGTTCACTATTATGTGTATTTTGTCTGGACCCATTACTTAGAACATTAGATGGACATCCGGGGATGAAAGGTCTGCAAAATCTTGATGGTACAGCTACTATTACTGTAACTGAATATGTAGATGAAATTTGTTTATATGTTCATGATGAGGTGTCAAGAAATAATGCCATTGTGTGAATGCAAGAGCTATAAGGGATCTCTGGCTCTTGCATTAATTAAGCAATAAGACATGACCAAGGGTTATGTTAATGGTCTGTTAATCACCTTCTAGGGGTGTATTGTGGCACGAAGTGTAGCCGAGTGCCACATGCCCCTAGAGGGTGATTAACTGACCATTAACATAATCCCTGGGAGTGCCTTATTGCTATTATAATAACAAATGTTTTTAAACAGTGTTAAACCTGGTTCAGTTTATGGCTAAGCTCTATGTATGTTAATAAAAGATTAACATAAGGCTGTTAGAATGTTTGCAGCCAATCAGAAAGCTTAATTTCTCAGACCCTTTTTATAATGCACAAAAAAGTGAGGTTAGAAGGATTAATTCAGCTTCAAACTTAAAGATATTCAAGGTATTCCTGTTACAGATGAACCTTTGCGAATTTTAGGAATGTCTTTTGTTAACTCTGACACAGCTAGACAGAATTGGGAAAATACATTAAATGAATGTGAAGCTAAGATAAATAAGTAGAAAACATGGCAGTAGAGCCTAAAAAAAAAGAAAGTTACCATTGTGAAAACCTTTTTGTTACCAATGTTAACTTACTTTAGTGTAGTATGCTTACCACCTAAGGAGGAGTCTTCCAAATGATATGGGAAGTAGATTGAATCCAATAAAATAAATATTTTATATCTCCCAATTAAACATGGGGGTTTGACTCTGATTAATTCATTAGCATTTTATAGCCTTTTTATATTGTAATGTATTACCCATTTTGAATGATACAGACAGAATCTGGTAGTTATGCAAGCAATAATACCCAACAGGCTGGTAATTGGGCAATACCAGACACCAGGGCATAATGAGGCCTGATGCAGGCAGAGGGCCTTATAGCCCCTGGAAGGTCTGGTATTGCCCATACCACCCACCCTGGAGGGTATTATTGCGCTTAGAAAATGGGCTATATGTAAAGTTTTTGTGCAATATTTAAGAAATAAAAAAATAGTAAAAAAAAAAAAAAAAGACTGAAAATTAAGTTAAAGTTGCTTTGCTAGTAAAGCAGTCCCTCTACTGGTATGCTTACCAATGCTTGCCAGTAGAGGGTAGTGCAGCATTTCTGAGCTGTTTTTACAGTTTTCTTGCTGCTATGTACACTATGTCCCTCCTTAGCTATTGACCTATGACCCCCACCAGCTCAGTTGCATTTTTTTTTTGTGGATCCTTTGTGAGATCGTAGTCTATCTAACCCCTTCTTTACGGACAGTTATATGTCATTTTTTTCTTTGCAAATCTACTGCCAGCTGAAAGCAGCATGATCAGTGATGGTGGAAGCGGATTGCATGAGTTAGGCGTAATGCAATTTTTTAGATTAACGAGGATTTGTGTTTAAAAAAAGATCTCTAAGTGTTTTACTGGAGTGGGAGAGGAGTCTGGGTGAGTGAGGAGATAGTTTCAGGAAGTGCTGTCTACAAGTGGTGCTGAACACGTGACGTTCTAGTGCTACTAGTTTAAAAGAAAAAAAATAGTTTTTTTTTTCTATTACTGTAGGACAGTTGTGGCAATAGTGGCAGAGTGTGTGCCATCCCTGTATGGAGGGTGTCCTTTTATTTTGTGTGTAATCTCCACTAACGAGCCAGGGTACTGAGCGGGTGTTCCGTGGTAACTCTCACTAAAGGAGAGAGAACATGGCGGTAATTTAAATCTTAAAATTCAGTGGGCACAAGGATACCTGACTGCTTGACATGGCACTTGTGCTGGCACTTTTTATTTCCTGGGCATCTATTATGTGTTAATGCACCCCCCCACCATAGGAGACAGCCAATCAGCACCCAGGAAATAAAAGGCCCATTTTCTCAGGGTAACTAATTGGGATTTTTCACTTACCGCAAAATGAAATTTGGGTTTTTCTAACTTAGAAAAAGAATTCTGATACCTCAGGATATGTTATTCCTTTATTAGAGAAACTGAGACAGTGGAAAGTTACCAGCCTACAGGTGGCATCTTCTACAAGGGTACAGTTATACGATACTAGTCAAACCCAGGGATATTTATTATTTATTGTTTATTTATTGAAAATGTTTCACCAGGAAAGGCACGCTGAGCAAAAAGATGCTCATCTCATGGTGCACCTGGGGTTATCGAGCAGGCAGGTATACATACAGTAGTTGAGTTTAGCAGTGCAATAAAGAATAAAGTACATGGTTTGAGGAATATATTTGAACTTGTTACGTAAGGAGAACAGTATAGCACAGTGATCATCAACGACAGGGTATACATATCATGGGTATAGGGCAAGGTAAGAACAATGCAGAGCATCACATCAGGAAAGGGTAACAAATCATGGGTACACAACGAGGCAATACATGAATTACATAAGTGCCAGTAGCAGAACTAGTGTACCAGAACAGAACTTGAGTGCCAGTACAACTTGAGCTGCAGTGGGATGCACCAGATTGGCAGTGAAGTTGGAGGCGAGGAAGGGAGAGGAGGTGGACTATTAAGCATTAAATATGTAGGAGGGTAGGTTTAGGTGAGGTGGGAGGAGGGAATGGTGTTGGTAGTTGTGGGTAGGGCAGAAGGCGTATGTTAGATGGGAAGGGGGCGAGAAGGGAGATGTTAGGGGTGAGAGCGGGAGTAAGGGGTGAGTGTAAGTGCGTGAAGCAGTATATAAGCCAGACAATTAAGCGATGGCCAGGTGCTTGGGGGCAACAGGGAGAAAGCTTTCAAGAAGGGGAGGTCAGGGCAGTTGCAGTTTGGTGCGAGGAAGTTAGAGGGCAGTGGATAAGGGTATTTGGATGAAGAATGGCGGATCTGAGCCACATGTGACCATTCAGAGTTTAGGGAAGAGGTAGAGAAGGCTGATTGGTTGGCGGTGGTCCTTGATGGGGATGGCTAATAGCCTAGTGTCAATGGACCTGAGGCGTGGGTGGGGGTAGGTGGGAAAATAGGAGACGATCGCAGGGTAGGCGGGAGGGAGCCGAGCCAAGTTGGAAGTGAATTTAACACTATGAATTAGTCGCCAGTTGCTCAGGGATGGCATGGCCTGTGAGCGTAGAGCTTGCAGTGATGTGAGCAGGGGGGCATCGAGGTGCAAAGCGCAGAACGCAGTAAAGAGGGTCAAGTCTGGTTAGGGTGGTCTTTGAGGTGGAGCTGTAGACTACATCACAGTAGTCGAAGGTGGGTAGGATCATTTTCAGGACTAAATCGCGTCTGACGGGTAGTGGGAGACAGGTGCGGTTCCTGTAGAGGGCGCCAAGTTTAGGGCGCAGTTTTGAAATGATGGCATCTACGTGTATGGAAAAGGAGAGGTGGCGATCGAGCCAAACCCCTAGATACCTGAAGGAGGGCACTTCATCAAGGATGGTGTTGTTTAGGTATGGAAGATCAGGGGAGGTGAGTTTGGATAGGCAGCTGTCTTGTGCGAAAGACATAGAGACAGTTTTTTGGCATTTAGGGAGAGTTGGTTGGTATTGAACCAGTGTTGAGTTTTTGAAGTCAGTTTAAAGTTTGAAAGTGAGTTCTTAGTGGGTCTGGCCGGATGTAAAAGGACAGTGTCGTCTGCATACATGTGGATCACGGTGGAGGAGCAAGAGTTAGGTAGATCATTTAGAAGGATGGAGAAGAGAATGGGGCCAAGAACTGATCCTTGGGGAACGCCAGTGGTGATAGGAGGGAGGGAGATGTGGTCAGCTATTTTAGTGGATTGTGTTCTGTTAAGTAGGTAGGCACTGAACCAGTTTGTGGCAGATGCTGCTAACCCAGCCCCTGATAGGCGGGAAAGTAGGAGATAGTGGGATACCGTGTCGAAAGCTTTTGCTAGGTCAATGAAAATGGCGCCGTGATTAGCCCTTTATCCATCCCAGTGAGGATGGAGTCCGTGAGTCTTAGTAGAGAGGAGGTGGTAGAGTGGTGTTTTCTGAAGCCGGACTGAAATGGGGTGAAGAAGTTAGTTTCTGAGAGAAAGTGGGAGAGCTGGGATAGAACTAGGTGTTTCTGGAGTTTGGCGAGGGCAGGGAGGAGGGAGATGGGATGGTAATTAGTAGTGGAGGAAGGATCACCACCTTTAGGAAGGGGTAGGACAGTGGCATGCTTCCATACGGAGGGGAGGGACTCGGTGGTGAAAGATAGATTTAGTAGGGCGGTGAGGGAAGTAGCAATGGTGGGGGCAGAAAGGAGTTTGTTATCGAGACCATCAGGGTATTTGCCTTTGGAGGGGTTCAGGAGTGAAGGGCATCCGAGGTTTCAGTGGAGGAGAAGTGTCTGAAGGAAGGGTTCCTACCAGTTGGTAGGGATAGATGACTGAAGGCGGATGTAGTTATAGATGTATGGAAGTGGGCGTGGTTGGTGGGTAGGGGTCGAGGAGGTCTAGGCGCAGGTAGTGAAATAGGAATTAAATTCAGAGCTACCTTTAGGGGTCGGTGAGGAGAGTCCGTTGGACGAGGAGGAGAGGAGGGGCATTCTGTTTGGGGAGAAAAGGGAGTTAATGACTTTCCAGAATTTGGAAGGTCTCTCAGATTTGCATTTAGGGTGTTGTTGAAATATTCAGCCTTGGCTAAGCAGATGGCCCTTGTGCATTTGTTGCGGAGCATCGGTATGTGACAAGGTTGTTTGGGAGGAGCATAGATTTGTAGTTACGCCAGGCCTTGTCATGGGCTTGTTGGCAAGCTATCAACTCAGGGGATATCCAGGGTAGGTGAGACCCGCAGACTCTAGCCCGGCACAGGGGGGCGTGTTTGTCCCAGGTGATGAGGAAGGTGTTCTGAAAATGCGTAAAGGCCGAATCCATGTTAGAGCAGTTTGGGCTCGGGTCCCAATTTGAGTGAGGTAGATCTTCCAGGAGGGGGGAAGAGGTTGAGGGATTTGTACGAGCATTGGAATATAAATTTAGGGGAGGATTTAACTCTGTGGATTTTGCGGACCATGTAGATTAGGTGGTGGTCATTAATGGAATCAGGGAGGAGGCCTGAACTGATGACAGTGTGGGTGGATGTAAGTGCCCAGTCTAGTCGCGAGTGATTACCGGACTTATAGTTTGAGTGGGTGGGTTCCGTGATGGTTTGGGTAAGGTTGAGAGCAATTACCTCTGTTTGGGTTTTGTTAAAAGTGGGTGCTAGCCAGTTGTGGTTAAAGTCACCCATGGCATAAAGTTCACCCGACTGGGCAAGGGATGAGAGTTGGCACAGTAAGTCGATGATTATTGTGGTTGGTGTGCCTGGGCAGCAATAAATACCCGCCACGAAGATAGGTAATGAGGAGGGAAGGGACAGCTTTACCATAAGAAGCTTGTAAGCTTTGGGTTCAGCTTTTGTGAGAGAGACAGTGAAATGTAGGGCTGATCTGATGTAGGTAGCCACCCCTCCGCCTCTGGTGGGCCGGTCTTGCCTTGTGATAGTGAAACCAGGAATAGCAATGGTATTATCTGGTAGGCTGGCATTTAGCCAGGTCTCAGATACGATGATTGTGTCAGGGGCATGGTGGATGGCTAGGACCTGAAGCTGATCAAGTTTAGGGGCCAGGCTACGAATATTTAGATGGAGAAGGCATAAGCCTCAGAGGAGGTAGTCTGGTCGAGTGTCGGTGGTGGCTTTGGCTGAGGGGTTAGGTATGGGGTGGGCTGGGCCTGAGGCTAGGGTTGAGCCGGGGTTGAGGTGTATATCCCCAGCAGCCAGAAGGAGAAGGGCAATGGTAAAGTGGCGTAGAACCTGGAGAGACCGGGATTTTACCGTCGCTGGCTGAGGCGTCAGTAGGGTGTGCTGAGTCGGGAGAGAGTACTGGAGTGGGTGAGAGAGGCCAGAAGGCAGCTGAAGGAAAAGACTGAGGAGGTGAGTGGTGAGTGGAAATGGGACCAGGAGATACCTGGGAGGGATGAAGAGGATTTAAAGGTGTACCTGTAGGATGGTACAGGTAACCAGTGTGGGGGTTGCTGGAAGCAGCTTAGAGGGAATTAAGATGGAAAGGGACAGTACCGGAGTATATGGGAGTTTCTCAGCTGAATTATACAAAATAGAACCTTATTTGATTGATAAACTCCTTCCAGAATGTAGGCCACATCCCTCTTGGAATTATGTTAAGTCCCACTTTCACCCTCTGCTTGGTTTGGAGAATATTTCACTCCTGAGATCTGTCTTGTTGGTGACTTCTCCACTATCCCAGTTAAGGAGAGGAAATATCATATGGCCATGATTTCCCTATCGGTAAAGAGGGTAGTGATGCACCACTGGAGGGACCAATCATGTGTTTCCTACTGGGAATGGCTGCAGGAGCTACTCCATAATTTTCGTATTGAGAAAATAATTGCCAGAATATGCCATAGAATGTCTAGTTTTCATAAAACGTGGGGAAAGTTGTACACAATATACACTCTGTCATTTTTCTAAGGTGATATCCTTGGCTAGTTGACTGATAACAGGTATGTGTAGGACCTGGGATGTCTTTGCCTTATAGATTTGGGTTTGGCCTGCACCATATATCCTGTAATATCTTTATTTGTAGTATGTGGTCTAGGATTGTGAGTTTCTTGTTTTCCCTGTTTCTCAAATGGTTTTGTTTGATTGGTATTACAAGGTCCCTTCACTGCTTTGTATGGATTTCTTGTAATTGGGTATCGTCTCCACTTCAATCAATCAATCAATCAAACTTTATTTAACCAGGCATTTACATTATTGAGCAGCTCATTTGCAAGATGGTCCTGGACACACAGTAGAAATTCATTACAATAAATATCGTCATACAATAAAATAACATACAGAGAACATTCAGATTCAATAAGTTACAGCTGCAAGTAATAGCTATCGTTAATTACTGACTGTGTCGTGCACAGTCATGCCCTTCAGTTAAGTTTTGGGGCACTGTGTGGAGGAAAAGTGAGGAAGTTGCAGGAGGAGAGGGAGAAAAGGCAAGGAGACAGTATAGACAGTAAAGTGGCAGACACTGGGGAGGTATGGGAACCCTGCACGAAATGGACCACCTGGAGGGTTTCTGCAGGGGAAAAAAAGGAGCCGGGTGGGAGGAAGTTATGCTAAGAGGAAGCTTGGCCAGAGGGAATAGGCAGCCAACGTGGACCATGAGCAGGGTGACTTCCATCTAAAAATCCAAAGTTATCAGTAATCACACAGTCTTTAGGCACTGGTAAACCAACTGTCTGAATACATGGAGACTGTGCAGGTGGGAGTATTTGAGTACTTTCTGTGTTATTCCAGAGTGATGGGAGAAAAGAGCTGATGGCAGTTGAGTCAAAGCGTGTCCTCATTCTTGGTATGTTGAGGAGGACAAGAGTGGAGTTCTGTAGTCCATGGGTACCAATAGATCATTCAAACAGGTTACTAGTGTAGGGTGGGAATTTGTCTGAGAGCACCCTAGAAAGCCAAATGAGGGCATTTTTTTGCCTCCTCATGGAGAGGGATGGCCAATCCAATGCCTGATAAAGCCGGCAGTGATGAGTCCGAAAGGGCATATCAAGTATGAATCTCAAGGCACAATGGTAGAGTGTATCAAGCTTTTGGAGTACATACTGGGGGCTGTGACTGTACAGAAAGGCAGTGTAGTCAAGCAGAGGTAGAAAGGTTGTTTAGACCAGCTGTTTCCTAGCTTCAAAAGTGAGAAGATGTCTTATACGGTAAAATATACCAAGATGTTGTCTTAATTTTTTTGAAAGTTCACTTAGGTGGACACTAAAATTAAGCTTGTTATCCAACCAGACTCCCAGGTATTTAAATGTATTCACTATTTCCAGAGATTCACCAAGGAGGGTGATAATCTGAGGGATACCAGGTATTCCCAGATTGAGTGAGGGATGTGGGGAGATGATCATGGCTTTTGTTTTTTTTGGTGTTTTTTGGCATTGAGCAGGAGCTTAAGGCTCAGTAGGTTATGCTGGAGCATGAAAAAGTCCTGCTGTAACTCCTTGTGTGCAAGATCTAGAGAGGGGTTGGTTGTGTAAGGACTGTATCATCTGCGAAGAGATGAACATTTCCAGCAAGAAGGCCAGAGTCAATGCTATTTATGTAGATAGTGAAAAGGATAGGTCCCAAGATAGATCCTTGTGATACACCTCGGGGCATGGCTTTAAGTGGGGACAGTTCCCCTTGAGCTTTAATTTGTTGCCTTTGATTTGTGAGGTAACAATGGAACCATTTGACTGTGGCACGGGTTAGGCCAATGCAACCCAGTGAATCAAGAAGGATGGAGTGATCAACCATGTCGAAGACTTTGCTGAGATCTAGGAAAAGTGCGTAGATGTGCTGTTTCCTGTCCAGAACTGTTAACCAATTGTTCAACACTTTTGCTAGAGCTGACACAGTACTGTGCTTTGGCCTGAACCCTGACTGGGCTGGGTTGAGGATATTTTCGCAATCAATGTAGTCCCTGAGTTGTGAGTTGATGATTTTCTCAAGTAACTTAGACAGTACCATAAGAAGCGAGATAGGCCTGTAGTTATTCAGGTCCATGGGGTCCCCAAATTTGAACAACTGGTTGGTAGTTCCCCTTGAGTTAGTGAGCTATTAAATAGATGAAAGATTGGTGCAGTCAGATAATGGTATCCTGCTTTTAAGAAGAAGGGTTCTAGCAAGTCTGCCCGGCACTCTTTTTGTGTCCAGTGAAGAAGAAGGTCCTCCACTTGTTTGTATGAGACTGGCTGGAAGTTGAAGGGATGTCAGTCAGTCTTGGGAACAAGAGTGGGGCTAATACTTGCACTGGCGGCATAAGACTTTCAATCTACTCAGTGGAGAGACATCGAATCTCGAGGCTTGCCGTTGCAAATTGGTTATTGAGCTGATCAGTATCTCAGACCTGTCTGTGTAAGAGTTGTCCACCACAATTTTAGCCGGGATTGGTGTAGCAGTGGAGTGACCTTCGATCTCTCTCTCAAGATTTGCCAAAACTTGGCAGAGCAACTTTTGTTTTTCTGTAGGGCGGACTGAAAAAAATGCAATTTTTCCATCCTTACCATCTTGGTGCAAATGTTCCTGGCTACCCGGAAAGCAAGCCAATCTGATTCTGACTGCAGCTTCCTTGCCCTTTTGCATAATATATTTCTAGACCACAGGGCCCTCTTCAGGGACGAGTTGAATCAGTCTTTTGTCTGTTTTCTGGATTTGACCTTGTTTAGGGGAGCATGTTTACTGATTACCCTTAATTGGCTCATTCTCCTCTAATCCTTCCCCACTTTTCTACTCTCACCCTCTCCACTGCCACTTGCTATCTCTCGATAAAGCCCTGGGCTGCTACCCTCCTCATTTCTTTTCTCACCCTCCTATTTCTTCTGCCCCTACTTCCCTCCTCCCTATTTATTTCATCAAATTGACTTTAATCTTATCTGAGAATGTATTTACAATTTTTTTTGATACTGTGCTGTTTTGTTGTTACCTTTGAATTGTTTCACTTTGCCTTACTTTGTCTGTTTGTTTTGCTTATTTTACCCTCCCACTTTTTGACGTGGAACCTTTGTAAATGAGCTGTACTGTGCTCAAAGGTAATGTCAATCTGAGAATGAATAAATAAATAAATAGCAAATCCTGGAAGATACTGAATGCTTCTGTCACAGAGGGTGCTAGATAGAAGCTCTGCCAATTAATATTTCTTAGATCTGTCAGAAAGGCAGGAAGGCAGAAGTGTTTTAGGCACCGCTTAAGTTTGAAGGTAGAAGTGGAAGGGATGTGTGGGGAGCACCTAACGTATAAGTCATTATGGAAAACCCCTGTGTGAGTGATATTGTGTGACTTGTTGACAAGCATAAGATCCTGTAGAGAGCTACGGTCAGGGTTCTTTTTGTTAGGCCGGTGACCTCAGGAGTAATCTGGGACTTCTGGGGTGGGGGTGGGGGAGGGCTGGGGGTTTGTGTTGATATTTTGTATTTTGTTGTTATGTTGTTTGTTGATTGCTTGTTGTTGTTATTGTTGGTGTTCTTGAAACTTTAAATAAAGTTTTTAAATTTAAAAAATGAATGTGAGCCACAATATGGCTGTGTTGTCATGGACATTTGGGGTGAAGGGTAACTCAAACATATAGAGGATAATTGCCTAAGGTAGTGGTTGTTAACCATGCTGTAATTACCTAGAGCAGTTGCCAGGACAACCAAGTAAACCTTGAGTGCAGCTCGAGAGGTTTACAGTTGTAATGGCAACCACGAGAGGTGATTACCTCCATGGTTAATAACCGCTACTTGGGTATTGTTCTTTATAGTGTATGGCGTCAGACACATTAAAACGTTGGAAAGCTTGCTACTTCATGTTAAAAAAATAACACAAATGAGTAACAGAGTTCCGACTGGCTAGGGTAAAAACTTACCATGCTGTTTATTTCATGGCAATCAACATTACCATGACTACTCCATTTAAAATAATGAGAATGAATGAAAACGTGACTTTTTATTTAAAATAACTCAGTTTAAACTGCTAGAGGTTAAAACAAACTGAGCTGCATCCAGCGTGTTTATGATTGGTCCATTTTGATCATGTAGCTGTCTGGCGTAGAGCGTCTGTGACATCACCTCTTGGTGGCATGTGGGGTCATACGTGCATGGAGCTGGTGGGAGCAGCATGAAATTTGAGGTAAACCTGGGGAAATTAGGAAAAAAAGCCTTTTACTGGATGCTTATGGAGGGACTGTACTGCTATCCATCGCGATGTGTGCTGTGGCGTTTCAGGAGTTTAATGAATGACTATACTGCCAGTTTGAGCGCTAACAGATTAGCATTCCATTCTTAGAATTGTCACCACGTGTTGTGTTCTATCCTGTAATCCCATCGATATGACGTGCCAGTGCAAGGTTTACAGCATGCTGACATCATATCGATGGGATTATCAAGTTGTTGGACTGCAGAAAATAGAGGTTAATTGACTTTCTCCATACATTATCATTAAGTGAAAAAAATACGCTCTAGGGATGGATGTTCCAGGCAAGTGAAAACTATGGAAATTTTTTTTTTAAAGGGACACTGTCAACCTGTTTTTCATCGTATTATTTCTAGTTAAAAACCTTCATTTTATGATTGCTTACCTTCCCTAACATTCATTGATGTTGCTGTTTGCTTTTTCTGTCTCCTTGTTTAGTAGAACTGAAATGCATGCTAATGTGTATTTATAAACAACTTTGTTTTGTTTACAATCCTGGATCTGTTCCTACTGCATACTTTCTGAGCATTACAAACACACCCAAACAGTGCAGCCACTCATGAGGCAGTAGCCTCCTAAACTCCCACTGCATCATGAGGGGCTAGACTGTGTTGTGGGTGTTCCCAAGTCCAGGAAAGATGCAGTTGGAGCTGATCAAGGAATATAAACAAACCTGTGTTTGTGTGGTAACACCAGTATGGTGGGCAGTCTGTTTTTCACTTTTTTAAAGAGTCAGAATCAAACTACCAGCTACATCAGCAATCGCTACAGAATATTAACAATCATAAAATGTGTTTATTTAAACTAGGGACACTTTGAGACCTAAGGGGGTTGACAGTGTCCCTTTAACCTGTCAAATGAAAAGACTTCTGAAATATGGTGGTTGATAGATGGAAGGATAGGTGCGGAGCAGTTTAGCATATAGGGATATATAATAGGTTCAGGAACATCAGGGAAAATTATGACAAAAGCACTGTAAGGTTAATATTTACTTTTATTAATTTTTTATGGCAAGCCAGGTGTAGACTATTTTTTCAGCAGCAAGTTCTGACTCAGTTAGCTGTTCTCTTACTTACAGAACATGAACTACAGATTTTATATGAGCAAGAAGGTGGATGGATGTCACTGAGTGCTTTAACCGCTAAACTGAAGCATGTTTTTTGTATTAATACGAACTAAATAGTAGTAATTCTGACCTAGTTTATTACATTCTCTTCTTTTTACATGAGCAGGATTGAGCTGAACTGTTTATGTATTGCATTATATACTATGACTTAGTTTGTGTTAGTATTATTTGACTATTTCTGACTTTAATTATGTTGTGTATTGTTGATTTATTGTACCTAATAAAATAGTCCCCGCTGTTCATTGATAAGTGCCACAGGATCTTTGACTTTCACCTGGACAGTAACCAGAGATAGGTAGAAGGGACCTCAGTTTAAAGACTTATCTGAAGGATGGCACCTCACTAGCGTAGCATCCCTCTCTTACTGCAGTGCAGTGTTAGTTATGAGTATTTCCCTAAGTGCTTGCTGTGGGACAGGAAATCGCAACCATCCAGTCTTCCAGCTCCAGAGATGAGTGTGTTACCTACCGAGCCACTGACACTGATGTGTGACTGAAATAAACAAGCATGCCACAGAAACTGCTCCCATCAGCCGACCCAGTGGCGTAGAGGGCTGAGGCGCTGGACGTCTCACCACACGGCACGCCGGTGACCCGGGTTTGGGAGCGAGCCTGGGGCGTCGGAGGTCGGCACGGCGGGGGGAGGGCAGGGCTGGATAGAGTGGCCGTCAAGGCAGCTCTCCTCTCCGGGGAGGTGGGAAAGCATTCCTCGCTCAAGGCTGCCCCCTGGTGGAGGCCAGTGGGTCTTGCAGGCAAGGGGGTGCCGGCATTAGGCCAAAAATGGGGCGGATAGGAGAAGGGCCATTACTGGGGCTGTAAGGTGCATGCGTGCCTCCACACGCATGCGTCCTTCTCCTGAGGCCCCCGGGTAATCTTGGAGAAAGCGGAAAAATAGCTGGCGGTAGGAAGGCGACCGACTCTCCGCAGGCAACGCTCCCAGGACCGGGCGTAAAATGAGCCCCAGTAATTCCGGGTGATGGAGCTGGGGGAGTCAGTCAGACGGGGGCCACACAACGATAGGAGAAATAAGGAAGTGATAAAAAAAAAAGAAGCTGCTCCCATCATCTTACAGGACAGTGGGTCTTCAAAAACAGCTGAGAATACTGATGAAACTCCAGGAGATCCATCAGTATTAAACGAAAGATTCCTTTTATGTCACTTGTGAAAAGTGCTAAAGCAGACTCAAAACAGAGAAAAAAGGGTGTCATACAAGACAGTAAATAAGGGACAATCCAAAATAGCATAAAAATGTAGGTCAACATTTTCACTATTGCGCACTGCTGCTTTAACCATTACATGTGTAAACTTAATAGTCTGCTTGATAAGAAAGACTTGTTTTTAATTTGGATTACATGACATGATTTTAATGTTATGGCCATTACAGAGACTTGTCCATCTTACAAAATTAATGATTCTGAGGGCTATTTAGATGGTTACAGAACTTGTAGGAAAGATGGAATGGGGAAAAAGAGTGAGGATTTTACGTATGTTAGGAACAGTTTGGTTGTTAATTAATCAAGAGTTTGTATATACTCAGAAATGGATGTAGTAAACCTTTAAGTCTAAGTGCTATTTATATCCCTGCTGGTTATATAAATGATGGTTTGCCAGTTATCTCTGATTCTAAAAGTTCACTTCCCAAAAGCTGAGTGGACACTAGATAGTGCTTGCAGACTGTTTTTTTTTTTTTGTCTTATCTGTTTGGCACTTCTCTGTGCCCACCAGCACTCCACTCCTTTAGTCTCTGAAGCCATCACTTCTTCCTGCACTCTTCTTCACCCATACACTTCGAGGCCCGTTGGAAGGGTGCGGATGTGATACCCCTGCATAAGGGAGGGGGGAAGGAAGACATGGGTAACTGCTGACCTGTGAGTTTGACATCCATGGCTGGAAAAGCTCATGGAGAAACTGCTCAAGAACAGAATAAACAGCTACCTGGAAGCAAACGGACTTTGGGACCGAGGCAGCATGGATTCTAAGAGGCGGATCCTGTCATACAAACTTAACAAGGGTTTTGACAGGGTCACAGGGTGGTGGATCAAGGGGCTTGGTAGATGTGGCCTACCTCGATTTTCAAAAAGGTTTTGACTCGGTGCCACACAAGAGGCTCTTATACAGATTGGCCTGCTTGGGGCTGGAGGAGGAGGTCATACAGTGGGTGGGTAACTGATTGGAGGGAAGAACACAGAGGGTACTGGTCAATAGGGCACCCTCAAAGGAGTCTGTGGTCATTAATGGGATTTCCAGGGTCAGTGCTAGGACCTCTTCTGTTTAATATCTTTATAGGGATATAGCAGTGGGTCTTAAGGAGAGGTGAGTCTCTTGCAGACACTGCAAAGGTCTGCAACAGAGTGGAAACACCAGAGGAGGTGGAGAGGATGTGATGGGATCTGGTGAGGCTAGAGGAATGGTCCAAGAATGGCAATTGTCACTCAGCACGACTAAGTGTAAGATCATGCATTTAGGCAAGAAAATGGGAGGCAGAGTACTGCTGGGAGGTAGTTCCTGCAGGTAACTGAAGAAGAGAGAGACTTAGACATTATCATCATTTCACATTATCTGAAAGTAGGAAAGCAGTGTGGGGGGTGGGCAGTGGCAAGAGCAAGCAGAATGTTTGGTTGCATAGGGAGGGGGATCTCAAGCAGAAAGAGGGTCATAGTACCCCTTACACACAGGTGGTCAGGCCTCACCTGGAATATGGGGTTCAGTTCTGGAGCTCTATCTCAGGAAAGACTTGGAGAGGTGAAGCAAGTTCAGAGGAGGGCAATAAGGATGGTGAGGTGCCTAGAGCACTTACCATATGAGGGAGACTAATAATCTGGCATGTACTCTTTGGAACAAAGAAGGGAGAGGGGAAACATGTTCGAGACTTTTAAATACTTTAGAGGTATCAGTAAGGTGCCTGTGGAGAACCTTTTCCACTTGAAAGAGAGACCTAGGGCAAGGGGTCATGAATATCAAATCAAGGGGGGTGGGATTTAAGGGTAAATTCAGGAAATATTTCTTCACTGAGAGGGTAGTGGACAACTAGAATGGGTTGCCAAGGGAGGTGGTGGGGGAGAAGATAGTGAGGAGGGGTTCAAGAGGTCCTGGGATAAACACAGGGGGTTGTTGAAATGGGGGGGGGACTACAGCAAAAGTCTAGGGGAATCCTAGGCACTCTGGGCAGACTGGGTGGGCCTGGTGGGCCTTTTCTGCCATCACATTCCTATGTTCCTATGTTCCTAACTCACCCTTGCAGACCATTGTTGGAATCCAATCAGAGCTTAGCAAAGCACCTACTAGGCTGGCTTTTCCATGCCAGAGGCCCACTTCCATCATCATCATCAAGGAGAATTCACCTGGACTGCTTCCAGCCTCCATCTGATTGCCAGCCTGTCCCTCCCAGGAGCCTCACCATGCCTGGAATGAGGAGACACACACACCACACTGATGCAGGTTCGAATGGCTCAGAGACTGGTACACAGGAGGACAATGGAGTGGGGAAGACTGGAGAGACCATCATTCAGCATACCGGTGCAGTATTTCTGCTTTTCTTCCTCCCTCCCACACACTCAAGCACTCAGTGGCTATCCTGGGGGTGCATCGTCCACCATGCCACCACCAGGAGCCGCTACAGAACAGATTCCTCCCCCTTCCCCAAGGAGAGCATATAAAGGATTCTTTTTAGACCTCCATGCTGGCCTCCACTCCTGGCATGCCGGGCTCAGAGCACCGGAGAGAGCTCCCATCACTCAGGGCCATTGAGTCAGCACTGCTTGGAGATGTTAATGTTAAAGGGAAACTATCAACCCCCATTAGGCCTCAAATTGTCCATAGTTTAAAAAACACACGTTATAAGTGCTCATATTCTGTAAAGATTGCTGATGTAGCTGGTAGTTTGATTTTGATTCCTTTGTTTCTTTTTTTAAAAGGGCAAAACAGACTGCCCTCCAAACTGGTGTTACAAAAATGTGTGTCTTCATCGAAGATATCTCCTTCATTAGGCCACAGTTTTGGAACTGTAAGTGGTCAGGGTCAGAATGACACAGAAACTTTTTACTAGCTGTGGCTGCCCACAGTGACATGCAGTGTTGATGCATGTATAACATGGGCAGCCCCATCATGCCTCAGTTCTTTCTCCCTTCATCAATCATCCTCGTCGGACCTGCTGAAGGAAACATCAACTAAGCCCTTGCCATTTTTTGTTATTTTCTATACTTTTCAAGTATTACTGTTATTGTCTTTGCATGCCTCAGAGTCTAAAGAACCTTTGTTTAGATATTGTATTTGCAGCTATAAAATCTATACAGATGCTACACACTCCATTTGTGTGTGCTCTTGGGTCTTTCTCACGATGTGAAGACGTGAGATTTGCCAGGATTTCAACTAGGCTACAAGACAATGCCTTCATAATGTTCTAGAAAACTTCATTGCTCAAAAAGCTTTATAAGCCATGGAGAAGAAAAAGGGCCCAAAGTCTGCTTCTCTCTCGTCACTGTCCAAAAATTGGTCATCAAAGCCAAGAGACAAGGACAAGGATAGAATGTCATCTCAGGCCTCCTCCTTGTCCGGCCATAAACACAAGCATAAGGATAAAGACAAGCCTGCTTCACCAATGAGATCCTAGTCGCCATTGAAAACAAGTATGTCCTTGTCAACGCCTACTCTGGCTGCATTGACAAAAGCTCCCCCCCAACCATCACAGCGACACCATGGTCAGGGTCCATCTCAGGTGCTGCCGTACCTACTGTGGGAGGTATGTTGCTATCATCATTGGGCTCAACACAGGTAGTCCTGAACCCTTTTCAGGGCACTGTTGACTCC
Source organism: Neoceratodus forsteri (assembly GCA_016271365.2). Classification (NCBI taxonomy): domain Eukaryota; kingdom Metazoa; phylum Chordata; order Ceratodontiformes; family Ceratodontidae; genus Neoceratodus; species Neoceratodus forsteri. Next base: position 1,231,997,671 of record CM028129.1, on the reverse strand, counting down.
CAGGCTGTGCTGGCCTTGTTTTCAGATATGATTTGATGCATTCTACCAGGACTGGCATTGCAGGTAGCTTTGCTGATGATGGGGCTTTCTGGTTCAGGGCTGGCATCAACAGGTTCCACAAGCACACTGCAGGTTCCTGCCTCTCAGCTGCCTGCATCATCAACTCTTTCTATGGCTCCCATCATCACTCATGAGGATGACGACAACATGGAATATAATCCTGACCTCATGGCCCTTGAGGCAAAGTTAGAGGAGGAATATGAGGGTGAGGAGCAGTTTATAGAGAGAATCCTGCCCTCTAGCTCTATTATCTCGTCCTACAGTGAAGACTTAGTGGTTTATACTCTGAAGTCTCCTCCTGAGGACCCCTCTTTTCAAGCCATGATGCAGCAAATGCAGTCTGTCATGGGTTTTGCTGTGGAAGAGGAAGATTCCACTAACAAGAATATTATAGAGTTTTTGGAGGTTCAGTGCTGTCCCTCCATTCTTATTCCACCTGTCTATCCTGCCTTAGAGGATGCTAATTTTGCTGCATGGCATAGACCTAATTCATTGCCTGCAGTCCCTAGGAAGGTTGATAAGTAGTACCCTGCATCTTCTGCTAAGCCTTATTATGCAAGCCAGCCTGAAACTGACTCTGCAGTCATCATGGTTGCTCATGATAGGTCTAAAGCTCCTTAGCCACATGAGTATTTTTCCTCCTGATAAGGACTCTAGGAGACTGAATGGACTGGGCAAGCATACTTATGCCTCTGCATCTCTGGCCTTAGGACTGCAAATTACCAGGCCCCTATGATTAAATACCAGAACAACCTGTGAAAAGCTGCATCTACTGTGCCCAGGCATTGCCTGATGGTTCTGCCAAGAATGATTTGCTTAAAACATCTGCTAGCACCAAAATTGGCAAACATTTGCTGTGTTTGACTTTTGATGTATCTGATTCTTCTGCCAGGGCTGCTGCCTCTGGCATTTGCATTAGATGTTATTCCTGGCTCAGAGTGACTAGCTTTGCTACTGATGTGCAACAAGCAGTTTTGAATGCTCCCTTTAAAGGTTTCAAACTGGTTATGATGTTGAAGAAGCTCTCCATGGTCTCCAGACTTCTGAGATAACTCTAAGGTCTCTTAAGTCTCTCTGTCCCACTCCTTCTCGAGGATGTGGTAGGGGCTCTTGTCAGAAGCCTACTGCCCGAGGTAATCATGCCTACCATCAGCAAGGCCATGGCTGAAGTGATGGTCCCCTCTCGGGTCCCCTCCCTCCTGGTGCTCATGCTAAAGCATCTAAAGGAATCAATTCCAATGGCCCTGCCCCCCCCCAGTTCCACCTGACTCTCTTCCATCTCCCCACCCCCACTTACCTATTGCCTCCAGGGGTGAGTGGGGGGAGGGCAGGATCTCTCTACATTTAAAACAATGACAGGGGATTACCACAGACAAGTGGGTTCTGGAAATAATTGCAGGGGGCATGCTCTGAAACTGATAGAAATTCCTCCACATCATCCTCTGCGTCCTCCCTTCTATCCTCTAGGACACCTGCACCTTCCAAACGAGGAGGAGATTCAGACCCTGTTTCAGGAATCTGCCATAGAACCAGTTCCTCCTCAAGAATGGAATAAAGGGTTCTATTCCAAATACTTCCTAGTCCCGAAATGGATGGGGGATGTGGTCGCAGATTTTCTTTACTGTCTATACTTTACCTTAATTTCTATGTACTCAATAACCACACCCAATGGTTATTCCAATAAAAGCTCAGTTTATTGTCTGCACACATATATGTGGAGCCTCAGCTAAAGAGAGCTCCTCGATCATTGTTCACAGAAGCTTATATACCTTTTTAGTTTCACAGTCTAACAGTGATCTCATGCTTAACAACAGCTTTTCCTTATCCTTAGCAAAACCTTAGATTCAGCACTTTCCATTATAAGGAGTTGTTTTTTATACTTACTATGTGTCTCCCCTTTATCTTAGTTACAACCAGCTGTATTTCGCTTCATTTAATTTTTCAAGGTTTTCTTATCTCTGTCAAACAACCTCCTTTGTTTTAGTTAGCACAGAACTGCACATTCATTATGGCTGTTTCACAAAGCAGATAGTTTTAAAGCATATGAAAGGCAACATGGCTATATGGCTATAATAAAGCAGATAGTTTTAGAGCATATGAGAAGCAACATATCTACATGGCTATAATCACATATAACAGTTATAAGCTCTGGTACAATAAGCTTTAGGACATAAAGTTATTATACTTTAGGATATATAAAAATTCCACCACACTCCCCCCTTTTGATACTTTGTATCAACTAACCACCCCTCTTTTTATTTATATGATTTAAAACTGGTTCCCAGCATACAGATAGTTAAGGCATGGAGTTACAGATGGAACACAATGGTGAGTTTGTAAAACATAATACAGAATTGAGGGATGTCAACACCACAACTGAAATACGTGGAAAAGAAAAATGCTAACATGTGATACCATATATAACACAATATAACATAACAATTTTGTCGATTAAAAAGAGTTTATGGAATTCACTTTGAGAGTGAATAAGGTAGATGCTACCTTGTGTTGAGGTGTGGCACACCTTGGAGCTTGATTGAAGAATCTGTTGATAATGTCTCTTGACAGATAAGTCCTTATAAAACATAACAGTCCATGAAATTAACAGTTCATAAGTTCATATAAGTATCTACAGGTTGATATAGTTACAGTACAGATGAAATGTCATTTGCAGAATGGTGGTAACCCCACAAGGCATATGGGGCAATGCAGACAGTAATTTAAAAACAAAACACCAGCATAGTAGAAAGTCAGTGTTTATTTTGCTGGCTGCAGGTTGGGATGGCAGGCACACTAGCCAGGGGTGCATTAGATTGTGCATTGAGTAGCCACACACACACACTCACTGGCATGACATTTGTGTTGTGGTAGTTGATTACACCCCGGCATAAAGATTAACAGTCCATAAAAAGGTAATAAACCATTAAGAACACAGTCCATAACAGAGCAATAGGGTTGTAGAAAGTACCAGCCATGTTTGGAACAAGCGGCAGTGAAGAAAATGGATGTATTGCTTGAAGGTCAATTGAAGCAGAATCTTCTCGCTGGAGTTGGGGAGTGCCCCTTCCCCAGACTTAACTTCATAGTAAGCAGAAACAATAAGCTTGATTGCAGAGTCTGAACTGACTGGACCTTCTTTAGTTGATTTAAAGTTCTACAAATAGGTGTAATTTTCTGAAAACATTACACTTGCCGAGGTAATAATAACTGGATTCATGCAATAGTCCTTATAAGGAACCAGTCAGGCACAAAGATGGTGATAACATCAAAACTGTGGCAGTTGTTTTTCTTTTTATGGAAAAGATGAAGGTCTTGGCAACTTAGATGAAAGTATTACTGCTGTTGAACATGGAGATCTTATGTGTGCTACACGCGGAAACCTGCAAACTTGCAAAGTGTGTTAGACACTGAGTTAAAACACATAAAACAATCTTTTAAACTATTAACTCCTTGTTTTGTAAAGAGGAAAGACAGAGCCTAAAGTCGGCAATTAGAAAGAGAAAAAATAAAAATGGGACATTAACCGCACACCTGGGGGTGCAGGCCAAGGTTCAATTATACCATTTGACCATCTGTAAATCATGACAATGTTATGGTTACCTCCTGCTTTTAAATCACAGAAGCAGTTATGACAGTGATGAACATTATTTCCCTGTCTGTTGTAAGCAGGCCTGACTGAGACCTGAGTTATAAAATCTTGTAATGTTACAATAACACGCTTTAAACATATAGTTTATAGCAATATGCCTGTTACACAGTGCAATTAGTGGGACAAATACATATGTTGTTGGCCTATGCCAATTTAATAACAGTGCCTATTGCACCGGTAACAAGTGAAAAGGTCTACCTTTTTTACCCTGTATAGTGAAATACTCCAAAGTACTGAGTGGGGTAAGGCTTGAAGCATAGGTTTGGAGTACAATCTAAATTGTGCATATTATAATTGTTAAAATTGAAAATGACAAAATTTGCACAGAGTACACTCATTCTTCAGGTGTACCTGTGAGTAATAAGACAAACGGAGCATTAATTTTACTTTTGGTTTTGCTTTGGAACATATTGTGGGGGTGGGTCAGCAATGCTGGCCCCAGTATTTAGGTTTGGTTATGAGCGTTAAAAACATTATACATGTGGAGCACTTTTCTGAATACACACGATACAGTGTAGCAAGATGTATATCAAAACATTATAACATAAACGTGAAACATAAGCATGTTTGTAATAGAACAATTTTAGTATTGAGCATAATGCATAAAATACATTTTAAACAACACATATAGACTGTAAACTTAGCTTAGAGTCCAAATGTTAGAGTACTGTGAATTTCTGGTTGAAAAAATGCATTATTGCTGTACGGCTATGACAAAAGTTGTTTTACATTTGTTTTGACTGGATAAGAAAGCTGAAAAGACAATCAAAAGAATGAATATGTGGGTATATACATACAACTTCACCCTCCAGCGTAACTGATTACTTGCTGAGGGCAGAAACCCTTGTACCAATAATAGGTGTGTGAGATTTAACTGTTTGCACTAGAAAAACAGAAGGGCTTGGGCTGGGTTATGCTGTTAAAATACCTTGGGTCTTTTTTAAAACCTGTAAATAAGAAACAATTATTGGCAATATACATTTTCTTTATTTACCCCTTTGGGGAACAGTGATGTACCTTGCAACCTTTGTGGGTACTACACTGGAAGGATGGAGGAAGGTAGCTACCCTCCCCAAGCTCCTACTGTGAAAAGACAGCTCAAGTGAAGAGACAGCTCGAATACTGTAAAGGTTAGCTGTGTATGGTGACATGATCCCCACCTACTACACTTTAAATTATAACAAGATAATATTACAATTAGTTTAGTAAGTTTCATACCTTACTATAAAGATGGGAACTTTTCTCTAGAAGAAAGAGAAGAAACACAGACAAACAACAAAATACTAAACCTACAGTTTAAAAATAAAACAAGATTATTTTTATAGGATAAAAGAAGCCAAGCGTCCCTGGTTCCTTATCCTAAGCATGACAAAATGTCAGCTGAGTTTATAAAAAAACTCGGATTGATGGTAATACCATATGTACGTATCTCTTAGAATGCATTTCAAAAGAAAAAAATGATTACACCATGGTCACACATAAAACAAAAGCCATTGCTTTTAACTGTAGATGGTGAACTCTCAAAACAGCTGTAATAGTCCTTTTTCAAACTCATACTATATATATATAATAAAAATATGGGGAGATGATGAATAATCCTCCCCTTTCAGCTGGAGTATTGCCTGTGTTGGCTGCCAGTCAGAAGCAGTGAGACAAGAAGAAAAGTTTGTTCCTCTTCACTTAGAATACTAGTTTTGCAATAAAAAGTCAAACTACATGGTTCACTCTTGGTGTGCTTTCATGAAAACATACATTTTATGTGAAAAGTTGTGCTTTAGGTATGGAATACACATCAAGTTTGAACTGGTAGTAACATAAAATGTTGAAACACAAGAAGGTCAAATAACGTGCAAAAGGTCACAGGTGCATGAGGGTCATTCAAACCCAGTTATTTTTGTAGTGTCCTTGAACACTACTAATATTAAATATCTTTAAATAATAATAGATTACACAATAAAACTGCTGGCCAAGACAGTACACACACATACACATACACAAAAAGAAATACTTAACACAAAATAAGACTGACATTGTTTCACACCAATTTGCTGAGGTAATGCCCATAGTTTTATTAGAAAACTGTACGTGTTTTAGATATATGTGCTGCCTCCTGCCTGTCTTGTAACACTGACAATTTTTTAAACCAACACATTTATACATATTGCCATGCCAAATCTTTCCAGAACAAAACACTTTTTAAACACATTTTAATTTCTTTAAATGCAGTACAACACACCATTTGTAAGTGAACACATCTAGTATAGAAGTATGATAAAGCCATTTATAGCTGTTAACACATTACATTTTCACCTAGCAGTGGCTTGGCACGTTGCTTGCAAACTACAACTCTTTTGCACATTGCAATCTATGAGCCATATTTCTTTACCTTAACACTACCTGCTCCAACCAACAACTACATACAAAAGTTCTTCACTGATCCTATCTAGGCAGCACAAATGTTTCATTAAAAATAAAACCAATTAAAACAGTCAGCTATGAGGCAAAGTTGTTTTTCTTTTTTTTTTTTACTGTAACATGTTGTGCACTGAAGGCAGTTAATCCTATCTTGCAACCTTGACAACAGAACATAATTACAGAACACAGATATAAGCTAGAAAATATGCACGAGAAAGACGGAGCATTACCTTGTTTAGTATACGTATTACAGAAATAAAACAGACAGACATAAAACAACTTTGAATAAAATAAAATTTAGACTTACCCGGTGCCAAGGTATTTTCTTCTTCTTTTCCGATACACAAGTCTGAGTAAGAAAACTGACTGCAGGACCTTCATGATAATTTCCAAACACTGCAGCTATTAACCCTTTTAAAGGTTTTAACCCTTTTAAAGGTTTTTTTTTTGGCCATTTTAGTAACCTGCCAAACCAAGTCTTTTTCCAGAGCTCTGGTTTGCAGTTTAAAAACAAAGCAAAAAAAAATCTCTAACAGTACTAGGTTGAGATCCATCTGGTAGAGGTCCCCCGTATTTTTTATTGTCCCTAAAAAGGCGCCTAACCAGTCTTGTATGTAGGCGTCCCCTGACGCCGAGTGCCCACCCAGCACTCCTGGTGCCACCCTAGCACCTAAGACAGTAAATGATGGCTGTCGCTAATCCCTAGGCGTCACACATGTGGTGGGACTAAACCTCCGGGGCCACCCTCCCTGAGGCCGGACTCTGGTAGTCCGGATCACAGCGACACGGGAGGCCAAGTCATCCTGCCGACTCACGCCAAAACTGTGGTCGAGATTCTCTTTACTGTCTATACTTTACCTTAATTTCTATGTACTCAATAACCACACCCAATGGTTATTCCAATAAAGCTCAGTTTATTGTCTGCACACATATATGTGGGAGCCTCAGCTAAAGGAGAGAGCTCCTCGATCATTGTTCACAGAAGCTTATATACCTTTTTTAGTTTCACAGTCTAACAGTGATCTCATGCTTAACAACAGCTTTTCCTTATCCTTAGCAAAAACCTTAGATTCAGCACTTTCCGTATAAGGAGTTGTTTTTTTATACTTACTATGTGTCTCCCCTTTATCTTAGTTACAGCCAGCTGTATTTCGCTTCATTTAATTTTTCAAGGTTTTCTTATCTCTGTCAAATAACCTCCTTTGTTTTAGTTAGCACAGAACTGCACATTCATTATGGCTGTTTCACAAAGCAGATAGTTTTAAAGCATATGAAAGGCAACATATATATATGGCTATAATAAAGCAGATAGTTTTAGAGCATATGAGAAGCAACATATCTATATGGCTATAATCACATATAACAGTTATAAGCTCTGGTACAATAAGCTTTAGGACATAAAGTTATTATACTTTAGGATATATAAAAATTCCACCACAGGGAGCTGTGTCCTGTGTTAGATCTCAGAGATTTCAACATATACAGTGAATAAAAAAAGTTTCGAATGGTATCTCTATAGGCCCTAATTCCTCTACTACAAACAGGACTGGCTTTGTTCTCGGATATGAAGGATGCATACCTTCTTATAAAGATTAGGAAGATCCACGGACAGTACCTGCACTTTATGCTGGAGGGTGGGCACTATCAGTTCAAAGTATTGCCCTTTGGCTTGTCCTCTGTGCCATGGGTCTTTACATTTTGCTTAGCAGTGGTTGCAGTTGACCTTTGCAGAAAAAGCCTGTATGTTTTCCTCTTATCTAGATGACTGGCTCCTGAAGGCCCGCCCAGGGAAGCTCTGCTTCACAACCTGCCCTGAACATGTCAGGTGTTCAACGGCTTGGGGGTCACAATGAATGTGCCAAGGTCTGCATTGACTCCATGCCAAAGACTGCAGTACATAGGGCAGTTTTGGCTACAGAAAAATGATGCGCCTTCCTGCCCCAGGACAGGGTAGACTCTCTGATTGCACAAGCACACTTGGCACACAGAAGCCACTGCATCTCTATGCAAGCAATGTTTCATCTCCTGGACCTCACGGCTGTGGCCATAGTAACTGTGCCACTAGCCAGCTTCATATGAGGATACCACAGTGGACACTCACTGTCCAGTGGGATCAGTTGATAGACGAGTTGGAACAAATAGCTCCCATCACATCTCCACTACGCAGAGCATTGTTATGGTGGGTGGACCACGAGGATTTACTGAAGTACATTTCATTCCTTGCAGCAGCTGCTGTACAGATCCTCACCATGGATGCCTCAGTCTCCAGCTGGGGTGCTCATCTCAGCCTTTATCAGATGCAGGAGTCGTGGACCAAGGTAGAGGCTGAGTTGCACATATATGTCCTGGAAATGCAGGCTGTCTTTTATGGCCTCCAGGCTTTTCAGAATCATCTCCGCCTCAGTCTTCTGCTAATCCAGATGGACAATGTCAGTGTTATGCATTACACCAACAAACAAGGGGGCACTCACTCCTGTCTCCTATGAAAGGAATCAATGAGAGTATGGTACTGGGCTCTGTCTCATGGCATTCAACTGTTAGCTGTGTTTCTCCCAGGTCTACAAAATGCCTTGGCAGACAGATTAAGCAAGTCCCAGTGAATGGCTCACAAATGGGAACTGTTAAGCTCCGTGGTACACAACCTATTCATCAGACAGGGTCATCCAAGTTGGACCATTTTGCATCCTGACACAGTGCAAAACTGCCACATCTCTGCTCACTCACTCCTGGGCTTGGAGTTTTTTGGGGAGACAATTTGTTCCTCTCTTGGACAGGGAAATTCCCATGTACATTTCCCCCATTCCTCTAATGTAGAGGGTTCTGCTCAAGCTATGGGTGGAGAGTGCCACTCTCATCCTCACTGGTCCAGCATCCTGTCCCTCTACCTCTGTGTGGAGGTCTGTTGTCACAGGACAAGGGGTCCCTTGACCATTCAGACCTGATGTCCCTGCACCTGCATGCATGGATCCTGAAAATATAGTCATTGCACGTTTTGAGGTATCACCCAAGGTTGGTAATGTTCTGCTTGTGACTAGGAAGCTTTCTACCAGACATATATATTCCCTGAAATGGAAACGGTTCACTCTGTGGTCTGCTTTCCAGAATATGGACCCTTTACATGTCCTGTGAATTCTATGCTGAATCACGTGCTTTTCCTGTCTGACTCAAGCGGCAATATTTCTCTATTAATGTGCATTTGGCTGCTGTATCATCTTTCCATGTCCCTATTGATGGTCATATGGTTGCCCAATTAGAGGTGTCACATACTTTTCTGAGAGCTGTCCTTCACATGGAACATCCTATCCATAATCCAGTCCCATCTTGGGACTTAAGTTTCATACTTGAGAAATTTACTTGGCTTATTTTTAGCCCGTCATGACTTGTGGCTTACATTTCCTATCATGGAAAATGTTATTTTAGTTGCTATGATTTCTGCTAGGAGAAAATAGGCTGTAATGTGTGAGTTTCCTTATTTGATTTTTTGCAAAGGCAGAATTCTAAGTGTACCAAAGGTGGTGTCAGAATTTATGCTGAACCAAACAATACACCTTCCTGTTTATTATCACAAGCATGCCAATCAGGGATAGGCACTGCTCCATACTTTAGATATACATAAAACACTGAGATACTATGTTACTCACACCAAGAACTGCAAAAAGTCTTGTCAGCTTTTTGTTTCATTTACCCCTGAGAAAGAGGGTGCTCCTGTGTCTAAACAATGCCTGTTCAAATGGCTGCCACACTGCATTAAATTGTGTTATAACATGGGCATCTAGGTTTCTCAAACATGATTGAATGAAATGGGTCAGGTGACCATTCATTAATTACTAGTAATGTTACAGTAAGTGTACGTGGTGAGAAGTCACGAGGAGAAATATTATACAAGTGACCAAACTAATTGTGCTGCAGTTCCAAGACTGTGAATATCAGCCATTTTTTTGTTCCGCTAAGCGATTGTGCCCACCCACCCACCCAGTGGACCTTGAAAATCCTAGCATATCCCCATTCAGAGCAAGAAACACACATTCTGTTTCCCACAAGAAAATCTGCCTCACAATCCAAGTACATAGACAGTCCGAAGCTGCTTACTGCAACTGTGATAGTAAAACGGATGCACAAATGCAGACAAAAGTAACCGCATGTCTGCATTCCCCTGGCTGCAGCTATCCATACTGGCAGAGTGACATAGGACTGCTGAACCCCAGCATGCATGTGCCACTTTGCAAAAGCTGCCTACCTGTGCAGCAAAAAGTCACCATTTTCCTTCTTTTCCATTCGCTATTCAGGTGAGCACCCAGTCGGACCATGCTCTGGTTCCCTTGCCTGCAGCAATCTGTTCGGGAGAGTGATAAAGACATGCTCAGGTGACACATGCATGTCGCACTTTGCGGAAACTACCTGCCTATCCATTGTGTGGAAGTTGATATCACTGTGGAGGTGATCACGCATGCCATGAACCCACACAGCCGCATACTATGTGCAATAAGTAGAAGTCGAGAGCTGCAAGTGGATCAAAGGAGCTGTTCAGGCTGCTTTGGTCTGTGGTTACCCCTGCAAGTGACTACAGAGGGCGAATTGTGGAAGACACAAATCTTTCTCTCTGTGTCCACAAGTAGTATGTTGTGCAACCCCATTTGTGTTCCTGCGGCCCGTTCAGCCACGTCGGGCGTACAGTACATGGCGTCAAATGCGTGAGTGTAATCAGAGCGCATTATGTGTTCCTGCTATCTCAGAATGGCACACTACCTCATGAAACAATCCACCATTTAATGTAGTAAGTACCCACAGCCAGCAACAAACTACCGAAAACAGCAGCATATGGTACAGTATATGGAAAACAAAGACACTGCATGGTACAGCTCTGTATCTGTCTGTCACCCTCCCTCTGTACTATTAAGCGGTGTATCTGCAATATATGTAAGAAATGAGAACTAGCAAAGTCAGATGAGTGTGCCCCCTTGATAATAGTATGTTAGTCTGTTTACCACAAACTTCTGTAACAAACACTGTTTTCCTGTGGCAGAACACACATGGATGTGGTACACTGGCCATAACAAGTGTAGGAACACTAAGTAGTCCCCACAGTTTTTATCCTATTAATCCACAAGTTTTGGTCCATTTCTCTCGATATGTGGCCCATGTTACAAGTGCAATAACCCACTCCAGGGTGTGCGTTTATTGGGGATTAATCAACACCCCGGGTGCTGTGAGGACACTTGGTCTGCGGCCTTATGCCTCACAACGCACCCTAAGTGTTGATTAATCCCCAATAAACGCACACCCTGTTGTGGGTTATTATTGCTTACTTATAGGAGGTACAGTAAGGAACTTCCTGATGCTGTCTATAGTCACTCCACAAGGGTATTGCCACTTCTGTTGCTTGTTTCAGAAATGTCCCTATGCTGACATATGTGCTGCAGTTACATGGAGCACTGCTCACACTTTCACTAAACAATGTGGACATCATCTCTCATAGACGTGCTGGTTTTGGACTTGCTGTTGTGCAAGGTCTTATGTCCTCATCACATATCAGATTGTGCCATCCTCCCAGTTTGCTTTGTACTGCTTGGGAGTCATTCCAATGGTGTGGCCTGTTGAAAGAGAGATCCCACAGGAAGATAGAACAGTTATGTAAGAACTTAACCAAAACAGTAGATCTTTGAGAGAATCTCCTCCATTTGACCATGCTGTTCCCTCCCCATCCCCCTTTTGGTATCCTGGGGGTCATATCAAATGCTGTGTCTAAAGCCTTACTCCATGCATCCTGTTCCTAGTACCATGCCTCTCCTTGTTTGTCTGGCACTGGTCTCATCTTCTGCTTCCTCACAGTTACAGGCTAATCTCCAGCAGGGGACTGAGGAGTGATGGGGCCACCCATGTTACGTACATATCAGCACAGCATGTCATTGTGGAAGGTCTCTTGCTAGCAAAAAGTTTCCATGTGGTCCTGACAACTAATGGCTTACAGTTCCAAAGGTGTGGCCTGATGGAGGAGATTTTCTCAAAGATCTACTGTTACAATAAGTTCTTACGTAACTGTTCTTTGTTTACATTCCTTGATCGACTCCAACTCCCGCTACATCTTTCCCGGGCAAGAAACACCCCCAACACAGTCTAGCCACTCATGAAGCAGTGAGAGGAGAGCAGATATTGCATTATGAGTGGCTGCACCATTTGGGGGTGTCCTTAATGTACAGGAAGTATGCAGTAAGAGTAGATCAAGGATATGAAACAACACAAGGTTGGGTATAAATATACCATTAGCATACATGTCAGTTCTACTAAGAAAGGAAGCAGATAAAACAACCAGCAGACTCAGTACATTTTTGAGGAGGTAAGTAATCATAAAATGTGAGGTTTCAACTTGAAATAATATGATGCACAAAGGCTTGACACTGACATTGTCCCATTAAATGGTCAGATAAGTAATTTTGGTATCAGAGATTCATTTAATGATCTGAATCTATTTCAGATTATTGGTACCCCAAAAAGAATTAATTCCAAGTTTGGCTATCAGTCTGTTAGGATTGGACGTTAGTATCCTATCCCAATAAGATGGTTATAGCTGAGGGACTTTCAGATGACAGGAGTGTCCATAGCCCTGTCACCTTTATTATTGGTCTGCTAAAACACCTTATTTACCTCGTTACTGGTCACTTGAGTAATATTAATTCCTGTGATGTTTTTGCCTTACGTGCTGCCTTGTCCAGTATTGATCGATGTTTTTAGATCAATATTTTGAGGTTGATTCAGCACTGAAAGCATTGTGTCAAATATCTGAATCTATTTGCAATGCTTATGTCCCATTCATAGGATTAGCTTGAGAGGCAATAAGCAAAAGTGGATAACTCCTGATTCATTAAGTCAAAGCAAGCTACAAGATTGACTGTAGAATAATTATTGTAAAACACAGTACCCTGGTCATTTGATTGGATAGAAGCAGCAACCTTATAAGTGAAGAGTAATGGTCTGGCAGGCCAAATTTAGATATTACCCGAATCGACAATCCCTTTTAGTTGAGAATACTCCCAGCACTTGTAAATAACTGAATAAAGCGCTTGGTAGAAAGGAGAAAAAAGGGGTGTCCTCATTGAGTGTTGATAGCAAGCTTATTACAGATTGTTTTGAATTTGCAAGCTCTTTTAAAGGGCTAGTCCCCTGAACTTTTTTTTTTCTGTGCATCTGTGTAATTTGTAGGCATGAACAATGATTCCCTCTCTTGCATTCCCTTAATTGCATCCTAATTGAAATATACAGTAAATAAGGTTGCATCACTCTGTTCCACCCTGGTGTGAAAACCCATTTGACTCCACTGCAAAGGTTATAGCCCCACTCATGCAAGGCATCATGGGAGTTGATGCGTATCTGCACAAGCCAGCAGAAGCTATATTCTGTCAGTTCTGTTATATGTCTTGTGAAGTCCCTGTATTCTCTAAAAGCATTTTTCTAGGATTGTAGATATGTTGTTCATCCACACTTATTGGCATGTCCCTTACCCTTTAAGGATTGCCAGAAGTCTTCAGGCTGGCTCCTCCCACCCACTCGCGTGGTATAACCCTCGGCTCTGCCCTATGATGCCAGATCTTTCTTTCCGCTGGAAGATTCAGGTTGCCTCCTTTGTGCTCCTGCATTTTGTAGGCCCTGGCTTCTAAACCTTCGGTTATTCCGAAACTTCGTCTAGTTTGCATTAGTGACCGTGACTCCGCTGCTTCGATTATGGAAGACAACTCTTCCCCTGAATTTCGACGATGTTCAGGCAGCCAGAAATTTTGCGAACCGATCCCTCACATCATGTATGATACTACATGGGTGTTAGTCATAACACCTCAAGCCGTAACTTCTGTCTTGTATTTCACCCTACGTCCTCGACGACTGCCTTGCACGCCTGAAGTTGGGGAGGCCGGAAAACGGAACCCTCCGGTGAAATCAAAGGAGTCTCGGTGGGCGGTTTCCACAGCTGTGGGATCCACTGAGCAAATGGAATACATGCAAGCCTTCGAGGGGGAAGCGGCTCGGGCGGCAGAATCTTCTTCTCAGAGCTTTTTTGTTCCGCTCAACCTGGGCTCCACCTTCCCGGGTTCTTTCCGAGAGTTGTGCCAGTCTCTCCCAACTAAGGGAGAGGGTCCTGATGGCACACACGCCACTCGGTCCCATAAGTGGGAAAAGGACCCAGGATCATCTTCGTCTCAGTGAAGACATTCTTGGGATCAGGAGAGATCTTGATCCCAGGAACTAGCAGTCTCGACTTCGGTCGAAATTGTCTCTTCAGCTGTTGGCTTCTCGACTATGCCATCTGGCCAGTCAACCAAAGTGTCGATTGATGAGGTTGCAATAGTCGTCGACCCAATTGACCCATTGTTGCCAACTCTGGTCGACGACTGTTTCAGTCGGACTCCGGTCCTTTCTTTCCCCGCCGAGGAGACCCAGCCCACTGGGAATCCCATTGAGGAAGTGGTCCCCGACCCCGGGAAATCACCGGTCCCGCCGGTGTCTCCTAAGTGACCGAATTGGCCCATCCGATCTTGATCAAGGTCTAGGACCCCCTCGATCGACAGACCAAGGAAGAGCCACAAGCGCTCAAAAAAGAGGCGACGCCATCAGTCATCCTCATCCTTCTCGGATGAGGAGAGGCTCCAGCGGAAACTCTGTTGGTGCTACGAGGACCTCATGTGGCAACAGCTGATTTTGTCTGGGCACAAGCCAACCCCAGCTTCTACCTTGGCCATTACTTGGCTTTCACCTCCCAGGCTGAAGCCGACTCCCTCAGAGCCAACTGTTGGTTCCTGCTCATGGAGCTGGCAAACCTCCGGTTCAGCCTATACCGTCTCTCCATCGATTGTGGTGGAACCACTTCCCAAGCAGCCAGTGTGCAGGGGCTCCTTCTAAGGGAGGTAGACCAGACACTGGGCATCCCCAGCATCTTTCAGTCACTGTCACCTCGGACCACCCTTGGCGGGTCGAACATGACCTGGGCGGTCGACCATTGTATCCGGATTCCTCGGATTTGGATGAGACCGGCCCACATTCTCATCCTGGGGATGACGAATTGACTGGTGGGATAGAGACAGAGGAAGGTCGTTCATCTTTTCAGGGCATTCTTCATCTCATCTCTGAGTCTACAGAGATGCCCCTGGAACCTATCCAGAAAAAGGCGGAGTACCCTCTCATGGACATCCTCAAGAGGGGGGAATACCCCAATGGAGGCCTTTCCAGTGGCCGAGGCCATAGCTGGCCTGGCTCTAGAACTTTGGCAGCGCCCTGCCTCTTGTCCAGCTCCATCTGCCTGCATGGGCCACAAGTATGCGGTGCCCATGGGGTCCCTTGCGGGGTTCACAGAGCACCCTTCAGCCGAGATCCTGGTGACCGCCTCTGTGTTCAGGTGTACTGGTGGTTCTGCCAACAGTGACCGACCTCTCAAGAAGGAACCCAAAAACTTTGATCAATCATCTCAAAAGGTCTATGCGGCCTCATCTTTAGGCCTCCGTCAGGCAAGTTCGGCCATCATCATGGCACACTTCTCCCATGCTCTCTTGGGGTCTTTGGATGAAGAGTTCCCTCACCTCCCCACAGACATGCAGACCACAGTCAAGCAAGTCCAGGATCAGGGCCCTGCTGTTGCCAAACAACAGCTTTAGACAGCCCTGAACATTGGGGATTCTTGTGCCTGTTCATTGGCAGCCACAGTTGCAGTTGCCTCTCGTCGTAGGTCTTGGCTGAGGCTCTCCTCTTTCCCAGCAGATACTCAGCACAAACTAGCTGATGTGCCTTTCCTGGGTACCGACCTTTTCGGCCCAGGTGTGGCTGGTCATCTTCAGCACATTGAGCAGTCCAATGCCACCTTGACGCTACTTCTGCTAGGTTCTTTGAGTAAGAAGCAGTAGAAGAAGAATAAGCCTTTTCGACATGCTTCCTCTGCAGCCCAGCAACCCTCCTTTCAAGGAGGGCAGCAGCAGCAGCAGGCTCAAGCTTGGTGCCCCGACCAAAGCCCAGGCCCATAAAGGAGGCCGAGGTTCAGGTCCTGGATCCTCCTCCTCCTCCAAGCCAGCCAGTGACAGGGTGGGGCTGCCACCCCCTCTGCAGTCACACCAGCTCTGGGTCCTCCCATGGGGGGCCAGCTCCACCATTTCCTTTCTGCCTGGCCCACTATCACCATGGACACGTGGGTTTTGGAGGTGGTCGGTCAGGGACTGTCTCTGGAATTTGAGCAGTACCCTCCAAGCCGAGCACACACCCCATAATAGGAAAGAGTATCCGTCCACACTCAGTCGGCTCTCTGAGATGACATCACTCAGCTCCGCCTCAAGGAGGCAGTAGCTCCAGTGGCAGATTCTCCAGCAGACCCAGACTTTGTCTCCAGATACTTCCTGGTGTCCAAGCGGACGGGGGCTAGTGCCCAGTTCTAGATCTGCACGACCTGAATTAGTATCCCAAGTCATGCACCTTTTGGATGGTCACTCTGTCCCAGATCATGCCATCCTTGGAACAAAACATGTGGTTTTGTTCACTGGGTCTGCAGGATGCATTCTTTCATGTCCCAATCCATCTGTCTCATTGGCGGTTCCTCCACTTCAGAGCTGAAGGGACCCTATACAAGTTCCAAACCATGCCGTTCGGCCTGTCATCAGTCCCACGGGTCTTCACCAAATGCATCACAGTGGTAGCAGCCCATCTCAGGCATCGGGGGCCGAGAATTTACCCTCACTCAATGATTGGCTCTTAGCAGGTCCCACCCAGCAGGAGGTGGAGAGGTCCAGGACCTGCCCTCCAGACTTACTTCCCAACCCGCCTCTTGATCAACAAGGCCAAATTAGATCTCATGCCTTCTCAGGTGATGTGCTTCATTGGGACAGAGCTCAACCTCGCCAAGCCAGAGCTCGGCTCCTGGTGGACAGGACGGGGTTCTCTCCTCCTTTGCCCAATCATTTCTGGTTGGGCAGTTGTGCCCTACCCAGGACTTTCTGCACCTTCTGGATTACATGGTGGCATGCACCTCCATGGTCTATTGGGCCTGGTGGCACATGCACCCCCTCCAATGGGAGCTGGACACCCAGTGGACTCAGTGCTACGTCATTTCGACCAGCTGATCACTGTAACCCAGAAGATGTGGGATGCTCTCCAATGGTGGACCGCCCCATACCGGTTGCAGGAAGGGTTCCCGTTTGGTCTCCCCGAGCCGACAGCCGTCCTCATGACCCGATGCCTCTCTTATGGGCTGGGGAGCCCACATGGGGGACAAAAGGGCCCACAGATTCTGCACCCCCGAGGAGTCCCGATACCACATCAACCTGTTGGAGCTCAGAGCAGTCAGACTGGCACTGTCATCTTTCGCTCCTCAGCTCTGGGTCAAGTGGTTCAAGTCCAGATGGACAATACCACGACCATGTACTACCTCAACAAACAGGGCAGCACATACTCCCGTCTGCTTTGCAAGGAGGCACTCTGCATCTGGACCCTCATCAGCCTTCTGAAGGTGGATCTCCTAGCCATTCATGTGGCAGGAGCCCCAAACCATCTGGCGGATGCTCTCAGCCGTTTAGATGAGACATCCCATTAGTGGTCTCTCCATCCAGAGGTAGCTTACAGCCTGTTCTCCCACTAGGCAAACCGATGGTGGACCTGTTTGCCTCCAGGGACAACACCAAGCTGAGGCTGTTTCATGCTCTCCCCAGCAGGGCTCACTGCAGGGGTGCTCGAGGCCATGGACCCCAGGCCTCTTCTACACCTTCCTTCCATTTCCCTTGATTCACAGGGTGCTCCTCAAGGTGAGGAGGGACAAGGTGAAGGTGATTCTGGTAGCCCCAGACTGGCTGCGCCAGTTCTGGTATCCAGATCTCTTCAGCCTCAGGTGCAGCCCCCACAGAGCGGCTTCCAGCATGCCCGGACCTGATCTCTCTCAATCAGGGGAAGGTATACCATCTGGACCTTCAACCCCTGCACCTCACAGCCTGGTACCTGAGTGGCTAGAGTCCCAGGCTTTGGGTCTTTCCGAGGATGTCCTCACTGTGGTGGAGGCATCCAGAAAGGAATCGACCAGGAAATGTTATGCCTTCAAATGGAAAAGATTTTCCATTTGATGTCAGGGCAAGGGCCTGGACCCTCTGTCCTGTCCAGTGACTAACATTCTCGACTACCTTTGGTCTCTGTCCAAAGGGGGTCTTTGGTCATCTTCCCTTAGGGTGCACCTGGCAGCCATCTCTGCTTACCAGGCATGGGCCAGTCAGTCGATGTTGGCACAGGAGGCAGTGGTCAGGTGCTTTTTTGAAGGCCTGGATCACATATCCCCTCCGGTGCATGAACCTCCACCTCCATGTGATCTACTGCTGGTACTGGCAAAGCTCATGGACAAGCCATTCGAACCAATGCACAAGTGTGCATTGTCACACTTGTCATGGAAGACAGCCTTCCTGGTGGCTATCATGACTGCCAGAAGGACAGGGGAGCTCCAGGCACTTTCGGTGGATTCCCCTTATCTGGTCTTCCACAGGGACAAGGTTGTCCTATGGGCCCACCCAAAATTCCTTCTGAAGGTGGTGTCAGAGTTTCACCTTAACCAGGTGTTGACTCTGCCAGTATACTACCCTAATTACACCTTGGAAGCTGAATACAGGCTCCGTACCCTGGACCTGAGATGAGCCCTCTCCTATTATAAGGAGAGGACAGCGGAAATTCGGGGAGAGGTTTGCCAGCTGTTTGTCACATACGCTGAAGCTGCTTCTGGCAGCCCTGCAGCAAAATGGACTATTGCAAGATGGATTACATCTTGCATAAGTCTGTGCTATGAGTTGGCAGGCATGGAGCCTCCCAGAGGGATAAGTGCTCATTCTACCCACTATACCGCTGCATTGGTGGCTACTTCCAGAGACATCCCTATCCAAGCAATCTGCTGGGCTGCTACCTGGAAGTCAGCAAACACGTTCCTTACCCAGTACAACATTGACCTTGAGTCACGCCGGGATCTCTTTTTCCCAAGTGAGTATTTTGTGGGGGTGTGCACCTTGCCTCCCTTCCTCCTCCTGGAGAACTGCTAGGAGTCTGCCAATAAGTGTGGATGAACAACATATCCACCATCCTAGAAAAACAGGTTACTCACCGGTAACAGTAGTTCTAAAAATGGTATATGTTGTTCATCCACACGGACCACCCAACCTCCCTGGCTGCGGACACACAAACCTGGCTGCCAGTGGGCTAAGATCTGGCGTCATGGGACGGAGGGTTATACCACCCATGTGGGTGGGAGGAGCCAGCTTGAAGACTTCTGGCGATCCTTAAAGGGAAAGGGACATGCCAACAAGTGTGGATGAACAACATATACCACTCCTAGAACTACTGTTACAGGTGAGTAACCTGTTTTTTCTAACTCAGATACACTGTAAACTACAGAAAACAGCAGAGGAGAACAACAGGGGACATGTTAGAGACCTACAAGTACCTCATGGGGTGAACAGGGTGCAGGAGGGGAGTCTTTTTAAAATGAGAAAGAGCCTGAGAAGGACCAGAGGGCATGCAATGAAGCTGGGGGGTGTTAAGAGGGATGTGAGGATGTACTACATTATTGAAAGAGTGGTGGACTCCTGGAACAGACTGCCAGCAGAAGTGGTGGAAGTGAAGACAGTAGGAGGCTTCAGACTACATGGGATAGGCATAGAGGGATATTAGTAAATAGGCAGGGAGGAAGGAGGGTTGCCGTAAACCAGTTGGGGTCTGTGGAGACAGACCAGACAAGGACCATCTGGGCAGACATGGTGGGCCAAGTGGTCCTTTTCTGCTGGCAAATTGTTTGTTTCTTTGTTTCTGTGTTAATATCTTTGCTCCAAGAAAATTCTCTCTGTCTGGAAGTGGCTACTGTAACACCTGTTTTCAAAGTTGGAATCCAACAAATATGAACAACTAAGACCAAACACTTTGTCTCCTTTATCCAAAGTGCTAGAAAAGTAGTTGTTTACCAGTTATTTGAGCACTTGAATGAATATATCATTGTAACCCTGTGCAGCATGGTTTCAGACCACAAAAGCCCTGGTGAGGTTTATTGACTACACTAAACAAGCTCTTGACTTGGTCAGACTGTTGCCACAATGTTTGTGGACCTCAACAAAGCATTTGATTTGGTGAATCATAAAATCTTCTTCGAGGGTCTCTTCATCAGGGCACACCTATGGAACTATAAACCACCAGGTGCTAGGACCAAACAGAAACTTTTGCAAGCAGTCCACCAGGGGCCTCCCATGCCAACATTAGATGTCGGCTGTTACATAAACTTGGACTGCCCCTTCTCTCCTCAGTTCTTTTCCCACTGTCGACCATACTCGTCTAACCGCTAACGGAAATGCTGTTGCAATTGCCACCGCTTATTTTTTTCTTTATAGTGCAATAATCACTTTTACAAGATGGCCTGTATATCGTCGAAGGAACTGTTGAAATAGTTTGGGTACTGTGAATGTGAGAAGATCTTCACCAGCAATTCTCACAATGTCTGTCTGTTGCCTAGGCCTAGATCACAACATGAAAACCTGCCCAATCTGCAGGGGTTTCAATTCTGCCACCTGGAGATGCTGAAAAGGAACCCTAAAGAAACACCTTTTGAAGCAACAGGTAGTCCACATAGAGAAGGAGCTCCAGCACAAGAGCACCACCGTATCACTGGCCCACTCTTCTGGGTCCAGGTCCTCGAAATCGTGGGAAATGTCATCTGAGAGCCATAAGCACAAGCACTGGGAGAAGGAGAAAACCTCCCTGGTGCATTCCAGGTCACCCTTCTGCACAGCAGGTATGACCACCTCTGCGCCATCAACCGCTATGGCGGTGATGCTGCTCACCCGCCCTGACCAACGACATGACTCCCAGGTCGGCCCATGGCACTGGTACTACCAAGCCTAGTATGGCTGTTACATCGCCATCGACATTGAGGGCTCTGCCTCTCCCATCGACACCTACCAGTGCACACATCAACCACAACAGGCGCAGATGTCCATGCGGTTCTGTCTTCCTTCACAGACATGCTCAAATACCTGCTGCCTCCTCCCCCTGTTCCAGGGGGCCTGTTGATGGGGCCTTCTACTAACCCTCCCACAATGACACAAACCAGAGCCTTGCCTCAGCTGCCTACCTCGCCAGCATGTTCCCTGCTACCCGCTGACCAGGTCGATGATTTATTTTGAATATAATCCTGATTTAATAATGCAGGATGATGAGGAGGAGGAATCTGAGGACTATGCTGAAAATCCTTATGAAAGGGGCACCAGCTCTACTGTGTCCACCTGCAGTGAGGAATTGGTGTCCACACTTCAAGGTCCACAGCAGAGGATCCAGCTTACCTCATCATGATGCAGCAGTTACAGGCTGCCATGGATTTTGATTTAGAGGAGCAGAACACCACCAAGAAAAATATAATCGATTTCTTGGAGTTGCCTGATTCTCCCTCTGTTGTGGTACCACCTCTGATCCCTCATCTAGAGGAAGCTGCCTTTGCTGCCTGGTACAGGCCAAATGTAATCACATCCATACCAAGGAAGGCAGACAAAAGGTACATGGCTCCTCCTGGGAAGCCCTTTTTTACCACTCAGCCTGAGGCAGACTCTGTGGTTATTAATGCTGCCCATGATAGGCCAAGGGCACCTAAGCAACCGAGCTTCCTCATGCCTGATAAAGAGTCCAGGAGGTTGGATGTGCTAGGCAGGAGGACTTTTGCCTCAGCCTTCCTGGGCCTTAGGATTGCCATTTATCAGGCCCACATGATTAAGTACCAGAACACTCTCTGGAGAAAGGCCAAGGCAGCTGCACAAGCCTTACTAGAGGACACCCCCAAACAAGAGCTCCTTATGGCTCTCACAGCTGGAGCTGATGTGGGAAAGCATTTGCATTGCATAGCTTATGATGTTTCAGATGCTTCTGCCAGGGCTGCTGCATCGGGCATCTGTCTCAGAAGGTACTCCTGGATCAAAGTGGCAGGGTTGCAATAGTCTATTCTCAATTTCCCTTTAGAGGACATAAACTATTTGGTTCTCATGTCCAAGATATTCTTCCTAACCTTCAGGCCTCAGGCAGGACTCTGAAGTCTGTGCATTCCTCTACCATACCCAACCAAGATGTAGGCAAAGGGTACCCTTTCATCCAGCTGGTGCTAGACACCATCCAGCCACCAGACAGCAAGGTAAGGACAATTGTGTAGGAGCCTTGCCCACCCTAGGCATCACCTCAGGTGTCCATTCAAAGCTTTTATTCCTCCAGAGGTGGATGTAGAGGGTCATCTCTCCCTTCACTTAATACAGTGGAAAGAGGTGACAGATGCCTGGATTCTGGAAATCATAAAACAAGGACATGCTCTGGAATTTTTGGGCACACCTCCAGATCATCCTCAGTGCCAACTTACTATCCTCCAGATCATCTTCCTCTGTTCCTGGAGGAAATTCAGACTTTCTTCAAAAGAAGGACATAAAGCCTGTGCCCTTCAATAAAGAAACAGTTTTTACTCTCACTACTTTCTAGTCCCGAAAAGGACCGGAGACCTGCTGCCCATTCTAGATTTCAGGGACCTGAACTTCTTCATAGAGTGCAAAAAGTTCAGAATGGTCACCCTGCAAGGCCTGCTTCTGCTGCTGCAAGCAGGGGATTGGATCTGTTCCCTTGACATGAAGTATGCCTATCTTCATATAAAAATTCACAAACCTCACAGAAAATATTTGAGGTTCCTGTTCCAGGAGGAACACTACCAAATCAAGGCATTGCCCTTTGACTTGTTCTCTGCACCACGGGTCTTTATCAAATGCCTGGCAGTGGTGGCAGCAGCCCTTCATAGGGAAGGTCTCTGTCTTTCCCTACCTGGATGACTGGCTATTGAAAGCCCACTCCAAGGATCAACTCCTGCACACCTTAGCTCAAACGTGGCAGATGTTTGATGCTCTAGGGGTTACTGTCAACATATCCTAGTCTGTGTTGACACCTTGTCAATCATGCAGTGCATCAGAGCAATCTTGGATACAGCTCATGGCTCAGCCTTCCTGCTCCCTAGACAGGGCCGTATGCCAGATTGCCCAGGACCAGCTGGTTATATGACAGCTGGTATGTCTCAGCCAGGACATTCCTTTGGCAACTGGGCCTTATAGTAGCAGCCATTGCCACAGTACCTTTGGCCCGGCTGCAAATGAGGATCCCTCAGTGGACCCTAAGGGTCAAATAGGATCAGCTCACAGACAATCTTGAACAAAGAGTTCTAGTCACTTCTCCCATATGCAGAGTGCTCAAGTGATGGATGGAACCCAGCAATATGTTGAAAGGGGTTCCTTCCTGGTCCTCTCCTCACCAGATTTTAACAAAAGATGCCTTTGGGAATGGGCTGGGTGCACACCTGGGCCCCCATCAGACACAAGGTACATGGACCCTAGTGGAGAGCACCTTGCACATAAAAGTTCTAGAAATGTGAGCTTGTTTTGTATGGGCTGCAAGCATTCCAGACTCATCTCCCGGGTCCTCTGCTAGTACAGATGGACTACATCAGTGTGATGCATAACATCAACAAGCAAGGGGGAACTCACTCTTACCCCCAGTGCAGGGAAGCAATGAGAGTCTGGTATTGGGCTGTGGAACATGGTCTAGAACTGTCAACAGTACATGTTCCAGGCATCCAAAACATCTTGGCAGACAGGCTAAGCAGGTCACAGTCCAGGATGCATGAGTGGGAACTGCTAACCTCAGTGGTCGAAGGCCTGTTCGACTAATGGGGTTGTCTAGAGTTGGACCGCTTACATCCCCACACAATGTAAACTGATGCTTTTCTGTCGGCTGCTCCAGGGCCTGGCGCTTGGCAAGATGCATTCTTCCTTCTCTTGAAAGGGAGGTTCCTGTATGACTTCTCTCCCTTTCCTCTAATTCAGAGAGTGCTACTTTAAGCTCCAGATAGAGGGGCAGCTCTGATCCTCACTGCTCCCCTATGACCTCAACAGATCTAGTTCCTCCTATTACTACATCTGGCAGTGGAACCAACAGTGCCTCTGCCCCTGTGCAAGGGCCTACTGTCACAGGAACAGGGCACCCTGGTCCATCCAGACCTCAGATATCTTCATCTGTGCATGGCTGCTAAAAACATAGCCATTGCCTGGTTTGGGGTTTCCAGAAACGTGGCTGATGTCCTGGTGGTTGCCAGAAAGCCTTCCATCAGATCCATTCTATGAAGTGAAGCCATTTGCTCTATGGGCCACTTCTCATCACTTGGACCCGTTTCCATCTGTCCAGTTAACCAGATTCTGGAGTATCTGCTGTCCTTATCAGATGCAGGCCTGCAATATGCCTCAATCAAAGTGCACTTGGCTGCCATTTCAACTTTCCATGTGCCTAATCAGGGCTGTACAGTTGCTCAGCTGGAGGTGGCCACACATTCTTGACAGGCATTCTACATCTGAAACCTCCTATACATAATCCAGTCCCGCTTTGGACTTGAATTTTGTTCTGAAAAGCTTACTTGGCTGCTTTTGAGTCAGCCATGATTTGTGGATTCACTTTCTTGGAAAGCATTGTTTTTAGCTGCAATCACTTCTGCTCAAGTATTTCAGAGCTACGGGCTCTAATGTGTGAGCCTTCTTATTTCATTTTTCACAAAGGTGGGAAGGATTTTCAAAGTGTGGCACAGGGCTTACACCAAGCTCACCACGACACCTTGGGTTCTGGCGGTGCACCAACTATACACACAACTGCGCTCGATTCCACAATCTCGGTGCAATTACGACAGTTTTCATGACTACGACAGCTTGCGCCAAATATCTGGCTCAAGTTCCGTAAAAGACCCCCAGGATTGCTACAAGCAAGAGCAGAAAAAGTTGGTCTAACTTAGGCAATTGCTGCACAGGCTAGAAACTCCTGTTAGATCACCGAAGCCCCATGCACCATATCGTTGAGATCCGGCATACCTCTCAACCTCCTGCCTCACAAATCAGGGACAAGGCTTAAAAAATCAGGGACAAAGGACCAAAATCAGGGACACAGCTTCAAAATTAGAGATATCCACTCAGAAACTGGTAGAATATGGGGCTTAGTGCAGAATGCGTATTCTGAAGAAGAACAAGTCTGTAACTTTAATGCTTGATATTATTTTGTGCTTATAATTTCCACTGTTTAGCCATGGAAACACAAATTTTAGGAGGGACAGAGTAAAATTCTGAGGCAAAATCAGGGACATCCCTGAAAAATAGGGACAGTTGAGAGGTATGCATCCGGGGCTTGCAGCAATCTGGGCCTTTTGAAAATCCTGCCCAGGGTGTCTCTGCATACTAATCCTAAATTTTTACCAAAAGTGTTGTCTGAGTTTACTTTAAATCAGACTATCCACCTGCCAGTTTATTTTCCTGAGCATGCCAATCCAAGGGAGCATTGATCCCTAGTTTAGATATACACAGAATACTAAGATACTATATACACTGTCTGCGAAGGACTTCAGAAAGTCCTCACAGCTTTTTGTTTTGTTCACACCTGGGAAAGAGGGCACCCCAGTTTCTAATCAGTACCTGTCCAAATGGTTAGTAAGCTGTATTACTTTCTGTTACAGGACGACAGTAAAGAACTTCATGGAGTTTTTATGTCATTCCACTAGAGACATGGCCACATCTGTTGCCAGTTTCAAAAATATATCTGCTGCAGACATCTGTACAGCTACCACCTGGAGTACTGTCACTAAACACTACAGTCTGGACATTGCTTCTCAAAAAAGGGCTGGCTTTGGCCTAGTTGTGCTTCAAGGCCTCCTTTCTTAGGCCTGTAGGTTCCAGCCACCCAAATTATGATCAGTACTGCCTGGTACTCGTTTCATAGTTGTTACTTGATGAAAGAGAGAGCCTCGAAAAAGAAAACAGTTACATACTTATGCAACAGTAGATTGTCGAGAAAATCTCTTTCATCAGGTCATGCCATCCCATGATCCCACCCTCCTTCCCCTACAGGGGCCTGAGACTATAATCAGTGATGTCTACTTCTCCATGATGGGCTACCTATGGTTGTATGCCTAACCTAGTTGGCAGAGCCCCAGGTTCTCTCCTGGTTCCCTACAGAAAGGTCCTCTGGGCATGGTCTCTGGCAGGGAACTGAGAGGAAAGGGTCCACCATGTTTATGTAGCAGCCACATCTGACATCATCATGGACAGTCCCTGGTGGACTGCTTGCAAAAGTTTCTGTGTGGTTCTAACACCTGGTGGCTTATAGTTCCATAGGTGTGGCCTGATGAAAGAGATTCTCTCAAAGATCACTGTTACGGTAAGTATGTAACTGTCCTTTGTTGCTGTCAGTGTTAAAGAGCAGCTGACATCATTTCTGTACCTGAATTCTTTGTTTTCCCCAGCTCCAGGACCCTTTCAATAGCCAAATCACTGATTTAAAAGTAAAAAGGTTTTAATATCATTTTTACTGACTGCTCCTGAACACGCAGCTCACATTTACCCATTGTGCTGTTGCCCACGGAGAGGCCTGTAAATAACATCAGATCAGGAAACTTGACTGGTGCTGCAGTCTGGCACATCTGTGTGAGTCAGTTGCTGATTCAAGCTGCAGCACCTTATTCTGCTCAGATCTAAGCAGCAAGAGTAGCCCAAACTTGATTGCAACACTACACGTCTTGTAAAATATATTTTTCCCTGGTGTCCTGTTTAATGGGAGGGCTTTAAGCCCGAGGTTCAGTGGGCTGATCAACAACGTCACTCCTCCATCGACCTCAAAAACTGTCACTTATCCTCGACTCTCCAAGGATTCATTTTCATTGTGGTCAGTGGCGCCTCCTCCACAGCTGCTGTCTTGATTTGGGGCAATTATGACCGCCAGTTCTCTTTGTCTCCTACGAGCACTCTCGTAGCTCCTCACCCCATGCTTGCCTTTGTTTTGCTTTTCAATCGTCATCTCAGTTCATTTCGCCTCGCTTGCCCTGCCTTCCCCATTTAATTTTATTTCCTCGCTCAACATTTCCTCCTAGTCTGTCTACCTCTCATTCCTGCTCAATCCTCGCCTCCCCGGAATCCATTCCTGTTTCCCTTACCATGCCTTCCCTATCCCAGTCGCCGTACCGCAGACATCGCATCTGGGATGGCGGCTCATGCCACATGCAGCACTTCTAACCTCCTGTATTTTACCCCTGCTTTTGCACGGCTTCTATCCTGACTTGTTTGGCTGGTTGGCCCGGCTTCTACAATTCCCTCGTTCGGGAGTCATTTCCTGGTTTCGGCTGCTGCCTACATGCGCGATGTCTCCGCTGCTCCTTTCTCCGATTCCATCGTTTGTCACAGGTGCTGCTGTGTGAATGATTGGTCTTTTATCGTTTGGTCCAGTCATTTTAATTTCTCTGTTTTCATTGCTTGGGTCCTTTCTTTGACGTGTATTCCGTCATTTTGGAATCTTTACCCTCCTATCTGATGTGCTTGGTCTTAGCTTAGTTCCGTTTTGCAGTTCATTTCTGGTGTTCTGATTCCGTGGTGGCGGTGGGGGTCACATTTCTCTGCTCAGTCAACGATTCTGGTTTTGCAAGTCATTACCTCTCTCTCTCTCTACTGCATTTTCGGATGCTTTCATTTTTGGGTTTCCACTGCGGGGGGGGGGGTGGCGTGTCTTTCACGCTATCTGCTCTGCTGTTTTCTCTGATTCTTCCTCTTTCTTATCTCTGTCTCCTTTCATGGTCTCAACTGACAGTTCAGATTACTGGGGTTATTGGTTTCCTGTACTACTACGTCCATCAGGTCCTCATCTTTGTGGACCATCCTTGTTTTGCCTCCGGTGCGTTTGCCCTAGCCGTTGCCTACCTCAGTCCGGTAGCCTGTGTCTGCCCCTGTTCTTCATGGGCTCCGGTCCTCCGGTCACTCCTGCGCGACTTACCTCGGAACCCAGCCTAGTCCAATTCGATTTACCCTGCCTTTGAAGGATTCTCCTGAGCACTTTGGTGCCATTTCACCTCGGTTTAGGCCTTCTGGTCTGCCCCCTCACCTAGCCCTGGCAGGTGCATTTCTTCGGGGTTTCCCTATCCTACCGCGTAATGCAATTCACTCAACCTGTCTGCCTCGGATGACTACTCAGCATACATCAGCAGACTCTATCTGGCCTGCTCTCGATGTTATTGGGGTTCCTGCCTCTACCAGCCCTCTTGGCTTCTGTTCATCCATACCGTCATCTCATATTGCTTCATCTATGGTCAGATCAGTCAGAGTCTAATCACTTAATCGAACATGCCTCTTCTATCTCAGTGTATGCTCGCTTGCATCATTCAATCAAGCCTGTCTACATTATCATTTGTCTCTGATCGGCACATCTGGTATCTCCTCGTGAGCACATCTGGATACCCCTCGCTCCTCTGTCTCATACATGGATTTACTCCATCCCAGCTTTTCTCCTCTGACCTACTATCTCTTATCGACCACTCTAGCGTATCCTCCTTGGGTCCCTACTACAGTATATTCCTCATTTTGTCTATGCTTATTATGAGTTTTCTGATGCTTCCTCATTGAACCGCTGCTCTCCTGCAGTTTCCCCATCTGTGTTCTCCCGCTCTGCCATCCACATCAATCGGCTGTCTCTGGCTGACTCCGTCTGGCCCACAATCGATACCACTCTTGGGCATATCCGTCTTGAATCACATGCCACCTCATCGACCTGCAGCCCTCCTGCCACATGTATCGGGTCCATGCCTCCAGTTGTTATTTACTCCTCTTTACCTCATGTCCATCTATTTACATTGCTTACTCGAGCATTCCTCCCAATGCCTCCTCTGCCATACCTCCACTCAAGGCTTCACTACACCACCTTATTGCTCGACCCGAGTATACTCTCCTTCATTGAACTGCTGCTCTCCTGCAGTTATTTTCATCATCTATCTTCTCACCTGTCTGGGTTCCTACCATCTAGTTCCAAGCATGCCTTATTGGCCTCGAGTCTACTCACTCACATCGATCATTGAGCATGCCTCTCATTAAGTCTCATGTTACATAGATACATAGATACATAGACAGTGTCGGCAGATAAGGCCTATGGCCCACCCAGTCTGCCCATTTGAGCTTGTAAGTTCAGTTTGTTTTCCTGAAGTCTGTTGCCCCTACCCCTGACCTCCAGAATTCCTTTATGTCTATCCCATGCATTCTTAAATCCGTGATTGTTTCAGCCCCCACCACTTCCTCTGGCAGGGTGTTCCACTTGTCCACCACCCGTTCTGTGAAGAAATTCTTTCTCATGTTTCCTCTGAATCGTCCTCCCTCCAACTTCATCCCATGCCCTCTAGTTCTGGAACATCTTATTCGCTTAAAAATAGTGTTTTCCTGCACCCTGTTCCTCCCTGTAAGATACTTGTATGTCTCTATCATATCCCCTCTCTCCTCCTCTCCTCCAGGAGTACATGTTCAGTTCCTTCAACCTGTCTTCATAGGACTTGTGATGCAATCCATGCACCATCTTTGTTGCCCTCCTCTGAACCTTCTCTACCCTTGTCTATGTCCTTACGTAGGTATGGTCTCCGGAACTGCACACTGTACTCCAGGTGGGGCCTACTAGTGTCTTGGTATAGCGAATATGACCTCCTTATCCTGCTGGTGATGCTCTACCTATACATCCCAGCATCCTATTTGCTTTACCTGCTGCCTTGTCACACTGTTTCTACCTTGAGGTCATCAGAGATGATAACCCCAAGATCCCTTTCCTGCTTGGTGCATGCTATATCCTCACCCCAACTGATATATTGTGCCAGGGTTTTGTGCCCCATATGCATTATCTTGCACTTCTTGCATTGAATTTCAACTGCCAAACCCCTGACCATTCTTCAAGTTTCTGCAGGTCGCTTCATTCTGTCTACACCTCTGGTGTGCTCTACTGTGTTACAGAGCTTTGTGTCATCAGCAACAGTGAAATTTTGCCTTCTAGGTCCTGCGAATGTCACTGATGAAGATGTTGAATAGGACCGTCCCAGCACTGATCCCTGTGGTACCCCACTGGTCACTCTTCCCTCTGTGGAATGACAGCCATTTACCACCACCCTCTGTGTCCTGCCACCCAGCCAGTTACCTACCCACCCACACTACTGTCCTGCCCACACCCATATTCCCCATGTTACCTCATTGACCTGCTGGCTCCTCAGTGGTCGTTATCATCCGTCTTCATCATCCTCAATCTTCTCATGTCGGACTGCTGCACTCCTGCGGCACTCTTAATCTGTCTTCATCGTCCTTAGTCTTCTCATGGGTGCATATGCCGATCACACCTCCTATGCCGCCTCCTCGATCCATGGCCTCCTACCCTGTGTCTGATCCCTGACTCCAGTACTCATTACCCATTTCATATTGCATCGAGCCTCCCTTCCTGGATACATTCCGTCATCTGTTGTTCTGGATTTACCTCAGTCATGGCTTATCTCCTTCTCATCCAATTTGCTCACTTTCCACAACATCTCGCCTCAACCTGCTTGTCTCTTTCCATCACTCCATCGACATGCCTTGGCTGCCTCCTTCTAGCCTACGGTGTCAGTCGCCTTGATTCAACTCTGTCTCCATTCCTAGCTGTGCCTTTCTGCCAGTTGCCCTTGCTAGAGAGGCTGGCCAGATGCTGTCCAGTATCATTCATGTTCCCTTCCAATCCATCCCGAATCTGCCTAATTTCGGGAGCCTATTTGATCTCATCACTCTATTCATTCCTGGCTCTATCTCCTTGGGCAGCCTACTTGGTCGTGTAGCTGACCCCATCTGACCTTCCATCAGTCGGGCCTGCTTTCCTCCTCCTCCTGCTTCCCTCCCACCCTTGCAGGGCCTTCCTCCTTCACGGAGCCTACTCACTCCATGTAGTCCATCATCGATCTCTTCGTCCGTGATCCTTCCTATCCTTCCGCGCTCAGCTCCGCGGTGCCTGGCCTCGACCCATTCATATCATTCAATCCCTCTCTAGGCATGCCTTTTATGGTTTGCTGTCCAGTCTATGCCATTCCCTTGCTCCATCCGGCCATACCTCTCCTGACTCGTGTACCGCCTAATCCGACTTTCTCCCATGCAGTTCTCCCATACTGGTCAGGTCCTATGCTACCCTATCGCCCTCCGTATCGTCCTTTGTCCATCTTATACACCTTCCTCAGTCTAGCACTATTCTCATCTTGACAGTCATGGGTTCTACCTCTTTTGGCTTCCCTGCTCCTCGTATTTTCGTCCATTTGCTCTCCCCTCAATAGCCATCCTGTGCTTGCCCTCTGGATTGCTGATCCTTTGTTCCTGATGCACCTTCATGGCCTTGGTGTCCATCTCCTTTCGAGAGCATCTTCATTCATATCGCTCCATAGAGCTTGATGCCTTCATTAAATTTCTTTTCCTGCTCCTTCCATCTCCTATTCTTCCAGTTCTGTACCAATTCTTCAGGATTCAGCCATCATGGCTTCCCTCCGCCCTTCGATTCACTCGTCACCATTTTTCGTCCAGTTTTGCTCATTCCTCATTGTTCCGCATCCAGTTTTGATCCTTGATCAATCACTTCCCTTGAGTTGCCTCTGGTTCTGGGTCTTCCTTCTCGACCTCGGAATCTACCTCCTTTCAAGGTGCCTGATTCCCTTCCTTTCTTCGTGCTAGTCCATTTTCAGTTCTTTCCTGTATCCTCCTCTCCCAGTTCAGTCTCGGATTTCCAGGCTTCCCTCCGCTTTTGGTATGCTCTCGACATCCTTTTTAGGCGTACTTACCGTAATTCCTATGACACCTATCAGTCCTAGCCATCCTGTCGCACGTATCGAGTTTACAACTACAGGCTATTTCGAATTCATAATCCAGTTATCATTTACTCAGCATTACCTTAAATCTTATCTGTTTACATTGCTTACTCTAACATTCCTACCATTCAATCCCGTACTACCTCATTGACTACAACATCAAGGTTTAATCGTTCAGGGTCTAATCGTTTACATCATATTATCAAGCATGCCTCTTCAGCCTCAGTGCCTGCTCACTTGCATCGCACAATCAAGCACATCACTCCATAAAACCAGTCTGTAGCATCATTTGTCTCCCTTTGGCTAATCTGGATTATCCTCATGAGCTCACATAAACACCCATTGCTGCTCTGACTCATACATGGATTTACTCCCATCCTTGCTCCCTGATCTACTATCTCTCATCCACTACTCAAGCATACCCTACCTAAGTCTAGCAAGGTTTATTTGGTTTCATAGTTCCCTTGAGCATTCCATCATTGACTCCAATGCTACTCAACCACCAGGATATCAGGATGTAATTGTTCACATCACATAATCATGCCTCATTGACCTCAATATCTACTTCCTCGCCTCAATCAATCAATCATACCTATTATCAGATCTTAGGCTACCTCATCGACCTGCCTACCTCCTGCGGCGATCATCACCATCTGTATTCAGTTTGCCTCGCGTTCACATTCGATCAGTGTGCAACCTCATGTTCTATCTTTGATCTGTGCTTTCTTTTAAGGATCTTCCATATTCCATTATCATACTCAATACTCATATCCCGTAGTTACCGAACCCTTTCTTTAAAAATATACATCCTCAATTCAAACGTCGTCAGCCTGGAGGGAAGGTGACCTAGGCCTTGAATCCCCAGAGGTTTCTTCCTCAAAAAGGGTTTTTTTCCTCTCCTCTCCTCCGTGCCAATGGTAATAATATTAGTTAGAGTTAGTGATTTCTTCTCATTAGGTCCTGCTGTTGGATGGAGGTGGATGGTGGCCCAGCTTTCCCCTCTCTCATTAGGAAGTTAGCCCTTCTCATATAATTTATTCATCATCCTCGCCTCCTCTAAACATGACATCTTTGGGTATTCTTTTTGGGCTTCTTCCTAACCTACCTTCAGCCGACTCATTCATTTCCGGCACCTGTAGGGGGGGAACCCTCCCTAGGGTTCCTTGCGTCGTACCCATACAGGAGGTATATCCCACGGATGGAGAGGCGGAAAGCCACACAATAAATTTCAAGTTACACAAGCATTATCATATCATATCCAGTTGCGTAAGCACATTGAATGGGAGGGCTTTAAGCCTGAGGTTCAATGGGCAGAGCAACAACGTCACTCCCCCATCGACCTCAAAAACCATCACTTATCCTTGACTCTCCAAGGATTCGCTTTCATTGCCCACTATCCTCCCCTCCTCCTCCAACAGCACGTCCCTCTTACCCGTGGGCTTCTTCCTAACCTATCTTCAGCCGACTCATTCATTTCCGGCTCTTGTAGGGGGGGAACCCTCCCTAGGGTTCCTTGTGTCGTACCCCTACAAGAGGTATATCCCACGGATAGAGAGGCGGAAAGCCACATAATAAATTTCAAGTTACACAAGCATTATTATATCATATCCAGTTGCGTAAGCACATTGAACCTTAATATATAGGAGATCAAGACGGAGGGGATACACTGGACACTGGGGATATGTTGTATTCTATATCGGGCAGGTGATTGGGTGGGGGAAGGGACCACTGGATACCAGGGAAACTTGTATTCTGTATTGGGTGGGTGATCAGGTTGGGGGGGGGACCACTGGACACCAGGGAAACCTGTATTCTATATCGGGCAGGTGATCGGTTGGGGGGAGTGATCACTAGACATCAGAAAAAATATTTATTTTACAACGGTGGGCATCGGGTGGGGAGGGACCAGTTTATTTACCATTTCTGTAAAAGAGACTAAGCCTAATTTTATTATTTGTAATGCGCTATGACCTATATATTTACAGTGCCCTACACAGCTGTGCAAGGTGATAACTGTAAATGTTAATAAGCACATACAAGCGCAACATGGCTGACTAACCACTGGTCAAAGATAATATACTGATGGAATTGCACACAGCACATTGCAAATACTAAAATTAGTCTTAATCTGCTTTACAGAATTGATAAATAAATTTAGTATCACATTGGGTTCATTGCGTGCTCCCCAGGAGAACTCTGTTAGTGCTGTAAAGGCTGCCAGTTCCTGCTGACACACTGATTTCCCCACTTGATGTCAGTGCATTTTCAGCTCGGGAGAAGCAGCACTAATACGGAGTGAGAGCAGGCATCACCATGGCGGGAATAAAACTAGAGTGTCAAAATAGGTCTAAAACAAATCGGCAGACTAGAAGGACCTAGTGGTCTCCTTCTGCCATCAACTTTTATGTTTCTAAGTGAAAGTAGTCTATTTGGTGATGCTGTGTTGTGGTTTCAAAATGATTAGAGTAAACATCAGCAGAGATGTTTGTTCTCCTTTTATTTATGAGAGAGCCGGAGCCCGAGTTTCAATGTGATGGAATAGCTCCTCCCACATTCCAAATAACCGCCTCTCCCAGCAGCTCTCACCTAGCGTGTTTTGAACCACAATTGTTTCATAGCAGTCTGGGCTCCCTGCGTGGCTCATGTGAATCAGCCTCCTTGCCTTTTTGCCTGCTTCCTAGCTGCAGTTTCTTCTCTCTCTCTCTCTCTGCATCTCTCTCAGTACTCCATTTTGTTTTTCCCTGTTTTCCCCTCACTCTCATTTTATTTCTTGTTTGCTCTTTTGTATCCCCCCCCCCCCCCACTGGTTCCTCTTGCTGCTGTTTTGCATCTCCTGCCTACTGTTCTTTCTTTCGTCTCCCTTTCCACCCCACCCCCACCCCTCACCATTACTGCTCTTCTTGGTGTTGTGTTTCCTTCCCTCCCTGTCCATTCTCCTCCTCACTCCTGCCTTTTTGTTCTGTAGTTCTGCTTCCCGTTTGTTCTGTCCTTCTGCTTCTTCATCTCTGTCCCATTTTGTTTCTTTTGGGCATTTCTTCTAACTAGTTTTTGGAGTCGCCACTCTGTCTCTGCACCAGCGCTTCTGGGTGGTGTGATGTCATCCCAGCACTTGCCTAAAGCTATACCCACGGAATACATAATGTATCTGTATGTGGTGATTCTCGCTCACACTTGCAAGATGCTACTACATGGTGAGCACTATACAAGGCAGAAAGACATCCATAACATACGACTTGTTTTCTGTATTGATCTATTTTCTTACCTTTTTTACGTAACGTCACTTGTAACAATCACAGCTTGGTTTGAATGCCATACCTGTTCAGTTCAATTTGTTCACATGGTACTACCTGGATGTCTCCAAGTTGCATATTTAAAATCATTTCGTTCACATAGTCCTGAGTTATTTGGTACTCATTTACAATATAATCTGACAGTACGTTCATTTAAATGTTCTTCTGCTACATGTTTTGATAACT
This sequence comes from Neoceratodus forsteri, assembly GCA_016271365.2. NCBI lineage: Eukaryota > Metazoa > Chordata > Ceratodontiformes > Ceratodontidae > Neoceratodus > Neoceratodus forsteri. The sequence goes on along the minus strand of CM028129.1, from coordinate 1,231,962,393 downwards.
CAAGCACAACCGTGATCTCTAGCATTGTGCTCGTCTCTTCTCATTACCCAACCAATTTGTCCTCTTAGCACTTCCATTTGCTGTGTGTTCAGTTTGTGTACCTTGTATCTCATCTAACTGTATGTTTTGTCCTCCTTCTTTCTGTTCTCCAGCCTTCTTCCTGCTACTCCCTTTTCCTCCTGCTTGTTACTTCTGCTTCCACTTCTTTCCTGTGAGAGGAAATGTCCACTCAAAACCCACTGCCAGTCTATACCTGGTCTTGGTATAGCACTGAGACATCTATATTCAAAACTGGAGCTATTAGAAGCCATAAGTATATATAAATGTAATGGAAGGCCCTACGTGCTCCCGCATACTACGCCATTCTCGGACAGCCGCTGGTGGTTGTGGGTGTGCTGCTGGGCTACTGTTGGTAAAATGTCGGTGGAGAGGGAGGCAGGATCAACCAGATATATTTTAAAATACTAAACATCACATGGTAAAAAAGTTGTACTTTTTAAAACTCCTAATTTGTCCCCTGCCTCACACTGAGGTGGGGTCTGTTTTAAGTGGATGTTTCCCTTTAAAGCAGCATCAGCTGCTTTTTCATTGCTCAGCCTACACCAACAGTCTGACAGCCTCCATTCCTAACTCTACCTTGTGAGGTATTGCAGTGCAGATAGGCTTGCCCTGTCTACCATGGATGGGAGCTTGTTTTGTTCAGTTGTGACTTATATCATCAGTCCAACAGCCTCCGTCCCTAACTCTACCTTGAGATATTAAAGTGCAGGTAGGCTTGCCAGTCCACAGGAGATGGAAGCCTGTTTCATCTAATTGCATTCTCTACCAGCAGTCAAACAGTCTCCATCCCTAACTCTACCTTGTAAGGTATCGAGTGAAGGTGGGCTTGCCCTGTCTGCTGGTGATGGGAGTCTGTTTCATCTAGTTACAGCCTATACCAGCAAATCCAACAGTCTCCATCCCTAAATCATGCTTCTGGTGCATTTGAGTAAAGCTAGGCTCACCATTTGTACTGGGATGGGAGTCTGTTGCATCCAGTTACCATCCACTTCTACCTTATTCTCAGTTCCGTAGGTCCTACTGGACGAGATTTGGGTTCAGTCTCTCCAGTTGGAAGTGAGAACCCTCTCTTCAGTCAGCGATGCCTCTCCCATACCTGGGCCTTTCATTCAGTTCAATTCCTGGGCCTCACTGTTTGGGGTTGTTCCCTGGGCTCTCAACCACTCTGCCGCACGTACTGGCATCAGGACATCTTCTGCATCTACTGATACTATGTCTCCATCACCCAAAGAAGGTGCTGCAAGATCTTCTCAGATTTATTCCTCCACTCTCCCAACCTGTAGGCAGGCTTCCACATCATTCTACTCCATTCAGGACTGAACTGTTCCCTATCTCGTGGCCGAACTACATGTACTGGGTATCTAGAATTCGGCTTCTGCCTGCATCCAGGACTTGTTTGCTTTATCCTAGCTTCTCATCCTCATCCTGTTCATGATCTTGGACTCAGCCAGCCTGTTTGGCAACAGGAATTTTCTCCATTGTCTGACAATTAGAACTTCATGACTCCTCTTGTCTCTTCAGTTTCCAACCTGATTTCCATATGTTCACAATTGTAGCTTGCTTCCCAGCTTCAGCCTATTCCAGGCTCCAAATATTTGGCTCCTTCTGCTCTTGCATCAATTAGCAGTGATCTGGATATTCCTACTCCGCTGGGTAAAGCAGTAGTGAGAAATTGTCCAGCTGTCCATCTGCCATCTGCCTCAGAGCCATCGCTGCTCCTTCCCTTAGACATCAGATTCGTCTCCTGCGATGTTGTTTCAGCGATATTGCCACCTGCAGCTCCTGGACTCCTGGAAGTCTTTGACTATGTCAACCTTCAGCCTAGCATTCAGCCTATACTGCAACAGGATCTGTTCCAAATTCCTTCAAGCCACAAGACATGGGCCTCCCATCTATTGTGCTGCATTTTCCTTTGGATTTCACATGGACCCCACCGTCATCTAAGCACTTCCCTCCTCTGCCTTCCACTATCATACTCTTCAGTTTGCTGTGCAGGAACTTGCTGTCATTCATCTGCTGTTCTGGAATGATCTTCAAATAGGATTATGGATGCTTTGGCCCTGGCTCCCGGCTCTCAAATGCCACTATCACGGACACACTGCGGCTATTCCCTATTCATCTGTCTCTCTGGCACCTCTATGGCATGTCTTGGACGGACCATTATTGTCTTGCAGTACATCTTCCATTTGGCTCCTGCAGCAGCATATGGCTTTGTTATGTTTGCTGCCATGCTTTTGGGGCATTATGTAGACTTGTCACCATCCACCATCCAGCAGTTATTCATCTGTTCAATTACTTTCTCCTGACTGATCTGCCAGATTCTCCTCCCATGGCTGGTATTACTGCTCCTATCCAGCTATTCCAAGAACTATCAGTTCCTCTGTCCGAAGAAACCTAAATCCAGCGATATCCCTGGAAGTCCTTGGCTACTTATTGGATTCAGACTGTATGGAAGCTGATTACCCCCCGATCAACTCCACAGGATCCAGCATTAGTGAAGTCCTCTTCAAAGCAATCCTCTTGCATGAAACGTCAACTTATCTCCTTCCTGGGACACTTCAACTTCACAATGATAATAATTCTCCAAGGTCAGTCCTTCATTTCCTACCTATTGGCACTGACAGCATCGGTTTCCAAATTGTACCATCATATCTAAATTTAGGCTGCTGTAAATCAAATCTAGCTACATGGTCCCATTTCTGCTTTCCTGGAATGGCTGTTCAGTGTTCTTCAAAGACCATTTTTCCATTTTGCATCTTAGACAATGCACTAAAGCATCTCCAACACATGGATATTTTGTTATCTTTGAGCAGTCCCAGATTATTGCTTCCTGACCACTGGACATTACAATACTTCATAAATTCATCTACATCTCCTTTGCAAGAGTTACCCATTCGTGCCAGTCACCTTCCTTTAGGTCATCACCGGTCTCTTCAGACAGTATTCATCCTTCCTGGTAATCAACCCACAGTGAATATCATCAACAAGACAGGTCCTTGTCCTATTCCATAATGCCAGGCATGTGGAAACTACTTGGTTATCTCTTCACGCTGCTATGGTTCCATTCCAGGTTACACAACTGACGTAGCTAATGCATTATCTCGTTTCCGATGTCAGACCTCCATTGCCTCTGTCCTTCAGCAGACTCAGTCATGACTCCTCCTTTTCCATTTACTAATCTCTTAATGTGTTAGAATTTAATCACCAGCAAGTCAATCACATGGGCAGGAACACTTTAGCTCCTGCCACCCAAGCTACTTATACTACATCAAAAGCGTTTCTCATTCTGTGCACTGCAGTCCTCCCTAAATACTTCTGCTCACACAGAACATGTACTAGCATTTCTAACCTTGCCATCAAACCTGGAAACTATCATATGGAACAATTAAGTTATACCTATCAGGTATCTAATTATTTTCCTCACATCCTACTCCATCCTCGCATTCATTGTTTTTCAATCCTTCAGTTACACTTTTTCTACTGGGTGTACAAAGAGCTTTAATTGCTTAAACTCTTTGTCTCCTTATAGATGGCTCTATAATAAAAAACATAAGAAGATTTACTGAACTTGGATCCAGTTGATTCTACCTTGATCATCATGGTTTCTTCCACTGTTTTGTCTAGCCTTCTTTAGATTCCTGCACCTTGGAGAATTCGCTATCTTCCTTCTCTGCCAACTTCCTTAAAATCCCCAATTACAGAAAAAGGCTGTTCATTATATCCTGCCACTACCTTCTTCAAAGACTGTCAGTTTACATAAAGGAGTTCATAATCTATTTTCTGTCCTGTAATTACTGGAGTCAGTAGATCACCTTAATAACTTATGCTTTTTCTCATGCTTGGATCCATCACGTCCTCTTTTTACCTCCAAATACGATCATCTATGACCACAAATGGTTCCTGGATCATGTCTGAGCTTTTCTTCAACAACTCAGACTTAATCCATACTCATTAGCAAGACATTCATCCAGAATGGAGCAGCTTTTTCAGCCTCAAGAAATAATATTCCTGCACACATCATCAAGAGACTCGGAAGATCAACTTCATCAGACTTTGAATCTTGCATCCTAAACCAGAACCAGAAATCAGTAAAAGCATTTAGGGTCATCTCCTCTTAGTTTACCCAGAGGACAGGCAGGTCAGTAGGTATAGGTCCTCAGAGGTTTCCTCCACAGGATTTTTCCTCTCCTGCGTGCTACTGGTCACATTCTCCATGAGTTGGAGGAGGTAATCTTTTTGGGCTTTTTATTCCCTACACACTACCCAGCTTGTCTACCAAGGGTGGGAACAGAGAAAGGCCAAAGTTTTACAGTATACATAAGCACTACTCTATTCACCAAACATTGAAATGGGAGGGCTAAAGCCCTAGGTTCAGTGTGGGGGAATAGCTCCTCTCACATTCCAAATAAAAGACTGCCTCTCCCAGCAGCTCTCGCTTAGCATGTTTAGAAACACCCATCATCCTGCCCTTCCTCCTCTTCCTCTGGCACTCTGCTCACCCTTGGTGCTGAGTCTTCTGTTCCCTACACACAACCCAGCTTGTCTGCCAAAGGTGGTAATAGAGAAAGGCCAAAGTTTTGCAGTATACACAAGCACTGCTCTATTCAAACATTGAAGTATGGAAATGGGGATCCCCCAGCATTCCATCTTGGGACCCTGCCTTTTTACCATCTTTCTCAATTCTTTATCCCAGGTATGTAGAGCAACAGAAATGTTGATGTACGCAGATGATACAGTATTTTTTGAAGGGTACTGATACAGCTTTTTACAAACTACTATACAGCAAGATTTTAATTGTCTGCAGTGCTGGTTTTTACAGTATAAGCTGCCTTTGAATGCTTTTAAGACTAAACGTATGTAGTTTCATGGTCATAGGGAAAGGGTGTTTGACAATTTCACATTTGATATTTTGATGCTTGACCATGTATTGACTGAATAAGATAGCAGTATTAAAGGTATGGGTCTCACCCTGGACAGCGCAATAGATGGAGAGAGATTAAATTTGTACGAAAAAGGCTTGGTGTAATTTATGGAGTTAATTCTGTTCTAATCATTAAATCTAAGAGACTGCTGGCACAACGTTTCCTAGTACTGGTGACTGATTATGGCCTGGGCACCTGTTCTACTGAGCCACTCAGAACATTGTCCAGCTTGGGTATAATAGTGTTATGCATTTTTTTCTCAGTTCAGTGTCAGAGTACATCACTGTGATTTGCTTGCAATTTTAAAGTATTTTTTCTCTGGCAGTTGTTGCATTTACTTTTCCTGCATATTTATGTATAAAATTGTCAAAGGTCTTGCTCCTTCAGTTGACCAAATTGTTTTCTATTAAGTCAGACTGTTTAACTAGATCTCAGTTTAAATTTCAGGTCCCATTTATAAGGACTGTCAAAGGACAAACATCTTTTTGTGTATAGAGCAGCCAGTGGCTATAATTTCATATATCAGTCTTTGTTTAACTGTACATCCTTTTCTGGTTTTAAAACTGAGTTAAAGCAGTTCTTATTATGACAAAAGCTTGTGTAACTGTTTTTTGTAAATATGTTTTATAGTGCATACTGAGGGGTTGTTCTGCATGGATTTCCATGCTAGCTGAAAACTTGTTGTACCACAGTTCAAAAGTCATGGAACACTGTTGTACCATTCTGTGATACAACAACATTCCAGTTAATCAGAAATCCTCACAGCAGCTGGTGTTTTACACAGTGCTACCATGCGTATAACAATCAGCTACCACGGAGCATTGTGAAATCACTTTTGCTTGAAAAAAACAAACTACACACTAAAATATATTGATTGGGCAACCACATGCTCAAGCAGCCTGTGCTGCTGCCTTGGGCTTCAGATTACATCAAACCTGTCAAGCTTTGCTCTCTGATGTAATCAGAACCCCTCTGTGGTAGCACAGATAGTTGTGCATGGTTGCCAACCAGATTTTTTTTTCTTTCTTCTTTTTCCCCCTCAGTTGGCCATGCTTCAGTCCACCATCCCCACCACCACACCCCATCCCCCGGGACTTACCTGCAGCCACTGGAGTGCTCCCTCAATTGCCTCTCAGGGCAGAGCTGTTGAGTAGCACTCCCAGCATGACTCCCCAAATGGTGCCACATTGAGGTCTCATTGTACAGTGCCTCAGACAGCTGCATGGGGCTCGGTGGAGGAGGAGGTGGACGGCATCTGTGCCAGCCGGGACTTTGTCCCCATAAGTGGGAGGTGTTGCATGCAATGACATGAGGCACGAATGCACTGACATCTGGCACACCTCCTGACCTCTGTAAGTCTTAGGTGCATCACCCCTGGCCTCTGCCAGGGGTCAGTCAAGTGCGAGTCTACCCTCCACCCGGAAGACAGCATTCTGTGGGACACTCTGTCCTCCTCTCCTGGCCGGCCCTCCAACTCCTTGGGTTTGGGAAAGAACCACGGGCATCAGCGTTACAAGCAGAAGCCCTACCACTGCGCCAGCGACCCAGCCACCCAACCAGAATTCTTTGTGTAGTTGTATATTATTTGTAACTTTGTCTCCATGTTTTCTGTCCTCATCAACCATGAAAATAAACACTTCTGCTGATTGGGTCAACCAGATTAATAAATGCACCAAATCAAAATGTGTTCTCTTCTTGCACTGTTAGGTTTTGTGAATTGTGAAGTGAAGCGAAGCACAGTGGAGTCTGACAATTCATGAGATGACACCCTTTCCCCCCCAAGAGACACTCTGTCTTAACGAGACATTTACATGTTTTATAAATCAATGACGTCAAGTTAACAGAAACAGAAATTGTATACTGGTTTGGTAATCAGCTGCTACTGTACATTAGTTCAATTTGAAAAAAGAAAACCTTACAAATCTCTCTTTTAAAAACAAACACAGTACTGATTTGTGTGTTTAAAATAATGTTCTCTCTCCAAAAATGCACATCAAGTATAAATATCTATAACTTGAACAATTTTGCCTTCTTTTGACTTTTGTATGGTTTGAAGTGATTATGGGGCCCAAACCCAGGGTGAAATAAAGGAGAACTTGTTTAACCAGGAAAGACACACTAGCGAAGCTTGAGTCGAGGTGTGACCTGGGAGCACAAGGAAGTCAAGTGACTTGCTCAAGGTCACACAGGATGCAAGTGGGTGGGATTCAAACCTGGTATCCAGGTTTGCAGCTCAGAGCTTTAAACCACTGCACTATACTGCAGGCACCCAGACCTAAACCTCATGGATAAGGGGAATTATACCATTTACATTCTGTTATTCTAGCAGAATTATTGAAGGCCTTTTCCTATTTTTCTTCATTACTACATTTCTAATGAAAACAAACCATAAAGTAAAGTCCTCAGTCTGAGAACTGTACAATAACTGCTATTTACATAGAACTGATATAATGTTTATGGAAAGCTTTTACATTTTTATGTCTTTTTATAACAATTTCTGCACTGTTAGAAATGCTGAACAATAAAATGTACTACTACCTTTTTATTAGGTAAATTTGATTATCTTGAAGTGGTTAGAACTCTAAATAGTATTTGTTATATAATTTAATCACATCCATTTAAATGTCTGGTTAAACAGATAAACTAAATATGGTTCTTGAACAAGTTTTTTTTTTTCTTTTAAAGGATGGCACATATGGTCTTGACTGTAGTGAGCGTTGTGACTGTAGCCATGCAGACGGGTGTGATCCTGTGACTGGATACTGCCGCTGCCTTGCAGGATGGACAGGTAAAGCCATCAGCTTACTATATCTGGTTAAAATAAGTGCACTGGCTGGCATTAACTTATTGGCCATGATTCAAAAAATAGATATGGCGTGTACAGTAACAGATACAATCTTGATAAGTTACATAGAAAGATAGAATCTGGTGGCAGAATGGCCCATCAAGTCTGCTCATAGTTTTTACCACTTTACCCCCCCCCCCACCTTAGTGCTGCAGTGGGTTATTTACCTCTACCCTCTCCACCCCACTTCCTCTCCTTTCTCTGTGCCTGCAAATGAGATTATGAGTCCCCTGGCCTTGTCCCATCCACGTTTAAACCCATTAATGGTCCCTGCCCCACAACCTCTGCTGGTAATCTGTTCCAAGGCTCTACCACCTCTACATGAGGAAAAACATCATCATGTCCTTCTTGAATTTACCTCCTATTAATCTTCACATGTGCCTCCTCATGACTTCATCTCTGTTGCTAGCAAACAGGTCCTCATTATTTACCCTATTTATACCCCTTATGAACTTATACATTTTATGATATCCCCCCATCTGGCTTCGAGTAAATATTTAGGCATTCAGCTGCCTTTAAAATATGCCTAGCTGGCTACACTGCAAACCTGGGAAAATGCATGTCTCTCACCACTGTTCCAAAACTTGTAGAATACCTCCCAAACAGGATACTTATCTGTGGCATAACCCTAATATCTTGATTGACAAAAAAACAGATTGGTGGCCTACCTGGGTGGAGAAAGGCATCCATATGATCGCCGATCTTACTACCCCGCAGTATAATACACTCATCTCCTTTTTTAGCAACCGTAGGTTAAAATGGGTTAACAACACACAAATTTCTGGCATTATTTACAAATTAGACCAGCTATTCAGACTTTTGAAAAAAACTGTCCCTCGCAATCCCTTGGTCATGGCTCTGTAAGCTCACATCCTCTCTTAGTTCTCAGGGGTGGACGGGTAGGATTTACACCACTATTCGAGACACCCACTCAGATATTTTATAATCAGGTAATGAAGGATGAAAATGGGAACTAGGAAACCTTATACAACCTGTACAATGGACAGAGGCAATCCACCTGGCACATTTGGTGTACAGGGGCATTAACAGTCACCTTATCCAACTTAAGATCCTTCATAGGTGGTATAAAACTCCCCTAGCCTTAAAGTCTATTGCCTTAATGTCTCACTCAGCTTGTTGGAGATGTTCACAGCCAGACGCAGGACCTCTCTACATACTCTGGACATGCTCTAAACTCACCACGTAATAGCAGAATGTCCTGACTGACTGCTCCAGAATCTTGGACACAGTAATCCCAAACTCTCCTGAGGTTAGCATTCTAGGCATTCCAACCCCCTTTCCGACCATTAGAGCACCTGCATTAGTGCGCTGGCACATCAGGATGCCAATTTTGGGATTCACACCCCCTTCCCGAGGTCTGCTCCCCTTGGAGTTAGAATATTAATAAAGGGGGGTGTGAGGGGTACAAAAACAGGAGTCAGCAAAATCCCAACTTTGCACTCTTATGACCGGGCACACTAACAGCGGCATTCTGAATGGGTGGAACCTTCCAACCCAACTTTTCATACTTTCTAAACTTTTGCAATGTTGGCTTCTTGCTGCCTTAATGGAGGCAAAAGACCTCTCCTAATGTTCTGGCACCACTCCTCCATTCCCTCACTGCTATTCTGACACTCAGCCCTTTCCAAATTAGCCCTTTTCAAATGATTATCCTTCACAGCCACAGAAAAGCTGGACATATTCCATAAAAAAATGGGACCCCTTTCTCACATCATATGTTTATTTGGTTCCTCCCAGTAACCTCACAACCTTAAATTTGATGTCTTTATCATCCTTAATAGGATATCCACATGGGTTGTACCCTACCCTGACACAATACCACACATTTCAATACTCCCTTCTGTTATATGAATCCTTCTCTCGTGACTATATGCAACTACACCAGCTAGTCCAGCTCACGCTTTGATCGCTTGGTACTGTCTCCAGTGATGGTTTTTTATGACTGTGGGTGGAGCCTACAGCCATATTGTTTTAGCTTGAAAAGGAGTTCCCGTGGAACACAGTTTTTAGTAGTTTTCGGTGTATCAACTCAAGTCAATTTATTTATAAAAAGTGCTTTTCAAATATCAAAGCACTTGTACATAAAATCCAAAACTACAATAAATATTAAAACCAAAAAACTGGCAGCAAATTCCATTAAACATCTGAAAAAGGCAGGCTAAACAGATGAGTTTTTAAGGCAGTTTGGAAAGTCTCGGTGGACAGGCACTCCCTAACCTGATGAGGTAGAGAGTTCCACAGGGTCGGTGCTATAAATGCAAAAGATTTTGCCCCTGAAGTCTTCATACAGGCCCTGGAATCCTCTAGCAATCTCTCATCAGTGGAACGAAGTGGGCAGGGGGGGCAGTAGGGACACAGGAGGTCTTGCGAATAATGTGGTCCCTACCCGTGTCGGGCCTTGTAGGTCAGCAAGCCGACCTTAAAGATGATCCTTCATTGTACTGGCAGTCAGTGCAGTTTGCGGAGCACAGGCATGACATGGCTTGATCTAGGTAAGCCCATCAACAGCCTGGCTGCCGTGTTCTGCACCAGCTGCAGATGGCAGATATCAACTCCTTCCATAACACTGCAAATCCCTATGCCAGTTAAAAAATACTCCCTTCTTTCTTTTTAGAATAATGGACACAGAATTTCAAGCTGCTTTTCTCTGAAAGCAAATGAGCACACCTTTCAAACAAATCTAAATATCTTAAAAAATATTCAAGGTGCACTAAAACAACCAGCGTGAAAGTTGTTCAGGGCAAAAAGACCTTTCACATGAGGGTAGTCACTAATCTGAATTCTTTATATTTTGTAAAATATGGTCTTCCAAATATTTTTTTTTCTCTGAGTGAACACAGTAGGAGTCATGACAAACAAATGTAAATATCTCAGAAAGTATACAAGTTACCAATATACAACTAACATGAAAGTTGTTCAGGACAAAATGACCTTTCAAATGAGGGTAGTCACTAATCTGAATTCATTAGATTTTTTTAAATATAGCCATCTGAAAGGTGAAAATTGTTAAGAAAAATGAAAATTCAGGTAATCAGATGACCATAGTTTAAAAAATATAATTAGTGCAGCTTAATGAATAGGCTCAATGGAAATGTATTTTTGTCCTGAACAACATTCATATGATGGTTTATGTGTAAAACGTGTACTTTTAGATATATTTACATTTGTTTGGTATAACTTCTAGGAAAAATGAAAATGTAGGTAATCAGATGGCCATAGTTTAAAAAAATATAATTAGTGCAACTTAATGAATAGGCTCATTTGAAATATATTTTTGTCCTAAACAATTTTAGTACTGTGTTTTTATCTGTAACTTGTAAACTTTTAGAGACATTTACATTTATTTAGCATAACTCCTATTGCACTTCTAAACAAGCCTCAGTTTTGCAAGTAACTACACCACTTAATTGAAATTCTAAACCAGACCACCTTGTTCATCTCTTGTCATGCCTAATTTAAAGTGGACATGAATTGATTACTTGTGTGCAACTGTTTGAAATGTCTTTATTTTCATAAATTACATTTTTACCTCTAAAGGACCCCTATTTAACTGTGTCTGAATAAAAGCGGAAGCTGTTATTTGTGTTTTGTATTGTTTTCTTTGTATGGACAATATTCTGTGCAGTTCCTTTCATGGAACCAAGAATTTGGAGTTTTGACTATGTCACTTCATGGTTTCAGAACCGTGGGCACTGTACTGATAAGTTCCTGCTAACATTTCTGAAACCATGAAGCCAAAGAAAAATGTGTTGCCGTATTGTTCCTTGTAACACAAGATCCACAGAAACAGATGATTTGATACCATTTATTGGACCAACTAACTCATTACAAAAGAACACAGGTGCTTTTAGCTTTTGGATTACATAGAATCATTTGTCAGAAAACATTGGCAGTTGTTTTAGAAGAACATGCTTTCTCAAAACCCAGATCATACAAAAAAAACTGCATTCAAAGAAACAACATACCTATATAAAGACAGCAAAAGTTTCATCAAAAGAAAACTATCCCACTGACTTGAAAGTTCACTCCCCGAGAAAAGCTATAAACCAACTGAAGCTTCATTTTAAAACCCTCTGTGTGTGTCTGTTCTAGTATTAGTAAATGATGATTAAAAACCACAAGAAAAAATAATAAGTAATAAATAATAGGGAGTAGAAATCTAGACTATATATGGAATACAAGCAGAATTTTACCTACTTATGTTTTTCAAAGTTTTCTTTCAGGTGTCAGTAGCTCTTTCAGCAATACATAGTAAATAAGTTAAAAGTCTTATACTTATGAAAATATCTATGTGTTAAGTAAAAAATAGGTTAGAAGACAACCTGCCCTAGTGTAAATTAAGCATTCACCAGCCATTTCACACAGTGGTGTCAATCGAATTTTACACAGTGTACTGGGCAGATACATTTTTCTTAAACTCTGTGTACAATAAATCCATATTACTCATGAATAATCAAACTTATACTGTCTTAAACATGATTTATCTGCAATTCTGTAACAAGTGACTAGTGTATGTGTATATTCAAAACCCAAACCTAGCACAGACCCCCTTGTAATTGAGATACTGGTATCCTAATATGTCCATGTATCAACATGTATCCATATGTACCTAATCTGCTATTATATTAAATAATATTTCTATAAATCTAAAACCAAAACAAAACACAACTGACAACTTCAGCTTTTATTTAGGCACAGTTAAATAGAGATCCTTTAGAGGTATGACTATAATTTATGAAAATAGAGACATTTCAAACACCTGCACATAAGTAATCAATTTCTGTCCCCTTTAACTCATTCAGACCCATTGTGTGTTTAGAACATTGAAGACAGAATTCCAAACTGCTTTTAGCTGAGGATCTTCCTAAAGCACTGTGCAAAATTCTTAGCAAATGTGCACACATTCCAAATAAATCTAAATATCTTTAAAACTATTCCAGTAGCACAAAAACAACCAGTCTGAAAGTTGTTTAGGACAAAAAGACCTTTCAAATGAGGGTAGTCACTAATCCGAATTCCTTATATTTTGTAAAATATGGTCATCTTATTACCTGTATTTCCATTTTTGTTTTTACAAAATTCACATTTCTGATGGCAATTAAAAAAAACTATAAAGAATTTAGATTAGTGACTACCCTCATTTGAAAAGCTTTTTTGTCCTGAACACAAAAATGTTAAATAATGCACTTGGGGCATAGAAATCCAGGGGCAGAGTACAAAATGGATGGAGTGGTATTGACAACATTATGAAAGTACACATTCAAAAAAACAACTTTTACACACAGTGTATTACTGTTTAACAATAGTATATGTCTATGGCTGTCACTGTACATCTGATTCAAACCCATAATCACGTTCCTCACTTGAAGCGAAAAGGGGTTGGGGTGGAGGCCATAACTGACTCCTTGTTTTTGTTTTAGGGATCAGTTTTTTTACAGCAAAAACCAGGGAAATTGGTCATTTCTAAAATATGCAGTCAAGCATGGGGACCACTTTTTTTCAGAGCATGCCACCACCGGCAGCTACCACTTCAAGACTGCTACGACCCCCACCTAATACAATCAGGGGGAAAACCTGAAGTAGTCTACCAGCACTGAGATCAATATGGTTAAAGCACATTTACCTGAAATTACTGCTTAGAAAAGAATGAGAAAGTGACTGTGATGATGAGCAAATCCCAGACCAGATCTCTAGTTTGTTAATAGTCTCCTCCTGAGTCTGATTTTTACGGCTGTGTGGGCCAAGCTCCACAGATGTTAAGCCATCATCAGATTTGTATAAGAGCACTGTGTAAACATGTAACTGGACCGCTGTCTGATGTTCTGCCACAGTGCTCCAGCATAGTTTCCAGTGTTTCTGTTTATGCAGCCCTTCCCCTCTGTGGGCCACATAAACATACCCACTTCCTGGTGCACTACTTTTCCTTGCCACAACTGTGGAAGTGACAGCCGCCATGTGCAACATGGTGGCGCTGACTTAAAGTGTGCATGCACGAGTATCGTGCATACGTATGTAACCTCCACGCAACCTTTGGCCAGCTGGCAGCCCCCTTAAAAGAACTACTGCCAACTACATGGCATACAATTTTCTGTTGATAGAACTACACTCATGGTACAGTACTCAATCATTGTAACATCCCTCATTATAACGAATTCCGGTTGTAACAAACTGGACGCATGGATCCCATTAACAGCTGCTTAATTCCTTTGTTTACCAATGGTGCGATTAGCGGTTGCGGTTACGCAGTTTTGTTTTATGTTTTTATCACATACTGTAGCTTGATTTGCTGTCAATGAATGTCATTAAGGCCATAGCATAGTGGGTGGTTGCTGTTCCAATTAGTGTTAAATGATGTTCCCTGATTGACTGCGTATGCCATTCATTCAATCAATCATTCAGTAAAATCCAGTGCTCACATTACCCCGTTCTCAGCTGCTTTCTGCCCTTTAATTCCACTCATGACTCTGTATACCATTCATGCAATCAATCAATCAAATTCTGTGCTCACATTCCCTTGTATTCCTCTGCCCTTCACTTCCACTCATGACAGCTGTTTCCAATAATCTGTCAATAATGTGCTTAAATTATACCGTCTAACTCTGAGGTGTTGTAAGCCTCACTGCAGTTTGTGTCTGTCCGTCAGGCAGCTTGGTTGTCTACAGTGGCTAAAGCATGGCTGAAAAAAAAAAAAGAAAGGCACTGGATTTTGAGCACAAGATCAAGATCCTTAATTGAATGAAAAAATGGTGAATCCACGTCCAAGGTGGCAGCCAAATATGGGCTGCCTACATCTACTGTGTTCGGCTTGTGAAAGCAGGAGGACATACTTAAGAACTTTGGCTTTCAGTGCTTGGACTATAGTACACTAAAATATATTTAAATTTCAGTGTGAATGTGAATAAACTGCTACGATGTGCTATGTTGTCCACACACTCTATTTATTTTGGGGAAATGGTACATTACTGTATTTTAGGCAATTTCTGTTATCACAAACCTTCGCTATAATGAACAAATTTTATGGATCCAGAGCCGTTCGTTATAATGAGTAGCACTGTACCACCCATAGTATTCGAGTGTATACCAGGCTCATTATCTAGAGGATGAGGAGTGGGGGTACATACTAAAATGGACCTTTTTATTTACAACCAGGTCCAGGGGAGAGGATGCTAGGCATATGCTAGTCCCAACTGCTGACGGGCCCTGCTAATGTTCACACTAGAAGCAACAAGCGGAATGTCCAAAGCAGTAACTGGGATTTTGCAGTATGGCTTTATTTACAGATGTTATTTAAAGCAAGGGTGGTCCCCCAAAGGTTTGTCATTGCAGTACAGGCACACTCTCTTTTGCAGGACACTTTGCTAAGCAGTACTGTTTTGCACAAAAACATCTCTATCTCTCTTCCAAAGTGTATATCTGTGGGATGTGCCACACACTTTAAAATCCTCCTTCTGCATAGTCTTTGCCCAGGGAATAGTGGTGCCCATCCACAAATCACTTAGCCCTGTCTGAAACTCCAGATGGCATTCCTCCCACGCTTTTCCCCGAACAGCCTCTGCCACTCCTTCAGGGTTACACCAAATGAGTCTCCAATCCCCAATGAACTGCTAAAGACTCCCAACTTTAACTTTAAATTCAGCACAGTTGTGGTGAAAGGGGTCCTGACCGGTGTGATCTAGTCTTATCTAGGGCACACACACCTCAGACAACTCACTCAGAGAACAGTCTCAAATTCTGTACTCACAGATTAGTTGTTCCTCCCAGTCATGGAAAGAATAAAAGGCACATTTCTTTCTCTGGTAGCTGTTGGATTCTACTTATTATTCTTCCTTAAGGCAGCTGTGACCTTCAGGAACTTCAGGAGATTGCCCCTTGGATCCACAAGTATTGCATTCCCCTCTCACTTCCCCTGGAGTGAAACTAAAGAGTCCTGCAGTCAAACTGAGGATTTTACCAAACTAGGGTGAGAAATACCAGGGCTCCCTTTAACAGAGTCCCAATGGCAGACATCCTGCCAATCTGACTGCTACACTTGAACTTACTGATGAACATTCTAAGCTCCCCGAGAGCAGCTGACTCTAAAATGGTTATGCTGCTGTGAGTTCTAAATGACATAATCATCCTTCTCTCAGGCTAGCTAAGTAAAAAATGATGTCATTATGTAGAAAGACCCTAATAAGCTCACCACCAGCTGCCTTTTCCTACCTGCCTAAGACTAGTACTAATGGGATTCTAGTAACCCGAGGGGACTGGGTTGTTACATGTAGTTATGTCAGCATTGCCAAGTTGCACAAGGCTGACTCCAGGGCAAACTGCACATGTGCAAGTATCACGCATGTGCAGTACTGTAATCGCTGCAGCATTACGGCTGACTCCAGTGCAGCAAGAGCACTGCATATTCTTTTCACTGCTCTTGCCACTCCTAAAAGCTCTCCACAGCCATATCGGCTCTGACCAGAGTTTGTTTACTACTGTATGCATCACCAGAATCCACAGAACATTGTTTTTTGCTGCCTCTATTTTTGGATACTCTTATCATATAATGTACCTTCTATGGTTTGTTGATCATACCTCTGATTGATTGTTCATTGTTCATTGTTGGTGTTGTCTATATTTTAAGAATGTTTTCAATAAAAAGGTGCACGTTAAAAAAAGATTTGCCCAACTGGCCCTACATCATTTTTGTGACCCTTCACTGCACTGACTTCAGCCTGTCAATGTCTTTCTCTGGTGAGGACTCCAAAACCAGGCACAGAACTCCAGGTGAGGGCTAAGTCCCGTAGAATAAATAATTACAACCTATGCAATAAAAAAGCCCCAAGTTGGAATACTATGCTTGCCTTATAACACAAAACACAAAGGGTTGGGTATACAGTTTTTTTGATTTGAAGTTGGAAAAGTTGTTTCTTTAACAAGTCTCTAATTTCCAAAACTTAAATACTTAAGAAGGGAAAGCAGAACGACTCCTGTTTTTGAATACCTTTGGTACATTTATGATGTTCTTCTGACTTGATGTCATTTGAGAACCATTTTTATTGTTTACAAAATAAAAAAATAAATCAGCCACCTACTAAGAAATATAATGCACTTGCTTCATGGTCCCCATCAATATCTGCAAGTTTTTGCAATTTATTTTTACTGAGTGATATAAGGGTTCCCTGACTTAATGTAGCACAATATCTTAAAATCTAAACAAGCATTTGTCAATACTGGCTGTTTGCTTGCTTGTATTTGCAGTCTACTTGTTGGGTATAGATAGCACAAAGGCAAAAATTAGCACGGAGAATAATGGCAGGGTAGGGGGTTATAACGAGAAGTTTACACACATATACCCTGAGGTGTAGGATGCAACATGAACCCCAAGAGCGAAACTTGAGGGGTTTATTAAGGGTGTGTGTAAAATTTGAGTTTTACACACCTACCCAGCCTTTATTTTACATAATTGCTTGCAAGTGTATTTTCACCACAGCAATTATATCAAATAAAACGACATTCCTGTTCAGCTGCGGTCCCGTCTGGCTTAAGTGCGATCCATGGCTGATGAGACATTGTGTTTTTGTTTCTGTTTTTCAGGCTCCTTTGCCCAGGCAGTCTTTTAATACTTTTAGGGAGCAAAGATGGCAGTCTGTTTTGTTTATTTAAAGGGATTTTACTTATCACCCAGAGTGAGTGGTGGTGCGGTGCTCAGCGCGACATCAAGTAAACGCCCTGCTAGCGCATGCGCAGAGCAAGGAAAACCCAGTATGTGTGTGCCATTATAACCAGCTGGTTATAATGGCAAATTATAACTGGGATTCCCTATGGGAAAAAACACTGGCCAATAATTATAAATGAATAACAAGGTTCATTAGATGAGATAAAAAAGAGAAATATATGAAAATGTGGGTTGACAAAGTAAACATACTTTGTCTGGCAGCAACAGTGCTTTTTTGGTTCTTTATATTGCTATCTTTATTTTTGTAGCAGATGTTACTGTCTTACCATAGTCAATGCTACATTTTTAGTTACTGTACATGGGGAAGCCATCCATCCTTAGTTTCACAATTTTTGTTTTATGTTGTTTAGGAGCAGGGCTGCTCTTTGGCAGGGCAAGACCTCATCACATATCTGGCGTGAGTTTGCTTGGAAGCTAGTCATCAGCTTCTTTAGGATGCCAGCAGTCATGGACAGACATGGGGCAGGGGGCAGTGCTGCATGTTGGAGGGAGTGAGGGGAAGTGAAAGCCACTCATACATAGCACTAAAAGGCATCTATCCTGCATTTATGCATGATTCTGTTACTGTTTAAGCTAAATGGACATTTTAACAATTCCCCTGCCATCTCTAAATGAGTGGAGATTAAATAGTTTGTGCACCCATGCAATAAATGCCTTCTAAAGCAGATATAAATCCTTTCTGTTAACCCACTATTGAGCTCTGCTGTTTATATATGTGTCCAAATCCACCAGTTCTGTGGAACTTGCTCTCAAGCACCCTGAGGGAGGCCCCCTCAGCTGAGTTCTTTAAAAAGGGACTAAATACCATCTGTTTATGCAAACATGTGGCACATAAGTCAGCCAGTCCCTGGATGATCTGTATTATGTCCTGCCACCATTATATTGTGCCACCCTGTTGTAAGGTTTTAAATACTTTTATGTCAGTGATATTTATTTATTATGTTAAACATAGTGCCACCATATGAATTTTCATAGGTGTGCCATTCAGCTTCCAATGCCCTGCTCCTTCTTGCAGGCACTGCCTCACCGCACCAATAAATGTCCAAGCTGTCTATGACAGCAGTTCAGATGCAGTGGCGTACAGTTGAAAGCAAAAGACCGCTACAATCAGCAGTAGTAACGTGTAGGCAATTTGCATACTGCCTCCGCAGGCAATTTACATACTGTCGTTGGCAGTATGTAAAGCGCCTACACTCAGCACTGCATCTGAACACAGCAGTCATAAACAGCTCCCTTATTTTCTAGTTATCCCTCCCCAAACACCCAAGTAGCACGCTGGGAGCCCACCTCAGCGTGCTCATGTGCTCCCCCCACTCCGTTTGGCCGATGGGGGTGCCCAATCCCCCATCAGCTCCGCTGCCCCCCCAAACAGAATTCCAGGTGCCACGCTGGGAGCCCACCCCAGCGTGGCAAAGTCTATGGCGGACGGGGTACCCAATCCCCCGTTGACTCCACTGTACCTCCCCAAAAACAGACTTCCAGTTGCCACGCTTGTGAGCCCACCCCAGCGTGGCAAACATCCGTATGGCCGACAGGGGTTCCAAATCCCCCTTCGGCTCCATTGGCCCTTCCCCCAAAAAACTTTCAACTGCCACGCTGGGAGTCCACCCCAGCATGGCAAAAGTCCCGTGTCGTGTTCTAAAACAAAAAACGGTCCCTCGTTGACTGTCTTGCCCCCTCCAGCAACCCACGCCCACCCTCTGCGCGCCCACCTCCCCACACACACACACCGACCCCACACTTACCTCCAGAGCCCAGTGTGACGATGTTTGGTGGACCAGGAACACGTCTGCACTCTTCAAAGCCGACCACGAACTGAAGAAATGCCGGTAAGCTGTATAATGGCATAAATGGATTTTTTTTCAACTTTGGTGCATATCTCGGCCATTTTGGGAAATTTTTTCACCAAATTTTCAACATGAAGTTCTTGGGGCTCCACCTCATGATTTAAGTCACTGTCATTTTGTTATTCGGTCCCAAAAGGTGATTTTGTGGTCACTGCTCGGAGCCACCTTTCGGGACCGAGTAACAAAATGACAGTGTCACAGTTCATGAGGCAGGCCCTCAAAAACCCTATGTTGAAAATGTGGTGAAAAAATTCTCAAAAATGACTGTTTTACAAGCATGCATTGCGCAGTTCCTACGCACACTCGTAACTTTGAGAATTTTTAATATTTCACTCAGATTTTTGACATTGCCATTTTACCTCACCTCCTTATGAACAGTATAGCTGTCATTTTTCATATCTCGCCCAAAATGTGTTTTCGCACAAGTAGCGCACATTAGCGCGGCTTGTGTGTGAAATCAACATTTGGGACACATTAAGAAAATCATAGTGACACTGTTCATGAGCAGAGGTGTTAAAATGGCTATGTTAAAAATTTGGTGACAAAAGTCTATAAAATGACTCTGTTACAAGCATGCATTGTGCAATTTCCACACACCCTCATAAGTTCACAAATTTGTAATAATTGCAGTCCAGATTTTCAACATTGACATTTTTCCACACCTCCTTATGAACAATACAGCTGTAATTTTTCACACCCTGGCCGAAATGTGTTTTCCCACTTCCGGCACAGACTAGCGGTCACTGTAGGAAATTAATGTTCGGGACAGATGACGAAAATCACAGTGACACTGTTCATGAGCGGAGGTCCCAAAATGCCTATGTTGAAAATCTGCTGTAAGAAATCACCAAACTAATTACATTACGGGTGTACGTTGCGCAGTTTCTATGCATGCTCGTGACTTCACCAGTTTTTGTATATTTTCACTCCAGATTTTTAACAATGCCATTTTTTACACCTCCTAATGAACAGTACACCTGTCACTTTTCACATCCTGTTCAAAATGTGTTTTCGCACCTGTGGCACCAAATGGCGCAGTTGCTGTGCAAATCACATTTCACCTAATGAACTGATAGTGTCACTGTTCATGCGGTGGGGTCACAAACAGCCCATGTTGAAAAGTTGCAGTAAAAATACAAAGAAACACCCAGGGCATTAGGGTTTTCAATGATAATGCCTTACTCTGTAGGGACTGACAGGTGTCAGGGGTGTGACTTGGGTTTGTCGACGGTAATGCTCATGCCATACCACCCCCACCCCCGCAGCCAGTGACAGGCATTGAGGTGTGCCTTGGACCCTTTGCCCCCAGAGTTCACCCCATTCTCCTATACTGCTCCCATTTCAGCGTATTTCCTTATGGAATGAGGTGAATGTAAAGCCCCAACACCTCAATGCACACATCAACGCTTGTCAGTGTCTGAAGGGAAGGATGCGGTGAAATGTTGTGACCGTCATGGGCGACGACCTAAAGGCACACTCCAATGCCTGTCCAGCTCTGAAGAGTGAGGGTGGAGCTGGCGTCAGTTCAATACTTCAATGCCATTCCTATACTGCGTCTAACTCCTGCACTTCCACTGCCAATGCCAGCGAGCAAACATTCGGCAGTGACAAATGCTTGTTCATGTTGATGCAGCTCGCTGAGCTTTATTTACTGGAAATTGTATTGTACAGAACCCTCAGCCTCTGGGGATGGGCACCCTTAATTAGTACTACTATTTATATGGTGCACCATGTCATTCTCTTTTTCTCTTACAATTTTACCATGATGAAACTTTGATTTAAGAGGCCTCACATTCTCAGAGGCTTGACTTCCAAACTTCTAAATGGGTTAGAGCCACTGGTGACCACAACCCAGGTCATGACTATGAGTGCTGCAGACTCCCTCGCTACTGAAGGTGACTACTGCTGACTGAGTCCTCAGAATATAGTATTAACCCAGTAAAATAAAGCACAGCCAGCAATCCATATACATGATATGGTCTTGATCATGAGAGGCAAGCCACTGACCAAGATAGTGGGCGGACTTGTGGCTGTGTGGCCATGGCCCATTCAGAGATGACCACCATCGGTCCCTGACTTCAGTGTGTGTCTGTGTTGCCCAGGGAGTCCACCAGGGTGTGCCCTGCCTTACTGCCCCCTAGGCCACCCCTCACCTTATTGTGCCCTGCAGTATTCCACAGTACTCTGTGGTACCCTACAACATTCTACAGCATCACCACCCTGATGTAACCAACAGCAACCTCCAGCATCCTGTGAATCTTCAGCACATAATCATTCCTTAATATGCTTGCAGTTCAGGGCCATGTTGGGATGACATTAATATCTTATGGAGGATGCTTAAGTAGTAGCCCCATGGTGGACCTGGATCAGTTGTCTGTTACATATTTCTTCCTCCAAAATAAAATACAAATATTCCATTCCACAGGCTCCAAAATCTACAGGAAATCTGTAATATTTCAATGAGGTGCAAGTAGCAAGGGCAGAGTACAAGGCTCTTTTTAGCAGCAGGAACATAACTCCATTCAAAGACTTGAAATCAATTTGGGTTTGGCCTTTTTGCACACAGATTATATTCTGTCACCTACTGGTCCCTCATTCCAGAAGTCAGGTTATAAAAATGGTTATAGCTGGGCTGGGTTTGGGAAGTATTTAGACAGTACCAGTCTAAATTTTCCACATTCCACAATATCGCTAACCCAGAGTACAATTTGAGCTAACCCATTGGCATGCATATCAGTGATCAGTCTAACCTGCTGGACCCACCCTGCTCCTCAACACCCAAATCCTCACATCCCAACTATCAAATAGCAGCACAGGTCCCTGGGTCAGCATGACAGACAGACAGACAAGGCCCCCCTCGGGATAAGTGTAGTACACTGCTTGTAGAATTTGGAGAGCCGTAGTTTGCCATGCTTGTTGAAGATGAGGATATAGTGCATAGCAATAGCAACTGTCCTGTTATGCTGACCAGCCCTAAAAAGGTTCTTGTTTTTTAAACTCTGTATGAATAGAGATTTATATGTCCATTTTACGTACACATAAGCACATGCAACTCCAAATCTGCATTTCAAGCCATTTATACTGTTTTTTAAAGTGAGGTCTTTTTTTAGAACCAGTTCTGCCTGTGCCTCTCTTGATGATGGTTTGTGTTCCCCAACTGCATAGAGAGAAATGAATGATCACTGGAGGACACACTTGGAAGTTCTGACCATAGTGGGCAGTGTAATACTGGGAGGGAATCCAGAAGCTTGCAAAGCGCAGCTCTTTTGCAGAACAGCACAAGCTGCAGTCAGTATCTAACAAAGGGCCACAATGTCTCTATACAGTACTTATGATATTTAGAATATTTGTCTGGTGGGGAGGGTTCACTGAGAGGATTCTTGTTTCCAGGAGCATCCAAGTGAGGGACAGAGTGAATACATAGATTAGGAGATTATACACTTTATAATAACTAGGGAGTGTTTTCTCCCATAAGTAAACCCGGTTACAATTCGCCCATTATAACCCACAGATTATAACAGGAAACACATGCCAGGTTTCCCTCGGACCATGCATGTGCCTGTCGCCACTCTTTCTTTACTCTGTGCCATACCTGTGGCCATTCCTTATCGCCGCAGACTTCACCACCCCTTGCAGTCGGCAATAAAGATCTCTTTCTCCACTGACGCTGAAACAAAAAAAAGGGGGGAAACTTTTTTTTCTGCCTGTTGCTTTAGACCACAGACCGCAACGAAATCTGACCCACAGTCCGCGTCTCTCTCTGTTTATTTTATACAATTGCTGTGGTGAAAAAATGCTCCCCAGCAATTATATAAAATAAAGGCTGGGTAGGTGTATAAAACTTGAATTTTACACACACCCTCAGTGTGGGATGCCTGAATTTACGGCTCAAACTTCGCTCTCTGGGTTTATGTGGCATCCCACACCTCTGGTATGTGTAAAATTCTCATTATAATCCCCTACCCAGTCATTATTCTATATATAATAACCGGGATGTCCTTTTTCCCATAGGGAAACCGTTGCATAATTTGCTGTTATAAAGGAGTGTTTATAACAGTGACCACAAGCCTGGTTTCCTTCACACTGCGCAGGCGCCCCGCCTCTGAAGCTCTTCCTCCTAGCCACTGCCCACCTCGTCTATCCCCCCCCCCGGACTGCTACTTGATCTCTGCGGTAAGTGCCGGCAGGCAGAAACTAATCGAAATGAGGGAACTACCCTCAAAATGTTGGCTCCACACAAAACTAAATTAAAAAAGAAAAAGTAAACAAAAGCAGTGACCGACCATAGGGCATGCGCTCACACCTAAGCAGACAGCGATTACTTTAAAGAACATCTTTTTTTATTTTATTGGGGGCTTTAAGCCCAAGTGTTCGATGGGCGGAGCAACTCGTCACTCCCCCATCGAGCTTAAAAGGTCACTACATCCTGTGCTTTGCCAGGATTCTTTTCCGTTTGCTGCCGCAGGCTTCGTCGGTGGCCCCTTCTCCTCATACCTTGCTATTTCTGTCTTCTTTATTGCTGTACCTGTTCCTTTTGTCTTGCTTCCAGCTGCTCCCGTTCCCCTATCTCCTTGCTCCTTCTCTAAGTTGCTGCTGCTCCTCCCAGCGGTTGGTCTTTTCCCCTCACTCATCCGTTACTTTGTCTCTCCCCCCAGCCCCCCCCCATCGCCCTCAGCAGCATGCTCTCTCTTGCTTGGGGTGGTGTGTGTGTGTTTCGTCTGCCTCCCCCTGCACTGGCTCACCCTTTGGCCATTTCGTCTGCCTTCCTCAAGCTATCCTACAGCTGCTGCTGTTTAATCTCCTCCTCGATTCCTCACCAGCGCTTCCGGGTACGTCGTCTTCGGCCGTGCTCTGCTTTCAGCAGCTGTATTCCCTGGAGCATCTCTGTTTCTTCTCTCACTCTCCCTGTGGGTTCGCTGCCCTTTGCCATTGTTTTGGACCAACCCTACTCTGGAAAGGTATTTGCTGGGTCCTCTGCATATCAGGAATCAATCAGTGCTGGATTTTTTCAGGTGAGTTCAACCTTTAAGGGTCTGGATTGCCAATCTGTACTTTGAGGGCCCATCTGAGGAACAGACTGTTTGAGAAGTGGCACTCTGTCTCCCCTGCCACCTCTGATTTTCCTGTCCTCTGTGTCCATTCCATGCTGGGTTTCTCAGTGGTCCTTCCCCCTCACCTGCCATTTCTCCGCCTGCTGCATTCATTCATTCCTGGCTCCTGATTGCTCCGCCATGGTGCTGCTTTGCTGAGCTCTCAATCTGCTGTTCTCATCTTGTTTCTCCTCTGCAACCTGTTGGCATAACAGCTCGTTCAGATTAAACAAATTCTGAATATCCAAACTGTCCTATATCTCTGATTCTTGTTGCTGTTCCTTTGATGTAGCATAATCCTGTATTGCTGTCTGTTCTTTTGTCCCAATAAGTGAAAAATCCAGGAGCGTGATTCCGTTTTCATGATTCACTGTTGCATTCTCCAATGTGAAATCTAAATACCCCATGGTCTCTGTTGAAAGCACTTCTTATCATATGAAGAAATCTTTAAAATCCAACTTTCTAAAGACTCTTTCCTGATCAATAATTATGTCAAATTCTCTCAGTTTAGCACTTGGAACGAAGGATGAACCTTTACTTAACACTATTTGATCCACTTCTCGGGGTTCCCTTATCCTATCATGCATAGAAATTCAAGAAACAGGTGGCACTCGGGTCTCTCCTTAAAGGATGGCAAACAACCAAGCCAGTAGCAAAATAGTGTTTTTAATTCATACGAAAGGAGTACCAAACAACAACGGACTCCTCACCCAGCGCTTGACTTAAACCAAGTCTTCCTGGGGTGTGGTTACAATACAAAACGCTATTCTTTAAATACACGATCTACTACATAATGCATGAGATACTAGTGATGCATTTAAATATCAGCCGACATAAGGAGAAAGTTATATGTCTTTAAACAATATACATAATACTAAACAATGTATAAACAAATATCAACTAAAAAGTATTTCTTAATACCAGAATAGCACATCACTTAAACATGACAAATTTAAAATACACAGTGTATTCGTTAGTTGAAGGCTGCCTTAGGTGCTCTCCACAGTCAAAAACTTTTGCATGTAAGTGAAAAAACATCCCAGTTGAATTCATAACTGCAGTACTAATATTATTTTTTGTGCATTTCAGGTAAAAAATAATAATCTGAAAGGAGGAGGGAAAGAAAAGGAAGAGACTACTAATGTCTCCAAATTTTTACATTACTGGCTTACATATAATGGGACTATAAGGCTTCAATCCAAATTTTACATTACTGGCTCACATATAGTGAAACTGTAAAGCTTAAATCATTTATTTATTTAAGAATGGCTTTAAGTCCCACCTTTCATTCAAGCCATGGGGTTTGACACTATTAAGTTTAAATATCCAAAAACTCTCTTTTTCCAAGAGTTTGTTTGGTCTATTACCCCCTTGTGTGAAAGGTGGGATCCATTCTAAACCCATGCACTTAACATCTTCTGTTTTAGATGAATGATGCATGACACAATGCATGCCGACTGGTGTATCCTGTCTTTTATTAAGTATGGATCTGATATGCTCTTGGATCCTCTGTTTCAAGAGGCGCACTGTTTTCCCAATATAAATTAAATTACAGGTGCACCAAAAAGGCATAAACCACATAGCTAGTGTCACATGTAATGAATTGTCTAATATCGACACTGGTATTAGACTCCATTGGATGTTGAAATACTTTCCCTGATACAGTATACTTGCATATGTTGCATCTACAACACTTAAAACCTGGCCCCTGTCGCGGCGTTCTCCTTTGTTGTCTTTGTTTCCTATCATGCATAGACTGCATCAGTCTGGCCTGCATGCCAGCCTTCATGGCCTCAAGCACTGGTGGACTCCGTCCAGCCTCATCCTGCTCGCCCTATTACAGTTCTCATTCCGTTCCTGATGCCACCTCATTCAGATCGCCTTCCTACCATTCTCCTCCTGTATCAGCTGGGTCCTGTGTTACCCCATTGACCTCCCTCCGTCCTTTGTCCTTTCATATCTCACTTTCCTGTACCAGCCTCCTTAGCTTCAGTCCCTCTTCGTACCTCATTCGTTTCTTAATTTACCTTCCTTGTCCTAGCACCTTCTAGTACCAGCCTTCATGGCTTCACGCCACTCTTAGCTTCTCTACTCATCCTACATCGTCCAATTTTGCTCACTCCTACTTATACCTCATCCAGTTTTGTTCCTCGATTGCTCAACCTGAGTTGCCTCTGGTTTCAGATCTCCCTTCTTGGCCTCGGCGTCTACCTCATTTCGAGGAGCCTCCTTCCTTTTCCTTCCTTCGTACCAGTTCATTTTCAAGTTCATTCCTGTCTCCTCTTCCTATTCCGTTCTGACTATCCAGGATTCAATCCTCTATGGCTCGCTTTCAATATTCTTTTTGGGTGTACCCACCATAACTCCTATGCCACCTATCATCCGCGGCCATCCTGCCGCATGTACCGAGTTCATAACTCCAGGCGTATTGAGTTCATAAGTCATATCGAGTTCATAAATCCAGTCATCATTCACTTAGCATTACCTCAAGGTTTATCTGTTTACATCGCTTACTCTAACATTCCTGTCTCTGAATTCCATACTACCTCCTCAACTACATACTCAGGGCCTAATCATTCAGAGTCTAATCTTTCACATCGTATACTCAAGCATACCTCTTCAACTTCAGTGACTACTCCCTTGCATTGCTCAATCAAGCTCTGAAATCTCCCCGTGAGCACATCTGGATACCCCTTGCTCCTCCGACTTGTACATGGATCTACTTCCTCCCATCCTTGCTCCTCTCCCATCGATTACTCGAGCATATCCTCCTTGGGTCCCTGCTACCTCATGTTCCTTATTTCTCTGTGCTCCTCTGGGTTTTTTTCCCCTATCCCATCGTCATCTACCCTCCTTACATTTCTCATCTATGAACTATTCTCTTTACCGACATACGTCCTCAAATCAAACGTCGTCAGCCTGGAGGGAAGGCGACCTAGGCCTTGGATCCCCAGAGGTTTCCTCCTCAAAGGGGGGTTTTCCTCTCCTCCGTGCCAGTGTCATAAAATTAGTTAGAGTTAGTGATTTCTTCTTGTTAGTTAGTTAGGTTCCACTGTTGGATGGAGGCGGCGGATGGTGGCCCCGGCTTTCCCTTCTCTCCTTAGGAAGTTAGCCATTCTCTTCACAGAAATTATTCATCATCCTCGCCTCTTCGATGCTTGTCATCTTTAGGTACTCTTTTTGGGCTTCTTCCTACCCTACCTTTAGCCGACGCATTCATTCTCAGCAGCTGTAAGGGGGGGTAACCCTCCTCTAGGGTTCCTTGCATCGTACTCCTACAGGATGGTATATCCCACGAATAGAGAGGTGGAAAGCCACAAAGAAAACTGAAGTTACACAAGCATTATCTCATATTATCTCATTCAGTTGCGTAAGCACATCGAATGGGAGGGCTTTAAGCCCGAGAGTCGATGGGCGGTGCAACTACGTCACTCCCCCATCCAGCTTAAAAGGTCATTACATCCTGGGCTTTGCCAGGATTCTTTTTCATTGCCCACCATCCACCCCTCCTCCTCCAGCATCTCGTCTCTCTTCCCTGTGCACTTCTTCCTAGCCTACCTTTAACCAACACATTCATCGTACTCCTACAGGGTGGTATATCCCACGAATAGAGAGGCGGAAAGCCACAAAGAAAACTCAAGTTACACAAGCATTATCTCATATGATCTCGTTCAGTTGCATAAGCACATCGAAATACTTGCTGCGGGAAAAAAGGAAATCCCAGCAATTATATAAAATAAAGTATGGGTCTGGGTGTGTGTAAACTCGAATTTACACACACCCTCAGGGTTAGATGCTACACATAAACCCCTCGGGTGTGTGTAAATTCTCCTTACACACCCAGACCCATAGTTTATTCTCTATATAACAGGTCATAGATTAGAGGATTATACACTTCATAACAGATAACAACATGTATACCTTTGGACTAGCAGTTCATAATTACCATATTTACAGCATTGTACAACAGGAGATGTATAAAATAACTTTACTTGTGAGTGTGCATGATTGTTTTGTGAGTGTATGCATCCCCTCCCAAAAAAAAAAAACAGAACTCCAAATTTAATTATTTTGATTGGGCTCTAGCCAACCGAAAACACCAACCAAATGGCATTAATTTTGCATAATGTCAGAATACCCAGGGTAGAATACATATAAAGCAGCAAGTGTCTGCTTCTGTGCCTCTCAGATCTGTTGAAAGCCACTCAGGTAGGAACTCATTTCTTCAGCCCATTTCTCTAGAGTGCCTCTCTAGGTTCTGATAGGCCATGATGATGTACTAATTTAGTTGATGCAAAGTCCTTGTTTAATAAGTGCCCCTGGTAAGGAAGTCCAAGATAATTACTAAAGTCCTCTCTTAGGGAAAAAAATTGCAGATGGGATCGGGGGCTAGATCCTTAGCCTGATACTTGGCCAGGATCCACTGATTTAGTCCCAGATTCAGCCTGAGTTGAAACCTGGAATTCACCCAGGGTTGGAGTTCAGAAAGCTGAAATTCACAGAAGAGTTTCAGACCTTAGACTTCAGTTTCTGGCCCAATTATGGGCCTTGATTCAGACCAAGGATTGAGATCTTACTTGCCCAGGGCATTTGCAGAACCCAGTCAGGTCAGCCAGGCTCTCTCGGGTGCCCAGAACACTGGGGTGAGCTCCATAATCAGGCAGGCGCCAGTGGTGCCAGGGAGGGTCTTACCAGAACCCACACACAAGTATTCACCAAACAGATACCGGTGCACTCACAGAAGGACAGATAAATACAGCAGCAAAAAGTTTCAAGCAAAAAGCTAGATTGCAGATTTATTGTGAACTCCATACAAACACAGTTGGGTATTACCCCAGCGCTTCAGTCCCTCGACCTTCCTAAGGGGGTGGGATTTACAAGTAACTGGTATGCTTAAACATACCTACCACAGTGCCATCATTGAAACATCACATTATTCAAAAACACCTCCACCAATCATTTTCATCTTACAGACAAAATTTCATCAAAATGTTTTTTCATTATTTAAAAACATTTTATGAAAACCTCAAAAAAATAAATTTAATAAGGAGAACAAATAGTCATTCAGTATGTTTCTGTTCCACAATTGCTAAGTTCCAGAGTGCCAAGCGGCTGATGCTGGCTACTTGCAACAATGTACCTTCCATAAGGGGATCAGTCACCCCCAGAACGTAACGAAATCCCCTGATTTGACTGTTTGGTCATTCCCAGTATCATAATCGGAAAGAGGAAAAAGAATAAGCATAAATTAGAGCTCTGTCATAGCAGTCACAAATTAACCCAAACGAAGCTGTACAAACGCTGATGGGGGATTTATTTTTTTCAGCAGGTGATTTTCCTGTGTAAAACAACTGCAACATCACTCCCTCGAAACACTTAGAAACTGAGAATAATATTGAGCAAACTATATAATAATTAAAGCCTTTGCTTTTCTAATGTGGAGGACAGCAGGGACTACACATGGACGGGGGTGGAGGGGGAACGGGGGGAAATTTAGGAACATAGCTAATGCCAATTGTAGGAATTCAGTTTGCACTTGCCATCAATCTTTAGGTTAAGAAGAGTTTCAAATCCCAGGTTTCATGAAGTCCTCCTGGGTTTAGACTGACTCTCTGGGGTGCCCAGCTCAGGGAGTTTCTGTGGGCTGGCCCACGCATGTGCAGATGGGAAGCCTGGGCAGGAAGCTGGGACACACAGACAGAATGGGAAAGACCAGGGCTTGTATCAGGGCCTGGGAGTCGGGATCAGGAGAAGGCATACGGGGACAGGAACAGGATGTGGAACCTAACGGGGGAGGGGGGGAATATAAACAGCAGGCCTACTACCAGACCTACAGCTGAAGCTGGGACACTGACCTACTGTCCACGTGTTGTCAGGAGGCCATCACTGCCGAATCCCCAGCAGGATACCTGCTGCATTCCATGCCTGTTCACTGGGCCAAGCACTGGACTCACTTGAAGACCATCAGGAAGATCAGGACAGGCATACACTGTAGTGGGGATTGGCATCACTTAGATAGTTATAGGGAGGAGGTGCTGAGATAGGGGGAAGGGGTTGATTGAGAAAAGGGAAAACCAACAGTACTGGGCAGGCAATTGGGTGACAATTCACAGCGACAATACAGCCAGGACTGGGTTGGATTAAGGCCAGCATGGGGGCCAGGACCGGGGACTTCAATAAGGTACAGGCTGCGTACAGTAAAACGGAAAAAAATGGTAGTGGGACCAGATGGGAACAGGGATCGGGAATTGGGATACTCAGGGGACAGCACAGGCAACTGCACTCAGATGTTACTAGAAAAATCACCTAAAAAAAAAAAATTGAACATAAATGCAACTCAGTTTATTGTGAAACATCAATTGAGAGTGCAGCTCCAGTAGGCTCAATGCTTCAGGTCATTCTACAGATGTGAGCTGCATTTATGTCCAGTTTGTTATTTTCTTTTTTACGTGATTTGTGTAGTAATTTCTTAGTGTAGTTTCCTGTGCTGTTTTCAGTATTGTTCTTTAACCTGCATTTGTCTACCTTTGGCCTTTGTGCTTCCATAGGGACAGTCACCCTGCCACAAGCAAATTGACTGGGGAGGGGGGGGACATGCAAAGCTCGGTCAGTATGGTATACTGCAGATACGGCCCCAATTCTGAGCAAGGGTGGGCAGGAAGTTTGGCAAGCAGAGAGTCAGGAGACAGACTGAGTAAAGAGGATGGATTCGGAAAGGGCAGCCAGCCCAGAGGAATAGTCATGGCTCGCCTCGGCAACCGGGTGGCAAGGCGGGCACTGCAATGCAGGCAGACAGGTCACTGGCTGGCCTCAGCCCTCAACATGGGCACGGTGACTGGGGGACATGGATGACTCATGAGATGGAGTAGAGAAGGTCCTTCGTATCGGCCTGGGTGTGTTTATGCAGATCAAAGGAGCCAGCCACTCTGTGAATGGTGCGTTTGGCTCCTATCAACTACAAGAAGTTTATGCCCCACAAAAAGAAAAATGCATCAGGATCAGCTTTGCTGATCATTGGGCTGTCACTGCCGAGCCCCTTGCAGCCTGAGTAACAGTGAACCCAAGGGTGGCACACCTCTGAAATGGTCTTCCTCTAACAAGATGTTCACTTCACGCTGCATCTGCATGCAAACATAAAAATGAGCCAAACTACAAACTCTCCATTATGGACAGTGACACTGAGTCACTTGGTTACTTAGGTAGGGCAGAGTAGGCAAAAAACATATCCAGACGTAGCTGCACTCACCCTGGACATAGCTAGCCCTCAGGAATTAGAAGTCCACATCCTGTTGCAAAAAGGTGGCCCCTTGATGAAGCTCAAATGAGCACAGCATTTGGGCATCTGGCCACAGTGGTATAGCAGAGTAGACCCTGCTGAAAGTTGTTGATTTTTGATCTGTAAGTCTGCCTTTTTACTGATTTGTGCTTTTGCACAAATAAATAAGGGGCACTTTTTGCAAAAGAATGTGGACATACAATTATTGGGCACTAGGTGAACACAGCGAAACCAATTACAGACGGTCAAACACCGCGCAGGAAAAACGTTGCAAGCAATGGTAGTGCTCAACAAAAACACTGAGCGCTACCATAGCATAACGAATAACAAACAGCTAATTGTGTGTTTGTGGGGTTTTACTCTGAGCCCCCCAACTAAAAGATAATCACCTCCAGGGGCAACTCGGGGACAGAGAAAAACCTTGGGGAAGGGATCGCTGAGATGGGGAGGGGAACCTTGTAGGGCAACTGGGGGTGGGGGTCAGACAGCACAGGGTTGGGGGACAAAGACATTACCAACAGTCTGGAGGGGGTAGAAAAGAAAAAAAAGTACTGGGACTGGGAGAAAAAAAAGCAAGCATAACTTCAGGAACCAGGACTCAAACCCTGGTCCACTGACATTCCACCACCCTCCACTGCCTATGGGCCTGCCTTCTGTGCTACAGCAGCTGCTTGTCAGCAGGCCACCTAGAGGAGCCTTTATCCTCTTCTTCCTGACTGCAAACAACTACAGGAATAGTGCTAATGTTACCTGTGCTACACTATTCCTATAGCTGTATTTCATGTTGCTATTTTTAGAGCGTCGATTTTTCTGCGCTGTAGTCACAGCGACATTTTCACCTGATAGGCAATTACTGAGGGTTGATTATGTTCACTGTAAGTGCAGGAAGGCTGATCTGCACTTGCAGCCTTCCTGCCCTGGGCCCCCTTGCTGCTTCTTCATTGCCCCCTCCCCCCATCCTCGTTTTTTTTTTTTACTATTTTATTCCCAATTCTCAGTTAAATTTAAAATATGGAGTCTCATTCATTTTGATGCTGGTGAGATGTTTTTTAAGATAGCAATCATCATAGCCTCAGAAGCATAGACACTTGGTTTCTTAGGCCCACCGTGGCTGAATGTCAGGCAGGCTGGAAAGAATGGCTTAGCTGATGTGCACTGCAGTGATGTTGTGTGACTGACCTGACCTTACTGCTCTGATCAACACCAGCTCCCAAGTCCCAGCTCTGTTTACAGCACTTCGTCTCTTGATGATAACTCTTCACTATCTTCTTGATCAGACTATGGAGTCTGCAAAGAAGACTGATGAGAGAGACCGGATGTCTGAGAGACTGTGAGTCAGATTCGGCAATGACTATCGGTACCGGGATGCTGGCCTTGAGTTGGGGGAGCTCAGCCATCATGCAGCAACAAGCCGGCCCAGCAACTTGGAATTGCAGATACTGACAAGTGACCGAACCCCACAAAATGGATGCCACAAAGTGGAGACATTACTGCCACACAGCGCTCGCTGATGGCTCTAGTGGTGATGATGTGTGCACTGGCATTTCACCCTCTGCAGCTTAGCCACTCTACCACTCAGCCAGCCAGCTGTGGGAGATGCATTTTACCAGAACAGCTCTGCTCTTTACTAAGTCAGATAAACTGAGAGTGGAAGGGGACCAGCAGCACACAGTGAGGCAGCATTACAAACATACATTATTCCGAGAGGTTGGGGGGCTGTGGCCATCTGGTCCGTCTTGTACTGCTCACAATAATCACCCCCACTCCATAGGAAATCACACTTTGCCTTAGTCCCAGAATGAATCGGACTGCAGATTCCAAAAGAAATAGTAGAAAAGATAAAAAAAAGGTAACCATGCTCGCCTTGCAGAAACATTCCAACAGCATTGGGCAAGCAATTGGGTGACAATTCAGGGCGACAATACAGCCAGGGCTGGGACTGAATTAAGGCCAGAATGGGAATTGGGACCTGGGCTTCAAGAAAGTACAAGCCGCATACAGTAAAATGGAAAACAAATGGTAGTGGCACCAGATGGGAGCAGGGGTCAAGAACTGGGATAGTCAGGGGACAGCAAAGGCAGTGCAGCCACATTGGGGCAGTACTACAAAAATCACGTAAAAAAGAAAACAAATCGAATATAAATATAACTCACAGTTTATTGTGAAACATCAGTTGAGAGCACAGCATCACTAGTCCCAGCACTTCAGGGTCACATTACAGATGTGAGCTGCATTTATGTCCAAGTTGTTATTTTCTTTTTTACATGATTTTTGTAGTAATTTCCAAATGGGGTTGCCTATGCCGTCTTCAGTTTTGTTCCTTAACTTGCACCGACAGTGTTTTGTTTCATAGGGGCAGTCACATTGCCGTGTGCTTGAGGGATAGAGGGGGGAGCACAAAGATCAGTCCCTATGGTATACTGCAGGTATGGCCCCAACTCCAAGCGAGCAAGGGTGGACAGGTGGTTTGGCAAGCGGACAGTCAGGATAGAGACTGAGTGAGGAGGATGGATGCAGATAGGCCAGCCTGCCCAGAGGAATAGCTGCGGCGTGCCTCAGTGACCATTTGGTAGGGCAGGCACTGCACTGCACGAACATGGGTCACTGGTTTACTAGCCTTGCCCCTCGGCACAGGCTTGGTGGTGGGGGGACACAGACAACTCAGATGGACTGGAGGAACTTCTCCGCACCAGCCTAAGTGTATTTATACAGATCACAGGAGGCAGCTGCGCCGTGAATGGAGTGGTTGGCTTCATTCAAGTACACGAAGTTTATGCCCCACAGAACGAAAAAGCATCAGGATCAGCTTCACTGGTCATTGGGCTGTTACTGCGAAGCCCCTCAGGACCCAGCAGTAACACATCTCTGAAATGGCCTTTTTTATAACAAGATGTTCACTTTGTGGCTGCGTATGCAAGCAAATATAAAATGCCCTGGGGGAAGGGGAAAATCTTTTCCCCTCTCCTCCCAGGACACATCTGGAAATGAGCTGTTTCAGCTCAGTATGTCTTTCCTGGTGAAATGTTTGAAATAAATGTATAAAATGCACCTACATTTGTTGCTGTCTCTGGTTCCCCTCTCTTTCACCCCCTGCCCTCTCAGTCTCTGTGTTAAGGAACAGCCAGAGCTGTGATGATCCTCTAGCTGAGAGGACAAGCTTTTGCCTTAGCAGCACTGTTGCCAATGAGTAATGCTTCGTTCCCGTCCCCCAGCTGTTTATTAAGCTTCACCATTTAGTTGTGTATAAAAGAACAACAACAAACTCCAGGGTTTGTGGGTTGTGCCCAGTATACCATGGTTATGGGCAATGGAAACCATTCGGCTTTGTCTTGTGGCTTCAACACCTGTATCCGTGGTATACTGAGCACAACAATCACCCTGTTGTATAATGTTCTTAATGTAACCGCTTTGATACCTGATTATCTTAGACTACATTTTCTGGGGCTAAAATATTTGCATGCATTGAGCCCACCTCTGAGGGTATCATTTAGGGGTTTCCAGAGGTTGCAGTTGATACCCTTGTAATTTCTTTGCAGCCACTGTAATGCATCCAGAATCAGTAACCAGATGCAGAATGCCATCTAGTGGAGAAGGTAAAGACTGCAGCATACAAATTCATGAGCCCGTCTAACACTTTGGCTAAGAAACATTTTCATTTTTAGTGAAAGAGTTAGAGCTGCTGCCCCTGAGACCATGGATTCAAGGATTAATCCCTAGGTCCAGCACTGAAACATGCAAATTTGTAATTTAGTTTACAGAAGACGGTCCTCCCAGATCAGCGGACATTATAGCCATTATGAACCCTCAAAGGAGAACTGGGTTGAATCTGTAAGGTATTTTTTTCCTATAGCAGTTGTTTTTAAAATACTGGTTTTCATTCTGTATCTGTTCAGACTTTAGTGGTATTTTCGTAAACTGAATGGGCAGGAATTCAAAAGGTGCATGGTGCAGGTTTACTTCCCGATTTCGGATGCAGCCTGTGTCATGTCAATTATATGAAAACATTTGGATGCTATTTTCAAATGTTTAGATTCATTTGTGACAGATTCCTCAGTTTATGGCAAAAAAATGACAAATACATGATTTTATTTTTACGATTTTTTTTCCTCAAGAGCAGATTGTGGGAATGCACCCGAATCATGCTGCCAATGTAGAGGAGGGGTTTTAAAATCCAGCTGTATGGGTGTTTCAAATTTACACTCTGATGGTAAGTACCGTTTTAGAACTCAGTGATGTAGTTTATGTCCATTTCAGCACAGAACATGGATGGACTGTGACAACAATGTAAGCACTTAACAAGAACATAATCTACATCATACAGTTCTAAAATAGCCCTTAACCAGCATGTAAATCAGAAATAGCTATTAAATTTAATAAAATGCCCCATAAAGGCTGAACAATTACAGACTGGAAAGCTGTAATTGAAAAAAAAAACAGCTGGAACAAATAACAGGTTCAACGGAGGTTTCTTTAAAATAGGTTTCCAAAGGATAGATAAAATTGGGGGGATCTACCCCTATAATGTTCTGGAGCAGGGCTTGGCAGACCCCCCATTATTTAAGGGCAATGGCACGATTTCCCAGCTCTCCAAATGCTAGGCATGGGCTTGGCACAGACCTTGCATTACTTTTAGCTATAGTATTTATTTTGTTTATTCATTTATGGATTTATTTATTTATTTTATTTAATTAATTTTAAGCGGGTTAACCTCTTCAGCAATATTTGCCTCTTTTTGGGCCCCCAGTACCTCAGTGAGCTCCTGACTGCCTACTCACCTGCAAGAGATTTGAGGTCCAGGGATTAGAGATTGTTTAAGGTGACACCTTCCAGACTGGTGTAACTAATGTTTTAATTTTGTATTTGCATTTGTAAACTTACTCTAATCTTTGAAATTGCCTGTACACCAAAATGTCACTTATATACTCCGCTGTATGTAATTAACACTGGGTTACCCCTGAAAAGGGGACAGTTTGTCTCAGTGGGCCCACCTGGTTATCAAAATCCAATAGAAGTCTGCTGGAGGCTGGGTTTTTTCAGTGGCCATCTCTGCCTTTTGTAATGTTCCCTGAGGCGATTCGTACTGCAGCTACCCTCTCCTCCTTCAGAATAAATTAAAGAAACATAATTTGCTGCAGGTGTTTGGGTTGTCTGTTGATTTTTCAGGATCCTCGATCAGTTTGTTCTTGGGTGTTTGTTTTCTATACATATTGTGGTTATTACTGTGTTAAATATTACTCTTAACTTTTATGGTTGAGTGTTTTTATGTCCTTTGTAAACTGCTGTATAAGTGTGCCAAGCCTTGGAGAGGCACCTTATACAAACAATACAACTAACCCATTTTTAGGAGTGACCAGGACAGTATACAAAGTATAGGCAAAGTCCAAACAATAAAATTAGAAACAAATGAAGACAAGTGAAAGCTCATTTACAATCACATTTAAAGAAGGTGGAGAAGTAACATTTGAGTAATCTTTTAAAATTGTCAAGTTTTGGAGAAACGAGTCCCACAGTTTAACAGTCTAGTAAGAAAAATTCCTTTGAGCTAGGCTAATTTTTCTGAAAGAAAGTGCAAATAAAGATATTACGCAAGGCTGCATACAGGGATGATCAGAGTTTAGTAAAACATTTGTATTAATAAAGGATGAGCATCCCTGTTTACAATTTTCCAAAGTATAGATCCCATTAAAAACTTGCACGCCTGAACTAACAGCATCCAGCCCAGCGAATTATAAAGCTGACAGTGATGAACCCTGAAGCACTAGAACCTAAAATAAAATAACACGTTTTTATTATCAAGGATGTTAACCCAAGACACTGCACTGCCCATGGCAGCAGAATGACAGAGCAAGCTGTAATCTATTAAAGGTAGCAAAAGGCTTACTTTGAGCAGGCAATGTTCGAGTTTCAATAGTAAAGTTACCTTTTGTCCAATAAAGAACACCCAACCGCTTATGAGCAGTTTTAGTCAATTTATCAGTATGTTCATGATATGACAACACACTGTCAAAGGTCCACACCGAGATACTTAAAAGAGGAGATGGGTTCATTTATTTTTTTTTATTCATACTTCATGCACTCCAGCTGTCCCCGGCGCTTGACTCCCTCAGGAGCTCCCATCCTATACCCAACCGCCCAGGACCCTAGGCACCAGCACTCGCCTGCCTCCACATAGTTTTAGTTTGCCCCCCAGGTGGGACTGAGGTGAGAAATGTACTCCTGTCAGAGGTTATGTGTAACCCCTAGATGGCGCTATCCCAGGGGCTACTACCCCTGCCTGATTTGCCACTAACAGGTTGAGGGGCCTGGATCCAATGGCGGGTGCCTCCACCCAGAGGTCAGGGTTTGCAATAGTTAAACTTACTTGGTCACAGCCCTCTGGGACACTGCAACCCCCTTTCTTCCCACTAGTGGCCCACATAATATAGCAGAATTACCTTCACAGTATACACTTACCCCTAAGGCTGGTTCAGGCACGGGACATCCTGTAAAATAAGATACAGTGCAACAATCACAGTACAGTACTTTAACATAGACAAATACCTCAGGCAGTATAACTTTGTTGAAACAAACAGCTCTGATTTATTTAGGGGATATAACAAGGACAGGGAAATCAGGTTAATTAGCTTATCACTTTACTATCTACTTATGGCTCTGTGCACAGGCCTATCCCCTACCAGTTACTGTCTGGGTACCCAAGGCCCTAGTAGCTAGTCAAACCGTGGTAGCTGGTAGGGCCCTTTCACAGAGAAAAGGAAAATTAAACAGTCAGCAGTACAGTAATTCCATTTGGATTTAATGTGGCAATTCAACAGGGAGCGACCCCAATTAGTACTCACGACCTCCAAAGAAGATATGGTCCTTCAATGTCAGCAGGGCTACTTTTGATCTCCAAGAGACTCCTCACACATTTATATGGTAAAAAAAGAACACTATACCAGGCAGGCTGCATCTGTATCCCAATCGCAATTACTGCACAATAACCAGGAGAACACACAGCAGATTCAGTTCCTGACAGACCGAAGTGTAATTCAACAATTTCTTCAGTCTTCTACAGGGTGAGCCTGGTTTCTACTCTTCAGAGATCCTTTGATTCTTTTCACAGGACGGATTCAGTCCTAACAAGCAGTTACACAAGTTGTAGACCGAACTCTGGGCCTTGACCGTTTTTGACTGAAACTGTGCACTGAAGGAGCACAGGGTTTCTTTCCCTTCACTTTCAGATCTCAAACTGAAACTCCCAACAGACAAAAACGGGCACTTCTTTGAGTTCCTCCCAGTTCTTGACTGGATTGGCTGTCACTCACAATAGACTGCTGCTGTTGGTCCAAAAGGCACCAAGTCTAAACTACATCTCCCAGAGTCACTGCCCATACAATCCTCTTGTGGCTGGCTCAGTTATGAGTCCCAAGTTCTGATTCGTCAAGGCATCATTTTAGAGCTAGTTTACCCCACACTGATTGGTCCAGTTCAGCAGTTCAAAACCAGAATGGGAACTAGGCAGACAGTTCTGACTGCAAAGAAAGCAGGTTAGACAAACTGTAATTTTATTATTACTGTAAATGATTTCTGGCAATCAGTTACATCTTTCAGACAGGTTCCCTTTGCACTCCTAGTGACTGCAAAATGGGGTGAATTGGCAGCAGCTTGAGTGGTACTCAATCAAAGAAACACACAGTCCCCCATACAAACTAATTATGTCTGCAAGCAGACAGCTCTTAAAGAGACAGTACCAGAGGTTCTAAAACACTCACTGATAAATGGCTTAAGCATGAAACACCATTCAGGCTTGGAGCATTCAAACAAGCTCCTGGAAGTCTTTTAGGAACCCCCATTTGCAGGGGTTACACCCTTCCTAGCCTGGGAAAGCTTGACGTCCGCGTCAAGCAAGTACCCCATAAGTTTCAACTGCAACCATATACATTTGCATTAGGCTCACATGTAATCATCAGTCAATACATCATTTTACCAAGAACCATTTCTGAAACATTTGTTCGTCACTCTTTACACAGTATAACACACACATTGTACCATAACTCAAGTTATTACCTCTTGTACATGAAACCTGAAGAGAGGACCCTTCCTATCAGTTACCTTGGGGCTGGACGGGCAAGGGCACCATACTTGAGAGGGCAACACAAGTAACTTGGAGTTAGCACTAACGCTCAGTTTGGGAAATGAGCTCGGGACACATACACTCCTTTATGGACAACATTGAGAGGCAGGTCCACTGGCCGCCAGGGAATCATAACTGAGGTGCACCACAGGCTTTACAGCTCGACCAGTCTTTCTAGGGGAGCTGTTACAGTCTCTGCACTCTGAGCCTCATTTTCAGCATTGTTCTCACTTGTCAGGGAGTCTCCATGGGGTAGAGAGGCTAGAACTTGGGGCACTTTCAGCTCCAGGAGTTACAGTTTCTGAGTCCACAACATTTGGCTCAATGGAGAGCTTTCAGACACTGGCAGTGGACTGTCAGGGCACTCAAAATACTCTTCTTGTTCGGTGTATCACCAGTCTGCCCTAATCTATCATTTTCCTCCTGAAAGCTCAAACAGTTCAACCATGCACAATGATTCCATTTCATCTGATCTGATGCTTTGCACTTCACTTTCTGGGAGCATTGGCTCAGGGATGAAGCTGGGGGCATAGACAGTCCAGAAGGCCCAGCTTTGTCTCCAGTATTGACTAGGGATTGCCCAGAAACAATTGACTCAGTTCGTAAGAAGGATAGTATTCAAAGTCACTCTCACTTTCTTCTGATATGGACTGACAGTCATGCTCAACTGGGACTTGTGCAGGGGAACACTTTAACTCTGCTTCTGTAGGCAGACTTCCTGATCTTTCTTAGCAGCAGCTCTAGTCACTGGTCCAGAGGGGCATCTTCTGGGGGCTCAGACTCAATCAGGATTTGTCTAATGGGTAGTAAATGATTTCTATGCATTGTTTTTACATCTTTTGAATTGTTCTCAGGCCTTACTTTGTACACTGGCAGATCATCTAGTTTGCCCACTACAATGTGAGGAGATGGTGCCATCTGTCAGCAATCTTGTGTTTGCCATGCAGTCCCAGATTTCTTAGCAATACCGATCTCCCTCCTGGAGTTCCTGTGCTTTCACCTTTTATCATACCTTTCTTTGTTGGCCAGATTTCTTTTGGCAGCCATGGTTTGAGCCAGTTGAGTACGCATGAGTTAGCTGGGCCTTAACTTTGCACATACTGTAAATAGTTGTCAGCTTGAACCCCATCAGGAGAGACCCCAAAACACACATCTACGGTAGTCGAGCTTCTCTTCCAAACATCAGGCGGTGGGGAGAACCCAGTGGCATCACTTTTGGTGCAGTTATAAGCATGTACCAGGGTGCTAATTTGTTGGCTCCATCTAGGCTTGTCCTTTGGGTGCAGGGTGCCTAGCATATCTAGCAAAGTGCGGTTAAGCGTTCAGGCTGTGGGTCCCCTGGGGTGGTAAGGAGTGGTTCTGGACTTTCTCACTCCCACAGAGAAAGCATCTCTTTGATCAGACGACTCTCAAAGTCTCTCCTTGATCAGAATGGATTCTTTGTGGAGCCCCATATGAACAAAAGTTTTCACGAGTACTTTGGCTACAGTGGATGCTTTCTGTCTTTGGTGGGAAAGCTTGGGCATATCTGTGAATGGTCAGTGACCACCAGCACATTACTGATATTTCTTTGATCTGACTCCAAACTCAGAAAATCAATACAGACCAGCTCCATGCGTTGCACTGGTGGTTATGTTAACAAGGGGGCAGCCCTCTGGGCAAAGCTTTTCTCTGTAAGCAGCGATTACAAGTTTGTATGTGTTGCTCCACATCAGCCCCCATCTTAGGCCAATAGAATCTGGATCTCACCAAGTCAAGTGTTCTGTCTATACCAAGGTGCCCCATGTGGTTGTGCAAGGACCTCAATACTGAGTCTCGAAATGCAGTGGGCAGCACCAGTTGTTGTTTGTCTACTTGTCCCCCTGTCTACTGTTTCTCTATAACAGTTTATTGATCAGTTTCAACTTAGGACCTTCTTTGTATAACAGTGCAGTTCTCAAATCAGTGGAGCGTAATTTGGACACATCTTTTCCTGCATGAGGGCTTCTAAAGCTGATTTGATCATAGGATCGTGGGATTGAGCCCGAATACTGTCATTGTCCAGCTGAGGCAGTGCACCAATGTCTAGCTGCAAAAAGTGGCAATAAGCAGCAGGTATGCAATTCTCAGAGGGTCCCAAGCAATCCACCATGCAGTCCACTGCGTCCGTGGACATTTGTTCCTCCCTGTCAAACTCCGGCAGAGTGCCCGAATGTCAGGGTTCTGCCAATCGGACCCAATCATTCTGGGGAACAGGCCTCCGGGAGAGAGCATCAGCATCTATGTGGTTCAGACCTGCTCGGTATTCAGAGCATAGTCATATGTAGATAATGCAGAAAGCCACCTGTGGCCAGTGGCATCCAACTTAGCTGAGGTCTGCACATAGGTCAAAGGATTATTGTCAGTTTTACTCAGTATTTTAGCCCTCATAAAGTACTCATGGAATTGGTCAACAATAGCCCACTTCAAAGCTAGGAACTCTAACTTATGTACAGGATAGTTCTTTTCGGATGGGGTCAGGCTTCTACTGGCAAGGCCACTGGTCTCAGGCCATTCTCGTGTTCTTGGTACAACACAGCCCCAACCCTTGCAAGCTAGCATCAGTGTGCAGGACGTAAGGTTTTCTTGGATCGGCATAGGCCAGCACTGGAGCATGGGTAAGTTGATATATGATCTCATGAAAAGCAGTCTCATTAATCAGGAGTCCAGCGGCCCCAAATACTTCACTCGGATGAAAATACACCTTTCAGTCTTGAGGACGCTGACTTTTGGTATTTTTTGTGGGTTGGGGGATACCCTTGAGTAAGGTTAAGCAAAGGCGGATCACTCTTGAATAGTCCTTGATGAAGCGCCGATAATAACCTACAGAATCCAGGAATCTTTGCAGTTCTTTTTGATTTTTGGGCTGTGGCCAGGTGGTCAAGGCCTCAACTTTACTTGGGTCAGTCTCTATTCCTCGGTGGATACTATGTGTCCCACATACTTTACTGATGTTTGAAAGAATTGACACTTATCAATGGACAGTTTAAGGCCAAAGTCCTCCAGTCGATCCAATACCTTAAATAATCTGCTCTCATGTTCCTCCAGTGAGCTGCCAAACACAATAACATCATCTAGGTATACCAGGCACTCTAGTAAGTTCTATGTCCCCACTGCACGCTCCATCAATCGTTGAAAAGTGGCT
Organism: Neoceratodus forsteri; assembly: GCA_016271365.2. Classification (NCBI taxonomy): domain Eukaryota; kingdom Metazoa; phylum Chordata; order Ceratodontiformes; family Ceratodontidae; genus Neoceratodus; species Neoceratodus forsteri. Next base: position 1,231,919,344 of record CM028129.1, on the reverse strand, counting down.
GGGGCACCTGAAATCCCTTAGGGGCATCCTCATGAATTCATAGAAGCCAGCGGACAGATAAAGGCTGTCTTCTCACGGTCCTCTGGGGCCATCGGGATCTGTAGTACCCACTGCAGAGATCCAGCACAGAGAACCACTTGCTCCCTGTTTAGGCAGTCCAAAGCATCCTGAATGCGGGGCATTGTGTACTGATCAGGGATAGTCCGCCGGTTTAAGGTGCGATAATCCACGACATCCTTACTGTCCCATTCTTTTCCTCACTACCACAATGGGGGAAGCATAAGGCTTCTGGATTCTTGTATTACACCAGCCGCTAACATCTCTTGCAGATGCCGTCTCACATCATCTATATCAGCAGGTGCCAGGCGTGAGACCTCTCACGAAATGGTCTTTCGTCATGCAGCGGATGTCGATGCTCAGCTCCTTGCACGCATCCTACGTCCCATTCCTTTAAAGAAAACACCTGGTTCTCTGGGCAAGCTTCTCACTGATCCTCACTTTCCATTCAGCTGGCAGCGGGGCTATCAATCAAAAAGTCAGGCGTAACTTTGTCATTCTTCCTTGAACTCTTGCTGGTAGCACTGCAGTGTCTGCACAATGCACATTAGCCAGGATGCAACCTCTATTTACTCGAATGTCTCTTTCAGACACATTATGAACTTGGACCATTACCCTTCTGGCATAAGCATGGGCTCTAGCGGCAAAATACTAGGCTTGACCAGCAGTCCCTCTGGCAATTTTCCATCGCCTGGTGCATCCAACATTAATATTTTATTCTTAACATCCTTTCTGATCATGGACCTCTCCCTGTAAGGTACACTGGGCATTTGGTGCCAGGATCGAGACTCAGGATCCTTCTTCCATACAATTCCGACGGTTCCTCTGGTTCTATATTTTCAGCATCTCTCTGTGCCTCATAGGCCTTCTTAATTAAAGCCGAACTCTTAAAGCTCTACTAGTCTTTGACCTGTTTTCATAACACAAAATGTGCCAGCCTTCTGAACATATGAGCATTTGTTCCAATCAACAAAGGACACCATCATACAGTCCAGTGGGGGACACACTAAGGCTAGGGTCTCACTTGTTCGGCCACTCCAGCCAGGAGGTGGGGAAAGACAGCAAATTCGGATATACCCAGAATAGGGTAGGCCTTCTCACTTAACCCCATACATGCAGTCCTTCTAATGGTTGTAGGGTACGCCTGACAAATGCTTCTGATACCAATCTTGAAACATAATTGTCACTTGGGAGCCACTGTCTAATACAGCTCTTGTAGACACTCCATTTACCTTTACAGTGGTCTCCATGGAGGGACCCACTATTCTGGACCAGTCTGGAGAGGCGGTAGTGGGGGCCTGGGCAACTGACCTTGCCACAAAAGGACGTGAATTAGCATTTTGGTGCCCCCCTGGGATCATTTCGTACCTCTTAACCACTGATTTGTTCTCCAAGCTCCTTGTAGCCTATATGCAACTTTGTCAGTGTCTTTTGGGATTGCATTCCTTTTCATGTGCCCATCCTTCCCACAATTATAGCAAAACATACTTTTGGAGTTTGAGCTGGCCGAGGTGCCACACTGGGAGCCAGGGCGGGGTATTACTAACTGGAAACCTTGGTGCCATCTCTGTTCATGTGGTGATAAGCATTTGGAGACATCTCTCAGTTTCTCCATTCCATGGTCAAGGAATCGAGTTCGAGCTGTTATCAGCAGGAGATACATGGGTGGGTATCCCCACCCCCATAGCAGATGCAGTCGGATATAGGTCGGGGCTCTGTACTTGCAGTATGGCCTTCATAAAGGGACTGTTTTTGAATTCCCGGATCTCTCTCAACAGTTCGCCCATTGTGGCATATCTTTTTCCTTATCAGAGCACTCATTGACTGCCAACCTCTGCCCTGAACTTCACTTGATGGGCCACCTCAGTCACCGGGTCATAGCCACAGCTATTGGTGCAGATCCCTCCCGAGGTCGCCTTTTCTCAACTCCTCGAATTTCTCTCATTAACTCATCATAGGAGGGTGGGGTTCCAGCTGATTTGCCAGGCGTAACTGAAGCAACAGCAGTTCTGAGAAGGGGCAGACTTAAGGATTCTGTCCAGTCTGGTTCGGTCCAGTTCAATCGCTGGCAAATACCCTTTCTGAGGCATTCTTGGAACAATTTTTCCAGCCGGAGATATACACAGACAACAACTCCCCTTGGTACTGTTGTGCATTTCTTACTCTCCACCATAGGTCCTCATCAGAATCTGGGCTCCCATACACATTCTCCAAGGCCTCAAGATAGGAAACGTGCGGTCGCTTCAGGTTACTGGCCCGTTGCTACGGATGGTAGCCAGGGCAGGACCTGGAGGCCTCACTAACCCTCTTTCGCCGCTTCCCGAGCATTGCCATTCTAGCAATTTTGGGGCAACATAGTTCATCCAGGTTCCCAGTCACCCTCCCTTGGGGTGGGAGGGTGCCAGAGAAGATCCCTCAACCTTCGTAAGAGTCGTGACTAATGGCAGGTGCAGAAATAGGAGTCTGCATTGGTTCCAGCCACCATTACGGGTACTGGAGCAGGAGAGGGTGTTGGGGAGGAACACCCCAGGTGGCAAGAATAGTTTCTTCAAGTCCTCCACAGTTTCCCTCTCCCAGCAACCATTTAGCAAATTTCCTCCTCAAAGTTTGTGATAGTGGTGGGGGGCTCATTCCCCTGGTCTTTACTGTCCTTAGTTATCACTCCAAGCAGTGAGGGCTCCCTCTGGGGTAATGGTCTGTGGTACTTTGGAGCTATCTATGGGATCCTTAAACTCTACTAGGGCCAGGAAAGTGTGGGTGAGCAGATTAGCGTGCCGACCCACCACCACAGGATTTTTGTAAACCTTCCACCTTGGAAAGTACTCCCTGCACAGTGTCGTATTGATACCCAGGATGTCCAGGATAAGCATAGCATTTGAGGGGTCGATCTCCTCCCAGTATACCACTCCACCAGCCGTGCACAGCCAGCTTCTGTCGGGGGTACCATTATTTTATTTATTTATTTTTTTTTTCCTTTTTAACAGTGGTTTGTAAATATGGCCACTAGAGGACACACAATCCCAGCGGTGAGCTCAAAATGTAACCCTAGATGAAAGCTATCCCAGGGGCTACTACCCCTGCCTGATTTGCCACTAACAGGTTGAGGGGCCTGGATCCAATGGCGGTGCCTCCACCCAGAGGTCAGGGTTGCAATAGTTAAACTTACTTGGTCACAGCCCTCTGGGACACTGCAACCCCTTTCTTCCCACTAGTGGCCCACAATATATAGCAGAATTACCTTCACAGTATACACTTACCCCCAAGGCTGGTTCAGGCACGGGACATCCTGTAAAATAAGATACAGTGCAACAATCACAGTACAGTACTTTAACATAGACAAATACCTCAGGCAGTATAACTTTGTTGAAACAAACAGCTCTGATTTATTTAGGGGAGTATAACAAGGACAGGGAATCAGGTTAATTAGCTTATCACTTTACTGTCTACCTTATGGCTCTGTGCACAGGCCTATCCCTACCAGTTACTGTCCCTGGGTACCCAGGCCCTAGTAGCTAGTCCAAACCGTGGCAGCTGGTAGGGGCCTTTCACACAGAGAAAAGGAAAATTAAACAGTCAGCAGTACAGTAATTCCATTTGGATTTAATGTGGCAATTCAACAGGGAGCGACCCGAATTAGTACTCACGACCTCCAAAGAAGATATGGTCCTTCAATGTCAGCAGGGCTACTTTTGATCTCAAGAGACTCCTCACACATTTATATGGTAAAAAAAAGAAAGCACTATACCAGGCAGGCTGCATCTGTGATCCCAATCGCAATTACTGCACAAAAACCAGGAGAACACACAGCAGATTCAGTTCCTGACAGACCGAGTGTAATTCAACAATTTCTTCAGTCTTCTACAGGGTGAGCCTGGTTTCTACTCTTCAGAGATCCTTTGATTCTTTTACAGGACCGATTCAGTCCTAACAAGCAGTTAACAAGTTGTAGACCGAACTCTGGGCCTTGCACACGCTTTTTGACTGAAACTGTGCACTGAAGGAGACAGGTTTCTTTTCCCTTCACTTTCAGATCTCAAACTGAAACTCCCAACAGACAAAAACCGGCACTTCCTTTGAGTTCCTCCCAGTTCTTGACTGGATTGGCTGTCACTACAATAGACTGCTGCTGTTGGTCCAAAAAGGCACCAAGTCTAAACTACATCTCCCAGAGTCACTGCCCATACAATCCTCTTGTGGCTGGCTCAGATTATGAGTCCCAAGTTCTGATTCGTCCAAGGCATCATTTTAGAGCTAGTTTACCCCACACTGATTGGTCCAGTTCAGCAGTTCAAAACCAGAATGGGGAACTAGGCAGACAGTTCTGACTGCAAAGAAAGCAGGTTAGACAAACTGTAATTTTATTATTACTGTATAAATGATTTCTGGCAATCAGTTACATCTTTCAGACAGGTTCCTTTGCACTCCTAGTGACTGCAAAAATGGGGTGAATTGGCAGCAGCTTGAGTGGTACTCAATCAAAGAAACACACAGTCCCCCATACAAACTAATTATGTCTGCAAGCAGACAGCTCTTAAAGAGACAGTACCAGAGGTTCTAAAAACACTCACTGATAAATGGCTTAAACGCCAAACACCATTCAGGCTTGGAGCATTCAAGCAAGCTCCTGGAAGTCTTTTGGGAACCCCCATTTGCAGGGGGGTTACATATGCATCAGGTGGCAGTGTGGCAGAGGTGCGGGCCCAGATATACCAGGGTCCCTTGTCTGAGTGTCGGGCCATTTTCACTGTGTTTTTCCCTTATCCTCCCACAGTACACCAAAGGCTGGGATACCACATGCAAGCATGCACACAAAGTATCAGCTGGGGTGTGCGAATACCTTTTCCCAAATAAGGTGATAAGGGCTAAGTCGTACGCATGCAAAGTGCATGCCAGTGCTGCACAGCCTGTCACTTCCTCCCTCTACACACAGCTTCAACTCCACTGCCACCTGTGGTCACTCATCTGGCAGCAGAGCAGTGGTGCCTCCTATCCTCCCTCACTGGAGGAGGAGGAGGGCTTCCTCTGTGATGCCCCATCTTCCTCCCATGGCTGTCCCCCGATGTCCTGTGATCATTCCTAACGCTGGGTCACCGGTGTCAGGAGCAGTGCAGTAACGCTACTGTTGTGCCACCGGCCAAGTCCCAGCTGCCCTATTTGTGAAATGAAGGCCTTATAAAGGAACTTGGCAGCTGTGTTTGGGTACTGATCTTTAATTCTTTGTAAGAATTTTTTTTCTGTAAGAAAAATTATTTATTTTAAGCTTCGATCATGAACTTCATTCCGGGAGTACTGGGAATTTTCCCCAAACAGTACAGTAGAATAAGCGTATTTTTTTGTCTGAGAGGGATGCTATTGATTTTTTTTGTTTTTACTGCCAGTTCCAACACTGCTCTGCAGCTTGGAAAACTGATTCTCATTAGATGTAGTTTTCCATCACATCACACATTTCTTTACAGGAAAGAAACCTTAAAATAACTTTTTTTTTAGGTTCTAAAACATTGTTAAAGCATACTGTAGCTAAGTTTGTTCATTCATTCATTCATTCATTTATGCTACTTATTTTACCAGGTGAGCAAACAGAGTCCAAGAAGGGCTCTTTTCCATTTGCAGCTCATGGGGAGGGGTAGACAAGAGAGAAGCAAGAAGAGAAATTTATAGCACACAGTGTCCAAAATGTATACAGACAGATAGATATCTCTATAATACAACTGTGTATTAAATAATGTTACTTATGGAAAACAAATTGGTTAGTACTTATGTTTTGCTCAAATAAAAGCATCCGCCTCTCTCACCTATCACATATATGCAGCTGTAACTTATATTCCAAGCTACATATGAACTCCATGCATTTTATGAGCCAGAGGAAATGTAGACAGTAAGCTGTCTTTATCAGGTTCTGAAACAGGTGTGATAGTCCCAAGGCAGACATTTGCCACATATGGATGTATAATTGGGTTAACAGGGTCGGAGAGTGTAAGGTGGTCACAGATGAGGTTAGCTCTAAGGAATATGAATTTGAATTAAGCTGTATTTGCAGGCTATGAACGAATTCAGTGCTGTCACTCAGGCATAGAACTGTGTACCCCGTCTCCTGTGGGCACATTAATTCAGTAAAAGCTGATAAGCTTTTTCCTCAAGAGAAGAGGGTTTTTGAATCTTGAAAGGGCAGTGGCCATTCTGTCACTGGGAAATATTTAACTCTTTGGATTCACTTTGCAGGTAATTTATTTAAGGGAAGCCTTTATAAAAACAAGGAAATAAGGTTACATGTAATGCTGAAACATCACTAGCAATATAAAATATAGGTAATTTTATTTTTATGGTAGCATGTACTGACAATATAATCTGTGTTTAAGTAAAACCAAAATGTTCTTCAGACTTACACTGAGTTGTGACGGTGTATTTTTTAAAATCTGTTGTACCCCTTTGGCCATTTGGCTAGGACCTTCTTCCAGCACTTGCCAGTTCCTCCTTCTATTCATCAGGGCCCCTTTACCTAGGCTGCTGGGACTCCAGGAGCCAAACCCATCTCACCGCTGCATTGCTCCCCCAGTGCAGGGTCTGCGATTCAGATCCTTGTCAGCTCTGCCCTCAAATCCAGAGGTGAAGCCTGGGAATTTCCCCATGAGTCAGGAGAGAAAGCCTGCTAATGGACACAGTGCAGTTTTTTATCAATAGGCTAAGTAGGCTGCAGACTAGGGGCGCCAGCTGTTAGCGGGCACCTGAGAAATGAGAGGCGCTAAAAAAATGTGGCTGGCTCAGTGGCTCTGGGCGTCGCTCCCCACCCCTGGAACTCAGTGTTAGTCTGTGCCCCCTCCCCGGAACTCAGTGTCAGTTTGTGCCCTCCCCAAACAACTCAGTCTGTCTTGCTGCGCCCCCCCCCCCACAGACAGACCAAATCAGTCCAATCAGCGGCATGTGTTGATTTTAAAATCCAGTGTGTGCTCACTACGCATGTGCACCCGACACCCATGCCAAACTGATGAAAAGAGCCGCCGGAGAATGCTTGCTGGGCAGGGTGGGTAAGGCATGGTGCACACCACATGAGTCATGGATGTCATCATTGACTGGTCGACAACAGTACTAGCAGTAGATGTGCCAGTGTCTGCCACACTAGAGAGTCTAAAGAGAGAGTGAGCACTCACAACTGAGTCTAGGTGAAGGATGGAGTGGGAGTACGGCAGTCGGCCTGGGTTAGGGTACGGTTCGGAGACCAGACCTGTCATGACTGTCAATCAAGTTCTTCTTGCTCGGAGTCGGCATCACGTGTGTGACTGTCCCCGGCCACCCCACACCCGACCTGCTGCCGGCCGCCATTGCCAATTGGCAAGACTACTCGAATGTCTGAGAGAGCGATGATCATCAGTGCTGAATGCCTTCAAGGGGCGAATGAATGAGAGGAGAGACAACACCAGACCAGTCCTGAGATGGTGGGTAAGATGGAGACCGGGTCACACCGGCACTGGGCGATGGTGAGTGTGAGTGAGATTTATGATAACCACCACAGTCAGTAGTCCAAAAAATTGCCTAAAGAGGAATGTGGTCCAGATTGAAACCTGAGGGGTCGGCAGGGTCAGGGGCCCTGCCCTGACTAAACAAAGATTTGTAGGGAGAGAGGGGCTTCAGTTGAGGCTTGCTTAGCTTGGGCCTGGCTTTGGGTCACTGACAGTGACTTGCCTTTAATTTCCCACTTATTGTCTGCATTCTGTTGACAAAAATGAAAATCTTGTCAGCCAGCCTCTTTGGGAAAAAAGGCCAAAGTAATGAATATGTGCAAACAGTGCAACCAGGAATTATAAAAAATGAAGCGAGTCTGACTCTGTGTGTGTAGTATGTAGTGGCAATTCACTTTTTACACTCCCTGATGTAATGTCAGTGTCACAGGCTCACATTCTGAATTAACTTTGCAGAGCTCAGCTCTTAAGGTTTGTGGACATCAGAGATCACATACTGTAACTCTGGAGCGTAAAGACAGCTAATATAACACATTGCCTCTTATGCATTATTCTCTATTTAATTTCTGAACACCACAAATAATGGCCTACATTTATTTTTTGGGAATGGACAATAGTAACTATTGGACTGGCAATATATCCTAGACATAAGAGTATTGAGCTATGAATTAGCTTGGTACACCCAGCAGTTGTGGGTTTGATTCATATAGCCTCCGGTTCCACTTGCATACTATGTGACCCTGGCAAGTCACTTAACCGCCCCAACAATGCTCCTAGGTCACCCCTAAAAACAGGCACTGTATCTAGCGGTCCTTACCTGATTACCAACGAACAAAAAATCAAACAAAAAAACTATTCATAATATTTATAGGAAAATAATAAATAACAAAAAGCTTTAAAAAGAACCTATTAGCCCTCTTTGGGTAGCCATAGCTAGTCCATTGGTCCCTGTAGTCATCACTCCCAAGTCCTTCCATGCAGTCATATGTTGATAAATCTCCTGCCAGTGTCAGCTCTTAAGGTTATATGAATCAAACCCACAACTGCTGGGTGTACCAAGCTAATTCATAGCTCAATACTCTTATGTCTAGGATTGCCAGTCTGGGAGAGGGGAGCAGATGGACGGAAGGTCAGAGAAGGGGAGATAGGGGAGCTAAACATGTGGCTCAAGGGCTGGTGCCAGGAAAAAGGACACAGATTTGTAGGGAACTGGCAACAGTTCTGGGAGCGAAAGTTCTTTAAATTTGATGGACTGCATCTGACTAAAGAGGAGTCAGTGCATTGGGGCAAGTTTGGCGTCTTTGCAGAATATTTAAACTAGCAAATGCGGAGAGGGTGCAGCACCCCATACATCGAATGGGAAGAACACCCTCCCCTCAGCTAGTGGTCAAACAGGAATTCAGCATGTTTGCCGTTCATTTGCATCACCAGGTAAGAAAAAGGTTTGTCTCCCCATACGGTCTGCTGAGGGTAATGCCAAACTTCACCCAACAACTAACACACCAAAAATCTGGCCAATGGAAAATCATGTACACAAATGCTCACAGCCTGGGAATAAGATCCCAGACCTGCAGGCAATAATGTCAGAGGCTAAACTGGACATAGTAGCAATTAGTGAGACGTGGTTTACCAGTAACCACACTTGGGAGACTTCAGTACCTGGCTATGTATTGTTCAGAAGAGACCGAGTGCAAAAGGGGAGGAGGGCCCTGTATGTTAATGAAAATATCAAAGCTACAGAAATTCAGAATACACATAAGGAGCCAGAAGAACTGTGGGTCATGCTGGAAACAGGAAATGGGACAGCCATAAGAACTGGGGTTGTCTACAGGCCCCCAGACCAGAGGGAGGACATAGACACATTACTGTTAGAAGATATACAAAACATGACAGCTAAAGGGGAGGTTCTGATAATGGGAGACTTCAACATGCGGATACAGATTGGTCAATACCAGCAGGAACATCTGCCAGAACTAGACTCATAGTGGATTCCCTGCAGGGATGGCCTCAAACAACTGGTACAGCAACCCACAAGAGACAGGGCTATCCTAGATCTAGTACTGACTAACAAAGAAGGGATCACAGATCTCCAGGTAGAAGGTCACCTGGGGCCAGTGACCATCACATGGTATGGTTCAATTTGGCTACTACATCTAAATCATCCCATTCCAAAGCAAAAATATGGGACTTCAGAGGAGCTGACTTTGATAAGATGGCCAACAGAGTTAAGCTAGCCCTGGCAAAAAGAAACACAGGTGAGGAGGTACAGGCAAAGTGGGCAAGCATTAAGGATACAATACTTGAAGCAACATCCCATTGTGTTAGACAGAAAAGGAAGTGCAAAGAAGAAGGAAACCACTTTGGTTCTCAAATACAGTACAGAAAAGGTCAGAGCCAAAAGGCTGGCCTTCAGAAAATATAAGGGAACACAGCGGGATGAAGATAGGAGGCATACCAAACTGCCTAAGGGAAGCAGGTAAGGCAATAAGGCAGGCAAGAGTCCCAAACTGAGGAAACACTAGCACGAACAGTAAAGAAGGTGACAAGACTTTCTATAGATACATTAGTGAAAGGAGAAAGTCCAGAGGGGTATTGCTAAGCTTAATGGAGAAAAGGGAGCATGTGAGGAGGAGGACCCTGTAAAGGCATCTATCCTAAATAGATACTTTTGCTCAGTATTTACTGAAGAGAAGGTAGGGCAGGGCCCACAGCTCAGCATCGTGGACACAGGGGAGGAGGTGAGCACTACTCCCTTCACAAAAGAAAGGGTCCTACAAGAGCTTGCTAAGCTCAGGGTGGATAAGGCAATGGGACCTGATGGCATACATCCCAGGGTACTTAAGGAGCTAAAGGAGGAACTAGCAGAGCCATTAGCAGAATTGTTTAGTGAGTCTCTGAGCACAGGAGAGGTCCCAGAAGACTGGAGAAGGGCTCATGTGATCCCACTCCACAAGAGTGGTAGCAGGGAGGAGGCGGGGAACTGGACGGTCAGTCTTACCTCAGTAGTGGGCAAGATTATGAGGCACTCCTTAAGGAAAGGATAGTGCAACACCTGGAATCCATAGGGGCACAGGATCCAAGACAGCATGGGTTTACAAAGGAAGGTCCTGTCAAACTAATCTCATAGATTTCTTTGACTGGGTAACCAGAGTGGTGGACCAAGGGGAGCAGTTGATGTCGCCTACCTTGACTTCAGCAAAGCTTTTGACACTGTTCCACATAGAAGATTGATAAATAAGCTAGGTAGGCTCGGGGTGGGTCAGAGTTGGTCAACTGGGTGGCAAACTGGTTGACTGGCAGAAAACAGAGAGGTGGTGGTAAATGGTATACAGTCAGAAGAGATGCAAGTCACAAAGTGGGGTGCCTCAGGGATCAGTCCTGGGGCCAGTCCTATTCAACATCTTCATTAGTGACCTCGCAGATGGACTAGAGGGTAAAGGCTTGTCTGTTTGCAGATGACACCAAGATCTGCAACAGAGTAGATGATCCAGATGGGGTGGGCAGAATGAGAAGAGATCTGGATAAACTAGCAGAATGGTCAGAAGAGTGGCAACTGGGATTTAATGCAAAGAAGTGCAAAATCATGCACATAGGGAAGAGAAACCCTGAAGCCACTTATAAGCTGGGAGGAGTTGCTAGCAGTCACAAAGGAAGAAAGAGACTTGGGCATCATCATCACTGATGACCTAAAATCATCAAGCAGACCTCTAAAGCAGTAGGTAAGGCTAGGGGGTGTTAGGGTGTATTAGTAGGGTATCACAAGTCGTAAGAGGAGGTAATAATCCTCTGTACAAGACATTGGTTAGGCCCCATCTGAGTACTGCGTGCAGTATTGGAGGCCACACCTTCACAAGGACATTAACCAAATTGAGGCAGTCCAGAGAAGGGCAACCAAAATGGTGCAGGGACTGCATCAGAAGACATATGAGGACAGATTAACGGAGCTCAATATGTATACCCTTGAGCAAAGGAGGGAGAGAGGTGATATGATCGAGACATTTAAACACCTTAAGGGCATAAACAAGGTGAAAGAGTCTAACATGTTTAAATATAAGAAAATAGCAGGACAAGAGGACACAGCATGAGATTAGAGGGAGGCCGATTAAGGGGAATGTGAGGAAATTCTTTTCACAGAAAGGTGGTAGATGCATGGAATGGCTTACCACAAGAAGTGGTGGCTATGAATACAGTGCAGGGCTTCAAACAGGCATGGGATAGGCATAAGGGAGCAATACAAATGACTATGAATAGATAGGTCACTGACAGAGCAAAGGTCGATGGCACATTTATAAGGTAGAAAAAGAAACGGGCAGACTGGATGGGCCTTGCGGTCCTTATCTGCTGTCAACTTCTATGTTTCTATGTTTCTATGTTTCTTACCAGCACCTTCCCACTTGCCAATAACTTCTTCTATAAGCCCCCCCCCCAACCCTGTCTCCCTAGCTTGACTCCATCTTGCTCCAAATGGTCATCTTAGTAAAGTAGGGGGGCCCAGGGCCCCACCCAGTGCCTTAGTTATAATGAGGAATAGTATAGTCAATTTATTCCAACTGTTCAGTAGTCCCCATCCCAAACCTGCAGCACTCTGCCATCTTTCTTCAGAAGCTCACAGACAAAAACAGAAGTGGGGAGAGATCTCAGAAATGGCTTGGTGCAGCAGATAGCCTTGACCCTGGGAAAAGACTAAACACTATAAAGAATGCGTGTCTACATATTCTGGAGGTGGATGTATTTCATTACATAAATTCAGAAAGTGCTAATTATTGCAGGAATGAACCAAATTATGCTGCCTGGTGAGACAAACACACCCCAGCATTTCACCTCGCTTGAAGGCTGTGACTAGGGGCAATGTGCAGTTTATTGGAACAGCCTTTTATACTCAAAATGTTAATGGTGCAGTACATTCTTAGCATTCTTTGGACTGCAGAATTTATAGGTATCTCCTGTTTCCTCTTGTACTAGTCGTAGGATGGGAAAGTAATTTGTTTTTCCATTAATCATCTTTACCATGACAGCAGTATTCTGTCTGTTTTAAGTGTGGGTTCCTGCATGAGATTTTGTCTGTTGTTATTTTTTATTAAAATGACAATATACAGAAAGTACAAAAAAAGTCAGTATTCTAATTGTTGAATTGTTCTTCTGTGAATGTGTTGCTGCCATCCTCTAAACTGAGCCATATTTGGTGGGTGAGCCGCAAGTTTCAACCCAAAGGCGCCATGAGGTCATCTTGACACTGAATGGGCGTGGAAGGCAGGCAGGGCTTTCATCTGTGCTGCCATTGCTGAATGTTTACCCGTTTTCTTCCCTAATCTTGGACGGGGTCATGAGTGACACCCATGGCATGCACCTGTGTATATGTGGGTCATGCCAGTGCCGACTGCATCCCAACCCTCCCTTACAGTAGCATCTTGCAGACCTGCTGCCACCCAGCCTTCACTAGGTGGTAGTCAAACAGTGGACCTAGCAAGCCCCGCCCCCCCCAGGTGGAGCACAGTCCATCGGATGCTCCATCCATTTCCCCCAGCTGGTCCCCAATCACATGAGCTTGTTTCTGAACTTGGGTCGCAGCCTTGTGTGTGGTAGCACTACCACTGCTCAGATGGGCCTGAGCTCATGATGACGTGCTTTTATCACTGCCGCTTCTTTCCCAGTCTCTCAGGCCCACAGTACTTTGATGTTGTCATCTAAGTCTTTCGTCTCTAATTATTGTTACCCCAGCCCTTTATGAAAAGTTTTTTCTTAGATAAATAAGATGTAAGTGTAACCCCCTAGGGCTACTACCCCTGCCTGTTTGACTACGGACAGGTTGAGGGGCCTAGGTCCTACGGCGAGTGCCTCCACCCAGAGGTCAGGGTTTGTAGTGGTTAGACTAGCTTGGTCACAGCCCTCTGGGACACTGAGACCCCCTTTTATTCCCTCTAGTGGCTCACACAGTACACCGGAGTTACAGCCCCAATACCCCACGTATACATACTATTCACTCATGTAGATACCACTTACCCTCGAGACTGATTCTGCAGCATGTCTCTGAGGACCCCTTGTAAAATAAGGTTAAACAACATACACAGCAAAACACAATACTGTTTCCATAAGTACCACACCACAGACAGTATATAGTATAACAACAACAAATCTGATTTATTTAGGGGGCAGTAACATGAGAGGGGGAAATCAGGTTCATTGGTGGCATTAAATCACAGTACTGTGCACACATACAAGGTCTGAAAAGTCACACTCTGGATACCCAGGTTTGGGGGGGGGGTGTTAGCCAGGTCTGATGCCTGGGGTTGGCCGGCAGGTGCAGATGGATGGGGCTCTGTTGAAGAAAATATATGCACAACACCCAATTGTAATCCGGAGCCGGATGGCTCAGTCCATGAAGCAGGGAAACAACAAGAATTAGATGACACACTTGTGATTGAAAACAGACTGCAGGGGAATACCCTGATTTGCACACATAATACCCAAGCTGAGGACCGGATGGATGGTAGATCTTCTTCTGGATTGCCAGAATAACAGGGCATGGAGACAAGTTCCTTGTGACTGGACCCCACTGCAGTTGATAGCAAACGTATTTAGTCCAAGCTAAGCTGGAGTTTGCTTCCAGCTTCGGCACACAGCACGGGGGATTGGAAATAGCGATTCCCCACAAGCACTACGCACATTCATATGTAAAAGGAAACTACTATACCAGGCAGGCTGCTCCTCGATCCCGATCGCAATTGCTGCAAAATACCCATGAGCACACACAGCAGCTTCAGTTCCTGACAGACCAAGCGCAATTCAGCAATTCAGCAGTAGTATTATTCTGTTCCTCACAGAATGTTGTGGCTCTGAGAATTAACGGGAGAGACAGCAATTCCAAAACCCCAATTTAGTGGTACATTTCAACATTATTTTTTTAAATAAAGAATATTTTGTTACAAAATCACCTCAACAGTGAAAATAATATGATACTTTTTATTAACATTGATCTCAAAGCATTTGCATTCTTGCATTTCTTTTGCCTATATTCCAAAGATCCTTTCAGTCTAAAACTCTGAAAATACTTTAATAGTAAAAAAGTTTCATTTATAAAATAGGCAAGAAAAGTCGCATGCTGTATTTGGTGGAATCAAGTCACCTGACCATGTGGTTATTACAGTATAACAGTGTGGATCAATTAAAATATCTTTTCATTTGCACTTTTAAGGACTTAGTTTACTATTTTATAACCTTGATATCACATTCCATGGTCTATAGTTATGCTACAATAATTGGAAGGCTTTTAGCCTGTAGTTCAATGGGGGAAGGACAGCTCCTCCCACATCCCCTTCTTAAACCTCAGGTTTCCACTCGCTCAGCTTCAAGCTTTTTGAATATTGCATGCTACAAGGGTGTGGTCATGCTTTGCTTCCTTTTCCGTTCCCATCCTCTCATTTGCCCCTTTTTGTTTTTCTCTCCCTTCCTCCTCTGTCCTGGTGGTGACCCTGTGTCCCCCCGCCCCCGTCTCTTTCTCCACCCTTTCCTTGTGTTCTCGTGCTTACTTTCTCCCTGCCACATTCTTTGTTCCCCCCTTCTCCTCTCCCTTCTGCTCTGCCATTCTCCTTGGTTTGATTTTGGAGCCACTGGGTATTTACCCCCCCCACCCCGCTCATCCCTTGTTTGTACCTGGCTTTGCTGTTTGTTTTCTTTTTTTTGGGCTGTCCCGTCCACAGTTCTCTCATCGCTGTTGCCTGTCTTCTGTGTCCTGCTCCTTTGTGGTCACATCCCCTGCAGCTGTTACCCGAGCCTCTTGCCTACCACTGCTGCACCACAGCTCAGCCTGCATTTCTGGGGGATGCCTCCTCGGCATCTGGCTTTGCTACTGCACGCTGGTAGCCTCCCTAGGATCCTGTATTCTGCTGCCTGTGGGTCTGCTCCAGGATGGGGCTGTCAGCTGCAATCTTTCTCACTGAACTGTTTCTCCTCAGGCGTCTGACACAGGCTCGGATTGGTGACTTCCCAACATTCAACATCATCCTGGTCATTTCACTGTCACTTTACACTTGGCGCCTGTTTGTTTCCAACTCAATTGCTGATATCTGCATTAATATGAATTATTGTGCTCAAAATAAAATGGGCAATACTAGTAACAGCATCCTCGAACCAGTGCACGTATGCATTTGTTGGCCTTCCTGTAAGTACTTCGACCCTTCAAGCCTTTCTTGCTGTTTCTATCAACGGGAACCACCCATGTTCTAAGCCTTTGCACCCCTCTATCCCACAGCATGGACTTTATTCCCATTTGCATGCATTATTCGCGTTCCTACTGTACTGTTTGTTTCTGATGCCTCAGTGGCTGCTACAGCGTATCTTTAACTTTGTTTCTTAAATTTCTGAAGGACATCACGGAGGTATGATGCACAGTCTTTCATCCATGGTTACATGCTGATAACCACCTTCTGCACTTCCTTAGGTAATCCCTACTCAGGAATATGGCATACATTTCTCATTTCCTCACATGAGGTGTAATTCTCAAAGTAGGACACTAGGGAGATGAAGAACCATACTGCGGTTTAACGAGCTGGACTATGTCTTCAACATACATATCCATGATAGTCAAATAATCAACCCTTGCATGTGCCTGTGAGTCCTTCAACCTACATGGATATCCTACACAGCAACTAGCCTCCTTCTGGTCCCGCTAGCCTATGTGGGGGCCTAGCTTGATTTGCCGATTCTACTACTCCCTCAGGCAGACCTGAGTAGGGTCTTGCCCTCCTTTCCTTGGACTATTCAATACTACTGTGATGGCGGACTACGTGGGGTCCCTCCATCCCAATCGCGCATGCCCCACGAGGGGCCCCTGCTCACTGCTCCAACATATTTCCATATTATTACAGGCAGCCTCACATCGAGTCCTACCCTCCCTTACCGAGCTATTCCTTTACATGGTGATGGCGGACCACGTGGGATTCTGCCATCCCGAATATACTCATTCCACAAGGGGGCTTCGCTCATTGCTCAAATGTATTCCACTTCATCACCTTACCTTGGACTGTTCCATACTATGGCGATGGCAGGCCATGTAGGGTCCCGCCATCCCACTCACGCATGCCCCATGACGGGGCCTTATTCATTGCTCAATGTAGTTCCATATAATTTCAAGCAGACTCCCATGGGGTCTCGCCCTCCTTACCTTGGACTACTCAATGAAACGGTGATGGCGGACCACGTGGGGTCCCGACATCCCACTCACGCATGTCCCACGAAGGGGCCTTGTACTTTGCTCAATGTAGTTCCATGTAATTACAAGCAGACTCCCATGGGGTCTTGCCTTCCTTGCCTCGGGCTACTCAATGAAATGAAGATGGCAGACCACGTGGGGTTTCGCCATCCCAAAGCAGTACTAAGAAACATACACATCCCATGGGGGCCTTATACATCACTCAACCGTATTTCCATGTCATCACGGCCTGACTCACATGAGAGTTTCACCCTTCTTACCTTGGACTATGCAATACTATGGCTATGGCAGACCACTTGGGGTCCCGCTTCCCAATCAGCTGTGCCCATGAGGGGGCATCTACTCATTGCTCAAAACTCATTTCCATTTACTACAGATGGACTCACTTGTGGTCTCGTCCTCCTTGCATTGGACTGTGCGCTACTACTGTGATGGCGGACCCGCAGGGGTCCCACCATCCTTAACTCAGTGCAATACTATGGCAATGGCGGACCATATGGGGTCCTGCCATCCCAAACATACATGCCCCTAAGGAGGCCCTGCTCTTAGCGCAAACGTATTTCCAGATCGCTACAGGCAGACTCACGTGAGAGTCTCGTCATCCTTACCTTGGACTGTTCAATGCTATGGCGATGGTAGACCACGTGGGGTCCTGCCATCCCAATGATGGGTCTCTCCCTTCTTATATTGGATCAGGTCATAATATAGTGATGGTGGACCTGCGGGAGGGTCCCACCTTCCCAACACAGCCAAACCCATAACAGAACATTACTTAAAGTTCAGTTGTATTGCTCTATCATCTACAGGCAGTGTCAGGTGGGTGTTTTGCCTCCTTACCTCCAATCATGCTATACTTTGGCGATGGCAAACCCACTTGGTGGACTCGCCATCCTGAATCTATCATGCTGCTTGAGTGGGCATTTCTCATTACTGAAACACAATTCCATCTTCACTAAGGCAGACCCACGTGGGGGTCTCGCCTTCCTTAGTCTGACAACCTGAGGCCTACTTGATCGCTTGAGCATTCAAACACTGCATATATCGGACCTACATGGAGTCCCATGCTCCAGCTAGCCCATGTCCGGGCCTATCTTACTTCATCAATTCATTCACTTCTTCTGCTGCAATCGACCTTTCTTTCTGTTCCAGTTCCAGCATAAGTTTCTATGCCAGACATCTCCGTGGAGTATACCTCAATTTCTTGGATATCTCAGGACAATTTCTCCTTTCTGACATGCTACCTTAGACATGGATTAACCATCGTTTCTCATCCAGACAGCATTCCAAGTTGGACCTCTTTTCATCTGCCAGAACCTTTATCTTCAGCATTGACCTTCCTGCTCACCGTCGATCTCTGAAACAGGACTCTTTGATCAGTAAGTTCAGACTTAATTCTTGGACATAACCACAACCAAAACCTCAGCCCACATTTAGGATTATTCTCCTCTTAGTATGCCCAGAGGACAGGCAGATCAGTAGCCATGGATCCTTGGAGGTTTCCCTTTTTTTCCTCTCCTGTGTGCTACTGGTCACACTCTCCAGAATTGGAGGAGGTAATCACTATGCTAATTCTGTCTTTTTTGGGCTTTAAGTCTTACACCTAACCAGTATCCCACAGAGGCTGGGATATAGAGAAATGGCAAAGCTCAAGTTATAAACATCAAGCATATACCATTCAGCTTATAAGTATACACAAGCACTGAGCTATGTACCGCACAGTGAATTGGAAGGCCTTTAACTTGATGTTCAGTGGGGGGGAATATCTCCTTCTACATCCCCTTCTTAAACCTCCGGCTTCCGCTTGCTCAGCTTTGAGCATTTTGAAATCACCCTCCATCCTCCCTGCCTCCTCCTCCTCCTTCTCCGGCACTCTTGTCTCACCCTCTATCCTAGGCTTTAAATCTTACACCTACCCAGTATCCCACAGAGACTGGGATATAGAGAAACGCCAAAGCTCAAGTTATGAACATTAAGCATATACCATTCAGCTTATAAGTATACACAAGCACTGAGTTATGTACCACACAGTGAACTGCACTACACTTTCAGGTGGTTGAAGGCACTCACCTGCACTGCATGCCTCATGAGCCCTTCACGGGCATGTGGTTATTATTACTGTAAAACCACACACCCTATCGTGTGCTATCCCTTACATAGCTGAACATACAAAAGAAGCCTTAATTTTTTTAAGTCATTTTTGATCTTATTGCTGTGGCTGCTTTTCTCTTTTAATTTTTATGTTTGCTTGCACGCATGTGCAAGAAACATAGTGCCATCATCCGAGTTTTCGGAGGTGTGGCAGCCCTCCTCCAATTCAGTCAGTGTGTTTGCAGGCGCGGCTGCAGTTCTCCAATGCCTACTGGAGCTGTCTATGACAGCAGTCGAAAATGCAGTGGAGTACAGTTGAAAGGGGAGCTACGCTTCAGTGACAGCGAGCCAGGCCTGCCTGCTCATGCCGCTCCCCTACACACCACCTGCCTTGCGCATGCCTGTGCTCACCCCCCACGCACACACTGTATAGCCAACGGGGTGCCCAATCCCCGCCGGCTATGCTGCACTCCCCCCTCCAAACAGAGTTCCATGCCACGCTGGGTGCCCACCCCAGCATGGCTACACATGTATAGCTGACGTGGTGCCCAACTCCGCCTCGGCTCCAGCACTGTCTCCTCCCTCGAGGTACAGGGTGCCACACTGGGAGCCCACCCCAGCGTGGCAACAGATGCTGTCACCAACTTGGGTGCCTAATCCCCACTCGGCTCCATGCCCCTGAAACAGCCGTCCTTGTGCCAGCGCTGGAGCCCACCCCAGTGTGGCAACAGATGCTGTTGCAGCGAAGTGCCCAATCCGTCGGCTCCACCCCCACCAAAAGCCGTTCTTGTGCCACGCCAGAGCCCACCCCAGCGTGGCAAACGTCCAGCGTCATCTCGCCTTGGTTTTAAAAAGCGAAAACCTGAGATAGAAAACGTCCTCGCTGTCTCTGCCCCCACCTGCGCCCACCCACTCGCACCCTGCCTCCCCACACCCCCTCACCCCCATACTTCCTCTGGAGTCCAGCGCAACAATCTTTGGTGGACCGGGAACACATCTGCACTCTTCAAAGCCGACCGCCAACTGAGGAAATGCCGGTAAGCTGTATAATGGGATAGATAGTTTTTTTTCAACTTTGTGCATATCTCAGGCATTTATTGGAACTTTTGCACCAAATTTTCAACATGGGTTTTTTGGGACCCCTTCTCATGAATGCTCTCACTGTCATGGCGTTAATCGGGCCCGAAGGGTGATTTCGCAGTCAGTGCGTGAAATCACCTTTAAGGACCAAGTAACAAAGTGACACTACCACTGTTCATAAGGTGGACTCTCAAAAAGCCTATGTTGAAAATTTGGTGGAAAAATTCCTAAAAATGACTGTTTTAGAAACGTGCGTTGCGCAGTTCCTACGCACGCTCGTACGTTCGCAAATTTTCAATATTTTCACTCCAGATTTTCAACATTGCCATTTTACCACACCTCCTTATGAGCAGTACAGCTGTCATTTGTCACATCTTGCCCAAAATGTGTTTCGCCCATGTAGCTTACAATGGCGCTCGTCGGTGTGCGTAAATCAATGTATGGGACACATTAAGAAAATCACAGTGACACTGTTAATGAGCAGAGGTCTTAAAATGGCTATGTTGAAAATTTGGTGAAAAAATTCCTAAAAATGACTGTTTTACAAGTGTGTATTGCGCGGTTCCTACGCAGGCTCGTAAGTTTGCGAATTTTCAATATTTTCACTCCAGATTTTCAACATTGCCATTTTATTACACTTCCTTATGAACAGTACAGTTGCCATTTTTCACATGTCGCCCAAAATGTGTTTCCGCACATGTAGTGCACAATGGTGCAGTCAGTGTGCGAAAGCAATGTTTGGGACAGATTAAGAAAATCACAGTTACACTGTTCATGAGCAGAGGTCTTAAATGGCTATGTTGAAAATTTGTGACAAAAGTCCATAAATGACTGTGTTACAAGTGAGCATTGCGAGTGTCCACGCACCGTAGGTTCATGACTTTGTAATATTTTCAGTCCAGATTTTCACCAGTGGCATTTTTCACACTTCCTTATGAACAGTACAGCTGTCATTTTTCACAACATGGCTGAAATGTGTTTTCACACTTTCAGGCAGAGATGCGTGGTCGCTGTGGGAAATCATTGTTCGGGACAGATAAAGAAAATCACAGTGACACTGTTCATGATCGGAGGTCCCAAATGCCTGTGTTGACAATCTGCTGTAAAAATCCCCAAACTAATTACATTACGGGTGCATTGCACAGTTTCTATGCACCGTGACTTCACCAGTTTTTTAATATTTTTAATGCAGATTGCAACATTGCCATTTCTTTACACCTCCTCATGAACAGTACAGCTGTATTTTCACATCCTATTCGAATGTGTTTTGCACCTAGGTGCTAAATGCCGTGAGTCACAAAGTACAAGCAGCTTTCGGCTAACAAACTGATATTGCCACTGTTCATGAGGTGGGGGTCACAAAAAAACCATGTTAAAAATTTGGAGTGAAAATACCAACGAATGCCTGAGGTGTTAGGGTTTCCAACCATAACGCCCCACCCTGTAGAGAATGACAGGCATCAGGGGTGTGACTTGGGATTCTTGCCTGTAATGCTCATACCATTCCACACCCTGCAGCCAGTGAGAGGCATTGAGGTATGCCTTGGACTCTTCGGCCCCAGAGTTCACCCCATTCTCCTATACCGCACCCATCTCACCGTATTTCCTGATGGAATGGGGTGCGCATAAGGGCCAAAGACCCCAAGGCACACCGTGACACTTGTCAGTGTCTGCAGGGTAGGGTGTGGTGAAATGGCGTGGCCCGTTATGCCTGACAACCCAAAGGCACACCCCGATGCCTGTCACTCTCTGCAGGGTGGTGGTGGGGTTGGCTTCAGTTCAATACTTCACTGCCATTTCTATTATGCAACTCTGTAACTTCTACACTACCAATGCCAAAGCCAGCAAGCAAACATTCAGCATTGACAAATGCTTGTTTTAATTGCTTTTTTACTGCCACAAGTTAAAGAACTAGTAGCGCCAAAAATTAGCAGGCAGAAAATATTGGGAAGACTTAAACGTATGCCTTATTACTTTTTTTATTATAGCCCCCATTGGGATATGTATGTACTGTACATACTATAGATATTAGCTTAACCTTCCTTTAACCAAGTTTTAACATGTGAATTCACTGTACTTCATTGTGTTATAAACATTATTTTTCTCTGTATGTATAACTGTCTTATAAAGCGTATGATGTATTTGCTGTGTATCAACTATTGAACCTTGACCTTATCAGGTCCATCTTGTAAATGAGCCTTGCTCAATGATGTTCGCCTGTATAAATAAAGATTTGATTGATTGATGATTGAAAGTGTTTTTTTGGTTTTTTTTATTTGCTCATTAGAAGATTTTCTTTCTAATAGCACTGGATGTGACGTGAAAAGCAGTGCTTTATCTGGAAGCAGACATAGCTAGTTCTGTTCCTCCCACTACATCATCAGTCTGTGCCACACTCATTGTTACATCACAAGTTCTACGTGATTGGTAACATGTGTCACAAGTTACTAACAAAGCAGTGACAGACTGGCTCTTCTTGGTTACGAGCGATGTCCCAATCAGTGCAGTCACACAATGCTAATGATGTATAGGGAGGAACAGAACTGAACGCGTCAGCCTTCAGGTAGAGTGCTGTTCCACATATCACATCTAGTACTGTCAGGTAGAAAAGCAATTAGCAAATGAGAAAAGAGAAAGATTCTTCAGATATGAGAAGTGATAGCAGACTACTTCTGAAAATTACTATTAATTCCAAGCAGTACACAAACTCTCTAACTTATTGCATTTTGCATATTCCATGTGTTTCTACAACTGTTGAATATTCCATGTTGCCAGCTGTTTCTACAGTATGTGTGGTCACTGGTGGCTCATATGGTGGCCAGCCGTGAAGGTGAGAGGACGGCTGTGCTGGTCACCATATCTAGCTGGGAGGAGCACCGGGATGATGGGGGGTGCAGGGAGGTGGGATGTCAGTGAGTGAGTCGGGAGGGTGGCTGTTGGGGGGGCCACTGGACTAACAGGACATCCTATCTGTTTCTATACTGGGAGAGCAGGGCTGGGAGGTCACATTGGATCACCAGGGACTCTTTACCAATGTGTGACTGGGCAACGGGTGTGTGTGGGGACACACTGGCTCACCAGAGACTCTTTTACAATGTGTGAACGGACCGTTTGGGGGTGGGGCAGCACACTGGACCACCAGGGTCTCTTTTACAATGTGTGAATAGTGACCAGAGGGTTGGGGGGGACACATTGGGTCAGCAGTGGACATTTAACACAGCTCAGAACAACGATGGTGGGGGACCACTATGCCACCAGGGCATATATTTTATATTGCAAGGAGCACTAAGGGGCCCATAATGGGTATGCAAATGCCCCCTTATCACCTTGCATGCTTAATAGGCTCATTTGCATGTTCAGGCTGAATATAGCCCACAGCAATCCTGGCGCAATCCCATTTCGGGTAGCGCTATTCCCTGTGGGCTATATATAGCCCAGGTCTGTATTGGGGCAGTACAGTTTCACTTAGCCCTGCACCAACATGACCTGATATCCAGTCAGATAGAGCTGCTTGCTATCTGGCTGAATATCACAGCAGCTGGGCGAGTACAGGGGCAAGCGCAGCACAAAAATTACACTGTGCTTGTCCTGTTGTCTCAATATTGGACCCTTAGTCTTTAGGCCATGTGAGGCCCTTTGAAAATCCAGCCCCTGGCAATTGGGCAAGAGACAAGCAGAGACCACAGGTTGGGAAACCATATGAGCTTACCCCATAACAGTGACAAAGGACAAATGGCAAGTACTATTGGTGATGTTAGTAAAGGAGGGCAGGATGGGGGGGAAGGGTGGAAGGTGGTTACCCTTAATGCTAGGAGCCTTGGGAGGAAAACTGCAGAGTTACAGGTGCTCATGGCAGAGGGAGAGGTGGACATTGCAGCCATCACAGAAACATGGGCCACCCAATACAATGACTGGGACCTGTCTGTACCAGGGTACAGTTATTTGAGAGGGACAGGGTGATTGGGAAAGGAGGGGGTGGACTATATGTGAAGTGAAGGACTGAAATATGTATGGGAGGAAGGGGAGAAGGGTAGTACGGAGTCACTTTGGATGCAAATCCAGGATTCCAAGAATAGGATTCTCAGAATGGGAGTGGTGTACAGGTCGCCATCTCAGACGGAGGAGTTAGACAGGGAACTAGTGGGACAGATCAGGAGAACCTGCAAGAAGGGTAGTGTGGTGATAGTGGGGGACTTCAACATGCCAGGAGTGGACTGGAGTACCCCAACAACAAGGAACAGAAGGGAGCAGGTACTGCTGGATGCCTTCCAGGACAGCTTCCTGCTGCAAATGGTCAGTGAACCAACCAGGTTAGGGAATATCCTTGACCTTGTGCTGGCAAATGGGAACTTTGTGAGAGAACTCACAGTGGAGGAACCACTGGCAGGGAGTGACCACCACTCAGTATGGCTCACATTGGATATGGGCAAGGAAGGAGTGGAATCTGGCACAAGAGTGCTGGACTTCAGGAGGGCTGACTTTGGGAGGATGGGGGAAGTGGTAAAAGGGTACCTGGCCAGAATTCAATCTAGTATGGACATTAACCAGAGGGGGGAGCCCATAAAGCTGGGGATAGTGGAGGCAACCAAAACCTGCTGCAAGGCCCAGAGCAAGAAGGCTAGGGCTAGGAAACTGAGCTGGTTGAGCAAGGAGGTCATGGAAAAGGTAAGGAGGAAAAGAGCTGCCTTTAGGAGGTACAAGAAAACTGGGAGGGGGGAGGACAGGGAGGAGTACTTGACGGAATCGAAGGAGGTGACAAGGGCAGTAGGGGAGCCAAGGCATCTACGGAACTCAGGCTGGCACAAGGCATTAAGAAGGGGGAGAAGGACTTCTTTAGGCACATCAGGGAGAAAAGGAGCTAAGGACCACAGTGTAAGGATTAGGAAGGAGGGGGGTTGGGTGGAAGCAGGGTGTGATAAGGCAGAAGCACTAAATGATTACTTCTGCTCATTATTTACTAAGGAGAAGAGGTGGGTGACACCCAAGGGGGGAGAAATGGCAGAAACAGGGGTGGAGGGGGTGACAGATGGGGAAATCATGCAGGGCAGAGTTCAGGAGGGTTTGAAGGCACTGAGGGTGGACAAGGCGCCAGGCCCAGATGGCATCCATCCTAGGGTACTGAAGGAGCTGGCAGAGGTCCTTGCAGGACCTTTGGCGGACCTATTTAATGCCTCACTACATTCGGGTGTGTGCACTCAGGACTGGAGGATGCATGCTCCCCTCCACAAGAGTGGCCCCAAGGATGAACCGGAAACTACAGACCAGTGAGCCTCACATCCATCATGGGTAAGCTAAAGGAGACTATCCTTAAGGAGAGGCTGGTGGTCCTCCTAGAGGCCAAAGGACTACAGGACAGCAGACAGCATGGCTTCATATGTGGCAGATCCTGCCAAACCAACCTGGTGGAGTTCTATGACTGGTTAACTAGGCAACTGGACAGGGGCCATGCAGTTGATGTCCTGTATCTGGACTTCAGTAAGACATTCGACTTCATGCCACATGGAAGGCTGGGAAGTAAGCTAGAAGGCACAGGGGTGGGTGCAAAGCTGGTGAGATAGGTAGGGAACTGGCTTCAGGGAAGGCAGCAGAGGGTGGTGGTGGGTGGGGAGCTCTCACACCCAAGGGTATTGATGAGCGGTGTTCCACAGGGCTCAGTGTTGGGACCAGTGTTGTTTGGGATACTCATTGCAGACATATCATTGGACGTCAGGAGCAAGATCAGCCTGTTTGCTGATGATATCAAGGTAGGAGTGGTGGTGGATGATCTAGGGGGATGGCAGGGGTTGCAGGATGATGTGGCAAAGCTTGAAACCTGGTCAGACACCTGGCACCTGGGGTTTATTGCCAAAAAGTGCAAGGTGCTGCATTTTGGGATGAAGAACCCAAGGAGGATTTACCAGCTGGGGGGAGTACAGCTAACCCAGACAGAGGAGGAGAAGGATCTGGGGGTGCTCATTACAGGGTCAATGAACAACTCGGCACAATGTAGGAAGGCAGCTGCAAAGGCCAACAAATGCTGGGTTGTATTGCAAGGGGTATATCCGAGAGTGGAGGAGGTGATTCTGCCACTGTGTAAGTCATTAGTTAGACCTCATCTGGAGTACTGGCGGCAGTACTGGCTCCGTATCTGAAGAGGGACATTAAGTTACTAGAGGGGGTGCAGCGTAGGGCGACAAAGATGATTAAGGGGCTGGGGGACTTATCATACGAGAGGAGGCTGAGGGAGTTGAACATGTACTCGCTGGAGGAGAGGAGAGGAGGGACAGGGGGGACATGATTGAAACCTTTAAGTACCTGAAAGGAATAAACAAGACAGGTACAGAGGGGCTGTTCAAAGTAAGGGAGGGGAGGGACACCAGGGGCCATGATATGAGACTGGAGGGAGGAAGGTTCAGGAGGGAGATGAGGAGACACTTTTTACAGAGAGGGTGGTGGCTGGGTGGAATGCGTTACCTGCAGAAGTGGTATCCAGTAGAACAGTGGACTGCTTCAAAAGGGGATGGGACAGGACAAGGGGGAGGGTCAATGAAGGGGAAGGGAGGAAGAGAGGGGCAGCTGCAGAATAAGGGGTGCTAGCTGCACATTCGAGCAGACTTGATAGACCTCTAGGCCTTTATCTGCTGGCAAATTTCGTATGTTCGTATGTTCGTATCACAATTTGCAAAATATGTTCCAATATTGTTTCAACTGAATTACCGCTCAACTTGGAACTATGGATTCTTGGCAACATCAAGGTAATATCTTTTATTCCTCATCCACTACAGACCTGGATTCTTCTTGCTTCCTTACGCCTAAAGAGATTAATTCTCAGTAATGGAAGAGTAAGGAACCAACTCTTATCAAGAACAGATGGCGTGTCTCGTACCTTTTTTGTTCATAATAAGTAGTATGGTGATTAGCCTACCACTTATTAAGCACTCCAGCGGAAATCCTTAGCCTGGTTTATTGGTGACTTAATTGTTCATGTGGTCATATCTAGTTAGTAATATGTTGTTACCATTATAGCGGTTCTCGGGGGTTTGGTAGGGTGGGGGGAGGACTAGGGGTGGGGGAAGGGGGGAGTGGCCAGGGTGGGAGGGAGGAGGGATGGACAGCAGAAAACCAGTATCCATTGATAAGTGCATTGCATTCACTGTATGGCATTGTTATTGTAACGTGTACTGCATTTCCTCTGTTCAAATTTAAATAAAGTATATTAAATTAAAAAAAAGAACGGATGGCGTAACATGACTACTCTGGCACAGAATGAATATCTCAGCTATTCCTTATTAGAGAGAATCGATCAGTTCAACATTTGGTTTTCTTTTTTGATCAGTCAAAAAATGTTATGCACACAAACCATATTTCAATAGGCTTACGCAACTTAGTGTAGTGTTATGCTCGTACAAGTTGTTCATACACCTTTGTGGCCATTGGCCTCTCTATTCCATGAGGAATACCACCCTATGGGGTACCAAAGGCAAGGAACCCTGGAAGAGGGTTCCACCCCTAGAGGTGCCGTAGGAAGGATTCCTTAGCTAAAGGTATATTAGGAAGGAACCCCAAGGAAAGGGGTGAGCCGCTGGATTAGGAGAGGAAGATGGTGGAGCAAAGAAAAAATGCTTCTGAAGGAAGCTGGAGGGCCTACTAAGGCAGGGGTTGTGGCTGGTTGCTTCAGCCCACTGAACCAGGCAAAACCTTTCAATTAGCATATGACTAAACTGTTTTAGTTTTTGTCTAGTGTATGTATGTTATGTTAAGGCTTAATATGTGCGGGTAACCTTGTTCAGGTGCTGTAAAATAAATGAATTTGAATGCCCATGCATAGTGCATAGTAACACTGAAAATAAGGCAGAATAACACTGAATGTAAGGGATCCTAAGACCGAAATGTAAGGCACTGTGATACTGAAAACGAGGCATTGCAATACTGAAAATAAGGCATTGTAACACTACAAATTAAGGCTTTTTACACTGAAAATAAGGCATTGTAACACTACAAATTAAGGCTTTTTACACTGAAAATAAGGCATTGTAACACTACAAATTAAGGCTTTTTACACTAAAAATAAGACTTTGTAACACTAATAATAAGGCTTTTGAACACTATAAATAATCCCTTCTACTTTCCAGACCTCAACCCAGCAGGCAGATAGAAGGAAGCAGGTTGTGATGGGTTCCAGACCCTGCCCTTCCCCAGGATCAGCCGCCTCACCCTGCCCCAGATGCCCAGTTGACCCCAGAAGCAGCCTAGGTACTTCATCTAAGCTGATTGTTTTTGGTGCAGCACCACGCGCACTACCCCCCTCCCCCCTCCGGTGAGCTAACTCCTTTACCCTCCCCTCTACTACCACCATCCAATCATCTCGGCCAGTCTTACCTGCTATCTCCTTCCCCCCCAACCAAATGGAAGTCATCTGACATACTTTTCCGATAGTCACTCGGACCACATAGAGCAAAACAAATTAGAAAAATGGGTTTTTTATTTGGAGGCATCTGATTGGCTGGTACCCATTCCACTGGGGTACATTAACTTTCAATAGATGCCCACCAAATAAAATGTCCCAGCCCAAACCTGCCTCATATCCAGCCAAGTATCCTTGTGCCCAGCCTGCTTCATCACTGGTTGAAGCACTGGGCACACAATTTCAAACTGCTGCCATTTTTTTTTTCCATCGTTTAGCAAGAGGGTGAGAGCCCCCACCACCATACACATGCCTGTTTTCCCTACTACAAACAACTTTTTCCATTTTGTTTTTAAGTAAAGTATTTTAAACTGCCACTGCACAGCCACAGTTTGTAAACAGAATGCATTTGTTTCAGCTCGCTTACTGAGAGAGCGTGTAAGACCCCCCCCCCCCCGTGAAAGACAAACTTACATGGCAACAGGTATTGGCTGCAAGATGAATTCTCCCATTTAACAGTTTCTCACCTTATTTATAAGAAAATCACTTTTTCATTTGAAACAATAGCAGTAGCACATTGCGCGCTCACTGCTACTAGAAGATAAGCACGCTCCATCCCCCATCGATGGAAACAAAAAACACAATTTACTTTTCTTTTTGTCCACAGCTACTTTAAAAAATCTCTCAGCTGATCAGGCTTTCTGTGCAAAAGATCATACCTGCTGCTTCAGTCTAACTCCATTATTCTGACTCCCTCTCTCCCTACACCTCGCCCCTGTTTTCACACTTCCCATGCCTCCATTCCTGCTACAGTCCATCCTCTCTATTCCCACAGTCTGTTCCCATGCACTGCAGACTCAAACTCCGGGACTGCAGAATCAAAGTCCCAAAAGAAGTAAAACTGAAGAACCGGCAAGCAAGAAGCACACAGAAGCAGTACCAGTAAACAATTGCAGAAGTCTGCTGTGCCCTTTACTACCAGCTCGGTCGACCTCCTATTATAAAATCTACAGACCTTGCGTCCATTCTCACCTACTCCACAGAGCAGCCAGCAGCTTGCCACCACCACTTTTCGGCCCAATTCCCAGATGCATACAGGTTTCTAAATTGCAGTGCAGCCGAAAAATGAACATCAAACAAGGAGACAACAGAAATGTACCTGTGTTTAGCAGGCTTACATTTGCGTTTTTCCTCCCTGCTCAGTCGCCCCTCTACCAACACGCCTTGGCCAGTTTCCACAATGCATTTGTAACCCGCCAACAAATGGGGGTTCCTAGAAGCCTTCCCTGGTGCTTGCCTAAATGCTCCATGCCTGACTGGTGTTCGGCGTAAGGCCGCTAAATGTGGGCATTGTGAGTGCTTGTAAAGCCTCCAGTACTGCCTCTTTAAGAGCTGCTCGCAGGTTTTAGCGGTACAAATAGGGGGACTGGGGTCTCCCTGCTCGAATCCCGCCCTGGACTGCTGTCTGATCGCTCCGTTTCTGCAGTCACTAGGAGCACTGAAGGAGGCCATCTAAAAGATGTAGTTGTTCATTGGAGAACCTGTATAGTATTGGTAAAATTGTGGTTTGCTTAACTCTTTTCATTGCAGCTGGGACTGTGTGCTGTGCCCTTCTATATTGGACCTGGACATCCTAAAAGGTCCAATAGGAATAGGGGGTACTTCAGAGGGAGTCGACGACCAATGAGGGCACCGCTTGTAATTCCTGGATGTGGCATTATGGGTTGTGGCACCTTTTCGCACCACTGAAGGCTAGAATAAGTGACTGGCATGCGTGGCCAGCCAATGAGATCAGGTAGTGCCCAAGCTGTAAGGATCGCCCCGTGCTGCTAGAGGCAGAGGCATTGTGACTGTGAAGGAGAAGGGAGCTCTGAGCTTCTGCGCCGTTGAGTGTTCACGCGGGAAGCGCATGAAAGGCCTGAGGTGA
Source organism: Neoceratodus forsteri (assembly GCA_016271365.2). Taxonomy (NCBI): domain Eukaryota; kingdom Metazoa; phylum Chordata; order Ceratodontiformes; family Ceratodontidae; genus Neoceratodus; species Neoceratodus forsteri. The sequence continues at coordinate 1,231,889,147 of CM028129.1, read as the reverse complement.
CTGTTTTACATTGCCAGCATGCCACAAATTAAATCTGCAGGCTTGTGGTCAGAGGAGGCTGTGTACAAGCACAGCTACCTACCAGGGTTCACCTGAAGAGGACTGGAGAATCTGCTGAATCGCGCTCGGTCTGTCAGGATGTTGAAGCTGCAGTGAAACGCCCGCATTTGCTGTGAGATCGGTCGGGTCCTGGAAGCAGCTGCCTGGTATGGTACCCCTCTGTTGTTTTCCATATAAATGTGTGAGGAAGCATTTGAAGCTCAGGCTCAGCCCTGCAAGTGGTGGAAGAGTGGTTTTCTGCTGGAGTTGTGAGTACTGAATTACGGTAGCTCCCTGTTAAAGATTGCAAGCAAAGGCAAAATCATCTTGTTATATTGCTGACTGTACTAGTTGAGCCTTCTGGCTCCATCTGATCTTCTCCGGAATTAAATGCTTGCTTGTGTCAGGGCCCAACCAGCTGCATCAAGGAACCAGCAATTAGGGCTTGGGTACCCATAGACAGTAATTAATAGGTTAGGCCTGTGCACAGAGCCCTAGGTAGACAAACATATATTATAGTGGTAAGCCAATCACCCTGATTTCCCCCGGTCCTTGTTATCTCCCCTTAAATAAATCAGATTGCCTGTTTGCAAAAGTACTCTTGCTAGCCAGTATATTAATGGTGAAATACTACACAGTGAATGTGGCATAACTGTACCTTACTTTCCAGGGGGTCCTGGAGTACGCTGACTGGTTCGAGCCGGGGGATAAGTATATATGGTAAGGACACTGAAATTGAACTGCGATGGGTCACTAGTAGGAAGAAAGGGGGGTTGCAGCAACCCAGAGGGCTGTGACCAAGTCAATCTCAACTGTTTTAACCCCGACCTCTGGATGGAGGCACCCGCCAACAGATCTGGGCCCCTCACCCTGCTACAGTTAGGGCAGGCAGTGGTAGTAGCCCTTAGGATAGCGCCCCTGGGGGTTACAAATTGGAGGCACTGCTGGGATTAGCATCCCCTGGTGGCCAAGTGGGTGAAGTGCATAAAAATGGAAAAACTGACGGGAAAACTGGAAGGGGATATTATGGCAAAAATTAAGTTGGACCCTATTAAGACCATGGTACACAAACTGATGGGGTTGGGTGAAGCCAAAGAGCTGGACTCCCAGAGAATTGTGTTACTGTTAGATGTGCCTCTGAGGACCCCGACAGCTGACATTATTTCTACTGCAGAGCGTGTTAAATGTTTGGGCAAAGTAGAGGTGAAGGGGCATATGGCTGACCTGCTCTATCAGACCTTGCAGGTGCTACTTTTGTGTAGTGTGGCCATCGACCCCGAGAGGGTACCCCCAGTGATTTACCCGGAGGGTCCCTTACAGGGGTGGAGGCTTGTCCACATCTCGGAGTGGATCAGTCACTCCTGGGGCTCCCCCAGGCAAATAGTTTCAAGGATAAACTGCTTAAATTGTTGGCTGTGGGGGGAGGACTACCCAGGAGTTGCTGCAAGCATTGGACCTCTCTAGTGACACCACCCCCCAGGTCTCCCCAGGTACCTCTCCTTGTCCCCCCAAGAGTTCTATTTTGGCTCCACTGCCCCTAGTGGTTCCCTCTATACAGCTCAATTCTTACCGAAGGCTGAAACTTTTCTCTGGCACAGTGCTGGTGCCTTCAGGGGAGGATGACTTGGAGGCATGGATGGACTACGCCACCCCCTTAGTTCAGGAATGGCAATGCTCCAAGGGGGAGAAAAGAAAGCGATTGATGGAGAGTCTGCGGGGCCCCGCTTTAGAAGCTATTAGGTTCTTACGGGCCACTAACCCGGAAGCCACTGCTGCAGAGTATCTTTCTGATTTGGAGGGGGTGTTTGGGAGTACAGAGACTAGGGAAGATTTATTATGGAAGTTCAAGTCTGCCAAGCAATGGAGAAATGAGAAGCTGTCCGCCTTTGTTACTAGGGTAGAGCGGGCCTTACAGAAGGCCTATCGAAAAGGGGGGATCACTGCCACGGCCTTGAGCCAGGTCAGGTTGGAACATGTTTTGAAGTCTGCTAGATTTTCTAGTGTGATACTGTTAAAACTTAAGCTGCATGATAAACGGGCTGCCCCACCTGAATACTGTCAACTGATGAGGGAGATTAGAGAAGTAGAGACTGATGAGGAGGGGTGGGAACCCTATGTGGGAGCTGTGAACCCAAGTCGCACCGCTGAGTCTAGTGCACCCGAGGAGATCCCCTTATCAGGGAGGCCTGATGCGTACCCAGAATTTCAAAGTGATGTGGGGGTGCATGCTATTTCCTCTGATCCCCAAGTAGAGAGTGAGTTGAGGACAGAGGTCAGAAATTTACGAGAGCTGGTGAGGGACTTGAAGTGATCCACTGCCCACCCTGTTAGGTCTGGGGAACCTGAGTTATCTAGAAGCCAGTGCCCTGGCCCAGGGGAACCCCCTCACCCCCCCAAAGGGCACCCACCAGATAAAGTATTCCCCTCCCAATAGAGACCCTCAGGACCACAAGTTCTGTTACCATTGTGGGGAGGATGGACACTTTCAGACTGAATGCTAGTTGCCAGAAAATCTGAGGAAGGTCAATAGCAGACTAATCACTTGGCATCGCAGGGCCCCCATCCGACCCCCCAGGAAGGGCTTTGTGACCCGGGGCAACGCCCAAGCTACTGTCACTGCTGTGCCCCCTGAATGATCTGATGTGGTCGGGCCCTCGATGGAGGCCCTAGTGCGAGTAAATGAGATTCCCACCCAAGCTGTATTAGATAGTGGCTCTCAGGTAACCATCATGTTTCAGGACTGGTATCAGACACACCTACCTGAGGTGACACTACAACCCTTGGATGGCCTACATGTATGGGGGCTAAGTGATGAGGCTTATCCGTATTTGGGATACACCCGGATCTGGTTGTCATTTCCTACTTCTGTGGCTGGAGTGGATGAACAGGTAGAAACCTTGGCTCTAGTCTGCCCCCCGCTGGACTGTATGATGGAGTACCCCTGTTGATTGGGACAAATGCTCATATGTTTGGTCGATTAGCCCAATTGTGTTCAGAAAAGCAAGCATTTAGGGCTGGGCGAGCCCTAAGAATACCTGCGGTGATCCAAAAGACCTATGAAACTCAGAGGAAGGTTAGCCAGGAGGAACCTGAAGACCCGGTGGGTGTAGTGTGGAAGAAGGATCCGCCACCATTGATACTTGCCCCGAATGCCCAGTGTGTTTTGCAAGGGGAAGTCTGAATGAGAACAGATGTTAAGAATAAGTTATTGATGTTGGATGCACCTGGGGAGGGAAGATTGCCTGAGGGACTGCTGGTTAGACCCAGCATTTTGCTTGCTAGAGCCCTTGCTTACGCCAGGAGGGTGATGGTCCAACTTCATAATGTGTCTGACAAGGAGATTCAAATAAGAAGAGGGTGCACCCTGGCAAGTGTACATTGTGCAGACACTGCAGTGCTGCCTCATAGCAAGGGTTCAAGGAAGGATGACAGAGTAACTCCTGACTTGTTTGATTTCGGTGACTCCCCATTGCCTGCTGAATGGAAAGTGAGGATCAGTGAAAAGCTCGCCAAAAGAGACCAGGTATTTTCCCTGAAAGAATGGGACATGGGATGTGTACAAGGGGCTGAGCACCACATTCGGCTGCATGATGAGAGGCCTTTTCAAGAGAGATCTCGGCGCCTGGCCCTGGCTGACATAGACGATGTGAGGTGGCATTTGCAAGAGATGCTTGCTGCTGGTGTGATACAAGAATCCAGAAGCCCCTATGCCTCCCCCATTGTAGTAGTGAGAAAAAAGAATGGGGCAGTTTGGGTGTGTGTGGATTACCGTACCTTGAATCGGGGGACCATCCCAGACCAGTACACCATGCCCCGCATACAGGACGCTTTGGATTGTTTAAATGGCAGCAAGTGGTTCTCTGTGTTAGACCTCTGCAGTGGGTACTACCAGATCCCGATTGCCCCAGAGGACAAAGAGAAGACTGCATTTATTTGCTCCCTGGGTTTCTATGAGTTTATCCGGATGTCTCAAGGGATCTCAGGTGCCCCAGCTACCTTTCAGCGCCTGATGGAATGTGCTGTGGGGGAAATTAATTTGCTTGAGTGTTTGGTTTGCTTATATGATGTCATAGTGTTTGGCCGCTTGTTGGAAGAACATGAACGTTGATTGTTCAAGGTCCTGGATCGGCTGGAGGATTTTGGTCTCAAGCTATCTACAGACAAGTGCCAATTCTTCCAAACTTCTGTGAAGTATGTGGGCCACATAGTATCCACTGAAGGCATAGAGACTGACCCCAGCAAAGTGGAGGCTTTGACTACTTGGCCTTAGCCCAGAAATTTGAAAGAACTGCAGCGGTTCCTGGGGTTTTGTGGATATTATATGCGGTTCGTCCAAGATTATTCTCGAGTGATCCGCCCCCTTCCCAGCCTTACTCAGGGGTACCCTTCCACGCTCAAAAAGTATAAGAAAGTCATGTGCTCTGAGACGGAGAAGTAGTATTTTCGGCCGACTGATGTGTTTGGAAACCGGTGGACCACTGAGTGCTAGGAAACTTTTTATGACATCATATATCAACTTACTCATACCCCAGTGCTAGCCTATGCTGACCCGGCCAAGCCGTACGTTCTCCATACTGATGCCAGTCTACAAGGATTGGGAGCTGTGTTATACCAGGAGCACTCGAACGGCCTGAGATCTGTAGCTTTTGCCAGCAGACGTCTGACTCCTTCAGAAAAAAATTATCCAGTGCACAAACTAGAGTTCCTGGCTCTGAAATGGGCCATTGTTGATCAATTTCATGACTATTTGTACGGTGCCGAGATATTGGTAAAGACTGATAACAACCCTCTACATAGAAACATAGAAACATAGAATTTGACGGCAGATAAGGACCGCTTGGCCCACCCAGTCTGCCCATTTCCCTACCTACTGGATAAGCTGCAGATCCTAGTTAACCAGCAGCCTACTTCTTCCTACCCCATCCCCCAGAACTGCCTTATGACTATCCCATGCATGCTTGAATTCCACCACTGATTTTGACTCCACAACCTCCTTGGAAGGCAGCTTCAGCCATCCACAACCACCTCTCTGTAAAAAATACTTAAATTACCTCTGAGCCGCCCCTCTATTTTCAAATTGTGCCCTCTTGTTCTTGCACCTCTTTTTGAAAGATGCTACCCTCTTGGACTTTGTTGATTCCCTTGAGGTACTTGAACGTTTCTATCATGTCCCCCCTCTCCCTTCTTTCCTCGAGGCTATACATATTAAGCTCCTTAAGTTCTCTTCATATGTCTTCCGGTGCAGACCCTGCACCATTTTAGTTGCCCTCCTCTGGACAGCTTCCATCCTGTCTATGTCTTTGCGGAGATTGGGTCTCCAGAACTGCACACAATACTCCAGATGGGGTCTCACCAGCTGTCTGTACAGAGGGATAATAACTTCTGTTTTCTACTGGTGATGCCTCCCATGCATCCCAGTATCCCCCAGCCCTCCTTGCTGCCCTCTCACATTGCTTGCCCGTCTTTAGGTCATCTGATATGACTACCCCAGGTCCCTTTCCATTTTTGTTGTTGTTAGTATCTCACCCCCATTGTGTACTCTTCCCTGGGTTTTGTTTCCCAGGTGCATTACCTTGCACCTCTTAGCATTGAATCTAAGCTGCCATACATTTGACCATTCCTCTAACCTTGCAAGTCCTTTCTCATCCTTTCCACCCCACCCTGTGCATCAACTCTGTTGCAGATCTTAGTGTCATCTGCAAAGAGACATACTTTTCCTTCAGTCCTTCTGCAATGTCGCTATAAAGACATTGAAGAGGACCGGTCCAATACTGAACCTCGGTACCCACTAGTAACCCTCCTTTCTTCTGAGTGGACTCCATTTACTATTACTCTGTGTCCTATTCTCCAGCCAATTCTTTACCCAGGCTGTCATCTTGGGACCCACCCCAGGCTGGCTAACTTGCATATTAATCTTTGTGTGGGACTGTGTCAAATGCCTTGCTAAAGTCTAGGTAGGCCATGTCTACAGCCCCTCCCTGATCTACTACTTTGGTCACCCAGTCAAAGAAATCTATCAGATCTGGTCTGGCATGACCTTCCCGCTGTGAATCCATGCTGCCTAGGGTCCTGTGCCCTCTGGCCTCTAGATACCGACAATTCTTTCCTTTAGAAGTGATTCCATCATTTTCCTATCACTGAGGTTAAACTAACAGGTCTCTAGTTTCCTGCTTCTGCCTTGCTCCCACTTTTGTGAAGGAATCACATCTGCCTCCTCCAGTCCTCGGTACCACCCCATCCTCCCATGATTTGTTAAAAGGGTAGTCAGTGGTGTCACTAGTTCTACCTTAGTTCTTTTAGAATTCTGGGATGAACCCATCAGGCCCCATTGCTTTGTCCACCTTCAGTTTTAAGAGTTCTTTCAGAACCCTTTGTTCTGTAAATGGCCGTATCAACTTCCGTATCCAGAGTGTTACTACTGTTTGTTTTATGTACCTCCCCTCTTCCTTTGTAAATACTGAGCAAAAATATTTGTTTAGTATCTCTGCCTTTTCACAGTCTCCCTCTGCCCACCCTCCTCCCCTTTATTAAGCCTCACTATCTCCTCCTTGGTCTTCCTTCACTCCCCTGATGTACCTATAAAAGGTTTTATCCCTTCTTAACTGAGTTGGCTATCTTTTCCTCGGTTTGGGCCTTTGCTGTTTTGACTGCCTTCCCAGCCTCCTTTTGCTTTAACTGATACAGTTCTCTGTCCTGCTCTTCTAGCATTCTTGTACATCCTGAATGCTTTTTTTTCTCTTGAACCTTCACTGCCACTTCCTTTGAGAACCATAGTGGTTTCTTACATCGTCTTGTTTTGTTTATTTGCTTCACACAAAGGCTCATTACCTCTGTGATGGCAGTTTTATTATTCCCCATTGTTCTTCCACCCTCCTTCCTGCCCATTTGCCAGTGGTGCTCCTTAGGCACTCACCATTTTGGCAAAGTCAGCCCTCCAAGTCCAGTACTTTGTCTTGTATGGCTTTGACTCTATTGCTGTGTTTATTGTGAACCATACTGTTCGATGGTCGCTAGTTCCCAGATGGCTACCCACTTCTACATCTGTAATCCTCTCACCATCTCCATTTGAGAGAATCAAGTCTAATATTGCTCTCTCTTGAGTGGGCCCAGTACTAGTTGTCTAAGGCATGCCCCGAGGGCATCTAGAATAACTGCACTCTTCAAGTGGCAGCTGCAACTGCACTCCAGTTAACATCTGGCATATTCAGATCACCCATCAGCAATATCTCCCTTTTTCGCCATTCTAAGTATACTTTTATCATTTCCTGTCCATTTCCTCCCTGAGAAGGGTCTGTATACAACCCTCGTGCGATTGTGGTGCCATTGCCTGTCTCCAAATTTCACCCACAGTGCTTCTTCTCTCTCCCTGTTACCTTTTTGTTCTGTTGCTTTTATTCCTTCCCTTATGTAAAGAACTACTCCTCCCTTTACCCTCCCTGTCCCTCCTGTACACAGTGTATCTGTATGTTTATGTCCCAGTCAGTGGTTTTGTGTGTACCATGTTTCTGTGACTGCCACTATATCCAGATGTTCTTCCTCCATCAAGGCCACTAATTCAGGAAGCTTGTTACCCAGACTACGGGCATTAGTACTCATTGTCTCCATTTTTTGATTTTACCGTGCAGCATCCCCACTGACCGTTCTACCTCTGTCTTTTCTCATTTAGTACCCTGTTTTGTAGGAGAGGCTGGGATTTTCCTGCTGCTTGTCAGTGCCTCCTTTGACTAGTTTAATAAGCTTGTCAATGAAGCATTTAAACCGATTGCTCAAAAGACTTGTTCTTCCTGGACAGATGCAGACCATCCTGCCAGTATAGGCTGGTGTCCCTCCAGGTGGAACCCCAGTCCCAATGAAGCCAAACCCCTGTGCTCCACACCATTTTTCAACCATTCATTAAACTGCATGGTGCCACTACCTCGCCTCCCCATGCTTTTGACAGGCAGCACCTCTGAGAAGGAAACTGTTGTGCTACTCGTCTTAGGTCCCTCCCCAACTCTGCAATGTCCTCCTGCACTGCTCTAATCTCATGATGAGCCAAGTCATTTGTCCCTAGGTGACAATTACGCCCAGCTCGGAATCTCTTGCAGCTGTTCTCGTGATCCTGAGGATGCGCCTTCCTGTCCCTCCAAGCCATGGCACCAGGCAGGCACCTTACTTCATTTTTCTTATCTCCCCAGTTCTATACACCCTAATAATTGATCCCCCACCAGGAGCTGCTCTTCTCTTTGTGTCCTCTGCCTCCTTTCTGTGGGCCTCCTTGTGACAGTTATCATCAGTCTTCTCTGTGGTCACCAATAGGGGAGCTACTGCCCCAGAATGGTGTATGGATTGTGGAGTGGAACAATTGACTGGGTGTGCCTCTGTTCCACCCTCCTCACCCTCCTGAGCCCATCTGTGGTCCAACTGCTGTGCTTTCTCGCAACCTCTGAGGTAGTGGTGGTGGCGCTAGTGCTCCCCTGGATGGGGGGAGTTCCTTTATCTGTCCAGTGGCCTGGGGAAGGTTTCCTTACTACTGTCCAGTGTGGCCTGAAGACGGGCAACTTCCTCCTCAGGGCAGATAGTTGTCTGCAAATAGGGGCATCTCAGCCTCCAGAAAGACTCCCGGAAGACTGCTGCCCCACAGCCATTACATTGCACTATTCTCTACATGTTTATCTAGTTTTTTTATTGTATTTGTATGTGTATGCGTGTGATTTGGATTATAGGAAATATATATATATATTATACAACGTGTATGCTTATATTATCAGTGCAGTGTGCTAGAGGAGGTATGACAGTGAAATGCACCTTGCACTCGAGAAATGATGTCAGAACCTCAGGTATAAAGAACTATTTCCAGGGATGGGTGGGGTGAGGGGTGGGAAGGGGTTGGGCCTAAACTGTGTCCTCCACAAAACAATCGACTAAAAGCTCACCACAGCTGCGATGAGTGCCTTCCTGTCAGCAAGATACCCTACACAACAATTTGACAGAGAAAGTACCCTGCTAATCAAACAGAGAAAAATCCAGACATCCAAGAGAGAGAGAGTTTAGTTACAGATAATTCGTCCAAAATAGTATATTCCACGCAGCTTCTCAGTTGTTCCCAGCACTCCTGTACACGACCTGGAAGAAGATGGACCTCTGACCTATGTACAGACCTCAGCCAAGTTGGATGCCACTGGCCATAGGTGGCTGTCTGCGTTGGCCACCTACAACTATGCTGTTGAGTACAGAGCAGGTCTAAACCATATAGATGCAGATGCTCTCTCTCAGAGGCCTATGCCACAAACCAACTGGGTCAGGTCGTCGGAACCTGACATAAGAGCCCTTTGCCAAAAATTTGACAAGGAGGAACAGGTGTCTCCTGATGCTGTGAACTGCATGGTGGATTGCTTGGGGCCATCCGAGAACTGCATACCTGCTGCCTACTGTCATTTTTCTGCATTAGATACTAGTTCATTGCCCCAGTTCAACAATGACAGCCTCCAACGGGCTCAATCCCGAGACCCCATAATAAAAGCTGCTGTGGAGGCTTTGCAGGCTGGGAGGGACGTGTCCAAGTTGCATTCCACTGACCTGAGAACTGCCTTGCTATACAAAGAAGGGTCAAAGTTAAAACTGATTAACCAACTACTATACAGAGAGACTGTGGATAAGGCAGGCTGGGTAGACAAACAACAACTGGTGCTGCCCACTGCTTTTAAAGAACTGGTCTTGAGGTCCCTGCATAATCACATGGGGCATCTTGGCATAGATTGAACTCTTGACCTGGTACGGACCCGATTCTACTGGCCAAAAATGAGTGCAGATGTAGAGCAGTATATCAAGACTTGTGGGTGCTGTTTGCAAAGAAAAGCCCTACCTCAGAGAGCCGACCCCATGGTCAATATCACTACCAGTGCCCCTATGGAACTGGTCTGCATTGAATACCTGAGTTTAGAACCAGATCTAAAAAACATCAGTAACATATTGGTAGTCACTGATCATTTTACCCATTATGCGCAGGCTTTTCCTACTAAAGATCAAAAAGCAACCACGGTGGCTAAAGTACTTGTTGAGAACTTCTTTGTCCACTATGGGGCCCCCCAGAGGATCCATTCCAACCAAGGGAGGGACTTTCAGAGCCACCTGATTAAAGAAATGCTATCTTTGTGGGGAGTATGAAAATCAAGAACCACCCCATACCATCCCCAAGGAGATCCCCAACCTGAAAGGTTTAACCGCACATTGCTTGATATGTTGGGCACACTGCAACACAAAGACAAGCCTAGTTGGAGCCAGTAGATTAGCACCCTGGTTCATGCTTATAACTGCACAAAAAGTGATGCCACTGGATTTTCCCCGTACAGGCTGATGTTTGGGAGAGAGGCTAGACTGCGAGTGGATGTGTGTTTCGGGGTTTCCCCTGATGGGATGCAAGCAGAAAATCATCTACAGTATGTACAGAAGTTGAAGGTCCAATTGAACCATGCCTACCAACTGGCACAGACCATGGCTGCTAAACTAAACCTGGCCAACAAGGAGAGGTATGATAAGAAAGTAAAAACAATGGAACTGAGAGATGGGGATAGAGTGCTATTGAGGAATTTGGGACTGCATGGCAAACATAAGATTGCTGACAGAGGGCATCGCCTCCCTCATATTGATGTGGGAAAACTGGCAGATTTACCTGTATATAAAGTGCGGCCTGAAAACAATTCAAAAGATGTGAAAACTATACACAGAAATCATCTGCTGCCAATCGGGCAAATCTTGATTGAAGCTGAACCTCCCAATGCCACCCCCCCAGACCTATGACTAGATCTGTTGCCAAGAAGAAAACCAGACCACTTGACTCTTCAGAAAGCCAAATAAGAGGGCCTTATCCAAACGCCTCTGATGAAAATGATCGCCACTCTGTGTCTAAGGACAATGAAAATAATATTGAATACTATCCCTCTTATGAACTGAGCCAGTTGTTTCAGGGCAATCCCCTTGTTCACTCTAGAGATGAGGTTGGGCTTTCTAGACTGTCTGAGCCCCCAGCTTTGTCTCCGGAGCCCATGCTTCAAGAGGATGAATTGGGTAGCAGCAAAGCCCAAGGGGTGGGGTCCTTAAGCATGGCTGAACTGTCTGGCCTAGCTGAACTATGTGACTTTTCAGAAGAAGAAAGTGATGTGGGGGAACAAGCCAGTGATATGCCGGAACCTGAAGAATATTTTGAATGCCCCGATGGTTCCTTACTAGTGCCTGAACAGTCCTCAGCTGAGCCAAGTAGTGTGGGTCCTGATATAAAGGGTCATGCCCCTGAGAGTACTATGAGCACTGGGTGCCCTTCCTCTGTGGAGGTTCCTTTTACTAATCTCAGTGAGACTGAAACGGAATCGGGGCCTGTAGCAGGGTTTTCCGAGACCCCTAGAGGCTCCAGTCAAGAAGTACGGCCTGTAGTAAAGTTGAGTTATGAGTCTATGGGTCAGCCTGTGGACCTGCCCTTAAATGTGGTCCATAAAGGTGTGTATGTGTCCTTGAGCTCCTTGCCTAAGCTAGCCTTGGGGGATAACTCCAGCCTGTTAGTATTGCCCTTTGAGTATGGTACCCCTGCTTTAGGTAGCCCGTAAGTAGCTGATAGAGAAGGGTCCCCTCTTTCCAGGTGTCATGGGCAGGAAGTAATGACCTGATTTAAAAAGAAAAAGGTTATGTGTGTGTGTAATGTTGCATAAACCGTAGTAAACTGTGAATACAGTATCAATGCATGTAATCTAAAGTGTGATACAATGTTAATTAAGCTGTTTGCCTTAAAGTAATTTAAGGGTAACTACTTGACACGGACGCCAAGTTCTTTCCAGGCCAGGAAAGGTGTAACCACCCCTACAAATGGGGGTTCCTAGAAGCCTTCCCTGGAGCTTGCCTAAATGCTCCATGCCTGACTGGTGTTCGGCATAGGGCCGCTAAATGTGGGCGTTGTGAGTGCTTTTAAAGCCTCCAGTACTGCCTCTTTAAGAGCTGCCTGCTCGCAGGTTTTAGTGGTACAAATAGGGGGACTGGGGTCTCCCTGCTCGAATCCCGCCCTGGACTGCTGTCTGATCGCTCCGTTTCTGCAGTCACTAGGAGCGCTGAAGGAGCCCATCTAAAATATGTAGTTGTTCATTGGAGAACCTGTATAGTATTGGTAAAATTGTGGTTTGCTTAACTCTTTTCATTGCAGCTGGGACTGTGTGCTGTGCCCTTCCATACTGGACCCGGACGTCCTAAAGGGTTCAATAGGAATAGGGGGAACTTCAGAGGGAGTCAACAACCAATGAGGGCACTGCTTGTAATTCCTGGATGTGGCATTATGGGTCGTGGCGCCTTTTCGCACCACTGAAGGCTAGAATAAGAGACTGGCATATGTGGTCAGCCAATGAGATTGGGTAGCGCCCGAGCTGTAAGGATTGCCCCGTGCTGCTAAAGGCAGAGGCGTTGTGACTGTGAAGGAGAAGGGAGCTCTGAGCTTCTGCGCCATTGAGTGTTCACGCGGGAAGCGCGTGAAAGGCCTGAGGCGGCTGTTTTACATTGCCAGCGCACCACAAATTAAATCCGCAGGCTTGCAGTCAGAGGAGGCTGTTTACAAGTACAGCTACCTACCAGGCTTCACCTGAAGAGGACTGGAGAATCTGCTGAATCGCGCTTGGTCTGTCAGGACGTTGAAGCTGCAGTGAAACGCCCGCATTTGCTGTGAGTTCAGTCGGGTCCTGGAAGCAGCTGCCTGGTATGGTACCCCTCTGTTGTTTTCCATATAAATGTGTGAGGAGGCCTTTGAAGCTCAGGCTCAGCCCTGTGAGTGGTGGAAGAGTGGTTTTCTGCTGGAGTTGTGAGTACTGAATCAGGGTAGCTGTCTGTTAAAGATTGCAAGCAAAGGCAAAATCATCTTGTTATATTGCTGAATGTACTAGTTGAGCCTTCTGGCTCCATCTGATCTTCTCCGGAATTAAATGCTCGCTTGTGCCAGGGCCCCAACCAGCTGCATCGAGGAACTTGCCATTAGGGCTTGGGTACCCATAGACAGTAATAAATAGGTTAGGCCTGTGCACAGAGCCCTAGTTAGACAAACATATATTATAGAGGTAAGCCAATCACCCTGATTTCCCCCCGGTCCTTGTTATCTCCCCTTAAATAAATCAGATTGCCTGTTTGCAAAAGTACTCTGGCTAGGCTGTATATTAATGGTGAAATACTGCACAGTGAATGTGGCATAACTGTACCTTACTTTCCAGGGGGTCCCGGAGTGAGCTGACTGGTTCGAGCTGGGGGATAAGTGTATATGGTGAGGACACTGAAATTGAACTGCGTGGGTCACTAGTGGGAAGAAGTGGGGGTTGCAGCAACCCAGAGGGCTGTGATCAAGTCAACTTTGACTGTTGTAACCCCGACCTCTGGGTGGAGGCACCCGCCAATGGATCTGGGCCCCTCACCCTGCTACAGTTAGGGCAGGCTGGGGTAGTAGCCCTTAGGATAGCGCCCCTGGGGGTTACACATTAATAAAGCAAAAAATTGTTCAATGAATTTGTAACCCCTAGGTGGTGCTATCCCAAGGGCTACTACCCCTGCCTGCATGGCTAGTTGCAGGTTAAGGGGCCTGGGTACTGAAAAGGGTGCCGCCACCCAGAGGACAGGGTTGTTAGCAACAAGGCTAACCTGGTACAGCCCTCCGGGACCCCTCTTTCCCTTCTAGTGGCCTTAACAATGTACATTAAACACTTTCACAATAACCCTTGTTCACCGTACAACTCCCCACTCTGTCCTCACTTGCCACCAGGGCTGGTTCCTCTGGCTCGACCCTGGAGACCCCCTGTAGAACAAGGTTATGCACAGCAAACAGCAACAGTACAGTAATTTTGTCACAAAATGGAACCTCAGTCAGATTAAAGGCAAAAAGAGATAGATCTGATTTATTTAGGGGGCTTGAACAAGCTAGGGGTGTGTAATCAGGTTGATTGGCTTAAGGGCTAAATCAATCAGGCAGTCATTCATGCACTTCAGAGTCCCTACACAGTCACACACTCTCGGTACCCAGGTGGGAGTAAGATGAGCTATCCTGGAACGTTGCCTGGGGTAGGCTGGCGTCGCAGCTGGTTGGGGCCTTGTGATGGAAGAAAGAAACATGCACAACCACACACAGTTTGTAATCCAGAGCTGGATGGCTCAGTTCGTGGCAAGTAAATAACAAATGAATTAGATGACAACACTTTTGATTTAGCTGATGTTGCAGGGAGCTACCCTGGTGTTTACTCACAATACCCAATACCGGACATAGGAGGGATGAAATAGAGACTGCAGGTTGATGAGCTGGAGTGCCAGGAGAAGCAGGGCCCACACGAATCACTGAGGCATCGTTCCTGTTCACAGCGTTGAGCAGGGGGCTGATCCCCAGGCAGGTCTCTCGTTGATGGTTTTCTCTGTGGCATGAGTAATCTGGCTGGGCCAATGTGACATGGCCCAGGCCGAGGAACAGTTCAGATGCGAGTCTGAGAAAGCTGGATGCAGCCTCCAGCAAGCAAGGCACAGTTAACCACATAGTGGGAAACCAAACTGTGACCCACTAGCAGCACACAGCACATTTATAGTAAAGCAATCACCACTATACCAGGCAGGTGACAGTCTGGTTGCAGTCACAGAGTCTCTGCGAAAAACCTGGGAGTTCAGTGGTAAATGAAGGTCCTGACAGGTCGATCACATTCACAAATATTCGGTATTCTTCAGGTTTTAAGCCTGGTCACCAATTCAGTGGCTTAAATCTCGATTGCAACTTCGGATGCAGTCAGATTCTTTGATGAGCTCCATCACAAGGGACAGCAGACTAGCAGGCCAAAACTCAGCCCTGTTACCATTCTCTCGCGCAAACTATGCAGAAGCTGCTGTTCGAATATTTCGAGCTGTTCACCATTATTCGTTTCCCACTCAGACTGAATCTCTGCTGCAAGCAGCCTGGGACTTTCCCCAGGATCCGAAAGGTTCGGTTGGCTGACCCATCTGTCTGTCAATACAAGAGCTCCCCCTCCAGGTCCATTTAGTCGCCAAAGTCCCAAAACTACAATTCCTATAGAGTTTTGCTCCCACAAGTCCTCTGGGGACAGATACCATTTTAGGGTCCCCGAAGGTACTGATTGGTCCACAGTAGCAGTCCAGAACCTAGATAGTGATGCAATATTGAAATGTCCATGCTGCAAAGAAGGCTGGTTAGACAAACTTCAATAACATTACTATTATAATAGGTACTCAGCAAATAAGTACAGCTTCTAACAGAACTTCCTCTGTGCAAATAGCAATGGTAGAACGGAGTGATTATCTGGCAGCCCGGGCGGGACTCGAGCATAGAAACACTCAGCCCCCTCCCAGATTAAATAAGCACCATGTTATAGGCAGGTTTTAAAGAGACAGAGCACAGAGGCGTTAAGGTACTCTCATAACCACTTTTAAACATGCTAAGATACAGGATGCCTGCCTGGCAGTGAGCATTTAGGCACACCCAAGGAAGGCTTTTCAGGAACCCCCATTTTTAGGGGGGTTTACAAGTAAATAAATAAAAATGAATGAATGAAAAACAAAAAACTAAAGTAAAGCATTTAATCTAAGCCCTGTGTATGTGTGTGTGGTGGGGGGGGGGGGATGACAACCACTTCCTTAGGCCTGTGCACAGAGCCCTAGGTAGATACTCATGTATTGTAGTGGTAAGCCAATCAACCTGATTCCCCTCGGTCCTTGTTATCTCCCCTTAAATAAATCAGATTGCTTATTTTGCAAAAGTACACTGGCTAGTTTGTGTATTAATGGTGAAATACTGCACAGTGAATACTGTGTAACTGTACCTTACTTTTCAGGGGGTCCCTGGAGTGAGCTGATTGGGTCGAGCCAGGGGGTAAGTGTATATGGTAAGGACACTGTAATCGAACTGTGTGGGCCACTAGTGGGAAGAAAGGGGGGTTGCAACAACCCAGAGGGCTGTGACCGAGTCAATCTCGACTGTTCTAACCCTGGCCTCTGGGTGGATGCATCTGCCAATGGATCTGGGCCCCTCACCCTGCTACAGTTAGGGCAGGCAGGGGTAGTAGCCCTTAGGATAGCGCCCCCTGGGGGTTACACCTGTCACTGGCTACAGGGTGGTAGTGGAGGTGGAATGGCATGAACATTCCTGTTGATAATCCCAAGTCACACCCCTGACGCCTGTCAGTCCCTACAGGGTAGGGCGTTATAGGTGAAAACCCTAACGCCCTGGGCATTTCTTGGTATTTTTACTTCAAGTTTTCAACATGGGCTTTTTGTGACCCCACTGCATGAACAGTGACACTATCAGTTCGTTAACCCAAAGGTGATTTTGCACAGCGACTGCGCCATTTGGTGCCACAGGTGCAAAATACATTTCAAATATAATGTGAAAAATGACAGGTGTGCTTTTCATGAGGAGGTGTAAAAAATGGCAATGTTGAAAATCTGGAGTGAAAATATAAAAAAACTGGTAAAGGCACGAGCATGTGTAGAAACTGCGCAATGCACACCCATAATGTAATTAGTTTGGGGATTTTTTACAGCAGATTTTCAACACAGGCATTTTGGGACCTCCGCTCATGAACAGTGTCACTGTGATTTTCTTACTGTGTCCCGAACATTGATTTCCCACAGTGACCGCGCTACTCTGCACTGGAAGTGCGAAAATACATGTCAGCCAGGGTGTGAAAAATGACAGCTGTACTGTTCATAAGGAGGTGTGAAAAAATGCCAATGTTGAAAATCTGGACTGAAAATATTACAAATTCGTAAACTTATGAGGGTGCGTGGAAACTGCACAATCCACGCTCATAACAAAGTCATTTTATGGACTTTTGTCATGAAATTTTCAACATAGCCATTTTAAGACATCTGCTCATGAACAGTGTCACTGTGATTTTCTTAATCTGTACCAAACATTGATTTCGCACTCTGACCATGCCATTGTGCGCTAAATGGGTGAAAACACATTTTGGGCAAGATGTGAACAATGACAGCTGTACTGTTCATAAGGAGGTGTGGTAAAATGGCAATGTTGAAAATCTGGAGTGAAAATATTAAAAATTCTCGAACTTATGAGCGTGCATAGGAACTGTGCAATGCACGCTCATAAAACTGTCATTTTGGAGAATTATTTTCACCAAATTTTCAACATATAGTTTTTGGGGGCCTACCTCATGAACTGTGACACTGTCGTTTCGTTAATTGGTCCCGAAAGGTTCAGTGCAGTGACCCCAAAATCACCTTTCAAGATTGAATAACCAGATGACAGTGATTGAATTCATGAGATGGGGTCCCAAGAACCCCATGTTGAAAATTTGGTGCAGAAATTCAAAAAAATGACCGAGATATGAACCAAAGTTGAAAAAATCCTATTTATGCCATTATACAGCTTACCGGCATTTCTTCAGTTCGCTGTCGGCTTTGAAAAGTGCAGACGTGTTCCTGGGCCACCGAAGATCATTGCGCCGGGCTCCAGAGGTAAGTATGGGGTAAGGATGGCGTGGGGAGGTGGGGTGCACAGATGGTGGTGCGGGTTGAGGGGCAAGAGAGTCAACGAGGGAACATTTTCTTTTGTTACAGGTTTTTTTTAAAAAGATTATTTGGGACTTTTGCCATGCTGGGGTGGGCTCCCAGTGTGGCACCTTGAAGTTTTTTTTTGGGGGCACTGGAGCCGACGGGGATTGGGCACCCGTCGGATATACAGTGTGCTTGGGGAGATGTGCATGTGCCGAGGGGGAATTGGCACCCCCTCAGCACACAACAAATGGGGGCGCATCATGCTGTGAGATGTAGTGGCATACAGATGAAAGGGAACGACTGCTAAGGTGGTGATGTGTAGGTAATTTGCGTACTGCTGATGGCACAGCAGTATGCAAATTGCCTACAGGTTACCACCTCTGAATGTAGTAGTCTTTCTCTTTCAACTGTAGGCCACTGCATCTGAACTGCTGTCATAGACAGCTCGGACATTCATTGGTGCCCTGCTGCCACGCCTGCAAAAACGATCAGGGCATTGGAAACAGGGGTGCCACACCTACGAAAACTCTTATGGTGGCACTATGTTTTTTGCACATGCGTGTAAGCAAACATAAAAAATGGCTAAGAGTTTCAACATTTAAACATCATTTTTCTTTTCAAATACATTTGCTACAGTGGCAGATTTTCTAAATGCAGTAATACCCACTAGGGTGGGTGGTATGGGCTATACCGGACCTTCCAGCGACTATAAGGCCCTCGGCCTGTGGCGTCAGGCCTCATTATGTCCCTGGGCGGTCTGGTATAGCCAAATACCACCCACCCTGTCAGGTATTATTGCTTGTGTATCATCTTGGGCTGTCATTAGCAGCATCCTAACAGTGTGTGTGCATCCGAACATCTTCTTTCTCCGAACTGTGAACTTCCTTTGTCTAGGCTGCACTCTGGTAACAAACACTCAGTACCTTGCTGACCAGTATATGCACCCTCACTAGATTAGCAGGCTTCACTCATTTTGATCTCATAGCAGTCCTAATCAAAATGGCACTCCCCTCTGCTCTCCTCAGCTTGTTTCCCGTTAGCACTGTAATCAGGATTGCAAGTTTGACACATCAGTCATGTGCAGACTGTGCTGACTGTGCAGTTCCAAAATAATGCCAACAGACACGCTACCAACAAATCTCGTGCTTCACCAGCTGTATCATACACTTCCAATAGTGTGGCTGCTATCTAATAACCTACAGGCCCCTGACTTTGCTCAATTGCAGAGCCTCTACTCCTCTTAGATGGCTTCGTCCCCTCATTCTCCTCTCTCATGGACTGTCACTCTCTCTCTGACAATCTTTTTTGTTACAATCTACCTAGTCAACAATATACCTGTGCTCACACCCCTTGCAGCCTACCCCTCTTCCCTAAGTGACTACAGCATCTCCAGTACTCTAATACACCCGTTCCAAACCCCCATATGCCCTGGGTCTTCTAACCCCAAAAGCGTGGCGCTTACTATCGTAGCACTAAACAAGATCTCGTGGGTGCTCTCTTCCCACATACAAGTTTCTTGAATGGCTAAGATTAACTGTTCTAATCATATGGATTTATCTGCTACTATTAGCTACTGGTGACATTGAACTCAACCATAGACCAGCCCTGACTACCACTCATCTATCCTCCCTGCCATGGAAGGGGCTTAAAATAGTTCACTTAAATGCTAGAAGCTAACTCTGCAACCTGACTGAGCTTACAGCTTGGACTTCCCACTACCAGCCAGACATCTTGTGCATTTCTGAGATCTGGCTCAAGCCCTCAGTCCCTGACAACCTGTTCAACATAGCTGGTTACAGCTTTATTAGGAGGGACAGGCCTCCTCCCAAAAGGGGAGGTGGTGCCATGATCTACTTCAAGTCCCACCTCCATGTCTCTACTCCTACACTTCCCCAAACTCCTACCCCTGCCACCTTTGAAGTGTGCCATGGCATACTAACTTTAGGCAACTCTAAGAAACTGCACATCCTCTGTGTATACCTACCCCTAGTCACAAGTCACCATAGGCTTTCCTCCCTCATAGATGCAGTCGGCCCCATCGTATGTAGCAATGACCATGTGATCCTTGGAGACTTCAATATCAACTGGTTTGGTAGAGCTATATCTGAAGCTGAGTCCCAACTACACAAGTTACTGCTAACCCAAATTATCTCCCAACCAACCAGGCTATCCAATAATGCCTTTACTGCTACTGTCATCGACTGGATTCTTGTCCCTGATACTGACAAAATAACCTGTTCTGGTGTCCTCCCAGACTCCTTAAGTGACTACTCACCAGTTTTCTGCGTAATGGCGCACCAGAGTACCCAAAGCACCACCCCATGTCATCTGCTTTCAAAACTTCTCTCTCCTAGACCTAACATAATTTAAAACTGAACTGGCAAATCAGGACTAGCCAGCCCTCTGGGTCACCTCTGATGTCAACACAACTGTATCCCTAATGCACCAGAATAAACACATTCCCCTAGCCACCAGGAGAGTTTGAAGTCAAAACAACAAGTGGCTCACACGACGACTCCTGTCTCTCATGCAGGAAACAGACAAAAGCTGGGTCTGCTTTAAAACATCCAACACCCAAACTGACTGGGCTGCTTACAGAACCATAAGAAATAAATGTAAGTAAGTCATTTGGCAGAGCAAAAGCAGCTATTACAAAATGTGACTGGCTTCCTTGCACAATAACCCTCCCCAATTTTGGAGCCATCTTAAACAAGCCCTAGGATACTCCAATCCAGCTATCACGCCTGACTTTGATATTAACGGGGTAAACTGTAATAATCCATTTACCATCTCTAATGCAGTCAACAAACTATTTACTAATCTCTTCCCAACCCTTGAGATGCTCAACAGGTACACGTATGGTCCGCCCTCACCACCACCACCTCCCCAGGCAGAACAATACCCTCCCTTCCTATTTAAATAGGTCTCCACTAAGGAGGTCCTTAAGCTACTTAAGTTGATCCCTGAATCCAAATCAACAGGTCCTGACAGACTGGAGCCCAAATTAATCACACTTGCAGACCAAGAACTGGTCGTCCCTCTAACCAGAATCTTCAATCGTTCCCTTTTTACCTCCTCTGTCCCCACCACCTGGAAACAGGCAAACATAGTCCCCATTTTCAGAAAAAGCAACAACAAAACCATATCCAGGTACAGCTCTGTTGCTATTCTGCCAGCCCCTAAGCAAAATACTAGAAAAAATTGTAACCCCTAGGTGGCGCTATCCCAAGGGCTACTACCCCTGCCTGCTTGGCTAGTAGCAGGTTAAGGAGCCTGAGCTCTGAAACAGGTGCCTCCACCCGGAAGTCAGGGTTGGTAATGGTCAAGCTAACCTGGGCACAGCCCTCCGGAAAACTGTAACCCCCATCTTTCCCCTCTAGTGGCCTGAACACTGTACAATAATCACTTTCACAATACCCCTGGTACACCGCACAAGCACCCACACTGTTTGGGGCCCTGTGATGGAAAACACAACATGCACAGTACACAATATTTGTAATCCAGAGCCAAAGGGCTCAGTTCGTAAAGGAAACGAAACAACAAGACAATCAGATGACACACTCAGATTAAACTGTTGTTGCAGGGAGCTACCCTGGTATTTACTCACGATACCCAAGACTGGACACAGGCTGGATGAAAATCGAGACTGCAGGTGGTTGATCTGGAATGCAGGGAGAAGCAGGGCACACATGAGTTGCAGAGACGTCGTTCCTGTTCAAGTGTGGAGCAGGCAGGCCTCTCGTTGATGGCTTCTCTGTTCAGTGGGTAGTCTGGCTGGACCAGTCTGACAAGGCCCAGACCGCATGGAGACAAATTCAGATGCAGTCCGTTTTGGGCTGGATACAGCTTCCAGCAAGCAGAACACAGTTCACACAGTGGGAAACTAACTCACAACCCACTAGCAACTTATAGCACATTTACATGTAAGGGAATTCTACTGTACCAGGCAAAGCGCTACCCAGTCACAATCGCAAAGTCTCTGCACGGGGAGCTTAAGGGTAGCTGGAATTCCTGACAGGCCGATTGCATTCAGCAAAAATCTTCAGTCTTCTTCAGGTTGAGCCTGGCCCACTTCAGTAGCTTACTTTGGTCACACAAACTTGGATTTAGTCCAAAATAATTTCTCTCCCTCTCAGGAGCAACAGACAGACATGTGGGCCAAAAACTCAGCCTTTTCACAGTTCTCCCATGCGAATCCACTCAGGATTGCTGCTCAGAATCACTTGACCTCTTCTCATTTCACTTCCCAGCTCAGAACTAACTGAAAATTGCAAGCAGTGTGGGATTTCCCTAAAATCCACAAGGTTTGGTTGGCTGATTTGGCTGTCAGTCAAAGCAAGAGCTCCCCCTTCAGCTGCAAAAAAGTCGCAAACAACCCCAAACTACAGTTCCTACAGATTTTGAATTCAGACAGCTCCTGTAGTCCGGCTACATTTAGTGTCCCACCAGAACTGATTGGTCCAATTTGCAGTCCAGGACCAAGATAGTGGAGACAAAACAGTCCTTGCTACAAAGAAAGCAGGTTAGACAAACTACATTATCATTATCACTCTAAATGATTTTCAGCAAATAGTAACATCTTTCAACATAGCTCCCTCTCAGATTACTTATGCTGCAATAGGCAGCTCTTAAAGAGACAGTACACAGAGGATATACAGGCTCTGGTAATCACATTTAAACTGCTAAAACACAGGACACCAGCCTGGCAGTGAGCATTTAGCCAAGCTCCAGGAAGACTTTTTGGGAACCCCCATTTGTAGGGGGGGTTACACCCTTCACTGCCTGGGAAAACTTGGCATCTGCGTTAAGTCTGTACCATCATAACATTGAAAATGCGACATATACAAGACATTTATACCATTAGGTTGCTATACAAGTACTATCTGATTCATCAATTGGCATAACTTGTCACTTTACTATACATTTCAATATACTCCACTGTATCATTTCCATTCTGACAATACATTATGCATATTTCACACAGGTAAATTGAACATTACTATACAGAATCATGTAATAACTTCTTGTACTCTAAACAATGCAAGAGGGGGCTCTTCCCTATCAGCTAACTTGGGGCTGGATGGGGCAGGGGAACCATGGTGAGAGGGCAGAACAAGTAACCTGGAATGGGCCATCAAGCTCAATTTGGGCAGTGAGCTCTGAGAGACATAAACACCTTTGTGGACTACATTGAGAGACAAATCCACTGGCCTCCCGGGGGAATCGTAACTGAAGTGCACCACTGACTTGATAGCTTGGCCAGTCTTTCTGGTGTGAACAACCACAGTCTCTGTACTTTCAGCAATGGTTTTGGAGCTTTCATCACTTGTGAGGGGTGCCTCTGCATGAAGGGAAATGTCCAAGCTGGGAGCACTGTGAGCCCCTTGCTCTGTAGTCTCTGTTTCTACAACACTTGGCTCATTTTGAAGACACTCTGGCACTGAAGGAGGGTTGTCAGCACTCTCATAGTGTTCCTCAAGTTCTGGCATGTCACCAGAAAGACTCATACCATCAGTCTCTCCTTCAGGCAAATCATACAGTTCCACAATACACAAGGACTCAGCATCCTCAGAAGTGATACTTTGCACTTCACTTTCAGGGAGTATTGGCTCCAAGGATGATGCCGGGGGGTTAGGCAGTCCAGAAGGCCCAGCTTCATCCCCATAATTCAACATAGGATTTCCACGAAACAACTGACTCAGTTCATATGAGGAGTAATAAGCATTATCACACTTACTGTTATCCGAGTTAGACTGGCAGTCACTGTCATTCTGGGCCTGCTGCGGGGGAAGTCTTAAATCGGCAACCACGGGAGCAGGCTGCCTCTGATTCTTTCTTTCTTGCAGCAGCACGAGTCACTGGTCCAGGGGAATCAATCTCGGTGGGTTCAGCCTCAATTATAACTTGACCAATAGGTAGCAAGTGGTTACGGTGCATGGTCTTGACAGCTTTGGTGTTTTTCTCTGGGTGCACTTTGTACACTGACAAATCATCCAACTTTCCAACTATGACATGGGGAAGATGGTGCCATTGATCAGCAATTTTATGTTTACCATGCAATCCTAAATTTCGCAACAACACACGGTCTCTAGGCCTAAGCTCTTGAGCCTTTACTTTTCTATCATGTCTCTCTTTGTTGGCTATATTTCTTTTGGTGGCCATTGTCTGGGCCAGTTGATAGGCATGATTCAATTGAGCTTTCAGTTTTTGTACATATTGCAGGTAATCTTTGGCTCGGACCCCATCGGGAGACACCCCAAAACAGACATCAACAGGCAGCCGGGCTTCTCTCCTGAACATGAGGCGGTAGGGAGAGAACCCGGTAGCATCATTCTTTGTGCAATTGTATGCATGTACCAAGGTGATAATCTGCTGGCTCCATTTATGCTTATCTTTTGGGTGGAGGGTGCCTAGCGTGTCTAGCAGGGTGCGGTTAAAGCGTTCTGGTTGAGGATCCCCCTGTGGGTCATAAGGGGTGGTTCTTGACTTGCTCACCCCCCATAGAGAGAGCATTTCTTTGATTAGCAGACTTTCAAAGTCCCGGCCCTGATCAGAGTGAATTCACTGGGGGGCACCATAGTGGACGAAGAAATTTTCCACTAGCACCTTGGCCACGGTAGATGCTTTTTAATCTTTGGTGGGAAAAGCTTGTGCATACAGTGTGAAATGGTCCATAACCACTAACACATTGCCAATGTTTCGCAGATCAGGCTCAAAACTCAAGAAGTCTATGCAGATTAGTTCCATTGGGGTGCTGGTAGTAATGTTGAAAAGGGGGGCAGCCCTCTGAGGCAGGGCTATTCTCTGCAGGCAGCGACTACAAGTCCTTACATGGTGCTCAACATCGGTCCCCATCTTGGGCAAGTAAAATCAAGATCGTACTAGGTCAAGGGTCCGGTCGATACCGAGGTGGCCCATATGATTGTGGAGGGACCTCAGTACCAAATCTTTGAAGGCTGTGGGAAGGACCAATTGTTGCTTGTCTATTTGGCCACCCCGATCTACTGTCTCTCTATACAACAACTGATTAAGTAGCTTCAATCTGGGGCCTTCTTTAAACAATAAAGCGGTTCGCGGATCAGAGGCACGTAACTCAGACATATCTTTTTCTGCACAAAGGGCGTCAAGGGCTGGCTGAATCATAGGATCTCGGGATTGAGCCCAGTGAATGCTGTCATTGTCAAACTGAGGTAGTGTACTAATATCTAGAGGAGAAAAGTGGCAATACACAGCCAGTATGCAGGTGTCAGAGGGGCCCAAGCAATCTACTAAGCAGTCCGCTCTGTCCGTAGACATCTGTTCATTTCTGTCAAACTTTTGGCACAGTGCTCGGATGTCAGGTTCAGACAGCCTGACCCAGTCGCTCTTGGAAATGGGCCTCTGGGATAGGGCGTCAGCATCAATGTGATTCAAGCCCGGTCGATATTCGACAGCATAATCATACGTTGACAGTGCAGAAAGCCACCGGTGCCCCGTGGCATCTAACTTAGCTGAAGTCTGTACATAGGTCAACGGGTTATTGTCAGTCCTCACCAATATTTTCGGCCCATAGAGGTAATCATGAAACTGGTCGACAATGGCCCATTTTAATGCAAGGAACTCCAAATTGTGCAGAGGGTAGTTTCGCTCTAACGAGGTCAAGCTCCTACTGATGAATGCCACTGGTCTCAAACCATCCTCACAGTCTTGATACAGTACAGCTCCTAGACCCTGTAGACTGGCGTCAGTATGCAGCACATAGGGTTTGGTGGGATTAGCATAAGCGAGGATGGGTGCATGGGTTAGCTGGTATATGACTTCGTGGAAAGCTGCTTCACAGTCAGGCATCCAACGGGACCCGGAAAGTTCACCTTGGTGGAAATATGCTTTGTCTTGTTCTTTGACGGACCCTTTTTTGTATTTTTGATTGGCAGGAGGGTAACCCTGAGTAAGATTCAAGAGTTGCCGAATCACTTTGTAGTAGTCCTTTATAAACCGGTGGTAATATTAGCCACAGAATCCCAGGAAACGTTGTAGTTCTTTCAAATTGTGGGGCTGGGGCCAAGTAGTCAAGGCTTCAACTTTACTAGGATTGGTCTCTATCCCCTCTGTAGACACTATGTGCCCCATATACTTCACAGAGGTTTGGAAAAACTGGCACTTGTCAAAGGACAGCTTGAGGCCGAAATCTTCCAGTCGGTCTAGTACTTTGAACAGTGGACTCTCATGTTCCTCTAGGGAGCTCCCAAACACAATGACATCGTACAAGTACACCAGGCATTCCAGCTAATTCATGTCTCCCCACCACTCGTTCCATCAGTCGCTGGAAGGTGCTGTGGCACCCGATATCCCCTGTGGCATTCTCAGGAATTCATAGAACCCCAAAGGACAGATGAAGGCTGTCTGCTCATGGTCCTCCAGAGACATCGGAATCTAATAATATACACTGTGAAGATCCAACCCCTAGAACCATTTGCTCCCATTCAAACAATCCAGAGCATCTTGTATACGGGGCATGGTGTATTGATCGGGGATGGTCCGCCGATTCAGAGTTCGATAGTCAACACACATTCTCACAGATCCATTCTTCTTATGCACAACCACAATGGGAGAAGCATATGGTGCCTGGATTCTTGTGTCACACCAACCGCGAGCATCTCCTGTAAGTGTCTTCTCACATCGTCTGTGTCTGCAGGGGCTAGTCGTCGAGACCTCCTCTCGAAATGGCCGTTCATCATGCAAGCGTGTGTGATGCTCCGCACCCTGGACACATCCCATGTCCCATTCCTTCAATGAAAACACTTGATCTCTCTGGGCAAGTTTCTGGCTAATTCTATTCTTCCATTCAGCTGGCAACAGGGAGTCACCAAAATCAATCAAGTCGGGGGTCACTCTATCTGTCTTGCCAGGGTGCTTTTGCTGGGCAACACTGCAGTGTCTGCGCAGTGTACCATAGCTAGGGGGCATCCTTTGTTCACCCGGATCTCCGATCTGACACATTATGAATCTGGACCATCACCATGCATAGGCAACGAAGGAGCAGGCAGATGATGACTAACCAATAATCCTTCTGTGATTTTCCATGCGCGGGTACATCAACATAACTATTTTGTTCTTGACATCTTTCAGGCGGACCTCCTTGAATGGTACCTGGTCGTTAGGGCTAGTACCATTGAATCGGGATCCTTCTTCCACACAACCCCTACCGGTTCATCCTGGTCCACTCCCTTGGGGTTCTGTTGCAAATCATAGGCCCTCTTGACCAGAACAGGAATTCTTAGGGCCCTCCCAGTCCGTCGCCCTTGTTTCTCGCGACAGAGTTGTGCCAGTTCCCCAAACATATGGGCGTTGGTCCCTATTAACAGGGGAACCCCATCATACAGTCAAGTAGGGGGGGACACACAAAGGCCAGTGTCTCGACTTGCTCCTTTACACCAGTTATAGCTGCAGGAAATGACAACTAGAGGCAGACATATCCTAGGTAGCGATAAGACTTGTCGTTCAGCCCCCACACATGTAGGCCTTCCAGAGATTGTAAGGGCACAGCAGATAAGTGTTTGTCATACCAGTCCTTAAATACAATGGTCACTTGCAACCCACTGTCCAGCATAGCCCGAGCAGGAATACCATTCACAGCCATGGTAGTCTCCATTGAAGGCCCACTATTTTGGACCAGTCTGGAGGACAGCAGCAGGGGCCTGATGGACTTTTTAGCCACAAAGGTTGAGTTAGGATGTCCAAAGCCTTCACTGCGGTCACTGTGCACCCTTGACCACTTATTCATTTTCCAAAGCTCTCCTTAAAGCGGTTCACCACTTTCATAAATCTTTCTGAGACCAGCATTCCCTCTTCATATGACCATCCTTTCCACATTTGTGACAAATGATAGACTCCTAGGTCATCCTTGTAGAGAACATTGCATGAGGAACTGAGGTAGTAGCAAGAGTTGGGGTCCAATATCTGCTTACAGCATTGAGAGGGTGCAACGTGTCTCAATAGTTCCTTTAGGATGGCAGTCAATTCTTTGATTTCAGCCTAGGGCTACCCTCGGTAGAGGATGCCTGATGTGCACCCCACCCCCATAGGCAGTCACGTCCTGAGAGGAACTGGAATCTTGTTCCTTGGGAGGAACCTTGCAGAGGCACCAGCCTTCAACTCTCGGACTTCCTTTGATAGCTCGACTTTCCAAAACTGGGCCCAGGGCAGGAAGTCCTTTGCATTTTCAGAGTGCTCGTTAGGTGCCGACTTCTGCCCCTGAACCCCACTTGGATGATCACTCTCTGTCACTTGTGCAGTAGCGCAGATATTGGTGAAATCCCGGGTCGCCTTTGCTCAACCCCCCCGAATTTCTTTCATTAGCTCATCATAAGAGGGGAGCGATTCCAGTCGGTTGGTGAGGCGAACTGAAGCAGTAACAATTCTGTGAAAACGGAGCAGACTTAAGGATCCAGTCCAGCCTAGTTCGATCTAATCCATTTGACAGCAAATTACCCTACTGAGGCACTCTTGTAGCAGCTTTTCAAGCTGAGATACATACACAGACAATGGCTTCCTGAGTACTGCTGGGCATTTCTTACTCTCCACCACAGGTCCTCATCTGAATCCGGCTCCATACAGATTCTCCAATGCATCAAGATAGTCCTGTGCAGTTGTTTGAGTTATTGGCCCACTTGGCACGGATGGTAGCCAGGCAGGACCTGGAGGCTCTCACTCCAACCTCTTTCTTTTCTCTGCTTCTGAGCATTGCCATTTCAAGTTCTAGAGGGCAACATAGTCTATCCAGGACTCCAGTCATCCTCCCCTGGGGGTGGGAGGGTGCCCAGAGATTCTCAACCTCTCGGTAGGGAGCTGTGACTAACAGCAGGTACAGATATAGGGGCTCAGATTGGCATGGGCACAGAAGGTGGGGCAGTAACAGGTGCTGGAGTGGAAGGGGGTGTTGGGAAGGGAACACCCTAGGTGGCAGGAATAGTTTCTTAAAGTCCTCTACGGTTTTCCCTTCCTCCAGCAACAACTTAGCAAATCATACAGTCAAGTAGGGGGGGACACACAAAGGCCAGTGTCTCGACTTGCTCCTTTACACCAGTTATAGCTGCAGGAAATGACAACTAGAGGCAGACATATCCTAGGTAGCGATAAGACTTGTCGTTCAGCCCCCACACATGTAGGCCTTCCAGAGATTGTAAGGGCACAGCAGATAAGTGTTTGTCATACCAGTCCTTAAATACAATGGTCACTTGCAACCCACTGTCCAGCATAGCCCGAGCAGGAATACCATTCACAGCCATGGTAGTCTCCATTGAAGGGCCCACTATTTTGGACCAGTCTGGAGGGACAGCAGCAGGGGCCTGGATGGACTTTTTAGCCACAAAGGGATTTGAGTTAGGATGTCCAAAGCCTTCACTGCGGTCATTTCGTGCACCCCTTGACCACTTATTCATTTTCCAAAGCTCTCCTTAAAGCCGGTTCACCACTTTCTATAAGTCTTTCTGAGACCAGCATTCCCTCTTCATATGACCATCCTTTCCACATTTGTGACAAATGATAGACTCCTGGGTCATCCTTGTAGAGAACATTGCATGAGGAACTGAGGTAGTAGCAAGGGATTGGGGTCCAATATCTGCTTGCAGCATTGAGAGGGGTGCAACGTGTCTCAATAGTTCCTTTAGGATGGCAGTCAATTCTTTGATTTCAGCCTGGGAGCTACCCTCAGTAGAGGATGCCTGAGGGTGCACCCCCACCCCATGGCAGTCACGTCCTGAGAGGAACTGGAATCTTGTTCCTTGGGAGGAACCCTTGCAGAGGCACCAGCCTTCAACTCTCGGACTTCCTTTGATAGCTCGACTTTCCAAAACTGGGCCCAGGGCAGGAAGTCCTTTGCATTTTCAGAGTGCTCGTTAGGTGCCGACTTCTGCCCCTGAACCCCACTTGGATGATCACTCTCTGTCACTTGTGCAGTAGCGCAGATATTGGTGAAATCCCGGGGTCGCCTTTGCTCAACCCCCCCGAATTTCTTTCATTAGCTCATCATAAGAGGGGAGCGATTCCAGTCGGTTGGTGAGGCGCAACTGAAGCAGTAACAATTCTGAAAACGGAGCAGACTTAAGGATCCAGTCCAGCCTAGTTCGATCTAATCCATTTGACAGCAAATTACCCCTACTGAGGCACTCTTGTAGCAGCTTTTCAAGCTGAGATACATACACAGACAATGGCTTCCCTGAGTACTGCTGGGCATTTCTTACTCTCCACCACAGGTCCTCATCTGAATCCGGGCTCCCATACAGATTCTCCAATGCATCAAGATAGTCCTGTGCAGTTGTTTCGGGGTTATTGGCCCACTTGGCACGGATGGTAGCCAGGGCAGGACCTCGGAGGCTCTCACTCAACCTCTTTCTTTTCTCTGCTTCTGAGCATTGCCATTCAAGTTCTAGAGGGGCAACATAGTCTATCCAGGACTCCCAGTCATCCTCCCCCTTGGGGGTGGGGAAGGTGCCCGAGAAGATTCTCAACCTTCGGTAGGAGTTGTGACTAATAGCAGGTACAGATATAGGGGCCAGCATTGGCATGGGCACAGAAGGTGGGGCAGTAACAGGTGCTGGAGTGGAAGGGGGTGTTGGGAAGGGAACACCCTAGGTGGCAGGAATAGTTTCTTAAAGTCCTCTACGGTTTTCCCTTCCTCCAGCAACAACTTAGCAAATTTCTCCTCAAAAGTCTCAGATAATAAGGGGAGCTCATCCTCCCGGGGTCTTTACTGTCTCTAGTTATCACTCTCCAGGCAGCTGGGGCCCCTTCTGGGGCAATAGTCCATGGCACTTTGGAACTGTCCACTGGGTCACTACACTCTACGAATGCCATAAAAGTTTGGGTGGTCAAATCAGCCTGTCACCCCACCACCACAGCATTTCTTAAACATTCAACTTTGGAAAGTACTCCTTCTACAGTGTCTTTACCAATGTTCAGGGGAATATCCAATACAAGCAGGGCATTGTAAGGGTCAGTCTTCTGCCCTGTACACCACCCCACCAACTGGTGTACAGCCACTTCTGCTGGGGTAGTCATTTATGTTTGACAATAATTTGTAACTTCGGCCACTAGAAGACACAAAATCCCAGCAGTGAGCCTCCAAGATGTAACCCCTAGGTGGTGCTATCCCAAGGGCTACTACCCCTGCCTGCTTGGCTAGTAGCAGGTTAAGGGGCCTGAGTTCTGAAACGGGTGCCACCACCCGGAGGTCAGGGTTGGTAGTGGTCAAGCTAACCTGGTCACAGCCCTCCGGGACACTGTAACCTGCCTCTTTCCCCTCTAGTGGCCTGAACACTGTACAGTAATCACTTTCACAATACCCCTGGTACACCGCACAAGTACCCACACTGTTTGCACTTACCACCAGGGCTGGTTCCTCTGGCTCGACCCTTGGGAATCCCTGTAAAACAAGGTTATGCACAGCAACTAGCAACAGTACAGTACTTTGAGCACAAACTGGAACCACAGTCAGATTACATGCAGAAAAAGTTAGATCTGATTTATTCAGGGGACTTGAACAAGGGAGGGGCAAAATCAGGTTAATTAGCTTAAAGGTTATACCAATCAAGCAGTTATGCATGCGCTTTGAGTCCCCCCACACAGTCACACCTCTGGGTACCCAGGTGGAGAAGAGATGGGCTAGCCAGGACTAATGTCCGGGGTTGGCCGGCGTCGCAGCTGGTTGGGGCCCTGTGATGGAAAACACAAGATGCACAGTACACAATATTTGTAATCCAGAGCCAGAGGGCTCAGTTCGTAAAGGAAACGAAACAACAAGACAATCAGATGACACACTCAGATTAAACTGTTGTTGCAGGGAGCTACCCTGGTATTTACTCATGATACCAAAGACTGGACACAGGCTGGACGAAAATCAAGACTGCAGATGGTTGATCTGGTATGCCAGGAGAAGCAGGGCACACACGAGTCGCAGAGGTGTCATTTCTGTTCAGGCGTGGAGCAGGGGGATGATCCCCAGGCAGGTCTCTCGTCGAGGGCTTCTTTGTGCAGTGGGTAGTCTGGCTGGGCCAGTCTGGCAAGGCCCAGACTGCATGGAGACAAATTCAGATGCAGTCCGATTTGGGCTGGATACAGCTTCCAGCTAGGCAGAACACAGTTCACACAGTGGGGAACTAACTCACAACCCACTAGCAGCTTATAGCACATTTGCATGTAAGGGAATTCTACTGTACCAGGCAAAGCGCTCCCCGGTCACAATCGCAAAGTCTCTGCACACACCGGGAGCTTAGGGGTAGCTGCAACTCCTGACAGGCCGATCGCATTCAGCAAAAATCTTTGGTCTTCTTCAGGTTGAACCTGGTCCACTTCAGTAGCTTACTTTAGTCACACAAACTTGGATTTAGTCCAAAATAATTCTCTTCCTCTCAGGAGCAACAGACAGACATGCGGGCCAAAAACTCAGCCTTTTCACAGTTATCCCATGCGAATCCACTCAGGATTGCTACTCAGAATCACTTGAACTCTTCTCATTTCACTTCCCAGCTCAGAACTAACTGAAAATTGCAAGCAGTGTGGGATTTCCCCAAGATCCAAAAGGTTTGGTTGGCTGATTTGGCTGTCAGTCAAGGCAAGAGCTCCCCCTTCAGTTGCAAAAAGGGGCAAACAACCCCAAACTACAGTTCCTACAGATTTTGAATTCAGACAGCTCCTGTAGTCTGGCTACATTTTAGGTCCCACCAAAACTGATTGGTCCAATTTGCAGTCCAGGACCAAGATAGTGGAGACAAACAAAACAGTCCTTGCTACAAAGAAAGCAGGTTAGACAAACTACATTATCATTATCACTCTAAATGATTTTCAGCAAATAGTAACATCTTTCAACATAGCTCCCTCTCAGATTACTTATGCTGCAATAGGCAGCTCTTAAAGAGACAGTACACAGAGGCTATACAGGCTCTGGTAATCACATTTAAACTGCTAAAATGCAGGACACCAGCCTGGCAGTGAGCATTTAGGCAAGCTCAAGGAAGACTTTTTGGGAACCCCCATTTGTAGGGGGGTTACAACATTGTTGCCACACAGCTTACTGCATACCTGGCTAGATACAACCTACTCTGCCCTGCTCAGCACGGCTTCTGAGAACACCACAGCACATCTACTGTGCAACTCACCTTAACAAACACCATTTACACTGCCCTTGATAATGGAGAATATGCAGGAGCAGTACTCACAGACCTGACTAAAGCCTTTTACATGGCTAACCACCAGATACTACTAAGCAAGCTAAGCTCCCTAGGGATCACTGAACATGCCCTACTCTGGTTTGCCCAGTTACCTTGAAAATCGAACACAAGAGTTGAGATAAGCTCCTCCTACTCCGATTATCTCCCTACTGCCCTAGGCATCCCCTAAGGCTCAATCCTTGGACCACTGCTCTTCTCCTTTCACATAAACTCTGTATATCATTGCTTCCAGCATAGCACCCCTCCCCTTTATGCTGATGATTTAGTGTTTATCAGTCACGACCCAGATACAAACAACATCAACAAAGGTCTGTCCTCTGATCTTCATGTAGTCCAATCCTGGCTCAATGATAACAAACTCCTAATGAATCCCTTCAAATCCCAGGCAATGCTCTTTGGAACACCTCCTCGATTGTGTAATGTAAACACTCTTCTCTTAGTATCCTGTGCAACTGGTTCTCCTCTTGATACAGTTGCATCCTTTAAATACTTAGGAATCACCCTGGATCCTTCATTGGACTTTGCCCTCCACATCTTCTCCACATGTAAGGCCGCTAATTCTACCCTTGGAATTGCCTACATTGCCTGTAGAAATCTCTCCTCTACTGCTAGGGTCTCTATTGCACGCACTGTATTGCTCCATAAACTCTTATATGGCCTTCCAGTATTTGCCAATGCCTCTAATACCCTCATGTGCAAATGGACAGTGGGTTACAACAACATGTGCCACTTCACCCTCGGATGCAGTCGTCTTACCACTGTCTCCTATACAACAAGCTAAGTTGGCTCTCCCCTTCAGCCCTAATTGACCTTACTTTAGGGAAAATTGTCCATAGTATACTAAATAACAGAAAGCCTCTATCTCTCACCTCATGCCTATCACCTTGTGTTAGTCGCTACTCCCTTAGATCTTCAGACATGGACCAACTGGCTATACCCAGATCACGCAACGGGTTTGGTGAGATATCATTCTCCTCCACTGCCCAAGAGCTGTGGAATAGCATCCCTTCGGCTGCACGACAGGATCAAACAGTTGCCACCTTTAGTCAACATCTCCGTGATTATCTGATGCAAAGCTCCCAATGTGCCTGCCCTAACCCCTAACGTCGTGCTTCCACTTGTCAAAACCAACAATGAGTAATTTGCTTATTTTTCAGTGAAATCTCTGGAAAACCATATTGTACCCCTCCTACGCATTGTTAGTTGTATGTGTCTTTATGCCTTTCTAATAACTTAGTGATTGCTGTTACCCTGTGTTTCTCTCCAATGTAAACCTGCCTTGTATCTTTGTCAACACTGTATTACCAGTGCTGACGTAACCTCCCGGGTTGTGCCTGAAAATAGGCTAGTGTCTGCCTAGTGCACCCTTTCCAATCGCCAAAAACTAAATAAATAAAATAAATGTATCCACTGTATTATCTCAGAATTTTTGCTGCATGATCATTTTGAAAATCTTTAATAAAAAGATATAAAAAAGGCCACAGTTAGCACAGCTGACAAAAATACACCCCTTTCACTTAAAAAAAGCCTATTTTCTATTTTTGCTGGAATTTTTTCTCTTCAAAATCCAGTCACGGCACAGTAGTTTAGTACTTTTTAAAATCTGTACAGCAAGGTAGACAAGTCCATAACTACATACACCTCTAGAGCCAGGCTGTACATTAAAATAATTTTCTGTTAACTTTAAAGATGTGTAATTAGGTAATGCCCAACATCTTCCAGGAATCAGTTTTCACCATTGATTTACACTAGTGGAACTGAGATAGGGGCACTAGGACCTTGCAGGAGCCAGACCTTTTCAGGAGGGATAGTGCAAAGGAAAGTTGCACGCATGCACAGCACTGCGAGAGGGAGCTCACGGCATAGGCTTACCTCAGTACTGGCCCTCAAATGCCTCATTTCCTTTTTTCCTGCCATTGAGTGCACATCAGAGAACAATGTCGCTCACCTGCCAGGAGTCAGAACTTCATGTCCATATGACAACAACATTTAGGTCTTCTCAGCTTTAGTGTTTAAAAGTAGAGTTTGTTTTTCTTGTGCCAATTTAGTCTTTTTGCAAACATTTCTTGTCAGTGTCTCTCAGCCCTAGGAAGTCAACAGTCAGTGGTCATGGAGGATGACAGTAGGGAGCCCTCTCAGGCAGGCTGCTCTGGCAGCAGGGCTGTGTCCAGTCCACTTTCTCTGTCAGGGAAGAGTTCTGACCATGGGCAGTCCAGTGAGGGTTGTCCTCTCAGAAGCACAAAAAGAAGCAGGCCTGTTCCCAGTCCCACTCAGTTTCTCAGTGCTGCTTGGCCTCGAGTTCTTCTTTTTTTCAGAAGGGGAAAAAATGGTACTGCTCAAGATCACCCTCTTTGAGGTCTAGCATGAGATCCTCAGTTTCCCAGAGCTGGAAGACCTCACCGCACTGTCAGCGTCACCGAGGGGCTCTGGTTCTAGGAGTACAAGCTACTGGGCCTGAAGTCCCTCTCTGTCTGTAAGTGGGGATTTCGATGGCCAGTTCCACCATTGGGCAGCTCTTATGGAGCAGTGGGTGTAGCGTCTGGCCCATGTGCCTCTGCTGGCAGAACCAGTCTCTAGCCCCTTGGGGTTGGTGAACTGGACCTGCTGGTGGGGCTCTCAGGCTGGGTAGAACATTTTGCTCTGGCAACAGCCTTTGGGCCTTTGCCATTGACCACACCGCTGACTCCTGTCCCACTGGCTGCACCCCCATCCAGTATCACTGTGGTGGGACCGGCCATGGTAGCATTATCTGTCACTTTGGTGCCAGCTGGGTCATTGACATAAGGTCTGGTGCCAGTGTCATTGCCAGGTTTGGGTCCTTCAGGGCCTGGCCTGGCACTGTTTCTGGTGCCGGTCCCTGCATCACCCTCAGTGCTGGGGTTCCCCCAGTGCCAGATTAGTTTCTGGTCCTGGTGCCAGCCTTGACACCAGTCCCTCATCCCCTTGGTCCAATGTCACCAGTGTTGCCAAGGTCACATTCTGGATTAGAGGACCTGTGTCCAGACTTTCTCTTTGACACTCCCTTTGGGGAGGATGTGGAGGGAGACGAGTCTGTCTCCAACCTCATTATTTCTGAGTACGGTGATGATGACTCTTTAGCCTAGACTCTTCAGACACAGGTCTGACTTCTGTGCCTCAGGAGGCTCTAACTTTCCAGGATTTGCTCAGAAATATGTGTAAGCGGGGTGCCGTGTACCAGCAGGCTACTACCTCTGCATGGGTGACCACAAACCAGGTTGAGGGGACCTGGGCTCTGTTCTTGTGGAAAAGGGGGGTTCTTTCCTTCCAAAGATAAAACAAATAGCACAGTGCTTCCACCCAGAGTTAAAATACAGTGGGCCAGATGCTGATGTGGCACAACCCCTGGGATGCTGTACCTACCCACCTCCCCTTACAGTCACCACACACATGGACTACCATTAACCAAAACAGCATTTTAACAACCGTGTAATTATTGACTTAACCTTTAGGCTGCCGACAGAATTAGAACATATAGGAACTTTAGAGTGATATATCAGTCCGTGGTCATGCAAGGGTTAAGCTAATAATATACTCACTAGTAATATGCTCACGAGACATCTGTAAAAGGTTAAACAGCAATTTATTTACATGGGCTAGGGTTAGGAAAAGAGAAATGGATGTAGAGGTTAAACAACATTTAGCATTAGCAATGGTAAGCATTTTGCAAACACCATCAATCCCTTTATCCGAAAACCACGGAAATATTCTCAGTGCCCGCCTCCCACCAGCATGTATATCAAAACAGGCATTATCACAGATTTTAGCCCATTTGTTCTGCTATGTTACCCACTCCCTGACTGATACCAGTTTAACCCCTAATGTCAACTTAAGGCGGGTGTAGCCAGGGATTTCAGATCTGCACACCAAGTGGACTCACTGCCCCCCCTTTGTTAGGGTGAGCCCCCCCCCCGAGGTGTAGCCAGACAATATACAAATGTACACCTGGATCGTGTTTGTTGCCTCATTTGGCACAATAAATACAACTTTTGTATCTCATGACAATGGTAGTTGCCATGCATGGGTAAATACAAATGCCATGCATTGTTCCCTAAGACACCCACATACCAGCCCAGAGCCTGTAAAGTTGTATTGTCCTTGGGATGCAAAGAGAGTATTAGTGACCAGTTCTTCTAGTTTTGACTCCTATGAATAAAATTACATAAAGGTTCAGTATTTTCTTTGTTAGTTTTCATGGAAAAAGGAAGCAGTTCAGAGCCTATTTGCTACCACCTTAAATAAAATTGCACACCATGGAGTGCTTGGAGTATGCCTGCCTACACCCATGACTTAGGGTGCTCCCCCAGTCTATCTGGATACCCACTTGGAGCAGTTGCAGGCCTGATGCATTGCAGCTGGTTGACCAGCGTTGGTGCAGTTTTGGAAGGAAGCAATTCTAATTCGAACTCGTTGCATTGTTGCAACAGCTACAGTAGTTGATAAACCTTGAACATTTTGCTGGGCAGCTAAACTCAAACCATAGGTGGCAACCATGTACAGTTCCCCAGATACAGGGCAAGCCCTGATTTACTTACGGTTTTGAAGAACAGTCTCTTGGCTAGTGCTGCTCATGACATCCAGACTGTAGATCTGGGGTATTTGGATCAGCACAACTTGGACAGCAGAATAGCTGAGGTGAGCAGCAGGCTCTTGCAGCTTGGACCGTCTCCCTGCATTTCTTGCAGCTTGGGCCTTCTTAGCTGCAGGCTCTTGCAGCTTTAAAAAGGCTGGAAACCTCTCAACTTCTCTAGCAACTTGTCATCTTCTTTTCAGTGGCATCACAGAACTGGAGAGACCAATGATGGGGACCCGGACTGGCATGCCTCAACCCCCACATCTAGGCATGAGCCCTCAGAGGAAGACGCACTGGTAATGCCTAGCAATGACACTACCAGGCTGATTCCCCAGGCTGACCTCGGAAGACAGTCAGTCTCTTTCAGGTACTCAGGAACATTTGGCTGTAGATGGCTTCAGCCACACTGCCAGCTTGCAGTTGTGGCTCTCACGCTAATGGGACACAGTCTCTGAGTTTCCCACTGAAGGTTACCGAGAAACAGTCTCTCAGATTCAGACATCACAGATACAGGTTCAAGGCAAAAGACGGGGGTCATATCCTCTCACCTCAAAGCCTAAACTTGGACAGAAGAATGAATCTTCTCACCTCACAGATGCAGAGTTAAACAGGAGAACGAATCTTCTCACTTCATTTTCCAGCCACAGGAACACAAAAGGCAGGTTTCCCTTGGCTTTTTGGCTGTGCAAGCCTCCAAGTAGGCCTCCATACTTCCTTCAGGCATCACAGTCAAATGTCTCTTCCTTCAGGAAACACCCAGATGATTTCTTTAACTCTGGCTAGCAAATGACCCTTTCATTCTGTCAACACACTTCTTCCAGCCCTTGAAAGACAACACAGGGCAATATAGAGCACCTCCTAGGCTAGTGGCTGCGTAAGCCTCCAGACAGGTCTCCTTCCCTCAAAGATCACAGCAGGCTTTCCCTCTCTCAGGAACCTCTCTAACAATTACCTTGGCTCTGGACAGCAGATCAGCACTCTAATTCTGGAATATCTCCTTACAGACCTTGGAAGGCAAATCAAGGCCCCTGGGCTGGTGGCTGTGCAAGCTCCCAGGCAGGCCTTCTTCATATTCTCTAGGCCACACCATGGAGCAAGGGACCGGAGCCCCCCTCCCTCAGGAGGAGTGCCAGCCAAACTGAACTAAACTAACTCTGTCCTCAGGATTTCATCAGAACAGGGCAGGATTCCATTGGTCAAAACAGGCTGTCCATCTGCAAAATTAATATTCAATAGGCTCTTTTGACACTCTATTGGTTAATTGTTCTGCTGCCAAGACATTGTGCTTGTCTTCTCCCATAACTCCCTCTGATAAAGTCCTCCACAGCTCCTGGCTCACTGATTGACTGTCCGCAGATCAAAGGCGGCAAATATGGCTGCAATACATACAGTTCACACAATGTCCCAACTTCAAAGGCTTTGTGCAGTCTAACCAAATTGTTGCCCCATTAGTCATTTGCTGGCCCTCTGCCCTGGTGCCTGCTGGCAGAGTGGGGCAAAACAGGGGCTTCCCCATCCTGTCGCTGGCACCATAAGACTATCTCCCGAAGTAGCAGAGTTCATTTATATTTATGAAGCAGCCTCGGCTGCCCTTAAAGAAACAATGCACCCATTTTAATACTAGTGCTTAACAGCAGTCCTTAACATTTTATTTTATTTTCCCCCAAGTGCCTCCAGACTCCCTTTACTATTTACATGCCCACAAGAGCCAGGGCTCACACAGTCAGAGCCAGAGGAGCTGCTGGAGCAGCTTTTACATTGAGCACTGCAGCACTCACACTAAAAGCAAGCCGACCTGCCAGCTCGCACAATCAAGCTGAGCGGCAATCGGCTAACCGCCAAATAGTTGGTTTCACTTTGTACCTCGCTCTGCCGATCGCCACACAGGAACTGGACACTTGGGGATGGCAGGAGCATGAAGGAGCCCTCCATAGGACCGAGACTGGCAGGACAAGCGATCGGGAGGCAGCAAGGTAAGACCCACCTGAGGTGAGGGGCTTACATATGCATTCTGCACCTAAAGTAGTGGTGCAACAAAATGGGGCAAAACAATTTGATCCTATCATTTTTTTCACTATAAAAAGCTTCAGGCATCTTTCTGTTTTATTTAATGGTAAAATGTTTCTAGTTACATCCAACATTTTAGTATTTTATAAATGTTTTAATTTGCAGTAGTTTTTTTCTCAAGAAAAAAAGATGGCCACCACATTTGGCTTAGAAATAACATTGTAGACCTGGCAAGCATTAGGATCGAGAAAATAAAATAAACTCATGGTTTGCAGAATAGGAAGTACCTAGAAACGTAGATCTGACAAGTATGCTTGTATTTTGTATTAACTGAAGCGGAAACTACCTTTTGGAAAAGCATTTTTCATTGTAGTGCTGCTTTAATTTTGAGGTACAGCCATTGACCAAAGTAAGCACCTCCTATTCCTATTCCACCCACATTTGAAACTCTGTCTGATATAGTGTGGGTAGACCTACTTCAGTACCATCTGTCTGCAAGTAGATAGACAAGAAATACACTGCCCCTAAGAAGAAGACGCAGCTGAAGGCACAGATGCCAAAATCACCTAGGGACACCCTCTAAAGCTTCGACCCTTCTCCTGCTTGAGTTGAACAAGGCAGACCTCTCCTCCTCAGAGGGGACCCAGTTTTACCATCAGTGAGAGGCCATTACAACATAAAAGTGGGCCCTCAGGATCATCTGAGAGGCATGTTCCCTGGATTTTACAGAGATGCATTTGGACTATGCACCCAGAAGTGGCCCCCTCTTCTCAGCTCATATGTCAGAGTTTCTGGCGCAAGAGATTGCTGTCCTTCTGTGCAACAGAGCAGTGGAGATAGTGCCAGAGTCAGAGCAAAACACAAACTTCTACTCCTACTGCTTCCTAGTACCAAAGAAGTCAAGGGGCATGCATCCTATTCTCGACCTCAGAAATTCGAACACATTCATGGATTGAGAAAAATTCTAAATAATTTCTCTAGGGTCTCTGCTTCCCGTCCTGAAACCTCAGGATTAGTTAGCTTCTCTGGATATGCAGGATGCATAGTAGCACATTCTGGTGCACCCCAACCACTACAGATACCTCTGTTTGTTTTTGTTTTTTTTATAACTCAGCTTTATTCAAAAAGACAATGAAAACTGTCTAGTTCCATTACATAGCAATATTCCTCATAAAGATCTACTGCAGTACAATGTTTATCTGTGAGCAAACAACCAATATACAACAGTCCTCTGCAATTGATGACATTGATCCAAGTACAAAAGTAATGTTGTTTGAACCGTTATGAACACAAACCTAGTTCATAAACTGCCAACCATTTACATTAAATAAAAAGAGAACGTCATCCCAGTACGCCATTAGGAGGGAGGAGGATGAAAAGTGAAAAAGGAGGGAGGAGAAGGAGGAAAAATGTAAAGGGAAAAATACCTGTAAGCCCCAGGTGGGTTTACTAACCTGGTCCAGCGCCCCTCCTGGCGCCAGTAGGATTTAGGTGCCTTAGGGTTTCTTTTTGGTGTTCTGCCAGTAGGGGGCAGTACCTGGGGAGGTACTTGAATTGTTATAACAGTTACAGCAGCCAGCACGCTGTATCGGGAGTCTGTGATGTGAGCTTTTCAGGCTTGGCACACGCTGACTCCCGATACAGAAAACAGATGGTATGCAGGTGGCAGGCAGTTAAAAAAATGAATGGAGATTACACAAACATTTTTTAACACAATCACCTTAAAAAAAGACAGACAAGAGCCATTTTTAAGGATTAATGATATATTTAACAGGTACATTTAGTAGAAAACCATTTCCTGTTTCCTTTAAAACCTGCGCAAGGGGATGAGAGTCATTCTACTGGGGGGGAGACGTCTACAGGTAGAATGAATTCTAATTCGTTTCACACTCCAGCTTTTTGCAGAAGATGGTTCAGGATGGTACTTTGGTCTGAGCCCCCTTCCACTTTTTCACCATCAGGTACCCCTAGACAGTGGGGAAGGGGGGGACTTACAGATGTGGGGGCTCATCTGGGATGTTCTTCTGTACCCCAGCAGGATTTGTACCCCCAATTTTGGACATGGAGGGGTCGGCAGGATCAGCCGGTCCAGGCCTAGATCGTGTAGTGCAGTTACGGTGGTGGCGAGGCCTGCTTGGAATGCTTAGGCCTGTTTGCTCTCACTTTCTGGCACCTCTGTGGCAGAAAGGCAGTCACGTACATGAATTCAGAGGTTCTGATTGGCTGGTGGTGAAGTGTGCTGAAATGAGTCATGTTGGCGGCACCAATTTGTGGATACCACTGAAAGTGAGCGAGAACAGTAGTGAGAGAGGAGCAGAGCAATATTTTTGGAGGTATTAGACATCCGGACAGTGCTGAAGAAAAAAAGGTTGCAGTGCAGAGGTGTTGCCAGCAGCGGTGTGAGACATGATGGAAGGTTTTACTCCAAAACAGAAATCCCAAGCAATGGTTCCTGCCTCCCTGCTTACATGGCTGTGGAATTCTGCAGGGAGGGGGCAGGCTGAAGACCGATGTGCTTGATGTGGATATCAAGGAAAGGGAGTTGTGAGACTGGCAATTTGTTCAATATGCTCTAGTGCTGTTCCCGGAGGCATCTTTGGAGGCACACTTCTTACATTTCCCTGGGAGTATCCTGCCAGCGTGTCCATGGGTACAGTATCCTTGCTGTCCCAGGGTAGTGTGGATATTGGTAACAGAGCCAAGCTTGAGTTGCAAGAGAGTGGAGAGGCTATTCAGGAGGTAAAAGTGGAGTCCCCAGATGTTAAGGTGGAGGTGGTGGAGGAAATGAAAGAGGGTGGAGAGGGGCAGCACAGTCGTCTGCCCATCTCCTCCTCACTGGCTGTTGGCTATCCCTGTGGCAGAGGGAGGGAGGGGAAGTGGCCTGCAGAGGGCATCAGGGGATCCCCTAGGGCCCAAGGGATCTCCAGCAGGGTATCTGCTTGGCGACAGCGTAGCCATTTCCCCAGGAGCAACAGAAGCTCCTCCATCTGTGCGTACTCAACTGTGATCAGGATTGGAACAACCGAAGTAAGGGTGGAACAGGAGGAAATCTGGGATGAACCTGCTCCTGATGTGTCTGTGGGACCCCTCAAAAGGTACCAATTTTCTGACCATGAGATACAGCGCACTATTCCTAGACCTTTTCATTACCCTGCCATCATGTTGCCTGATAAAACCCGTGCCTGGCGGGGCACAGTCTAAGACTTTGAGAGAGCGTATGGATAGTCTGTTAAGGAGTGACCCAGTTAATGCTGCGTATCAATCTGGAGTGTGGCTGGAGCCAGGCCTGGCAAGGTGCGCCAGTGTCCAGGACTTGTCAGAGTGGTCACAAGCTGAGAGTTGGATAAGGAGAAGGATTCGCCTGGAGAATCCCACAGCAGATTACCCTTACATCTCAGAACAGATGTGGGATATCATTGAAGAGATGCATAGTGATTGAGTGTTTAGAGAACAACTTAACAAGCTGCAGTCCCGCCCTAGAGGCTCTGACCACCCCTCACAGCAACTCATTCAAAAGGGGCGCACTATGTGTTATTCTGGGCCTTGGGCTGGTCTCATGCTTTTTATGCACTTTGCCCTTGTCCAAGACGTAGCTGGCTGCAGGGTCAAATACTATGTGATAGCTAAGGACTCTTTTGGGGACCCCACCAC
The DNA here is from genome assembly GCA_016271365.2 of Neoceratodus forsteri. Taxonomy (NCBI): domain Eukaryota; kingdom Metazoa; phylum Chordata; order Ceratodontiformes; family Ceratodontidae; genus Neoceratodus; species Neoceratodus forsteri. Next base: position 1,231,846,151 of record CM028129.1, on the reverse strand, counting down.
CAAGCCTGATCCTGACTATTATTTCCCTTAGGGCGAAGGTCCTGCCCTCTAGAGCCCACCATCAGAACTGTTGACTGTTCCAGGACTGTAAGTAGCCCACTGAGACAGAGTTGTACCCTTTCCAAGTTTAAATTGTGTTGGAGTTTAAAATAAGAAAGTAACCAGCTAAAGAAGTTGTGCCCAGGGACTGAGTTGTGTGGTGGTCATGTGAAGATGTGTTTGGCCAGCCACCCTGAGATGCTATGTAGTGTTGAGGAAAAAAAAAGATGACTGTAGTAATTAGTGACTCTATCTAATCAAAGATTTCTTAAAGACTTTTAACTTATTTGAACTGTTAAATGTTACTGAACAGGGTGTAAGCCCTGCTGTTGTGTGAGTGAAGGGTGAATGTGAAGTGTGAGTGGTGTGAGAAAGAGAGTTGGGAGTTTGAATGTTCATTATTTAAATGATAAGTGATTTATTTGTTTTTTTGAATAGAAAATTATTATAGTTCCATACATATAAAGCCTATGCAGCTTGGCACATTTAAAGTTTTACATTTAATAGGTTATTGGGATAATGGTAGGTACTGGTAGGGTGGGGTGTGGTAGGCCTGCTGGTTGGGCATCTGCGTTGGGCTGAGGAGTGCACATTACCCGGTTCAGCTGATGGGGGTCCACTCCGGGACTCTGCCCCAATTTCTTGTGGGGGGGCTTACTAGCCCTTGGCCACCACCCCCCCCCCTTCCTGGCACCGGTAGGGATTTTAGGTGCCTTAGGGTTTCTTTTTGGTGTTCTGCCAGTAGGGGGCCGCACCTGGGAAGTATTTAAGCCCTTGGTTAGGTTTTAAGAGGGGAGAGACAGAGGTCAGCCGTTGGTGAGCAGGACAGTCTTTGAGACCCCCCCCAGCTTAGGCAGGTCAGCACAGTAGCAGCGGTGCACCGGTCCATTCTTGAGTCTCCGTGGGAGGGGGCAAGTCCAGGCAGTAAGCAGTCATTGGGTCCGGATGTATTTTCCATTCCCCCTTCCCCGTGAAGAGTAAGGAGAGCACTTTGCAGCTGTATCAGCAGGACTGTGGTGTGAAAGGAGCTAAGGCCAGAGGGGATCAGACACTTATGTGGCAGACAATGGGGGCCTGGAACCCAGAAAACAGTAAGGTTACCGGACCAGTGGGGCTGTTGTGGTAGTGGCAGGACTGCAGCAGGTATTGCCGATTGGTGTCAGCACCAATGTACTCTCTCCCGTGTGACATGTTGGCCTGGGAGCTAGTGAGGAAGGAGGGGAGGATCGCGGCCTGGGACTCATTGGGGCTTGCCGTGCCTGTGTCAGGTCCCAGGACACACCGTGCCTGTGTCTGGGGTGGGTCTTTAGGCCAAAAGGGTAGCCGTTTCCTCAGGAAACTGTTTGAGGAAGGAAGGGAGCCACCGTACTGTTTGGGTTACTCAGCTCCGGGGTGTGAGAGCTTGAGCTGGGAAAGCATTGAAAAATCTAGCGGTACCGTTTAACAGGTTTAAGGAAGGTAACGTGAATTAAAGGTATCTGGGAGCAGCCATGAAGGCTAAGCTGCTTATTGCCCCAAGGGTATCTTATCTCAGTTGGCATTTGGAGGAGTAAATCATTCCCTTGCAGAGAGAATTTTCGAGGAACAAGGATATGGATGGTCTAACAAGAGATATAAGATTTCTGTAGAAGAATCTAGTACATACCAAGTATTGCAGTTCTATTCTCTAGTCCTGAAAATCTGTCAGTCTGTTGTATGCTGATAAGAAATCTTTGCCGTTAGCCCATCAAAACTGCGACAGAGGAATGGCGACTCATTAATCGAGCGACCGAACCACAGTGCCGACATTTTCAGGTGACTGGCAATTCCCCTCATCCCTGAGATATGCCCCCTCAGAGTTAATATAATAAATAAGGGGTGCGTTAGGGTCAAAGTCTCCCACAAGAAAGATGTTTTTTTTAAAGTCACTTGCACCCTATTCACGGGTTGCCATTCCACAGTCACAATTTTGACATGGAACCATATGTGCCTATGTGCTGCCACTCTCTCAAAGTTCTACATTATTAACCCCATGGAGCTGTGTTCAAAGAAGTTTCTAGATCAGTTTGGCTCTTGAACCCAGAAATCATTTTAGGTGCTCAGGAAATAAATTGGGTTCATTTTTTGCTATTCTGGTGTCCAACTCGTTGATTGCCACATGAATATTGATGAACTATGTTTATTTTTAACCTAAATAAATTTTTCCATAGTCCGGATGGTCGGCCTTTTTAGAAAGTTTCATCTTGTCTTCTGGGTCCTGGAGCAGTGAGAGAGTGAGAAAAGCAGCTCCTGCTCCATTGTGTTCCTGCTGGGGTTTAAGACCTGAGCAAGGGGGTGAGAGTCATTCTACTCGGGGGAAGATGTCTACAGGTAGGATGAACTCTAATTCATTTCACACTCCAGCTTTTTGCAGAAAATGGTTCAGGATGGCACTTTGGTCTGGGCCCCTTTTTCACCATCAAGTACCCCAAGACAGTGGGGAAGGGGGGCTTACACCTGTAACAGTCCAGCTAAGCTATGGATGCTAGAGGTGTGGCCAAAAAGCAAATCATGCTTCCTAGGAGACTTTCTTACCAAATAGTCTAAAATTAATAACGTAAAACTAAAAGGAGAAAATGACTGCCCATCTCCACATTTCCCCAAAGGGAGTGCAACAAAGTAAAATAGAGTAAACCAGGGTGGTAAGTTGAATAGTCTGGAAAGCCTGGTTTGTCATACTGGGTCAGCATTACCAGTTCAGAGTCCTGCTGTATGGGCTTTCCTTGGCCTCTTGCATCTTTACAAAGTGCTTTGCAGTACTTGCAGTACACCTGAGAAAGACGGAACTGCAGGTTTTTCTATACCTGGACAACTGGCTGATAAGCAGTCCATTCAGGCAGGAGATGGAACAGGCAGTGGTCGCTGCCTCCCAGTTCCTCACCTCAGTGGGGGTTCTGCTGAATCTACAGAAGTCAGCTCCAACCCTCTCAGCAGCTGCTGTTCAGAGGGGGGGGTTCTTGACACAGCCAAGGCCAGAGCCTTTCTTCCAGAGAACAGACAGCAGGTAATTCAGCAGATGGTACGCTACATCATGAAACGCAAGACTGTACAAGCCCACTCTGTGTAGCTTTTGTTAGGTCTAATAGCCTCCTCTGTGTTCACGGTGGTTCTGGCATGGTTGCACATGAGAGCAACTCAGTGGATGCTCAGTGCGCAGTGGTCACAAGCATTACACCTTCAAACCTACCCCATTCAGGTGATGAAGCCCTTGTTCATTTACAAGGTGGTCAGTGGAGGACAGTCTCCTACAGGACTTTCCATACTCTCAACTGGAGCTTCACATTACTCTCACCACGGATGCCTCCCTTTTGGGGTTAGGGACCCACTGTCAGGGCCTTCAAACACAAGGTGTCTGGGACCTGTCAAAGACTTATTTCCGCATCAGAGTGTTGAAGATGCGAGCTGTTTTGTATGGCCTGAGGGCCCTAGTGGACCTAGTCAGCCACAAGACAGTCCTCCTCCAGACAGACAAGTCTATCATATACTACCTCAACAAGTAGGGAGGAGCATACTCTTACCCTCGCTGCAGAGAGACAGTGAGAGTGTGGGAATGGTGTCTGGAGCAGGGATCCTGCTCCAAGCAATTTATCTGCCGTGAATCCAGAACACATTGTCAGATGAACTCATTTAAACAGAGGCTGATCCTCATGAGTGGTCACTAGCTCCAGACATTGTGAGACTGCTGTTGGACGAGTGGGGTACCCCAGATGTGGACCTTATTTCATCCCCACTTAATGCCAAACTGCCTCTATTCTGCTCCAGAAATCCAGGACATAGCGTTTTCTGTCAGGATGCATTCAGACTGCAATAGCAAATTCTATTTCTGTATGCATTCCCTCCAGTCCCTCTGGTACAGAAGGCATATATAGTTACATAGAATTTGATAGCAGATGAGGACTGCCTGGCCCATCTAGTCTGTCCATGTACCCTACCCCCCAAGTGTCCCTTGTTTACCCTTTCCTAGTCATCACTAGGGTTTCCTTATGTCTATCCCACTCATTTCTTTTAATTAATATTTGATTGGTTTTTTGTACCCCCTTTTTTCACCCTTCCCCATCTTGGTGCGAGCATGCATGAGGAGGCACATGCACGTCACGCTACGAGACGCCCTCCCTTCAAGTCACCCCCTCCCGCCTACACCGTCACCAGACCTCCACCCTGCGGCAGCAGAACTACAGGGGTGACAACCTCCCAGGGAGAGTAGAGCTGCCGTTAGGTGGCTCGATCCTACTTTCCCCCCATGCCAGCTCCCTGATGACCCGAGGTCATTCCCGAACCCGGGTCACCGGCATGACACGAGGTAAGGTGTCCAGCGCCTCAGCCCTCAGCACCACCGGGCCAGCTTATCCCATACATTTTTGAATGCTGTCACTGTTTGCACCCTTACCACTTCTGTGGGGAGGCTGTTCCATGCATCCACCACCCTTTCTGTGAGGAAGTACTTCCTCACATTCCCCCTGAATCAACCTCCCTGCAGCCTCATATTATGACCCCTTGTTTTTGAGCATTCTCTTTTCTGAAAGAGGCTCCCCTCCTGGACCCTATATGTATATTTTTTAATTCTTTGGTAACTGGATGAGGCCCACTAGGCACAAGTGCCTGTTTTCAGGGGTGCCTGAGAGCACTGGTGAGGTTAAGTGACTTGCTTAGAGTCATGCAGTATGCAAGTGGAGGTTGTGGGAATCAAACCCAGGTCTGCTGGATGTACCAATCTCACTCACAGCTTGTTACTCTAACTACTAGGCTATACTGTCAGTCCCAGTTAACACCCTTGAGGTATTTAAAAGTCTCTATCATATCCTCCTCTCCCCTTCTCATGTCCAGCGAATACATGTCGAGGTCTATTAGCCTCTCCTCATGTGTCTTCTGGTGTAGCCCCTGCACCATCTCTGTAGCCCTTCTCTGGACTGCCTCCACTTTGTCTATGTATTTTCTGAGATGCGGCCTCCAGAACTGGATGCATTATTCCAGATGAGGTCTCACCAGTGATTTGTAAAAGTGGCATCATCACCTCCCTATTTCGGCTGGAGATACCTCTTCCTGTGCACCCCAACATTCTGCTGGCCCTCCTTATCGCTTTCTCACACTGTCTGGCCACCTTTAGGTCATCTTTTATAATCATTCCCAGATCCCTTTCTTGCTTGGTGGGTGTCAGCAATCCATCCCTTCCTCCCCAGTGAATACTTTTTTCCAGGGTTTCCCCGCCCCAGTGCATAAGTTTGCATTTGTTTGCATTAAATTTCACCTGCCACACCCTTGACCATTTCTCAAGCTTACATAGGTCCCTTCTTATTCTTTCCACCCCCTCTGGAGTATCAGCTCTATTGCAGATCTTTGTGTCATCTGCAAATAGACACGCCTTCTCCTCCAGCCCCACCACAATGTTGCTTATGAAGACATTAAAGAGGACTGGCCCCAGCACTGAACCCTGGGACACCCCGCTGGTCACCTCCCTCCCTCTCCATGGATTGAGCTCCGTTCACTACCACTCTTTGTGTCCTCCCACTCAACCAATTTCTAACCCAGTTCACCACCCTCTGCCCCACTCCCAGGCTGCTCAGCTTGTTTACTAGTCTTCTATGTGGGACAGTGTGAAACGCCTTACAAAAATCCAAGTAGGCCACATCCACCACCACCCCCCCACCCCGATCTACCACTCTGGTTACCCAGTCAAAGAAATCAATCAGGTTTGTTTGGCAAGACCTACCTGCCATGAAACCATGTTGCTTTGGATTCTGCTGCCCGCTGGATTTGAGGTACTCCACAGTCCTTTCCTTGGGCAAGGATTTCATCTGTAACCCCCCTGCAAATGGGGGTTCCCAAAAGACTTCCAGGAGCTTGCTTGAATGCTCCAAGCCTGAATGGTGTTTGGCGTTTAAGCCATTTATCAGTGAGTGTTTTTAGAACCTCTGGTACTGTCTCTTTAAGAGCTGTCTGCTTGCAGACATAATTAGTTGTATGGGGACTGTGTGTTTCTTGATTGAGTACCACTCAAGCTGCTGCCAATTCACCCCATTTTGCAGTCACTAGGGTGCAAAGGAACCTGTCTGAAAGATGTAACTGATTGCCAGAAATCATTTACAGTAATAATGAAATTACAGTTTGTCTAACCTGCTTTCTTTGCAGTCAGAACTGTCTGCCTAGTTCCCCATTCTGGTTTTGAACTGCTGAACTGGACCAATCAGTGTGGGGTAAACTAGCTCTAAAATGATGCCTTGGACGAATCAGAACTTGGACTCATAATCTGAGCCAGCCACAAGAGGATTGTATGGGCAGTGACTCTGGGAGATGTAGTTTAACTTCAGTGCCTTTTGGACCAACAGCAGCAGTCTATTGTGAGTGACAGCCAATCCAGTCAAGAACTGGGAGGAACTCAAAGGAAGTGCCGTTTTGTCTGTTGGAGTTTCAGTTTGAGATCTGAAAGTGAAGGGAAAGAAACCCTGTGCTCCTTCAGTGCACAGTTTCAGTCAAAAAGCGTGTGCAAGGCCCAGAGTTCCGGTCTAGCAACTTGTGTAACTGCTTGTTAGGACTGAATCCGTCCTGTGAAAAGAATCAAAGGATCTCTGAAGAGTAGAAACCAGGCTCACCCTGTAGAAGACTGAAGAAATTGTTGAATTACACTCGGTCTGTCAGGAACTGAATCTGCTGTGTGTTCTCCTGGTTATTGTGCAGTAATTGCGATTGGGATACAGATGCAGCCTGCCTGGTATAGTGCTTTCTTTTTTTACCATATAAATGTGAGGAGTCTCTTGGAGATCAAAAGTAGCCCTGCTGACATTGAAGGACCATATCTTCTTTGGAGGTCGTGAGTACTAATTGAGGTCGCTCCTGTTGAATTGCCACATTAAATCCAAATGGAATTACTGTACTGCTGACTGTTTAATTTTCCTTTTCTCTGTGTGAAAGGCCCCTACCAGCTGCACGGTTTGGACTAGCCACTAGGGCTTGGGTACCCAGGGACAGTAACTGGTAGGGATAGGCCTGTGCACAGAGCCATAAGTAGATAGTAAGTGATAAGCTAATTAACCTGATTTCCCCTGTCCTTGTTATATCCCTAAATAAATCAGAGCTGTTTGTTTCAACAAAGTTATACTGCCTGAGGTATTTGTCTATGTTAAAGTACTGTACTGTGATTGTTGCACTGTATCTTATTTTACAGGATGTCCCGGTGCCTGAACCAGCCTTGGGGTAAGTGTATACTGTGAAGGTAATTCTGCTATATTGTGTGGGCCACTAGTGGGAAGAAAGGGGTTGCAGTGTCCCAGAGGGCTGTGACCAGTATAGTTTAACTATTGCAAACCCTGACCTCTGGGTGGAGGCACCGCCATTGGATCCAGGCCCCTCAACCTGTTGGTGGCAAATCAGGCAGGGGTAGTAGCCCTGGGATAGCGCCATCTAGGGTTACATCTTGGAGCTCACCGCTGGGATTGTGTGTCCTCTAGTGGCCATATTTACAAACCACTGTTAAGGAAAAAAAATAAATAAATAAATAAATGGGTACCCGACAGAAGTGGCTGTGCACGGCTGGTGGAGTGGTGTACTGGGAGGAGATCGACCCCCAAAATGCTATGTTATCCTGGACATCCCCTGGGTATCAATACGGACACTGTGCAGGAGTACTTTCCAAGGTGGAAGGTTTACAAAACCCTGTGGTGGTGGGTCGGCATGCTAATCTGCTCACCCACACTTTCCTGGCCCTAGTAGAGTTTAAGGATCCCATAGATAGCTCCAAAGTACCACAGACCATTACCCCAGAGGAGCCCTCACTGCTTGGAGAGTGATAACTAAGGACAGTAAAGACCCGGGGGAATGAGCCCCACCACTATCTGAAACTTTTGAGGAGAATTTGCTAAATGGTTGCTGGGAGAGGAAAACTGTGGAGGACTTGAAGAAACTATTCTTGCCACCTGGGGTGTTCCTCCCCAACACCCTCTCCTGCTCCAGTACCGTAATGGTGGCTGAACCAATGCAGACTCCTATTTCTGCACCTGCCATTAGTCACGACTCTTACGAAGGTTGAGGATCTTCTCTGGCACCCTCCCCACCCCAAGGGAGGATGACTGGGAGACCTGGATAGACTATGTTGCCCCAAGTGCTAGAATGGCAATGCTCGGAAGGCAGCGAAGAGGGTTAGTGAGAGCCTCCGAGGTCCTGCCCTGGCTACCATCCGTGCTAAGCAGGGCCAGTAACCCTGAAGCGACTGCACAGGCCTATCTTGAGGCCTTGGAGATATGTATGGGAGCCCAGATTCTGATGAGGACCTATGGTGGAGAGTAAGAAATGCACAACAGTACCAAGGGAGTTGTTGTCTGTGTATGTCTCTCGGCTGGAAAAATTGTTGCAAGAATGCCTCAGAAAGGGTAGTTTGCCAGCGATTGAACTGGACGAACCAGACTGGACAGAATCCTAAGTCTGCCCCTTCTCAGAACTGCTGTTGCTTCAGTTACGCCTGGCAAATCGACTGGAATCCCCACCCTCCTATGATGAGTTAATGAGAGAAATTCGAGGAGTTGAGAAAAGGCGACCTCGGGAGGGACCTGCACCAATAGCTGTGGCTATGACCCGAGTGACTGAGGGTGGCCCATCAAGTGAAGTTCAGGGGCAGAGGTTGGCAGTCAATGAGTGCTCTGATAAGGAAAAAGATATGCCACAATGGGGCGAACTGTTGAGAGAGATCCGGGAATTCAAAAACAGTCCCTTTATGAAGGCCACGCCTGCAAGTACGGGCCCCTGACCTATATCCGACTGCATCTGCTATGGGGGTGGGGATACCCACCCATGTATCTCCTGCTGATAACAGCTCCGAACTCAATTCCTTGACCATGGAAGTGGAGAAACTGACGAGATGTCTCCAAATGCTTATCACGCCGCAGACAGAGATGGCACCAAGGTTTCCAGTTAGTAATACCCCCGCCCTGGCTCCCAGTGTGGCGCCTCGGCCAGCTCAAACTCCAGAAAGTATGTTTTGCTATAATTGTGGGAAAGATGGGCACATGAAAAGGGAATGCCAGTCCCCAAAAGACACTGACAAAGTTGCATATAGGCTACAAGGAGAGCTTGGAGAAGAAATCAGTGGTTAAGAGGTGCACGACATGATCCCAGTGAGGGCACCAAAATGCTAATTCACGTCCTTTTGTGGCAAGGTCAGTTGCCCAGGCCCCCACTACCGCCTCTCCAGACTGGTCCAGAATAGTGGGTCCCTCCATGGAGACCACTGTGGTGAATGGAGTGTCTACAAGAGCTGTATTAGACAGTGGCTCCCAAGTGACAATTATGTTCAAGATTGGTATCAGAAGCATTTGTCAGGCGTACCACTTACAACCATTAGAAGGACTGCATGTATGGGGTTAAGTGAGAAGGCCTACCCCTATTCTGGGTATATCCGAATTTGGCTGTCTTTCCCCACCTCCGTGGCTGGAGTGGCGAACAAGTAGAGACCCTAGCCTTAGTGTGTCCCCCACTGGACTGTATGATGGTGTCCTTTGTTGATTGGAACAAATGCTCATATGTTCGAAGGCTGGCACAGTTGTGTTATGAAAAACAGGGGTCAAAGACTAGTAGAGCTTTAAGAGTTCCGGCTTTAATTAAGAAGGCCTATGAGGCACAGAGATGCTGAAAAATAGAACCAGAGGAACCGGTCGAATTGTATGGAAGAAGGATCCTGAGTCTCTGATCCTGGCACCAAATGCCCAGTGTACCTTACAGGGAGAGGTCCGTATCAGAAAGGATGTTAAGAATAAAATATTAATGTTGGATGCACCAGGCGATGGAAAATTGCCAGAGGACTGCTGGTCAAGCCTAGTATTTGCCCGCTAGAGCCCATGCTTATGCCAGAAGGGTAATGGTCCAAGTTCATAATGTGTCTGAAAGAGACATTCGAGTAAACAGAGGTTGCATCCTGGCTAATGTGCATTGTGCAGACACTGCAGTGCTACCCAGCAGCAAGAGTTCAAGGAAGAATGACAGAGTAACGCCTGACTTGTTTGATTTCGGCGACTCCCCGCTGCCAGCTGAATGGAAAGTGAGGATCAGTGAGAAGCTTGCCCAGAGAGACCAGGTGTTTTCTTTAAAGGAATGGGATGTAGGATGCGTGCAAGGAGCTGAGCACAATATCCGGCTGCATGACGAAAGACCATTTCGTGAGAGGTCTCGACGCCTGGCACCTGCTGACATAGATGATGTGAGACGGCATCTGCAAGAGATGTTAGCTGCTGGTGTAATACAAGAATCCAGAAGCCCTTATGCTTCCCCCATTGTGGTAGTGAGGAAAAAGAATGGGACAGTAAGGATGTGTGTGGATTATCGCATCTTAAACCGCGGACTATCCTGATCAGTACACAATGCCCGCATTCAGGATGCTTTGGACTGCCTAAGCGGGAGCAAGTGGTTCTCTGTGCTGGATCTCCAGTGGGTACTACCAGATCCCGATGGCCCCAGAGGACCGTGAGAAGACAGCCTTTATCTGTCCGCTTGGCTATGAATTCATGAGGATGCCTCAAGGGATTTCAGGTGCCCCAGCCACTTTTCAACGATTGATGGAGCGTGCAGTGGGGACATGAACTTACTAGAGTGCCTGGTATACCTAGATGATGTTATTGTGTTTGGCAGCTCACTGGAGGAACATGAGAGCAGATTATTTAAGGTATTGGACCGACTGGAGGACTTTGGCCTTAAACTGTCCATTGATAAGTGTCAATTCTTTCAAACATCAGTAAAGTATGTGGGACACATAGTATCCACCGAGGGAATAGAGACCGACCCAAGTAAAGTTGAGGCCTTGACCACCTGGCCACAGCCCAAAAATCTAAAAGAACTGCAAAGATTCCTGGGATTCTGTGGTTATTGTCGGCGTTTCATCAAGGACTATTCAAGAGTGATCCGCCCTTTACTTAACCTTACTCAAGGGTATCCCCCAACCCACAAAAAATACCAAAAGTCAGCGTCCCTCAAGACTGAAAGAGTGTATTTTCATCCGAGTGAAGTATTTGGGGCCCGCTGGACTCCTGATTGTGAGACTGCTTTTCATGAGATCATATATCAACTTACCCATGCTCCAGTGCTGGCCTATGCCGATCCAAGAAAACCTTACGTCCTGCACACTGATGCTAGCTTGCAAGGGTTGGGGGCTGTGTTGTACCAAGAACACGAGAATGGCCTGAGACCAGTGGCCTTTGCCAGTAGAAGCCTGACCCCATCCGAAAAGAACTATCCTGTACATAAGTTAGAGTTCTAGCTTTGAAGTGGGCTATTGTTGACCAATTCCATGAGTACTTGTATGGGGCTAAAATACTAGTAAAAACTGACAATAATCCTTTGACCTATGTGCAGACCTCAGCTAAGTTGGATGCCACTGGCCATAGGTGGCTTTCTGCATTATCTACATATGACTATGCTCTCGAATACCGAGCAGGTCTGAACCACATAGATGCTGATGCTCTCTCCCGGAGGCCTGTTCCCCAGAATGATTGGGTCCGATTGGCAGAACCTGACATTCGGGCACTCTGCCGGAAGTTTGACAGGGAGGAACAAATGTCCACGGACGCAGTGGACTGCATGGTGGATTGCTTGGGACCCTCTGAGAATTGCATACCTGCTGCTTATTGCCACTTTTCTGCAATAGACATTGGTGCACTGCCTCAGCTGGACAATGACAGTATTAGGGGCTCAATCCGCGATCCCATGATCAAAGCAGCTTTAGAAGCCCTCTATGCAGGAAAAGATGTGTCCAAATTCGCTCCACTGATTTGAGAACTGCACTGTTATACAAAGAAGGTCCTAAGTTGAAACTGATCAATAAACTGTTATATAGAGAAACAGTAGACAGAGGGGGACAAGTAGACAAACAACAACTGGTGCTGCCCACTGCCTTTCGAGACTCAGTATTGAGGTCCTTGCACAACCACATGGGGCACCTTGGTATAGACAGAACACTTGACTTGGTGAGATCCAGATTCTATTGGCCTAAGATGGGGGCTGATGTGGGCAACACATTCGAACTTGTAGTCGCTGCTTACAGAGAAAGCTTTGCCCCAGAGGGCTGCCCCCTTGTTAACATCACCACCAGTGCACCCATGGAGCTGGTCTGTATTGATTTTCTGAGTTTGGAGTCAGATCAAAGAAATATCAGTAATGTGCTGGTGGTCACTGACCATTTCACGAGATATGCCCAAGCTTTCCCCACCAAAGACCAGAAAGCATCCACTGTAGCCAAAGTACTTGTAGAAAACTTTTTGTTCACTATGGGGCTCCACAAAGAATCCATTCTGATCAAGGGAGAGACTTTGAGAGTCGTCTGATCAAAGAGATGCTTTCTCTGTGGGAGTAGAAAGTCCAGAACCACTCCTTACCACCCCAGGGGACCACAGCCTGAGCGTTTCAACCGCACTTTGCTAGATATGCTAGGCACCCTGCACCCAAAGGACAAGCCTAGATGGAGCCAACAAATTAGCACCCTGGTACATGCTTATAACTGCACCAAAGTGATGCCACTGGGTTCTCCCCTACCGCCTGATGTTTGGAAGAAGCTCGACTACCGTAGATGTGTGTTTGGGGTCTCTCCTGATGGGGTTCAAGCTGACAACTATTTACAGTATGTGCAAAGTTAAAGGCCCAGCTAACTCATGCGTACCAACTGGCTCAAACCATGGCTGCCAAAAGAAATCTGGCCAACAAAGAAAGGTATGATAAAAGGTGAAAGCACAGGAACTCCAGGAGGGAGATCGGGTATTGCTAAGAAATCTGGGACTGCATGGCAAGCACAAGATTGCTGACAGATGGCACCATCTCCCTCACATTGTAGTGGGCAAACTAGATGATCTGCCAGTGTACAAAGTAAGGCCTGAGAATAATTCAAAGATGTAAAAACAATGCATAGAAATCATTTACTACCCATTGGACAAATCCTGATTGAGTCTGAGCCCCCAGAAGATGCCCCTCTGGACCAGTGACTAGAGCTGCTGCTAAGAAAAGATCAAGGAAGTCTGCACCTACAGAAGCAGAGTTAAAGTGTTCCCCTCCACAAGTCCCAGTTGAGCATGACTGTCAGTCCATATCAGAAGAAAGTGAGAGTGACTTTGAATACTATCCTTCTTACGAACTGAGTCAATTGTTTGGGCAATCCCTAGTCAATACTGGAGACAAAGCTGGGCCTTCTGGACTGTCTAAGCCCCAGCTTCATCCCTGAGCCAATGCTCCCAGAAAGTGAAGTGCAAAGCATCAGATCAGATGAAATGGAATCATTGTGCATGGTTGAACTGTTTGAGCTTTCAGGGGAGGAAAATGATAGATTGGGGCAGACTGGTGATACACCGAACAAGAAGAGTATTTTGAGTGCCCTGACAGTCCACTGCCAGTGTCGAAAGCTCTCCATGCGAGCCAAATGTTGTGGACTCAGAAACTGTAACTCCTGGAGCTGAAAGTGCCCCAAGTTCTAGCCTCTACCCCCAGGGAGACTCCCTGACAAGTGAGGACAATGCTGAAAATGAGGCTCAGAGTGCAGAGACTGTAACAGTTCCCCTAGAAAGACTGGTCGAGCTGTAAAGCCTGTGGTGCACCTCAGTTATGATTCCCTTGGGAGGCCTGTGGACTTGCCTCTCAATGTTGTCCATAAAGGAGTGTATGTGTCCCGAGCTCATTGCCCAAACTGAGCGTTAGTGCTAACTCCAAGTTACTTGTGTTGCCCTCTAAGTATGGTGCCCTTGCCCGTCCAGCCCCAAGGTAACTGATAGGAAGGGCCCCCTCTTCAGGTTTCATGTACAAGAGGTAATAACTTGAGTTATGGTACAATGTGTATGTAATACTGTGTAAAGAGTGACGTACTGCAATGTTTCAAATGTGTTCTTGGTAAAATGATATATTGACTGATGATTACATGTGTGAGCCTAATGCAAATGTATATGGTTGCAGTTGAAACTTATGGGTACTTGCTTGACGCGGACGTCAAGCTTTTCCCAGGCCAGGAAGGGTGTAACCCCCCTGCAAATGGGGGTTCCCAAAAGACTTCCAGGAGCTTGCTTGAATGCTCCAAGCCTGAATGGTGTTTGGCGTTTAAGCCATTTATCAGTGAGTGTTTTTAGAACCTCTGGTACTGTCTCTTTAAGAGCTGTCTGCTTGCAGACATAATTAGTTGTATGGGGGACTGTGTGTTTCTTTGATTGAGTACCACTCAAGCTGCTCCAATTCACCTCATTTTGCAGTCACTAGGAGTGCAAAGGGAACCTATCTGAAAGATGTAACTGTTTGCCAGAAATATTTACAGTAATAATGAAATTACAGTTTGTCTAACCTGCTTTCTTTGCAGTCAGAACTGTCTGCCTAGTTCCCCATTCTAGTTTTGAACTGCTGAACTGGACCAATCAGTGTGGGGTAAACTAGCTCTAAAATGATGCCTTGGACGAATCAGAACTTGGGACTCATAATCTGAGCCAGCCACAAGAGGATTGTATGGGCAGTGACTCTGGGAGATGTAGTTTAGACTTCAGTGCCTTTTTGGACCAACAGCAGCAGTCTATTGGTGACAGCCAATCCAGTCAAGAACTGGGAGGAACTCAAAGGAAGTGCCCGGTTTTTGTCTGTTGGGAGTTTCAGTTTGAGATCTGAAAGTGAAGGAAAGAAAGCCCTGTGCTTCTTCAGTGCACAGTTTCAGTCAAAAACATGTGTAAGGCCCAGAGTTCCGGTCTGCAGCTTGTGTAACTGCTTGTTAGGACTGAATCTGTCCTGTGAAAAGAATCAAAGGATCTCTGAAGAGTAGAAACCAGGCTCACCCTGTAGAAGACTGAAGAAATTGTTGAAATTACACTCGGTCTGTCAGGAACTGAATCTGCTGTGTGTTCTCCTGGGTATTGTGCAGTAATTGCGATCGGGATACAGATGCAGCCTGCCTGGTATAGTACTTTCTTTTTACCATATAATGTGTGAGAGAGTCTCTTGGAGATCAAAGTAGCCCTGCTGACATTGAAGGACCCTATCTTCTTTGGAGGTCGTGAGTACTAATTCAGGGTCGCTCCTGTTGAATTGCCACATTAAATCCAAATGGAATTACTGTACTGCTGACTGTTTAATTCTCCTTTTCTCTGTGTGAAAGGGCCCCTACCAGCTGCCACGGTTTGGACTAGCCACTAGGGCTTGGGTACCCAGGGACAGTAACTGATAGGGATAGGCCTGTGCACAGAGCCATAAATGAGATAGTAAAGTGATAAGCTAATTAACCTGATTTCCCCTGTCCTTGTTATATCCCCTAAATAAATCAGAGCTGCTTGTTTCAACAAAGTTATACTGCCTGAGGTATTTGTCTATGTTAAAGTACTGTACTGTGATTGTTGCACTGTATCTTATTTCAGGATGTCCAGTGCCTGAACCAGCCTTGGGGGTAAGTGTATACTGTGAAGGTAATTCTGCTATATTGTGTGGGCCACTAGTGGGAAGAAAGGGGTTGCAGTGTCCCAGAGGGCTGTGACCAAGTTAGTTTAACTATTGCAAACCCTGACCTCTGGGTGGAGGCACCCGCCATTGGATCCAGGCCCCTCAACCTGTTAGTGGCAAATCAGGCAGGGTAGTAGCCCCTGGGATAGCGCCATCTAGGGGTTACACATCCATTTCCCTACCACTGAGGTTAGGCAGACCAGCCTGTAATTACCCGCCTTCAACCTACTCCCACTCTTGTGGAGAAGCACAACATTTGCCCTTCTCCAATCCGCCGGGACCACCCCTGTCTCTAATGATTTATTGAATAGTTCTGCCATGCGTGCTGCCAGTTCATGTCTGAACTCTTTTAGTATTCTGGGATGAATTCCATCTGGTCCCATTGCCTTGTCTATTTTCAGTTTTTCAAGCTTTTTTTGGACTTTCTCCTTTGTGAATGGACTGGTGTCCACTCTGTCTCTGACTTCCCTTTTCTCTGAATAGTGATCTTCACTCCTTGTTCTTGGTTTGGGCTGTGTAGACACTGTATTACTGGTTTGTTGACCCTTTCTTACACAAGACACCAGTGCTTAATTATGCATTTAGTTTAAGTGCATACGTACTTGTTAGATTAAGCTGTACCTCCTCAGTAAAAAAGGTACTGAGGTGATTGAGAACTGGTGTCAAGGTAAGCCTGTGCCACGAGCTTCCTCTCGTGGCACCACACATGCACACAGCTAACCTGTGCACCAGCCCTCCTGACAAGTTCTGGCTTCCACATGGTCCTAGCGCCTCCAGTTCAGACCCACTGGTGTGACTCAATGGTGAAGATATCCTTAGAAGTGCAAGAGTTATGGTGAGTACATCATTTTAATTTTTGTTACCACCCTGCTTACTTGTATGTTAAACACAGCACAGTAGGTCAGTTGTTCTGAATTCACAATATAAGGAACACGTTTTGTAAAAGTAAGTAATAAGTGTTTTTATGTAACCTCTAGGTGGCGCTATCCCAAGGGCTACTACCCTTGCCTGTTTGACTACAGACAGGTTGAGGGGCCTAGGTCCCATGCCGGGTGCCTCCACCCAGAGGTCAGGGTTTGTAGTGGTTAGACTAGCTTGGTCACAGCCCTCTGGGACACTGAGACCCCCCTTTTATTCCCTCTAGTGGCTCACACAGTAGACCGGAGTTACAGCCCCAATACCCCATGTATACATACTGTTCACTCATATAGATACCACTTACCCTCGAGACTGATTCTGCAGCACGTCTCTGAGGACCCCCTGTAAAATAAGGTTAAACAACATGCACAGCAAAACACAATACTGTTTCCATAAGTACTAACACCACAGACAGTATTTAGTACAACAACAACAAATCTGATTTATTTAGGGGGCAGTAACACAGGAGGGGAAAATCAGGTTAATTGGCTGCATTAAATTACAGTACTGTGCACACATACAGGGGCTGAAAAGTCACACTCTGGGTACCCAGGTTGGGGGGGGGCTAGCCAGGTCCGTTGCCTGGGGTTGGCCGGCAGGTGCAGATGGATAGGACTCTGTTGAAGAAAATATATGCACAATACCCAATTGTAATCCGGAGCTGGATGGCTCAGTCCATGAAGCAGTGGAACAACAAGAATTAGATGACACACTTGTGATTGAAAACAGGCTGTAGGGAAATACCCTGATTTGTACTCACAATACCCAAGCTGAGGACCAGATGGTGGATGTTCTTCTGGATTGCCAGAACAACAGGGTATGGAGACAAGGTCCTTGTGACTGGACCCCACTGCAGTTGATAGCAATCGGATTTAGTCCGAGACAAGCTGGGGTTTGCTTCCAGCTTCAACACACAGCACACAGCACTGAGGACTGGAAATAGCGATTCCCCACAAGCACTACGCACAATCATATGTAAAAGAAAAGTACTATACCAGGCAGGCTGCTCCTCGATCCCGATTGCAATTACTGCAAAATACCCGGGAGCACACACAGCAGCTTCAGTTCCTGACAGACCGAGCGTGATTCAGCAATTTCTCCTGTTTTCTGCAGGGTGAGCCTGGTTTCCACACTTCTAGTGCTTCTTTCTCCTCACAACTCAGATTCTGTCCAAACTAGCACTCACAAAGGCTGCAGACCGAAACTCAGGGCCTCACACCCGCTTCCCGTGCGAAACTATACACCGCAGAAGCACACAGCTCCTTCTCTCTTCACTGCCACAACTGATCTGATCTTTTCCAGTCACAGAGCAGGGCATTTCCTTTAGCTCCACACTATTCTGTTGGCTGATTCAGCTGTCACTCACAATAAGACTCCTCTGTTGGTAGAAAAAAGGAGCCAAGGTCAAAACTACATTTCCCAGAGTCACTGCCCATAAAATCCCCTTGTGGCTGGCTCAAATTAAGAGTCCAAGTTCTGATTCATCCACAGGCTCCATTTTAAGGCTCCCTTAACCCAATTGGCCCAGCACAGCAGTTTAGGTCCAAAATGGAGAGGTAACACACACAGAGTCCCAGCTGCAATAAAAGCAGGTTAGACAAACTACAATTTTGCTAATGCTTTAAATGATTACAGGCGAACAGTTACAGCTTTCAGATGGGCTCCCTTTGCACTCTTAGCGACTGCAAAAACGGAACGATTTGACAGCAGCTCGGGCAAGATTCGAGCATTACATACACAGTCCCTCCATACAAACTAATTAAGTCTGCAAGCAGACAGCTCTTAAAGAGACAGTACCAGAGGCTCTAAAAGCACTCACAGATAAACGGCTTAAACGCCAAACAACATTCAGGCTAGGAGCACTTAGGCAAGCTCCTAGGAGGCTTTTTAGGAACCCCCATTTGTAGGGGGGTTACATTTATTTTTGTAGTAAAAGTATAGTTCTAGGGATGTGGGACGTGGATATGTTGTTCATCCACACTTCTTGGCATGTCCCTTTCCCCTTTAATTCTTGCCAGAAGGTCTTAAAGCTAGCTCCTCCCACCCATCCGGGTGGTATAACCCTTGGCTCCACCCCATGATGCCAGATCTTCCTTTCCGCTGGAAGATACAGGTTGCCTCCTCACTACTCCTGCGTTCTGTGGCCCTGGCTTCATTTCCTTTGGATTCTTTGAAGATTAAGCTCATCCAAGCTAGTGATTGCGATCATTGTTTCATGATCATGGAAGATAAATCTTCCCCCGGTTTCTGATGGTGCCCGTACAGCCAGAAGATGTCACTCACAGACCCACATTCCTTGTGCGTCTACTGTTTGGATGTCGGCCATGACACTCAGGCCTGCGAGATTTGTCTTGTTTTTCACCCGAACATTCTCTAAGACCATCTCGCACGTCTCAAGCTGGGCAGGCCCGAAAAACAGAATCCACCGGTGAAATTGAAGAAGGCCCGGTGAGCGGTCTCCGCGGCTGTGGGGTCCGCCGAGCAGTTAGAGCAAATGCAGGCCTTCGAGGAAGAGGCAGCACAGGCTGCGGCGCTCTCCTCTCGGATGATTTTTATTCCACTCAGTCTGGACTCCACCTTCTCGGGTTCCTTTTGGGAGATGTGCCAGTGTCTTACCGCTAAGGGCAAGGGAGCTTTATGTCTCCCAGTCCCTTAAAAAGGGCAAGGAACCAAGAGATTCTTCATCTCAGTGAAGACGTTCTTGGGATCGACAGCAATCTCAGTCCCAGGGATCTCCAGTCTCAACTTCGGTCGAGACTGCTACTTTAGCCGCTGGCTTCTTGGCTTTGCTGTCTGGTTAGCCAGTTGAAGTCTTGATCGATGACATGGTGGAGATCACTCTCAACCCTGTTGATCTGTTGTCGCCCGACGAGGCCGATAACTCCCTTTCCAGGACTCCGGTCCTGCCTCTTCCTGATGAGGAGACCCAGCTCACTGGTAATCCCATTGAGGAAATGGTCCCTGATCTGGGAAAATCACCAGTCCCCCTAGTGTCTCCTGAGCGGCCCGGTCGGCCAGCCCGATCAAGGTTGAGGTCTCGGACCCACTCGACCGATAGGCCAAGGAAGGCTTATAAGCACTCAAAGAAAAGGTGACGCCGACATTCATCTTCATCCTCCTTGGATGAGGAGAGGCTTCAATTGAAGCTCCGTCGATGCTACATAGATCTTATGTGGCAACAGCTGATCTTGTTCGGCCAGAAACTGGCTTTGGTTTCAACACCAACCATTACTTGGCCTTTGCCTTCTAGGTCGAAGCCAGCTCCATCAAAACTGATCATCTTGGTTCCTCTGCCCACGGAGCCTGTAGAACCCACCCTGGTTTGGCCAAAATCAACCTCTCCACCAATAGTGGTGGAGCCGCTGCCTAAACAGCCCACGGGAAGGGCTCCTTCGAAGGATGCTCGGACTGGTCTGGATCTTCCCTGCAGGATTTCAGTCACCCTCATGCATGACCATCCTAGGCACATGGAAGGGGACCTTGGTGGCTAGCTGATTTATTTGAATACTTCAGATTCTGATGACTCCGACCTCCCCTCTCGTCCGCTTGACAATGAGTCAGTGGGCAGTCTGTCAATGGAGGAAGGTCCTTCGTCCTTTTTGGGGATTCTCCACCTCATCTCCGAATCCATGGGGATGCCCCTTGAGCCTTTCCAGAAACAGACAGAGTACCCTCTTACAGACATTCATAAGAGAGGGGATACTCCTACGGAAGCCTTTCCAGTGGCCGAGGCCATTGTTAGTCTGGCTTTGGAGCTTTGGCAGCACCCTGCCTCCTGCCCAGTGCCATCTGCCCAGATGGCCCACAAGTATACAGTGCCCATTGGGTCCCTCTCGGGATTCACGGAACACCCCTCGGCAGAGGGGTTGGTGACTGCTTCTGTGTTCAGATGCATAGGCAATTCTGCCGATACCAATAGACCTCCAGACAAGGAGTCCAAAAAATTGGACCACTGTGCCAGGAAGGTTTATGCCACCTCCTCACTAGGCCTCTGTCAGGCAAGCTCGGCCATCATCATGGCGCACTTCTCTCATGCTCTACTGGGCTCCTAGGATGAGGTTCGCCCGCACCTCCCCACGGATCTTCAGACTACAGTCAAGCAGGTCCAGAATCAGTGCGGGGCCATTGCCAAGCAGCAACTTCAGATAGCCCTGGACCTCGAGGATTTATGTGCCAGTTCAGTGGCAGCCACAGCTGCCATGTGCCACAGGGCTTGGCTGAGACTTTACACCTTCATGGCAGATGCCCAGCACAAACTCACTGATGTTCCTTTCCTGGGCACCGATATCTTTGGCCCAGGTGTGGACGGTCACCTTCTGCGAATCAAGCAGTCCAATGTCATCTTGGACTCAGCTACTTCTACTCAGAAAGACGCCCCTGGCGCCAAGAAACAGCAGAAGAAGAAGCCATTTTGGCATCCTGTTCCTGCGGCCAAGCAGCTCTCCTTCCAGGGTGGGCAGCAACAGCAGACACAGGCTTGGCACCACTGGCCCAAGTCTAGGCCTCCAGCAGCCCGCAGAGGAGGTCGAG
Source organism: Neoceratodus forsteri (assembly GCA_016271365.2). Lineage (NCBI taxonomy): Eukaryota > Metazoa > Chordata > Ceratodontiformes > Ceratodontidae > Neoceratodus > Neoceratodus forsteri. The sequence goes on along the minus strand of CM028129.1, from coordinate 1,231,825,226 downwards.
GTTCAGGCAGCTTCAAATCTGGAACCTCTTCCTCCAAGCCTGCCCAGTGATGGGATAGGGGCTGCCACCCCTGTTCTCATCACGCCAGCTCTGGGTCCTCCCATGGGGGGCCAGCTCTGACACTTTTGTTTCCGCCTGGCCTGCTGTTACCACAGACAGGTGGTTCTTAGAAGTGGTCGGCCAGGGTCTGCCTCTAGAGTTTGAGCAGTACCCTTCTAGCTGAGTCCACGCCCCACGGGAGGAAAGGATATCAGTCCACACTCGGTCGGCTCTGAGAGACGACATAGCCCAACTCCTCCTCAAGGAGGTAGTGGCCCGAGTGACAGATCCTCCAGTCAACCCAGAGTTCATTTCCAAGTACTTCCTGGTCCCAAAGTGGTGGGGGCCTGGTGCCTCATTCTAGATCTGCATGACCTGAACCAATTTCTCAGGCCACACACCTTCAGGATGGTAACTCTGTCCCAGATCATACCATCCCTGGAGCAGAACATGTGGTTCTGCTCACTGGATCTCCTGGACGAGTTTTTTCACGTCCCAATCCATCCATCTCACCAGTGGTTCCTCCGCTTCAGAGCAGAAGGAACCCTATACAAGTTCTGAGCCATGCCATTCGGCCTGTCAACGGCCCCATGGGTCTTCACCAAATGCATTGCAGTGGTGACAGCCCACCTCAGGCATCGAGGGGTCAGAGTCTGCCCCTACCTCGATGATTGGCTCTTATTGGGTTCCACTCAGCAAGAGGTGGAGAGGTCCAGGGATCTGGCCCTCCAGACCTACACTCAGCTTAGCATCCTGATCAATGAGGCCAAGTCAGAGCTTGTGCCTTCGCAGGTGATATGCTTCATCACGGCAGAACTCGACTCCTGCTGAGCCAGAGCCCGCCTCCCGGTGGACAGGGCGGAGGTTCTCTCCTCCTTTGCCCAATCATTTCTGTTTGGTCACTTGTGCCCTGCCCAGGACTTTCTGCGCCTTCTGAGGTGCACCACCATGGTCCGATGGGCCCGGTGGCATATGTGCCCCCTTCAGTGGGAGCTGGCTGCCCAGTGGACTCAGTGCCAAGGTCATTTCAACCAGCTGATCACTGTGAACCAGAAGATGTGGGACGCTGTCCAGTGGTGGACCATCCTGGATCATCTGCAGGAAGGGATCCCATTTGTCCGCCTCGAGCTGACGGTCATCCTCACAACTGGTGCCTCTCTCTCACAGGCTGGGGAGCCCACATGGGGAACAATAGGGCCCACAAGTTCTAGATCCCCGAGGAATCCCGATACCATATCAGTCTGCTGGAGCTCAGAGCGGTCAGGCTGGCGCTGTCAGCATTCGCTCAGCAGCTTCGGGGTCAAGTGGTTCAAGTCCAGACAGACAATACCATGACCATGTACTACCTCAACAAACAAGGTGGCACGCACCCCCGGCTGCTGTGCAGGGAAGCACTCCACATCTGGACACTCGTGAGCCGACTGAAGTCAGATCTAGCCATCAATGTGGCAGGAGCCTCAAATCAACTGGCGGATGCCCTCAGCCACGTACTGTAGGCAAGACATCCCATGAGTGGTCTCTCCATCCAGAGGTAGCTCACAGCCTGTTCTCCCACTGGGGCAAACCGATGGTGGACCTGTTTGCCTCCAGGGAGAACTCCAAGCTGAGGCTGTCTCATGTCCTCCCCCTCAGCAAGGTTCACTGCAGGGGGATGTCTTCTCAAGCCCGTGGACCCCAGGCCTGTTCTACACCTTCCCTCCATTTCCCTTGATCCACAGGGTGCTTCTCAAGGTGAGAGACAAGGCACAGGTGATCCTGGTAGCCCCAGACTGGCCCCGCCAGTTGTGGTATCCAGATCTCCTCAGCCTCAGCAACAGGCTCCCAAGGCATCTTCCAGCATGCTGGACCTGATATCAGTCAATCAGAGGAAGGTATTCCATCTGGACCTTCAATCCCTGCACCTGACAGCCTGGTACCTGAGAAGCTAGAATTCCAGGCTCTCTGAGGATGTACTACCAGTAGTGGAAGCATCCAGGAAGGAGTCAACCAGAAGGTGCTATGCCTTCACTTGGAAAAGGTTTTCCATTTGGTGTCAGGGCAAGTCCAGTGGCAAGCATCTTAGACTACCTTTGGTCTCTGTCCAAAGGGGTTCTTCGGTCTACGACCCTTAAGGTGCACCTGGCAGCCATCTCTGCTTTCCGGGCGTGGGCCGGTCAGCAGATGATGGCACAGGAGAAGGTGGTCTGGTGCTTTTTCAAGGGCCTAGATCACATATCTCCTCCAGTGCATGAACCTCCACCTCTGTGGGATTTACTGCTGGTTTTGGCAAAGCTCATGGGCAAGCCATTCGAACCAATGCACAAGTGTGAGACGTCACACGTGTCATGGAAGACCACCTTCCTGGTGGCTATCACATCAGCCAGAAGGACTGGGGAGCTCCAGACACTTTCAGTGGAGTCTTCTTACCTGGTCTTCCACAGGGACAAGGTTGTCCTGCGCCCCCACCCGAAATTTCTCCTGAAGGTGGTGTCAGAGTTCCATCTCAACCAGGTGATGACTCTGCCTGTGTTCTACCCAAACTACACCTCGGATGCAGAGTACAGGCTTCATACTCTGGACTTGAGATGAGCTCTCTCCTATTACAAGGAGAGAACGGCAGAAATTGTGGGAGATGTTCGCCAGCTGTTTGTCACCTGTGCTGAAGCCACACCTGGCAGACCTGCAGCAAAGCGGACGATTGGCAGGTGGATCACTTCCTGCATTGATCTCTGCTATAGGTTGGCTGGTAGGGAGCCTCCCGTAGGACTAAGGGCTCATTCCACCTGCCATACCACTGCATCAGTGGCTGCTTCCAGGGATATCCCTATCCAGGAAATCTGTCGGGCTGCTACCTGGGAAACATCTTCATCACCTACTACCACATCGACCTTGAGTCATGCCAAGATACTGGTTTTGGGGTCTCAGTTCTCCAGTCTCTATTCCCTAAGTAAGGGATGTGTGCCTTGCCTCCCTTCTCCCGGAGAACTGCTAGGAGTCTGCCAGAAAGTGTGGATAAACAACATATCCATGTTCCTAGAAAAACAGGTTACTCACCTGTAACAGTAGTTCTAGGAGTGGTATAGGTTGTTCATCCACACTGACCCACCCAACCTCCCTGGCTGTAATGCACAACCTGGCTTCCAGTGGGCTAAGATCTGGCATCATGGGGTAGAGCCAAGGGTTATATCACCCAGGTGGGTGGGAGGAGCTAGCTTCAACATCTTCCGGCAAGAATTAAAGGGGAAAGGGACATGCCAAGAAGTGTGGATGAACAACATATACCATTCCGAGAACTACTGTTACAGGTAAGTAACCTCTTTTTCTAAGACTAGATTTTCAAACATTGGTGCAAGGACTACAGGTGCAGCCATGGACTTTAGTGCAGCTGGTGAATGTTAAACATTATGACATACTTGCCATATATTTTCAAACATTGACTAATTTTGCAGCTCATCGATGTGCTGTATGGTAGCTTGCAACAAACTGTAGGTGCAAGCTACTTGTAAGATGCATGCAAGAAGTCCCAATTGTGATGAATAGTAGACCACAGAAATGTGATCTATCAGGATGCCTTTAAGCTGCACTGATGGAAAATTCCAATTGTTTGGCGCAAGTCCCATGTGCCAAAAGTCTCATGTAATGGGGACTTGTGTCAAATTCACAGCTGCTTAAGACAGAAACAGAGGCAAATCACATGAGGATGAGGGTCCTGGACATTAGGAGGGCAGATTTTAAAGAAATGGGATACTGCCTCAGAAACTGCCTTGTTGGGGGGGTAGAGGTACACTGGGGAAAAATAAGGGAGGGCATAATTAAGGCAACCAGCATCTGCATAAAGGAATTGAGTAAATGCATAAGGAAAAAAAGGCTATTATGGTTTTATAGGGAAGTGGCCAAGTTGGAGAAGGAAAAAAAGGAGGCATTCTGGAGGTATAAGGAACCACAGAGGGAGGAAGACAGGGAGGTGTACCAAGTAAAACAGAGGGAAGCAGGAAAGGCAGTGAGGGGAGCAAAGGCACAGACAGAGGAAAGGATAGTCAAAGGGGTAGCTAAAAGGGACAAAACTTTCTTCAGGTGCATAAGTGAGATGAGGAAGACAAGGGGAGGGATAGTGAGGTTACGGAGGATGGCAGAGGGAGACTGTGCAGAAGAGGCCAAGAAAAAGCAGACATCCTGAACAGGTGCTTCTGCTCAGTCTTTACTGTGGAAGGAAGGTGACCGCTACCAGGGAGCAACAGGACCAAAGGGAGTGGGAGACAGACACAAGTCCATTTTCAGAGGAAAGAGTCCTGAAGGAACTTGCAGCTCTGAAAGTGGACAAGGCTATGGGACCGGATGGGATACACCCAAGGGTACTAAAGGAACTCGGGGAGATGCAAGCTGTGATGCTCTGCCACCTGCTTATTATTATATATATATATAATATTTGTATCATAGATAAATGTGTATGTGATTGTCTGCCTAGGACACAGTCAGCCAGTGTGAGGAGACTTGACCTTTGACCTCAAAAGTGTCAGTGTGACTGAAGCAGCAGGATGTCATAAACTGGCCAGTGGGAACCACTAATTGAAGGGTTCCTGTCCTGCCTTGACATGCAGGGCTTCCTGCCAGATGCTAGGTGGTAAGACATCATAAAATATGCCTTTTGAGAGCTGAAACTTTGAATTTTATGATCCTGAAAGAAGAGACAACTTTTTTAACAGAATCTTGTTAAAAGTCGTAAACCTGAAATCATTCTTGCAAAATAGGAAACCAGCAGAGAGACATCAAGAGAAATGCTTTTGATGAAAGACTGTCATATTTTAAAAATTTGCTAACTGCTGATTTTTCCAGTAGTAACATATCATCCTTTTGGATAATTATACTAAGAATTATTGCAGGATCTAACTGTGACCTCACCAAGGGGGTAGGGAAAGGGATTTCCAAATAGTCAAGCATCTGAAGAGAAAAATGCTTTTTATCTCTGGATTCCACAGACGTGAGACCTTGGGTCTCAAGACTGAAACTAGTCACTTAGAAAGATATAATTCAGCTGGAACTTTTAAGTATTTTGCAGGAGCTTTTTGTTCTGTAATTTTCCAATTATTTTGTTGTCTGTAAGTATTGATGATATATGTTGTGTTTCTGGTATTTTATCTCTTTTACATTTTTAGTAAACACTATTTTCCTTAACATTCTGCCTGTACCTTCTCAGTTTCTTCTGCATGTGAATGCTGTAACATTGTTTAATTCTGACAGCTGTTAAGAGCTCAAAAGGGTGTGTTACTGTCTTGCTAAAAGGTAAGAATATACCTAGGTCTCATACTGAGTCTTAAGGGTACATTTAGGGAACCTGGCTGGGTGCCACTGGGTGAAGGATTGTATTGCATTTCCCTGAAGAGAATATATATCTGAGCCTGTTAACTGGGTATACTAGCATAAGGTTCACATTTGACCCCAGGACTCGAGGCTGGTAGGTGATTCAGACCCAGAACAAACAGGAGGGTTATCCTGTTTGTCTCCTGTTCACACTGTTGCACTTCAAGGTTGGCACTGTGGGAGCAGAGGGCCTGACCTGCAGAGCACGTTTGTGACACTAGCTTCCAAACTGATGACCTTACTCAACAACTCTCTAAAAACAGTCATGGTTATGGAGCAGCAGAGAGGAGTTTAACAACTATAGGCTGGTCACTGTCTCCTCAGTAGTGGGGAAAATAATGGAAACCCTGTTAAAGGAAAGGTTGGTAGAGTATCTTGAATCCAACAGGCTATAAGACCACAGGCAGCATGGATCACAAGGGGGAAGGCATGACAGATGAATCTGATTGATTTATTTGACTGGGTGATCAGGGAAATAGATCATGGGAGGGCAGTCAACATGGTCTATCTGGATTTTAGAAAGGCCATTGATACTGTGCCATACAGGATACTGATTAAAAAATTGATCAGCCTAGCAGTGGGATCCAAAGTGGCGAATTGGGTTAGAAACTAGTTGTTGGATAGGCAACACAAGGTGGTGGTTAATGGCACTCACTCTAATAATGGGCGAGTGACCAGCATAGTACCACAGGATTCAGTACTGGTACTGGTCCTCTGGAATGTCTTAATAAGTGACATTGCAGAAGAACTGGAAAGGAAGGTATGCCTTTTTGCAGATGACACCAAAATCCATAGTAGAGTGGACACTCAGGAGAGTGTGGAGAAAATTAGTAGGATTCTTGAGAAGCTCAAGGAATGGTCAAGAGCATGGCAGCTGGCGTTCAAAGCCAAAAAGTGTAAAAGCATGCACCTAGGATAATAACCCAGGAGCTGAGTATAGGGTGAGGTGGGGGCAGGTACTGGCATTCACTAAGTAGTAAAAGGACCTTGGGGTTATCATATCTGATAACCTCAAAGTGACAGGGCAGTGTGACAAAGCAATGGGTAGGGCCAGTGGGATGCTGGGATGCATTGGGAGATGTATCTCCAGCAGGAGAAGGGAGGTAGTGTTGCCACTGTATCGCCCAATGGTGAGACCCCACCTGGAGTATTGTGTCCAGTTGTAGATGCCTCACCTTAGAAAGGGCATAGGCAGGGTGGAGGCAGTCATGATGAGGGCAACTAAAATGGTGTAGGGGTTGCACCAAAAGCCCTGTGAGGAGAAACTGAGGGATCTCAACATGTACACCCTAGAGGAGAGGAGAGTGAAAGAGGGGACATTAGGATAGAGACCGAAAAGTACCACACGGGGTAAACAGGGTGCAGAGTGGAGTCTCTTTCAATTTTGAAAAAGCACAAGGACCAGAGGGCATGCAATGAAGCTTGATGGGGGAGTTTAAAAGGGATGTGAGGACGTACTACTTCATCAAAAGAGTTGTAGATGCCTAAAACAGACTGCCAGCTGAAAGGGAGAAGGCAAAAACAGTATGGGGGGCTTGAATCATGCGTGGGATAGTCTTAGGGGACTGTTAGGCAGGGAGGAGGAAGGGTCACCAGAGATCAGTTAGGGCCTGTGGAGACAGACTAGGCAGGGACCATCTTGGCAGACTGGGTGGGCCAAGCATTCCTTTTCTGCTGACAAATTCATTGTTTCTTTGAAGATCATGCCTTTAGTGCCTCATTTGTTGTATTTATCTTCCGTTTGTATTATGTGTGGAAGTGTGATAAACTGTGTGCATTATTAGAATGTCATTATAAATAAGGGCTAACCCTCCTATAATTTGACGTCATTCTTGTTTATATTTTAATAAACAAAACTTTGAATTGAATTAATAAAACATATTTGTTGTATTATCCTTGTATAATTTATTGTACTCCTTTTCCTCTTTCCCAGGATGCATCGGGAAAGGTGCTGTTATCAGCTCAGTATTCTTTTCCTGGTAACATATATATATATATACACATTTTAATTGTTTTCCCCTTCCCCCTGACCCAGGACCCCAGCAGACACGCATGTGCATGGAGCCGCACGCACATGCCGCACACCAGCTCGGTCCCTTCTGCCTCACCCCTGGCATTATTTCTGCCACTTCTTCACCTATGCTTCCCACCGGACCTCCACCCAATGGGAGCGGAACTACGGGAGGAGTGGACAACCACCCTGGATGGGGAGAGCTGCCTACCGCAGCTCAATCCCGCTGTGACCCTCCCCCCCATGCTGGCTCCTCGGCAACCTAAGGTTGTTCCCGAACCCAGGTCGCCGGCGTAGCACAAGGTAAGACATCCAGCGCCTCAGCCCTCAGCATCACCGAGCCGGCTGGTAACATATTTTAAATAAAGTGGCCACTTACCTTGCCCAGGAGCCCCTCAACAAGTCCTCATTTTATAAACATAATTTTTATTATCAGCATGCAGGCTCCCTGCAACCCCAAACAGCTGCCATGTAGGTGGTATTCCCCTTTGCTCTGGATTCTGGGATGTTGGCAGAGGAAGGCAGATGGTAGAGTGCCTCTGAGGGCATGTATTGCAACTGATGTTTTATGTGTATGTAACCCCTAGGTGGCGCTATCCCAAGGACTACTACCCCTGCCTGCTTGGCTAGTAGCAGGTTAAGGGGCCTGGGTACTGAAACGGGTACCTCCACCTGGAGGTCAGGGTTGTTAGGGGTCAAGCTAACCTGGGCAGAGCCCTCCAGGACACTGTAACCCCCCTCTTTTCCTTCCAGTGGCCTGAACAATATATAATAATCACTTTCACAATGACCCTTATTCACCATGCAATTACCCACACTGTTTGCACTTACCACCCGGGCTGGTTCCTCTAGCTTGATCCTGGAGACCCCCTGTAAAACAAGGTTATGCACAGCAAATAGCAACAGTACAGTACTCTTGGCACAAACTGGAACCACAGTCAGATTAAATGCAAAAAAAGAGTTAGATCTGATTTATTCATGGGACTTGAACAAGGGAGGGGCGTAATCAGGTTGATTGGCTTAAAGGCTAAATCAATCAGACAGTTATGCATGCACTTCAGAGTCCCTACACAGCCACACACTCTGGGTACCCAGGTAGGAAAACAGTGGCTAGCCAGGACCGCTGCCCAGGGTAGGCCGGCGTCGCAGTTGGTTGGGGCCCTGTGATGGAAGAAAGCAACATGCACAACACACACTATTTGTAATCCAGAGCTGGCGGGCTCAGTTTGTGAAGGAAAAGACAACAAAGCAATCAGATGACAACACTTTAGATTTAGGTGTTGTTGCAGGGAGCTACCCTGATGTTTACTCACGATACCAAATACAGGACACAAGCAGGATGAAATCGAGACAACAGGTTGTTGAGCTGGAGCCAGGAGAAGCAGAGCCCACACGAATCACCGAGGCGTCGTTCCTGTTCAAGGCATTGAGCAGGGAGCTGATCCCCAGGCAGGTCTCTCGTTGATGGCTTTCTCTGTGTAGCGGGTAGTCTGGCTGGGCCAGTGTGGCAAAACCCAGGCCAAATGGAGATGCAAGCGTTTAGTCCGTTGGAGCTGGATGCAGCCTCCAGCAAGCAGAACACAGTTCAGCACACAGTAAGGAACCAAATTATGACCCACTAACAGCACACAGCACATTTACATGAAAGAAATTCTACTGTACCAGGCAGATTGCTATTCGGTAGCAATTACAGAGTCTCTACACAAACCAGGAGTTCAAAGGTGGCTGGAAATCCTGATAGGCCGATCGCGTTCAGCAAATCTTCGGTCTTCTTCAGGTTAAAGCCTGATCACAGTTCTGTGGCTTAAATCGTCCTCACAATTTGGAATCAGTCCGAATAAACTTCAGTGTCCCACTCAGGGACAGCAGGCAGATAGACAGGCCAAAACATAGCTCTTTCACAGTTCTCCCGTGCGAATCTATGCAGGATTACTGCTCGACTATCTCAAGCTGTTACTCCTTGACTTCCCAGCTTAGATCTGAACTGAAACTGCAAGCAGTCTGGGACTTTCCCCAGGATCCAAAAGGTTCGGTTGGCTTATTCCTCTGTCAGTCACAACAAGGGCTGCCCTCCAGGTTCATTTAGGCGCCAAAAGCCCAAAACTACAATTCCTACAGAATTTTGATCCCACAAAGCCCCTGGGGACAGGCTCCATTTTAGAGTCCCCAAAGGTACTGATTGGCCCATTTCAGCATCCCAGGATCAAGATGGTGGAGATAAACAGAAATGTCCATGCTGCAAAGAAGGCAGATTAGACAAACTGCAGTATTATTACTATTCTAATAAATGATCAGCAAACAAGTACATCTTCTAACAGAGCTCCCTCTGCACTAATAACGATGGCAGAATGGAGCGATTATTTGGCAGCCCGGGTGAGACTCGAGCATAGAAACACTAACCCCCTTCCCAGATTAATTATGACTGCAATCCAGGCAGCTCTTAAAGAGACAGTACACAGAGGCTATACAGGCACTCTCTGGCAATACATTTAAACTGCTAAAACGCAGGACACCAGCCTGGCAGTGAGCATTTAGGCAAGCTCAAGGATGACTTTTTGGGAACCCCCATTTTTAGGAGGGGTTACACCCTTCCCTGCCTGGAGAAAACTTGGTGTCCACATCAAGTCTGTACCATCACACTATTGAAAATGCAATATAAACAAGACACATATGACATTAGCATGCTATGTAAATACTATCTGATACATTAGTTAAAATAAACTTGTCACATTACTATACATTTTAACATACTTCACAATACTATATCCGTGCTGACAATACTTATGCATGTTTCATACAGGTAATACTGATTTCACTATGATTAACATACTTTGAACATCACAATACTAATTCATGTAATAACGTCTTGTACATTGAACAGTGTAAGAGGGGGCCCTTCCCTATCAGCTAACTAGGAGCCTGATGGGGCAGGGGCACCATGGTGAGAGGGAAGAACAAGTAACCTGGAGTTAGCCGTCAGGCTCAATTTGGGCATTGAGCTTGGTGAGACATAAACCCCTTTGTGAACCACATGGAGAGGCAAATCCACTGGCCTCCCAGGGGAATCATAGCTAAAGTGTAGCACTGGCTTGACAGCTCAGCCAGTCTTTCTGGGTGGAACAGCCACAGTCTCTGTACTTACAGCACTGACTTTGGAGCTTTCGTCAATCGTGAGGGGTGCCTCTACATAGATGGGAATGTCCAAACGGGGAGCACTGTCAGCTCCTTGCTCTGTAGGCTCTGGTTCCACAACACTTTGCTCATTATTATCTTCTGACTAGGGCCTAGATGGCTCATTTTGAGAAGGTTCAGGCACAGTTGGGCTTTTTGGCACTGAAAGGGGTTTGTCAGCACTCTCATACTGTTCGTCAAGTTCTGGTGTGTCACCAGAGAGACTCAGGCCATCAGCCCCTTCTTAGGACAAGTCACACAGTTCCACAAAACACAGGGAGTCCGCAGCCTCAGACATGATACTTTGCACTTCACTTTTAGGGAGCATTGGTTCCAAGGACGAAGCTGGGGAGTTAGGCAGTCCAGAAGGCCCAGCTTCATCCCCATGATTCTGCATAGGATTTCCACAAAACAACTGACTCTGTTCATAGGCGGGATAATAGGCATTACCATAGTCACTTTCATCTGAGGTGGACTGACAGTCACTATCATTCTGGGCCTGCTGTGGGGGAAACCTTAAATCTGTAACTACTGGGGTAGGTTGACTGTGTCTCTTTTTTGCAGCAGCACGAGTTACCGGCCCAGGGGAGGCAATGTCTGCTGGCTCAGCTTCAATAATAACTTGGCCGATAGGCAGCAAATGGTTATGTTGCATGGTCTTGACAGCTTTGGAGTTATTCTCTGGGCATACCTTGTACACTGGTGGATCATCCAACTTTCCAATTACAACATGAGGAAGATGGTGCCACCTATCAGCAATTTTGTGCTTGCCATGCAGTCCCAAATTGTGTAACAACACATGGTCTTCGGGCCATAGCTCTTGAGCCTTTACTTTTTTATAGTGCCTCTCTTTGTTGGCAAGGTTTCTCTTGGCAGCCATTGTCTGGGCCAGTTGATATGCATGGTTCAATTGAGCTTTCAATTTCTGTACATACTGCAGGTAGTTTTTGGCTTGAACCCCATCTGGAGAGACCCCAAAGCAGATATCAACTGGCAGTCAGGCCTCCCTCCAGAACATGAGGTGGTAGGGGGAGAACCCAGTAGCATAATATTTTGTGCAGTTGTATGCGTGTACCAAGGTGCTAATCTGCTGGCTCCACTTATGCTTGTCTTTTGGATGAAGGGTGCCCAGCATGTCTAGAAGGGTGCAGTTAAAATGCTCTGGTTGAGGGTCCCCCTGCGGGTGATAAGGGGTGGTTCTTGACTTCCGCTCCCCCCACAGAGAGAGCATTTCTTTGATTAGCCTACTTTCAAAGTCTCTGCCTTGGTCAGAGTGGATCCACTGGGGGGCACCATAGTGGACAAAGAATTTTTGCACTAACACCTTGGCCACGGTAGAGGCTTTTTGATCTTTAGTTGGAAAAGCTTGTGCATACTGTGTGAAATGATCCATAACCACTGACATATTGCCAATATTTCATTGACCAGATTCTAAACACAAAAAATCTATGCAGACCAGTTCCATGGGGGCGCTGGTAGTGATATTGACAAGGGGGGGGCAGCCCTCTGAGGCAGGGCTTTTCTTTGGAGGCAACAACTATAGGTCTTTACATGGTGCTCAACATCGGCCCCATCTTGGGCAAGTAGACTCGAGATCGTACCAGGTTGAGAGTCCTGTCAATACCGAAGTGCCCCATGTGATTGTGGAGGGACCTCAGTACCAAGTGTTTAAAGACCATGGGCAGGACTAGTTGCTGCTTGTCTACTTGACCACAATGATCCACTGTCTCTCTGTATAGCAACTGATTAAGTAACTTCAACCTGGGGCCTTCTTTAAACAATAGGGCAGTTCGCAAGTCAGGGGAACGCAACTTAGACACATCTTTCCCACACTCAGGGTATCAAGTGCAGGTTGAATCATAGGATCTTGGGATTGAGCCCACTGAATACTGTCATTGTCAAGTTGAGGTGGTGCACTAATATCTAGAGCAGAGAAATGCCAATAGGCAGCCGGTATGCAGGTATCTTGAGGGCCCAAGCAATCTCCTAGACAGTCCACTGTGTCCGCAGATATCTGTTCATCTTTGTCAAACTTTTGGCACAGTGCTCGGATGTCAAGTTCAGACAGCCTGATCCAATTACTCTTGGAAGTGGGCCTTCGTGACAAGGCATCAGCATCAATATGGTTCAGTCCTGGTCTGTATTTGACAGCATAATCATAGGTTGATAAGGCAGAGAGCCACCGGTGCCCAGTGGCGTCCAACTTAGCTGAAGTCTGTACATAGGTCAACAGGTTATTGTCAGTCTTCACTAATATCTTTGCCCCATAGAGGTACTCATGAAACTGATCAACGATGGCCCATTTTTGGGCAAGGAACTCCAGCTTGTGCACAGGATAGTTTTGCTCCGACGGGGTCAAACTTCTGCTGGCGAAAGCTACCGGTCTCAAACCATCCTTATGGTCTTGATACAGCACAGCTCCTAGGCCCTGCAGACTAGTGTCCATATGCAGCACATAGGGCTTGGTAGGGTCAGCATAGGTGAGGATGGGGGCATGGGTGAGCTGGTATATGACTTCATGGAAGGCTGCTTCAAACATTCAGGTGTCTAGTGGGGCCCAAAAGATTCACATGTGGTTCTTTGATAGCCCCTTTTTTGTATTTATGGTTGGTGGGGGGGGTAACCCTGGGTAACACAGACATAGAAACATAGAAGTTGACAGCAGATAAGGACCGCAAGGTCCATCCAGTCTGCCCATTTCTTTTTCTACCTTATGAATGTACCATAGGCCTTTGCTCTGTCAATGGCCTATCTATTCATACTCATCTGTATTGCTCCCTTATGCCTATCCCATGCCTGTTTGAAGCCCTGCACTGTATTCATATCCACCACTTCCTGAGGTAGGCTGTTCCTTGCATCCACCACCCTTTCTGTGAAAAAGAACTTCCTCACATTACCCCTTAATTGGCTTCCCTCTAATTTCATGCTGTGTCCTCTTGTCCTGCTACTTTTCTTATATTGAAACATGTTAGACTCTTTCACCTTGTTAATGCCCTTAAGGTGTTTGGATGTTTCAATCATATCCCCTCTCTTCCTCCATTGCTCCAGGGTATACATATTGAGCTCAGTTAATCTGTCCTCATATGTTTTCTGATGCAGTCTCTGCACCATTTTGATTGCCCTTCTCTGGACTGCCTCAATTTGGTTAATGTCCTTGTGAAGGTGTGGCCTCTATTACTGCACGCAGTACTCCAGATGGGGCCTAACCAGTGTCTTGTAAAGAGGGATTATTACCTCCCTCTTCCAACTTGTGATACCTGTACTAATACACCCCAACATCCCTCTAGCCTTACCTAGGAGCAGGCGAATCACTTTTGAATAGTCTTTTATGAACCTGCGGTGGTAGCCACAGAACCCCAGAAAATGTTTTTGTTCTTTCAAGTTATGGGGCTGGGGCCAAGTAGTCAGTGACTCAACTTGACTGGGATCAGTCTCTGTCCCTTCTGCAGATACTATGTGCCCCACATACTTCACGGAGGTTTGAAAAAACTGGCATTTGTCAATGGACAGCTTGAGGCTGAAGTCTTCCAATCGGTCCAGCACTTTAAACAGTCGGGGCTCATGCTCCTCTAATATGTGTCCGAACACAATGACATCATCTAGGTACACTAGACATTCCAGCAGGTTCATATCTCTCACCGCACATTCCATTAGTTGCTGAAAGGTGGCCGGACCGCCTGAAATCCCCTGTGGCATTCGCAGGAATTCGTAGAACCCCAAAGGACAGATGAAGGCTGTTTTCTCACGGTCCTCCGGGGCCATTGGAATCTGGTAATATCTGCTGTGAAGATCCAATACCGAGAACCATTTGCTCCCATTCCAGCAATCCAGGGTATCTTTTATACGGGGCATGGTGTACTGATCTGGGATGGTCCACCGGTTCAGGGTTCAATAATCAACACACTTCCTCACGGACCCATTCTTCTTATGCACAACCACAACGGGAGAGGCATATGGGCTCCTTGATTCTCGTATCATGCCAGCAGCGAGCATTTCCTGCAGGTGTCTCCTAACATCATCTATGTCCGCTGGGGAAAGGCGTCAGGATCTCTTTCAAAATGGCCAGTCATCATGCAGGCGTATGTGATGCTCTGCACCCTGGACACACCCCACATTCCATTCTTTTAACGAAAACACTTGTTCTCTCTGTGTGAGTTTCTTGCTAATTCTAGCTTTCCATTCAGCTGGCAATGGGGAATCACTAAAGTCAAATAAGTCCTGGATCACTCTCTCCTTCTTGCCGGAGCACTTGTTACTGGGTAATACTGCAGAGTCTGCACAGTGTACTGTAGCCAGAGTACACCCTCTGTTCACCCGGATCTTCCGATCTGACACATTCTGAATCTTGACCATCACTCATCGTGCATAGGCGTGTGCACAGGCAGGGCTTAAATGCTGGGCTTAACCAATAATCCTTCTGGCGATTTTCCATCGCCTGGTGCATCCAACATTAATATTTTTTTCTTTACATCTTTTCTAATGTGAACCTCTCCGTGAATGGTGTACTGAGCATTGGGAGGTAGTACCAGAGAATCAGATCTTTCTTCCACACTATACCCACCGGATCACCTCCATCTACTTCGGTAGTCTGTTTTTTCAGGTCATAGGCTCTCTTTATCAGGGCTGGGATTCTCAGTGCCCGCCCAGTCCGTTTCTCTTGTTTCCCTTGACACAACTGCGCTAGTCTTCCAAACATGTGGGCATTGGTTCCAACAAGCAAGGGAATCCCATCATACAATCCCGTAGGACGGCACACCAGGGCTAGGGTCTCTACTTGTTCATCTACACCAGTTACAGTCGCAGGGAAAGACAACCAGAGCTGGACATATCCTAGGTAGGGATAAGACTTGTCGCTCAGGCCCCACACATGCAAACCTTCCAAAGATTGTAATGGCACATCAGATAAGTGTTTATCATACCAGTCCTGGAATACAACGGTCACTTGCGACCCGCTGTCGAGTACAGCCTGAGCATGGATACCATTGTCAGTCACAGAAGTCTCCATCGAAGGGCCTACTATTCTGGACCAGTCTGGAGAGGGAGTAGCAGAGGCCTGGACAGATGATTTAGCCACAAAGAAATTTGAGTTAGGATTTCTCAGTCCATTCACAGTGGTCATTTCCGGTGCTCCTCGGCCATGGTCTCGCTTTCCAAAGCTTCCCTTGAAGTCTGTATACAACTTTATCTAGGTCTTTTGGGGACTGGCATTCTCTCTTCATGTGCCCATCCTTCCCACAATTATGGCAAAATATGCTTTCTGGGGTCCGGTGTGGCCGAGACATCACATTGGGAGCTGAGGCAGGGGTACTACCAACAGAAAACCTTGCTTCCACCTCTGTCTGCGGTGTGGCGAGCATTTGAAGACATCTCGTCAATTCTCTCACTTTCATAGTCAAGATATCAATTTTTGAGCTGCTGTCAGCAGGAGATGCCTGGGTGTGCACCCCCAACCCCATAACAGATGCAGTCGGTTAAGGATCGGGGCCTGTACTCGGAGGAGCGGCCTTCATAAAGAGACTGTTTTTTGTTTCTCTGAACTCCCTCAGCAGTTCATCCCATGGCGGAGCATCCGTAGCAGTCCCTCTTTGACTGGGCTCCCCTGGGCTGACATTTAGTTCTCGGATTCCGTCATGTGATTGTGGTGATTCCAGGCCATCAGCGACTGACCCAGTGCCTGGAGCAGGGGTTGCAGCAGCTACGACTGCACAGGGCTCCAAAAAGCCTTCCTCCTCCTCAACTTCCCGTACCTCCTTCATCAACACATGGAAGGGCAAGGGACCAGATTTCCTTTGATGCAGTTGCAATTTGAGCAACACCCAGCTGGAGTGCCAGGCAGAGCAGAGTATATGATCCAGTCTTACCCGGTCCATTTCACTAGAGGCGCAGCCTTCTTTCCAAAAAATGGTTTGTAGGATTCCATCTAATCGATCCATGCAGGCAGATAACAATTCCCCCGGCTGTTGTCTAACATCTTTAAGTTTCCATTATAAGGTCTTAACACCAGTGGTGCCCCCAAACACATTTTCAAGGGCAACTGTGTACTCTTGGGCTTTGGTGTCAGGGTCAGAGGACCTCAGGGAGTGAAAAGTACATAGGGTGGGTCCCTGGAGGCTTTCCCCCAGGCGAGCCCTTTTTTCGGCCTCTGAGCATTGCCAGTCTTGTACCGCAAGAGTCGCAGAGTCTATCCAGATCTCCAGGTTGACTTCCCCATCAGGAGTAGGGCAGATGCCAGAGAATACCTTGAGCTTGCGGTAAGGGCCATGACTAGTTGCTGGCTCAGAGGCAGGTACAGAAGTTGGTGAAAGAACAGGTGCTGGGGCGGGTGTGGACAGTGCGGAGGTGACACTCCCAGGTGGCAGGAATAATTTTTTTAACTCCTCCACAGTTTTGTCCCCCTCCAGTAACAACTTGGCAAACTTCTCCTCAAATGACTCAGATAACGGTGGGGGCTCATCTTCTAAAGGATCCTTGCTATCTTTGGTTATCACCCTCCAGGCAGCTGGGAACCCTTCTGGATTGATAGTCTGGGGCACCTTTGTACTGTCCAGGGGGTCGCTACACTTCACCACGACCATAAGAGTTTGGGCAGTTAAATCAGCCTGTCGACCCACCACTACAGCTTTTTTAAAACATTCAACTTTAGAAAGTGCCCATTCAACAGTGTTCTTACTAATGCCCATAGGTATATCCAGTATTAGCAAACATTATGGAGGTTAATCTCTTGCCCCATACACCACCCCACCAACTGGTGCACAGCCACCTTTGTTGGGGCAGCCATTTATGTTTGACAATAATTTGTCATTTTGGCCACTAGCAGACTCAAAATTCCAGCGGTGAGCCTCCAAGATGTATCCCCTAGGTGGCGCTATCCCAAGGGCTACTACCCCTGCCTGCTTGGCTAGTAGCAGGTTAAGGGGCCTGGGTACTGAAATGGGTGACTCCACTCAGGGGTCAGGGTTGTTAGGGGTCAAGCTAACCTGGGCACAGCCCTCCGGGACACTGTAACCACCCTCTTTTCCTTCTAGTGGCCTGAACAATATACAATAATCATTTTCACAATGACCCTTATTCACCATGCAATTACCCACACTGTTTGCACTTACCAGCAGGGTTGGTTCATCTAGCTCGACCCTGGGGACCCCCTGTAAAACAAGGTTATGCACAGCAAATAGCAACAGTACTCTTGGCACAAACTGGAACCACAGTCAGGTTAAATGCAAAAAGAGTTAGATCTGATTTATTCATGGGACTTGAACAAGGGAGGGGCGTAATCAGGTTGATTGGCTTAAAGGCTAAATTAATCAGACAGTTTTGCATGCACTTAAGAGTCCCTACACAGTCACACACTCTGGTTACCCAGGTAGGAGAAAAGTGGGCTAGCCAGGACCGTTGCCCGGGGTAGGCTGGCGTCGCAGCTGGTTGGGGCCCTGTGATGGAAGATAGCAACATGCACAACACACACTATTTGTAATCCAGAGCCGGAGGGCTCAGTTCGTGAAGGAAAAGACAACAAAGCAATCAGATGACAACACTTTAGATTTAGCTGTTGTTGCAGGGAGCTACCCTGATGTTTACTTACGATACCCAATACAGGACACAGGCAGGACAAAATTGAGACTGCAGGTTGTTGAGCTGGAGTGCAGGAGAAGCAGGGCCCCCACGAATCACCGAGGCGTCGTTCCTGTTCAAGGCATTGAGCAGGGGGCTGTTCTCCAGGCAGGTCTCTCATCGATGGCTTTCTCTGTGCAGCGGGTAGTCTGGCTGGGCCAGTGTGGCAAGGCTCAGGCCAAATGGAGATGCAAAACGGATTTAGTCCGTTGGAGCTGGATGCAGCCTCCAGCAAGCAGAACACAGTTCAGCACACAGTGGGGAACCAAATCACGACCCACTAACGCACACAGCACATTTACATGTAAGAAATTCTACTGTTCCAGGCAGATTGCTATCCGGTCGCAATTACAGAGTCTTTGCACAAACCGGGAGTTCAAAGAGGACTGAAAATCCTGACAGGCTGATCACATTCAGCAAATCTTTGGACTTCTTCAGGTTAAAGCCTGGTCACAGTTCTGTGGCTTAAATCATCCTCACAATTCAGATTCAGTCCAAATAAACTTCAATTTCCCTGTCAGAGACAGCAGGCAGACAGGCAGGCCAAAACTCAGCCCTTTCACAGTTCTCCCACGTGAATCTATACAGGATTACTGCTCGACTATCTCGAGCTGTTACTCCTTCACTTCCCAACTCAGATCTGAACTGAAACTGCAAGCAGTCTGGGACTTTCCCCAGGATCCAAAAGGTTCGGTTGGCTGATTCCTCTGTCAATCACAACAAGGGCTCCCCCTCCAGGTTCGTTTAGGTGCCAAAAGCCCAAAACTACAATTCCTACAGAATTTTGATTCCACAAAGCCCCTGGGGACAGGCTCCATTTTAGAGTCCCCAGAAGTACTGATTGGCCCATTTCAGCAGTCCAGGACCAAGATGGTGGAGATAAATAGAAATGTCCATGCTGCTAAAAAGGCAGGTTAGACAGACTGCAATATTATTACTATTCTAATAAATGATCAACAAACAAGCACATCTTCTAACAGAGCTCCCTCTGTGCTAATAGCGATGGCAGAACGGAGCGATTATGTGGCAGCCTGGGTGAGACTCACACATAGAAACACTCGGCCCCCTTCCAGATTAATTATGACTGCAATCCAGGCAGCTCTTAAAGAGACAGTACACAGGGGCTATATAGGCACTCGCTGGCAATGCATTTAAACTGCTAAAACACAGGGCACCAGCCTGGCAGTGAGCATTTATGCAAGCTCAAGGAAGACTTTTCGGGAACCCCCATTTGTAGGGGGGTTACATGCATTTGCTTTTGCTTCTTGTATGTGGTGTTTCAAGGTCAGATGCCTATCGAATATAACACCCATGTGTATGTAGTGTTTAACTTCCTCGAATTCTAAACTATCTACCCATTTTTGGGGGTTATGACTTGCCATCAAATACCATAATTTTGGTTTTATCCGTATTTATTTCGAGCTTCAGCTGTTTTAGGGTAGAAATGACTGAGCTAACTCCTCTTTTCAGGTCAAGTGGGGTCTGCGATAAAACAATGGCATCATCAGCAAACAACATGATTTTTACCTTCTCAATACTTATATTTGGAGGGACAGTGTTTACCGCATTGAGTGATTTTATCAGCATTTCAATATACAAGCTAAAAAGCTTGGGGGCTAATAGACAGCCCTGTTTCACCCTCATTTCAAAACTCTCTGTTAGTGCTCCATCAGTCGCATACCTAACACACATGGTTGTGTTAGTGTATAACATTTTCAATATTGTCAGTAGCCTTTTATCAATATTTGAGTCAACTAGTATGTCCCATAAAATATTACGGTCCACAGAATCAAAAGCGGATTTAATATCTATAAAACAGGCATAGAGTTTCCTGCCTTTCTTCAACATATACAGTACATTTCTACCAGATAATTTAGAGTAAACAATAAATCCAGGGTACTATGTAATTTTCAAAAGTCACAATGGAATTTGGATAACAAAGCATTCTCCTCCATCCAATATGTCAATCTAGCTAATATCGTCCTTGTAGAAATTTTCAGGACAATCGGCAATAATGTAATTTGCCTGTAGCAGCTCGGGTCTTTCTATTGTGCTTTCTTAAACAGGAGAACAATAACCCCGCAATTCCAATTTTTTGGCAGTATTATTGTGTTGTTTATTATAGTAAAAACAGAGGCTAATAAATTTGCCCAGAAGTCTACGTTATGTTGGAAATTTTCTGCCGGAGGGGCATCGATGCCCAGTGCCTTTTCTTGTGCCTTAATCGCTGCTACGACTCCCTCTGTTTATATAGAAGGCCACCTAGCTAGTTGCTTATTGCCTGATGGTGGCTGTCATGTGGCACAGCTGGCAACCCTCCCTTCCTGGGAGAGGAGAGCAGTCCTTTGGATACTCTATCCTCCCCCCCCCCCCGGCAGCCAACTCCAAGCAACCTGAGATTGCTCCTGATCTGGGGTCACCAGCATGGTGGGCAGTAGCACTACTGCCACATCACTAGGCCAGCCTAGAGAATCATTCCTTCTAACTGAAGAAGAATGTCAGAGGTTTACAAGTCCATGGGGGTTATTTTGCTTGCCTGGGTTTTAGCATCCTCCTCCTTTAAGGTTATTTCTTCATGGAACAGCCCACAAATGTGCTCAGTGCGCTCGTGCATTCTGAATGGTTTCGTAGTACATAACTTTCCACCCTTTAAGAGGTGCCATGACAAAGGGGGGGTGGAGGGGAGGGGAAGGATGTGATGCAACAAGCCCAGAAGAGCTGGAGTCACAATCTTTTGTAGTGGCTGGAGGTGTTTTTTTTCATTGACTGCCCAGTGAACCTCAGGCTTAAAGGTCCTTTCATTCACTGAACAACCCACAAAATATGTTCAACATGCTTGAATATATGCACACACCACACCCTTGTCAGTAAAAATGTAACTCATCTATGCAGTACCAGGTTGTACACTTCAGAAAGATGCTTCTGGGAGTCCCAGGTTTCCACGGAGTGGATAATAAACTGGCCAAGTAGCAGACCCAATGGGGTGGTACTTAATGGGGAATACTCTGAGGTTAGGGGAGCACCAGTGAGGTGCCACAGGGATTGGTGCTGCGACCAGTCCTCTTCAGCGTTTTTATCTGTGATATTACAGTGGAGACCCAGGGAAAGATCTACATATTCGAGATCGATACAAAGATCTGTGGAAGAGTGAATACTAAGGAAGGGGTAATAAGTATGAGGGAAGACATAGAGAGACTGGACAAGTGGTTACATGTGTGGCAGTCAAAATTCAATGCCAGAAAGTGCAAGGAAATGCACATAGGGGACAAAAATCTGAAACTAGAATACAAAATGGGGTGGGGGAGAGGAACAGTGGAAAGTACAACCAAGGAGAGGGACAGGGGGTAATAATATTGGACAATCTGAAGGCTACAGCACAGTGCAACAGGGCAATGGGGAGGGCGTGTAGAATGATGGGTTGTTTTGGAAGGGGGATCAGCAGTAAGAGTGAGGTGATTCTGCAGTGTACAGGTCCCTGGGGTGTCCACACTCGCAATGGGCAAAGTCGGAAACTTTACGAAGTAAAGTACTTCACAATGTGACCCTGACTTTGCTGCACCTGCAGCCGCACTTTGCGTGACTTTCACTTGGCACAATGCTCACCTCTGCCTGGCGAAGACTACATGTAGTGGAACTCTGCAGGTGAAAGCATCAGCAAAATGCCACTATGCATAGATTTCTGCTGGTTAAAATCTGCATGAAGTATTTTTTGTTTACATACAACCTTTTTAAACAGTGTAAAAATCACCCCCAACCAATGTGACAAACACCCCCCCAAACCTTTAGCAGTTATGTACCCATACCCTACCACCCTCTAGCACCCAACTTCCTCCCCCCTACACTTTCTCAGCAAGGTTTAAAGTAAAATACATATTAGTCTGGTCTAGATCATCATCCCTTCCCGCACCATGTCACCTAAAACATCCCCATCCACCTGACCTTACCCTTTGTCTGTCCACCTCAAGCAGTAATAAATGACACCCACACCCTACCCCACCCTCTAGCACCCAAACTCCCTCACCCCAGCCCTAAATGCACAGGATACAACTGAACTGCCACAGACCTGATACAAGGAAAAGCATCCAGTGTTAGAGTGATGAGTGAGATGCCCTCTTCAGTGTCCTACAATAGAATAAATAAATGATGATGTCTTCATCTATAATAACACCTGATTGGCTGCACTAGTGTCATAGCTGCAATACTATGTAGCTTAAGTGATCAAAGATGCCTGTAGTAAGCAATAAGACACAACAGGGTGTGCATTACGGTGTGATGACCGCACTCCTAGGGGCATAGTTAAGCACGAGGCCAAAGACCGAGTGCCGGTTGTCATAAACGCACTCCTCAGGTCAGGCCCTCTGCTCCCGCAGTGCCAAACCTTGAAGTGCAATATGTAAACAGGAGACAAACAGAGTAACCCTCCTGTCTGTTTTGGATCCGAAACACCTACCAGTCTTGAGTCCTAAGGTCAAATATGAACCCTTTTTCGCTAGCATGCCCAATTATCGGGGTCAAATATCACACCCTCTTCAGAGAAATGCAGTGCAGTACTTAACCCAGTGGGCACCCAACCTGGTTCACAATCTCTCTTCTTGACTCAGTTGAGACCTAGGTATTTTCTTACCTTGTTGTAAAATGGTAACACACTGTAAGCCCTTAACAGTTCTGTTAGACCTTTCAATGACTGTCATAGCATTCACATTCAAAATGAGAAAAGACTCAGGCAGAATTAAGGAAACCAAAAAAAAAGTTTACTAAAATAAAAAATGGTAAATAAATAAATACAAAGCACAGAACATATATACATTAATGCTTACAGTCAAAAGAAATGGAGATTACAAAAAACAAAACACCTTGTAACTGAAGTTCTTGTTCTAACTCAGTTTTCAGTTGGGTATTACCTGTTCTTGACAGAAGTGCCCTTAAGTCCAGAACACAAGTGTGTGTTCTCTTTCAAAGTTGGAATAAGAGTGAGCCATTGTCCCCTCAGACAGCTTGGTAATATTCAAAGTTCAAAGTCCCAACCTCCTTGTGATGTCACAGCACATGAGGTCACTGTTGGTCCTGTAATTAATTAATCAGTTACATGCCACTGCCCACTGCCAAACATTCCAATTAAAAAAAATGTATATATATATTTCCTAATTCGTAAGCAGCATGCTTTATGACAGATCAGAATTACCCATTTGATCTTCAGAGCAAACTTCCTGACAGCTATGGCACCTATGTATGAAATATAACAAGTATCATTTAGAAGTTGTTTCTTCCTAATATGTCGTAAAAGGCATCCTGGTTTCTGGATTTCAAAGTAAATGGATGGTTTACAGTGTGTTATAACCAGGCCTGTGAAGGAAGCTCTTAATTAGAGTTTCCACTGGGTCATGGAGAGGCCATCCCTCCTCACCACATGTTTTGAAATTCCATCCCCCATGGTGCCATTCTGCTGGCTGCCATATTTTCCCAGCAGAAATTCACAGAACATACATTTATAACACAAATATGATACAATATAATAACATGCAGATAGGCGGCGCGTCACACTGGTTGCCCCTAGGAGTGTGGTTATCACACCGTAATGCACACCCTGTTGTGTCTTATTGCGCTTATAAAATGGCCCTTTATTTTTAGAAGCAGTTTTTTTATTTGGAAACACATCTTTAAATAAGTAAAAATGTAAATAAATATGTATTTTTAACATAAAATAGTCCTTCTGCCTCCCTGTGTGGGCTGCAAATTAGATGAAAAACACTTTATTTTTCATGCTGCTTCTGTGTGTCGGGGGGGCTCACAATTACAACAATGGGAAGGGTTGAGAACTGTTGAACTGGGGAAAGTATTTCTTAAATAAAACTGAGGGCTTATTATAGAACACAATGGTCCTCTATCTAGTTTGGTGGTGGTCATCCTGAATCATAGGGTAATGACTATATGCTCCAAGGTTTCTTCCCTCCTGTAGGAGTCACTGTCAGATTCTCGCCCCTGTTGGCTGCCAGAGGAGGGTGTCATGAAGCGAGGAGTCCTGTGTCAATACTGAAGGGGTCTCGCTCGTAAATTGAAGTCTTTTTTTTTTGTTGATATTTCTCTTTATCCCTTCTACCTCCCCATCAAAGCTGCACTATTGGGAGTTGCCTAGTAAGCCTGCCCTTGCCAGTGCCTTACCTGACAGTCTCTGGTTCCTCCATCCTCCCGCGGAAACCCCCCGGGTGGGGGCAGGGTGGGCAGACTCCCAACTGTTGCATTCATCGTCAGGGTCTGAAGCTGCAGGCAGGCAGTCAGCAGCACATTGGGACCCGGCTCAGCGCTCCATCTTCCCGGCTCTGATGGGGTGTTTTTCCTGGGTTTCAGTGGGACGTTGCAGGCCCATACGTTATGGCGCGCACGCTGATGTCAGCAATGTCCCTCCCCCTTCTTCCTCGAAGGAGTAGCTCCTGAGGATGATTGGCTGCCGGCCTATGCCTGCGGCCAATTATACCCCAGTGACTCCAGCTTGCTGTCGCACCACCAGCCTCCACCAGGTGTCGCCGCTTGCTGGGCTAAAAGACCCTCCCTCCCCCAGAGAAGGCGAGCTGTCATCGGATGCTCCAGCCTATTTCCCCCCGGCCAGCCCCCGGTGGCACGAGCTCTGTGGCTCAGTGGGCAGCCCATGTAAAACATCTGTCTCCAGCCACTGCAAAAGACAGTGACTCCAGCCCTTCTGGGCCCATTGCATTACACTTGTAGTGTGCGCCAGCTGGGTGTTTTTGTGGTCCTGTGGAACCCTCATTTTCCTTTTCTTTCTCTTACCTGTTGCCACTGTCTCTCGATTTCAGAGTTTGTTGGTGTATGGTTAGGGTTTCTGCTCTTGTCCTTCCATTTCCCTGCCTCCCACATCTACAGAGCTTTCTCCCACTATTGTTGCCACTGGCGGATCTCACCTTTGCTTTCCACTTTGTGCAGTTTTGCCGATTCCGGCATAGCTTCATGGAACTTGATCCCCCATTCTGCAACTCCAGCACAGTTTGTTTCTTTGTTTAACTCCCCCATGTTTTTTTTTTTCTATCCGGCTGCCCTGTACATGATTGTGGGGTCTATGTTTGTGGTACATACGCACAAAAAGTCCCTCCAACCCTGTCTGACAGAAATGTCTCTCTAGCATGTGATAAGCTGTGGTAGTGGATCCGTGTTCATAACTGCTGCTTGTAGAACTCGGCTCCTGCTATTCCAGAGTATCCCTTAGTATTTAATCTGTCAGTATAGTACTTGAAAGTCATCTGTTGTTGGTGTGCTGCGAGGTGTGGTGTCCAGCGCCTCAATCCTCAGCACCACTGGGTTGGCTTGAAGTCTTTTTTAATTGGAAATTTCAAATGACATGGAGCAGTTTGGAGCAGGAGTAATGGCAGATAAGTTGGACCCAACTCCTGGTTGTGAACTGTGTGCTCTGAGACTGCTATGATGCTGCAATAGTTATCGTAGCCCTTGTGCTTGTTATTAGTAAAACAGAAAACCGTTTAAAAAAAAAAAGAAAGAAATAAGGAAAGGCTTAGGTACTAACCAAAATGGGGGCAAGTTAGTACTTTCAATTGGATTAAAAATGTAAACGCAAGACTGAAGGCAAGTTAAGGAGTGGACCACAGTGGAACTTTTTGGTGGCAGAGGCAGGTGTATGCATTCCGACATGGGGACGTTGCTATGATCAGGTAAGAGTGTGATTTATTTTGATTGCTAGAGGTGGGGGGATGGTGGGACACCAATCTTTAAGAGGCATCAGGGGTGGCGCGGGCTGAGGCAATAACTCCGGGAAGGGGCTACAGGGCTGCAGCTGGATCCTAGCTATAAGAGCGGCTGCAGTGGCAGCTGGGGAAATGCAGCTGAGACCACCGAGGACAACACCCCCTCTTGTGGATAGTGCAGCAGCAGGTACAGCTCGGGAAGCCTTCCCTATCCCTGGGTGGGCTAGTTTTACAATGGCAGGGGAGGGGGCTGTGTTCCTTGATGCTGTAGGATGCAACATGAACTGTCAGCCTGTAAGGGATCAGGGTCTCATGATGGCCCGCTCAGGGATCAAAGAGAGCACTAGGTACAGCCGGCAAAAGAAACCTCATCGTGAAAGGAAGCACAGTAATGGCTAGGCATATAGACGTAATGTCGTCATAAAAATAGCCGCAGGCAAAACGTGGCCGACAAAATGTTGCACTGAAATGTGGTCACAAGTAAAATGGTTGCAGAGAAAATGTAGCTTCCGTGACCACATACCGGCGACTGCCTGATCTGTGCACAGTGCGATATTTTGTTCCAGACTAAACAATAACACAAGTGACCCCACCCTTACCAGGTTACCTGTTGCAGTGCACACCCATATGATCTGTCAGAATGTGTGTACTTTCCCCCCACTGTTGATGCTGATTTCTTTATTGTTTTTTTCTTTGTGACATTTTTCTTATCTCCTTGTTCCTTTCTGGATCTTCAGTTATTTCACCTCTACCTGCCTCCATGCTTTTGGTATGTCTGGTTATCTCTTTTAAATTTTGTTTGTGTTCTCTATACCTGCTTGGAGTGCCTCCCGTATGTTTTGTACTTGTATCAGCTGGTTCAGTAATTCCTTTACCAGGCTATGTTGTGAGTCATTAATTTGATTCTCAGCCGGGCTACTTACCGAGCCTTTGCTTTGATACTTTCATCTTTGTACAGGTCTGAAGGAAGGTTATACCTATAGTCTTATCTCACTGGAACTCAACTGTTGAACAGTGAATTAAATTATAAGGTATAACATTGTAACACTATGTGCAATGATGAGAGTAATTGTGTCTTGTTAATTTCTATGTACGTTTTTAACAGGAAACAATTTTTACAAAATTCCAGTTGTATCACAGTGATGCACACCACCATGATGCACTGTATCTCACTATTGATTGTTGTCCATTAGACAGGTATAGTCTTGGCACTGAGTACACACCCCTGATGAAGCTCTGTACGGAGGGTGCTACACAGGGTTGTTGTCAGCACTATGTTCATCTAACTATGGCCCTTTAATAAAGTGTCGGCAATTTGTCATGTGCCCAAAATGTGCGGCGACTATTCGTCCATAAACAAATAATGTCAGCGCAGTTTTGAAGCAGTGTTTTTTGTCCCCGCAACATAATGTCCGCGTTTTTATGACCAATCGACCATACATGTAATGGCTGCAGTGGTGAAGCTGTACAGTAGGTGTTTTACTAACATTTTTAAAAATGTATTTTTTTAGTTATGCCACAGCAGAGACTCGGGGTGAAGAAAACTGGCAGAGAACGATGGAAAGTGAAAACCTTTGTGGGCAAAAAAAAAATGGCAGTTTCAAAGTACTGTAGGATTCCAAATAGAATGCATTTAAAAGGAATCAATGAGCCATCAGATTCTATGATCAGGCAGTTTATCTGGGACTAGTTATTTATAGTGCAACATTGTACTATATTGTACTATAAATAACCAATCAGATTCCTTCATTGTTTTCTGCCATTTTATAAGGTAGGATGAAACTGTAGAGGGTCAAGAGGAGCTATAGGAGTAGACAGATGTGGTTCGAGTACCAAAGCATCACGAGGAAGATGAGCTTCTAAGGAAGTGACTTTGGTTTCCAAATGACACATAGAGGACTTAAGTTCCATAATAAGTGTTTTTAGTTCATCCATATGAGGCAGTGGAGGGGAAGCTGTGGAAGGTGCAGGGCGCAAAGGGATAGTTTGGAAAGCAGCATAATACAGCTCAAACAATTGCTTCTTTTTTAGTGGAAACAGAGAAAGGGATTCCAAATTGCTGGAGAGCTGTCAGTTGTGGGGGTTGTCCATTATATGTATTAAGGAGATGCAGGATGAAGAACAGAGAAGGCAACAACCATTCATGAGATTCCAGGAAACTGGAATCGTTAGATTGGATGACGACTTGATGTTGAGACATTCTAGCTTTAGGAATTGTAAGCAATGCTCTTAAGAACAGATGACTTTCAAGTGCTTTACTGACAGATTAAATACTAAGGGATAGTCTGGAATAGCAGGAGCCGAGTTCTACAAGCAGCAGTTATGAACACAGATCCCCTACCACAGCTTATCACATGCTAGAGAGACATTTCTGTCAGACAGGGTTGGAGGGGCTTTTTGTGCGTATGTACCACAAACAGAGACCCCACAATCATGTACAGGGCAGCCAGATAGAAAAAAAAAACATGGATCAGTTAAACAAAGAAACAAACTGTGCTGGAGTTGCAGAATGGGGGATCGAGTCCCATGAAGTTATGCTGGAATCAGCAAAACTGCACAAAGTGGAAAGCAAAGGTGAGTTCCGCCAGCGGCAACAATAGTGGGAGAAAGCTCTGTAGATGTGGGAGGCAGGGAAATGGAAGGACAAGAGCAGAAACCCTAACCATACACCAATAAACTCTGAAATTGATAGACGATAGCAACAGGTAAGAGAAACAAAAGGCAAATGAGGGTTCCAAAGGACCACAAAAACACCCAGCTGGCGCACACTAAAAATGTGATGCAATGGGCCCAGAAGGGCTGGAGTCACTGTCTTTTGCAGTGACTGAAGACAGATGTTTTACATGGGCTGCCCACTGAGCCACAGACTAAAAGGCCCTTTCATTATTAAACACAAGTAAATATTAAGCCTGGTGGCATGGCAACCTTAGGTATTGGCTCCCCAGAGATTTCCTTCACAAGTGACTTTTCCTGTCCTCCATACTGAATGATATAATTTGACACTAATTCGGCAGCAAGTTGGGCCTGGATGGTGGTCATTTATTACTAGTCAGTTGCTTCCATATCAAGTGTCATTTGTATATAATACATAGGCTGCATTGGGTGCCTTTGTGGTGCTGCATAACCTTCAAGATAAACCTGTTAACATATAGGGCTCTGCATGGTTTGGGACCTGACTACTTGAAAGATCTGCTGGTTTCTTACCTCCCAACCTGACACCTCCGCTCCACCAATGCTGACCTACTTGCTGTCCCCTCCTCCCAGTTGAGACAATTGGGGGCAGCTTTTGGAGTAGCAGTTCCAGTGTTGTGAACTTCATCCCTGGGAGTACACCCACTCTGCTGGTATGGTGGAGGCCTTAAAAAGATCACTTAAAGCTTACTTATTGAGCAGGCCTTCCCCAACTAGCAAGTTTTCAGATGAATAGTTTTCTATATATTTTAGTGGTTGTGATGTATTTGTTATTATGTTTTTATCTTTTATGGATTTGTTTGTTTTATAATTTTAAATTATGTACAGCACTCTGAGCTCTCAGGAAACGATGCTTCATAAATACAACTGCCTTGCCTAATAACTGATTTATTTATTTTATTGATTTATTTATAAATTGGTGACCAGGAGAGGCACACTGAGCCATGGCTCATGTCCATGTCTAACCCCCATGAATAATATAAACATTAGCTCTACACTTACCATTTCTGAGCTTCAGGGTGTGTCCCCATGTCCTGCTGGAGGACACCAGATCAGACATCTCTGTCTGTGTAATCTAGTCAATACCCTTCAGTATGCTGAAGACTGAGACTATGACCTCTTAGCCTTGTTTTCCACAAAATTCTGGGAAAGTCTGTGGAGGGGTTGTGGGATAACAGGCGGACCAGACACAGAACTTCAAGTTCAACACACAATCTCTGTGTTATGTTTATTTAAAACACGGGATAACCTTAAGCAATGGCATATCCCTTCTTCAATACATCAGTTTGCAGCAACAGACTATGCGTATTCTTCCTCTGCACTTAGTAAGCACCCACTAACCCACTGATCTATCTCTTTAGTGAAAATTCTTTTATTCCCTATGTTGGTCTTGTGTGTTTGGGTGATGGGGAGCTCAAAAAAAAGAAAAACAAAACAAGCTAAAGACAAAGAACCTCAGTGCAGAAGCACTGAAGCAAGGGTTACCCCAAAGGGTATTGGCAATAAAGTCCAGTTTCAAAGAAACACAATATCACACATACCCCATAATGCAAAGCATCACGGGATGTATATGCAAATCAACATGAAATGTTCAGCTGGTTCAGCTTAAAGCAGGAATGCATGGTACCAAAGGGCCTCTCAAACAATCTGTAATTTACATGCATTTAAATAACGCAGCATGGGTTTTCTGATATCTTAATTCTATAATACAATCACCTAAGTAACTTTTAACCTTTATAAAAAACACCTAGTGCCGTGGTATCTTCAACATTTACAGGTTTCATACACATAACGCATATATATCAAGGTATTTATGACATTTTGCTATTGCATACTAAATCCAACAACAAGGAACACAGCCTGTTGTTTTACATCAGCTCGGAGGTCACCACAAAATCCTCCCTGTATGAGGACCTGAAATGGAAGAGGAAAATTAAAGAGGACAGTATAGCATAGTCAAGAAAGGGGAGGGGGCGCCCATAGGTGGCCAACCTTATGGACTAGAAATTGTAAAGGATAGATTAGGCTAAGAAATAGAAGAACTGTTAAAACAGATTTAAGAAAAAGTCAGTCCTCAAAAGTGGCAGGATCTCCCATGTCACAATGTCTCTCAAAAATCAGGGTAGGCATTTTTCTGCCCCCTACCTCCACCCCACCTTCAAAATACAGTATATTAAAATTTACATCAGCAACTAAATTAAAAAAGCAAATATTTTCTTGACCTCATCTTCTTCAGCCCTTTTAAAGGAGCTCTACCGACTTGCTTGAAGTCCCGACTACTGCACAGACCGGGCTTCAGTCCACAGATCCCCCCTGCAGTCACCCTATAAGATGCAGCCTTTAATTAACTCACTGCTCATAAAAATGTGTTAAGCCCCTGGTGCAGCCAGCATTTGCAAATGTGACACTCCTCGCCCGGTCGCGATGTCGCTAGTATTAACGCGAGATGTTGATGCTCCACTGCCCCTACCTTATGGTTGCCCCTATGTACGGAACTATAATAAATGCCATATGTCGGATGCCCATCGGTATTTTTACACACTTTGCCTAAATGCCATGTGTATGGCTGGCATGCATACCCATGGAATTTAGACAAACTCAGTAAAAACAGCGCTGGGCATTGAAGATATATATATTGTTTTATTTCCGTACATAAGGGCAGTATTGTGGTATGGGAAGTGCAGCGTCATTCTCTCACAGTACTACCAGACAGATCCCAGGGGGCTGAGGAGCGCCATTATTAAAATGACGGCTGCACCAGAGCTTTGAGGGAATTTTACGGGTGCTGAGGTGCTTAAACTAATAATTTCTTATGGTGCTTGCAGAGGGGATCAGAGAGGTGAAGCCCCAATCTGTGCAGCGGTCGGGGCTTCACCTCTCCCGGTAGTTCTCCTTTAAATACACCCTAAATATGCCAAATTACTGCCCATCGGCATTTCTTAGGTTAGAGTTGGGCATATTACCCCTAGAAGCCAAAATCATAATTCAAACGATTTCATATTGGCAAAGAATAATGAGCATGAAAGATGATAGACTATCCAAATTATGTTGGCTAGAGACAGTTGACACTGTGTGGAGGGGCAGAAGTTCAGTAAGTTGGTTTGAAGACTAAATAGCATGATTAAAAAACTGGAAATAGATGAACTTTGGGGGGAAAAGGCCAGATCACATTCGAAACAGTACTGCTTAGAACTAATATAGAGGGTAGTTGATGTGTACATGCAAAAAGATATCGAAATGATTTGTATGCTGGATAAGGAGGAACTTTATTTGAAAATCAAAGGCTGCTCGGAATTGGAGAAATATCTTCTTATTTTTTGTGAAACAAGAGACCAAAGAAATGCATTATGTAATGCTAGGCAGTACAACTCATATCTGTAATGGTAAATGGGATAAACACTATGCTTGTAACTTCAACAGTAGCACATACATCTTGCACTTGTTGCTAGCATGACCAATGTTACAAGAGTAGAGCGGTAGATGGATATCACCCTTATTTTATTGCAGATGTTTGAAAATGGATATTGAGAAGAGTGTGTATTTATTTTCCTCTAAAGAGAACCATGTATTGTAGGGACTGGCCAGTTTTTATAATGCTGCAAGATGCAAGGCATGTATTTAATCTTTTTAAATGTAAAAAGGTTAAGTAATAGATATAAATGTAATAATTTTATAAATGTTATACATTTTGTCTAATAAACTGAACTGACTGCCACCAAGTGGAGGCCTGATGGTATGATGGTTAGGGAGCGGCATGAAAGGAGGGAGTTGCGGGACCTCAGTAGCGCGTGCAGGCCTCTACACACATGTGCCAACGTGCACCCCCAGCAATGGGGAGGGAGGAAAATGAGGAAATACATGGGGATGGGCTTCATGAAGCCCTGCCTGTGCAATCATTGCCCACTCTATCATCCAGCCATGGGGACTCTGGATATGTGCACTCCGGGGAGGGGGGGAGGACAGCCCTCTTCTCCCTGACCCCACTGTGGGGAGAAATCTGAAGGGGAGCTAGCCCCTGGCTGGTGGAGGTCAGGGACAAATGCAACTCATGCAGACAGGGCTGACAGACACCCATTCTGCACTGAAGGATAAAAACCTTTATGGCAAAAAAACAAGCATTTGTCAATGCCGAATGTTTGTTTGCTTGGCATTAGCAGTGGAAGTGCAGGAGTTAGACAGATGCAGTATAGGAATGGCAGTGATATATTGAACTGACACCAACTCCATCCCCACCCTGCAGAGATGGACAGGCATTGGAGTGTGCCTTTGGGTCATCACCCATAATGGTCATGACATTTCACCTCGCCCTACCCTGCAGACACTGACAAGTGTTGAGGTGTGCCTTGGGGTGTTTGGGCTTTACACTCACCTCATTCCATAAGGAAATACGCTGAAATGGGTGCAGTGTAAGAAAATGGTGTGAACTCTGGGGCCAAAGAGTCTAAGGTGCACCTCGATGCCTGTCACTGGCTGCGGGGGGGTGGAATGGCGTGAGCATTACTGTCAACAATCCCAAGTTATACCCCTGATGCCTGTCAGTCCCTACAGGGTACGGTGGACATCTGTCAGACCCTACAGGGTAGGGCATTATGGTCAGAAACCCTAAGGCCCTGGGCATGTCTTGGTATTTTTACTCTAAGTTTTCAACATGGGCTTTTTGTGACCCCACTGCATGAACAGTGACACTATCAGTTTGTTAGCCAAAAGGTGATTTTGCACAGTGACTGTGCCATTAATGCCACAGGTGTGAAAACATATTTCCAACATGATGTGGAAAATTACAGCTGTACTGTTCATGAGGAGGTGTAAAAAAACAGTAATGTTGAAAATCTGGAGCTAAAATATACAAAAACTGGTGAAGTCACGAGCTTGCATAGAAATTGCACAATGCACACCCATAATGCAATTATTTGGGGGAATTTTTTTCACCAGATTTTGAATATAGGCATTTTGGGACCTCCACTCATGAACAGTGTTACTGTGATTTTCTTAATCTGTCCCGAACACTGATTTCCCACAGCGACTGCGCTACTTCCCATCCCCACTCTTCCTCAGCTGCAGCTACGCACCTTGTTCCCTGTCTCTCTGCCTGGGAATTTTCTTCTTGGTGACTTAGCAACAGCACTGTCATGTTTTGTACATTATTAACAGTAAATTGTGCCTTTTTGTCTGTTTTATACTGTGTGATATGTACCTCCTCTATGTACTATGTAATTTGCACCTCTGTATAACTGTTTGGGATCTCCAATTGTACAACACTGTAAATGTATTTGTTTTTTTACCTGTTCCTTGATTTGTACTCTCCTGGGTCGTGCCTGAAAATAGGCAGTTCTGTCTAGTGCACTTATCCGATTACCAAAAGCAAATAAATAAATTCTGCACTGGAAGTGCGAAAACACATTTCGGACAGGATGTGAAAAATGACAGCTGTACTGTTCATAAGAATGTGTGGAAAATACCAATGTTGAAAATCTGGGTGAAAATATTACAAATTTGTGAAATTACTGAGGTCGTAGAACTGCTGATGACGCTCATGTACAGTCATTTATGGACTTTTTGTGACCAAATTTTCAGCATAGGCATTTTAGGATCTCCGCTCATGAACAGTGTCACTGTGATTTTCTTACTCTGTCCGAACACTGATTTCCCACAGTGATTAGCTTCTGCGCCAGAAGCAAAACACATTTCGCCAGGATGTGTAAAATGACAACTGTACTGTTCATAAGGAGGTGTGAAAAATGCCAATGTTGAAAATCTGGAGTGAAAATATTACAAATTCACAAATTTGCAAGTGTACATGGAAACTGTGCAATGCACACTCGTGACAGTCATTTTGGAATTTTTCACCAAATTTGCAACACAGGCTTTTGAGAGCCCACCTCATGAACAGTGACACTGTCGTTGTTATTGTCCCAAGGGGGTGATTCCACGCAGTGACCGCGTAAATCACCTTTCAGGACCAAATAACCAAATGACAGTCACTGAATTTATGAGATGGGGTCCCAAGAACCCCATGTTGAAAAAGTGGTGTAAAAATTAAAAAAAATGACCAAGATATGCACCAAAGTTGAAAAAACCCTATTTATGCCATTATACAGCTTACCGGCATTTCTTCAGTTTGCGGTCGGCTCTGAAGAGTGCAGACGTGTTCCCATTCCACCGAAGATCGTCACGCCAGCCTCTGGAGGTAAGTATGGGATGAGGGGGTGTGGGGAGGTGGGGTATGCAGAGGGTGGGTGCCGGTTGTGGGAGGGGACAAGAGAGTCAATGAGGGACCGTTTTCTTTTGTTGCAGGTTTTTTTTAAATATTATTTTACATGGACGACGTGGGACTTTTACAATGCTGGGGTGGGCTCCCAGCGTGGCACCTGGAAGTTTTGGGGGGCAGTGGAGCCAGCTGGGGGATTGGGCACCCCCGTTGGCCATACAGTGTGAGGGGGGAGACACATAAGTACGCTGGACTTCTGCCACGCTGGGGTGGGCTGGAAGTTTGTTTTTTTGGGGAGGGGGCACTGGAGCCAATGGGGATTGGGCACCCCCGTTGGACATACAGTGAGCTGGGGAGGAGTGTGCATGAGCCGAGAGGGATTGGGCACCCCCTCTGCACACAACAAAGGGGGGGCACGGGCATACAACTGCCGCTACAATTAGCGGTGGTTACATGGAGGCAGTTTGCAGTCTACTGACGGCACGGTAGTATGCAAATTGTCTACACATTACCACCGCTGATTGTAGCAGTGGTTTGTTTTCAACTGTATGCCACTGCAATCTCAACTGCTGTCATAGATAGCTGGGGCATTCATTGGTGCAGTGCGGCCTTGCCTGCAAAAACACTGAGAGCATTGGAAGCGGGTGTGCCACACCTACGAAAACTCGTATGGTGGCACTATGTTTCTTGCACATGCATGCAAGCAAACTTAAAAAGGAATGGTTGTCTGCTACTTCTATCTCTGATGAAACCTGTATCCTCTCAATGGGGCTATGAGGCTCAGCTTTGTAACCAAAGGAATCCCTGCATGGAAGGGCTCCACCCCTGAAAGATGCTTGGAGGGTTAGATGCAACTACCAGAGGAATGATAGGGTTGCAAAATAGG
The DNA here is from genome assembly GCA_016271365.2 of Neoceratodus forsteri. Lineage (NCBI taxonomy): Eukaryota > Metazoa > Chordata > Ceratodontiformes > Ceratodontidae > Neoceratodus > Neoceratodus forsteri. Next base: position 1,231,789,566 of record CM028129.1, on the reverse strand, counting down.
GGTGTTCAGATTCTCTAGAATCCATTTTATATGTAGAAATAGGATTTTCAGAAATTCCAATTCTAACTTCTATTCTGTTCCACCTTCAGTTCAGGCATGAAAGATGAAAAGGAGACAGAATTGGAATTTCCAGTTCCAATTGCTCCAAATCCTAATTCGACTGCTGTAAGAAAACCTCCCCCCACCCAAGACTGAACAATCCGCGAGAACCTCTCCAGCTAATCCCATCCTTCCCTTGCCTCTCTCCTCTTACTTTACATTGACATAGAAACATAGACTTTGATGGCAGATAAGGACCACTTGACCCACCCAATCTGCCCATTCCCCTACCTATTGGAAAAGCTGCAGATCCTATTTAACCAACAGCCTACTTCCTCCTACCCCCCCCAACTAGAATTGCCTTATGTCTGTCCCATGCATTCTTGAATTTCCCCACTGTTTATGACCCCACTATCTCCTCAGGAAGGCTGTTCCATGCATCTACCACCCTTTCTGTGAAACAATACTTCCTCACATTGCCCCTGAGCCGTCTCCCCTCTATCTTCAAATTGTACTCCCTTGTTCTTGCACATCTCTTTTCCTGAAAGATGCTACCTTCTTGGACTTTGTTGATTCCCTTGAGGTTCTTTAAAGTTTCTATCATGTCCCCCCTCTCCCTCCTTTCCTGGAGGGTATACATATTAAACTCCTTTAGTCTTTCTTTGTATTGCTTCTGGTGCAAACCATGCACCATTTTAGTTGCCCTCCTCTGGACTGCCTCCATCCTGTCTATGTCCTTGTGGAGATGGGGTCTCCAGAACTGCACACAGTACTCCAGATGGGGTCTCACCAACTGTCTGTACAGAGGGATAACAACTTCCTGTTTTCTACTGGTAATGCCTCTCCCTATGCATCCCAGTATCTCCCCAGCCTTCCTTACTGCCTTCTCACATTGCTTGCCTATCTTTAGGTCATCTGCTATGACTACCTCCAGGTACCTTTCCATTTTTGTTGTTATTAGTACCTCCCCTCCCCCCCCACCATTGTGTACTCTTCTCCTGGGTTTTTGTTTCTCAGGTGCATTACTTGCACTTCTTAGCATTGAATCTAAGCTGCCATAATTTTGACCATTCCTCCAACCTTGCAGTCCCTTCTCATCCTTTCGACCCCCCGTGCGTCAATCCTGTTGCAGATCTTTGTGCCATTTGCAAAATGCATACTTTTCCTTCCAGCCCTCTGCAATGTCACCTATAAAGACATTAAAGAGGATTGGTCCCAGTACTGAACCCTGCAGTACCCTGCTAGTGACCCTCCTTTTTTCAGAGTGGACTCTGTTTACTATTACCCTCTGTGTCCTGTTGTCCAGCCAACCTTTTACCCAGGCTACCGCCCTGGGACCAACTCCCTGGCTGGCTAACTTGTTTATTAATCTTTTGTGTGGGACTGTGTCAGAAGCCTTGCGAAAGTCTAGGTAGGCCATATCCACAGCCCCTCCCTGGTCTACTACTTTGACCACCCAGTCCAAGAAATCTATTAGATTCATCTGATATGACCTTACCGCTGTGAATCCATGCTGCCTTGGGCCCTGTGCCCCACTGGCCTCTAGGTACTCAACAATTCTTTCTTTCAGAAGTGATTCCATCATTTTCCCTACCACTGAGGTCAAAGTGACAGGTCTGTAGTTTCCTGCCTCTGTCTTGCTCCCACTTTTGTGAAGGGGAATCACATCCTCCCTCTTCCAGTCCTCAGGTACCACCCCATCCTCCCATGATTTGTTAAAAAGGGTAGTCAGTGGTGTCACTAGTTCTTCCCTGAATTCTGGGGTGAATTCTGTCAGGCCCCATTGCTTTGCCACCCTGAGTTTTAGGAGTTCTTTCAGAACCCTTTCTTCTGTGAATGGACTGGTATCGACCCCCCTATCCAGAGTGCTTCTATTTTTTGGTTTGGGTACCTCCCCCTCCTCTTCTTTTGTGAATACTGAGCAAAAGTATTTGTTCAGTATCTCTGCCATTTCACTGTCACCCTGTGCCCACCCACTCCCCTTTATTAAGCCTCACTGTCCCTCCCTTGGTCTTTCTTCGCTCCTTAATGTACCTGTAAAAGGTTTTATCCCCCTTATTAACTGAGTTGGTTATCTTTTCCTCAGTTGGGGTCTTTACTATTCTGACTGCCTTCTCTACTTCCTTCTGCTTCAACTGATACAGTTCTCTGTCCTGCTCCTTCTGTGATTCCTTATACTTCCTGAATGCTATCTTTTTCTCCCTAACCTTCCCCGCCACCTCTTTTGAGAACCATAGTGTTTTTTTCCTTCATTTTGTTTTCTTTATTTCCTTCACACAAAGGGTTGTTGCCTCTGTGATGGCAGTTTGATTTTTCCCCATTGTTCCTCCACCCCTCCTTCCTGCCCATTTGCTAGTGCATTCCTTAGGCACTCTCCCATTTTGCCAAAGTCAGCCCTCCTAAAATCCAGTACCCTTGCTTTTGTATGGCTTGATTCTACAGCTGTGTTTATCATGAACCACACTGTTTGGTGGTTGCTTGTTCCCAGATGGCTACCCACTTCTAAATCCGAGATCCTCTCTCCGTCCCCATTTGAGGGTACCAGGTCTAAGATTGCTCCCTCCCAAGTGGGTCCCACCACTAGCTGTCTGAGGCATGCCCCCTGTAGGGCATCGAGAATGACCCTGCTCTTGGATGTGGCTGCAGCAAATATGCTCCAGTTATCATCTGGCATACTCAGGTCCCCCATCAACAATATCTCCCCTTTTTCTGCCATTCTAAGGATGTCTTCAATCATTTCCATGTCCATTTCCTTCCCCGGAGACGGTGGTCTGTATACAACCCCCATGCGGAGTGTGGTGCCGTTTCCTGTCTCCAGGGTGACCCAAAGTGCCTCCTCTCCTCCCTGTTTACCCTTTAGTTCTGTTGCTTTGATCCCTTCCCTTATGTAGAGCACTCCTCCTCCTCCTCCTTTTCTACTTTCCCTGTCCCTCCTGTAGATTGTGTACCCTGGTATGTTGACATCCCAGTCATGGCTCGCTGTGTTCATGTTTCTGAGACTGCCACGATATCCAGGCATCCCTCTTCCATCAAGCCCACTAGATCAGGAAGCTTGTTATCCAGACTGTGGACATTGGTACTCATCGCCCTCCATTTTTTGACGGCCTTACTACTTTTAGCCCCATCCCTGTCCTCACTGCCTTTTTCTCCATTTACCTCTGCCCTGCTCCCTATCGACCTCTCCACCTTAGTGTTTATGTCGCTAACTACCCTGTTTTGTGAGGGGAGGTTGGGAATTCCTTGCTCCTTTTCAGTACCTACCCCCTTGGCTAGTTTAAAACATTGCCAATGAAGCATTTAAACCTATCGCCTAGTACCCTGGTTCCCCTCCTGGACAGATGCAGACCATCGTGCTAGTATAGGCCTGTATCCCTCCAGGTGGACCCCCAGTCCTCAATGAAGCCAAAATCCTGTGCGCCGCACCACTTTTTTCATCCATTCATTGAATCCCATGGTGCAGCATACCCTAGTCTCATTCATCCCATAGACAGGCAGCACCTCTGAGAAGGTTACCATGTGTGCTACTTGTCTAAAGCCCCTCCCCAACTCCACAAACTCCTCCTGCACTGTTCTGATCCCATTCCCAGCTAGGTCATTTGTCCTTAGGTGTACAATGACGTCCAGCTCCCTCTCCCGTGCAGCTGCTCCCGCGATCCTGAGGATTCGCTTCCTGTCCCTCCAAGCCATGACACCAGACAGGCACCTTAGCTCCCTCTCCCCTCCCTCCCCCAGTTCTACCCCCTTAACAATTGAGTCCCCCACCAGGAGCTGTTTCCTTCCACTGTGGGGTCCCGTGCCACCCTCTTGTGGGCCTCCTTTGTGGAGGTTCCCAGCATCCTCCTTGGTCTCCACTGCTGGTGCCTCCATAGAGGAACCACACTCCGCCAGAACAGTGTATGAATTGTGGAGAGGTACAACTGAAGGGATGCATCTCCAGTTCAGAGGTACAACTACACAGGCTGCTATGCTCTGGAGTCCCTGGAGGTGGTCCGGCAGTGCCTGCTGCAGTGAAGTAGTCCAACAGATCACCTCGAGTTGACAGTTCCAATGCTTGTAATACACATAATCCCAGCTGGCTTACCTGGAGCCACCCCCCCCCCCCGCATCTGACTCAGTGTGTGTTGTTTAATATAGTATCCACTATAATTCCACTCCAGTGTAAATCCATTAGCAGTAACATCACCCTGTTTGTGCCAACCCCCAACCAGCAGCAAAAACTAAGGTCCGCATGCCCCCCATCCTCAGTCCCCAGTTGTAACCCCAACCCAATTAGTAAAAAAAGCACTGTGCCTGCCGACTGAGTCACCAGCTCCCCTCTAGCCAACTCCCAGTGCCGTGGCCCATCACTGTCCCCTGTCCTGCTGCCCCCCCCAACTCTCTCAGCTGAGGTCTCTAACTCATCAATATCTCCCAGAAGCATCAGCTTTGCCTGACCCGAGGTGGTGGCCAACCTAAAGAAAGCCCTGGAGTTAGCACCACCAGATGCAGTTAGTAAAGCATCTGGTGTGCTAAACTCAGGGCTTTCTTTAGGTTGGCCCACCACCTCAGTCAGACAGCCCTGATGCTTCTGGAGGGTGTTGAGTGGGTTGAGGACCTGAGCTGGAATAGTTAGAGGTGGGCAGCAGGAACTGGAGAGATGATGAAGGCTGCAGTACTCAGAAGCTGGCTCAGCAGGAGTTGGTGACTCAGTCGGCATAGTGCTTTTTTACCAGTTGGGTCAGGGTCAGGACTTTGGGCCTGTGGGGACCGAGGATAGGGGGCATACAGACTTTAGTGTTTTGCTGCAGGTCTGGGGTTGGTGTAATTAGGGGTAATGCTGTTGCTAAATGGACTTAAACTGGACTGGAATAGTGAATGATATATTACAACACACACTAAATCAGATGGAGGTTGGCTCAGTAAGCTGAGATTAAAAGGATTACAAGAGGTGGAACTGTCAACTCAAGCTGACTTGTTGGACTGCTTCACTGCAGCAGTCATCACTGGACTGTCTCTAGAAACCCCAAAGTTCGACAGCCCTGAAATACAGGTATGAGGACCAGGGAGAGGGAAGGGGCTATTTTTTTGGGTGGGGTGAGGTTTTAGGGCACGAAATCTTGGAATCAGATTTTGATTCCACATCTGACAAGTATTTTATGGAATTTGGATTTTTGGTGCTCAGTACTGAAATTTTGAATTCAGAAAAACAGCTCAGAATCTGAGGTATCCGATTATGTCGGTACAGATTTAACAACTCTATTGTAAAATTAACCTAGAGGAGATCAATTAACTACAGTTGATTTAGGCCTGGCAGCCCAGATATTCTCTTCTGAAGTACAAGACCCATAAGTGGAATCATTGTGGTACTAATTGTTGGAGTGAATTCCCAATATTTGTTGTTGTGTGTGCCTAGTAGTTGTAGGGGTGAATTCATGATAGCTATTGTGGTGATTTCCCAAAAGACTGAGTCAGGTAGTATGAAGGTTGAGGGTGATAACCCAGTATGAGTAGGGTGGGATTGAAGTGGGCAGCAAATCCCTGTATGAAATGGGATGGCATGAGTGTTGAGCCTCATGGAGAACAGCGGAGCTAGATGACCACTTGTAGGCTGGTGGTTTTGTCAAAAGGAAGAAGCAGTAGATCAGAGGCCAAAAAACATCTGGATGAAAAATGGCCAAGCAGCAAACAGCCGAGGAGTAATGAAGTTGCTGCCTCAGAGGTTGCCAAGAATAAGGAGTGGTTGGACTACGGTGGGCTCAGAGAGGGTGAGGGTGGTGAAACAGAGGTGCATCTCTCCAGTTGTATCTCTCCACAATTCATATGCCTTTCTGGTGGAGTGTTGTTCCTCTATGGAGGCACCTGCAGTGGAGACCAAGGAGGATGCTGGGAACCTCCACAAAGGAGACGCACAGAAAGGTGGCATGGGATCCCACAGGGAAGAAACAACTCCTGGTGGGTGACTCAGTCGTTAGGGGGGTAGAACTGGGGGAGGGAGGGGACAGGGAGGTAAGGTGCCTGCCTGGCACCATGGCATGGAGGGACAGGAAGCGAATCCTCAGGATCGTAGGAGCAGCTGCACAGGAGAGGGACCTGGATGTCATTGTCCACCTAGGGACAGGGGCATTGTTAAGCTGGGGCCAGAGGGGTCAGTGCCCCAGGTGTCTTGCAAATGGCTCCGAGTTACACTGCTGCCAGCTGAGCTTTTTTTTTCTTCTTTTGGTTATCTTTTTCCCCCGGGCTGCAAGCAACTGCGAGGAGAGTTTGACTTGGAGGCAGAGTGGTGAGCGAGCATGCTTGCTGCTTGGCTGACAGCCACTGGCCATCCCATCCCCTTCTGATTCAGCGCCCATGATTGGTCTGGTTTCCAAACTGCTCCCCCTCCTCGTTATTTGCATGCATCTAATTATGGTGCTGGACCACAATAGCTCACCTCCCCATGCCAGCTGAAGCACACCCACTAGTCCATGAGTCTGACACACCCACCTCTCAGACACTGATGATCATTTCTGCCTTGCCTTGCTTTCTCTCCTCCGGGTGGCAGACTGAGTGGCTTGCACTCGCAGCAGCTCCAACTCGAGTCCCCTGGCAAAGCAGGCTTTAAACAGCAGAACTACAATGGAACTTGGAAGCAATGTTGTATTCTGTTCCTGAATTCTCATCTGTCCCAGTGATGAGTCTGAGACACACCAGCCTGAGTGGCTGATCCTCACAGTGACAGCGATGAGCAACCGTGATTCCCGCTGACTGACTCCCATCTCTCTCTCTCTCTCTCTCTCTCTCTCACTCTCTCTCTCTCCTTTGTATTGGGTGCCTGGTGGTGCTGAATGACTGGCTCAGCTGACTGAGCCTGATGGCTCCGTCCCAATACTGCCCCCACATTTGGGCCAAACTACAACTCTCAGGAGTCCGAGCAGCTACACCACCACATGAGTGCTGCCTGCATCACCGTGTGACTGCATGACTGTATTGATACATGCGCATACAGTCAAGTCAGTTGCTAGAGAGAGAGAGAGCGGGAGATTGGAGAAGTTGCTTATGTGTTTTGCTGAGCGCCGAAGAGATCATCATCAGACTAAATAAAGTCTGAAAATCAAATAAAAAAGTATTTCTGCAGACTGTGACTGAGGAGGTCGTTCTGTTGTTAAAAAGCCCTTTTAAGGGCCAGTACTGTGGCATGGTGGTGGTAGTGAGCAAAATATTTATTTGATAAAAAAATAAATATAAAGAGAGGCAGCTGGCAGCTAGCCCAGGCAGGTCACCCAAGGATAGCAGCCAGTCTGCACAGATTCATTCATTTTACATGATCTTTCCAGACTTGTTTTTACTAGAAAAAAATCCCTTTTAACTAAGTGCTAGTGTGTGGTACTGGTCTGGACAGGGGAGGGGGGCATTGATTTCTGGGCTAGCCTAGTGGGGGCCAGCATTGATTTTGCAGCAGCAATTTGACTACAGATTATTTACAAAAACTATAAATTTATAGGTCAAATAGGAAGCTAGCAGACAGGCAGCCAGGCTCCAGACCACACAGACACAGTCCAGAGTCCCACCCCCAGATCGACATACTTTACTAGAAAAAAAGGCATTTTATGGACTTCTGGGGTACTGTGGTGATGGGCATTTCAGGGCTACTTGGTACAAGTGTGGGGTAGCGAGCATTTTAGCAAAAAAATATATAATATAGTTTGTTAGCAGGCAGCCAGGCCCCATGCCACACAGTCCAGAGTCCCAGATCAACATACTTTGCTAGAAAAAGTCCTTTTCAGGGTTCTTGGGTACTGTCTGTGGTGGGCATTTCAGAGGTAGTGGGAGCCAGAGGTACTGACCACACAGTCCTTTTAAGGACTTCTGGGGTACAGTGGTGCTGTGGTGATGGGCATTTCAGGGCTACTTGGTACAAGTTTTGGATAGTGAGCATTTTGGCAAAAAAATAACAAATATATAGTATAGTTTGTTAGCAGGCAGCCAGGCTCCAGGCCACACAGTCCAGAGTCCCAGATCAACATACTTTACTGTAAAAAGTCCTTTTAGGGGTTCTTGGGTACTGTCTGTGGTGGGCATTTCAGGGCTAGTGAGAGCCAGAGGTACTGACCACACAGTTCAGAAAATTCCCAGACTGTCCTACTGTTCTGGGACAAGTCCTTTTAAGGGCTAGTGTGGTACTAGTGGACATTTACGTGCAAGTGGGAGGTATCTGTGGGTGTTACGGGCCACAGATTCTATATGCCTCAGCATACTTTCATTTTTGTGGCTTGTAGGCAGTTTAATCTGATTATAATACTGTGGTGTGGTGTCAAGTAAGTTAGCATACACTGTCCTGTTCGACTGCACTGTGCTCCCGTGCAGTGTGTGTGGTGGTTGAAATATCAGTCATTCAAAACTCAATTTAGTCACATATCATATGGATACGCTAGCAGAAGATATATTTTATACAGTTATTCTTACCTACCAAGAAAAAGTAAGAGCTTGAAGTCTGATAATCAAAGGACACATTGATTCCGTACCACAAAAAAAAAACATAAAAACAATTTAACACTAGACTTTATTATGGCTATAAGACATTATTTCAGAAAGACAAATGATCCGCAGCCAGTATCTCAATCAGAATGCCAAGGAGGAGAAGTAATCATAGTAACAGATGTAGCAACATAGCAGTCGACGCATTCCATTGTGGCATCCTTTCATAATTTAGGAAGCAGTCACAGCCAAAGCGATAACCAGAATCATATAGAGGGGGGGCAGGTGGAGCAAATGGTAGAAAATATTGCTCCATTATCAATGGCAGAAACACCTGCTGCAACAAAGAGCAAATCTCCAAAAGACCTTGGCAACAGTGATTCTGGACCTGTACAGCCACAGAATTATAACTTCCCATCAACTCGTTTTGGTAAAAACACAAATGCACGCAAATGGGCATTTCAGGCCAATTGGTTTAAAACATTCCATTGGTTGGAATACTAAGTGCAAGCCAATGCAGTGTATTGATTCCCTTGTAGAGTATTTAGCACTAGAAATGCTAGGTCATTTGGAGATGCTCTACTTGGCAAAAGATTCAGGAATTGGAAAAGAGCTACTGAATCATTTAGGGAACATGACTCTTCAGCTGTTCATTTGAGTAGCATGACCTGCTGGGCAGAATTTGAACGTACAAAGAAAACTGGCACTATAGAACAAGTCATTAACAGGGCAAGTGACAAAGACATCCATGATCAGAGAGAGTACATGAAACGACTTGTGGAAATAACTAGATACTTGGGTAAACAGGGATTGGCATTTTGGGGACATGATGAGAGCCCAGACAGTATGAACAAGGGAAACTTTCTTGAACTCCTAGATCTCATTTAAAAATGTGACCCCTTTCTTACAAAATAAAGACCACCAGATAATGCAAGTTATACTTCACCAAATTAACTGAACAAACTAATTAGCAGCTGTTCTACAGAAACACTTGCATGCATTATTCAGGAGATAATCTCAGCAGAAATGTTTTCAATCATGGCTGATGAAGCCAGAGATAGTAAAAAATGTGAATAGCTAGCAGTCTGTGTGTGCTATGTAAACAGCGAGGGTCAGGTAATGCAAAGGTTTCCTGGGTTTACTAAAATGGAGAAGTTTGATGCTGTCAGTATCACTGCTGCTTTAGAAGACTGTTTGAAAAAACATGCACTTGACAAACTGTTGTGTGTTGCCCAGGCTTACGATGGGACTTTTGTGATGAGTGATCATATAAGTGGAGTTCAAGAAAGATTCTGAATGTTTCATGATAAGGCAATTTATGTACATTGTTTTGCCCATGAACTAAATCTCGTGCTTTGTAATACATGCAAAGAATTGCCAGGGGCATGTGACTTCTTCCAGACTCTTGAGTCTCTGTACGCTTTTTTTGGTGTTTCGGTGAAACAACACCAGCAGTTTATGAATACACAGGGGGACCTTGGCTTAACACCATCTGAACTTGTGCAGCTCTCGGATACTAGATGGTCTTGCAGACTGCAATCCATCAGTGCTGTGCTGAAAACATTTGATGCACTTTTAAATTGTTTGTCTATGGAGTCTGATGCAACTGCTCATGGATTACGAAATGAGCTTGCAAGCTAGGCAACAGTTTCCTGTCACTCTGTGTTTCAGACACTATTGAGCACAACCAAGGGTTATTTAATCTCCTTCAGAAAGAATCCCTTGATTTGTCAACTGCTGTAACAGCTGTTGAGACTGTCACCGCAACTCTGTCAGACAAGGGAAATGAGGCATCAGCCAATTACGTATATAATGAAGCCCGTCAATTCTGTGAGAGATTTGATATACCAATTTCGCAGGTTTCAGAACATCACGACCGCAAAACAAATCCCAGGTTTGATGATTTCTTTGTTGAAAGAGCCTCTGGATCATGTGAATTGACCCATAATGAAGAAAGTTTCAGATCCAAACTGTGGTATCCTTGCTTGGACAGATTGATTGCAGAGCTTGATAGAAAATGTTCTACTGTAAACAAAGAAATATTAACTGGCATTCAAGCTGGCTTGCCTTTGTCATCGCATTTTCTAAACTTTGCGTCTCTGAAACGTGTAGCTGATCATTACGGGATTGACATTTCACATGAAGAAGTTGTTGCTAAGAACTTAGAATGAGGTGAAAGATATGACAGCATTTTATAACAAACTAGATAATCTAATGTTTCCTGGCCTGAAAAAAATTTATCAAAGTTGCAATGACTATCCCTGTCATGAGTTGCTCGTGTGAACGTGGATTTAGTGTTCTTAGACATCTGCACACTTGGCTTCATTCAACAATGATCTAGGAGAGGCTTGATGCTTTAGCAATTATGACAATTGAGCAAGAGACATTAATGTCAATCTCTGCTGATACCATCATAGACAGTTTTGCGACAATGTCAAAGAGACGACACCAACTGATACATTAACAGTATTGCCATCCAATGATCCACTGTTGAACAAAATTAGTACTCTCTCTCTCTCTCTCCATCATGTCAATGTGTATTTGTAATAGTTATAAACACAGCAGGATAAATCACATCTGCAGCCCTCATAAAATATTATGCACCCATTATAAGAAGATGCAATTTATCACAGTCTCATTCACGAATCACAATGAAACCCTGGACATGACCCGTTTGTTCTGTTTCTCCTCCTGGCCTGTACACTCACTCCAGACCAGTGGTGCCCCCTTCGAAAATATGTGCAGCAAGTTTGGTTTGGAAAGGCAGGATCAACCAGATTTACCTCTTACCTTTATATTTCGGTATTGCTATGACCTATTTCACACAGCATTTCAAAGAAGTTACATCCTCAACCAGTTATAAACCAAAGCAGGACCAACCTCTATTGTCTCCTCAGGCCTACGTAGTGTTATGTGCATAATAATACTGCATAACATATAAGCACAATCTCATTCATACAGAATACCTTGGCATGACATGTTCTACTTCTGGCCTGCAGTCTTACTCCAGACAAGTGGTGCCCCAGTAAATCTTTCTTCTAGTGTCAGTGGCTCAGCAGGTAGCATACTCGCCTCTGTGGCTGAGAGATCAGAAGGCTGTGGGTTCTATCCCCACACCAGGCACTTGTTGAGTTAAATCCCAATACGGACACTGTAGTGCAGCATGAGGGGGGTGCTGCACTCCTGAGGTGCCGTCTTTCAGATGAAACGTTAAACCGAGGTCCCATCTGCCTGTTCTGGTGGTAGTTCAGGTGGACATTAAACATCCCATGGCACTTCTTGAAAAGAGCGGGGGAATTTTATTAGACAAAGTAAACATACAGTAGCATCAGGCATAAAGAAGCAAGAAAAAAAAGCATAACAAAAAAAATCCATAGATCATACAATAGGCATATATACAGTATATATCAATCATAAAGGAAAAAATATATATATACAAAAATGAAATACTGGTAGTACAGCCTAACAGCAACTATTGGCAACTAGTGCAAAAAATCAACATGTTTCCACAATGAATGAAAGCGTTGTAATGTTAGCTGTTTGTGCTCCAACTCCATAATATTCAACAAAGCAGTTTCCATGTGTTGTATAATAGTAAGTGGAATGGTTGGAAGTTGCTGCAAGACATATTGACAGCGGGTCTGCCACATATAGTATTTACACATGGCAAAAATCACTCCTAGAGTACTAGAATGAAATCTAGTCCAAGGACCAGAGAAGACACCCAATATTAATATTTGATATGTGATTCTACTAAGAAACGACCACTTCCACTTATTGGCTAATGTTTTCCAAAATAAAAGAGCATCCTTGCAATCAAAAAAGAAATGTGACATAGTTTCCTCTATTTGGATGCAAGAAGGTTTAGTGCAATATTGTTCCTGAGAGGATTTGTGTTTTAAATTTCCCCGGACCTGTAATCTTCCATGGCAACAAAGCCAGGTAACATCCCACATGTGCAGTGGAATTCGTTTATCTTGAAGGATTAACAAAGCACAGTCCATTCGGGAAGAAGGACAGACTGGAAATTGCAACACCGGTTTCGTAGTATTCACAAAGGTAGTATACAGTTGTTTTCTGGAGAGTGTTAAAAGGGAAGATTTACTGAGTTTCCAAAACCATAGTTTACGGAAACTATCTATGGCATAAGTTGGGAAACAATAAGCATGGGAATGTGTAGGCGGGAGTGTGTCCCAGTTATCCATTACAGAAGCAGGGCATCGCTGATCCAGGTATCACAAATATGGGACGTGTACCGTATGCTATGGAAAAGGTGAAAAAGAAAAAAAGGAAAGGAAAAAAGGCTATAGGGTGAATCATACCAGTCCCGTTTAACTGGATTGAGGCGACTGCCCCGTATCATCTAGAAGAATACACTAAAGATTCTTGTTTCCAAGTGTCTGGGAGGGGCATATTCATAACTAAGAAATAAAAAAATAGGAAATATAAATTTTTTGACTACTAATACTCTCTTCCTCTTCCCCAGTTTCCAAGATTTCCATAGTCTTACCTTATACTCTCCAATACAAAGGCATTTTTATTTATTTTATTTATTTATTGAAAATTTCGGAAATACAACCTTTGAGTCAAGGACTCCTTTGCAAAGGCTCCACGTCAGTCATGACAGAACATTACAACAAGACAGATTGTACAAAAGTTTTCAAGACAGAGACATTACATTTTGACAAAATGTTCAAAATCATAGCATAAGCAAAGGCTACACGTCAGTTGCAATAGAACATTACATAGAGAACAGGTTGTACAGAAGTTTCCAAACAGGACATTACAAGTGTTCAACGATCACAGTATAAGGTATTGACAAAGCTCAGATAACATCTGAGGGTTGAAATGGTCATAACGGTGTGGTGGCACAGGTGACCGACAACCTAGAGGTATGATGGAAACAGCTACAGGTCTCAGAGTTAAGAAGAAGCCTCTTGATCCTAGCCTAGATTAGGGGCAAGTAAGATGGAAGATGGTAGATTGTTAAGCCAGAGGGGAGCACGATAATGGAAGGACCTTTGCCCTAGAGAGGTCCTGCAGTGGGGGACTGTATAGGAGGTCCCAGCCAGTCCTCTGGGGGTACCCCTATGGGGGGCTGGTCGGATGAGGCGGTGTAGACAATTAGGTGTGAGTTTCATAAGGATCTTTTTGGCTTGGAGGCAAGTTTGGTATTTAAGCCTCACTTAAGGGTTAGCCAGATGCTCGATTATAGAGCAGACATGTATGGGTTTGTCTATTGCTGCTAGTGAGACCATGCGCAGGCTTTGTTGAGTGCTATATTGATGCTGCTTAGGGCTGATTGGTCAGCGGCGCCGTAAATAGTTATTCCATAATCAACCAATGAAAGGACTGAGCATGTAACAGCTAACCGTAGAGCCTGTGGGGTAAGGCAGTGTTTGTGTCTGTAAAGAATGCCAAGTCGGGTGTTAACTGAGGAGGAGAGGGGTTTAATATGATGGTGGTAGGTGAGGGATGTGTCTAGAGTGATACCTAGATATTTGAAATGTGTGACCTGTTCAATGTGGGTACCCTGCAAGTTTGAGATTGTAAGCTGGGAATTACTAAGGGGGTTTTGGCGGTGGGCAAATATCATGGATTTTGTTTTGTTTAGTTAAGTATTAGTCGGTGGTCAGTGAACCAGTATTCAAGCTCTCTAAAACAGCCTTGAAGGGTATTTTGGAGATGGATGAGGTTGGTGTGTTTCCAATATAGCACGGCATTGTCTGCATATAGCAATAGCTTTCCACTGCAGGCTTGGGGGAGTGAGTTCAGAAAGAGAGTGAACAGCAGAGGACCAAGTATTGACCCTTGAGGGACACCAGCTAGAACTGGTTGCTTGGAGGAGAGTGTGTTGCTAATTTTTACTTGCTGTGTTCTGTCAGTAAGATAGTTTTTGAACCAGGAGATAGTTTCAGGGGCAACATGGAGGGATGCAAGGGCGTGGAGAAGTAGCTCATGATTGACGGTGTCAAATGCTTTGGTCAAATCAACATAGATTGCCCCTACTGTTGACCCCTGTTCAAGAGCTTCATGAATGTATGATGTAAATTCAAGTAGGGCCGTGGTAGTACTGTGCCCTTTTCTGAAACCATGTTGTTCATGGCAGAGGAGACTATATTTGTCCAGGTATTCGGTGAGTTGGTCAGACACAATTTTTTCTAGTGCTTTTGAGAGGGGGGGAAGGATAGTAATGGGCCTATAGTTATCTGGGGTTGTTGGATCACCCTTCTTTAGGATGGGTGTGATAATTCCCCTTTTCCATAAAGTAGGGATTTGGCCAAGGCACAGTGAGTAGTTGAGGTTTGGTGAGATGAGACAGGGGTCTCCATCAAGGGTAGCTCGAAAATTTTAAGGTCAAAGTGCTGCTATCCACACACAGGTTATGCAGGAGACTTTAGAAGAGGTGGCGTTTAGCCTCATTACAGGAGACTACACGCAGCCTGAAAGAAAGGGGTAGAGAAGAAGGTGTGACAGTGGGGTTGGCAATGGGGTCAAAGAAGTTTATAGGGAGGACGTGACTAAGGTCAGAGAAGGCGGTGTTTAGGGTATTGGATATGGCGGTGGGGTCATGAGAGAGGGTACCCTGAACTTATATAACTTACCAGTTATATGTTGCTGTGTCCATGACATTAAACCATACCCCCAAAATTCGTTGGGGAGAGGTACAAGTTTGAATACCACCAACTTCAGAAATAACTGTAAACTCAGAATCTAAAGGGATGGAGACACTCTTCTGAAGATTAAGGGTGCCCCCTGAAATCAAAGAGAATGTCTGAAAGACTCGGACCACCCGGTCTCCAGATTCTTTATTATGGGCAAATAAAACAACGTCATCTGCATATGCAGTGATCTTTATTGGGAGTAAAGTAGGGTTGGGCGCTAAGCCTATAATTTGAGAGTCCCATCTAATTTGTCGAACAATAGGAACTAAGGCAAAAGTATATAATAACGGACTGAACGGACAGCCTTGACGGATCCCAACTGTCTGGAGTAGAGTATCACCCACAAAACAATTAATCACAGGAGTAAAGTGGCTAGGGAAAATATACGAGTAAGCCACCGGAGAAAGATATCTGGGATACCATACATCTCCATGACCTGAAATAAATAGGAGTGTTGTACCGAATCAAATGCTTTCGCCTTATCCAGCGAGAGCACAAAACCCGAAATGCTATTATTTTGTTTAGCCTCAAAAATCTCTCTCAGGAGAAATAAATTAGTATGTATTGATCGTCCTGGAATAGCACAAAATTGGACAGGGTCAATAAGATCAGGTGCGACACGTTGCAACCATGTGCTAAGTATTCTAGTCAGGATTTTAAAGTCCATGTTAAGAAGATGGAGAGATCTCCAATTTTGTAAAGAGCAGGTATCTCCTTTTTTATGTATAAATTTTAGGAGGGATATGCCAAAGTCAGGAATCTCATTGGAGGTTTGAAGAACATAATTGTAAACTTGGGTCAGTACTTCCAGTAAATCATCTTGGAATGTTTTGTAGAACTCATGTGTAAGGCCATCAGGACCCGGGGCTACCCTTAATTTAAGGTGGGAAATGGCACAAGCCACTTCCTCCTGAGTAATGAGAGTGACGAGATCCACGGTATGGTGTACAGAAAGCTGTGGGACCGGAGCCGAAAAAACTGTGGATAGGTCAGGTGGTTTGAGAGGCAAGGTGCAAAATTGTCGTTTTAAATAAGAGTCAACAATGGAGAGCATACCAGAAATATTATAAGCAATATTACCCAGTTGATCAGAAAGGCCATGAATAACCGTAGCCTGAATCCTGTCCTTGTAAGCAGAAAATGGATTCACAGAGGGGGAGACCGAAGTACCCACCCTCATAAAACAATCTAAGGTACAGGCACTATCATGCTGGTGTGCAAACATGTGACATTTGATAGTATTGATTTGTGAGGAATAATCAATAGGGGAGGAAATGGAAAGAGACATTAATTTATATAGTTGATTCCTACAAGTTAAGTATGCAATATAATTATCTCGAACTATACGTTTCCCCACAGTCTGGAAAAACAGATGTAAATCCAGTTTTGTATCTTTCCACCCTGCCCAGAGAGAAGTCATAACAGCAAAGAACTGAAATCTGTGCCTGAAAGAGGGTGCGAACTTGTGCTTGGACAGAATGATGGGAGAACAGAGAATTGTTCAGCTTCCACTGAGTTGATGCTGAGGAAAGAATCATTGGGGCTGTACCTAATGAAAATACACTAGTTAGCAAATGGTGATCTGAAAGCTCTGTAGGGCAAAGTGAAACCTGATGTGGGACACAATATCGGGAAGAAAAAAAATAATCAGTATGGGCATGATAAATAGATCTGTAATATGTGTATCCGGCATCAGTTTTCGGGGAGCGATATGCATCAGTTAAGCCTGCATCCGTTATCAAAGTGGGCAAAGCAAGGGAATCACAATAAAAAAATTTTCCTGCCATCATCCTGCAGGAAACATCAATAGAGCAGTTAAAGTCTCCACCCCAAATAGCATGTTTCCGTGTACATAAATAGGGTTTAATGAGATCCAGTAAATGAATACGAGCAGCTTTGGTTTGTGGGCCATAAAGGTTGAAGAGACGGAAGAAATGGCCTTGAAAGGTACAGTCAAGAATCAGTGCCCTTCCAGGACAGACATCTACAATGCGTGAAATGGAAAAGGCTGGGGAAAAAAACAGGATAGCCACACCATCAGCCAAATCTTCCCCAAAAGTCCAATATGAGGGGCCCTTGATCCAACCCCGTTTAAGCTGCTGAACCTCAAAAAGAGATGTCAGACGAGTTTCTTGTAACAGGATAACATCTATGGGGACAGAGGCAGCAAGGTGAAAAAAAAACATCCGTCTCTTGTAGCTTTTCAAGCTACAAACATTAAATGAGGCTATTCTGATAGTAGCCAGAACAACAAATCACTCAGCCACTCCCATCTGTGATAGTCATATTTTTACGTTTCTTACTCCGCTTTTTTGTCCTAGTGAGTTGCTTACGGGAAACATCAGGCCTAGAAACAGTGAGTTCCATGTCTGATGGTAAAACAGAGGCATCCGAATCACCATCAGAGTCTTCTCTCCCGCCCTTTAAACATTCAAAAGGATTGGAGAGGGAAAGTTCAGGAACTCTTAAGGATTTGTGAGTAGTTGCCCTGGTAACTCGTCTGCTAAGTGTAAAACCTTCTGGATCCACAAGGGAAGTGTCAGTAGTCGGAAGGGGAGTAGGGTGCGGGGCAGATTCTAGAACATCAGAAGCAAGGGGACCAGTCTCCATATCAGTAGGTGGGTCCAATAGTGTCTGTGGCCCTATCGTTACCACTGGAGGAGTTTGGAGGGGGGGCGAGGAGACTTCTGTGGCATTGGACACAGTGACCTGAGCAGTAGACCGTTCTTGGGTTTTATCCTGTGCTTTCTGAACTAGGACATCAGGATTCCATCCCTCATTACGGTTCTTGCTGGCCCAGGGACATTGATGGTATGCATGTCCCTTTTCGTCACATAAATTACACTGAAAAACATCATCACAGGAAACACTAGGGTGCCCGTACCCCCCACATAAACTACATTTTAACAAATCACAAGTGCTACTTAGATGCGTGTGAGCACCACATTTGTAGCAGGCTCTGGGCTGACCCCCGTAAAAGCAGACACCCCCAGCTTTGCCCAAGAAAAAACTGTTAGGTAGGTGTATCACCTCTGAATTAACCTGAAAGAGTTTCACATGAAACTTCCATCCTCCAGTCCATAGCCCCTCCTCGTCTACAATGGCTTCGGGGGGGACAAGACTGTACACCCGTTTTGCAACCAATGGTAGATGTCACTAATACTGACACCCTCATTTCTAAACATAATAGTAACAGTGCGAACTGCTGGCTTAGTTAGAGGAATAACATAGAAAGGAGTCCATAGAGGGGTATTCTTCAATGTGGCATATTTATGCCAAAATCTATCTAAACCACTATTATTCTTGAAACTGATATCAAAGGTTTCCTCCCCCGAGATATGAATTAAGGGTTAAAAATATCTGAGGCCTGGAAATGCATGGCACCTTTCAATAGGGTCCGAGCCACATAATAACGATCAGGGAATTCAGAAAGGCCTCCCTTATAGTGCAGATGAACTGCGTTACGTCTAGCAGCCTGTTCCAGATTATTTTTAAACAAATCCGACAGGATAGGCCCTCTGCCAGGGGCTGGAGGGGGATCTAAGGGGGGGGTCAAGGTTGGGGCCACAGTCGAGGGGCCTTCCCCAGGGTCATCCAAATTTGGTGAGACAGGTTGAACTGATCCTAAAAAGGGTGAGGGTGCACTGGGAACAGAATCAGAAGTCTGCCCATGGACTGAGGTGTGCATAATAGGTTGTGCAGAGGAATGCCTGGTGGGTAGGGAGGAGATAGGGCAGGAGGTATGTAACACTGAAGAAGGGAGAGAGGAGACATGAGGCTGGAGAGGAGTGGAAACCACTGGTTCCCGGGATAGGGCAGCAACAGGTGCTTCTCCAGCTAATGGCTCCATAGTGGAGCTTTGTGTAACAGTAACTGTGTTATCAACATCATTAGTATCCACAATATCCCCCAAGTAGCCCCAAAAACAACAGGCTTATTGGAAATATCAGTGTCCTTGGCAATGTTAGTGTCTTTTGTAACTGGTACCTCGGTGGCGCTCTTGTCAATAGGTGCAGGCCTGGTGGGGGAAAATAAGACTCCGTGCTTCTCTGCATCCCATAATGGATCCAGAGTCCAGGATTCCGAATCAGTTTTTGTCCATCCTGCGTGGGTTAGGGCTTCCGTGGTAGTCCAGGCAGGTTCTGAAACGTCCGGGGCAGCCCGAACACCAAAACGCAAGCGAATTAAGGAGGTGGTGGTAGAAGGAGCTGGCGCAGCAGTGGATGCTCTCTGCGGGTGTAGTGGATCCAAAAACAACAAGTCAGCTTCTCCCAAATGTGACTCAGCAGCCGCGCTGACTCTCCTGAGCCCTACACCAGATCTAGCAGGGAGATCACCAAGTGTTGCATTCCGAAACACCGTCACACTTAGTTCCGTATCAGTATCCTGCAGCATAGGCAAAGAAACACTCAAAAGCTCCACAGACATCGTTGTAGAAGGCACAGTAGTTACAGAAGACTTCTCCACAGTGAAAGAGGTGTCCGATGTGTCGCAGACAGGGTAAGATGTCTCCCGGTGTAACAACATATCAGGAGCTACCTCATTCGGCAGCGTAGTGGTAGAGGATAGAACCTCACTGGTGCATAGCTGAACACCATCTGAGCTCTCCATAGCTGTGACCAGAGTTCCCCCTACTGATAAGAGTAGGGGAATTTCCCCCGGTGCCCTGGCCAAATCCCCCCCCCCCACCATTCACAAAAAATACCACCAACAGCTTAATCTAGTTAAAGATCAGTTGGCATTAATCTGTATCCCCCTTCCCCCAGGTTGTACCTGAAAATAGGCAGAATTTGTCTGGTGCACGTACCGGGTCAACAAAAACTAAATAAATAAATTCTATGAAATCTGTGCAGCAGGTTTAGATTTGTTTCACTGATACACTAAACACAAGCATATATAGAGAGACTCAGAAGTTTATCTCATAAGTTTTTATTTCATTATTAACTTGACCTACTGTACAACCCATTTCTTGAAAGTTGCATGTCCCACCAGTTGTAAGGAATGAAAGATCAACCTATATTGTCATGTCCCTAGTCCTATGCAGTGATAATGTGCCTATAAAGTCACAAAGAATCACGGTCTCATTTATAATGAATCCATGGGCATTGACTGTGCACAGCCCCTAATAATCATACTACACTACTATTATCAATTAGTCACTTTCTGGATTACTATCAGTGTGTACATATATGTAGTTCCAAATGCAGGAGGATAAACTAAATGTTGACATATGCAGATCAGCCCAATAGCCCTTCTTATGTAGTGTTTCAAACTTTCCCCTTTCATAAAAGGACTACACTACCCATTGTTCAAAGCCCTATTTGTAAAGTTTGAGGGCTCAGGATAGTGCTGATTTTCACCTTCCAGGAAGTAAAACCTCTGAAAGGCTTTGTGGGGCATTGCACCCCGATCTTCTACCAGGGGTTTCACCCTGGACCCCGATTGGGGGCCTACATAGCCCCCAAACCCCTGGCATGGTAATATATGTCTCAGGGCAAGTGCCCCTGGTGTTGCAAGACTCTACAGATGCCGCTGCCTAGGGACAAATGGCCTAGTTGGGAATGGGATCAGAGCTGTGCAGGAGGAGTTTGTGGAGCTGGGGAGGGGCCTTAGACAAGTAGCACGAACGGTAACCTTCTTAGAGGTGCTGCCTATCTATGGCATGGGTGAAGCTAGGGTACTCCACACCCTGGGATTCAATGAATGGTTGAAAAACTGGTGTGGAGCACAGGGTTATGGCTTCATTGGGAACTGGGGTCCACCTGGAGGGATACAGGACTATACTGGCAAGATGGTCTGCATCTATTCAGGAGGGGAACCAGGATCCTAGGTGATAGGTTTAAATGCTTCATTGGCAAGCTTTTAAACTACCCAAGGGGGGAGGCACTGAAAAGGAGCAGGGAATTCCCAGCCTCCCCCCACAAAACAAGGTAGTTATTGAAGTTAACACCAAGGTAGAGAGGTCAATAGGAGGCAGGGCAGGGGTAAATGGAGAAAAAGAAAAAGGCAGTAAGTACAGGAATGGGGCTAAAAGGGGTAAGGCCATCAAAAAATGGAGCATGATGAGTACCAATGCCCATTGTCTGGGTAACAAGCTTCCTGAACTAGTGGCCTTGATGGAAGAGGGTTGCCTGGATATCGTGGCAGTCACAGAAACCTGATACACAGAACCAAGACTGGGATGTCAACATACCAGGGTACACAATCTACAGGAGGGACAGGGAGGGTAAAAGAGGAGGAGGAGTAGTAGCTCTTTACATAAGGGAAGGGATCAAAGCAACAGAACTAATGGGTAAACAGTGAGGAGAGGAGGTACTGTGGGTCACTTTGGAGACAGGAAATGGCACCACAATCTGCACATGGGTTGTATACAGACCCCTGTCTCAGCGGGAGGAAATGGACAAGGAAATGATAGGAGGCATCCTTAGAATGGCAGAAAAAGGGGAGATATTGTTGATGGGGGACCTGAATATGCCAGATGGTAACTGGATTACATTTTCTGCAGCCACATCCAAAAGCAGAGCCATTCTCGATGCCCTAGAGGGGGCATGCCTCAGGCAGCCAGTGTTGGAACCCACTCGGGAGGAAGCAGTCTTAGACCTGGTACTCTCAAATAGGGATGGTGAAAGGATCTCAGATTTAGAAGTGGGTAGCCATCTGGGAACAAGCGACCACCAGACAGTGTGGTTCATAATAAACACAGCCATAGAGTCAAGCCATACAAAAGCAAGGGTACTCGACTTTTGGAGGGTTGACTTTGGCAAAATCAGAGAGTACCTAAGGAATGCACTAGCAAAAGGGAAGGAAGGAGGGGTGGAGGAACAATAGGAAAAAATCAAACTGCCATCACAGAGGAAACAAGCCTTAGTGTGAAACAAATAAACAAAACAAAATGAAGGAAAAAAACACAATTGTTCTCAAAAGAGGTTGCAAGGAAGGTTAAGGAGAAAAAGATAGCATTCAGAAAGTATAAGGAATCACAGAAAGAGCAGGACAGAGAACTCTGTCAGTTAAAGCAGAAGGAAGAGGGGAAGGCAGTCAGAATAGCAAAGGCCCAAACCGAGGAAAAGATAGCCAACTCATTTAAGAAGAGGGATAAAACCTTTTATAGGTACATAAGTGAGTGAAGAAAGACCAAGAGAGGGATAGTGAGGCTTAATAAAGGGGGAAGGGGGGTGGGCAGAGGGTGAACATGATAAGGCAGAGATACTGAACGAATATTTTTGTTCAGTATTCACAAAAGAAGAGGAGGGGGATGTACCTAAACCAAATAATAGAAGCACTCTGGATAGGGGGGTCGATACCAGTCCATTCGCAGAAGAAAGGATCCTGAAAAAACTCCTAAAACTCAAGGTGGACAAAGCAATGGGCCTGACGGGATTCACCCCAGAATTCTAAAAGAACTAAGGGGAGAACTAGTGACACCACTGACTACCTTTTTAACAAATCATGGGAGGATGGTGTGGTACCTGAGGACTGGAGGAAGGTGGATGTGATTCCTTTCACAAAAGTGGAAGCAAGGCAGAGGCAGGAAACTACAGACCTGATAGTTTGTCCTCAGTGGTAGGGAAAATGATGGAATCATTTCTAAAAGAAAGAATTGTTAAGTACCTAGAGACCAGCAGGGATCAGGATCCAAGGCAGCATGGATTCACAGCAGGAAGGTCATGGCAGACAAATCTAATAGATTTCTTTGACTGGGTGACCAAAGTAGTAGATCAGGGAGGGGTTGTGGACATGGCCTTCCTAGACTTTAGTAAGACATTTGACACAGTCCCACATAAAAGATTAATAAACAAGTTAGCCAGCCTGGGAGTGGGTCCCAGGGTGGTAGCCTCGGTAAAAAATTGGCTGGATAACAAGACACAGAGGGAAATAGTAAACGGAGTCCACTCCGAAGAAAGGGGGTTTACTAGTGGGGTACAGCAGGGTTCAATACTGGGGCCAGTCCTCTTTAATGTCTTTATAAGTGACATTGCACAGGGACTGGAAGGAAAAGTATGCCTCTTTGCAGATGACACAGAGATCTAAAACAGGGTTGATACACAAGAGGGGAGGTGGAAAGGATGAGAAGGGACTTGGCAAGGTTGGAGGAATGGTCAAAAGTATGGCAGCTTAGATTCAGTGGAAAGAAGTGCAAAGTAATGCACCTGGGAAATAAAAACCCAGGGGAAGAGTACACAATGGGGGGGAGGTACTAACAACAACAAAAATGGAAAGGGACCTGAGGATAGTCATATCAGATGACCTAAAGGTAGGCAGACAATGTGAGAAGGCAGTAAGGAGGGCTGGGGGGATACTGGGTTGCATAGGGAGAGGCATCACCAATAGAAAACAGGACGTTGTCATTCCTCTGTAAAGACAGTTGGTGAGACCCCATCTGGAGTACTGCATGCGGTTCTGGAGACCCCATCTCCGCAAGGACATAGACAGGATGGAGGCAGTCCAGAGGAGGGCGACTAAAATGGTGCAGGGTCTGTACCAGAAACCATACAAAGAGAGAGACTAAAGAAGCTTAATATGTATACCCTCGAGGAACAGAGGGAGGGGGGGACATGATAGAAACATTCAAGTACCTAAAGGGAATCAACAAAGTCCAAGAGGGTAGCATCTTTCCGAAAAAGAGATGTGCAAGAAAAAGGGAGCACATTATGCAGATAGAGGGGGTATGGCTCAGGGCAATGTGAGGAAGTATTTTTTTCACAGAGAGGGGGGTGGATGCATGGAATAGCCTTCCTGAGGAGGTAGTAGGGTCAAAAACAGTGGGGGAATTCAAAAATGCATGGGAGAGACATAAGGCAATTATAGTGGGTGGGTGGGTAGGAATCAATCATACTTTATTTATAAAAAGCGCCTTTCTACAGCCGAGGCACTTGTACATAGCATAGACAGTACAATAAATGATTCAATAAAATCTTATATTTAAAGTTCACTATTAAATTCCTAACAATTAAAACCACCATATGCTGATTCAAATAAGTACGTCTTCAGTGCAGTTTTAAACTCCTGGACGGTCAGGCAATCTCGTATCCGACGAAGTAGAGAATTCCACAGGGTCGGGCCAGAAAGCTGAAAGATCGGGCCCCAGATGTCTTTAAACAGACTCTGGGAATCTCTAGCAATCCCTCGTCGATGGATCGGAGAGGACGGCGGGAACAGTAGGGGTGGAGGAGATCTTGCAAGTAACTAGGTTCCTGGTTGTGTAGGGCTTTATAGGTCAGCAAACCAACCTTGAAGCTGATCCTCCACCGCAATGGGAGCCAGTGCAGTCTGTGGAGCACAGGCGTTACATAGCTGGTTCTAGCTCTACCAGTCAATAGCCTGGTTGCCGCATCCTGCACTAGCTGAAGGCGGCCGACATCAACCCCCAGTAGCTCTAGGTATAGGGCATTGCAATAGTCAAGGCGAGAGATAACAAAGGCATGGACCAATGCTGGAAGATCATCGGGAGGAACCATATGTTTCACCTGGGTGATAGTCCTCAGATGGTAAAAAGAGGTTTTGACGACAGCTGACACCTGTGATTTAAGGGTCAGACCATTGTCAATAATAATGCCCAAGTTCCTCACCCAGTCTGAGGTAGTCAGCGCCACACCCCCAAGATATAATCCCGAGGGTGATTCTGCCAACAGACCTGCCTCCCGACTATCAGGGTCCACAACCAGCACCTCAGTTTTAGCTGGATTCAACCACAGCCAACTCGCACTCATCCAGTCATGGATCTCGGTGAGACAGTTGTTAAATACCGAGAGAAACACATCTTGACCAGGTGCAAAGGACATGTATAGCTGAGTATCATCTGCATAGCAGTGAAAACTCAGACCATACCACCTAATAATCTCTCCTAATGGCAGCATGTATACTGCAAACAACATAGGTGACAAGATGGAGCCCTGCGATACCCCGCAGGATAGAGGGAGAGGGGCTGAGGAATAAATTCCCGAAACCATTCTCTGAGTCCTACCCTCAAGGAAAGATCGAAACCATCTGAGGACTGTACCAGACACGCCGCAGGCGCTCCAACAACGTCATATGGTCCATAGTGTCAAATGCTGCAGAGAGATCAAGGAGGACTAAGATGGAACGCGTCTTCCGATCTCTCGCTATTAGGAGATCATATAGCACCCGGACAAGGGCCATCTCGGTACTATGTCTCTTCCTAAATTCCAACTGGAGAGAATCATAGACATTGTGGCTGGTCAAATGATCATCCAGCTGCAACGCAACTACCTTCTTGATACCGTTACCCACAAAGGGTAGGTTAGAGACAGGCCTGTAGTTTGCCAAACAGTCGGGGTCAAGGGAGGGCTTTTTAAAGAGAGGCTGAACAACCGCCTCCTTCAGGGGATCTGGAAAGCCCTCCCCCCCACTCTAATGACCTCCAGACTATCTCGGCTAGGACTGGGTCAATCACATCAACGCATCCTACCAGGAGGCGTGTAGGGCCTGGGTCCAAACCACAGTAGGTCGGTCGCAACATCTGGATGATCATCATTATGTCAATGATTGCAGGCTGGCTAAAGTCAGACCAGGTAAACTGAGGGCCCGACATCTCCTGCCGACCATCACAAATTCCATTAGATTGAGCCAGACAAAAATCAGACCTGATTGTGGCAACCTTATCTGCAAAGAATAGAGCAAACTTGTCACACTGTTCTTGCGACAAGGCTCCTCCAGATTGGAGACAGGTTGGATTGCACAATCTGTCCACGGTCCGGAAGACTTGAGCTGGTCGGTTCTGTGCAGCAGCAATCTCCCTGGACAGGAATTCTGCCTTCTTATGGGTGATTGCTGATTGATAGACCACATAATGGTCCATCAATCTAAGTTTGTCGTCATCTAGGCCTGATTTTCGTCAGCTCCGCTCTAGCTTTCGCCCCACTCTCCTCAGCTCCTTCAAGGACTCATCAAACCACGGAGACCTTGGGCGAAGGGTAAGGGGGAAAACAGGTGCTATGGAATCCAGAGCCTCCACCACCGCCTTATTATAGGCAAGTACTAGATCCCCTGGATCCATGCATACACCCGATAGGTCCAACACCCTCATTAGACCATCTGGGGTAACACCCCTTAAAGGACGGTACTGGACCATCTCCATAGAGGCAGGCCTATTCAGGGGAGCCATGAAACTGAACCCGATGGTGTGATGGTCAGACCACCTGACTGGTTCCACCACCAAATCAGATATCTCCGTTCCCCAGGTGGAATACCAAATCCAATGAGTGCCCTCCATTATGGGTTGAAGAGGTAATAACCTGTGTAAGGCCCAGCGAATTCATTAACTGGAGGAAGTTTTGACCAAACTGCGAGAGTTCATCGTCGACCTAGGCATTGAAATCCCCCAGGATCAGCCATCTGGGGGAATCCAATGCCAGATCGACCATGAAGCCTGCAACTTCCTGCAGGAAAACTTTCCCATCTGCTGGTGGACGGTAGATGAGAAGAATCCTGCACCCTACACCCTCACCCAGGATACACTCAAAAGAGTTGGTGGTCCCCACTGGAACCTCCACCAGGTTCAGTTCAGATCTAAAACAAATGGCTACACCCCTGCATCTACAATCCTTCCTCGGGTGGTGTATCACCGAGTACCCAGCCAGAACTGCTGAGGCCAAAACTGGGCCAGCATTTTCATCCAGCCAGGTCTCGGAGATGCAGGCCAGGTCAGATGATCCAACAAGACCTGCTATTAAAGCAGTCTTGTTCTTAATAGACTTGGCATTGCATAACACTGCCCGAGTAGGATGAGTGACCAAGGAAGACCATGTTACTTGCCTGCCGATAGCAGAGCCCTTAGGTATGGGAATCAGGCAGGGGTGACCCCTTTTCTGAGCCCATTTCGCCACAGGGCATCTCCTTGTTCCCACTACCCCAATCCACCCACTCCTTTCCTTTCCCCGACCAGTCCTAGCCCCCGCCCTCCTCCTCCTCCTCCTCCTCCTCACTATCCTCAGAGCCCTACAACACCTATACACCTCCGGGGGCAGTGAAGAACAAACAAAAGGGCAGAGGTTCCTGGGTCTGGGAAGGGGGAATATTGCCTGACCATCCCTGCACCTTCCCAGCACATATTCCCAACTAATAACCCAAATAAATAAGCCAAACCAAAAAATACCAAATTTAAACAAATTCCCCACAATCACCCTTCAAAATAAACAAAAAACTAAATGGCCAACAAAAACTATCAGATTAAATAAAACTAACTTAACTCATTAAAATAGTTATATCAATATTCAGAGTCCTACAAAGTATAATCTATATAGTCACAAGAGTTCATAAAATGTCCTGATGAAAATGAGGGCTCTCACCGACTCCTTCATCACTTAATGATTAAATACTACCGCAGCTTCATAGGAAACTAAAAACAAGTCTTAGAATAAATAAGATAAAACAACACAGTCTTTGAGTCCAGTGCAACAGTTTGGAGGGCGTAAGGAGCCAACCACAAAATGACCAATAAATCCTTAAAGCTGCAGCTATAAAAAAAATACCAAATGTAAGTCAAAACAATGGAGAGAGATCAAATTTTCCCAATCTCCAGTGGACCTCTCACTACCAGAGGAGACCAAAAGCCCCCAGGACCTCTCACTTCCTGGGCAAGACAGATGTTAAAAGTCTCAGTGATTTCTCCAGCCCCAAAACACTCTCATTGTAATGAAAACATGCTGAACTAAAAAATGTCCAGAGTACTTTACAATCCCAAACCACTCCCACTGTCCGGGGTTGAAAAAGCAGCAGGGCACTCTCACTGCCTTCCTGAGTAAAAAGTAAAAATTAAAAGATCTGACCATGATTGGAGGAAGGGGGAGTCCAGAGAAGTCCTCTTCAGTGGTTATTCACTCTGAGCAGGAGCCGGCCTCAAAGAATTCAAACAGAGGCTGAACCGTAAAGTCCGTGGCCACCGCTGTGGATCATCACCTGGGCCTACCCACCAGTTGACCCCGTGGAGAAATCTAAGGGACTACTGGTCCAAACCACCAGCTCCCTGACAAGATAGGGCCCAGTCCCCCGTGTAGCCGCACTCCCACAGCCAAACCCACCCGTAACATCGGAACCACCAGCTCACCGCTCCAAATTAAGCTACTCCTTCTATGCCCACCAGTATGCTGTCCTCGATCCCCAGACTACCAGTGTTCAAGAAAATCCACTATCGAATAATCCAAGAGTCTTCACTTGCTTTTCTCCCACTGGTCACCTCCTCTACAACGCCCTCTCCACTGTCTCCTCTCCTGGATTCTTTATCGGCTGGCCAGTCAAACAGGGCCAAGCAACTCAAAACAACAGCACCACCTATAAATAAATCCGAGTCCGAAAGCCTGAACTCCAAAACATCCAGTGGCAATCAAAAAAAGTCTAGTCAAGAGAACCAGGACAGCAGGCCTGACAAACTCAGTGGCAGTGGGCCGAAACGAGATGGACCCACACACACATCACGAGGCAGTCACAGAGTCACCTCGGCGTCACTCTCTAAATCCCTCTCAGAATCAGCACACTCCACTCGTAGTTCACCACCAACAGTACTCGGGAGGATTCAGAGCTGCAAAGTAAGTAAAAATAAATAGATAAGATTTGGAGACGACCAAAGAAAACAAGCAAACAAATTGGTTGAAACACCGACAATAATGATAGTGGTGTGGTAAATGATAAGCAGCAAGCGAACAATCAGGCAACCTAAACGCTAGGCTGTCTGAGCAACCGACAGTGCGAAGGCTGTTGGTTAACTAGGATCTGCCTTATCCAATAGGTAGGGAAAAGGGCAGACTAGGTGGGCCAAGCGGTCCTTATCTGCCGTCAAAGTCTATGTTTCTGTGTGAAGCTGGAAGGCAAACCCCAGAGGGATAGCAAGTACAGAGAAATTACAAGTAAGGATGCTGAAGGAAAGAGCAGCTGTAGCACCTAGCAGGAAGAGTAAGCAAATGGTAAGAAGCACAGCAAACAAGCAGCCACAAAGAAGGACAGCAAAGGGTAAACCAGGCATGGGACACAACATAGCAAACAAGTCCACAGCCCCAGGAGCACAGAGAAGCATAGCCAGAAAGCAGGAGAACAGAGGAAGCACATGGCAAGATGAACGAAGGAGCAGGCAGGCTGGTGGCAGCGACTTGTTGAGGGAGGAGCAGGAGCAGCACAGCCAAATCAGTGGCAGTAGCTACACTGAATCACTTACTGTACGTGTTGACCGGGGAGGAGCAGAAGAGCCATCCATGGGCAGGAAGGAGTGCCAGCCATAGGGAGGCAAGCATCGGGATGAGGGAGGGTGAACAGTCAGATCAGCAGCTACACAGTTGTTGGAACTAAAATGAAAAATTGCATATGCAAATATTTTGAATATTTGGTCTTCATTCTCCATCTTGCCCAAGAACAAAGCAGTTCTTTCAGTTCAATGCATCGGCACATATTAAAATGTTAATATACTTCATTATGGCACTGTTTTTGAAATCTGAATACAGTTGAGAATATTGGTGAAAACCCCACGACAGCCAAATGTAATGAAACGTACTATTAATATTAAAAAAAAAACTAATACAGACACAAGATGGGGAGAAGGGGTATCTTACAAAACAGGAGAAAAGAACTATCTAAAATGGACTAAAACATAATGGGCCAGATATCCAAAAGGGTTGCGCCATGCACAACAGGGTTGCGCATGCTCAAGTCCTACATTGCGCCATTCTGCGATATTCAGCAGAAGGCAGTTGCGCCACTGAAAACAGGCTGAGCAACAGCGCAATGCAAATGAATGCATGCTCAACAGGAAGGGGAGGAACCATGAATAAACTGCACAGCCCGATATTCAGCGGGCTGTGCAGAGTGTCAGGCGCAACCCCAACCTGAAGCCTGCAGGACCTTGAGCCAAAAAAGGCTTAAGTCGAGGGCCACCACAGGTGAGCTGCTGTATTGCAGGCGCAACACAGCAACTGCCACCTGTGGCTGGCCAAACTCCAGTCCCTGTGCCCCCACAGTCGTCGCGATCATAGTGTACTCCCCCACCAGCCCGATCGCGAGGCATCAGTGTGCCCCCCTCCCGTTCACATCCCTGGTGGTCCAGTGGACGAAATGCCCGATCGCGGGCAGAATATGGGTTGAACCCCGAACATGTCCCTAGTGCCCGATCAGCGGGCAGAAAGTAAATTGAACCCCGAACATGCCCTAGTGCCCGATCGCGGGCAGAAAGTAAGTGAACCCCAACATCTCCTAGCGGTCCAGTGGACATAATGCCTGATCGCGGACAGAATGTAAAATGAACCCCCGAACATGTCCCTAGTACTCGATCGCGGGCAGTAAGTAAGAATGCCCCCACCGAACATCTCCTGGTGGTCAGTGGACCGTAATGCCGATCGCGGGCAGAATGTAAGTGACACCCCCAAACTTCTCCTGGTGGCTAGTGTCCACACCCCACCTGCGATTATAACCCATGATTACACATCCCTGAAGTATTTCACTGCACTTATACCAGGGTTCTACTTTCAAATATTTTTTTAGTTTGTTTTATGATTTCTGATAAGAAAATATTGCTTTTATATAAAATAGCAGCAAAAGATAACATAGTTCCAGTCAAGGAGTACCAAAACTGTAGCCAAATCTGGTGGTGACTGGTTAAAAGTACATAGAATGTAATTATGACCAGATAATTACACTCTTGTACATGACTTCTAGCCAGTCAGTTGGCTAAAATGTTCACACGGTACAATCTATATCATTAATAAATGAGCAAAAGAAATCCAGTAATCTGATTGGTCAGTGACTGTCCAGACCTTTATGTAACAGACCACTAACCACAGGTCTGGAAAATGCCTTGGAAGTCTTGGAACTACACTGCTGTGGAATTCTCAGTAACTGTGATAAGTCTGGTAGGGAAAAAAAAAAGGTCCAATTCACAACATGAGTAACTTACCTGACAGCCGAGTGATGGGGCAAACCAGTTTTTCTGTGAGAACCGATTTATTAAATGATGAAGATTTATTTAGTTATGTGTGTTTTTTTTTGTTTGTTTATTTTTGTGCTATTTATAAACACAATAACACATTTCAGGGCTTGCAGTTATTGGGTAATTAACTGCTGCACTTCCCCACCACCCATGGTTGAAGGGCACTCAGCTAATGTCTCATTCCACCAACCCACGGATGTGCGGCATACAGTACTTACCTAATAACTGTATGCCTTCATGTTACTGCTTAATGTAACTGCCCAAAATATTTTATGTACTTCCTCTTCTGCTGTAACTGTCCCACAGGAGCCTCTTGGAAAAAAAGGTGG
This sequence comes from Neoceratodus forsteri, assembly GCA_016271365.2. Taxonomy (NCBI): domain Eukaryota; kingdom Metazoa; phylum Chordata; order Ceratodontiformes; family Ceratodontidae; genus Neoceratodus; species Neoceratodus forsteri. The sequence continues at coordinate 1,231,758,172 of CM028129.1, read as the reverse complement.
CTAACCTCAATGAGGCTATTCTGGTATGTAAAAATCTAAATCACAAATAAACTAGCCAATTAGCATTTCGACACGTATTTCTGTAGTTAGAAACAGACTGTCAGCAGAAAAGAACCATTTGGTTCACCCAGTCTGCCCAAATGGTCACTGCTCAGCCTGTCTCTGGCACTCTAACTGGTTTCCGACAACCTTCCCTCCTCCCTGCCTATTTACTAATACCACCCCCATGCTTATCTCAGCGATGCTTGAAGCTTTCTGCTGTTTCTCGCTCCATCACGCCTGCTGGAAGTCTGTTCACGGCATCCATCACACCTTCAGTGTGGTACCGTATCGCATCCATCTTAAACTCCCCTACTCCAGCTTCATGCATGCCCTCTGATCCTGGTGCTCTCTCTCATTTGAATGAGACTCCCTCCTGCACCTTGTTCACCTCATGAGGTACAAGCAGGTCTCCATCATGTCCTCTCTTACTCTCCTCTCTTCCAGGTTGTACATACTGAGATCCTCAGTCTTTCTTCTGAGCTTTTGATCAACCTCCGCACAGTTTTAGTTGCCCTCTTCTGGACTGTCTCCACCCTGTCTATGTCCTTTCTGATGTATGGCCTCCAGAACTGGACACAATACTCCAGGTGGAGATCTCACACACGAGCAATACAGTGGCAACACCACCTCCTCCTACTGTTGGAGATACCTCTCTCATGCATCCCAGCATCCCTACCCACTGTTTTGTCCCACTGCCCTGGCACTTTAAAGGCCATCAGATATGATAACCGTGACACCTCCCACCCCAAACATCTGATACTCAGTGCCTGGGTTCCTGAGCCCTATGTGCATGACTTTGCACTTTCTGGGCACTGAAACCCAACTGCCATGCTCCTGACCATTCCTTGAGTTTCCCAAGGTCCCACATACTCTTCCACCACCTCCTGAGTGCCCAATTTATTAAAGATTTTGGTGTCATCTGCAAAGATACACCTTCCTTTCCAGTTCTCCTGCAAATGTCACTTATGAAGACACTGAAGAGGACTGGTCCCAGTACTGAGTCCTGCAGCACCCTGTTGTTCACTTTCCCTCATGAAAAGTGAGCTGCTAACCACCACCCTCTGTCACCTATCCATTAACCAGTTCCTTACCCAATTCACCACTCTGGATCCCACTCCTAGGCTGCTCAGCTTCCTTATCAGTCTCCCCAGCGGCACAAAGCTGAAGGCTTTGCTTAAGTCCAAACAGGCCATGTTCACTGCCCTCCCTTATCTATTTCCCTGATCACCAAGTCAAAGAAGTCATCAGATTCGACTGGCAAAGCATCACCTCCCTGTGAACCCAGGCTGCCTTTGGTCTTGCAGCCCACTGGATTCAAGATACTACTAACCTTTCCTTTAACAGCAGGGGTCGAAACTGGCACCAGCCCACTAGCCAAATGTTGGTATATTTTGTATCAGCTAGTAAGAATTTCTTCTAACTAGCCCTGAGGGCTTGTACTGAGGAAGGTAACATTTCAATAAATAAAACAGCTGGGCAAGTGGAAAAGTCTGTGGGCTAGTAGATTTTCATAGTCACTGGCCCTGCTGGCTAGTGGCTGCAAAACTTAATTTTGACCCTGTAACAGGGTTTCCATTGATTTCCCACCATGGTAAGAGACTGTCCATGTCTGGCCTATAGTTGCTAGCCTCTTCCCTGCTGTTGTACTTATGGAGCGGAACCATGTATGCTCTCCTCACAGTTTTCCAGAACCATGCCAGTTTCGAGTGAGCGCTGAATAAAGCAGTCAGTGGGGCAGCTAGCACCTCCCAGAGTTCCTTGAGTGCATCAGTCTGTTTCATCAGCTTCAGAATTACAAGTCCTTCAGGACTTGTTTCTCTGAAAATGGACTTGTGTCCACCCTCCCTTTTGTTTTTGTTGCTCCCTGATGGCCTGTCTCTCCTCCCTCCACTGTAAAGAGTGAGCAAAGTACCTGTCCGGATATCTGCTTCTTCTTGATCCTCTTCTATGTAGTCTTCCCTGCTGCCTCCATATCCTCACTATCCCGCCCCTTGCTTTTCTTGTCTCCTCACTTGTGTACCAGAACAAAGTCTTATCCCTTTAGCTAACCCTTTGATGATCTCTTCCTCTGTCTGTACCTTTGCTCCCTTCACTGCTTTTCCTGCTTCCTTCCACTTTACTTGGTAAACTCCACGCCTTCTCTCTCTCTGCTTTCCTCATACCTCCCAAATGCCACCCTTTTCCCCTTCACCACCTTGGCCACTTCCCTAGAGAACCATAATGGTCTCCTTTTTCTTCCACTTTTATTCTCTTCCTTCATGCAGAGGTTGATCACTTTAATTATGCCCTCCCTTATTTTTCCCTACTGTGCCTCCACTTCACCCTGGCCATCTTCCTCTATGAGGCAGTTTCTGAAGCAGGCTCAGATTTCTTTAAAATCTGCCCTCTAACAAAATTATAGTTTCTAACAGCCACACATTGCTACAGCGGTCCCACAATCAATAAAGAACATTCAGTATTTTTTTTTTTTTTTTTTTTTAGTTTGGCTACAGATTTCAGGTTGCAATTGGACAAAATGCTGTAGGTAACACTTCCAGCTGAAACACTGGTTATATCGTAGTAAAAAGCACAACTGTGGGTCCCTTCTGTCCATTCATAACACTATACTAAAACAGTTTTGTAACCGGCTCACCGAAGACCAGCAGAATGGAGACTCGGTTCGCCCGAAGTGGCACAGCTGACTGAAACCGAGCGGTATTAACCCACAGGTAACGCCCGCCGGTCAGTACCAGCTGTCGCCATGGAGGCACCAGAGGGTAGCCAACCGCCTGTCACTACCGTGAGCGCCTACCCGCTGGTGCTGGAGAGCCGCCAACCATGAACGGAATCATTGAACCTTCCAGTGTCCAGAGTCCCAGCACCGAGCCCACTGCTGCGATGTCAGCAACTGCCACACCGAGCACCGCAATCGCTGACGAGTGCTCCACCGACCGATGTTAATAGCTGACCTGTGTCCTGTGACTGTAAGTTAAATAAACAGCCTTTGCTCCACGATCTGTCTCCGTCTCCTCTGTGCGTAGGGCTCCCACCTGACCATGGGGCTTGCGGCGGTGATGCGGTAGCATGGGATTCATCGCCGCCGCAAGGAGCCTATGTTACAAGCGCATTAATCACCTTCGGCGTCAGGTTCTGCTGGTGAAATGCCCACTGGGCGAGTTGACCGCCTCGCCTCGGCACCAACCCTTAGCGGCATTAATCCACCGGCAGAGCCCTCCTCTGTCGGTGATTAATGCTTATAGGAATATTCCTGATGTTCTGAACTCATTCACTTTCTCTCAAGTTAACATGTTCTAATGCAGTTCTCAATGGCTGAGTACAGAAGCCTCTGAGTAGATCATATGGCTGCCATGTTTAGCAACATATAATACTGTACTATTCAGTAATAAAACTCATGTGCACTCACAGAGTGCCTTTACACATAAAAGTTGGTATATAAAATCAGATTTCTAGTCTTGTCCTCTTTCCTCATTAAGACAATGCTGCAGGTCAGTTAAAGAAATGTTATGGAGGATAAAATTTGGTACCCTTGAACATAGGGAAAAAAAAGTCCATTAACACTGGTCGGAGACCAAGATTACATTTTGTGCATGTTTTATGCCATTAATAAGTCCTGACAGCATTTACTTACTTTATCCTACTGGCCTCATGTGATGTATATCTCTTTCTAGAAAACTTGCCTAGCACAGTCCTATTAACTGGTCACACAAGATAATAAACAAAAGGAAGCATTCTGTTTCACAGGGAATCCAACAGCAAACTTGCCCATGGTTGGCAATGCTGATGGACAGTGTCCCTTTAGCTTTACACCAGACTGGTCCAATGCAGTCTCTGCAGATTGGCCACCACCTCTGAAATTTCTGACTGGACAGCATTCAACAGGTTGAGCTTCAATCCAGGCAAAATTGAGGCATTAGTGGTGGAACCGGTCCTCATGGGTTGGGGATGAGCAGCCAGACATTCTGAATTACAGCCCTACATGGCAATTGCAGAGGGTTCCATCATAAGCCCTATGAGGAGAAACTGAGGGATCTCAAATGTACACCCTGGGCCAGCCCAGTGTCGCTTAGGGTTGAGGGGCTGGATGCCATACCTCTCGCCTAGCGGCGATCCAGGTTCGGAACGAGCCTGGGCCATCGGGGTCAGCAGGGGAGGGAGAAGGTTGAGCATCCAATGGACTGCTACTATCTTCTCTTAGGAGGGAGGGAGGAGGGTAACGGCCGCGCTTGGTTGGTCCCTGGCGGAGGTCCGGGCTCAGCAAGGATAGAGTAAGACACAACGGGATGGGGAGTGGCTACATCGCAGTGAGGCCATGACGCTGGGTTCAAGCTACCCCGAACAGGAAAACAGCACAGTCTCCTAGATGACAAAGCACTGTATGCGGAGACCCTGACTGCCCACACGCCTGCCTGACTGCCCGAAGAGGTCCAACGAAATATTGAAACATTGTGTACTGTCCCACCCTGTAACCACCTGGGGTATAGCTAAGGCTCCATGGAGACCAACCCGGAGTTCAGGTAGGCTGTGTGTGGGGATACTGCATTGCCTCTCAAGGAGTGGAGACCCGTGTGCAGAGAGAGGGAGCACAAAAAGTAATTAAAAAAAAAAATTTTCACCCTGGAAAGGGGGAGGGAACATGACAAAGACCTATAGATGATAAGGCGCAAGACAGGAGTATTTTTCAGAAGAGATGGGGCACCAGTACAAGAGGGCATGCAGTGAAGCTGGACAGGAGAATTTTGAGGGATGTGAGAAGTACTTCACTGAATGACAGGACGACACCTGGTATAATCTTCCAGTGCAGGTGGTTGGAGCGAAAAGAGTGGAGGTCTTCAAGCATAGACAAAGAACAAAAAGGAACTTGCACTCAGTATTTCTGGACCTGAACTTCAATCTGGGAATAGCATTTGGGGTTGTCTAAGATTATACTGTGTAACCCCAGAATTTGGACTTTATTTTGTTTGAATTTTGGTAACTGGGTAGGCCCACTGAGACAGAACTGTCCCTTTTCAGAGGGCGACCCAGAAATATAAACATTCCATACAAAGAAGTCATAGAAAGTTAGCACATAATATAAACACACACATACATATATATATATATATATATATATATATATATATATATATATATATATACACACATACACACATATACATATATAATATATATATATATATATATATATATATATACATACATACATACACACACACACACACACACACACATATACATATACACACACAGAAAAATAATGTACAGAAATGTAAAGTAAGTTGTGGGTATAACTTAATCATACTATGGCAGGATAGGACCAGGAATTGCAAGACAGAGGAACTATACATACTGAACAGCTTGGCTTGAGGGAAGGTCTAGTAAGGCAGTAAGGTGCCCACACACAAGTTTTGGTAAATTACACATAATGTACATGTTCCAAGGAGAGACTTAAAGAGGACCTTCCCAGTTACTTTGACTTTCATGCATTAGTTACCCTTCTTGCATTGATTCTGGAATTGTATTTCATCACTGTCTGCTGCAGTTAGTGTTTGCATTCTGCTAAAGCTGTAGGGTGTACAGAGCCTCCACAGCAAGCCTGGTGTTGCTGTGGGCCCAGGGTTATACTGCTGACATCATTGTAGGGGCAGAGCCAATTTCACAAAAAAAAAATACAGACAAGGCATTAAGATTTGCATAATGCATTGCTAACAGGGTGTCTTGGGGAAGGGCGGACAGCATGTACACTGAGTACTGGTAGGTTTCCTCGGTAACATTGCTGTAATCACATGGTATTGCACAGTGCTAGTCACCTCTGTCCTACAGTGATGTCATAAGGAGCTAACAGCCCAGCAGCTGAACAGCAAAGGCAAGTGCAGCATGGCTCAAAAACAAATCCAATTATGGAAGGCAGAGTAAACCTTGGCCAGAAATAACAAATGCATATACCTTTTCAGGTCTAGTACTGCATATAACGACTATAAGCTGTAACTTTTGGACCATCAGGGAAGGTCCTCTTTAAAGGAGAAGTCCACCCAGAACGTGCAAAAGCATATGTTATGTAGAGTGTTTTGATATATATGTTAAATCTTAGTGTCCTTCCCTCTGTCTGCTATTAGTTTTTCCTAAATTAGCCTGCTAGATGTATGGTAGTTTTATGACCCTGGGGATCTCCATCACAAATAGGTTTATTGGCTTTCTTTTTCCTCACGATGCACCATGGCTCATGTGACAGTGATGTAGCTATGCCCTTAGATTTAGCAGAGTTTGTCACAGCCCAGCCAATAAAGATAATATTTCTTTTCAGAAAAGTCACACTGCTATTTTTTTGGTGAAAGTAATTATTATTTTTGACATTAGGACCTTGTCCTGCTATATTACAACCTATAAGGTGATGTTCAATGTTTACTACTTAGTACTGGTGCAAAACTGAAAGTGACTGAGAGGAATAGAGTAAACAGTGACATGATTCACACACACACACACAGCAGAACATAGCAGGACAAGGTACTGATATAAAAAATAATAATGATTACACTCACCCAAAATCTAGTAGTGCGTCTTCTCTGGAAGAAGTATTTTCTCTATGGCGAGCTCTGACAGACCCTGTAACAAGACAGTGGCTTCGCAGGGGCAATTAGACATCACATCAAAGGTCACTCTGGGAAGACTAGAGGCCATAAAAGAAACCAGAATGGCAACCTCCAAGGGCAATAAACAGTTAGGAAAGTTAGAAAAACATCTCTCACAGCCAGAGGAAAGGAAAACACTGGGAACTGGTTAGAACACAGAAAAAAAGACTACTACATATCTTTTTCTGATTTTAACATGGAGTTTTCCTTTAGGAGGTATAACACTTGATTTGTTTACAAACACAAATTATTTACAGCTACACACTGGAGGGAGAAGAATTTAGCCTTGTATAATCTTTTAAATTGTGTAGGAGATGTGCAGGAGAGGACTTTGTTTTTCCAAATTATTTGTTAAAATATTTTTAAAGTATGCTGTTCTTTTTAAACAGGTTCCCATATCTCTAAACCTTGAAAACTTTGCATGGATATTAAAATGGGATGGGTTTTGTATCTTTAAGAGTATTCCATTAGGAAATTACTTTTAACTTGCAGTTTTACACTTTTTTTAAATGTCGGAGTGTACATTTTTGAGGTCTACTACTGACACAATCTTTCACTAAATGAAGAGGCACTATTCCATTTATAAATGGGCATGTAAAAGAAGCATTATGATTGGCCAGAAAGGAAGTGTCAAATAGGTATTACACATAGGAAAAAAAAGAGCAGGCAAATAAATCAATGCACCCAAATGGAATGTTCAGATGCGCCAGTGGAACGTTAATTTTTTAAAGGCCGCCATGGTTTTTAGTCTCGTAAGCGAGGGAGGAATGTCATGCTGACAGTCCGCTCCAAACCTCATCTCCGCTGAAGTAAAATCGGAAAGCAGCAGCGTGCCTGCTTTTATCCTCCATAAAGCATCTTCTAGTTTGGCGAGACTGAAGCTTGCTGCCGGACTGAACTGGAAATAGACCAGAACGGGTGCCGTCTCATAGTAAACTGCGCTTCCTCCCAGTACATTTAACTAAAACAAAAAAACAAATCTGCATCCCTTATTCCTTTTTTTTTTTTTTTTAATTGCGTAAGGTGGCGCAACCTGTCGGGGAGAACATGTTACTTCCTCTCCTAACCACACTTGTTCTCTCGATCGGAGGTGAGGTTTGGGGGCAACAACAGTACAAATGTCAATGTGTCAGAAGACAATGATGTAATCACCTAGTAGGAGGAAGGACTATTTAATCTCAAATTAACAACGATTTCAGGTTTTTCAGTTCAGTAATATTTTGTAAGGTTACAAATATTAAAAAAAAAAAGAAAGAAAACCATTTTAGAGGCGCTTAATAACACACTCCAGGGTATGTGTGTTGAACAGATATTACCGCACCTCTAGGGGCTGATGACACTCGGCAGGGTTTGTGCCTTTACTACGCCCTTTTACGCAGTAATATCTGTTCAACACACACCCTGTCGTGGTTCTTATTGCTTACTTGTAACATGGCAAAACTAAGAACATTGGGAATAAGGAACAGAATTGGTTGAATTGGGTCAGTTGAAGAGAGCAACACGGCATTATAGCACGATAATGTCGTGGTTGCTACTGAAGTACCTCACACAACCACGGAGCAGATAGCAGCACTGTGGAGAATACAGAGTCCAGAACACGCAGTCGAATAGGTGGAAATGTGGGGGAGAATGATGCAGAAGAGGACACAGGAGCAACTAGGGACGAATATCCGGAGCGTACGCACTCGCAGAGGCATCAGAAGGCGGAAATATTGTAGTGGAAATGTAGAGTCGTATAGTGCAGGAGACAGTGAAGTGAAGATGCAGGTGTGGGAAAGGCACAGGCAGTCGAAAGAGGTCCAAGCGAGTCAGCAAAGTAGTGAAGTCAGAAACGGGAATGCAGCGACATCGGCGCCACGGGAGACACACAGACACAGACACAGACAGACACAGAGCAGGTCAGGTATTATGTAAAGCAAACTAATGGGCAGACACCGACACGAGAAAGCAACAAGAATAGACCTCCTAGTCCCTTATTAAAATAAAAGCCGCCTCAGATCTCAGAAATGTCTTGAAATATATGTTCACAAATAGTTTCCTCATAGTTATGGTTGCTGTAGTTTTGAACATCAGCATACAAACAGGTGTCTCTTCAACGCTCATAAAGTACAAGATAGAAATGTAAACGGTGCAAAATGTGGCTATGTTCTGTTATTCACAGTATCAAAATAACAGTAACACTAGACAGTTCGATCAAAAAGCCATGTTACAAGCGCATTAATCCACTCGAGGTGGCATCTAATGGGAGTTAATGCATGGTTGGTCCGTTTAGGCACTCTGCCCGGCCTCGGCCACAACCATGCATTAACTCCCCTTAGATGCCACCTTCGGAGTGGATTAATGCTTACTTGGTGAAACATGCAGGTATGCGCATTGATTGTACAGTCAAGTAATATTTTCTCAGACCATATAGATGCCATAATGAAAAAGCTACACCATAAACTCAGCGCATTATATAGAAACCGCTCCTGCTTCCTGCTCAAGGCAAGGTGCGAACTGGTCCAAAGATGGTTCTCCCAATCGACTACTGTGATGTCGTCTATTGCTCTGCTCTCGCCAGCTCTTTAGCCAACTTGGATGCCTTTCAACCTCCTTCTGCCGCTTTGCCCTTGATGCACCTCCTCTAACCCATCACTGACACTTTTACCAAGACTTTAGCTTTCCCATCTCAAGCTAATAGGTGGCCGCATCACTGTGCAAAGTTCATCTCTAACTACTGCTTGTTACACTCCTCATCTCACCTCCTCCCTTTCCTCCACCCACACCTCTCGCCTCCTCAGATCCCATGACCACAGAACCTTATCAGTTCCCGCAAGATCCACCTCAACTGGCCAGTCCTTTTTCCTACCATCTCCCAAAACTGTGGAACTCACTTCCTACACAAACCGATTTTCCTCCTCACCTGGCTCACTAAATAAAGCACCACATAATTTCCTTTCTGTTAACTGCACCTGCCCCTAACTCCCCATCCTCCTGGTCCAACACCTTGTCTGCTGCCCACATGTCTAAACATGACCTACTCCTAGCCTGTGTGTGTCTGTGTGTGTGTGTGTGTGTGTGTGTGTGTGTGTGTGCATATATTAAAGCACTTAATTTTGCTCCTTGTTTTATGTTGTTGCAAACTGTTTTCTGTTGTCTGTCTCCTCGGAGCCTGTGCATTTCACCAGGGTCTACTAGTTGACTCTGTTCCACTGCTACTCTCCTACATGGAATTTTACTATTAGTCTTTGCATGTAGGCCTTACTGTTCTCTGTTCTCATGATACAACTCTCCTACTCTTATGCTAAAGCGCTGTGTTAATTCCTTAATTTGCATTTGTCCTTAAAATTCTTAAAACTGCTACTGCTCAAGCGACATATGTCCCATCTGTATATTGCTTCCACGTATGCTTTAGGCGTATTTGTACTGTTATACACTATAGGTCATTCATAAGGTCACCGTGATACGCTGAAACTGCCTACTTTGTAAACTACGCTTTAAACGTTACGCGGCGTATTGCTTGTGTAATATCCTACAATGTAATCTCCCCACCCTCTCCCCTAGGTCGCACCGAGATGAGCAACTTGTTATTCAGTGTACCTTACCTGGTGAAACTTTTCAATAAATAAATGACTGACTGAATTCAGTCAACAGCTTGCCAAATAAAAGAAGCAGGTTTTACCTCCGGTCCCCCAAGAGCAGTGGCTCAGAATATGTATGAGTTTTGCCACAGAGAGTTGCTGAATGTCGCACTTCTGCACCATGATATTTTGATTGAAATAATCTATTTCGTCTGACTCTTGGAGTGCTAGTTAGTTTTTGTTCTTCGCTCCTGTATTCTGGAACCTGCACCAAAGATCCGGTGCTTTAGGACTTTGTGTTTAGGCGACTCAAGCATGCATGGGTAGGCACCAAGGAATCTTGGTAGGAAAGCGGGGTGGGGGGCAGCCAGAGATGAGGTAGAGTCTGCTAATTATAAAGGCAGGACAAACTTCAGACTGAGTGGGCTAAGTGGTCCTTACCTGCAGACAAATTCCATGTTTCTAACAGTCTTCTAATAGTTTGTGAGCTGCAGATAGGGTGAAGAATCTGGGGTCATTCTGGACTGCAAGCTGTCGCTCGTCAGGAAGCGGCAACAGCACAGGCTGTTTTATTCTCCAAAGAGTATTGCCAGGATTAAACCCTATCTAGTGCATGAGGATTTGATTCTCCTAGGGCATATCATTGTTACCTCAAGGCACAACTACACTTAACTTTGTGCTTATCCTTAGATAGAGGTGTTAACAGCTGGTCCAGAATGCGGCCAGCTGACTGCTGGGCTTTTCTCAGAGCATACTATGTCCGTCTCATGTGATCTGCACTAGGTGCCAGCTCAGTGGCATGTAATTTTTACGAGATTGCTTTATTAACTTTTAAAGCCATACATGGACTACAGTTAAACAGATCCTGGACTCCTTTGGCTTGGTCTCAGGATACAAGCTGAACTTTACTAAACGGAGCTGCTCACCTTTCACTACTCCCTCGCTAAATTTACAGGGTAGTATCCCAGGTAGGTGGAAGCTAAAACGTAAATATCTGGGAGTATATATATCCCCAAATCTCTGGCGGAATACTACAAGTATAACTATACCCCCCTTTCATCTCGCAGCTGAAAGTTGACCTAAATTCCTGGGCAACACTCCTGGGCCTGGCACGAGGACTGACTTAGTCAGAATGACAACCTCCCAGAGCTCTGTACTTATTTCAAAATATCCCATACACCTCACTAAAGACTCTTCCGAGAACTGAACCTCTCATCACGAAATTTATTTGGGCTAATCAAAACCCGCAGTGCGCTTAAAGATCCTCACTCTCCCTCACAAGAAGAAGGACTGGCACTCCCAGACCTCAGACACTACCAACAGGCAGCAATACTGACACATCTAATGTCCAGGCAAATTAAAACATCTAATCCACACTGGCTGGACAAAGAGCAAACTCTGATGGATGACCATACTTATACCGGGTCTTATACCAACAAGAGGGCAACAGGACACCCGTCCGACATATAAATCCTTGGCTTACAGCCTCATTCCGCAGCTGGCAGAGCATCAAAAAAAACATATCAGCTGACAACCTTTCTACCACTTATAGTCCAATCGCTAGCTTGAGCAATTTTCCTCCCAACAGCTTAGATAGCAGCTTTCGGCAGTGGGGAAAAGCAGGGCTGAATACCTGGGACAGATAATGTCCTGTTGCACGTATGTGATCGTATGAGGAAATCCAAAGGAAATATAGTCACACATCGGGATTTCTACCGCTACCTGCAAGTCTGACATTATGTTGACAGCCTACCATGAAAAATCTGGGAACACGAGCAACGCCCACCGTTAATACAAAGCCAAGTCACTCTTAACAAAACCCTGAAACAAAGCCATCTGATATCGCTATATTACTAAGCCCTGAACACACAGAGCTATCCTCACATCGATAACATCTGTGCTAATGGATTCAGGAGTCTGGCTTTCAGATAATGCCTGAAGACTGGCATCAAGCTTGGGGTTACCTGCTAGGGTGACTAGCTCACACCAGTGGCGTGAGTTGCATGAAAAGCCTGGTGAGGTACTTTAGAACCCCTGTAATTACCAGCCACTTCACTTCAACCCATTCAGCTGCATGTTAGCTGCCTATGCGGGATCCCAAGGCAAACCACACCCACATTATGTGGGACTGCCCGCTCCTGAGGCCTTGTTGCACTCCTGCAGGCCCACCTGCAGGAAATATTAGACCCACAGCTCCACTTGACATTGGAAAGGTTTTTGTTTTTGTTTTCCTTAAACCCCACGAGGCCCAGACACTAGATATTTATTTCTCTTACTCCTATCCACGGCTAAGAAAGCCATTACGAATTATGGTTGACTCCTAAAGTCCCCACGATTCAGGACTGGTGGAACATCACAAGACAAATTTATACAATGGAAAAATAACAGTCTAAACAACCAAGAAGAAAAGTTTACTACCAGGTGGGCTAGATGGCAAATATACTACATGTTAAAAGACCCTACGTCACTCCTAGAAGAGAAGACCTTGAAGCTACTGAACTTCCCCTGCAGCGCATGGGAGGACCTATGGGGGGCTCTCACTTCGCCCCCTTCCTGATACCACCTGTCTGGGGTGGTGCAAAAAAAAAAGGGGAAAAAACACCATATGAAGCCGAAAGCCTGCTGAGAATTGCCCAGGTATACTGGAGGAGAGTCACCTGAGGGACACTTTACCCAAGAGCACCCGATTTTGTCATTTAAGAATCTACCCTCAAAAGGGAAGAAGAATAACAATTTACTCATTAGGAATGTCACAGCTGCACCAGATATAGGCCTGAAGCATAACATTTGTGCACCTTGGACTACATCTGGACTTTTCCCTCGAGTACAACCTAGATGGACTCTGGGTCCTGAAGAACTTTTCCTTTCTTTGCTTTATGGCCAGGTCGGATAATGCTGCTTGCTACCTACCTAGCCTCTATGGATAAAACCAGCCTTGTATGTACCTTTCTCCTCTATAGACATATATTTTTCTGTAACTAAGCTGAGACTGTAAAGACTGTATAAATGAAATTTGCCACTTGATCTGGATGACATGTCTGTATATATGTTGTAAAAATCTAAATAAAGAAGATAATTATAAAAAAAAAAAAAGCCATACATGGACTGAGGACCAACTACCTAAAAGACCTTAAACCTTATATGCTCTGGGCCACACCTCTGTTAAAGTGAGGGCCATCTACAAACCACTCCAAGACTGTACCTAAGACAATCTAGGATGGAGCTTCCGATAGGGACACCAATGATTTGGAGTGCTCTTCCCTTGGTTTGTGATCTGCCCCTCAGTGGAGGCTTTAAACAGGGGTGACAACTTAGCTTTTTCAGCAGATTTTCTGTATTTCTTGAGACTCAATTATGTTATGTTATGGTTTACTGTATTCCATTTTCTTTTTCTGTTTTAATAATCACGTCATCTGTTTTAAAGGGATACTGTCAACCCCATACCTCTCCAACCTCCCTCATCACAAATCAGGGACAAAAATTACCAAAATCAGGGACACATCTGAAAAAATTGTAATAGTGGTTCCAGAAGCTGTGTACAACATGCTTTAGTATGAATAGCATTTTCTTAATGAGAACTAGAACTGAACACCAATGGCTGGCATTATTTTGCTATTCAAATCCCTACCTTCAGTAACACAAATGCCACATTTAGAGGGACAGAAGAAACTTCTGAGGCAAAATCAGGGACATCCTGAAAACCAGGGACAGTTGAGAGGTATAGTCAAGCCCCTTAGGCCTCCAATTACCCTAGTTTACAGAACACATTTTATGACTGCTTACATTCTGCAGAGATTGCTGATGTAGCTGGTTGTTTGACAGGTTTTCAACAACAAATACAATGCAAAAAGGTTCAGTGTCCCCTTAAACTCCCATTATTCAATTAATTATACAGCACTCTGATCCCTATAGGGATAGTGAACTATATAAATAAATTTCCATGTCTTTAATAACAATAAAAATGTTAAATTGGTGGTCTGGCACGATAGCATAATCCTGCAATCCAGGCTCATGTGTTACTCAAGCATGGGTAGAGGGAGGAAGATGAAGCATCCCAGAGAACACACTCATTATTACTGCGCTAGCAGTACCAAGTCTCCTGTTCCACAGTCACTCTTTGGTGACCAAAGGGAACAGCGCAGATGGGAAAGAAAGCAGTGTGGGGGAGGGGGTACTCTGCATCCTGCCTGTCACACTGTGCCCTTGGGCAGGACTTGGTGTTAATGATACTACCTTGCCCCCCCATTCACTTAGGATGCCCTGCCCTGTATCTACTGCCCCATCTCCACCCTCCTCACCATATTTAATGTCCCTGTACAGTACAGAAGAGGATGGTGTGCCCTGCCAGGATGGGCACAGGGACTGGGATGGTTAGCAGTAATCCCTCAAGAGGCAGCAGGGTCTTGGAGTTGGGAGACACCAAGAACATCCCAGTAGACAGCGAGTGGTGGATTTTAAACTGAAGGTTGTTTAAAAACAAACATAAAAAGTTGGTATGGAAACAGAGTTGAACACTGTTTACATTTGTGGATACTGTTCTGACAAGATATGCATGTGAAGAAACATAGTGCCATCATCAGAGTTTTCGGAGTGTGTCAGCCCTCTTCCAATTCAGTCTGTGTTTGCAGCGCGGCCGCAGTTCTCCAAAGGCTGCTAGAGCTGTCTGACAGCAGTCGAAAATGCAGTGGAGTACAGTTGAAAGGGAGAGCTACGCTTCCGTGAGCAGCGATAAGATATCGCCTCGCGCGCGCACGCACACATACACACACACACACACACACACACACACACACACATATGCCATGTAAATATTCGACAGGCAGGAACAGAAACACACAACATAAGGAGAAGGTATTAGCTGCATATACCGCAGGCATTCCGTTACCTCCCAGTAAATTAAAGTTTACAAATAGTCCTCCACTATTGATTACGATCTGATCTCCAAAAACAAGATCCTCACTCAATGTAATAAACCCTACATAGCTTCTAGGACCGTGTTCCTGCCTCACGCGTGCCATACACAGAACTAGAGTTCTGTGGTGCCATACCTGATTGGGGGCTTCCATGTGGAGGGCACTCGATCTCTTAGTGAGCTATCGCTAGCGGTAGTGTTACCCACCACAAGATTGTGCTCCAGGCAGTGGGAACGAGGCTTCCAGTGCAAGCTTAGCTTGAATGTATGTCATACACAGGGTACCAGGGAAGGTAAACGAGCACAGCACAAACATGTGATGTAACTGAAGCTATTTTATACATGGATGTAACTGCTGCAGTTTCTAACAGACGATTAAATGGTATGAGACTACTAGCACACACAAATAAGCACTCTATTTCAGATGTAGCTCAGGCTGCAGCAGCCATCACTGCAGGGCATGACAGCCGATAATCAGTAACAGATCAGCCGCTCTCTTAAATCCACAATAGTAAGTTCTTCCTGCTTTATTTTAACAAACAGCATTGGTATTTTATATTAAACTGCTGCCAAGACAAACATGCATGTAAGTGATCCATCGAAATCGACCTTCTGGTTCTATCGACGGTCTATCCCCTCCCTTCTGCAGCGATCGCCCTAACCTCCCTCACTTGCTCTGTTCTCTTGTCTCGCTGTTGTTATCGAGACGGGCACTGATGACAACAAGCCAAGAAAGGAACGGGGTATTTAAACTCGCGCACTTGAAGGAAGGAGGGGCCCGCTGCTGCCGGCATGGTAGGATAAATAACACCACAGCAAACAAACTATAATAGACAACACAAGTAAGCCTTCCTGACAGCAGTCATTATTCAAACTAGATTATTTCCAGTGTTGCACATTTTCTTAAATGAAATGTCGGATTTTTATACTCTGAGTTGGTTGTGTTTCATCGCAAGCATTTTCTTCATTTTCATAATGTCTTGAATTTTAAGTATGGTGCAGGAATAAAGAAAAAGTGACTGTTTACCCTTTCCATTTTTTTTTTTTTTTTTTTGTCTTTTGAACAGGAAAGGTTTTGAGGGAGTGACGCCAGCGCAGGTAGGTATGTGTTTGTTTTTGTTTTAAGGTGTTCTGTATTCACAATAAAACGGGTTAAGGTTCAGATTTGAGCTTGTAGACTTGTGTGTCATTGCGATCTTGTAGCGAATGGGAAAGTGTCAGAGCGATCATACTGAAGTGGAAGGAACATGACAATTGATACCACAGCGCCTAACAGTATAAACAGGCGTGTGTTGTTGCAGACCCAGCGGTAAAGGAGTCATGTTTCTCTGGAAATTATAAATATTTTTTATAATATGTGTACGTGGTTCCATATGCTACTGTAGAACAATCTGGGAACCTGTCGCCGAGAGCAGACCCAGTAGGATCCTCTGAATATTCAAAACAGATGCATGCACATTGTTCTCAAACAATCCTCCACCTCCTTCAAAGATGTTGATTCTTCCAGCACACCTGAGGTGGACGCTAGAGAAATGTGCACAACGCAGATCATTCTGCTAATGCCATATTTCATTTTCATAAGGAATGCTTAAACTGCTAACACTTGGCTGTAACCCAGGGTCGTCTTCCAGAAACTGTACAGAAACATAGAATTTGACGGCAGATAAGGAACCGCTGGCCCACAAGTCTGCCCATTTCCTACCTGATGGATAAGCTGCAGGTCCTAGTTAACCAGCAGCCTACTTCTTCCTACCCCCGCAGAATTGCCTATGACTGTCCCATGCATGCTTGAATTCCACCACTGTTTTGACTCCACAACCTCCTCTGGAAGGCCGCTCCATACATCCACAACCCTCTCTGTGAAAAAATACTTCCTTAAATTACCTCTGAGCCGCTTCTATCTTCAAATTGTGCCCCTTGTTCTTGCACACCTCTTTTTTGAAAGATGCTCCCTCTTGGACTTTGTTGATTCCTTGAGGTACTTGAAAGTTTCTATCATGTCTCCCCTCCCCCTCCTTTCCTCGAGGCTATACATATTAAGCTCCTTAAGTCTCTCTTCATATGTCTTCCAGTGCAGACCCGCACCATTTTAGTTGCCCTCCTCTGGACAGCTTCCATCCTGTCTATGTCTTTGAGATGGGTCTCCAGAACTGCCGCAGTACTCCAGATGGGGTCTCACTAGCTGTCTGTACAGAGGAATAATAACTTCCTGTTTTCTACTGGTGATGCCTCTTCCTATGCATCCCAGTATCCCCCAGCCCTCCTTGCTGCCCTCTCACATTGCTTTCCCACCTTTAGGTCATCTGATATGACTACCCCCAGGTCCCTTTTCATTTTGTTGTTGTTAGTATCTCATCCCCATTGTGTACTCTTCCCTGGGTTTTGTTTCCAGGTGCATTACCTTGCACTTCTTAGCATTGAATCTAAGCTGCCATACATTTGACCATTCCTCTAACCTTGCCAAGTCCCTTCTCATCCTTTCCACTCCACCTTGTGCATCAACTCTGTTGCAGATCTTTGTGTCATCTGCAAGAGACATACTTTTCTTCCAGTCCCTCTCTGTAATGGCTTATAAAGACATTGAAGAGGACAGGTCTAATACTGAACCCTCGGTACCCACTACTAACCCCACTTTTTTCGAGTGGACTCCATTTACTATTACTCTCTGTGTCCTATTCTCCAGCCAATTCTTTACCCAGGCTGTCATCTTGGGACCCACTCCCAGGCTGGCTAACTTGTATATTAATCTTTGTGTGGGACTGTGTCAAATGCCTTGCTAAAGTCTAGGTAGGCCATGTCCAGCCCTCCTGATCAACTACTTTGGTCACCCAGTCAAAGAAATCTATCAGATTTGTCTGGCATGACCTTCCGCTGTGAATCCATGCTGCCTTGGGTCCTGTGCCCTCTGGCCTCTAGATACTCAATAATTCTTTCCTTCAGAAGTGATTCCATCATTTTCCTACCACTGAGGTTAAACTAACAGGTCTGTAGCTTCCTGCTTCTGCCTTGCTCCCACTTTTGTGAAGGGGAATCACATCTGCCCTCCTCCAGTCCTCGGGTACCACCCCATCCTCCCATGATTTGTTAAAGAGGGTAGTCAGTGGTGTCACTAGTTCTACCCTTAGTTCTTTTAAATTCTGGGATGAATCCCATCAGGCCCCATTGCTTTGTCCACCTTCAGTTTTAAGAGTTCTTTCAGAACCCTTTCTTCTGTAAATGGCTGGTATCAACTTCTGTATCCAGAGTGTTTCTACTGTTTGTTTTAGGTACGTCCTCCTCTTCCTTTGTAAATACTGAGCAAAATGTTTGTTTAGTATCTCTGCCTTTTCACAGTCACCCTCGCCACCCTCCCTCCCTTTACTAAGCCTCACTATCCTTCCTTGGTCTTACTTGGCCCCTGATGTACCTATAAAGGTTTTATCTCCTTCTTAACTGAGTTGGCTATCTTTTCCTCGGTTTGGGCCTTTGGTGTTCTGACTGCCTCCCAGCTTCCTTTTGCTTTAACTGATACAGTTCTCTGTCCTGTTCCTTCTGTGATTCCTTGTACTTCCTGAATGCTTTCTTTTCTCTTGAACCTTCACTGCCACTTCCTTCGAGAACCATAGTGGTTTCTTACCTCGTTCGTTTTGTTTATTGCTTTACACAAAGGCTTGTTCCTTCTGTGATGGCAGTTTTATTATTCCCATTGTTCTTCCACCCTCCTTCCTGCCCATTTGCTAGTGCATCCCTTAGGCACTCACCCATTTTGACAAAGTCAGCCCTCCTAAAATCCAGTACCTTTGTCTTTGTATGGCTTGACTCTATTGCTGTGTTTATTGTGAACCATACTGTTCGATGGTCGCTAGTTCCCAGATGGCTACCCACTTCTACATCTGTGATCCTCTCTTCATCTCCATTTGAGAGAACCAGGTCTAAGATTGTTCCTCTGAGTGGGCTCCAATACTAGTTGTCTAAGGCATGCCCCTGTAGGGCATCTAGAATAACCCACTCTTAGAAGTGGCTGCTGCAACTGCACTCCAGTTAACATCTGGCATATTCAGATCACCCATCAGCAATATCTCCTTTTTCTGCCATTCTAAGTATACTTTCTATCATTTCCTTGTCCATTTCTCCCCTGAGAAGGTCTGTATACAACCCTGATGCGGATTGTGGTGCCATTGCGGTCTCAAATTTACCCACAGTGCTTCTTCTCCTCCTGTTTACCCTTTTGTTCTGTTGCTTTGATTCCTTCCCTTATGTAAAGAGCTACTCCTCCTCCTCTTTTACCCTCCCTGTCCCTCCTGTAGATAGTGTATCCTGGTATGTTTACATCCCAGTCATGGTTTTATGTGTACCATGTTTCTGTGACTGCCCGATATCCAGATGTTCCTCCTCCATCAAGGCCACTAATTCAGGAAGCTTGTTACTCAGACTACGGGCATTGGTACTCATTGCTCTCCATTTTGATGGCTTTACTTTCTGTTGCAGCATCCCCACTGACCTTTCTACTTCTGTCTTTTCCCATTTAGTACCCTGTTTTGTAGGAGAGGCTGGGATTTTTCTGCTGCTTATCAGTGCCTCCCCTTGACTAGTTTAAAAGCTTGCCAATGAAGCATTTAAACCGATTGCTCAAAGACTTGTTCCTTCTGGACAGATGCAGACCATCCTGCCAGTATAGGCTGGTGTCCCTCAGGTGGAACCCAGTCCCCAATGAAGCCAAACCCTGTGCTCCACACATTTTTTCAACCACTCATTAAACTGCATGATGCAAAGTACCCTTGCCTCACTCATGCAATTTACAGGCAGCACCTCTGAGAAGGATACTGTGTGTGCTACTTGTCTTAGGCCTCCCCAGTTCTACAAAGTCCTTCTGCACTGCTCTAAGCTCATGTTGAGCCAAGTCATTTGTCCCTAGGTGGACACTGACATCCAGCTCAGACTCCCGTGCAGCTGTTCTCGTGATCCTGAGGATGCGTCCTATCCCTACAAGCCATGGCACCAGGCAGGCACTTTACTTCAGTTTTCCCTGCTCCCCAGTTCTATCCCCTAATAATTGAGTCCCCACCAGGAGCTGCTTCCTTTCCTTGTGGCATCTCTGCCTCCTTCCTGTGGGCCTCCCTGTGACAGGTGTCCTCAGCCTCTTAATCTCCTCCATGGGTGCATCCATAGGGAGCTGTGCTCCCAGAATGATGTATGGATTGTGGAGTGGAACAACTGACTGGGTGTGCCTCTGTTCCACCCTCCTCACCCTCCCTGAGCCCACAGTGGTCCAACTGCTGTGCTCTTTGCAACCTCTGAGGTAGTGGTGGTGGCTCTGGTGCTCCCTGGATGGGGGGTCCTTCCTACCATCCAGTCTGGCCTGGGGAAGGTTTCTTACTGCTGTCCAGTGTGGCCTGAGATGGGCAACTTCCTCCCTCAGGGCAGAGAGTTGTCTGCAAATAGGCAGCATCTCAGCCTCCAGAAAGACTCCCGGAAGACTGCTGCCCCACAGCCATTACATTGCACTACTCCCCACATGACTATGTACTTTTTTTTTTGTGTGAGTGATTGGTTTGTTACACACACACATATATATATATATATATATATATATATATATTATACAATGTGTATGCATATATTTTCAGTGCTGTGTGCTAGAGAGGATATGACATTGATATGCACCTTGCACTCTTGAGGAAATGATGTCAGAACCCCAGGTATAAAGGAACTATTTCAGGGGGGCGTGGGGGTGGGAAGGGTTGGCCTCAAACTGCCCCTCACAAAACAATCAGCTAAGAGCTCTGACCCACAGCCACGATGAGTGCCTTCCTGTCTGCAAGATACTATACACAACAATTTGACAGAGAAAACCCCTGCTAATCAAACAGAGAAAATCCAGACATTCAAGTCAGACACAGGTAAACCTCCCCAGCCCCAAAACAGCCTGGTGGTTTGTGCTCTGAAAGTAGTCAGCCCCAAAATAAGTGAGCTGTGCTTTGAACTCTTCCTGCACTGAAAATCTTAAGAATTGTAACAAGACTGTCTTTTCCTGATAATTGTAAATTCCTTATTTCACCTTTCAGTTAGAAGCAGCCTCCACCTGCAGTATATCTGCTACAAAGCAAAGACAATTGAAAGGTTCCTCCCTCTGTTGTGAGCACAACTCGCTTTCTTGCAAATCCTATGTTCAGTATTGCAGTTCCCAACAAGAGATAGTTTGACTAGGAAAATTAAGTCCAGTGTTGCAGCTTGCAGCCAGAGGTAGCTTCACCTGAAGACTATGAGGTTATACCTTTTATTCATTATAACAAATGCATTTAATAGCAGATTCTAATGTTTATGTTGCTTGCACGCATGTGCAAGAAACATAGTGCCATCATCCAAGTTTTCGGAGGTGTGGCAGGCCTCTTCCAATTCAGTCAGTGTGTTTGCAGCGCAGCGCAGTTCTCAATGGCTGCTGGAGCTGTCTATGACAGCAGTCGAAAATGCAGTGGAGTACAGTTGAAAGGGGGAGCTACGGTGAGCAGCGATAAGATATTGCCTGCTCATGCGCTCCTCCACACACACACACACACACACACACACACACACACACACACACATCGCGTACTCGCTCACGCACACTGACATATAGCCGACGGGGTTCCCCAATCCCCAGTCTGCCGTGCTGCTACCAATAGAGTTCCACATGCCACGGGTGCTCACCCCAGCGTTGGCTACATCAGGAGCAGCCGACGGGTGCCTAATCCCCATCGGCTCCACTGTCCTGGCCCCCCAGAGTACACAGGGTGCCACGCTGGGAGCCCACCCCAGCATGGCAACAGATGCTCATGTCACGGGTGCCCAATCCCCATCGGCTCCACGCCCCCAAACACCCATCCTTGTGCCACTCGGAGCCCATCCCAGCGTGGCAAACGCCCCACATCGTTGTCTTTTTTTTTTTTTTTTTTAAACCTGAAACACAAAACAGTCCTCCTCGCTGTCTGCTCCCCACCCGCGCCCACCCACCGCGCACCGCCTCCCACACACCCTCACCCTGCACTTACCTCCGACTCCAGCGCGACGACCAGTGGACCGGGAACACGCCTGCACTCTTCAAAGCCGACCGCCAACTGAGGAAATGCCGGGTAAGCTGTATAATGTAATAAATAGGGTATTTTTTGAATTCTTTGCACCAAATTTTCAACATGGGGTTTTGGGACCCCTTCTCATGAGTGCTCTCACTGTCATGGCGTTAATCGGGCCGAAGGTGATTTCTGATCACTGCACAAATCACCTTTTGGCACCGATTAACAAGCTGACTACTGCCAGTGTTCACAAGGTGGGCTCTCAAAGCCTATGTTGAAAATTTGGTGGAAAATTCCTAAAATGACTGTTTAATAGAGCGTTGCTGAGATCTGACCCACGACGCCGTAAGTCATGAATTTTCAATATTTTCACCCAGATTTTCAACATTGTCATTTTACCGCACCTCCTTATGAGCAGTACAGCTGTCATTTTTCACATCTAAGCCCAAAGCAGCGTTTCTGCCCTTGCAGCGCTTCAATGCGCCCGATGGGTGTCGCGAAATCACTGTATGGGACACATTAAGAAAATCACAGTGACACTGTTCATGAGCAGAGGTCTTAAAATGGCTGTTGAAAATCTGGTGACAAACTTCCTAAAAATTATTGTTTTATTAACGGCGCTGTACAGTTCCTATGCACGCCGTAAGTTTGCAATTTTCAATATTTGCACTCCACTGACTTCAAATACCATATATAGCACATACAAGCAAGCAATATTCGGCATTGACAAATGCTTGTTAGTTTAAGTTTGCAATGGCTTAAGACAGTTCTGTCATGCAGCTCACAGAGGGTAGTACTTGTAGCCTTAATACTGTATGTGTAAAGCAAATAATACATCTAATAGCATTTCATTCACTGGAAACAGAATCTGTTGCTTTGTACTGCTCATTTCTCTCTGTGAGGCAGTTGCAACATGTTATAAAGAGCAGCAGAAACAATCAGACAATCAAGCAGTCAATCTAGCAATCAATGAGTCAATCAGTATTGAACCAGGTGAACACCCTTGAGATGATTCATTTACAAGGTAGGCTAAGCAGTTTCCCAAAGGATCACACAAGACTGAATTCCTCCTTTGCACAAATGATACACCCCTTTCAGCAGCCTGAAAGTGGAGAGCTAGATCGCTACTTTATAAAGTGTATTGTTTTATATTTCAAATGCTCCTTAAATCTGAGTTTCTGACTGGAAATACCATGACACAGAATACATATGACATGGGACTGATTAGTTTCTTTACCTGCAACATCTGAAGTGCAGCATCTGATTTGTGAGGGACATCCTACTTCAAATGTTGGCATTACAAAGTGTGTGGGGAGGGCTACAGCTCATCTTCAGTACCTTCAAAGTGAAGTGCTGTAGCTCTCACATCACTGCTAATGATTTATAATGGGAATGGGGGCACTTTAAAGTCATGGACCTGAAGGGCCATCACAGTTCCCAAGGAGGTTAGGGGAACTTGTTAAGGGTTAGAAAGTAAGGGACTTTAGTAGGATGTGAACCAGGGTTTCCTAGCTCTTGTGCCTGTGCTTTAACTACTAGATTACCCTTCTTCCATATGCTGCAGCCGATGTTGTCCTGGTAACCTATTCCTTGTTATAGCTGAACTCTTATCGCCTTACAGCAGCCATCCAATCACTGCCTGCCTAGTTACAAAGGAAAGGGCATTTTGCAAGATTCTCTCACTGCTGGTGTCAATCAAAACAGAGAATGCTAACATACACATAACATAATACTACTATATAATACCACTTAAAACTCTTGTACCCAGAGTCATTTATTGGGTAAACTGTTTTTGCTAACAGAAACATTAACACAACACATACAGGCACTTCCTTATTATATGAATACTGTACATACATGTGAAATCAGTGCTGCATCACACTTATATGGTCCTAGTTCCTACTAGACCTGCACTTCAGGATATGCACAACACTAAGGCCCGTCCACTAAACCGCTTGTTCGCCGAGCGGATGCAATCCGTTACGGCCGCGAGCAGTGCAGTGGTCCACACCGGCGGTGTCCATTACGGGACTGGCACCGCCGTCCACACATCAGGATCCAGGCACCGTTACAGCGGCGCCCGATTCCACAATGCACTCGCATACGGCACATTGTTGCCCTGCAGGGACTGTTACCAGCAGTCCACACTATCGCGGTAACAGTCCAAGGCGGGGGCGGTTTCATAACAGTTGTGAAAACCACCTCATGGTGGTTTCCTGCATAATTGTCTACGCGTAACACCTTCCTGTAACGTTACCAGTGTAAACACACGCCATTACCGATGCGGTTTACACCTCTGTAACGCTACAGAAGGGTTTTGGGCTGCAGTGTGGACAGGGCTAAAGGTCCTCCATTACTCAAGTGGAGAACCAAACATTATAGGTTTGGTTTAGTGGTGGAACTGCATTTAATGCAGCACTATTATCTGTTGCTCTGATGACATCATCCTCCAGCAGCACTGATGGTAAAATGGAGGACAAACACATTGATAACTTCTGGGGTTGTATATTTTTATTTATAATCTAGATTTGGACAGCTAATAGGACTGCTTGCAACTGGAGGAGGCACACAACAGTTACACATAAGGAGTTGGGAAAATATGGGTGTGAAATTATGGGAGACTTCCTTTAACATTTGATACCATGACATCCCTACAAACAAGGTCTGGTGGCACAGGGACTTGGGCGCATAAAGGCAATCATCCTGAGCAACTGGGCTGGTCTAGTCTACCATTTCAATTGGCCACTCAACTCCCAAAGTGTATCCGACGACTTCCTGGGGTGGAAATGCACTACGTGTGGTCACCCACATCACATGCACCCCTCACACCAACCTTAGGTGAGTCATCAGCAGGGCCACTGGAAAACTGCACCCGCAATTTTTTGCAGAATCCATAATTTATCATTCTCATAAAAACTGACATGTAACTTGTTCATGGTTTCTTGTGATTTGAGTTTTATATTGAATTGTATAAAACGTATTAACATTTCAATAAAATACTCTCAAATATATTGACAATTTGCATGCAGACTTGGGTTTGGCAGAAACAATGCAGTGCAAAGGCAGGGCAGGAGTCATTGCTTTCTTTTGAATCCTTGTCTTGTTTGGTTTCAAAATCCACGCCAAGCATAAGTACACTTAAACACTTAACATTTGTTTTGTGTTGAAGCAGTCTATCAGAAAACTTTTGTTGCCACACAGACAAACAAAAGATGGGAAAAAGATGCAAATTATCCCATTCACTAAAATGGAGTGCTTAACTATGAAGCCTTTTGTAAGTGGCAGGGCAAGTTTTTCCTTGTGGGCATACTTTCATTCAGACTAGTTTTTTATTCAAACAGCTGAGGATTTCTGGATGGCCCTGCCGATTTTAAACTTGAATAAGCTAGTTGCTAACAGTGATCTCACTCTTAGCAACTACTCCCAGATGCTCACATGCAAAGACTACAATAAAAACCTGACTAAAGTCTAAAACAAGCTTATAAAACACAAAATGTATCTGAACATTTATCTTTAAACAAAATCATTGCAGCCAGAGAAAACAAAGGTAAATTGCAGGGTACCCTGACTACTGTAAGATGCAGTAAAATTTTTTTTTTTTTTTTTTGTTTTACATTTTTGGTAACTCGTCTAGGCCCACTAGGCACAAGTGCCTGTTTTCAGGTACAACCCAGGAGCACTGAGGAGGTCAAGTGACTTGCTCAGAATCACACAGTGTGCAAGTGGAGGTTGTGGAATCAAACCCAGGTCTGCTAGATGTCGTCAGCACATTCACAGTTTGTTACTCTAACCTCTAGATTATACTGCCAGCCACAATAGCCCACAGATTTAATGTTTAAATATGTGACTTCAAAAAATAGTGTACAGCATCTACAGTACAAATTATGACCATTAAACACTTAACAACATTTACTAAAACTCAAATATTCACCACTCTGCTTATTTTTCTTGTACCAAAGTGGGTGAATAGTTGACAGAGCATTGTAAACAGCTGTTGATTAGACTTCATTATTCTACAGCCAGAAACAAATAAAAATATTTCTTCTGGCTTGAATATAGATTTGCTGTGGCTCACTTTATAGAATCTATTTAACACTGTATGAGGCAGATGCTTTAAATGTTGGAAGCTAAGCAATGCTTACAGTAGCTTATCAGTTTAGCACTCTCTTTAGGAACATACACTTTTCTTTACATTTTAAACACAGTCTGGTGTCAGTGTATTCATTTATAAATTTATGCCAACTAATATATGCTACAAAAACATTAACAGATTTACTGTGAAGCACTCAGTGACTACAGTAGAACCCTGCAATTTCTGCAAAATGCTCCACAATTTTGGGTAACCTTTTCGAAATTTTCCAGTGGCCCTGGTCATCAGCATTTATTTCCACTTTAGGTTGGTCACAAAGGAACTCTTAACCAAAGGGAGAACATACGCACAATGCCTGATGACATCACAATGGTATCTGCTGCAGTTAAAAACAGAGCAGTGAAACCAACCAAAGAGAGTAAAATCTCCATTGAAAAAATAATCTTGCCAGAGAAGCACTATCATTGAATAAATGAAATATGCTATTTGGGAGGTTACAGAAGTCAACAACTGCAGGAAAAAATAAATGTGGTATTTTTAGTCAGCCTGTGGCATATTCTATATCTATTGTACTTACTTACTGCTTGAATAAATAAGTTTATCTCCAGCATAATCAGTGGTATAAATCATCTGTCCAGTTTTGTTAGAAAATAAAAGATTTCCTACCATTAAAAGGTGCTAAAGACACACCATAGAGAGAAACTCTGTGCATTACTAGTATTTGAGGAACTGTAAGTGTGGATTTGAGTCAAAGTGTCTGCTTAATCAAAGCCAGGTATACACAGCTGTGCACTGAAGCAACAAAATGGACCAAGGACCGAGGGTCTGCTGTACTAAAAGAAACTGGGATCCGACGGCACCACCAGTTAAAGGCCTGACACAGACATACATGGATGGAGGGAGACTGTAAGCATGCTTGAGCATCCCTGGAACAGTTTGGGGCCAGCCTCTCTAGGAGGCTGGTCCGACAATCTGAGAAATACTAAACTAAACTAGAGGCTTCTTTCTAAGAGCATCTACTGAAGTATGGTTTTGCAAATGTGAACAGTAGTACTCAGTTTGCCAATGAGGTATTTAGAGCCCCAATCAAAGGAGCTGCCATGTTTCTACCATTAAAAAAAAAAAAAAAAAAAAGGGGATAAATTGCAAGGTGAAATGGTAGCAGGCACTTGGGGTAGTGCATTAAGGCTCCCGCTCCACCTTAGAATGTCACACGAACCCAGAAACAAAGGGCTACATAGAAGATATACTGCAAGAGGCACATAAATAGGGTTCTAAACAGAATCAGGTGCCTGATAAACCATCTGCCAGAAAAGCTCAAATCCATGAACACCTCAGATGCATCTTCACCGAGTAAGCTGGGCAGTTGGGGAGACAAACACACACTGGTGCCACAGCGCAGAACTGCAATATTGTGGTGTTTAGGAAGGCCAGCATAGCGTTTGTGATGTGCTTTTTTTTTTCATTTTTACAGTATATTCTATTTGAGCACCTACCTTTGGGGCATCTCTCGGGATCCCAACTCCAGAGGCACTGGACTCAACCCGCCACCTGAACCGACCTACAGGAACTACATCAGGTAGCGGGTCTGGGCTCTCCTGAGCCCTAGAGGCCCAGATCCCCAGGAGGAACCGGAAATCGGCTGACCTTGGGGCGAGTGGTCAGATCACGAGGTGTCTACAGTCGCCCACCCAACGGTAGGGGGGATTCTTCCCGCGCTTTCCGCAACTGGACGGCTCTGTGATGTGCTTGTTAAAGGTCAAACATACACACTGAGGTCCAGTGACTGCAGGTTTCAAACCAATGTACTCCATCGTCCATCAATAGTACTATTAAGAGTTCCATTACAAGTGTTAGCCCGTCAGTCCCATTAGTTCCCCACTACACCATGACTAGCTTTTAACAGGGCTCTGGTAATGTGTTTGATATGGCCTATGCTTAATTTATGCTGTTAAAACATGCTTCTGCCATGTTAACTAGCACTGCGTAAAACAGCCATTTAGTGTGTTAACTGGGCTTCCAATATACTGTAATATTGCATGGCTCTGCCTTTTCCCTCACATGCATGCCATTCCTGCCATTGTGCTGCTATTCAAACTCTTTTGTGCCATGCAAACTGAAGCTTCAACTCGGGACTGCTGCATGACCTACCATCCAACGGCTAACATCCAAGTCTGTGCAGCGCAATCTGTTCAAATACAATGCCCACTGCGTTATAACAATCCACATGCAAATGTATTTTGATATGCCACTTAGCTCCTGCCAAGACTGGCTGTCTCCTAAGACTTCACACAGATTCAGTTTTGCTATTCTAGCAGAGGCGAGACAAACTTGTGAGGTCATAGGGCATTATTCTACTACTTGGTAAAAGATTTTTTTTTTTTTTTAAACTTTATTGCATTTCAAATATGTACATTACATACTGAGCTTCTCTTGGTTTCAAGTACAGAAATTGATCAAACATCATATATACAGAATTAATGACACTTTTCTTCCAGCATTACAGCAGTATTGGATTATGTAACCTCTACAGCTATACAAACAGTGATGCAAACTGGAAGCATTTTCCTAGATAAAAATGGAGTTAGCCCCTACAGCAATGACCACGAACTGTGTGGAAATAAAGTCCTGCTAAAGATCAGTCTGTGCTACCAGCACCAGTGACACTGCTTTGCGATGATAAGAGTTTTTATGATAATCATGTATGCATGTAACACACACAAAGGGAGAAAGAATGAATAGTAAGCATGCTAACAAGAGGCAACAGTTATACAACTTCAGTTCTAAAACATGTGGCGACAAATGATTCCAGTTTTGAAAAGCATTAAACCAATAAACTTTAAACCAGATTTCAACATTTTAACATTAGTGCGAGCTTGTTCTAATAAATCATTAAACTGTAACTTACAGTTGCATTGTATGTGTTGTGAGCATTCAGTTTGCTGCTGTTAGATACGCTACTTAAAGAGGTTCACTAAGATTAGTGCTGGCAACTGTGTAAATGGTGACTTACACATACGAAGCTGTGCAGGTAAAGGTCCTCAAAAATGCAGCCTTTTAAAGTTGTGACTTTCGTAAAATTGTTTAAACCAGGTCCATTGGACTTCCTTTTTTTTTTTTTGTGTGTATAGCTCACTCCCGGCGCTCAGTGGCATGACAAGATGCCAGTGTGTGAGCACCACCATTGCTCAATGGGCAGCAGCTTTTGAAAATATTTTATTAGCATAATGGCCACTTGCTAATGAAACATGGGCACTGGTCAACTACCAAGGGCCCTTGGTAGGCGACCAGTGCCCACGATTCAATAAAGTGACAAATATGCAAATAAAAATATTTTCAAAAGCTGCCACCCATTGGATATAATGAGGACGCCTGCACTCTCACTGGCATCTCAACACACCAATGAGCGTGGGGGCAGAGCTGGCAGCACACAAAACACGGAGTCCATCGGACCTGGTATAAACAATTTTACTAAGGTCATAACTTTTAAAAGGCTGCATTTTTGGAGGGCATCTTTACCTGCACAGACTTCGTGATGGTAAGTCATCATGGCAGTGGCAGGGGCACTGCAAGAAATGTTGGTGAATTTGAAGTATCAATGTTACGCGCTTCGAGAAAACCCACACACATGTAGTATACACCTCTACCACAAGAAAGTGGTCATTTTGTCCCACTTGGTTCCCCTCACAAGCTAAAGGCAATCCTCCAGTGTAAATTTGTCCCATTTCTTACTAAGACCTTAAAAACCCATCATCTCCTGGGTGACCATTTTGTGTCAGGTTAAGCAATGGATAGTTCAGACTTCATCTGAAGCTACGAGTATTACAGGAGTACTCCATGGCATGTGAAATCTTCATGAACTACTCAGGATGAGTAGACCTCAGCTTTGTTCCTCACCAACAGTGCACACATCTCATTAGCAGCTATACATAACTTTTAGGGCAGCTGCTAAATGAATGAATTTAGCAAATGTCCAGGCACATTAAGTACATCAGTCAACCACCTCAGGGATGCCAGTTTGATCATGGCATGCAGAGTCTAATTTTATGGTTTTGAGGAGCTTACCTGCTCCAAGGGGTCCATGGAAACATAAGTTTACCCAGCATATCAAATGCGCAGTCTAGTAGGAAACTGCAAAGCATGCTGAACTCTTAGGGTCCGGAGTTCCATCAAAAATGCCTGGTGGCGAAACTTAAGAGCTACTGACATCTGAAAGAAAACTTTGAAAAACATAATAAGTAAGTAAAATTCTGCTTATATTCCAGATTTCTCCTCCCCTTATTTATTACTGAGGAAATGTACATTAATATATGATTTTATCCCTTACAGTTACTTTAAAGTTAATCTGCTCTATAGCTTTCTCCCGACTTCAAGTCATAATGCGCTGTTGTGACATCACAATCTGTTGCCATGAGAGTCACTGTAATGTCACAAGCCGTGCATTATGACCTCAGGCAGGAGACAGCAACAGAAATAGATCAACTCCTCAGGAGCAAAAATCATGTTTTCATGCAACTGATCTCAGCAATAAATAATGGAGAGGAGGAGGAATAAAGAACTAATGTGAAATACAAGCTGAACTTTATTCTAAATACTATGTTTTGTTAAAGTTCTGAAGAGGTCAGCTGCTCTAAGTCCGGAAGAAGTAAATAAGAGCCATTTCCAGTACAGATTTGTTCCTTCTTTTGGTCACATTTAGGACTTGATCCCTGATATGCAGTCCCAATGTAATAAGGATGGTCCGTGGCTGGTCCTGCGTGTTGGGCTTCTTTTTGGAGTTATTCTGTACATTTTTAAAGATATGTTCCTCTAGTTGCAAATCTCAGTCACTGGAAAACCAAATTTTGTGCAAAAGTAGAGAGATCATCTCCCTCAGTGACTTCCTTGACTCCCAAGAGAGTCTAATGTTCCCAACCCTTGCTTCATTCGAGATGGAGACAAAAGGACTTTATTTTCAACAAGTATGCCTGTAACTGCTGTAGCACAGTCAGATGTTGCCTCTGTTGCTTTCTGTGCCTCTGCAGAAATTAAATTCAGCTACCACTCCATCACCAAAAATCTATTATTAAGGCTCTCAATCTTCTTATCTACAGTAAATCTCTGATTGCTTGTAGAAGTGCTGCATTGGGAGGGCTCTATACTACCACTGGCCTC
This sequence comes from Neoceratodus forsteri, assembly GCA_016271365.2. Lineage (NCBI taxonomy): Eukaryota > Metazoa > Chordata > Ceratodontiformes > Ceratodontidae > Neoceratodus > Neoceratodus forsteri. Next base: position 1,231,726,760 of record CM028129.1, on the reverse strand, counting down.
GTGGCTGGCCTCTTCATCCCCGCTGTCTCTGTCCGCTTGCGTTTGCTGCTGTCCTGGGAAGTGGCCTGCCTGGCTTAACCATCTTTATTTTAAGCAAAGCTTATATCACTCAACACGGTCTACCACGACTATTTAATGCAGTACAAATTAACGAGATTTGCTGGATATAAATGTCAAAAAAAATAAATAAACAGTTTGAAAGCTGTAATGCTGGAGCTTCTCTTGCAAGCGCCCTGCTCTGTCGGCTGCTCGGTAATATATATATTTATAATACAGAATATTCAGAAACAATTCCTTCTGTATTTCATTAGTATTCTGTACTCCACCTTACTCTCGATTACGAGGACACTTACATGAAAGTAGAATTGTTGGGGCTTGAACCCCTTTCATCATCCTGCTGTTCCTCATTAAAGGTGATCTTCTGTTTCTCAGATCACAAAAATGTAACGAGCCACTGTACATGATGTCACAAAAGAAACCCAGGACTTCAGCGGGGGAGATGAAGGCTGGTGAGGACAAAAGATCCTGTTTTCATGCACATTACCTCAGTAATAAAGACTGATGGGACATAAAGAAAATTAAATATAATTCGAACAGTATCTAAGATTGTATTTTTAAAAAGTTTTCATGGATATTGGAACACACTTTAAAGGTGACAGAAAATATTCACAGTGGTGTGTGTGTGTGTGCGTGCGTGCGTAATGTTCCTAATGACAGAAAAGGGATATTCACATCACTAAATGATCCTATAGAACTGCATTCAAATACAATCTCATGTGAAAACAGTGTTTGCGTTTCTTGTTACTGTCAACCTTCTCTGTTCAGTTCCTTTATGGAAAGAGGAATTGAGTTTTGTCTGCAGCACTGCCTGGATTTAGAACTCTAAGCCCTGCTCCAGCAGATCAATAACTTGTGGTCCAAGTCCTGCATACATGCAGAGACACAACTGAATCTCAATTTTTCAATTCACTGCTTCCAAAATGGGCCAGCTTTTATTTAAAAAAACTTTCTTCATTTGTTCTTACCCAATTAAATGGGACACTAGTTTCAGGAAAGCATATCAAATGGAGAAGGCCAACCTTGGTTTCTTTTAAGTTTTTGTTTTTTTCTTTCTGTTCATTCTACCAACAAGACAATTCTGGGCAGCCATGACTTGATGAAGAGTGCAGAGTACTGATTTTTATTGACTATCCACTTTGTGAGCACCTTTTAAAATGTTTAAATCAAAATTAAAGCTACAAGTGCAATGAGATTGAGGAGAAAATTAGACCCTACCTTTTTTTCCACTGTAAATTACTACATGCATCTTCCCATTTCGTTTGGTGGTAAAATCTTCTAGTTAAACCAAAGTGAGTATTTTATAAATGTTTACATTTAGTTTTTTCAAGGAAAAAGGATGGATGTCACATTTGGCTTACAAAACAGCGTTGTAGACCTGGCAAGGGTTAGGATGGAGAAAAGAAAATCTTAGTGTACAGCACAGAAGGTACACAGAAATTAGATCTGAAAGGTATTGTCAATATTTTTATTAACTGTAGCTGAAACTGGCTTTCAGGAAAAATATTTTTCATTGCACTGCTGCATACTCGCTAGTATTTGAAGGACCCTGGTTTGAGCATGTTACAGTTTGGATTGTCCAAACGCAGAACAGCATGGCTCTGCCCATCTAGCATGTTCATTAACATGCTACTAGAGAGTCGTGTGCTAGGACGACAAAAATCTAACTTTGGGAGTTGTCTAGCATTAGAAATAAAGTAGCCGGCTCCGTGGCACCGAGCAAGGGTTCACTCAGCAAGATGGAGACCCAGGTTCACGCCAGAGCCCGGGAACCTGGAGCAGAGACCAGCAGGGAGAGGTTTCCAAGCATCTACTGGACACTTCCTTCCCCAGCGGAGGGGGTGAGACAAGCCGGGCTCCTGCAGTTGGATTGGTGGATGAGCACGGAAGCGTGAAGACTTGACACACCTCCTGCACATCCCCACCTCAGGATGCAGTCCTTGTGGCTAGCCTGTGGGGTGGGATGACAAAAATAGAAAAGTGGCGTGATACTGGCTGGATGACAAGTGCCTGGCCGCACCACCACAAAGCCCAGACGAGCCGCAGACCGATCCTTGGCAGCTTCCCGGGATCGTTGCTTGCCTGGCAGCACTTCCTCCTCAGCGAGTGACCCTCCCACGACACAGGGTAGGTCGGGTTACCTGAAATAAGGATGTAAAGATAGGGTCGGGAGAATGACAGTGCAGGCGGCGGAGGTGGAGGTGTGGTGGGCGATGGTGTCTCGAATGTGGGGTGACATGGGGAGGAGCATAAACAAAAAAAAATAACACAGCCTTACATCAGCTTTACAGCAGGTTAAAATGAAAAGTCGTAGGTAACATGACTCACTGGGTGGTACCTTGACAGTGGTAGCCACACTTGCCTACACTTCGTATGAAATCTGGAAACCAAAGTCTGCCATTCAAATTAAAGTAAGAACAAGCGGAAAAAAGCTTTAAATGAAAAGCAAGTAATTTTTATGGAGCACTGACTTGATGAGAGTGCTGAATTCTGATTTTATAACCAAAAGTTCAATGCAAAAAAATGAACATTGGCAGAAAGAAACCTAAAATGGACTACTGGATGGGGAGTAATGGTGTTGCACAGAACTGAGAAAACAATACCTGGGGTCATGATTAGTGACAGCCTCAAGTACACTGCACAGTGCAACAAAGTTATATGGGAAGGTAAAGGATGAGATGTCTAGGGGGGATTTGATAGGGACAGTGATATTGCCCTGTAGAGACCCCAGTCAAACCTGCAGCACTGCTCAGTTCTAGAGTCAAAACCTCAAGAATGGCAGGGACCTCATAAGAGACCATACAAAGGAGGGCCACAGACCACGATGCAGGAGGTAGTATGAGGAAGGTTGGCAGACATTAACATGTATACACTGGAGACCAGGAGGGAAATGACTGAGACCTACAAGTTCTTGCAAAGGAATCAACAGGGTGGATTATAAGCAGGGCCCCGAGTGCTCTGTGGCAGAATTTTCTGGTTTCTGTGGCAGCATTTTCCGATTTATGCAACATGATTTATTCATTTCTCTGGCAGAATGCAGTCCTGTCATTGGTTAACTATGATGTGATGTCATCAATGACATCAAATGCAAAACATAGAGGAGAGCTTCAGGATAAACAAGGCGGGAAGAAAGCCTGACACCAGGGCTCCAGATAAGGGTAGTACCAACCTGTTTTACTCACCACATTTTAGGAAATGCTCTTCAGAATTTGTTTTTAATGAGTACCAATATTCGCTAACATTTGTAAATGTTAACACACTTCATAGAACAGTGCTTCATAACATAACTGGTGATTCAAAGGCACATTCTTTCAAGATTTACAGTACCAGTACATCACAGTTTTACTTTACTCACTATATTACTAGTATATTACTATACTGCGGAGGTACTGGCAGCACTCATTAACAACTCTTTGCAGACAGGATGGGTCCCACAGGATTGGAGGATGGCTTATGTAGTGCCTATACATGGGGGCGGGATCTCGGAAGAAATGGGAATTACAGACCTGTCAGTCTCACGCCTGTGGTAGGCAAAGTAATGGAGGGCTCTATCAAAGAGAGTCTTGGGAGGCAGTTGGAATGGTTAGGACACCAGGATGATAAACAATATGGCTTTGTCCAGGGACCAACCTTGTAGAGTTTTATGACTGGGTGATGGGAGCCTTGGATAGACATAGGCCAGTGGATGTCCTATACCTAGATTTCAGCAAGGGGTTTGATTGAGTGCCCCATAATGGACTGATAGCAAAAATGGGAGAGATGGGGGTGGGAGGACAGGAATTCAGCTGGGTAGATAATTAGCTTGGGTGTCTACAGAGAGTAATGGTGAGTGGGATACTCTCCTCCCCAGAAGCGTAATCAGTCTGCGGTCCCTCAAGGTTCAGTACGGGACCCTCTTGTTCAATGCTTATGTCTCGGATATAGGGAGGGGGTTAAAATAGGTTGAGTCTCTTTCGGATGATCCAAAGCTGGGAGAACTGGTGGATTGTGAAGAGCAGGGAGTCAGTCCAGGGGATCTGGATACCCTGGAGGGTGGTCAGGGCGTGGGACTGAAATTTAATGCAGAGAAATGTAAGGTACTTCATTTGGGGTGAAAAAAAAACCCAAGCCATGTATACACAGGTCCACTACAAGCCACATTGTGAGAAAAGGATTTAGGGGTGGTGGTTGATGTCAAAATGAATAACTCTGAGAATTGTAGAAGAACAGTAGTCAAAGCAAACAGGATACTGGGCTGTACAGCCTGGGGTATTACGTCCAGAAGTAGGGAGGTGATCCTCCCTCTGTATAATGCTTGGTCAGGCCTGCAGCTGAAGTATTGTGTACAGTTCTGGAGACCTCATTTGAAGAAGGACATAAGTGCTGCTGGAGAGGGTTCAGAGGAGAGTGACCAGGATGATTCAGGGCATGGAGGGAGGCTTTATGAGGAAAGACTGAAGGAGCTTGGCTTTACTAGCTGGAGGAGAGGAGGGATAGGGGAGACATGATAGAGGTTTTCAAGCATGTAAAAGGAATAACCAGGAGTGGAATCAAGGAGCTGTTTAGGTTAAAGAGGGGAGCTACCAGGGGTTATGAGTGGAAACTGGAGGGAAGCGTGGGAGGCACTTTTTACCGAGAGGGTGGTGGAGCCATGGAATGCGCTGCCGGGAGGCTGTTGGAGGAGGGCACAGTGTAGGGCTTCAAGAAGGGGTGGGACAGGTACAAGGGAAATTGAAACAGTAGAAGACCCTCTTGGGGATGGGGGTGGTGAGGTGAGCAGCCACTAGGTTGCTGGCTTTCAAGCAGACAAGACAGACCATTAGGCCTATTCTGCTGGCTCGTTAGTATGTTAGTATATTTTAAACCAGTGAGTAAATTACTCCTACCTTCCAACATTATCAGGAACATTGTTGGCACCTGATCAATTCATATCTAGAAATAAACTACACAGTTTTAAAATGTACTCCTCACTCCACTCCATCCAGACATTTGTACACATCTGAATTTGGTTTTACTCACCTCATTTTCAAAATGAGAAGTAAAATACTCATCTCAAAAATTATCTGGAGCCTTGCCTGACACTATGGAAAAACAGTATATATGAATAAAAATTCACCAAAAACAGTGAATTCTGCAGTACCATATACATTGTGCAGCATGACGCAAATTCTACGGAAAATTCTGCAACCACAGAATCGCAGAATTCCAGGGCCTTGATAAGGACTTGTTCACGAAGAATGAGAGCACAGTGACCTGAGGACATGGTCAAAGACTGGTTGGAAGATTTAGGAGGGACACAAGGAAGTTCTTTACAGAGCAGCTGGTGAAAAGACAGGAATACACTGCCCAGAGAGGTGATTAAAGCCAAGACTTTGCGGAGTTTAATGGTGGGACAGATGTAATAGTTGGACCCTCAGGCAGAAAAGGAGACGGATACATTTTTGTTTTTAATTTATATTTTTTATATAACGAACATACCTTACAGCATTACAGTTAATGGCAACTCTCAGTACATAATCTCCTACAGGATAGCAACAGTTAAGGCATACACATTTATCAACAGTTACTAAAGTCCATTAAATGATGGTACTGTATATGGGTACCAACAAGCAATCACCAGAATTAAAAATTCAGTCCTTTGTTTAGGAAAGTCAGCCACGCAATGACCTGTGGGGAAAAGACAGAACACATATGCAACAAATAGAGCGTTCAATAGGACTGATGCAGCCACGCCCACCAAAACCCAAGCTGAAAGATGGGAAAGCGTTGAATCCCAGGGTCTCCAGAGCATAATCTTTACTTACTACTTGAATCATTGAACAGTTAAATGCCCCAAAACAGGCATTCAGAGCCAACAGAAACAAATTAAAACAGGCAAAACCAGAAGAGTTATGCACAGATATTAAATCACAGCAGCAGCTTTAGCTGCAGTCTATACCACCGTTTATACTACTACTGAACATAAAGATGAGCAGAGCGCTTCTGGAGACAGGAGAGACCCTTATACTTCAATGAGTGCAGTCATTCCAGTGTTTAAAGGGAAAAAAAAACACACACACACACCTTTCCTCCTCGTAGCACCTCATGGTCGGTTTTGCAATGCAGCCACAAACCTTAAGCCCCCATCCCCAAGTCCAAGCCCAAACCCAGTCCAGAGTCTATGAAAAAGAACAAATGTGAAGTATTAAAGAGGGAGAAAAGTTCCAAACTGCCCTCACCACGTCAGCTTCAGACCTGCCTTTATCTTCCACTAGACAGCAACCTGCTCCAAAATTCCTCCACAATTTTACTGACCAGTTTATTCGCTTCCTAGGGTAGGAGACCTGAAAAGTCTTACCTCCATAAGTAATGTGGAGCCTTGGTAGCGCCCAGTGTTAATGCACAACCACCAACCCACTCAATTGCTGCCTGGGGTGGGTTAAATATTTTCTTAAATAAAGAAAAAAAAAAAAATAAAAACTGACCAAATCAAACAATTTCATTTGGTTAAAACACAGCATCTGACCGTTGATTACCTAGAAACTGCAGCTCATAACTAAACTGCCCTAATCTACCTAGCAACAACATAACTAAGTGAAAATGAAGCCTTTTCCATTAAAATAAAAAGTTCCACTTCTTAAACATGAACACCCATAACTGGGCACAGGTTTCTCAAAAATAAATGCAGTTCCTGATTCATTCAAAGGCACACAGCCTGTGTTACCAAACCCACCTATCCTACCATAGCAACAACCTAACTAAAAAGGAAAATAAAACCTTTTTCCATTAAAAAAAAAAAAATTCCCACTTTATAAGCACAATAACCCACTCCAGGGCATGGGTTCCTTGACAATTCTTGGCGCTTCAGTGCACTGAAAGTCACTCAGCTATTGGCCTATACGCCTTCCAATTCACCTGGGGTGTGCATTAATTCTCTAGAACGCATAGCCTGTTGTGCTCTGATCCTCTGGTGACAATAATCCGAGGAAGGTCTCCGTCTCTTTGCGCTGTTCAAAAATTGACTTTACAAGCCTGACTGATGTCTTCTGGCTCCATGTGACGATCTTCAGGCAAAGACTATGCAAACCATGATTGTAAGTAGGACACCAAGTCCTCACACACTCAGTTTGGGACAGACCACTGATCAAATAAATGTTCATATCAGAGTTAGAGTTTTCCAAAGTCTCCGACTGTGACTTCAAATGTGTGTTTTTCCACTGTCATTCACCAGTTCAACCTGCCTTCTCACAGAATGTTCATCCATCTCCTTTGCTGTGGTAATTGCCCCATAAAATGTACATCTTGGGCACCTATCAGTTCTAGGATTTCTCCCACTTTTGTCCATTTCTCAGACTGCCTGCACCACAAGTTTTTCCATCCGACATACTGCAGGCCCCAGCCGTCCCCACTGTGCTGTGCTGGACCTGAGGAGGTTAGTGCACCTGGGAGGCAATGCAGCGTGGTGGTTAAGGGCACTGAACTGCAAACCTGGAGACCTGGGTTTGAATCCAATTGGCCACCCTTGATACTGTGTAACTCTGAGCAAGTCACTTAATTTCCTTGTGCTCTCAACGTCGCACCTGGAAACAAGCTCAGACTTAGTATGCCTTTCTGGTTAAATAATTTCCCCATTCCCCTTTTGTCTAGAGCCTCCAGCCATGCCTTTCAGATGTATCGTGGTGAGATTTTTTTTTTCCTTTTAATAACACAGAAATGTTCAGAAGGCCATCACCGATCAAACTGTCAAAATTATCTGCAAAAAACAGTAAACTATCAAGATTTATGTTTAAAAGAAAGAAAAGCTCTGAGGAGCTGCGAAGCAGGCCCTAGTCATGTGCTCGGCTCCTGCGCTCTCGTAGCAGGGATACCTGTGGAAGGGGTGACGAGCAGCCATTACAGCCATCCGATCTCTAAATTCAGAATTAGGCCAAGCATGAAACCAGGCAGGGAAACAGGCAGACTGGATGGACCTGTGGGTCTTTTTCTGCAGTCACCATACATGTTTCTGTTAAAGGATAATGCAGAAGCTAAGAGAAGTAATCACACAAGGACACAATGAGGGTGGGTGGGGAAATCAACATCTTGTACTAAACACAGCCCTCAAATGTCAACTTCAATCATACTTGTGAAATGTGCAGTTGTGGAACCAAATATATTTTACAATCAGAACTTCTTGTGAAACATTTAAGTATTACACTGTAAACTCAGCCACGCAGGTTCCCTATTTTTACTTTCCTCTGGATCTCAGTCAAAAGCAATTAAAACACAAAGCTATCACAAAGGAAAATGCAAGCTTACCACAGGAAAGAAATCTTATTTGATCTAGAAAACGCCACAGTTTGATATGGAAAACATGTTCAGATACCTAAAGGCTGTCTTGCTCATCTGGGGATCCAAACACTTTCGCAGAGAGCACACAGAATGAACACAGCTGCCTAAAGCGCAGCAAAGAATCCTGTATACTATCAGTTTGAATAGTTGGAAGCCTGAATCATCTATCTGGGATTCTCACTGTCCAGCGAATGGTACAGAGTTAAGGTGGTGTCAGGCACCATTTTATTTACATTACAGAACTTGCAGCTTTGTCCGAGAGAATGAGACAGAGAACAAAAACTGAACCAGAAAAAATTTATTATGTTGATCCTCAGATTTTTCAAGCAATGCCGTGGAGTAGCAACCAAATTCTTTCTGTATTTTTTTTGTTCTCCATAAAGGCTTAAATTTGTTAGCTGTAATGATAAAAACAGGTGAAGGCAGTCAAAAACTCAGTGTTCACATCCAGTGACATAATAATCCAGAAGACATTCATGTCAAAGAAAGAAAATGTTTTGAAAAATAAGAGGCAAGTGTCAGGGATCAATAGTTTTGTCATGGCCCTAGAATACTGAGCATTAACCTTTGGATGCCAAGGAGGGAATAAGATCCACCCCCCATAAAGCTTTTCTCCATTCCCCAGTCTCTCCCCACCCTTAGATGGGGTGGGCAGCATGCCCTGGTCATGTGTGAGCCTGCAGGTGTGCTGGCACTGTCCCAGCAGATACAGGAATTTTCCCTCCAATTTTCTCCAGAAGGTGCCAGCAGACACTTGTGCTGTCGCCTGGCTGCTGCCCTCTCCCCACTGAAGTATGCCCCTGCTGTGCTACTACCAGGCTTTTGCAAGGTGGCAATCAAGCAGCAAGACACAAAGCCCCCCACCCCCACCCCATGAGGGCAGCTGTCCTTAAGACACTCAATCCTGACTGCCTCGGTGATGCCCAAGTAACCCAAGTCACAGGTGTGGCAAGCTCCTGCTCTAGTCTAATTTTCAGTCTTCATCCTTTCCAAGGTTGGGCAATCTGCTCATCCCTCAGGCCAATCACCTACTGCCAATTTTGTTCTTGCCAACTCATTATCATTGCCACTTCTGTTTTCACACTTGTTAGGCATCCTCACTGAGCTGTACCACACCTTATTATCTGCACATGCACTGTTTTTAGTATGTGTTCTATTTTGTACCATTTGTTGTTCAGATGCTTTTGTTATTACTTACTGTGCTGTTTTACCCCTTCCCTCCCCAGGATCGCACCTGAAATTAGCCTTGGCTCAGTCTGCCTCTCCTAGTTACCAATTTTCAAATCAATAAATAGAACAGGGCCAGCCAGAAGACAAGATTTTAAAGTCAACAATGCGAAACAATACCCAGAACATAACTGTGTCTTGTGAAATCACTTGTAAAGGTACAAACCGCGTTTGACACTTGGGGATGACTTGTTTAGTGACTTCAAATATTTTACAAGCAGAGTTTTAAAGTAGATGTTGCCTCGTCCAGCGCTAAACAAAGTAGGAATTAATCCACGCCCACATTTTCTAGAGAGGCGAGCACTGAATAGTTTCACATACACTCAAAAGGCACTGAACTGATGAGAAAACAGAAAATGAACATTATACTCTAGAGTGACATCAGTGCGAGTTAAGATCCAACTTCTCTAAAGCTTCAAGGGGAGAAGTGTACCAAAGGCCACAGAGGATTGGGTAAAGTGTACAGTTAGGAAGCTGGTGTTGAAACTGCCTTCAGTGAAAGAGACTGAAACTAGGCAGTAACAATTCAGGACTATGCAGACGATATGCAGCCAGGGAGACAACGTGAAAACCCTTTGGTTTATCTCAGGTGCAGAGGTCTACTACAAACTGGGGCAGATCAATAATATACCACCAAGTGTTAATTGTAATTGTCCTGTTTTCTTTGAGCACGAACACATAATAAGCACTGTGAAGCCAAGATCAGAGATTACCACACATGTACAGCCAAAAAGCCACGAGTTGTTACATTACTGGGCTTTTTGCATGTCTTACGTGTGTGCATGTGTAGGCGTTATTGGTGAGTTGCAAATTAACATACAGAAGGGTTCTCTCAATGTGCACACTGAAAGAGAAGCAGCCAGAAGCCTCATTAACCATTAGAACGATCTATTAAGAAAAATTGGACGTATTTAGCCTATAGACAGCCTATAGACATTAGGAACTAACTCCACTTTGAGTGTTCAGCTGTGTGCATTGCCAGAAGAGGTCTGTACTAAACTGAGAGGCCAGGAATGCAGCTTGCAACTGCACCAAAAACTAAGTAGTGCTTTGTGTCCATGAAAATGTAAGAACTCACCATTTAATATGTACACCACTGTATGACTGATCTATACTAGAATACTGTCCAATAACTATTGCTCCCGTCACCTTATATTCGTGTTTCATGATGCCCTCGTTTGCTTTACTTTGTACCTGTGCAGGAAACTTAACGTGAAACCTATGAAAAAGAGCTCCTGGCTCAAAGGTATTAATTTGAAATAATAAAATAAATATACTGAACGGATGATATTCAAAGAGGCAATTTGGGAATTGTTCAGCACTAACTGCTTCCCACCCCTTTTAATTTCCATACAAAGGAGACCCTTGAAAAGGAGTCTCTGCTAATGTACTCATTCATCCTCACATGAATAAACACATCACTACTACTTGTTATGTTATTTACTTCCATTCCAGCTTCTTAGCAGACTTCTGATCTGGAATGAGTACACCAGTTATTACTGCTCAAACCTCCCAAATACTAAAGTTTCTGTTACAGAAACTGCGTTTCAAAAACTGGTTTACATTCTGTTATTTGTCCCATCTTTACTTGCTTTTTCTCAGTCTTGGGTCCAGTATGTTCATCAGTGACACAAGGGAAGGAATACAGAACAAGATGCATCTCTTGTAGATCACACTAAACTCTGTGGCAGGGTTGACAGTAAGGGGAAGACAGGGAAGAGTAAGTCAGCTGCAGAAGGACCTAGAAAGGTCAGATGTGGTCCATGGTTGACTGTTGAAATTCAACCGTTTCACAGCTATGGCCACCATATGAATACCCAACATTTTGCTGGCTTCCTACCAACTTTTTTTTTTAATTCTTTCTTTATCTGCTGATTGCCCGAACCATCCGCCCAGGTCACGCCCTCCCGCCCCACTCCCCACATTGGCCCTTACTCCCAGATACCCTTCGATTACTCTCAGGGTGGGAAGGCGGCACCGGCCCAAGTGCCGCAGACAACAGAATATGTCCGGAACCAGCCTGAGAGCTCATTAGAGCGGAGGGACAGGCATCATCCTGGCAGCAAGCAGTGGTTTTTTCCTATTAGGCGAGGGGCGAACGTGCAATGACGACTCGTGTCCCCCGCCTCAAGCTACTGTTTTTGGCTGCCGCCTGAGCTAGATGCAACCCATTACGCGCCTCGACAGGCCGGCTCCTGCAAACTTTTTCAAGGACGGTGGTCCACAGTTAAAATACAGTTCAAAAAATATATTAGTATTTAGATTAGATACAGCACAGTAAGTAGCCCATCCTCTAGTTTACAACTGAAGTTTTATAAAGTAAATAAAGTTGTGACCCGAATCATGGAAGAGCTTTGCTCACTGCTGTGATCTTTTTATCACCTGCTTTTACCACTGAAGTAACTGTCCTTCTGAACTGATCTCAGAGGACATTTTGAAGTTTGCCTTGGATTCCTCTGCAGGAGAATTGGCCCTTTGTTTGCAAGTTGAAATACAAGACCAAAGTGAATCGGGATGGAATACTGGATGGAAGGGTTAAACGGGCACTACTTCTGCAGAGAACTTGAAGTCATCATAAATGACCCCCTAAACCAATCTAGCCAATGCAACAAGGCAGACAGAATGCTGGGTGTACCAGGAAAGGTTCCGATATCAGGAGGAAAGAGGTAATACTACCTCTCTGTAGAACACTGGTGGAGCCCCATTTATAATACTGTGCCCGGATCTGGAGTCCCCACCTGAGGAAAGAAGGACCAACTAGAGATGGTGCAGCATAATCAAAATTATTCAGGACCAACAGGGCAGATCCTAAGAGCACAGGCTTGGAGCTCTGAACTCTACTCATTGGCAGCCGGGGAGGGAGAAGAGATATGATGCTGATCTGTGGTGCTGTGTTATTCTCAGGAAAATCGAATAACCTTTTTGTGGTAATACTTTTACTAGACTAACTGAACATATGCTAGAGACCATCAAGTTCCTGAATCAAATGAATGAGGTAGACTGCAAGGGTATCTGGTGAAAACAGCGCAAGAAAATATACGAGTAATTAACACCGTTCATAACAGCATGGTATATTACAGCGACCTGTACATTATAGCGCTGCAAGGAACCATTCAGCAGGAATGGCAAGTCAAAAACACAGGGACACAAGTGGAAAAGGAAAATTACGTACCTACCGTAATTCTTGATCTTCTCTTATCTTCACCATTCATTACTTACTGGGTGTAAGCGGAGGCGGCGCACCGTCCGCGAAACTTTTTTTTTTAAAAGTTGCTATGACCCATCCCGAAGCGACGTCATCGTCCATAGCGCGGGGCGGCCGAAGAAGCGATCGACTCCTCCTCCAACTCAGTTCTGTGAGCCGAGAGGCAAAGTGAAAGCAGAAAACATAGATAGTGAGGCAAGATAGCGAGGGATAGCAAAGCAAAGAAGAATGAACTGAAAAGAATAAGCCATGGAGGAAGGACAGAGGAGATAAGAACATCCCTAGCCTAGGGAGTGCAGGGCCTCCTTACCTGGGCGACTCTAGGAGGAGAGATGAGAATGAAATGAGAAAATAGAAGAAGAAGAAGAAGAGAAGAGAGAGATGGGATGTTGAAGGGACCAGAAGGCCCAACGAGCATAGTTAGCTTGTAGCTGAAGGCTCACTAAAGGGAAGCAACAATCCCGGAGATAGAGCTGAAGAGAAGGTTCACCGAACCGCTAGACAGACTCAGGAGGGCATAGTCCTCATCTTCAACATGCCATTGTTACTTGACACCCACCTCGGCTCCTGGCGCGGAGGGCCTTTAAGTGGAGGACAGCCAGGAGGAAGAATAAAACCCCCGCAGCATGGGCGCTGCTCAGGGGTTTAGAAATGAAAATGTAAGCCTTTCAGGCGTTTCAAGATAGAAATGGGACTCAGACTGACTGGCTAAATGGCCAAAGGCTTAGGCTGGCTAAGATTGGATATGGTCAGCAGAGGTCTACTGTAAAAATTGTCCAGGAGGACACTTAAAGGAGAAACCACTAAAAACAGCGAGAAGGATAGCCTACCTTCTCATTTGCCTTCTTGTTTGATTTCTCTTTTTTTTTTTTTTTTTTTTTTTTACAGATAAAAATATTAATTTTTTTTTTTTTTTTAAGTAGATGCATGACCCAGATACCAAGATGCCTATAGCAGTCGGAGAGTTCCCTCAGCACTCTTTTTTTTTTTTTTTTTTTTAAAGAGAAAGGAACAGACGACTCGTTCCTCTGCTCTGCAAGGTAAGAATAGAGGGGAATCAGATTTCAAGGCAACTATCTGAACACGGGATTGCAGGATCAAAACTGAATAGCCGAGCCAGGCCAAAAAACCCCAGAGGTATCTTGCCATAAGAATAGCAAGAGATAGTTGTGCAGTCTGATCGCCAATGCAATCCATGAAATGGCCCATGAATCTTAGAGTAAGTAATTTTTCTGATTTTAGAACCCCCAAGAAAGATCTTTTTTTTTGGAAAATTTAAGAATTTTCCTATATTTTATATAAATGCAGAAAGAGGAAGGAGACGGAGGTGGAGAAGCCACAGGAAGAGGCACTGAGGGGATGGTGGGAGGGAAGTAATGAATGGTGAAGAACAAGAGAAGATCAAGAATTACGGTAGGTACGTAATTTTCCTATCTTCCCTTGTCAATCTTCACCATTCATTACTTCCTGGGTGAGTATTAAGCTCCCTCTTCCCTGGAGGGGAAGAGGCCACACCCTGAGGGAACAAGACCCCAGCCTCTGCTGGTGAGAAACAGAAGGAGAAGACCTGGCTTATTCAGAAAGCCTAATGGGAGAAGAGCTAGGAGGTGCCTCCCGAGGACGAGAGGAGACGGAGGGAGCCCCTGTAAAAGTCTCCTAGCTCTGGAAGAGAAAAGACGGTCCCCGGAAGGCGGAGCGAATCACCCCACGCCGGGCCAGGGTGACAACCTGGAAAGACAAGCCATGCCGTCCGCCTGATGCAGATCGCTGTCCCGCAAGCCTGGAACCACCTCATTGGCGCCATAAGATGCCCTTGCTTGCGTCTTGCCAGCTCCAGGCCTACGCCCAGAGAGGGCAACGGCTTGTCCGGTTTGCTCCGTATCAGGCATAGATGCCAGCAGCTGGGACATCATCGACCACAGATGCGGTTGTAGGCAGCGTGGTGAGCCTGATGTGATGCAATACATGCACTCATGCCAGCAGAAGAGAACACTCTTACTCCCCCAACGGTCGAACCGGAGAGTCCGAACTGGTGGGCGGTCGTGGCCAGCAACGGCGCCCAGAAGGAGTATCCAGGTATACCAAACCTGGAGGACGGGTAGGGAAACCTAGAGACTCAGAGGGGCACAATACCTACGCTGGCAGTCCGCGGGCTGGGAAGAAGCGCAGAGGACTGCCATAACCGGATAGACGCCCCTGGAAGGGATAGGCCAGGAAGGTACCACCAGATGCTGGGCACTGAATTCACCAAGGAATTCACGTCTCCGTTCGGTATTGTCTCTTGAACGTAGAAACCGGAGATCCTCACCATCCTCGAGAGGAAACGCTGATATTCTGTGAAATCAGCATCGGAGGACAGATGAGCAGGGGTTCCTCTCCTCGGAGGGAGGGAGACGAGGATGATGGGGAACTGGAATGCCAGAGGATTCCTGCGGCGGTGGGGAGAGTAGAAGACCCGCTCATGCATGTACCTAACTGATGAGGGGAAGGCACACAGAACCCCTGAACTGCTCCCAGGATAACTAACCCGAGGGGCCGACATGGCCTGGGAGTGGGGGGTGGTGAAGGCAGAGAGATGGAGAGGGGCACCTGCTGAGGCAACTGTTCTCTGCAAGGGCGCTGGAATCCGGGAAAGGAGCCCTGGAAAGGGGATCCCGGATATCAGACCAGGCCGCAGAACGGAACTCTGGGGAAGCGGAGCCTGGAAGAGCCCTGGGAGAACCTCCCTGTGACGACGCCGGACTGCATGGATCCAGAAGGGCAGTCCGCTAACGCGCCGAAGGACACCCTAGAACCCTGGAGGGAGGGGCGAGGCTCTGCACTGCCCTGGCCACCCCCTGAGGTGGCCAAGGAAGACCGAGCAGCAGACCCCTGCCCCTCGACCCCTCGGACTCTGAGAGGCCCTCCTCCTCGACCACAGCGTCCCCCTGTCCCTAGAGAGGTGACAGCACACCGTAAGGTAGCTGTCACGGGCCTCAGGAGAGGAGCCTCCTCGTCCCCGCGCCTGCCCCCAGGGCTCCGCCACCCCAGCCGGGAACCCTCAGGAGGCGCACGAAAGGGGGACAGAGGGAGGGCCGCTCGCGCCGCCTGGCACCTCTAGCCACCGGGGACCCAGACTCGAAGAGTGGGGTGCCAGGATGGGTCCACAGTCTGAATCATCGCCTCCGAGGAGGGCCGAGACCAGCAGGACCTCAATGCTGGCCACCCAGGGTCCCCGAGGTGCAGGGGCCTGAACCCGGTACCAAGGGAGGCGCGCCGCCCCCTCACGCCGGTAGCCGCCAGGCCTAGCTCCACACCCCCAACGGCCCGGCAAGGCCGGCACCGCCTGGAGGAAGGACCAGGCCGGCGCCGGGCGCGGGCGGAAGGCGGGGCGGCATCACGACGGCGCCGTCCGTCCATCGGACGCCAAGAAACGGCGCCAAGGCCCAAAGCGCACCGCCTGACACCGCGCGCCAACGCGCCGATTCCAAAACAGCGCCGAAAGGCGCGTCGAGGGTCCACCGAAATTAGCCCAAAAGACGAGGGCCTCGCCACGGGTAGCCTGCACCTCCAAGAGGTGACTGCCGAGGGTGCCGGCGCCGCGGCCCGGGAGGGACTCACGACGCCCCCGACACCGCAGAAGGGCCTCCTCCTCGGCAAGAAAAGACGAGGAGACCCCTCCTCCTCAGATCGTATAGGCCGGGAGGGACCCGGGAAGGGCCTAGAGACCTTACCTGAGAATCCCTTAGCGACGTCGTCCCCGAAGGTCAGCGGGCTTTGCGAGCATGAACGCTGGATTTCGAGGACACGGCGGTCCATGGAGAAACAGGGCGCCGCATCTAATCCATGTCATGGTTGGGTCCCAGCCAGCGAAGACAAACGTCATGCCGGTCCGAGACGGAGAAATGCCGCCACAGTAACACCGACGATAGGGGCGCCGCCCGTCTTGAAACACGCTTAGCTCCGGACCGGACATAACGCGAAATCAACAAGAAAACAGTAGGAAAACACACCCCGCCGCTTAGAAAGAAAAAGAACGGTCTTACCGATCGGGCGCCAGAGTGTGTGGAAAGAGGAGTCGCTGACGCAGTGGAGAATGGACGCCCGAAAACAGGTGCTGCCTCGACGGGCGGAGAAACAGAACTGAGTTGGAGGAGGAGTCGGTCGCTACTAACGGCCGCCCATGACGCCGCCTTCGAGAGGGGCCGTTTGGCAACTTTAAAAAAAAAAAAAGTTTCGTGATCGGGTGCGCCCGCTTACAATTCCAGGAAGTAATGAATGGTGAAGATTGGACAAGGAAGATCTGTTTTTCTGTTTATTTTTTGGGGAGAGATTGAATCTACAGAGAAAGTGGTTGAGCTGTGAACCAGCCTACCAGCAGAAGTGTTCAGTACAAAAACCGCTCATGGGTTCAGGCACTGATGGGACAGAGACAAGGGCTTAGCAGTTGCTCATAGGGGCAGCAGCGAGGTGGAGGTAGGAGAGGTAAAACCCCATCTAGACAAAAGGTCTTGGAGCAGGATAGGGTTTAAATGTCAGAAATGATGGACCAATGATTATTCTCTGCTGACATGGTCTATGTTTTAGTAGGTTCGGCAGGTATTTCTGATTTACACAACTTGGTAATTGAAAGGGACATAAACTACTTCATACAGTTCTAAAATGGCACTTAAAATCATATTAGAATGCCGCCTGTCGATCAGGGTATGAAATTAGATATAAAAAGTACATGCCCACTGGGGCATGTAAGCAGGAAAAGTACATACCCAAAAACTTTTACATGCCTCCTTTTCCCCCACATAATTTCAATTCTCTAACAGATTACTTAGATTTCAGTTAGTACAGACCACAGTAAATCTCTTGAAGTTACATAGACTACCTAAATATAAATATAAAAAGGCTAACATGGGTAGCTTTTCAAAATGTTTTAGGGTCCCAGCCAGAAGACTCAATATTATTTTTTTTTTTTTTTTTTTTTTTTTTTTTTGGTATGCCACAATTAGAGCTGCTTTGAAAAAAAAAAAAGATTCTTAATTACTTTTAAGCTAGCTTAGTTCAGTAGTACTTTATTTGGATTTTAGGTAGTTTAGAAAAACACAGTAGTAGCTCTCAGTATCTTTATCTTCCAAAATCTTTGTTATTATTAAACTTCAGCTGGCTTCCTCAGCTCCCAGTAGTTACCTAGAATTTAGACGTTAGCAGGCTATTATGTTCACTTAAGTAAAACAGCTTTTAATTTACATATTTAGACTAAAGGCGAATAGAGTACAGTGGAGATAGATTCCCTTTGTTAGTTATGATTTTGGCAAATTCAGTTCCTAGCAACTGTGACGGGGGGACAAAAGCAGACTGCTGCAGCCTACAGACTCTTAGAACATACCCCATGTGAGTTCTCTCCTCTCTCTTGCAGTCTACTTTTGTTTTCTTAGTAAAATTTGAATGTGCCAACAACTTGAAACTTTATATTTATATATTTTCAAGATTCTCAAGTAGTAGCACGTTTTATCTTGTAAGAGCTTTTACTTTAGTACTTCCTCGAGTCTTACCCCACCCTTTACAGTATTTTTTTTTTTTTTTTCAGAGCTTGATGGCAGCCTAAGTGGTAAATATATGGTACTGCCTGGCTTTGTAGTAAACTATTTTCCCCACAGTTGAATCCTGTCAAAATTGCTCAAGACTTTGTTTTAATTACTCTGTGAGGACTCTACTTTATGATCTCCCTCCCTCCACCTTTGCTTATGGGCAATGCACCTTCTATTTTCAAGAAGCAGGTGAAAATTACTATTAACTCTTAAAAGAGCTTTTTTTTGGGGGAGGACAGAGATAATGAACAGTCCAATCAGTGATGCCGCTGTGTATGTAATAACAAGTACTACAATCTGCAAGCACGCCACTAAGCACAACCTATCTCACCAACAGACAAGGTTAGAATGGCACACTTTGCAGCAGGGACCACCGTCACACTGTGCTACAGGGCAGGCACCGATCTGATTGCACTCACCCATTAGTGCTGGCCCGACTGCAACCGCCTCAGCTACGACAGACCACCCGCGTATTCTCCAAGCAGACAGCTGTGCCGCTCAGTCAATCAAGGAGATGTACATCTGTTTCTGTTACTCCATCTCCTCTGCCTGTGTGTCAGCTGGTCTCCTGAAGTGCACCCTTGTGACTGGGTGTCAGTGCCGCACTCCTATAACAGGCCCCGTCGCCCGCAGAAAATGACACTCAAGCCCGCACTAATGAGAAAAAAAGCCATGGGGGAACGCCACGGGTACAGGAAAAAACTGAACTCTGCAAGAAATACTTCAGGTGCCCCACTAGACAGGCACTAAACTACAGTAGGTGTCCTGAGCCACTAGTACATGCCCTGGACAGCTAAGGTATAGTAATTCCGCACACTGCTGTCGACACAGCAGTACGCTTACCACTCACAACACCAACTTGAGGTCAGCAGAGAGGGGGTTGTCAGAGGCCAGCTGTGGGAGGAGGATGGAGTGTCCCATAGGACACCTCCTCCTCTCTGGTGGGACAGCCTCATCTAGGTGACCATGGGTAGCAGAACAGCAGAGGTGGGCAGGTTATGGGGTGGCTGTTGGCCAGCTCATGCAGCCATGCCCTGATGTGTATATAAGTATGTCAAGCACTTGCATGTCAACAACAGGGATGTCACGGTATTCGGTTTACGGTATTCCACAGTATCAGAAGTCATGGTATTGATATCATGGGCAATTTCCAATACCACAATAACCATGACTCATGCTATACACGGTAGTCGGTATACTGCAGTATAAAGACCTTTCAACCAATTTTTTTGGGATTTTCAGGGACAACTGTCCCTTCCGTGCCTACTCTCCCTGATGCATTGTACAAAATTACTTCTTCTGTTATACTGCAATATAACGGTTATCGTGATACTCTCAACTGTCCCTGATTTTCAGGGACATCCCTGATTTGCCTCAAAAATTTTCCTCTGTCCCTCGTAAAATTTTTGTTTTGTGACAGAACAGTGGGGATTAAAAGCACAAAATAATGTAAAACGTTAAAGTTACAGACTTGTTGTTCTATGGAAAATGCATCTTAACACGCGTCCCTTTATTCTGTCAGCTTTCTGAGTGAATAGTACCAGTTTGTAAGATGTGTCCTGATTTGGGATCTTTGTCCCTGATTATTTTAAGCCTTGTCCCTGATTCATGAGGCAAGAGATTGAGAGGTATGAGTTATCGCAATAATTTTATGATGGTTATGTACGGTGGAAATGTTATTATTGTGACAATCCCTAGTCAACAACTACTAGGGAGAAAACTAGGAAACAGGACCTGCCCTGGCACCTGAGGCAATGGGACCTTTAATATATCCAGGTCCTTTGAGTCCATCATGCCTGCCACCAGGTAAGACCTACACTTTCGAGGGTATATCCACCTGCCCAACACCAGTGAGGGGGCAAACCGCAGCTCCATGAAGGGTGCAGGTGGTGGCATCAGACACAAGGTGAGCCAGTCTGTACCACTGGATTCCCTGAGAGAGTGGAGTCAGAGATCAGAGGGGACCAAAAAAAAAAGTAGAAATCAGAAATGACCACTGGGTTTACTAAAAGTTCGGTGATGATCGAATAATAATATGAATAATCAGTGTGTGTGTGCATATATAACTAGATTACACACACACACACTACACACATATATATATATATATATATATATATATATATATATATATATATATATATATATATATATATATATATATATATATATATATATATATATATATATACACACACACATACATATACACACACCACACATACACACACATACACACACACATATATTTGTAACACGGCTCTCACTGGAGCTAGAAAGGCATGGCGATTGAGCGCAATGGCCACAGCTGACTGAAACCGAGCGGTATTAAGCCAGGCATAACGCCCGCCGGTCAGTACCAGCTCTGGCCATGGAGGCTGCCAAGAGTAGCAGCCCGCTGAGGCACCACCACGACCCACCAGTGGCGGAGCTCCAATCTCCCCAGACCCACGCCAGGACCAAGCACCACAGGGAAGGTGTGCAGTGCTCATAACCTCCCATTCGAGAGCAGTAAGGCGGCGACAGAATAGGGGAGCAGAGCAGCAGTAGCGAGCAACTGAACGCATGGAATGCTACAGCACAACGTTTGCACTCTGTGGAGTGCAGGGGCATAACCCGTGGGTCGCAGAGCAGTTGTGGCGCCTCTGGACCCAGGAGACCAACTGTCCTGCCTGTCACAGGAGTCCTGAGACCTTCCAGCAGCAGGGCCGTGGAGAGCAGCGACTGGCCCCATGAACTCCTTAAACAGAGACCGATAGTACCGTGCCAGACAGTCCTGCTGTACTCAGCAGCAGACGGAGGCAGGGAAGAGACCATTCACATCTTGATGGGGCTGTGCAACATGCCAGCTCGCAGCACCGCCTACTCAGCACAGGAAGAGCAGTACTGATCCAAGAGACTGCTAGCAGCTGTAGCAGGGCACCAGCCAGAGCACAGGACATGGATTGCATCAGCCCCACAGGCAGCCATACTGCATGCCATGATCCCGAGGTCCATGCCACAAGACACCCAGCAGTGCAGCTCGCTGCCAGGTCCGCCAGCAGCTCCATTGTGCAGACAGAGACACAGTCAGTGACAGGAATCATCAGCAGCAGTGCGAATGGTCGGCACGCCACCCTCAGTGACAAGGAGGTGGACAGCCTGGAGACCAGGCACATGGAGGCCAACACGCACAAAAATACAACATGGGCCTCAATGTCCTGCTAGACTGGCTCACAGCAGCAGGTCACCAGGTGGACCTTAGCACTGTGCCATCATCAGAGCTGGAGCTCTTCTCCGGCAGTTCTATGCATCAGTGCGCACAGAACAGAGAACACAGTACAGTCTAAGCTCCTTCGGCCGCCTCCGCACAGGCCTCCAAGCGCTATCTGACAGGGCCACCAAACTACAGAGTCCTAAATGTCATCACAGGCGCTGAGTTTATTGCTGCAAACAAGGTGTTTGTGGCAGTGGTGAAGAGCCGGCGATCAGGCCAGGACAGAGCCATGCACCATCCCAGCATATCAGCAGCCGTCCTACTAAAGATTAGGAACTGTGAACGGCTGAGCCCAGAGACACCGTCACGGCCTAGTCCGCAGGCTCTGGTTTGAGGTGCAGCTAGGCCTGGCTCGGAGGGGCAGAGAGAGCTGCGCCAAGACTCCTTGACTGTGGAGACTGATGACAAGGGTAATGAGTTCTTGCCCTCTCATTCAATGAACAGACAAAGAACCATGCGCAGGTGGCTGACCCAGCACGGCAGACCATGAGAGGTCTCTGTGTGGCAGCCCTGGCAGCAGGACTGCATTGTTGCACTCTTCCGGAGTACATCCAGCGGTGCCACCCAATGCCCCTGCCCTGTACCTACACCCACGAAGGAGACCACAAGGCCCCAACAGAGCGTACCTGCTGGTACACATGCCAGCCAATGGGTAAGAACTACCTTGGCTCCCTGATGCCCCAGATTTCCGACGATGCCCAGCTATCGGCGGTACACCAACCACAGCATTAGGAGTACAGCTGTGACAATGCTGAGCGGACGCAGCTTGCAACCAGGGAGATAATGTCAGTGACAGGACATCGATGCGAGACAAGTCCTGCGCAGCTACTGGTCACCATCCACGCAGACGGAAGAGGTGGTCTACTGTCCTGTCCAGTGCTACAGCTCCACATAAGAGTCCCTCCCCAGTGGAACCACACCACCAGCTCCTGGGCCCCTAGACAGCCACCGTCGAGCAGCACACCACAGCGCAGCACCCAGCACATGCCACTGCTGGCACACTCAAGAGGCGCAGCAGACCCAGCAGCACCAGCAGACACCCAAGCAGCAAAGCCAGCAAAATCACACCTGCAGGAACCAGAGACAGCGAGAGCAAGACAACCAGAGGCATCACAGAGACCAGCTCGCGCTTTCGCCACAGCCCCCTCCAGCCTCACAGCACCATACTCGCATCTGAGGCTGGAGCCTCAATCGCCCCGCCCCGCCGGCTGCCCCTCCCTGCGACGTATCTACCACTCACAGCAGCAGCACAAAGACCCCTGTTGCTGACCCACCCTCCCGAACCTTGGTAGTGGTACTGCGCCTGCACAGCAGCCAGCTGAGCCTCACGGACCTGGTCGCACCACAGGATGGGCAGCAGCACGAGAGTCCCACCTGCCAGTCTTTTCAAATCCAGAACATGGTGGTGCATGGCCCGGTAAGCTTCTGTTGCAGACCACCCACCAAGCCCAGTAGAGCACCTCCAGCCCCCAAGAGAAGCAGACTGTCTGACCCGATAACCCTGTCTTTTGGAGCCCTAACAAGCCAGCATATCACAGCACTTCCTGTGCCCCCGCAGAGATGCAGAGCGTCCTGTCCCTGGCCAGCCTGTAATGTCGCCCGGCAGCACTGGCCCCAGATGCACAGGCGTCCGCCTCGGCTGACGGCAGAGGCGAAAATCATTGAGCCCTGCTGTGGGGAGGTGAAAGGACTGGACCGCTGAAGCGGCTGCCACCCATACTTCGCACCACCTCAGTGATCGAGGTGTCCTGCAGCTCGCAGGCGACCGCTGTCGCAACCCAGCACTTCCGGCAGTACAGCGAGACAGTTACGAATGCGAGACCCAGCAGAGCAGCTCAGAGCCAATCATTCAACACGCTCCAGCAAGTAAGACTTCCAGCTTGTAGTTAATAAAAAGTCCCGCTCACACCTGACGCGCCTCCTTTGTCCATAGGGCTTCGCTGGCGCAGAGAAATCCGGGCCGACGCTGACCAGCTCCTGCCACGCGGGTGATGCGTAACATAGGCTCTGCGCGCGCGCCCGAGCCTATTCAGCGCGTTAATCACCTTCAGCGTCGGGCTCTGCCGTGGATTAATGCCGCTGGGCGGCTGTAGCCCTAAAGGCACCACCCAATGGGCATTAATCCACCGGCAGAGCCCTTCTCTGGCGGTGATTAATCTTACATATCTACATACATATACACACACACACACACACACACACACCACACTCTATTATAAATGTATTTTTTTTTAATTATTTTATCCCCAAACTGCAGCAGGTGCCCTTCAGCCTGCGCCTCAGTCAAGTCACCCACCATCCCTAGACTTGGCTCATCCTCTAGTAGGCCGATAGTATGCCCCTCATGGTGAGGCCGCCGAGGTGGCCAAACCCCAGTGGTGACAATCCGTGATCGGGGACTGGTTGGCTGGTGTGGTTCCTGCGAGTGCTGATTCCACAGCCCTGCCACCATTTTAAAATGTTTCTCTTCCTCCCTCTAAAGTTAGTGGCATGACCATGTGCACACAAGCGTGCAAAGGGTATGTGCATGCACAAGCCTGCCAGCTCCACCCTCATCTACTGAGCCCATGAAAAATGCACCTCCTGTGCTCCCACAGGAGGCACCCATGCAGCGACTCAGTCAGCCCTCCTCTCCAGAGTTGTTTAAAAATAGCAAATATTTTAATCCTTGTTTTTCTGCAACCTCCACTCACCTCCTTAACCAGCCACGACCTCACTGCAAATACCACAAACTTGTCACAGTTTGCAATATTTACAATAAGAGGACTGGAAGCCAAAGAAGTGATAGACCGCTGCAGTGTCGGTCACCACCATGGGAGTCTGGGGAGGGGTTGACAGCTGATGTAGGGGTGTCACTGCCAAGTGTTTCAAAGGCACCAGGAAGGGGAGGGAGGAAACTGCTTGAAAATGTTCACTTAACCTCATGCATGCAGTGTCAGCAAAAATCAGAAGGTTAGCCTGACTGCAGTTTCAACTCTGTCTTGGGCATTGCAGTTTGTACACCTCTGACTAAGAAACCCAACCCAGTGAATCAGATGAAAGCAAGGTCCACAAGAACCCCTCCCATCTCATTAGCCTAACCCAAACCAGAAGAGCAAACTTTCGAAGGGCATGTTTTTTTTCTTCATAACTTGTTTCCACAAGACAAGACAAGACAAGCTAATTGTAATATCTGTAGAGAGTGATTACTGTTGTGGGCCCTTCACTGAAAGTTGTGCCCATCCTTTTCCACTGGCCCTGCTTCTGGCTAGGCCCTATACCTCCAGTAGAAGATGCAAGTTCCACAAGGTCTTGCAATTTGGTTATCAATTTATTTGAACTATATTTCAAACAGCAGTGCATGATTGATAATTGTGAATGTTGACCCATACTTTGTATAGAGAGGGTTTGTTCTACATGGAGTGCCATGCCAGGTGAAATACTGTTGTACCACAGTTCAAGGTCATGGAACAGTCGTACCCTTCTGTGACACGACGTTCCAGCTTATCAGAAATCCTCGTGGCAGGTGGTGTTTTTACATAGCATTCTTGCACGCACAGCAACCAGTTCAAGTTCTAAATTGAAACTGCCAGCACATTCACTGCTGCCGGAGCGCTGTAAATACACTTTAATTTTAAAATACAAAAACAAAAAAAAACACTGATTGGGCAACCACGTGCCCAACCAGCCTGCCTGCCAACTCAGGCTTCTGATTACAACGTACCTCTACTGTGAAGTAACCAGAACAGCTCTGAGGCAACACAGGCTGGTTGTGCATGGCTACCAACCAGTTCTCTCTATATTCTATTTTAGACTGCCTCTCATTTCCTGACTGCACTCAAGACCCCTACTTAGAGTCTGCTGTATCACTTTTTTTTTTTTTTTTTTTAAACACTTGAAATAAAAAGTGCTCCTGTTAATATGGCTCAAACCAGGTTTCCATCAGTATTCTCAGCTGTTTTGTACCCCTTCGTCCCATAAGGTCAGGGAGCACTGCCTCCTGCAGGCTAGTTCATGAGTCACAAGAACCATGATAGTAAATGGCTAGTGTACAAAACCAGAATACCATTGAAAACCTGTTTTGAGAATATTAAAAGGAGCACTCCTTTTGCTATTTCAACTGTAAAAAGATGGTAAAGCAGACTCATAATGAGTGGAAGGGTATCCCACAAGTGACCAAGAGGCAATCTAAACAATCTAAAACAGGAAAACATTTTCATCTCTACAATGCACTGCTGCTCCATTTACTGGTCAGCCAACATAGTAACAGAATTCACCTGTTACAACCCTCCCCACCCCCACCTCCTCCCCTGTCGCAGCCTCCTTACAATTCCTCTCTTTCTCTGAATGTACAATAAGCAGAATATGTATATATGAAAATGATTATGATTATCCTTATCCAACTCACTCATTCTATGTAAATATCCATTGCAGTATCTCTGTTATCCTGCTGTTTAATTCATTATTTCTCCCTCTCTATTAGTAAATGTTTGCTCATGTCCCCAGTGTCGCACCTGAAAGCGAGCCTCAGCTCAGTGTGCCTTTCCCAGTTACAAATTTTTAAATAAATAAAAGGACACGCAATTTTCTAAAAATGTGTAGCAGCTGCCTGTACTGCTTTATTTTCAAAAATAATATTCATATCCCTGAAACTATCCATATTTACCTGTACCTAAATAAATGGATAAACTCGTCTTGTACTGGTTTCTTTGTTATGGACAACATTCTGTACAGTTCTCTTCATGGAAGCAAAATTTGGAATCTGTGTCTGTGCTTGGGTTCAAAAAGCTGAGCACTGCCGGCCTGTCTGCACAGCGGCAGCACTGCACACTAGCGATTCGGGTTCTGGAATGAGTCCAGTATGCTGGGGGGGCTGGCCAGAGAGAGGAGGCCCAACCACGACGGAGAATCCCCTGGAGGAGGAGGAGGGCAAGCGATGGAGAAAGCTTCAGAGAGGGCTAGAAGCAGTTAGGCCGAGGGGACACAGCTCTGGAGAGAAGAGAACCCCCACCAAAAAAAAAAAAAAAAAAAAAAAAAGATCTCCACTGGTCTGATAGATTCTTAACTTGCAGTCTGAGTTCTGAATCCATGCAGTAACAGCCAAAATTCTAATTCCTGCTTGCACGATCTCTACACATTTACAACTACACTTGGAGCCAAATGTGTGTAAACCCCGATTTTGTACATTTTGGCCGGATGTTCAGACTGCGCCAGGAAGTGGCGCAAGCCTGAGGCGCAGCACAACTGGGATGCACCGTGCAAGGGCCAGGTGATATTCAATGGCGATGAGCCATGGTGCAACACCGCTGAATATGGCAGGTCAAAGCACACGCCTGCGCGCAGCACTTTGCTCCGACCACCTGCTGAATACAGGTACAGTGTGGACCAATGGGCTTGCAGGGCATACTCTACTAGATGGCCTCATACTGTTACCTTTACATTCGTGGTGATAAGTGATTGCAGCCACCGCCGTTGACTGGACGGGAGGGGAAGGGGTTCTCTATGGGTGGAAGGGTGCCACTGGATCACCAGAGAATTACACTGTGGAGATTTACCGCGATTGCGGCAAGGGGTGGGGGACCACGAGGACTACCAGGAATATACAATGGCACTGTACCCACGATCGAGGCTAGGGGCAGGGTACCACTGGACTACCAGGGATTTTGTATGGTATTAACCGCAATCGCAGCAATGGGAGGGAGGGTGCCACTAGACTACCAACGGAGTTTAATACTGTCCTTTATAGGCGTCGGGGACACAGGATGTAGGGGGTACCACTAGACTACCAGGGGGGTATGTGTGCTTATGGGCGGTGTTCTGGGTGGGCAGGTGGCCACCACGGCTGTGGCTGCTGTGTTCCACCCCCGATACAGCAGCCCACCTGTGGGTGGCCGGACTTTTTCCCACTGTTCTGTGGCTCAACTCTGAGCCCCCTGCAGCGCACGTGCAGAGTTACGCCAGCATCCATATACACCACACATCCCAGGTTGAATATTGGGATGTGCTGTATATGCATGGGCACACCCTACATCTGTGCTGCATTACCACCATTACATTGCGCCCGGCGAATCGGGATTTGCGCTGCACCTGGCAGCCCTTTCAATATCCCACCTAGGCACAATCCGGGTTGCGCCAGTGCAACTCTGCTGCGCCTATGCGAACCCCTTTGAATATCCAGGCCTTTATTGTCAAAATATGCTGATCTGCACTTAATTTAGGGGCAAAATGTAAAACAAATGGTTTCTAAAATTTTGTAAAACGGATTGCTCATGTTTGAAAATGGAAAACTCAGTGGCCCTACAGGTGAGGCATACACAGGAGAATATAACCACTGTGAAAAAAAGTAAAATAAGAAGCTACCAGAAAGAGAGAGGAGTGCGAAGGAATAGAACCTCAAAATATACTGCAAGAGAGCTATAGAAAAAAAAAAAAAACTGAAAAGACTTCAGAAAGAACCATGAACAAAAGTAAAAGAAAAAAAAGTGTGGGGGCTTGAGGACGAAAGACAAGGTAGGATTGCAAGCAGTGTAGGAGCTGAGAAAGTAAGGAGGCGGTACAGAGGAAAATATGCTCACTGTACTTCAAAATTGCCAGTCAAGTTGAAAGTACTGATTAGTAAACTCATTTTGATTAGTAAACACTGCTAAATACCTGTCAAAACCTATTTTTGCCTTGCTGCTTATAACATGGGGAGGCGCCATATGACAGGCTTCTCCTGCCAACTTTAAAGGTGACCAGCAACAATTAACGATGTGAGGAGGCTGCCCCTCAGACAGCACTCCATCCCGACTGCCCAGGTCTTCAAATCTTGTAATGGTGTAATTTTGTTAAAAGTCTACTAATGTTGAACTATAAATTCTGCAGAGCTCTGGCAAACACAGAAGTAGAAACTGCCCCGTGTGGAGCTAGTTGAGCCACCACACGTTACTATGAATAAAACTCAATATGTGATGCAGATGCATTCACTGCTATAACTGAGACAGCAGTGTCAGACATTATTTTATATGGCTTCTGTGGGGACAAAAACATGGACAGGACAAGAAAGTGGTGCTTCACAGTAATTCTACCTTTCTGATCGAGTCCCCCTCCCCAAAAAAGTTCACAGAATCTCTGCACTATTCTTATATAAATATAAGATCTTTCACAGAGCTCAAAATCAGAGACAGATGGGTGCTGGAATTTTGCAGTTCTTTTGCCCCTGCATCTACCTACTGCTCTGTGAAGATTATTTCCCTGTAAGGGCTATCAATATCCAAAGAGTACTCAGTCAGATGGCAGATTAGTATCTTTAACAATAATGCAGCAGTGTGATTTTCAGTTTGTTTCACATTTACTGGCTGGTTGGTTACCCAGGATAAGAGACCACGTACAGTATTGCAACTTTACTGCTGTGTCCCATGGAGAACAACGATGATGGTACAGTACACCAGAATAAGCCAGCACACAGAAGTAGCAGAGCATAACAGTAATAAACAGGAAAGACAACAGGGGAATAGTAAGGAGGTGGAGAGGGAGGTTCAGTGCCTACACGGTGCCACGGACTAGAGGTACAGGAATTGGATCCTGAGGATCGCCAAGATAGGAAGGATAGTTTGAGGTCACTGTCCACCTGGCAACTAATGACCTGGCTAGAGGTGGGACTGGGATAGTGCAGGAGGAATTTAGGGAGCTGGGGAGGGGTGTCAGACAGGGAGCTTAGACAGGCACCTCAGGTCAGTGTTCCAGTGCAAGCAGAAATATGAATCACGCATAAAGAATCAGAAGGTGAAGATAGCTCTCAGCCTCTGGAGATATATGCATGCAAGGAAATCATTTTTACCACCAAACTTGAAACTAGAGATGGCTACAATCACAATCCATACCCTCAAAACAGCTATGGAGGGTACTGCACCATAACCCCAAACACCAGGATATCATGAGAACTCTGCGGTCAGAGCCTGCTGTACTGTGCATTATTTTTATCAGTTTCTCCCACTATGCTATTATCTTTGCATATTACACTTTTACGTACATCTGTGACACCGTGAGTGCCTGGTCAGCAAATGATGCAGAAGGCATCACTGCTGTAGGGACATTACTCTTGGACTTTGGTTCACTGACAGCCATCAGGGGTTCCCTGGTCCTGAGGGCAGCCACTCCGATGTACCAGGTCAGTGTCCTTGCTGGAGCCCAGTGGTCAGCCCTGCAACAGGTGTCTCACACAGTGTCTCCTCACTCACCAGCCTGTGTCTGGGCAAAATGCATAAGCATGTACTCCAACCTGGGCTGGCAATTGCCCCAGTCTCTCTGCCAGAAGCAGCAATTCCAGTACCCATCCCAACTCAGGATCTAGTGTACTTAATGCAGGCATATGTCCAACCTTAAGTAGCAGCTCTGCTCTCTCATCAGGTTTCTCTCCATCAGCAGTTCAACTTACATCATCTCTGGGGCAAGGACCACAAATGCCACCCAAACCCACTTCAGTGGGACTGTCCCTAGTCGCAAAGGACTCCCTTGAAGAGAAACACCTCAGGCCGCCATACCCTCCCAGTGTGTCCTTTACATATCCAGCAATTAACAGCAATCAATTCTAAAGGTCAAAGATCCCATCCATGGGATATTCACTGTTGTCTTGGGCCTGTCCCTGGAGGACAACAGTTAACCAGTATCGAGACAAATTGATCTCAAAGGCTGAACCCATGAACAGCTGCGAGGCGGAGAACCTTTCCACCTCAGGGCAGTATACTAGGATAAAAGACCACTGACAAGTGACCTGGAGGGCACCCTGGCCTCTGCCACTAAGCTTTGCCCACTGGTCTCACTAAGTCAGAGACACTACCAATGAGTAGGGTCTGGGGTTGGCATTCTAGTAACCAAACCCCTGCCCCCTAGTGGCAAGAGGGATTGTTACATAGGTTTAACTAATAGACCTAAGATTTCTCTCTCTCCCCACCAAAAAAAAAAAAAAAAAAAACACTGCTGTTGACAACACACAACATAAGCTTCTATTGGACACACACGGTTATGGTGACCCACCCCAAGCACAGTCTTCAAGCGTCGCAGCAATAATATGGAGTTAGATGGTAGCTTGAACTTTTAAATAGACAGGCCTAAAGTGATACCCCTCGCCATTACTAAGAAGTCAAGAAAACTGTGGAAACAATACAGTGAAATCAGAAATGTATCACGTTTTGGAGCCCATGCATGATAAATTTATGAAGCAACATGATTTCAAATGTGTTACACAATACAAAACAAGACACTACGTCGAACTGAACAGACCAAACCGCTGGTTAAAAAATGCATATAAATATGTACTAAAAGTTGGACGCGAACGATTCCCAGAGATGGCCTTCAGGAAACCATAATCACAACTCATATAAGAAGCAGCAGTTTTATTCAAAGGGAGACTGTACCGGTTTTGTGAAGTGAAGGACTCCTCTCTCCCTGTGCCGCACAGGGATGCCTCCCTCAGAGGTAACAATTACACCAAGCACATACAGTTTTCTGCTGCATTTACCTTTGAAGAGGTAATCATATTCGTCGTCTCTGGTCCCCATGATGTTAAACAATTAAAACGAGAGAAATGAACGGACAGAATTCAAGGCAAAACCACCGACACGCTCCTCCCTGCTGCTAGCACCGCCACTGCCGCTGTTCCACCTCCCAGTGCACAACAACCGATAACACTTCCGGGTTACAAGCTGGGGTCAAGGAGACGCGCTCGAGCACAACTAAAGTATTTGAATTTTTTATCTGAGCGTGTTTCATTAGATAATTTTAAAAACAGTCACAACACAAAACGGTAAACAATGAAAATAAATCCACCCAAGTCACATTTGTGTAAAATTACGTTAAAAGCCTCTGTCTTCCTATAGTGTTCTCACCTGAAAATCAGTTTCATTCCTGCATTAAAAAGGAACATGTAACGGCAGTAGGGCAATTTCTTCGTGATTTGACCACTGGAAACCATACATTAAGAGTTCTATGGTGGTAACTGGGTACTGGCGCGTCTCTGCTCTGGGGTTTGCATTGCGCCTTACCGTGTTCGACCTGGAACTGCACGTTTTTGCATTATTATTAATTGTCGGCGTTTTGTTTATTAGAATTAATTTTCACACGCTTCATTACAGATGGGTAATACCAGCGGTGTACGAACTCCATCACTAACGTTCACGAGTGTCCCTGCGGCTGTGGTAACGTAACCGCAGGCAGCTAAAAGTGACAAGGTTATTAGAATTTACTTTTTTTCCTCTTTGTGCAAATATTGATAGTAAAGCAGTGCAGCTTCTTTGCTGTAATACGGCGTGTAGAACAGCTTCATTCAAATTGAAGTAACATACAAGACAGAAGTTGTGGACGGTTATGGAGGACAGCTATAGAAAATAGTACCAGCGGTGGTTCCATGGTGTAATGGTTAGCACTCTGGACTCTGAATCCAGCGATCGAGTTCAAATCTCAGTGGAACCTAAAGCTAATCTTTTTTTTTTTTTTTTTTGGTTCTTGGTGTTCATCGTACCTCATTGGTTGTAGTACTATATTACTAAAGCTTCTGATATTTCCTGATCAGTTTATAAAAACATACAGGAAGTTCTGGCTCTGAACACCAACAAGAGCTGGCACTGTCATATCATAAAGTTTACTGTATTTTATGTTTCCATGATAAAACTGTTAAGTGCTCACTGACCTACATATGCATCATATGGTATGCCACCTGTTGTCATTTTGCTCTGTTATTGTATTTTGACCTTCATTTATGTACTACCCCAGCCCTCCGTTTCCCACTCTCCAGGTCACATCTGTAAACTAGACCTTTGTCCTCTGTTTTATTTATTTGAAAATTGGTTATCAGAAAGGTGCATCGAGCCAAGGCTCGTTCTCTCTCCTAGGCTGGTCTCCAGGCTTCCATACTAATGGGATCTACTCCTGTACCTCCTGATGTTATCATGCAGGCAGGAACCAAAACTCTGCAGCCTGGATATCCTCCCTCCACTTCTTGTGCACACAGTTTACTGCCTGCCTAGTGGCAGGTACTCTGTAACAGACCTCTGTCATCTCGAGGCAGGGCTGAAGATGTCAGACTGTAAGTCTGTTTTTTCTTTATGTGAATATCCTCAAGCATTTAGCAAAAGCAGCATCAAAAAAGCTCTTCTTGTTCGTTCCCAGTCTTAGCCTTGCATGCTGTACAGACTGGTCCCATTCCAGTGAAGAATTTTCCCAAGAATTCGGGCTCAGCTTTGCTACACAGCCACCCTGGATTCCTTCTGCAGTTGTTTCCCCTCAGCACTGCCGTCAATCAGAAAAATGAAGGCAGAAGGAGGACATATTTATCAAAAGGAAAATCTTCGTCAACAGAAAATCCCCTCATGACAGCAGTCACCAGGCGCTCTTGCAGCCGCTCATCGCGCCTTTCTTTGGCACCGCAAGAGTCATCGGCGAGCACTTCAAAATCCATTTGTGGCACTTCCAGGGCTGCCGACAGTGCCAGCGGCTGAATGTGCATTGCCCCCACAGACGGCAGCACTTGAGGCTAGCAGAAAGACTTTCCTAGCAACAAGGAACAATAAAACATAATATAATAATAGCAAGGCAAATTACTTCAGTAGAGACACATGGGGGTGTGGACCAGTGATATCTCAGAGGACATGAGCTCTTCTCACAATGTCTTCGGACAAGCCCCAGGGCAGAAAATGCCAAAGATGCAATCCTTCCTCTTGGCCACCTTAGCTGGCTCTCTGTGTATAAATTGAGAAAGCAGCAACTTCCAATGCAGAGGATCTGGTGGAGGCCTCCAACTCTTCAGCTCAGGTGGATCAGCACCAGGCTGCTAGGACTGAGAGAGTCACAGCCACCAGGGAGGTCCAGCAACTAGCCACTCCCTCACTGGCCCCAGACCTCATAGAGAAATTAAACAGGGCATTTGCACTGGACCCTCATGCTTTGATTGGCAGCTTCCAGGTCCCAGAGATAAGGGCCCACAAGAAGCCAAGCGAGTGAACTCTATCTCCATCTTCAGATGAGGAGGAGTGGCATTCTTCACACCACTTGGAGAAAAGAAAAATCCTGATGCCAGAGCAGATCCTCAGAGAAGAAGGAGCAGCCTTCCTTGCATCACAGGAAAAGGAAAAGATCACAGTCCTGGAGCAGATCCGGGACACCCACAAGGGGAAGCATGTAGGGGACTGGTCTCTGGACTAGTATGCCCCACTCGGCGACACCAACACAGCAAAATACACACCTGTCGGCAAAATCAACACTTTGCCAACAGGTCGCTGTGCTCCTAAACGGCATGGTGTCTCCCGTCCTGCACCCTCATTTCCACTCAACCTCTGACTGGAGTTGAGAATCCAAAAAGATGAGGGGGGGGCGGTGAAGCCCCCCGATTAAAAAAACAGGACTGAGATACACAGGAATCATGTTGACTGCAACTTCGCGGTCGGGCATGATTCCTGTTCAGTAAATTCTGGTCAACATAAAGTATGTCGAACCGGCATGGTAGAGCTCTCTGGCCTCATCAGAGTCAAGTTCCTCTTTGCCAGAGGAAGGAGAGTTACTGGATGTTTCCTTGGATTCTGACACTATGCCCTCCAGAAACTTTGACCTGGATGATCTAGACTTCTTTATAAAACAGGTTATAGGCGAAATCCGCTGTGGTTTGTCACCAACGGCTCTGAAGCAAACAAAACCAGCGCTTACGCTGGCTTCTTCCACCAAACCGACCCACGGCATTCCCTTGCCCGCCATCAAGGACTTACTGAAAGAGGAATGTCAGGGGCCAGAGAGAACCTATCCAGTCCCATGGTGAATCACTAAGCTACTAAAATTGACAAGAAGCAAACAGAGAAGTGGGCAGATGACCCCAGGATTGACCCTTTGATGTGAACCTCACCAAGAAGACAGTCATTCCAGCAGAAGGAGGGCCTCTCTTGAAACCAGTGGACAGGAAAGTAGATGCCTCCATAAAGAAGGCCTTCCTAGCTTCAGCAACCTCAATCAAGACAGCGACAGCTAATCTTTCTCAGCCAGAGCCGCTCTTTCCTGGGCCATGGAGCTAGCTTTCCAACTGGCAGAGGCTACCTTGCAGCAACTCCAGCTCATGGGGTTAGCCGCCATCTACTCAGCAGATGTATCAGAGGAAGCAGTCGGATACACAGCTAGAATCATGTTCTGTCAAACTTCAGCTCAGCATAACCTTTGGCTTGGGCCTGGCAGGCAGACACTTCCTCAAAGTCACTTGGTGAATGCTCCATAGAAGGAAATCTCCTATTTGGATCTGCACTTAAAGAAACAGTAGCGGAATCAGGTGAGACAGCTAAGGTGTACATGCCTCAGTCAAGAAACAGAGGCAAGTCCTGGTCTTCTAGCTAACAGAATTTTCGTGACCAAAGTTACAACTAGGGTCAGAATAGGAACTTCACAGGCAAGCGACGTGGGTATCCTCCCGTAACCGGCACAACTTTAGAGGAGGAGGCAATGGAAGAGGAAGTGGCACCAGAGACACCAGTGGCAACAACAATAAAAAGTCGCAATGAAGCCCTTGGGCCCATCCTGTGTGGGGACAAACTTTCAAGCTTCCACAAGGAATGAGTCCATATCACAACAGACAGATGGGTCCTAGATGTCATCAGCAAGAGTTACCTGATCAATTCTAATCAAAGTCCGCTACCTCATGTGGTGCCCTCACCCATTTCAGGCAACCCAGCCAAGAAAACTCAGCGATGTTTCAGGCAATTTCAGACCTTCAGGCAGGGACATCAAACAGGTTCCCCCTCAGAGTTCAACGGGCGCTTGCTCACTGTTCTTCATTCTGCCCAAACACACAGATTCAAACCCGTCTTGGATCTGAAATTTCTGAGCCATTTTCGTGAAACAGTTCCTTCAAGATGGAAACTCTGTCATCCATCATCAGAAACTACATCGAGGAGACTTTTGGCCTCAATCAATTTACAGGACACCTATTTGCATATCCCGTCCAAAAGTAACACAGACAATATCTCAGATTCAAAGTGGAAACGTCACTTTCAATTCAAAATGCTTCCATTCGGCTTTCTTGGCCCCAAGAACCTTCTCCAAGGTCCTAGTGACTGTCATCGCTCACCTCAACATGGGATACAACTTTTTCCTTACATGGACAATATTCTCATTGAGGACCCTCAGCTTGACCAAGCAGTGCAAGCAGTGGCAGAGGTTGTCTGGTGCCTCTCAGCACATGGATTTTCATCAACTGGAAGAAGAGCTCCTTAATTCCAATGCAGAACTTGAACCATCTGGGTGGAGACTTCAGGATGCAAGTGAACAAGGTGTTTCCACGGAAATAAAATTCAAGGACCTGTAGAAGCTCATCAGGAGGTTCCAACAGCCTCCAGCTGCCGGCTCACGACTTCATGCAGCTCTTAGGGACTATGGTTTCACTGACCAATACAGTCCCCTGGGCACTAGTTCACATGCAGCCCATCCAGTCAAACCTCAGACTTTGGTCCCAGTCCAGAAACAACCAGGACCAAAAGATCCCAGTTTCTCACCAGATAAGAACCTCTCTTCATTGGTGGACTCAGAGGGCCAATATCATGAGAGGTCACAAGTTGGGTTCAATGTTCTCAAAATGAGGGCAGTACACCTAGATCTACATTGGTTTAAGGAGCAAGTCTTCAACCAGGACTCTCTGATCCTAACAGACAATCAGACGACAATGGTGTATGTCAATCATCAGGCGGCAAAAGAAGCTTGCAGATCCTCAGGGAATCTCTTGTGCTGTTTCAGTGGGCGAGCGTCACCTCGCAAGCCTGATGGCGGTGTACATTCCAGGTCAGGAGAACATCACGGCAGACTTGCTCAGTCGCAAGGATGTCCTACCAGGGAATGGGAGCTGATGGACAGCGCCTTCCAAGTCCTCACATTGGGGCTGTCCGGCAAAACTCTAAATCAAGCAGTTCTGCTCCCTAGCCAAGGATGAGCTAGCAGTGACTCAGGGTGCCTTTCCCTAAACTGGGGTCAATCACGGTCTCCTGTATGCCTTCCCCCATACCGCTCCTATCCAGAGTTCTGCACAAAGTAGCGCTCGATCGGGCAGAGCTTATACTAATCTGCCTGCACTGGCCCCGCTCATCCATGATTCCTGCTTCTGATTCACCTGTCAAGGCAACCACCTCTAATTTTCCAAATCAGCCCGGACCTTCTTCATCAATGCCTGTGCTACATCCCAATCTGCATAACTTGTCCCTTGCAGCCTGGAGATTGAGCGGGAAACTCTCAAAGAGCTAGGATATATAACTCTCTTGGTTGACATGATGGTTCAGTCGCGTCACCCATCTTCCTCCAAGGTGTACTACAGGATTTGGCGGCGATGCCTGTTCTGGCTTCAGTCTCATCAAATGCCAAACCAGCCAGTTTCATTACATATTCTGCTCCAACTCCTTCAAGAAGGATTCGACAAAGGGCTGCAACCGGCTACCTTGTGAGTTCAGGTGCCCACACTGAGGGCACTCTTGTTAGTAGATTCAGGGAGTCTCTGGGTTCTCATCCCCACGTTAGAAGGTTTCTGCCAGCAGCAACTCTCAACGCCCCACCAATCAAACCAAAGGTACCCCTTGGAGACTCAATTTGGTCCTCAAAGCATTGACCAAGGCTCCCTTTGAACCTCTCAA
Source organism: Neoceratodus forsteri (assembly GCA_016271365.2). Lineage (NCBI taxonomy): Eukaryota > Metazoa > Chordata > Ceratodontiformes > Ceratodontidae > Neoceratodus > Neoceratodus forsteri. The sequence goes on along the minus strand of CM028129.1, from coordinate 1,231,689,563 downwards.
GGAGGCATCCTTTATGCACCTCATGATGAAAGCCACCTTTCTCATAGCCATTACTTCAGCCAGAAGAATCAGCGAGCTGGGAGCTCTGTCGACTAAAGAACCTTATACTGTATTTCATCAGGACTCTGTAGTCCTCCAAAAGATCCAGGTTTTTGCCTAAGGCAATGTCTCCATTTCATCACAACCATGAGTTGATTCTGCCTTCTTTCTTTTCTCACCCAAAAAATGACAAGGAGAGAATTTCACCTCTGAACCCTAGAAGGCGGTGAAGCCTTACATTCAAGAATGGAGTCAATGTGCAAAACTTCCAGTTTGTTCATTCTCACTCCGGGACAGAATATGGGCAAAAGCTTCTAAAGACCGTATAGCCAGATGGATCTGTTCAAATCCTCATCATCACTGCCTACAATCAGGCTGGCATGCATTGCCTTGACCAGTGAAAGTCCACTCAACCGGGCTATGGCCACCTCGTGGGTGGATTTCAGAGAAGCTTCTCCAGCAGACTTATGCAGGGCAGCTGCCTTGTTGTCTGTTCAGTTCACATGTTCACCAAATTTTACAAGCCAATGTGACGGCTCGACTGAGGCGCTCTTTTGGCCACTGAGTTCTCGAGGCGATGGTGGACCCTTATGGGTAATTACATTCTTCCCACCTGGGATGTCAGGGGATGTACTGCTTTAGTATGTCACATCAGTATGGAAGCCTGAAACCAGCTTAAGTGAGAAAATGAAATTTAAATACCTGTACATTTCTTTCTCCAATGGCTGGTCTGGGCTTCTTCCCTCAATAGCAAATGTGGCCATTTGGCTGAATGTTTGGATAATTCTCATTTTGTTTCCAAGTTTATATAGTACTACGGATTTGGACTGCTTTAGGAAGAACTGGTGTGGACAGGAAGCGGAGTGGAGGATATCTAGGCTGCAGAGTTTTGGTTCCTGGCTGCATGATACCATCAGGAGGTACAGCCATCAGAATGGAAGCCCAGAGACCAGCTGTCAGAGAAAGACAATTTATAAGAATTTAAATTTCATTTTCCAGGCACGACCTGTGGGAAGGGAACAAGGGAGAATGGCAATACAGCAGTTGACATAGGAGCAACATTATACTACAGTCAGTCAAATGTAACAACTGAAGCTTACTACTGACAGTAATAGAGCAACAACCCAAACAGCGCAGTAAGTTACTGCAAAACCTGACCCTCAAAAGAGTGGGCAGAAAAAATAAAGAAACATCCAAAGCAGATGAGTGCGATACATGTGAAACTTAAAAAGTGCACCAAGCAGTCTTGGAGGAGCACTAGGGGTGATGAAAGCAGAGGAGAAATTAGATCTGGTGCCCAAGGGGTGAGGACAGGAGCATGCAGAGAGAAATGGAACCTCAGCAAGGGCTTAAGGGCAAGGTAAAAGGAAGCAACACTATGAGAGGAGGAGGGAGTTCCAGAGAGAAGACATCTGTACTGAGAAAGCTGACTGACCAGTTGAATTTGAACAGTGAGGGACATTAAAGGAACGAGTGTTAGAAGAGGCGGAGGGAGGCGGGGAGGGGAAGAAGGTCAGACAGGTAGGAGAGAAGGAGGCAAACCAGTACTTAAGGAGAAGAGAGCAGTGGGATAGTTTACTGCCAAAACATCTACAGTCAATAAATGTTGCAAAGCATTGCCCACAAGTTTTAGGATTAGAACTGGACTTCTAAAAACAGGGCCTCTAGAAGTAATACAGTAAGGTGTTTTCACGCTTCGCAGTGTGATAAAATGGCAAATAAGTTGCCACTGGTACCATGCTGCTGATCGTGATACCAATTCAGCATTTTCTTTACCAACCAATGGATGTGGCCATTTAACCTACGTGTCACTCCAAAGCATCCATGAAAGCCCTGTTGATTTTAACATAAATATGAAAATTGCTTTAGAAGTTCTAGAATTAGAACTTGTTCTAAAAAAAGCAGGAAAGCGCTACCAGTCTGTGCAAGGAGTAACAGCGGTTTAAAATATTTACAATGCATATTTCATTTTATGCAACAGGCATCAGGATAAAACCAGTACATAACTATGTTTATCTGAGTCACTGTGTGGATAAATGGGCATCCTCCATTTATCCACACAGTATTCGTCCTCCATGCTACTACTACCAGCTCACATCATCTCGGACATTCCCATCTCCTCTACACACTCAAAAGCTACCCCACAACCAAAAGCGGCATATCAGAGCCCACAGTAGTCAGCATAAAAAAAAAAAAACTTATTTATGCAGCTCTCTTTTCACTTTTCATTTTTTTCGAAACCTTTGCGCTCTCCACTTACACTCCAGTGCTCACACATCAGTCGCCCGTCTGCCTGAGCTCCAAGATACTGTTGGCTAGCGCTTTACTTTTTAAAACAAATTTCACAGGATAGTACATTTAAATTAAGCCACCAAACCCAACTGCCGAAAGTAAAAGCAAACAGTCTTGCTCTTTTTACTTACAGGACAGCATACCTCGCTCAGTCGGTAAATCAAAAACAAAGATGCCATGCTTTTAAATATCCCAGACTGCCCACAAGCAGAATAACAGCCAGTCAGACAAGGACATCTAAATGATTGGCATGCATTCCCTAACAATGACGCTGGCATCCTACTAGTCAGACTCAGAACACTATAAAAAAAAAACTGCCACGAAACAGCAAACCAAATAAAACAAAACAACCCTCAACATTAACAAAAAAGACCTGTTGATAAATCCAACATGTGGGGGTGCCTGTTGGATAACCAAATTATTTGTACAGTAGCCTGTGACCTCTTGTAAACTTCACTTGTGGCTTCTCCACTCATGAGGTTACTTGAGAGGTCACAGGCTACTTTACAAATAACGGATATCAACAGATGCTGCCTATCCTTATATATTTGCATGGTAGTGCTTCCTGGGTCTTTGTTTAGAGTGGAACCAGCCTTGGATGCCATCAAAATTACTCTGGAGCTCCACTTCCAGTTCAGGGCTCAGGGGCCCACTAGCGAAAGTACTGTACCATCCATATACATGTGAACAGGTGGAGAGATGCAAGCTTTTGGGAGCACTATCAACTGGAAAAACAAACCAGTAATACAAAACAGGGTGCTGAGTGTTCCTTAGCACATTATGGAGCTTAACCTAGTGCAACATGTATCAACGTCCACAAAGGGAAACATACTCAACCTCATTGTGAGTAATGAGACCGCTCAAAACTTGCTACTGATAGTATAAAAGGTTGTACTGAAATACATCTATATAAAACAGCAGACACAAACAGCATTAAAACAAACCTTGCAGAAATCACATTTGAAGGCAAACCAACTGAAGAATGTTGGAATATCTTTATTTATTTATTTTATTTAGTTTTTGTTAACGGGAGGTGCACTAGCCAGCAAGTGACTATTTTCAGGCACGACCCGGAGGTACAGGTACAATACAATAATACAGTGCAATTAAGACAGTTACATGGTAAGGTGCATTGAAGTAATTAGACATTGTTACAAGTAGGCAGGAGAGAACAGCGGGTACTGGTGTTGGGATAGACTTCAGAGTAGGGAGAGAGAAAAGGGGGCATGATAAGGAAGAGGGTAAATGCCGTTAAGTTCAGCAGGAGGTGGTGGGGCTGAGACCAGGGGCAGGGTAGCCTTACCAGCTAATGGAGCTGGTGGAGGCAAAAAAGGAACCTGCAGCATCAGCGACTGTTAGCGGGAAAAGTGTCCGGGCTTATGGTTCTAAAGGCCAGGCGAGGGGCAGGTTTAGGTCGGGTGGGAGGAGAAAAATTACAGGCGTTAGCGGCGGGGAGGCTAGAGCCTGCGGCGGACTCATGGAACGATTCATGGCTTGAAATGGTCGGAGGCGGGGAACAGGGTAAAAGGCGGTGAAAGCTTACGGCAGTAGCGGAGTAGTGGAAAAGGTGTCGGGCGCTGGTTCTATGACCGGGCGTGGGAGTAGAGCTACTGTGGAGTTGAGCTACAGTTAGGCGACATGAGATTACAGCTTTGCGGAAAAGGCAGGGGGCTGCGACCGAGCTTGTGGAACCGTGAGCGGCTAGAGGCAGGGGCTGTGACCGGCTCGTGGAACCTTGAGCCAGCTAGAGGGTGTTTCAGGAGACAGTTTTGGCGGCCTGAGCATGCGAGAGTACCCGGCCTCACTGTTGCTTCACGGGTCGGGAACCAGCGAAGAAGTCAGCGGTGGGTGGGGGTGAGGCAGACAGAAGGCTTAGGAAGCCGGGTAGTAACCAAAGAGCTAATTCCATAGCAAGGCAGCAGGATAGACACAGTACTAGGTAAAGTGAAGTCAGTTGGAAGGAGAGGCCAAAACAGGGTCAGGCTGACATTTAATAGGTTAAGCCACGTGAGGACCCAGCAGAGTTTAGGGGTTTAAGCGGCAACAAGGACGAAGCCTAAACACTGAGTCTAAGTTCAGTAATAGGAGCCGAGAAACCAGGCGGGGTAGGAGGGAAATTACGGCAAGAGCAGCAGTTGCTAAGATCTGTCCGGGCTCATGGAACTGCTCACCGGGCGGGGCGGGGAGAGAGGCCAGGCCAGGTGAAAGTAACGGCAAGAGGCGGCTTTAGCAGACAAAGGTGCGGGAGAGGCCCGTCTCGTGGAACTGAAAACCGGTAATATGTCAGGGCTAGTCGGTGTGGGGGGACAGATGAGGCTGAGATATTTAGGATGAACCAGTACTCAATACAAAAAACTTACATCACAGATTGTGCAAACAGCAAGTTGAAAAACAGGCAAAACAGTAAAGTGACGAGAGGCATTTGTCATACATAGGCATTGGAGAGGCATAAAATAGTTGGGCCATATATTTTTAGCCTCAACATAAAAAGTGCAAGTAGTCTAACTGACATATAAGGCAGACAGGGAAGATACAGACATTCAGCATATACATGGGATAGGGAAGTGATGGTAGACGAGGGAGGTTTAAAACAAGGTGGGGAAAGTGGGCATGAAGGACAAGCTCAGGTAGGATCATAACAGGCACATTGGTCCATAGAAGTTAGGTGGTTCCGTAGTCTTCACTTAAAATGTAGTGAGAGGAAGCATGTCTTAGGTCGAGTGGTAGTAAGTTCCACATTTGTGGGCAGCATGTCCGAACTCACCTGAACCCTTAGAGGTGCGGCAGAGGGAACTTTCAGGAGAGATTTGTCTGATGATCTCAGTTCACACGAAGGGATAATAGGCTGAAACAGTTCCAATAGTGAAGCTGGTCTAACCACTGTGATGATGGAATCTGAGAGGCAGCATAGGTAGTACAGTCTGGTGGCAGAGGGGAAAGCCAGCCTAAGTCTTTGTACAGTTGGCAGTGATGCTTGAAACGGGGGCCTTTGAAGCATACCTGGAAACATTGTTATAGGTGACATCCCATTTTGCAGTGTTGTTTTGTGCGATGGACAGGATGGGGGCACAGTAGGTTAGAGTAGGAAGGAGGATTCCCTGGCAATGGCCAGTTTGACAGTAGGTGTGAGCATGTAGCTGGTTCTGTAGGCAGCCCCAGTTTGCAGTTTACAGTTTTGCAGGTTTCTTGAATATGCAGGTTCAGATCCAGGGATTGGTCGAGCAGTATGCCCAGATAGCGGGCGATGCTAACAACCTCAAGAGGGTCCCTTCAAGGTCAAGTATATTTAAGGGAGATGAGCAGGATCTTAGCTTGTGGGTCGTGCCCAGTAGCATAGCTTTGGTTTTGCTGGCGTTAAGGATAAGGCGATGTGCGCTTAGCCAGTGTTGAGCAGAGTGAAAAGCAGATGTCAGAGTGGTACTTAGATGGTCAACACTACCTGACTGGGCATAGATGACCAGGTTGTCTGCGTAGAGTAGTGAGGCACCTGATACTATACTGCTGGGAAGATTATTTATGAACAATGAGAATAGGAGAGGGCCCAGTATTGAGCCCTAGGTACTCCAATATTGATAGTGGTGCTGTCAGAGATTGCAGAGTTGAGTTTGACAGCTTGTGTCCTGTCAGTTAGGTAGCTACTGAACCAGTTGTTACAGGAGATGAGAAGCCAAGATCTTTGAGGGTAGTTAGTAGTAGGGGTGATCCACAAGGTCGAGAGGCCTTGGTGAGGTCGATGAACACAGCCCCAGTAAGTTGACCTTCATCCATGTTTGTAAGAGTATCAGAGGTAAACTTTGCTAACTAATTGTGGTGCTGTGATATTTCCTAAATCCATGTTGTGCTTCACAGAGCAAATTTGAGGATTCAAGGAACTCAATGGCCTGGGTAGCTACTATTTTTCTAGGATTTTGCTGAGGACCGAGAGAATGGCTATAGGTCTGTAGTTTGATATTTCATTCTTGTTACCTTTTTGAAAATGGGGTGATTCTTGCCAACTTCCATATGCCTGGGACAGTGCGGTGGGGGGACAGTGTGAATACTCTGGCAAGTGGATAGGAGATGAGTTGGGCAGCAGCCTTCAGCAGTCGAGGTTCCAGTGAGTGGGAGCCAGGGCTGGTGTTGTCGGATATGGTGTTTAGTAGTTTAAAAACTTGTTTCTAGACACAGCTTTGAAATAAAAGTCTTTGTTGCTGTTGGCACAGGCTCATTTGTCGAAGTGCCGGCTGTTACATTGGTAGAGAGGGGCTGAGGGAGAGCAGATGCGTTGTTAGCGGTGGACATATAGGAGACAGGTCAGAGAACTGTTGGTTGAAGCGTTTGCTATGGTAAGGGAGTGTTGCAGTGGATACCTTGAAGAATCATTTCAGAGGGGTGACTGATTGAGGGTGCCAAGAAGGTCTTGATATGACCCCAGAATTTGCATGGATCGTTTGCAGAGCTGGTTAACAGATTTTGGCAGTACTTGCTCTTTGCAAGCCTGATTTGTTTTTGCAGACACTTCTATGTTGTTTGTAGATTAAGTGATCCCTGGGTAGGCCAGTGGTCTTGAACTGTTCAGAGATTATTCGGGTTTTGAGTTGGAGTAGATCTTTATTTAGCCATCTCGTTTGTTGACCTCTGACCCTTCTCTTCACTTTAGGTGCATGCCGATTTTGTACATAGCTAAAACTGGTCAGGAACACATCTAGGGCATCCTCAACTCTTGTTGCTTGGTAGATTTCAGTCCAGTCAATGCTGGCTATATCTAGGAAAGGCGTTTAGATCCATTTGTGCAAAGTTAGTAAATGTGACCAGGCAGGACCGAGGAGCAGGTGGTGGACAGGGCGCCAGTGGCAGATCGTGGCAGTGGTCTGTTATAGCGTCTGCCAGTATGGATGCCTTTGTTACATGATCTGGTCTATTTGTGAGGATCCAGTCTAACAGTGTTCCCGATAGAGAGTTGGTCATTCTCGTGTTCTCAGTTATAAGCTGGTGGAAATTGTGCCTTTGGACTAGTGATGCCAGAGTGCTATGATTTGGGCCTAGCCAGTTTAGATTTACATCACCAAGCAAGAGGGTCTCATTCATGCTAACAACTTGTGATATTTGTTGTAGTAGTTCCTGGAGACTTTCCAATCCACTAGTGGGTGGATTATAGAGACATATTATGTGCAGATATTTCACACCTAGGGACAGGGTTACATGCAGGGACTCACAGAGCCGTTGGGAACTAGGGACAGGAGCCACTTTTAGAGTGAGGTGGGTTTTGTGGTAAATGGCAACACCCTGCCCGTTTAGATCCTCCCTATCCCTGTACCACTACACTCCACCATCCCCCAACCCAAACCGTCAGAAACTCTCTTTCTGCCACTTACTCCCAAGAGCAGCTCTCCTCCTCCTGCTCCTGTCTGGCAACATCCATCCCAATCGGGCCTGGCCACACTGGCCCCTTGAAACCGTGGACCAGTATCGCATCTATGAACATTTGTAGTCTCCTTAAAAAACTGGATGCACTACAATGCTGGGTGATGGATCACAAACCAGATGTGGTTGCCTTGGTTGAAACCTGGCTGTCTGACTCGACCTCTAACTCCCAGGTCTCTCTCCTGGCTACACCCTCCAACGGCTGGACAGGTCCGGTAGGAGAGTGGTGGATGTGCCTTATGTAAAGGACCCACTCATTGGACTAGCCCTTCCTCCCCTGACCTTGACCATAATGCCAGGCCCTTACACTAAAGCTTATCCCTGACCCCGCTTAAGGGTCCTATCTTCTGACTACAGCCTACATACCTCCAAAGAACCAATCGCAGGCGCTGGGCCCACTAATTGACTATCTCACCTCCTTACCCAACCCTCTGACCAAATCCTGGTGGGTGACTTAACATTAATTGGCTCTGCCCTCATCCTCTTCCTCCCGCGAGGCTTTTGCTGCTATTGACCTAAGCCAACTAGTCTCCCAGCCCACAAGAATTAACCCCAGAAGGGCTCTGGCACACTCCTAGATGTAGTCCTCACTAACAGACCAACCGCATCCACAATATCCAAATACTCCCTGACTGCCTTAGTGACCATTCCCTGTTATCTTTAACTGGGCTTCCTCTCTGCCCAAGCCCACAGTTCTAACCTCCTTCGGGCGACTTAGACCTTATGGGCTGAAAGACCTAAGCATTACCTCACATATACAGACTGGTCTCCATTGCTAAACACACCAAACGTTGACCGCGCTGGCCTTCTTTGTTAACACCTTCAACTCTGCCTGTGACATCTTCGCACCTATGACTGCCCGTAGGTCCAGAGTAAGACATGCCCCGTGGGTCCACCTGCCCTCGACTCCTTTTTAAGCAAGCGGGACAACCTGTGGCACCTTGCTGTTGCAACTGGCCGCCTTGACTGATAGACAGACCTATGCTGCAGCTCCGGAACAGGTGCACCTGGGCTATCCGAAAAGCAAAGGCTGAGTACTACAAGCCTCCCTTACCTCCTCTTGGGGAACCCCAGGTCCTTCTGGGACGCCAAGCAACTGAATGGTCATTCTCGGTCCCCCTCCTGCACTTCTCAACGTAAATGGTTCTGTCTACTCTGATCCTGCCCTCATTGCCACTCATCTCAATAACTCCTTTACTGATCTTAGCCCAGTGCTCCCAGGCAATTTCTTCAGTCCCCCACCCCCAGGTCCACCCTCCATCACTCGCCCTTGTTTCCACCTGCAGCTATGTCACTACTCAAGAGGTCAGGCCATACCTGCTTAAAGCCTTAAGGGTAACTCCATCGAGAACGATTCACTTGACCCTAGGCTCCTACGTCAGGTCCTGGACCAGGTCATCTCGCCTATCACCTGCATCTTTAACAAATCCCTCTGCCTTGGACAATTCCCGCTGTCTGGAGGGCGCACAGTTACCCCAATTCACAAAGGTGGTGACAGAACTCTTCCAGGTAACTACCGCCTATCTCAATCCTACCCCCTCTCTAAGGCCTTGGAAAATTGTAGCCACTCAAATCTCTGGCTACCTCTCTAAGTACAATGTTCTCTGCCCGAACAACATGGGTTCCGAGCTGGCCATAGTACCAATACAGCTCTCCTGGAGTTCGCCAACTTCCTCCACGCAGCATTGGACGCTGGTTCCATGGCTGGTGCGGTCTTCATTGACCTGTCAAAGCCTTTGATACCGTATCGCATCCTCTCCTGTTAACCACCCTTGACCACCTAGGCTTTGCAACTGGTCCAATCGCCTGGTGCACCAGTTATCTCTCAGCTCACTCTCAATGTGTGAAAGTTAGTGGAACTCTCTCTAACACCTGCCCGATCCGCCTGGAGTCCCCAGGGCTCTATCCTTGGACCCTCCTTCTCCTCTTCTTCAACTCGCTACCCAGCAGATGCAGGTAAAATCCTGCTTATGCTGATGATGCAGTTCTCATCGCCTGATAGTAACCCTTGTCACTTCAGAATTCTCCAGCTTGCCTACATTCTGCTGAAACTCGGTTCACTGAGCACCGACTCATAATCAACCTAAAGAAAACCAAATCCATGCTCTTCTGCCACCCCCAAACAAATCCAGCAATTTTCCCTCGCTATTCACTCCTCCTCAATATCCCCATCGAACATGTACAGTCCTATAAATATCTTGGCTTAATCTTTATTAGCCCTCTCCTTCCATGGCCACATCTCCGCCCTGAACACCACCGTCAACACCACGGCTGGGCATTCTCTACCGGCACAAAAATGTCTCCCACGCCTCCTCGGCTGTCACCTCCTCTGTCATATCTCTTATCGACTATGGCCTTCCAGTCTATGGGCTGCCGATCTGATGGCCCTGTGCAAGGTTCGCCTTATACTTAACAAAGCCTGCAGACTTATAACTGGTGCCCTAGACTTACCCACACCTGTCAGCTGTACTCCATGGCTACCCACTCAGCCTGGATGAACGGCTCATGTACCAAACCTGCCAACTCACCTATAAAGCCCTCCATGGCCTATCCCCTGGCTTATCTGACTCAATACCGGCCAAATTCCACTGTGAACACCCGTAGCTCATCCAAATCGACACTGATCATTCCAAGAGCCAGGACCTCGAGGGCCAAAGGGCATTCCCTCAGAGCGCCCTCCTGGTTTAACTCACTCCCCTGCCGTTATCGATCTCCGCTGCTTGCTTGCTTTAAACGCAGGCTTAGAGACCACCTGCTAGCCTCACATGGATGCGCTGCCACTAACTAATCTTCCCCGACAACGATCATGAGCCGACTCCCCCACCCACTCCTCCACCCTGGCACTCCCATTCCTTACTTCTCCCTAGTCCCCACTCCCTCTTACCCCTTTCTCCTTTATATCTCTCCCCACTAACCTCATCCTGTCTATTTACTCTACACTTGCATTGGAACCAACTGTGCCTACTATGTTACTATGTTACTTGCTTGAATTTGTATTATCTGTTGTCTTCTGTGTCACTGTCTGTCCTTCATGTGACGAGGTACTTTTGTAAATGAGCCGCTGGCTCAAAGGTTGTTAAACTGATGTTCAAATAAATAAATAAATGAATAAAATAAATAGATCCAGTCCTATCCTGTGGATAATAAGCGTATCCAGGCAGGGTACACTGGGCATCCAGGATAGGGGTTTAGCCATGTTTCCGTGAGGCATAAAATGTCAGGACCAACCATTTGTATCCAAGCCTCAAGTTCAGTCAGATGACCTAGCAGACTTCTGATATTCATGTGAGCAATTAGAAGGCCTTTATTTGGTTTGGTATGAGGGTTTATCGGGATGCTGCCTTGGTGAGGCCAGGGTTAAGTTCAACGTCACCAGCCAGCAGAAGTAGTAGAGGTCCTAGGAATTTAAGCTGTGCCATGAGTAGAGAACTGGAGGATTTCTGCTTTTTCCTTGTGGCAGATAATTCATGAGTACCAGGTATGTGCATCCTTTTTAAGAAGAAGGTAGTGAAAGGCAGGTTTTGGGTGGTGATTGGAGAGGAGTAGGTTGGAGAAACTAAAGTCACTGAGTGATGGTGTGTCTTGTTGTAGGCCATGAGGTAGAGACAGAGAGATACTGTTTAGTCCAAGCAAGAAAAGTAGGAGAGCAAGAGGTCAGTCCTTTTAGATTAACACATGAGGCGAAGACTCTGGAGGAGGAGCATGATAGTGATTTTAGAGGGATAGCAGATTTAAGAAGGAGCAGTGGAGGAGAGGGGAAGGCTGGAGGTTATTTGAAAAGCCCCATAGAACTGTGATAGGTTTGGGAGTGCAAGTACTCAGCAGAAGGAGAGGCTCCTGGGAAGGTGGTGTGGAGAAAGCAGACTAAAGTTAAAGGAAAGGGCCGAGACCCGCCATATAGCCACAATAGGAAAAGTGCTATCTGCTGGTGTGTGGGACTAATGCCCCAGTGGTAATAGAGTATAAGGAGCCAATGGGAAAGTGGACACTTAGTCACATGACCGGGAGCCTATATAGCTAAAGGGTCGACCAGGGTGGGTGGGGGAGCCGAAAGCGCCAGCGGATGAGTGTTCACCGGAGGAGCTGTATCACTTAGCCGCGAGACGGCGCTCACAGTCCGGGGTCATTTAGGCAGTCCAAAGTCCAAAAATAAGGTGAAACAGCCGCTTCAGTGAAGGTGGAACCAGCTAGAGCCCCCAACCCCAACTGGAGAGAGCCGCGGAGGAAATCGGTAGAACGTACCTTACGGCTTTAACGCCTTTGGCGGCACAAGGTACCAGTGGCGGCCGAGCTCCTGGTTCCCTTCCTCAGGCGGCGAGGGCGGTGTGGCCCCTGGACAACAGGCTTCCTGGAGGAGCGCAGCTTTTCTTCGGTGGGGCCGCTGAGCAAGCGGAGACCCCAGAGGCTTCTTTGGGTGCAGCGGTGGGTCCTTTGGTCCTGGGAGGAGCAGGTCCGAAGCCCGGGCTGGAGAGGTCCTGAGCAAAGTAGCAGGGAGAGGTTGTTAAGTAGGCTAGCCAGGTAAAGTAGAACAAAAGGAGAGCGGAGGTGAGAAAAAGGTGGAGATTAGCTAGAGGAGGCAGTATCAGCAGTTAGGCAGCTTGTTCTACGATTTAGGTAACCAGCACAGTTTTAACAATACAGAGCAGAAATTCAAACAGAGAAAAGGTGGGAAGAGAGTAGTAAACAGCAGAGTACAGTTTTACATTAATTTACAGGTTTAGGGTGGCTAGCTTAGGACTTTACAATTAGGAGAGACTGAAATAACTGATTTATACTAAAAGCACACTAGGCAATTAGGTCTAAAATGTTCACCAGAGGAGCTGTATCACTTAGTCGCGAGACAGCGTTCACAGTCCCGGGTTGTTTAGGCAGTCCAAAGTCCAAAAAAAAAGGTGAAAACAGCCGCTCAGTGAAGGGTGGAACCAGCTTGAGCCCCCAACCCCAACTGGAGAGAGCAGCGGAGGAAATCGGTAGAACGTACCTTACGGCTTTAACGCGGCGGCACAAGGTACCAGTGAGCTGCCGAGCTCCTGGTTCCCTTCCTCGGACGATGCGGCAGTGTGGCCCCTGACAACAGGCTTCCTGGAGGAGCTGGCTTTTCGGTGGGGCCGCTGAGCAAGCAGAGACCCCAGAGGCTCTTTGGGTGCAGTGGTGGGTCCTTTGGTCCTGGAAGGAGCAGGTCCAAGCCCCGGTGGGGCTTGGAGAGGTCCTTATGGCTTTAACGCTTTGGCGGCACAAGGTACCAGTGAGCGGCCGAGCTCCTGTTCCCTTCTCAGCGAGCATGCAGCGGTGCGGCCCCTGACAACAGGCTTCCTGGAGGAGTGCGGCTTTTCTTGGTGGGGCCGCTGAGCAAGCGGAGACCCCAGAGGCTTCTTTGGGTGCAGCGGTGGGTCCTTTGGTCCTGGAAGGAGCAGGTCCAAGCCCGGTGGGCTTGGAGAGGTCCTTATGGCTTTAACGCCTTTGGCGGCACAAGGTACCAGTGAGCAGCCGAGCTCCTGGTTCCCCTTCCTTGGTGAGTACGCCGCGGTGCGCCCTGACAACGGGCTTCCTGGAGGAGCGCGGTTTTTCTCGGGCGGGGCCGCTGAGCAAGTGGAGACCCCAGAGGCTTCTTTAGGGGCGGGGGTCCTTTGGTCCTGGGAGGAGCAGGTCCAAGCCCCGTGAGCTTGGAGAGGTCCTGGCTTTAATGCCTTTGGCGGCACAAAGTACCAGTGAGCAGCCGAGGCCCTGGTTCCTCTTCAAGCAGCAGCAAAGTGCCCTGACAACAGGCTTCCTGAGGAGCGCGGGTTTTTTCTCGGGTGGGGGCCGCTGAGCATGGAGACCCCAGAGGCTTCTTTGGGTGCAGCAGTGGGTCCTTTGGTCCTGGGAGGAGCAGGTCCGAGCCCGGCGGGCTTGAAGAGGTCCTGATGCACAACAGCTAAATATCTGTAATAAACACATAAAAAGGGTTAAAAATACAACAACAAAGGAATAAAACAAAATGGTTAAACAAGCACATCATAAAATGATTAAAACTAGAAATAAGTTAACCCCCACAAATGGGGTTCACGAAAAGTCTTCCTTGAGCTTGCCTAAATGTGCACTGCCAGGCTGGTGTCCTGCATTTTAGCAGTTTAAATGTGATTGCCAGAGAGTGCCTGTATAGTCTCTGGCCTAGATATTCAAACTGCGTCATTTTGTAGCTTAAGCCCTCGTCAGCTCAAAATAGTTGTGCAGGAGTGGCCAGCGTATCAACGGAGTTGCGCCTATGGCTAACTGCTTGAATATTTCCCGGCTGACCCCTGGTGTGCATGGCGAGTGGAACCGTGCCAGCGCAAGTGGTCAGAATGGAGCATTGAGATGCGGTGGCGCAAGTTCCACTAGCCATGCAGCACCTCCCTACAATATTCAAGGGTGACATGCAAATGGGGCCATAATTTATGCAGGCGACGGGGCCATTTGCATCTGATTCTGGACCCATTTGCATGCCATTAGCATGCAGGTGCGCCGATCTCGACGACTTGCGCCTGGCGCCCTGCCAGGCAAGCAGCCTTCAGGACCGGCGCCCCTGCAGCCCGATCGCGGGGCGTCCCGTGAGGGACAATGAAGACTCAATCCCTGGTGATCCAGTGGACGCGAGTAGCCCGATCACGGGCATAACTGTATGCTCCCCCTACCCCAAGTAGCCGATCACGGGCAAGTATACCAGTCCCCAGTAGCCCGATCGCGGGCGAAATGTACCAATCCACCCCCGAGTAGCCCGATCGCGAGCGAAATGTACCAATCCCAGGTAGCTTCTCGCGGGCAGTAATATACCCCCACCCCGAGTAGCCCAATCGCGGGCATCAGACCTCCCAAAGTCCAATATCCCTGGTGGTCCAGTGGACTGCGAGTAGCCCGATCATGGGGGCATTCCTCACCCCAAGTCCAGCCCTGGTGATCTAGTAGCCCCACCCCACCCATACGGAGCCCCACCACCCGCTCCCCCTGTCAGCCAGCGCGGCACCCCACCGCCCGCCGCCCGCCCGACTGACAGCTAGGTGAAACTGCACACCCGCTGGTTCAGGCATGAGCCAATGGGCGTGCAACCATACCATACAAGTCAGTCCAGATATGAATGAGATCATTCACATATCTGGACTATTTCTTTCTGACTATCAGGATTGCTTTCGCCCGATGACTCATGCTCTGAACCAACAAACATCTGCTCCACGAGCTATCAGTCGACGAAGCAGGCGGCAAGCGATGGAGTGCCTAGTTCACAAATCTGGACTGCCTTGTATGGTATGGGCTGCGCCCCATTGGCTCTGCTCTGCACCAATGGCGTGCAGCTTCACGGGCAGTCAGTCGGCGGGCGGCGGGGCGGCAGGCAGGTGGGATGCTGCCGACTGCGGGGGGAGCGGGTTGCGGGGCTTCGTGGGTGGGGTGGGTAGTGGATGCTCAGATCACCAGGGATATGGTCTTGGGGTGGGGGTGTCGCAACATAATGCAGCCCACGATCGGGCTTATCGGTCCACTGGACCACCAGGGATACATTCGGGGAGGGTTAAACTTCTTCAGCCCGCACTGGCTTATCGGTCCACTGGACCACCAGGGATACATTCTGGGGGTTTCAACCTCATCAGCCCGCGATCGGGCTTACCGTCCACTGAATTGCCACCAGGGATAAGTGTTCGGGGGTTTAAACCTCTTCAGCCCACGATCGGGCTTAGTGGGTCCACTGACCACCAGGGATATGTCGGGACATTTTGCTGCCGCGTGGATCGGGCTGGTGGGGGGTGATTGCTTATGCCCGTGATTGGGCCAGTCGGGGAGGGGACTTTCTGCTTTGTCCGGATCGGGCTGCAGGGGCACAGGGAGTGGGTTGAGGACCAGCCACGGGTGGCAGCTGCTGTGTTGCACCTGCAATCGGCAGCTCACCTGTGGGTGGCCCTCGACTTACTTTTTTGGCTCAAAGTTGTGCAGGCGCAGGTTGGGGTTGCGCCTGAACTCTGCACAGCCTGGCTGAATATCAGGCTGTGCAGTTTATGCATGGTTCCTCCCCTCCAGTTCAGCATGCACTCATTTGCATTGCACTGTTGCTCAGCATGTTTTCAGTGGCGCAACTGCCTCCTGCTGAATATCGCAGAATGGCACAATTTTGGACTTGCAGGCGCACCCTTTGAATATCCCACCCGCAGTGTATGTGCATGTGACAATATGAGTTTAAAACCCTCTTGATAAGGTTAACGGAAGAGCGGAGCATGTCATATAAAAGTATCATGACTGTTACTTTTTCATATTTTCAAATAAGTACTATGGTGTATACAATATTTTGTAATATAGTACAAGAACTGCACAAACTATAATATTATTGTTATATGTCAGCTGCTCATATTTATAAATCTGAATGCCCAAACAATGCCATATGTAATGGTGTGCCCCAATTGGCACATGTATTTTATGGGATCTATATGATAGACTATGACTCTGTGTAGGGAACTGGTCAGTCAGAGATGAGTATTTTCTAGGTCCATTTGCTAACTGACTTTGAGTGTTGTCATTTTCAGACTTTGTAGTGTGCTAAGGAGGCTGTCCTCTGGATGCTCAATCCTTCTCTGCCCTGCCGACCCCAGTGGTCCGTGCTCCGTCCCGAACCGGGTCGCCAGTGTGGCTACAGGTGTGGCGTCCAGCACCTCAACCCTCAGTACCACTGGGCTGGCTGTGGTTTTATTTTTCAAACTTCAGAAATGGTCTTCCTTCGTTTATTTTATTTTTTTTTTTTTAGCCCTCTGTCTCATGTACTGCAGTAGGCTGTACTGATTTGTATCAACCACCGCTTCACCTGAAGTCATGTTTTAAAAGTGAGACAAACATTTTAAGTTTGGAAAATGTTTGAAATCAGAAAGTGAGTGCTAAAAGTTTCAAAAGTAAGCTGAAAAGGTCAGGTGTCACAATGTGCATGCGGGTATGCATATGAATATCGTATTGGACATGCATACGCACATGGTCAGTATGATGGCTGGGCTTTTCAGCTGTGATTATAGAACTTTTATCCATTGCTTTTTTAGAGGCAATATAGTGCAGTGGGTGAAAGCTCTGAGCTGCAGATCTGGAGACTTGGTTTGAATCCCACAGCTGCCTAGGTGCATACTGTGTGATCCTGAACAAGTCACTTAACTTTCTTGTGCTCCCAGGTCGCATCTGGAAACAAGCTTTGGTTTAGTGTGCTACTCCTGGTTAAACAATGTTCCTTTCCTTCCTCCCTGATGTGAAACATTTTCATCACTTTCGTATTTTTCCAGTTTTTAAACATACCTCCAAGTGAACGGGATGGATGGAGGCGGTATGAAGAGTGCAGCATGGGGAATAGAGAGAGAGAAAGAGGGTAATCCTCAGTGTGACAGCAGGTAAGAGAAAACGTGAGAAAGTAGCTAACACCCAGAGTAGACCAGAGATAGATGGAGAAGTGAGGGGGTCCAATTGTCCTTCACACAAACAATTCTTAAAAAACTCTTCTTTAAAATAATTTACCTACGTGTTTTGCTCCTGTGTGTCTCACTTTTCATGGGATCCCTACAAGGCAGTTTGCTGACTTTAGTTTCATCTGGGGATTGAACTGAAGAAAGCAATGAGTAGTTTATATGTGGGAGGAACTGCAGTAATATTGAGTGGGCATTAGATGAGGCTAGCTGACACTTGTTCCTAATGGTAGATGTCATGATTTAAACATTGTAAATTGTGCCAGCCAGCCATTCAGGAAGGAGTTTTTTGGTGCTCATAGTATAATATGCAACACAGAACAGCCAGAACTGTTCAATCCTGCTAGGAAGCTGGATTGTATCATTATGTTAACCCATCTTACTATTGTTTCTTCATTTAAAACCATGTATCAATTACTGAATTTTTTATAATTTTCCTTTCTCTGTTCATTTACCAAATTAAATGACTCCAATTCTGATGACTATACTTGTTATCTACAGGATTGCAATACTGACCCTGAAAAGAAAAGCGAGATTGAAGAATCCCCCATAAATCCCTCATAGATCCCCCAACAATTACTGTCTCAGCTGATCTCCCCACCTCCACTTCCCTCTCCCTCGGCTCCAGCCTGACTCAGTGTCTCCACACTACCACTTCTCACCCCATTTTGTTTCCTTCCGTCACTGTCTATACCTACTAATCTGTAACCCCTCAACACCCTCTTAGCTGACAGTGGGAACTCGGTTCTGCCGATTCCTGCCTTAAGCTCTCCTTCTCAATCGACAAAGGGCAGCCTGGCACCCACAGCTCTCTGCACTGATTCTTGCTACTCTCCTTCCCTGTCCTATCCTCTGACCTCACCTCATTCCTGGCATTAGCCATCTTCACAACTGCTCCTCTTGTGTATACCTTTCCTCTGCCCTAAAATGAAAGCCATAGCTTCCCATGTTGGTAACTCTAACTGTAAACCCTAACTGCCTGACTACCACATTGTTTGACTTAATATATATATATATATATAGTTGTTGAATTTACCTATGTATTGCCTCCCTGAATGTATGGATTCCTTTGTTCCATTCCCCAGATGTGGAACCTTTGCAAATGAGCTTCTAACTCAAAGGTTGTAATCTGAGACAAGAAAGAAAGAAAGGAACTTTAATATGCATGCAGGCTATGACACAGGTCCACATCAGATTAACACTGGCATAATTTATGAAAATTGCCTTCTGACATTAGCCAGCAGAGCATATAAGTGTTGTGACATATGAGGATGTAACAGTACAGTTACTCTAGCAATTAACAGGATTGGAACTGCATTCCAGATACAGATAAAATGTGAGAAAGGACATACCCGATACTGGTATTCCCAACCTTTACTGAAAAGAATGATGCTTGGGAATTTTATGTTGGCTGCTAGTATACCTTTATCTGGTAACAACTACAGCAAAATTACATTGCTTTAAATTTATGAACATGTTACCAGTTTCAAAACTATATTCCATGCAGTGCAGCAGAATGTTGTATTCCCATCAGTAAATGATTATTGGTCAACATACAGGCAGATTTGTTAGCACAGATAGTGGATGGTGTAACACTTATGGGTGCTGGTGAGATGACAACCCTGGCCATTGTGCCAAATATGAAATACATACGTTGATGGAACTTGAAAGTAAAAGATTATAGACATTCAGATTTTTGATGTGCATGAGTCTGCGGTAGATACACCAACATGAAAGTTTTATCTTTTGAGCGAGCATGAATCATCTTTTGAAAGCTGTAATGATCAAGGAGGTTGTTACCAACGCACATGTACAGATTCTTTCAATCATGAGTATGTATAGGACCTATTACAATTCAGTGTATTTCATTGATCAATCTGTTTTGACATATCGTTAATTATTGTTTTACAGTTGTCTAATGTGATTTATAGAAAAAGTGTGCACTGCTACACAGAGCTGTTCAGAATAAAACAGGTGTCTACTTTTGTGCGGCCCTGTGGCACAGAGGGATGAGGTTTTAAGCATTATACAATGGTCTCACATGACCATGGTTAAATCCTGCATAACCCACGGTTGAGGAATGGAATTTATAAAATCATAATTAAACACATTTTAAATGTATTTTCACATGGGTCCATTGTATTATTACACACCAGGGTGTGAGTTATTGGGTGATTTATCCACTTTTGTGTGGTTAAAGGGAAGTCTCCATAGTTTCACACCAATATTTTCCAACTTCTTATGTGTAACTGTTGTGTGCTTCCTCCAGTTGCCAGCAGTCCTATTGCTGTCCAGATCTAGATGATAAATAAAATATACAGCCCCAGAAGCTATCAATGTGTTTGTCCTCCATTTTACCATTAATGCTGCTGGAGGATGATGTCATCAGAGCAACAGATAATGGTGCTGCACTAAATGCAGTTCCATCAGTAAACCAAACCCACAATGTTTGGTTCCCCACCTGAGTAATGGAGGAACCCTTTAAGTGTTGTGCACATCCTGAAGTGAAGGTGTAATAGGGACTAGGACCATGTGAGTGTAATACAGCACTGATTTGACATATATATATATATATATATATATATATATATATATATACAATAGTCATATAAAGAAGTGCCTGTATGTGTTGTGTTACTGTTTATTGCAAAAGAGTTTACCCAATAAATAACTCTGGGTATAAGAGTTTTAAGTGGTATTATACAGCTGTTGTATTATATTCTGTTTGTTAGCATTCCAGCAGTGAGAAACAATCTTGCAAAATGCCCCTTCCCTTTGTAACTAGGCAGTCAGTGACTGGATGGCTGCTGTAAGGCAATAAAGAGTTCAGCTATAACAAGGAATAGGTTACCAGGACAGCATCAGCTGCAGCATATGGAAGAAAGGTAATCTAGTGGTTAAAGGACAGGCACAAGAACTTGGAGACTCTGGTCCATATCCTACTAAAGTCCCTTACTCTCTAACCCATAACAAGTTCCCTTAACCTCCTTGGGAACTGCGATGGCCCCTCAGGTCCATGACTTTAAAAGTGCCCCATTCCCATTATAAATCATTAGCAGTGATGTGAGAGCTACAGCACTTCACTTTGAAGGTACTGAGGACAAGCTGTGCCCCCCGTAATGCCAGCATCTGAAGTAGGATGTTCCTCACAAATCAGATGCTACACTTCAGCTGTTGTAGGTAAAGAAACTAATCAGTCTCAGTGTTTGTAGTGCTCTGTATTTGCTCAGCTCATTCCTCCTATATCATATGCATTCTGTGTCTTGGTATTTCCAGTCAGAAACTCAGATTTAAGGAGCATTTGAAATGTAAAACAATACACTTTATAAAGTAAGTGATCTAGCTCTCCACTTTCAAGCTGCTGAAAGGTGGTGTATCATTTGTGCAAAGGAGGAATTCAGTCTTGTGTGATCCTTTTGGGAAACTGCCCAGGCCTACCTTGTAAATTAATCTTCTCAATGGTGTTCATCTGGTTCAATACAGATTGACTGATTGCTTGATTGTCTGATGCAGTCTACTGCTCTCACAACATGTTGCAACTGTCTCACAGAAGAACTGAGCAGTACACAGAAACAGATTCTGTTTCCTGTGACTGAAATACTATTAGATGTATTATTTGCTCTACACATACAGTATTAAGAGCCACTGATGCCAAAAGTGCTACATTGCAGAATCCAAATAAGTATACTGCCAGTAAATCTCATACCAAAACTAGAGTTTTATGTTACTTCATTTTAAAGTTATTAGCCATTTTGTAACTTTGATTGCACTACCTGTGCAATAAAGCAGGTGTCAGTAAAGATCTGCTGCTGATGTCACGTAGGGTCCCTAAGTCTAGTAATGACTGTTAGCAAGCTTATTGCTTACAAGACCCATTTCTCCAAAGTTGTAAGATCATGTGCAATGGTTTTCACAAGTAAAACATACAGCACCAGTCAGTAAACATTGCTATAAATACTATATATGTTCCAGGTTTTGTAACAGAGTTGTTAAAATTGTATTATTTAATGCGGTTTTGTGTGGTCTATTTCACCAGGTTGCTGGATACTAAGTCAGCATGCCTCCAGACTGCTGAAGCCACTTAGGTGCTACTAATTTTACTACTGTTTGTCATTGTCTGCTTTACAATATGTTTTAATAGGGGCCTTATATGTGTTAATTCGTACTAGGGGTAGAAGTGTTGGCTCAAGTAAAATGAATCATTGTAATTTAGAGTAGAACATAAATGAATCTGCCCCACCCCATTAACAAGGAGATTGGATAATTATTTTAAATTGCCATTCTTAGAATTTGCCTCAATTAACTGATAGGTGTGAATGAGCTCAGCCTTTCATCAGAAACTTATTCAGTCTGCAAACCTCACAGTGTGCTGTGATCCAGCATTCAACAAAACAACCGCAATAAAAGGCATCCAGACAAAACATTGTCAGTTTTGTTACAAAGTCTGAAACACAAAGTTTTTAAAGCAGTGTTTACTAACTCATGCTGCCTGTTTTACTCATGAAAACCATTGCACATGATCTTTACAGCTTTAGAGAAACAGGTACGATAAGCTTGCTGACATGGCAGAATAAACTGTAAGGTCCCTAGATGACATCAGCAGCTTTTCACTGGAACAGGCTTTCTTTGAACAGGTAGTGAAATCAGGGCTACAAAATGGCTAATAACTTTAAAATGAAGTAACACAGAAATCTACTTTTGGTATGAGATTTACTGTGGATATCTTATTCTAATTCTGCAATGTAGCACTTTTGGCCAGATGGTATCAGCAGCTCTTTAAGGCTACAAGTACTGCTCTCTGTGTGAGTTGCATGACAGAACTGTCTTAAGCCATTGTAAACAAACTAAAATCAGAATAGACAGCATTGATACCCTTATGTTTTCTTCTGCACTGTTGCTGCAGTGACATCAGGAAATGGGAGGGCTGTATTACAAGTGACTCATTTGCACGTAAATGGAGGCTTGCTTGACACTTTGCTACCTTGTGTCAGAGCCTCAGACTCCAGATATGTGTTACAACAGAAGAAATGACTGATCTGTTATTGACATATGTACAGTACTTGATGTAATATATAATAAATACATCACACATATCAAATCAGAAATATACAGGAGTCTTCTCCTTTAAGACACTTGGCTCGTCTCATGACACACCACACAAAAGTGGGTAAATCCCCAATAACACACACCTGGTAGTGCCTTATTGCTAAAGAAGGCTGTCCTAAACTGTGGGGGGCAATCACCAGGGCTGCCAAAAACGCCGATTAAAACAACCAATATAGTTTTAAAATGAATAGCGCTAACCTTTTATTAGTTATTTATTGTTGTACAGTTGCTCCTGGATGCACCATTTTGAAACTGCCGCCACACGGAAAACAGAGTGTGACCCAGACATCCGGTCCTGTGCGGAATAGCTTATAAAAATGGCGAGGCACATTTACAGTGGATAAAGAAACACTGTGCTATGTAGAGGTCTATTAACTGAACCTCTAAAGTAATTCCCAGTTAAAAGCGGAGCAGTGTAAGGTATTTAAATTGTTCTTAAAGTTGGGCTCAAGCTCAGTCATCGCAGTAGCGCCTAGTGCTCAAGTTCGGGCATGCGCATGGCGCTAGGTTCTACTGGCGTGACTGAGCGGGCTCCCAACTAGAACAATTTTAAGTATACCTTACACTCTTTGAGGAATACTCTGAAAGTTCAATTAATACACATGGCACAATGTTCTTTATCCATAATGTCCTCGCTAAATCATTACAAGCATCCGACACAGAACTGTCACACTCTGTTTTCGATCTTGACGGCTGTTCAAAATAGTGCATCAAAACAGCTTATCACAACAATAAACTAATAAAGTTAGCGCTAGCTGTTAATTGTTCTTATTCTTTTCAGCGACAACCTCTGCTTATCATAAACCCTCAATACCTCAGTCCTCTACAGGACTGGCATCTTAATGTGAATCTTTTATTAACATGATTGTGGAGCCTAATCATATGAACAACAAGGTTTAACTGATTTAAAAAATAGTTTTATTATATCATGATTACGGTAACCTGGCAGTGTAACATTAATCATTGGTCTCTTGAAATCTTGATTCCTGACTGGCTGGTTGGATTTACTGAAATTAGTAATGTATTACTATTCCATTTTTGTTATAGAGCGCAGGTATCCTCAAGTTCAGCATCAAATCGATTTATGGCATGGGAGCAAGGCAATCGACATGACTTCATAAGGTAAATGTATACACTTTATTTATACATTATCTATGAAAATGTCATCTGTGTTATCCATACTACAGTAGTAGCCAGAGACGTGGTCAAATATTTCAAGATAGTTTGCAAAATTTATAAAGTGCTTCTCTCCACTGTCCCTACTGTGGAACTGCATAAAGCAAAGCAATTTCACTAGAAATAGCACAGAAATATCAGGAAATATCTGATCATGTCTTTGGTTGTGACTAAATGTTCTTTGCATTTTGTCTGATTTATCGAGATCAGGGTAATGTAATCAAGCAGGCATTAATTCGTTTTTATGTATACATATGACTGAAGAATACAGTTTATTTGTAAAAATGTAATGAAAATAAATTACGCACATAGGTTTCATCTGGTAGACAGCAGTCTGATTTACAACCGTGGATGCAAGACATCACTAATTATTTATGGTACTCATCGTGAACTCGAAGGTCAAGTGAATCTACTGTCAGTGAATTGTTATTGTACTGTTAATTGATGTTTATTTTTTCCTTGTTACATCTGTTGCCCAAATACTCTGTCCCACTTCATGCCTATATAATCACTTGTTGGTTGAAGTTTTTTTTTTAATGTTTTATACACAACCAGTGTGTACTTGCAACTTAGTGATCTGACACCCATTAACCGTCAAGGATCGATCTCGAGGAAGAGGCGAGCAGACCTTTTCTGTGTTAGCATATATTGGTGAGTGTATATTAAAGGAATAATGCCCTCAGGGTGGGTGTTATGCTGGATAACATCCCACCTTGGTGGTTGGGCCCGAGGCCAGGGCCGAGGGCGTCCAACACCCAAGGCGGATGTTATCCCAGCATAACACCCACCCTGGAGGGCATTATTCCTATATACAGTGGCTCGCTTATATTTACATTAGAAAATGGTTAAAAAATAGTGTTTTAATTGTATTTTTTTATTTTTTATTGTGGAAGGACGCAGTTGAAAAATAGTGCCTTATACTGTTTGTACAGCAGGTGGAGCTGTTTTCTGTGTGTCTGTTGCAGGTCTCTAATAGGTGTCCCCCACAACCCGCTCCTCTAGGTGTTCTCCTACTGGGTTCCTTTCTTTACTGTTTTCTCCTGCTATTGGTTCATGTATTTAAAGAAAAAAGAGCGTAGAAGAAACATGAGTTGAAGCGGCGTTAGAACAACGGGCGAATGAGGCGGGCACCTGAGAAAGAGCGGGAGACTGCTGTGACGGCTTTGATTTCAGGTTTTCTTTCTTTTTTAGAAATAAATAAAGCTTGTTTGGGAGCGTGTGAGAGCTGTGCCTACTGTTTTGCAAATCTATAATGCTGCTTTCACTTTCAGTCAGCAGATGATGGTGTTGGTACCGGGGCACCGGAGAAAGAGCTGGCAGACTATTGTCACGCTAAACGCCGGTAATCATGAAGACAGCTTTGATTTTAGTTTTTTCCTGTTCTACGAAATAAAGCGAGGCTTGTTTGGGAGCGATGTGAAGCTGTGCCTGCTATAAACCGGTAAAATCGACTTTCACTTCTAGTCTGTTGAAGCAGGAAGCAACGGACAGCTGTGGATGGATTTTTTTAAACTTCGATGCGTCAAGACAGATGAGACTAGAGCCGGATGTTATGCTGATAACATCTCGGTCCAGTCCCACTCTGACCAATCAAGGACCAGGATTTTCTCTTGCCATTGTATAATTGAGTATCGAATACTCTAGTGATTTTTTTTTTTGCCTTTGAAATATATATATGAACATTTAAGAATATGTCACAACAGTGACTGGGTATATGGTGGGATTTTAAACTTCTGGCATAGTTGTTCTTCTTAACGATTAAGTTTTTCTTATTGATTGGTCAATACGGAGAGGAATACTGCACCACATTGTAAATGTGCACTCATGGCAGATCATCAATCCTGGCGACGTTGATCGATGCGATCATCCTGACATTCAAGAACGCACGGATGACAAGAGGTGGCTCATGGATGGTTCAAGTGCTCATAATGCGCTCAGATCAGTGGTGTATGACGGATGGATGGTAAATTATGATATTTTACCAGTGCGAGGTACGTGACTATGGAATGATATAAGGATGAAACTGTCTGTTGAAAACAAAGAAATGTATGCCTTTGCCCACCTTGGTCAGGCATATCTGTAGCTTGCATTTGCCATGATTGCTGATATGCTCATTGCTCCAATTTGGGTACAGGGCAGTTTCTACATTAAAGATGAGGATGTATTTGCAAATCTAAATATTAACGTTGCTGGCGTTATGTTACTTTTTGACTGTCTGACTGGTACGTCGCTGCCAGAGTTACTGTGCTACATCCTGGCTGGTGATACGGTTTGAATGTTGCATAACAATACTACCTTGAGCAAAATATGTGGTAGAATTTGACATTCATCATCTTTATTTGTAAGTAGTTTGTTTGCATATAGAGGTGTTATTATTTATCGGCTGTTGAAAAACAGGTGGTGAGAGATACCTGTCTACCTTTGAAGAGTGTATCAGTATAATGCACTGACTTGGAGCTGTACCTTGTGCTTCAGACAGGAGGCTAGCAGGCTGGGGGGAGCAGTAAGCATTAGGGTTAACTTTAACTGGTGCATTTTTTTCTAAAGAATTTCTTTCTTTTGAGGTTGTGGAATTGTATCCTCCCTTTGGGACCTGCATGAACACATGCAGATGTGGAGAGCCAAGGAAAGGAAGATTCCTTCTGCCTACATAAGTGCAGGGACAGATACCAGAATTCATGGGACTGCCTGGTGGGCTGAGGGTGCGCAGGGCTCTCTGTTCCCTGTGCTTACATGTAGCGGAGGTACAGACACACAGGGCAAAGAGTCCATTGGTCAGCCAATACACAGGGCCCTCTACCAGTCATAGGTAGAGACATGCAGGGCTGTATACCAAGAGTACAGTTGTCTTCACTATATGGTACCTGGGCCTGTGCAGGCAACCCTGCAGCCTTCATTCCTAGGGTGGGGGTCGATAACAGCACTATCCCTCACCCATCCAGCTGGGTCACTGAGCTTGCCCCTGAACTCAGCTGACCAAGATGAGATACCAAAGCATACCCATTGGTATCAAGACTGGCACTGCACACAAACATTCTTAATAATCATAATTTTTTTTACCCACATTTTCAAGATAGTTGTTTTATGACTCCCCTTATAAACATGACATGTGGCATTTATAGTATATTGATCAAAAGATAATTTTCTCACCAGCAGTGCAAAATACATCTTGTCCAGGATTTAAAAGTGACACCAGTTACATTTATGAGGTGGTGTGAAAAATGGCTATGTTGAAAGTTTGAAGTCATAGTACTGAAAAATCGCTGCAGTTGCGTGAATGTTGAAATATTGCAATGTTCACTCATAACTTGGTAATTTTACCATATTTGTACACCAGATTTTCTGCATAACCATCTTATGACCCACTTCATGAATCCGGAAGTGAAAATGTTTGAATTCCACTGAAACGTTATTCCACTACAGGTGCGAAAACACATTTTGGCCATGATTTGAAAAACAACAGCTGTCACGTTCATGAGGTGTTGTGAAAAATGGCTATTTTCAAAATTTGGGTCAAAATATTGAAAATTACCAAAGTTAGGAGCAAGCATAGAAAATGTCAATGCAGGGTCACAACTTTTTTCATATATTTTGACCCAACATTTTCAACATAGCTTTTTATGATCCCACCTCATGAATGAGGGCAGTGAAAATTTTCAAATCCTGCCTGAAAGGTGATTTTTACAAAGTAATTGCGACTTGGATGATGAGGAAGTGAAGTGAAGCAGTACTGAGGGGTGGGCACCCCAGTCCGCTTATAAAATAATAATATAAATTAAACATAGGAATGGGAACAGATGGCCTGGATGGGAGGTCAAGAAGGAAGCGATACCAGTGTGGGCACCCCAATCCGCTAGTTATTTAGATAGACAGAATAGATAGATAGTTAGTTAGTTAGATAGATAGATAGATAGATAGCAGGAGAACAGTGGCTCTCTGCTTCATCTGAAACCAGCAGCATGAACTCCAGCTACGACTTCAGAATTCAAGAAAGTCTTTCTGTTCTCATGCTGAGAACATGGGTGAATGGTTCCTCTCACTGTGCACATTGTGGGACATTTTCAGGTGAGTGAGGTGTAGAGAGTGTGGAGGGGCTGTAGGGTTGTGGGTGCTAAGTGGGAGGTCAGGGTTGGGAGTGGGGTGTGTGGGGTCAGAGGGAACTTTTTAACAGGTTAAAAAAACAATGAGGACAATTTTCTTTATTGCAGGGGACTTGCAGGGGACATTCAGACACTGGGGATTGGGCACCCCAATGTTGGGCTAGTGTTCAGTGGCATCAGTGGTAGGCAAACCTGGTGCCACCAGGCATATAACAGGAACAGGGGCATGTGACCTGTGGGTGAAGAGAAGCAGTACTGCGTGGCACCCCAGTCCTCTTTATAAAATTAATAACAGAAATTAAATATAAGAGAGAGTGGGCAACGGGGTGGGGAAGGAAGTGGTACTGAGGTGGGTACCCCAGTCCACTAGTTATTTACATAGTTATATAGATAGATAGACAGACAGACAGACAGACAGACAGACAGACAGACAGATGGACTGATACAGGGACAGAGACACAGAAGAGAGCAGGGTTCACCAGCTCACTACTTCAACTGAAGCCAGCAGCAGGACTGGCCACATCTTCAGAATTCAGGAAAGTCCTGCTCTGCACATACTGAGAGAGTCCTGTTGACCTAGGTTCAGGTTTTTTTAATATATCATTTTATGTATTTTCAATGTTTGTGAGTTAAGAAAACAAGATGGTGGCCATCACACTCTGTATTTTTTCAACATGATCAGTATTTTTCCACACAATCAGTATTTTTCACACACGAAAAGTAAATCATGAAAATAAGCACTTGCAATAGTTTTTTGTTTGTTTTACCATTCACATATGTCTATTATCCAAAATAAAATCCTTATAACTCTGAAACACGTATAATATTTTTCACAAAATCTTCAAAAGGCACACTTGCATAGAGCCCTTTCAACCTGAAAATTTCATGAAAAAAATTCCACAACATCTAGGCTATAGGTGAGAGCAAAAACCCCACAATATTAGGTATAGGAAGCCAAAAGTTTTTTTTTTCCATTTTTTTGGGGGACTCCATATCTTAAAAACTGAACAAGATGCTGTCACAAAACTTTTCAAGTCTTGAGACTCTGGCAGTCTGACCATGCATGCCAAATTTTGTGCTGTTTCGTCAAAGGATGCCAAAGATATTAAGAGCAACTTTCTCGGTCTTTTTGATGAGTGCCCCCAGAAGCATTACTAAACTTTACCTGGGCAGAGTCCTATGATGCCCATAATTTTGTTATAGTCACCCCATTTTGGAAGGAAGGGATCATATTTTGGCTCCTTGGAGCTGAGTCATGCTGATCCCTTCCACTTCCTGATACCATTCAATTGGCGATCCATCCCCATTCCACCACCACGCCGCTCATCTTGTGATGTCATTATTTGTAGAGCGTGGGGCCTTCTATAGAAATGAATGGGGCTATTTTCAGAGTTACATTTATGTAGTTTACATGGCCATTTGGAACAATCATGGCCACCGCTAACTAATAAGAGCCTTGTTAGTTAAACGGTGGCCATGATCAACCCAAATCAAATAAACAAATAACGAACTTACCTCCCTCCGGTCCCATTACTGACCCAGGCAAGGTCACTGATACCTTCAATAGAATGTTCACTGACTTTACCACCACCAGCAAACTACCTCCACAGCCTCCTCTACTCTGGAAAACCAGCCATGCTGCCCACAGACATCAAGCCCCATCTTTTATTTCAGAGCCATCACCATAGTGTCACTGGCAACTCCCTAAAGATGCCACCCACTGGGGTAGCCCAAGTAGCGACAGTCTGTATCCCACTTTTCGAAATTCCTCTCCCTGCCCTTGTAAAGCCACTAACCCACATATTTAACCTTGCCCTTTATCATTTATGATGCCTAACTCATGGAAGCATGCACACGTAGTGCCTATTTTCAAATCAGGTGCAAAGTCTGTGGACCTATCAAAGGCCTTGACCTTATTGACCACCACCTTCTTCAGTCCACCCTGCTAAACTTAGGCTGCTCTCCAGATGCCACCACTTGGTTTATCAGCTACCTCGCTAAGAGATCCCAGTCTGTTCTGATAGGCAAAGATACCTCTGCTGCATTACCCGTCCATACTGGTGTCCCCAGGGCTCCATACTGGGGCCTCTATTATTCTCACTGTTCATAAATGATCTTCCCGCAGTAAGCATAAACTGTACGCGCCTCTACACTGATGACCTCATCATCTACCACAGCGTCAAATCCCTTGAGTCTATATCTTCTACACTCACTACAAACTATGGATCAGCTCAACATTGGTTCCTCTCCAAAAAACTTCTTGTAAATGAGAAAAAATGAAGGCCATGCTCTTTGACTCAAAGCCATACCTTGCAAAGGCCACCAAATCAAAACCACATTACACATAGTCACCCTGCAGGCCCTCCTCTTGACATTGTATCCTCCTTCAAATACCTAGGAGTGACTCTTGATCCTCCTTACCTACAATGACCACATTTCTAACACCTTGAAGAGAGTCCATCAAGCTGGGGGCACCCTACCATGTTAACCACCTCCTGACCACAGAGGCTCGTCTTGCATTTGCCCAGGGAAATCTACTGCCCTGCTTGACTGTTGCTCCCCAGTGTTCTCCTCCATGTCCTCCTACTTCCTTCTCGCCAAATATCACATACAACTCTATCTGTCGCTTTGCCCTTCAGGTCCCTTCCTCCACTCATCACTGCTCTCTATGAAGCCCTTAGGTTAGCTCTCTGCAGGGCCATTTTGAATATGCTATGGGCTGTCTAGTAGACACTCTCTCAGGAATTCACATAAGTCCTCATACTCCTCGCATCTCACTGACAGGGTGGTTACTCGGTGTCTCAGCGTCTCTTCCATTCTCCCCGGTAGTCCCATGTGTATCTACTGTCATGGGAGCAAGGCTTTCTCTGTCTCTGCCCCTGCCTCTGGAACAGAATACCACCTGCTATCCGTATGTTACCTCTCATAAGTCCTTCAGACTGAAGCTAAGAGATTTGCTTATGTCTCAGGCTACCTGTGCCTGCTCCCTTGGAAACACCTCGCCAGAAATCTGCCTTGGGGTCCAGTGTACCATTTGTCTTATTTCCTAAGTACTAGCTACTACATATACAATTGACACGTTTTGACTCCATTGTGAAAATGCTGACTGCTATAGTGTTATCCCTTATGCACTTTATTATAAACCTTGGACTGGCTGAATAATGTCTTGATTTGCTGTAAGTGTATGTCCTAGTTCTCTGCAAGCAGAGAAGTGTAGCTTTATTTGTCATGAACTTGTTTTTGTGTCCTTAACACCTATTTTTAAGATATGATGTTTATGTATCACTGTTTCTGATACCACTGTACTCACTGTATTAGATGTACTTACTGTATTATAACTTGTACTTATTGTCTGTGCCACTGTACGTCCTAGGTCGTAACTGAAAATGGTCCTTTGGATCAGTTTGCTCACCCGTTACCAAAAACATAAATAAATAAATGATTTGTTCCAAATGGCCATCTAATCTACATAAATGTAACTTTGAAAACAGCCCCATTCATTTCTATAAAGCAACCCCCACGCTCTATAAAGAATGACATCACAAAACAAGCGAGCATGGGGGTGGAGCGAGGGTGGATTGCCGACTGAAGTGGTATCTAGGAAGTGGAAGGGATCAGCGTGGCTTGGCTGCATGGAGCCAAAATATGATCCCTTCCCTTTCAAATGGGGCAACTGTAACAAAATATATGGGCATCATAGGATTTCTGCCCAGGTAAGGTTTAGTCATGCTTCTTGGGCAGGGTGCCAGATAATTGCTCTTTAAGGTGCAAAATTAGGGATTAAAATTAAACAGCCTACTTAACCTAACTGTAGAGGTGCTACGTGCCTCTGTGTGTGTGTGTGTATATATATCTAACAGCTTTCTCAACCCTAATTATAGGGGTGCTACTGCACCCTATAATATGTGTATATACAAATATATGTATTAAGAGCTATGCAGAAGTTACCTATGTGATAAATAATTTACCTATACAAGTGCTGCATGACCTCAGGTAATATCACGAGTGGCGAAATCATGCATCTCACAAGGTCACCCCTGCATAATTCATTTATGCAATAGGGAATATTTAGAATTGTGAAGGTAGTTTTGTTTTATTTTTTTTTATATTAGAATTTGTCATAGACTTTTGTGCTGTTTCTGTGTAGCTTCACATTGAGCACTGGTAGTTGCTATGACGTTGCAACATTGTTACACATGTGATGGTCGGTGTGTGTTTTCATTGGTGGTCACTTTGGATTTGAATAATTAAGACTGAAAAATGGCAGTGCGGCTTAGCAAGTGTTGTTCCTGCATTGTGTCGAGAAAATGTGGATTAAATTTTTTGTGTGTGTTAGATAAAATGGCTGTGTGCTTTTGTCTGAGAACAAGTGATTGTGAGTGTCTGATGGTCTTAATCTACTGGCACCATTTTAAATTTATTCTCTTCTCACCCAGTGAGGATCAGGTCCATATAAGCAGCTTAAGCTGTATGTTGTGGAATTGGGATCGCCACCACAGTGTGTTTTGGTTTGAAACTGGGAGCATCTTGCTGTCATACTGTGTCCCTCTCATGAGTCCCACACATCATACCGACATTCACTGTGTTTAAAACAAATGCTTACTCACCAGGAAGACTCATTCATGTGTGCCAGCACTGCAAAGAAAAATGGATCAAGCGGAGGGAAAACTTGACAACTCAAGAGCACACCAGAAAGTTGGATCTGCTGATGAGGTGTACAAAAGAAAGAAAAGTGCTCTAAACTGTCTGGGAGGATTTCTGGGGTTGAGGGGTTGCATTTAATTTGTGAACAGTGGTCTGGGTCTGAGAGTTGTGCTTCTGTGTGCCTGGTCAGTGTTCTGTGCTAACAAGTAGTGCTGGGCAGTGGGGGCTGCCAGCTGGGTCATGACAACAGTACTATATGAATAAATTAGTGATGACGAATAATACTATACTAATAAATGCGTGGTCAATGATTTACTTATATAGTTGGTCTCATAAATGTGTTCATTAGCAGTCATCTGAGTCTGCACCTATTGCATAAATACATATACATTTTATTATTACTGTTCCCTTGGTCTGTCACCTTCCTCTGACCTACCAATGACCTCTAATCCCCTGCAACAGTAGTTTGTCAGAATACTGGAGAGCTTAAATGTCACAGATGCTCCACAGGTCCATAAGCTCATCCTCTGGCCTTCATTGCCAGAAGAATTAATTTTGTTGATGAACAGTGATTTGTTTCTGTAGGGTTTTTGTTTGTTTTTCCTTTTTGGGACAAGTATTCTACTAGCAGGTTAAATGTGATGAAATTGTTTTCAGGCATAACAATGTATTGTGTTGGGATCTCAGTGGCGTATACATTTTTATGCTGTAGCAAACATACCTTGTATATTTAGCTTGCAGCCATGGGAGGTTCTTTATTATTTTTTGAGGAAGGATGCTGACTTGCATATCCTGACCAGAGAAGATTACTGAAGTGTGCCACCTGGAAAATACTGTTTGTGCAGTGCTAGGGATTTTTCTTTTAGAAAAGCAAATACATCCTAAGTTGTCCTTTTAGTTTGCTCAGCAGGGAAGACCTGGCTACACAGGTTGAGCCAGGAACACTGGTGTGCGAGAGAAGAGACTAGCAGTGGGGAGCTAATAATCAATGTTTACTACACCGGGTGGGGGCAGAACTGGCAGCAGTAGAAATAAACACTGAGGGTTTTGGAAAGGCATATACAAGCCAAGCGTAGGTGTAAGAGGCGGAAAGGGCAGAGAAGGATTTGTGAGTGTTTGTGAAGAATAACGGAGTAGAATCACAACTAGTTTTGTCACTTTTGCAGTTTACTGTCTCTATCCTCATTCCTGGTTTAGAGTTGGTTTCTTTGTGTTTGCAGGAAGGGAGTAAGTAAAACACAGCTTATGGCCAAAATGTATTTGTATGTAGTATAGTAGTGCATAGGATATTTTGAAATATACAGTACTACTCAGACAATTAAAGCACAACTAGCAAAATAACTTTCTAGAATAAATTACTACTTCAAATTTATAGATCAGAAGGAGTGCACTGGGATTACAGCCACCTGGAGGCAGGGACATAGCTGACTGGATATTAGATTCGTTGTGCCACTGCAGCTCTTGAAATGAAGAATCTGATTAATGCATACCCCAATCACTCATGTTTCAGAGAAGAAGGTTGCTATCATATGTAGGCAGACGCTGTTAAACCTTTTACCGCCTATAGGTTTTATCACTGTTTTTACAGTATGCATAGTTGTTATAAGACATATCTTTAAACTGGCAAAGGACATTAATTGTGAAGATGAAAGAACAGATGCTTGATAGAAGCATAATTAGAACTCAAAATACCAATGATTCTGGGCATTGGAAGGTTTGAATGACAGTATATACACACACACACACACACAGTGCCAAAGGTACTGACAGGCCCCACAGGAAGTGATTCATGTTATATAAATAAAATGTATCTGACTTACTAACATACTAACATACTAAAATGCCAGCAGAATAGGCCTAACGGTCTTTTGTGTCTGCTCGTTTGGTCAGTCCCCAACCTGGGTGCTGACCTTGCTATCCCTCGCCTTCTCTGGCTTCTCCCTTCCCAGTTCTGGATATTCTTGCTGCATTGGATTTTGCTTCCAGAACCCTTCCCTGTACCTGTCCACCCCTCTTGAACCCCTCCACTGTCTCTGCCTCCACCAGCCCCTAGGCAGTGCATTCCATGGCTCCACCACCCTCTCAGTGAAGTAGCACCTCCTCCTTTCTCCCTGAATCTTCCCCTCCAGCTTCCAGCCATGCCCTCTAGTGGCCCTTCCTCCTTCCTTCAAGTACCTGACTGTTCCTCCCTATTTACCCTCTTCATGTACCTAAAGACCTCTATCATGTCCCCGCTGTCCCTTCTCTCTTCCAATGTGTACATATTTAGCTCTTCAAGCCTCTCCTCATAGGTCCTGTCCCCCAAGCCCCAAATCATTTTGGTTGCCCTCCTCTGGACCCTCCAACTTGCTCCAAAGGGAGTGATTTGTGTTATATAAATAAAATGTATCTGACTTGCTTTTATAATATACGTACATGGGGCTTAGGAGATGTCTCTTGGCTAATCAGAGTGTCTCCTTGTGATTTCTTAGAGTCTGAGAACAGAGAAGTGAAGCTGAGTGATTGTAGTACCTTAAAAAATTACAGTGTGATGCTCTTAATGCAAGTAATAAAACCCAGCAGGGTGGGCGGTATTGGGCAATACAGAACCACCCAGGGGCGTAATGAGGCCTGACGCGCAGGCAAAGGGCTTTATAGCTTATGGAAGGTCTGGTATTGCCCATACCGCCCACCCTGGAGGGTATTATTGCACTTAGAAAATGGGCTAACTGTGTCATTTTTATAGGATTAAAAATAAAAAAATTAAGTAATTCTATAAATATGACTACAATTCAATGTTTCCCTTTGTTGGTAAAGTAGTCCCTCTACTACTGGCATTGGCAGTAGAGGCACTGTTATGTCTAGCAGTGTGCTGTCAAAGTTTCCCCTACCTCCTCCATTAATCTGTCCCTTTGTCTAACTCATTTTCTTTCTATCTTCCGTCGGTGCAATTTATTTATTTCAATATTCGGTGAAGCGAGAGGAATGCAGGATTGCACTGAAAGTGAAAGTGTTTTAGATTGTGTAGTGACGCTGAGTCCTTCTCTCCCGTGGCTCTGCCCCCAAGTTGTCCTCTTTTCTTTTCAGTTGCTCCCCTTGTCCCACTTGCTTGGTGTGCTCCAGTTAATTAAAACAACCAATTTAAAAAAAGATAGTCTGTCAGCTGAATGCAGTAGCCTGGATGACAGAGTGGCTCATGATTGAGACGGCGTGCTTCTGGATAAGAGCAGCATAGAAAGGAGGCAGATGAGTGGCTGGAGTCTTTGAGTGTGAAGAACAGTGCAGTGGAAAGCTGACAAGGTGGGTGGCCCAACAGACTCCAGTTATGTCTGGGCGTGAGGTATTTTAGTTGTTTTTTTTAAATTATGGTTAAAAGCAGTTCGGGGGATCAGAAGCAGAGTGGGCACGCTAAAGCAACGGTTATCATGCAACGGGCTAGTGTTGTCTTGTAGAGCGAGTAGCGCTTGAGTACAGGACATCCTAGTGCTAGTGATTTAAAAGGAAAGTTTTTTTCTTCTGTGGCAGATTAGGATGAAGGTTTCCTTGCGTAATTCTGAGAGTGGGGTGCTTTTCTCATTGGGGTGTGCTGGCACTTAAGCAGGAGCCATAAGGGTGCCATTGTCACTCGCTAAGTGAGAGAGAAAAATGGCGCTGTTTTGACTTGAATAAGGTGCTTTTATCCAATGAACAAGCAGGGTGGGCACAAGGATAGCCTAGTTGGTGATGGGGTCAGGTGACTGGCACTTTTTATTTTCTGGGTGTCTATTTAAAGTTAATATACTCCCGTGGCAGGGGTACTAGCTAATCAGAACCCAGCAAATAAAAGCCCATGTTCTAATAGCCAAGAGGCATCTACAGAGGCACATTTACTTTTATTGAGTATTTCTCTTTTTTTCAACTCATATTTGAGTCCAATTGGCTACGTGATTGCTGCAGAGTAAACAGTGAAAAAGGAATTCAAAGTCAGATAAAGGATGGCAGATAAGAGGGAGGTGCTATAGGTTGGAGACTTCAATCTCCATGATATGGACTGGAGCCTTCCTGCAGCAGTTTCATCTAGAAAAGGGCAGTCATAGATTCCTTACAGTCTGCGTTTCTCAGGCAGTTAGTAAGTGAACCCACTAGGAGAAGACAACACGGACCCGTGCTCATTAATACAGAGAAACAGATGTCACAGTGGGCAGTTAGCTGAGGGCCAATGATCACCATACAGTGTGGTTTAGCATCAATACAGGTACAGAAGCAAACTGCACAAAGATGAAGGTCCTGGACTTTAGAAGGGCAGACTTTAAAGTAATGGGAGACTGCCTTAGAAACAGCCTAGCAAAGGTGAATGACCAAGGTGGGGTAGAGGAAAAATGGAGACAAATTAAGGAAGGTATAGTGAATGCAACTAACCTATCGTGAAGGAGGTGAGTAGAAACATGAGGGGAAAGCCATTATGGTACTCTAGGGAGGAGGCCAAGAAAGGGAAGGTAAAAGATGGCATTGGAGGTACAAAGAAACACAGATAGAGGAGGTTAGGGAGACTTACCAGGTAAAACAGGGAAGGCAGTGAGGCACAACGGTGCAAACAGAGGAAAGTATAGCCAGTGGAGTGGAAGTAGGGGACAAGACTTTCTTTAGGTACATAAGTGAGAAGAGGAAGACAAGGGGAGGAATAGTGAGGATAAGGAAGCTGGTAATGGTGACCGTGAGGATGATCAGGAAAAAGCTGACACCCAGAACAGATATCCCTGTTTAGTTTTCACAGTTTAGGGAAGGGATGGATTAAAAGGAGCAGAAAGAACACACAAGGGAGAGGTAAACACAAATATATTTACAGAAGAAGGAGTCGTGATGGGACTTGTAAACCTGAAAGTGGACAAGGCCATGGGACCAGATGAGATACATCTAGAGGTGTTAAGGACTCATGGAGTAGCTTGCTACAGCACTGGTATCCTTATTCAGAATATCTATGGAAAGGAGAGGTTCCAGGGACTGGAAGAGAGCTGATGTACTTCTGCTTCATAAAAGCATTAGCAAGGAGGAGGCTAGCAACTATAGACTGGTCAGTATCACATCAGTGGAGGGTAAATTAATGGAAAACCTTTTGAAGCCTGTTAAAAGAAAGGCTAGTGGAATATATTGATCCAGGAGGTTGCAAGACTGCATAGATTCATGAGGGGAGGTAATGTTTGACAAATCTGATAGATTTCTTTGATTGAATTACCAGGAAATACATCAGGAAGGGCAGTGGATGTGGCCAGTTTATTTCAACAAAGCCTTTGGCGTTGTACCACATAGGAGATTCATAAAGAAGTTGGATAGTCTAGGGGTGGGAGGCGAAAGTCGTACATTGGCGCTAAAAACTGGTTAATGGATAGGTGGCAGAGCGTGATGGTAAATGGCACTCACTCTAATGAAGAGAGAGTGACCAGCGGGGTGCCTTAGGTTTCAGTATTGTGACTGGTCCTGTTCAACATTTTCATAAGTGGCATTGCAGAAGAGTTTGAAGGAAGGTATGCCTTTTTGCAGAGGACACCCAGATCTGCGACAGGGTAGATACTCAGGAGGTTTGGAGTAAATGAGGACCTTAGAAAACTTGAGGAGTAGTCAAAGTATGGCAGCTGGGGTTCAGTGCCAAAACTGTAAGATCATGCATGAGCGGTTTTAGGCACCAGCGAACCCAGCAGTCGCTGAGCCCCTCTGCGTATGGGAGCTCCAACTAGAGCAGTTTACCTTATTAATTTTTAAATTTTGTTTTAATCTTATTATCTTCTAAAAATAGCAATAAAGGGTTATGCAGTTCCTTCTGATGTTGCATCATGATGTCATGAAATACCTTACCAAGCTATGACCCAGTCAATAAGAGTGGATGGACAGTAATGGTTGGGATGGGAAGAGCAGCCCAAGAACTAACACGCTGTCTGCTCCCAAAAATGTAAATATACTACTAGTTGCACAGAAAACAAAATAGAATGGTGCATGTATGGGCTACTTTCAACGCATGTGGTGAAGGACAAGTATGGGGCCCCGTGACTTCACTAATCCTGCTGGGCCCCCAGAACTCTAAAGTCAGCCCTGATCATGCACCTGGGGTACAGAAACCCAGGAGCTGAGTATAAATGGAGGAGGAGGTTATTGTTGGTCACTACAAAGGAAAAGGACCTAGGGGTTATAATATCTGATGACCTCAAAGTTGCAGGGCAGTGGGCAGGGCCAGTGAGATGCAGAGGTGCATAGGGACACGTATCACAAACAGGAGGAGGGAGGTGGTATTACCACTGCATAGACCATTGGTAAGACCACACCTGGAATATTGTGTACAGTTCTGAAGGCCGCATCTGAGAAAAGACAGACAGGGTAGAGGCAGTCCACAGGATGGCAACTAAAATGGTATGTGAGTTGTATGAGAAACCGTATGATGAGAGATTGAGGGATCTTAATACATACACCCTGGAGGGGGCGGAACATAATAGAGACCTGCAAGTCCCTCACGGGAGTGAACAGGGTACAGATGAAGAGCCTGTTTCAAATGAAAAGTGCAACAGAACAAGAGGGCATGCAGTGAATCTGGAAGGGGCATTTAAGAAGGATATGAGAAAATGCTACTTCATTGAAAGAGTGGGGATGCCTGGAATAGCCTGTCACAAGAGCTAGTAGGGCAAAAATAGTGAGGCTTTTCAAACATGCATGGGATAGACATAGGTGGATACTAGTGAATAAAAGGGCAGGGTAATTATTTGCAAAGACCAGTTAGGGTCTACTGGGACAGAATAGGCAGAGAAAACTGGGCAGACCGGTGTGCCAAGTAGAGTGGGCAAGCCAGAGCAGGCTTGAGCTTAGTGTGACTCAGCTTGGTTCGACCTCTATAAAACATTGATAACCAAGGTCAAGCCAAGCCAGTTATGGTCAAAGTAAGCATTGTTGTCAGCCTGAGCAGTTAGTGTTGTCTCTGAAATGTTCAACTCTTGTGTAGATAACAGCCTGCAGTGACTAGGGCTCGGCTCATGTTTTGGCTTGTGGAGTTAAGCAAGACCCCTGGCTTGGCTCTGGCTTGGCTCTAGGTGAAACATTCTTGACTTGCCTACCTCTAGCACCTAGCTGTCCTTTTCTGTCAACAAATTCTACGTATCTATAACAAGAGACAACTGAAGAACAGGATCACGTTCACGATCATCTCTGCCTGGGTTTCTTTGTTTTTAACTTTGTTTTATCACCATGCAGAAGGCAGAGTTTATCCCATCTCAGTTCCCCATATCTCCTGGTAGCTGCCTGGGATGGAGACTCCATAGCTTAGGCCGTACGGTGGGGGTCCTGAAAGAGAGACCGAGATTCAGCATTAATCTACCCAGGACTTAGGCTATGGCATCATTCAGATGAGGACAGGAGGCTGTTATACTGCTGCTTCCACATAGGGTGTTCCTTGTGTTGGTTCCCCTAAAGCGTGTATGTGCAATGATGCCAGCGCAGAGCATACGTGCTTCTGCATGCCCCACAGATGTCTGCTGCTGCCTCCCTCTGTTGCGTGATCCTGGGTTGATGTGCATCCAGCCACTACTGGGTGTCACTCAAATGCCAGGCGCCACTGACCCTCCCCTCCCAGGGGTGGAGAGCTGTCCCTAGAATGCTCATCCAACCTACCCACTGCCTGCCCTCTGATGCGCTAGGCTGCTTGGAACCCGGGTCATCAGTGTCATGAGTGGTATCTCTACTGCTGTGCTAGTGGGCTGGCCCCACCTGGATTTAATTTTTGTTACTATTTTAGCCATTCTTTTAAGCTTGCTATCTTTTATTTTGAAACACACTCACAACATTTTAAGTTTCTAATCATGCTAGCTGAATGTCCAAGTGTCACAATAAATGCACCCTGGAGATCAACGCCCATATTCAGACACGGCTGTTTGTGCAGTGCAAAACATAGCAGCATGCTTGAAATGGCACATGGTCATCAGGAGGCATATTCATAAGGCAGTGCATTCTGTCCAGTGTGTGCTGCCTGTATGAACACTGGGCTGTGGTAGCACCATGCAAAGTGTATATATGTGTGGGCACCACAGCCCCTCCTGCCAACAGACACCCAGGGAAAGGGAGGCAGTGCGTCTCACATGGTTTAGCACCTTTGCTCCTGCATGCCATATTCAGAGGCTAAGGGGCAATTTATGACATTATGTGGCCATTAGCAGCTATACAAGGCCTCCACACATATGAATGTGTGGAGGCATTGTCAGAGTTTGGCCATTGCTGCCACCCTTACCCATTTGCATACACTAATATATGACTCTGTGGCAGTCTGATGGTACCCCACCAGCCTAGATCCCGCTGTGAAATGAAACTAACATGGTAGTCAGGTGGTAACCCTCCCACCCTGATCCTCACTGTGAATTTAAATTACCCTTTTAGTCCAGGAGTACTCCTCTCCTGCCCCAGTCCCCACTGTGAAAAGAAATTGCCCTGGTAGTCCCTTGGCATCCCCTCTTACCCCAAACCCCGTTGTGAAAAGAAATTTCCTGGTAGTTCAGTGGTAACCTTTACCCTGATTCCCATTTTGAAAAGTAAGCACCTTGATAGTCCAGTAGTACCGCATCTTCCACCTTGATCCCTGTTGTAAAGGACTTTTCCCCTCGTTGTGATGATCTACCCACCCAGCACCACCACCTTCCTCCCCCACCACCGTGTCTGGCACCTGACACCCAAAATCCTGAGGATGTGGTGGGCCAAGAGTGAACAGTGATCGGCACAGACCGGTGCTGTCACCAACTTGGCCAACCATTGTCTGAATGACAGGGACCACTCATACGATATTGTGTTTCTGCAGTACCTGTGTGCTTGGTCCCAGCATTTAGACAGCAAACAGCCAGGGAGGTTTTGTGTGTGTGTGTGTGGGGGGGCAGACATTGTTTTACAGTGGAGGCTAAGTTGTGAAGAGGGTACTGATGGACTACCAGTGCACTTTAAGTTTAGCCTGTGGGCTACATAGGGTTACCGTGTACCGCCTCTAATTCTACTTCTTTATAATTGTCTATGTATGCATTAGAGTGGGCAGAACCTGAAAATACTGAGAATGTTAAAATTGCATATTTTGGGGTGCAATACCCTTGTTGGCTCAATAATCACAGGTGTCCCAATGGTGTCCCAATAGCATTTTGACATTCTGGGTAGGGTAGTTTATTCTTCCCTAGGTGCATTTAGCAAAATTATTTCTTAACACAACATATACCGTTACAATGCTGATAAAATTCCCTTTTAAAAGATACAAGCAGCATGCAAATAGCACAACTAAGTAAGTCCACAGAAGGCTTTATAGTACATACTCAGGAAAATTCATGAATTTACGATTGTGTCAAAATGTCCACTTTGCTCTTCAAAATACTACCCTTTATGGTTTTGAAGCAGTTTTTGTAATAAAAGAGATAGACAGTCTTTGGGGTCATTCTGAGCTACTTTGCAGTACACTATGACTAATATTGAGTTTGTGCTGAAATTAACTAACCCTACCCCAGTATTTTTATGCCCAAATTAGTATTTTGCTTCAGAAACAATCATTGAGTTGGCCGGTGGCGCTGATGGTTGAGGTGCTGGACACCACACCTCATGCCATGCGGCGACCGGTTCGAGAATGAACCTGGGTCATCGAGGGTCAGCAGGGGAGGCCGGAAATGGATTGAGCAGCCCTAGGGGATCCAGCGCACCTGCTGCAAGGCTGCCCCAGGTGGAGGCCCAGAGTTAGTGCAGTTGGGAGTGACTAGAATAGGGAGGGGTGCTGCGGATGATTTGCGTGCAGGTGCCTCCACGACGTGTGAGCAACCATGGCAAGGGCAGGAGAAAATGAGTAAAATGAGCTGGCAGACTCATGACAACCCTGCAGCGCCTGCTCCAGCCCCCAGTGTCTAGATATTGGTCTCAGGGTCTAGATGTTGGTCTCCGGGAAAGGAGGAGGAAAGTCAGTGCCCCTTCACCCTACGGCCCTGCCACGGGGGGTGTCCATGAGGGATTGCCTAGAGTGTTGGGTGCGGAGAAACAGAGGTCCCGAGACTGAGCCCCTTTGGGGGCCAGAATCACCTGCCAGCTCCAACATGACCCATCACCAAGTAGGTGGGAGGTGGTGACTGGGGTCAAATAGCTCTATAAAAAAAAAGAAACATTCATCTAATCAGTTTGTTACCAACATTATTTCTAACAATAATTGTATCATTGCAAACTTTGGCCCAGATACTCAGAAGTGCAAGCAAGTGCAGTTTTGCATTGTGCCTGTGTAGGTCCTTTGACCTTGCCATATTCAGAGGCACTGCACAGGTGCTAATCCCTATGGATATAAAAGCGGACTGTGCA
The DNA here is from genome assembly GCA_016271365.2 of Neoceratodus forsteri. Lineage (NCBI taxonomy): Eukaryota > Metazoa > Chordata > Ceratodontiformes > Ceratodontidae > Neoceratodus > Neoceratodus forsteri. The sequence continues at coordinate 1,231,647,073 of CM028129.1, read as the reverse complement.
CCATGCAAATGACAGCACTTGCAGAGCAATGCAGCAGCGCAGCTCTGAATACAGTACTGAGGATAGTGCTGAACACAGGGGCCATGCAATGGCACAGTGCATGACTAGAGCACCGGCTACAGAGCTGGACACTGGGGTGGCTGTGGGTGTGGGAGGAAGGCATCAGTGACAGACACATAATACAATACCATATGTAGCAAAATAGAGCGGTAATGAAACAAACAGGCAACAGGCCATACAAATCAAAAATACAGCAACAACAACAAGAACACAGGAGATGAAGTAAACAAAACAAGTCCAACACCCCATAAACAGTAGGGAGCAATGCAATGGGACACCCATTCCCCTGCTGGTGCCATCTCCACATCAGGAGTTTTCTGTAATTGGTGGTGGTGGTGGTGGTGGTGGCTGCAGATGTTGTGGCTGCAGCACCACTGTGAGCTCACTGATTGCTGCAGTGTTGTCTTCTACCCACTGCACCAGCAGTTAGAGAAGCTGCCATTGTTACTATAGGAGAGTGTCCCATCCCTCCCTATCCACCTTGTCTGGATGGTGACCTTCCACTCGACAGGCACTTGTGGAGAACAAGACAAAGAACTCAGCCAGTGGGGCACAGGACAAGGACTCAGGAGTGGCATTCCATGTGGAAGAGAAGTACAACTGGCTAACATGGGCTTACATAACACATGTAGGAGGAAGGAATCAAGCAGCCACAGGTGAATGGGCGTGGCATACCAGAGACAGCATGGTGGATCCCATAGTAGAGGACTGCACATACAAGGGACATTCTGTGCTGCTACACAGACAGACTCAGCCATGCAAGGCAGACTCAGCACAGGCAGGCATACAGATGTGGAACTGCAGCACAAGCAACAGAGCCACAAACCAGGTTGCCATAGGCTGTGGAATGGTCAGGGAGTGGGGAGCCGTACACACACCTGCACACTCACCATGCAGCACACAGCCCAAAACAGGTGTGCATGACAACAAACAGCAATGCACCGCCCATGTCAGCTGCAGGGTCATGGCCAGCCAGACATGTGTGACACACAAATCAGCTGTCTATGGACAGCACCAGTATGCACACTGTGTGCAGCAGACAGAGTATCATGCATTCTGCAGTGTCGGACACAGGTGGTGTGCTGCATGCATACCCCTGTTGGCACAGCATTGGTGTGGGATGCAGACCCACCTGCAGGTGCCCCCTTCACCCTGAAGATAGTGTCACCACCCTAGGTACAGGACTGCCACTCATACAGTGCCAGTGCAGGACATATGCCCTCAGCGAAGACCCAGTAGAGCCCAAATGTATGTATGGCCCCACATGGCTATGGTAGAGTAAATCATACCCTAGTCATCACTGTGTTGGTTAGACACCACCACCTCAGCATAACAATGTGGATCACATATGGTACATTTTGTGCACTGCCACCATTGCCCCACCTTCCACTGACCCCATCCATATATGCTGGCCTCCTATGAGCTGCCAAGGCATGTCACACAGTGCATATGACACTGGAGATGGTGCCACTGCAGGTGGACTATCATGGGTGCTGTGCAAGTCCACAGTGAGGGCATGGTGGTGTACTGGTACTACAGTGGCCAATGGCTACCTCATGATGACAGACACACATACATAGTCCCAAACATATGGCAGTACAGACAACACAGAGTCACAACTGGGGCAGTGAACAATGCAACCAACCCCTGTGACATCTGGTCGGTGACACAGGAGACACGTCACTGCGGTGGTAGGCATGCCATGGCACGATAGCCTCACACAGGGCACTGTGCCAGCAGCATGTAGATTCACAGTAATAGATTACCAGACCATGACATACAACAGTGTCACTAGTGGGGCAATGTCCCAAGTCCAGGGTGAGCTTCCTGACACATCTGCAGAGGTGAAGCCCCCACAGGTGCGTGACCTGCATGGTGTGCCACACATGGTCACCCATTGCTGGCCACAGAGGCATGCAGAATAGCATAGACAGAAGTGGCAGAAGAGTGAAAACAGTAGCAGGGTCAAAGATGTAAGGGTGACTCTCCAGCCCCCTTGAATGAGGTCACCACACCCATATTATTGTCTCGAACAGATGTATCATATGTGCTGTAAGTCCCCTGACCAACTGACAGCATCTCCCTGTGTCTTGATCCTCCAACAAGGCCAGGCCCATCATTCATCTTGGTAAGTCTGACCACTGTGTCATAATCCAGCAGGCCATGCCCTAAGCCCACCCATCAACAAAATTTAGGCCATCGCTGGCCTGAAGTCTGCTGACACCCTGCATGCTACACAGAGGGTGATTAGTAAATAACAGAGTTTACAGCACAAAGCTGCACTTTCAAGGCACAGTCTTCCATTGTAATATATTGCCATGATTGCAGTACCTAGATGGAGCTAGGCCCTACCTGTCATGACAGTGGAAGAGCCATGCCTAGTGGCCCAACCTATTCCAGGACCTGTGAGTGTGAACATGCAACCCTGGGTGTGACACACAAGGGGGATACTTACTTGGATGCCCTTCCATGATCTGCTTCCTGGGCCCCATCACAGCCTGGTGATTTTCCAGGCTGGTCATCCTGTTACTCCACTGATCCATGTCCCTGGGCAGGGTCTGCTGTCTAGTGAGGTGTGCAGAGGAGAGAAAGGAGGTTTGATCAGTATCATGCAGTGGAACACAGTGCATCATTCCATACACCTCACATTGTACATGTCCATATGCCTGTACTGTGCACCAGCCACCACAGCTGCATGATGCGGATGGCAAGGACTGGGGAGTTCTGTAATGTTCCTGTGTGGCCACCACACATTCATGCCATGGTCCTGGCGCAGCAGTTTATGATACATCCCCTGTGGTCACTATGGCCTTGCACAACATACACCGTCGCCTCATCCTGCCAACATCCCAGCCTGTATACAACAGACCTATACGTGTCAGCTCCAGGCCGTTACATGGCATGGTGTGCAGTTGTATGCATGGTGCACCAGGTCGCATAAGCAAAAGGCAGACAAATATAACTGCGCAATGACTGGGAGTACAGTATTCACAGCAAATTATTGGCCCACAGTGGCTATTGTTGTGTCCAGAACCCTGTGCAGTACAGTAGTATCCAGTGCTGTACCTGGTAGATGCATACCAGTACTCAAGCGGTGGAACGGACAATACACATACACAGACAGTGGCCATATCCATTCTAGTAGAGACACCTACCAGCACAGCTACATGTAAGACACATGTAACTCCTTCCCGGTCGTACATGGAATGGGCAGTGACGTGTCCATGTCACTGTACCCAGTAACCAGACCCTGCATAACATTCCGTGGCACTCTCATGCACCCTGACAGTGCCATCCTGTCGCTGTGGTGGCCCAAAACCATGTAGCCCAGGCAGATGCACCTCAGGCAACCACGGCGGGTCCTGTCATGTACAGGGCAGGGGGATATCACGTGGGCCAGGGGCCCACACACCTGTATATGTACGGGCATGCAATTCCAGTGGGGCATGTCTCATAGTACACAAGGGAACAGCAAGGGCACAGGCAACATGCACAGTGCCTCTGGGACAGTAGCTCTGTCGCACTATCATGACACAGGCCTGCACGCAGGCCATTACACACACACTATACATGGAGTTATCTGTATCCATCTAGCCTTGGTACAGTGCCACTATCCACAGTCGCCCTCAGCTGCTGCAGGTGGCGTGCCTCCCTCCTCTGGAGGTCATTAAACCAGCAACGTCACTGGTGCAGGTGACTCAATTCATTGTGTGAGGCGCCACCCCACAGATGCCAACATCCCACTTTGGGGCCTGTCTGACCCTGCCGCTTCTCAGCAGCTATCCCTCTCTGTCCACCACCAGGTTGACCAAATTGGTCAGCTTGGTGTTGGACCTACCATGCTCCCATTGCTGCATGGCCCTGCATCATCTGCCAGAGATTGCATTACACCACTGCTAGGCCTAGCGCTTGTAACACGCTCCTGCCAGGTTCTGGACTGTCTGGGTATGCCTGTAGTATTGTGCAGCATGTTGCCATGGCAGCATCAGGCTATATCATGTTGCACTGTGCACCATGCATATCTGGGGAACCAAGAGCATGTGCAAGGCATGGGGTGGCATGTACATGGGATGCGCATGTGCATGTTATGCATGTGCAGTTCTGCTGAGTGCTGCACATTGCTATTGCACAATGGCCAGACATATAGGGTTCACAGTCTGATGACATCATATGCAGCAAGTGAGGTCATGACTGAACCACATCCTAACATCGGCAAGTGAAGGTGCAGCACAAAGCAGTGTGCTAGTGCAACACACACTTACAAGGCAGGCAAAACTGCAGTATTCAGCCGAGGTATGCAGATGTGTCAGTTTTGCAGTCAGTGGGCAAACAACCACAGTTACATGTCATTACTGGCAGGTATACATACATTAGCATGCCTGAGTGCCTGGAGGATACAGAGGAGCATAGTGCACCACTAGATTTCACAGCTGAGCGGCAAGCGAACAGAGGTAGGTGGTCCTGTGAAATGGCCTAGAAAGGAACATGGGTGCGAACTTAATTGCGTGTATGCTGTGGCTACAGCATGACTTCCAGATCGATTTAGCAGTTTCCAGGTGCCCCAGGGCAATTTTCCTATGTGTTCCTGTAGATTCCATTACTTACTGTTAAAGCCATGGTGTTTAGTTTTCCTGTATACAGTTTCCTGTAGACGGCTTGATTTTCCTGTACAGTACAGAAAAACATGTAGATCTGGGGCCTTACTACAATAGAAATGCTTCAGTGGGTGAACTCTCACATCCAGATTTTAGGTGGTGGAACTGTGATTTGTAGGTGGTAGAATTCTCCTATAGTAGTCAATGGGGTAGGATGACAGAGGTGGTGGAACTGTCATACATGTTTTGGAGAGGTGGTGGAACTGAGTTCCTGTGACTCCTGACCAGTGTTACCCCTGTATGTGCTGTGTGCAGTAGTACCCAGGACATGTGTTGGTGCTGGCTGCTGACATCTACATCTGCTGGTGGTGGTGTTGTCATGTCTGGTGGAAGAACCCTCCTACCATAGTCCATGTTTCACACTAATAATGGAGGCACCCCCAACACACATGTATAGGTGGTGGTGGCCCTGGGTTCCAGTGGGCCCCAGCCCATGTCCATCCCAGTTTGTCTGTGACCTGAACATTGGCTGTCTCTCGCATGGGCAAGCCTGTATCAGGTGGCCAATGGCTATGTTAGGACATGCATTGCCCGGATACCTATGTGGGCGGGGTCCTGGAGGCAGGCCAGACATGCAGCCTGGGAGGAGATTACCACCATGGTCAATGCTGCGGTGTCTAACAGGCCCACAGCAGCTATAAGGAAGTGCTTTGGGGACATGAAGAGGCAGACAAAGCAGGTCATGGCAAGCATCACAGGGAGATGCATGCTACAGGCAGAGCCCACAGATATTGGAGGCTGCACACATAACCTGGATCCTGCAGGAGGCTGTAGCATCCGCCCTACAGCACGTGGAAGTAACTGGAGTGCAAGGTGGTGGCTACGAGCCATGTGAGTGACTGCTAGTGTGACAGCCCATCAGTCATGTGTGCATAAGTGTGTGTGTGTGTATATGTATGAATGTATGGGTGCATGCGTACACCAGTGCTGCATGACACATTGGGTGTAGGCTGCACTATTTTTTCCATATCACCTGATGTGTAACCATCTGTGTGCAAATCCATAACTGTGCTGCCTATGTGTGTTGTTGCCTGTGTGCTAACTGGTGCTGGGCTGTGTGTTCCCTGGTTCTGAGTGTGTGTTTACGGTGTTGGGGGTGTGCTCACTGGTGTTGGGTTGTGTGCTTCATGGAGTGTGGGTGTGTTCTTACTGGTGTAGCAGTGTGTGGTTTGTAGGAACAAAGGGAGTATAGGCAGTGCACACACACACACCATGGGTGATGTGTCACCGTACTTCAGGCATATATGCTGCCTCAGTCAGCACACAGCTCTGTACATTATGGTGCTGTATAACTTTCCTCACCTCTCCCAACAGCACACCATATTGTACCAGACATGGCTGAGGATGCCCCAGGTCCCTCTGACAGCAGCTTCCCTGCCACCCACCCATCTGCACCAGCCAGTGGGCAACAGTGAGGAGGCTGTGGAAAGAGGATGACAATACCTACATCAAGGGCTGGAGACAGGAGGGTCCCAAATCAGGAAGGGTTATCCCCCTGCCAGCCCCCATACTAATAAGGCCCAGCCGCTGTCCCACACAGCCCAGTGGTCACAGTGGTATAGCCCCCCACTTTGCAATCCCATGACCCTACCCCTCCAGCATGGTTTTATCGCCCTGCTTCCCCCAGCTGATACCGCTGAGCTAGCCACCACTATGCCTCCCATGATCCATCCTCTGGCATGGCCACAGCCCTGCTGCTCCATGCCCATCTCCACCAGGCTGGCCACAACCAGCCCGTAGTAACCACATAATGGACCTCAGCACCAACTGTGGTGTAGCCCTAAGCCATACAGTCTCTGAGGGTACAGCCAGATCCCATCTCAATGGACAGTCCCTGGTGACAGCAGGATGGGGCTGATAACCAGTAGCTGCTGCTGTTGGCTGTGGAGGCACAGAGTGTCGCACAGCGCGAACTGACATACATTAAGCATGCTGCATGAGGACATGCAGCATGCCAATGACAATCAGAGGCATCATGCTGAGCTCACTGCAGCCCTATTTGACCTGTGCCAAGGTCTGGACTCCAGCATGAAACTACAGCATCGGGACATGACCTCCTGCATGGATCGCCTCTGTGCCACTTTGCTAGAAGGTGCAGCCAATGGTGGCAAGTACTTTGAGTGCTGGCCATAGCCCTGTCCAGTCCAGGTGGGAGCAGTGGCACCCACAGTAAGCACCACGGCATATGCCCACACCCCACAGTGCCAGAATGAGAATGCCCAGCATACCCTGGACTCCTGGAACACCAAGGACACTGTGTACACCAGGTCTGGCTACAGCTCTCTGGGTCAGTACCCGCAGATTCGTGGCCTGGGGTAGGTAATACAGTCCCATGCTCATCCTCCATACCGTGGATGAGGACCCCCACCAACCATACCAAGTACAGCACAGGCATGCTGTCCATACCCAGGAGGTGCTAGGGATGCACGTAGGTTGTGCATGGCCAACCCTCACCATCATGTTTCCCTTCCCCCACCATACCCATGTGACACTGCCACCCAATCCTATGACCTAGCCCAGTCATTCCTACCCCAGTCCAGATGGTCTGTACCAGCAAGCTCCTTCCCCACCTGACTGGCGGGTATCTATGTCCTGGCCTGTATTTGTATATACCCCATTTGCTACCCCCAGCCTGGAATGCCTGTATTTCCATCAACCCCCTTTTGCCTCCTGCCTGGATGGCATGTATCTATAGTGACACCCTTTTAGAACCCCTGCAAACATGGACTGTATTGTGTGTGTGCCCTATTTTGCTACCTCTCGCCTGGTTATAATGCATTTCTTTTCCACCCTTGATATTCACCTGCCTAGCATGATACTCTGTATTTACTGGTATTGGTGTGTGATAATACATTAATGAATAACATTACAGTCTCCTGTGTGGTCTGTACTCATCCTCCATGTCTGAAGATGTCTCTTATGAGTCAGGCTCTGTACTCTGAGCCCTCCTGGCCATTCTGGAGTCATGCCTGTTTTTTGTTTTTTGACCAGGAGAGACACACTACGCTGAAATCTTGTTTACAGGTGCGACCTGGGAGCACAAGAAGTTAAGTGACTTGCTCAGGGTCACACATTATGCAAGTGGGGGCTGTGGAATTCAAACCCAGGTTTCCAGATTTGCAGTCCAGAGCCTTAAACCACTGCACTATACTTTCTCCTTGTTGAGCTGCTCCTGCATCCCTGGTCATCTGGCTCTGAATCTGCTGCAGGTTGTTCTTCTGGGACCAGCATGCATATCCCATGGTTGGGTACCACATTGTGGGGTTTTGTTGAACTGTTCTGTTTTAATTTTTGTAGTAGTAGAACTTGCAGAAATAGTTAGCTATTCATATTAGAGATGGGTTTTCTGACTCAGGCACCGGGGCTGTGTTATTCCCCTCATTGTTAAAGCTCTGCACCCTTCTATGACCCACCCCTTGCAGCTACACTTTCCTGGAAGTGTAGAGAGTCGAGGTATTACAAGGAGGGATATTAGAGGGGAAAAGGAAGAAGGATGTAGCGGAGGAGCAGATTCTGGTGGTGGAGACCAGAAAATGCCCTGGGTTGAGAGACAATTAGAGTGGGGTCCCCGTGCCTTGTCTCTGCCCAGGGAACCCTCCAGACCAAGAGGGCAGGTAACTGAGGGACCGGCCTCAGTCTTTCGTTCTCTTCAGGCAGTGTTATGTAATGTCAGGTCGATAGTGAACAAGACCACTATAATGACAGAGCTTGTTCCATCAGTCAACCTGGCGTACATTACGGAGACCTGGCTGGGGATACTTCAGGCCCTGTTCTACTGGCGTCCATCCCAGCCGGGTTTACATGAGTTTACTGCCCAGGTAGGAACACAGTGGGAGGGCATTTGTTTCAGGTCAGAGTTGAGCCTGGTGGTGCACCCAGTGGGAGACACCAGTTCTTTTGAGTGTGTGGCAGTGTGAGGGGGTCCCAGAGTGGAATTCAGGATTCTCCTGGTCTACCGCTCACCTGGTTAGGACTGGAGTTTCCTGCAGGAGATGTGTGCCTTTGTCGCCGAGAGGGTGTTGGAGTTGCTGAGATGGCTTATTCTTGGCGACTTCAACACCTGTGTGGATGAAGAGGTGTCATCTGGGGCCAGAGACTTCCTTTCAAATATGAAGGCTCTGGGCCTCACCCTGGTGACCACGGCCGGGACCAACCGCTCTGGCCACACTCCCAATCTAGTGTTCTCCCTGGGCTCGAAACTGATACCATCAAACTGATCCTGTCATCTGGGAAGATCATTGCACCATCAGGTTCAGCTTCAAAGCCCCCTAAATGTCCCTTCTTTTGTGGAAATGGTTAGATTCTGCCCTTGAAAGGTTTACAACCAGAAAGACTGATAGTGAAACTGGACATTTCACATGTGCTTTAGGCTTGCACTGATGGTCCTCAGAATGCTGTGACAGCCTATAACAGGGCTGTCATCGAGGCCCTGGATCACTTGGCCGATCCGTGTATGCCCCTGGTATGATGCCTTGGCTTGCCATGGTTTGACGGTGAGCTGAGAAATGTTGAAAACCAGGGGCAGAGGCTGGAAAGGTGTTGGAGGAAGACCAGATTTCTGGAAGACAGGCTGGTTCTGATTACTCATTATGATGAGTATCAGAATGCTATCATCCAAAAGGCAGCTTATATGTCTAGGATGATTGTAGCTGGGAAGAACTGACTGGCTCAGCTCTTTCAGGTTGTAGACAGGCTATTATATCCATCCTGTTAGGAGCCATCAGAGCTTTTTCAGCTCACAAATGTGAGGAGTTCGCTCGGTTCTTCTCAGTGTTCTCCGTGACAGTTGGGATTGCTCCAAGTGGAATAACATCCTCCAACAGTGGTGGTCTCCAAGTGGATGGATGCACTCGGTCACCCTGGGGAGAGTTTTGGATGGTGACAATGGTGGAGGTCTGTGGGGTGATCTCTGGGCTAATCCAACATTCTGCGACCTTGACCTGGGCCCACATGACTACTAGTTGGCTACGTCAAGTCCTGGGTCCAGTTTTGTTGAGATTGTCAGGAGTTCCATGTTGGCAGTGGGGGGTTCTGGAGTCTCTTAAACAAGCTCTGGTTAAGCCCCTGCTAAAAAACATATTTGAACCTCAACGTCTTGGCAAATTACCAGCCAATCTTGAGCCTCCCATTTTGGGGAAGGTTCTTGAAAGGTGATAGCAGAACAGCTTGAGGGTCACCTCATGGTCTTCCAAATTTATCAACCATTTCAGTCTGGATTTGGTCCTTGCACAGCACGGAGACCACATTGGTCAGCGTGTTGAATGACCTGCTGAGGCGAGGATAGAGGAGAGTGAATGATTCTCGTCCTCCTCAGTCTGTCCTCAGTGTTTGACACTGTGGACCATGTTGTTGGACAGGCTGAGGGAGTATGTAGGACTCACCAGCTAGGACTTCAACTGGTTTGAGTCCTTCCTCCAGGGCAAGCCTCAGAGGGTGACACTGGGAATTATTCCTTAGACTCAGTGGACCTGCCTGTGGAGTTCCACAAGGTTCTATCCTCTCCCCATGCTGTTTGCAGTGTACATGATGCCCCTGGGTGAGATTATAAGGCTGTATGAGCTGAGTTTTCATTGCTATGCTGCTGATACTCAGCTCTACCTGTCCTTGCACTTGGGAGAGCCCACGCGGTGCGATGTGTTAAATTAGTGCTTGGCCGAGATCCAGGCTTGGATATCATTGAAAAGCTGGGACTTAACCCATGGAATACTGAGGTGCTGGTGGTTGAGCTGGGTTGAAGGGAGAAATGGGGCCTCTGGGGATAGGTTGGGGCTTTTATTGGCCTGACTGAACTGGAGGCCTCTTCAAGGTGAAGAATTTGGGCATTGTGTTGGACAATGAGCTGACACTTGATGCTCAGGTGCCAGCTGTTGTCCAGACTGGATTTTACCATCTCTGGAACATCACCTGAATTAAGTCCCTTATGCCCCCCACCGCAACGACCTGGCCATGCTGGTACATGCTTCGTCCACCTCAAGGCTTGACTACTATAATGCATTCTACCTCAGAGTCAGAGGAGGGGCGATATGGCACCTACAGCTTCTGCAGAACACGCAGCTCGATTGTTGACTGGACACCGAGGTTCAGTCACATTACTCAGAGCTGCATGAATTGCATTGGCTGCCGGTGCACTGGCACATCACCTTTAAAGTGGGTCTTCTGACCTACAAGGCCCTACATGGGTTGGGTCTGGGCTACCTGAAGGAACTTCTGCATCCCTACACCCTGTCTCATTCTCTCAGGTCACCTGGAGGCCTTCCTGAGGTCCCCAGGGCTAGGTTAGAATCCTCTGGGGACTGGGCATTTGAAGTGGCTGCCCCAGTCCTCTGGAATTCATTGCTGCGGTACTTCTGGGAGGCGCCATCTGTAGCGTCTTTTAAAAAACATCTTAAGACCTTCCTGTTTGAGCAAGCCTTTGGGACCTGTGGAATTTTTTTAATGGTTTATATAATTGTAGTTTGTCAGTCTTTTATATTGCTATGTACTGTACTACTCTTGTTGCTCTCCTGGGTTGTCCCTGAAAAGGGACTGCTGTTGTCTCAGTGAACTTACCTGATTACCAAAATTCAAATAAAATAAATAAATACATTATATAAATTCTATGTATTTTATTTTGACTGCCTACTGCTGTATTTGTCTATTTGTGTATCTTGTTGTAAGGGTGCCCTGACTTCACAGGAAGGGCGCCCAAAATAAATAAACTCTACTACTCTAATCCTCCTCTACTTGTGTAGTATACAGCAGGCAAGAAAAATGGCATAGGCCTTCTGAGGGGTGTATTGTAGGGCACCATCTGAAGGATCAAAGCACCGGAACACATCTTGAGCATGCCAGACATGCTCAATAATGTTGCACATGGCACAAGTGTATTGCATTGTACTTGTCCTCTGCAATGAATGCAAGTCATAGAACAGGTGTCAGGAGCCATGGATACAGGGATAGGCACTGTTCCCATGTGCAGGTAAATGGCATTGATTAGTGTCTGTGTGTGCAACATGGGGGGACCTTTGGGGTAGGTGGCCACTGGGATGTCCCACTTTCAAACCTCTAGCACAGGATGGAGTTGTGCCAGATGAAGGCTTCATGGTGCTGCCAGGGTACCATACCAGAACACTGATTATGTGCTCTGTTGCATCACACACCACCTGGCAATTGATGGAGTGGTATCCCTTCCTGTTGACATAGGCCTCCACTTCATCACCAGTGGGTGCCCGATGGCAACATGGGTGCAGTCAATGGCACTTAGTACAGCTGGTAGGTGTGCAGCCCAATAGAACTGCCGCATGGTTTATTTACTCTGCTAGTGTGGTAGGGAGTATGCTCAACTCCACAGCATGGGACTGCAGGGCATCTAGGAACTGGCCCAACAGGTGCAAAGTGGCCACTGTGAGATACCAATAATAGTGTCCCCTACCAGTGTCTGGAATGTTCCAGTAGCCAGGAAACACAGTGCAGCCACCACCTTGAGCTCAACAGACAATGCATGGCTGTGCTTGGTGTCTGGCTGGAGCTGGTCATGCAGCAGCTCACACAGCTGCCTGAGAGCAGGCCTGTTGAGTCTCTACCAAGCCACAATGTGATTGTCACTGAAGACTTTGGATGTGACCTGTGGACAGTACTGTCTGTTTGCAGCATAACACCTGCATGGCCTACTTCTGGGCCCAGGGTGGGCATGGGCCTTCTTCCATCCTCCATGACCTGCTGCATTAGGTACATAATGTGTGTTCCCATGTACACCATTTTGGTGTGTGGCCAGCAGTGTCTCCTCCACTTCTAAGGTTTGCCCTGGTTTAAGACGTGAAACCAAAAACAGGTGTGCTCTGCAGTGCAGGTCCTGATGCTAAGAAGGAGTAGCTAGCTCTTAACAATTAAGAGGTTCCAAAGGTTTCAAAGCACTCACCGTCAGGACAATAGTTCTTTAAGCTGTTGCTGACCTTAAATAGGTGACCAAAAGGCAAATTGCAGTTCAAAAACATAAGTGTTTATTTTCAGAACATGTAGCTGCATGAGCCACACCACATAGAAATATAGACTTTGATGGTAGATAAGGACCGCTTGGCCCACCTAGTCTGCCCATTTCCTACCTACTGGATAAGCTGCAGATCCTAGTCAACCAACAGCCTATTTCTTCCTACCACCACAAGAATTGCCTTATGTGTGTCCCATGCATTCTTGAATTCTCCCACAGCTTTAGACCCGCAACCTTTCTCAGGAAGGCAGTTCCATGCATCTACCACCTCTCATTGAACTTTAGTCTTTCCTCATATGGCTTCTCTTCAGACCCTGCACCATTTTAGTTGCCCTCCTCTGGACTGCCTCCATCCTGTCTATGTCCTTGTGGAGATGGGGTCTCCAGAACTGGGACGAGTACTCAGATGGGGACTCACCAACTGTCTGTACAGAGGGATAATAACTTCCTGTTTTCTGTTGGTGATGCCTCTCCCTATACATCCCAGTATCCCCCAGCCCTCCCTACTGCCTTCTCACATTGCTTGCCAAACTTAAGGTCATCTGATATGATTACCCCTGGTCCCTTTCCATTTTTGTTGTTGTTACAACCCCCTCCCAATTGTGTACTCTTCCCTGGGTTTTGTTTCCCAGGTGCATTATTCACTTATTTGTATTGAATCCAAGCTGCCATACTTCTCACCATTCCTCCAACCTTGCCAAGTCCGTTCTCATCCTTTCCATGCCTGTTATCAACCCTGTTGCAGATCTTTGTGTCATCTGCAAAGAGGCATACTTTTCCTTCCAACCCATCTGCAATGTCACTTATAAAGACATTAAAAGGACTGGTCCCAGTACTGAACCCTCCGGTACCCCACTAGTAACCCCCTTTCTTCAGTGGACTCCATTTACTATTACCTTCTGTGTCCTGTTGTCACGCCAATGTTTTACCTAAGCTTCCATCCTGGGACCCACTCCCAGGCTGGCTAATTTGTTTATTAATCTTTTGTGTGGGACTGTGTCAAATGCCTTGCTAAAGTCTAGGTAGGCCATATCCACAGCCCCGAACTGGTCTACTACTTTGGTCACCCAGTCAAAGAAATCTATTAGATTCGTCTGACATGACCTTCCGCTGTGAATCTGTGCTGCCTTGAGTCCTGTGCCCCCACTGGCCTCTATGTACTCAACAGTTCTTTCCTTCAGAAGTGATTCCATCATTTTCCCTATCACAGAGGTCAAACTGACAGGTCTGTAGTTTCCTGTTTCTGTCTTGCTCCCACTTTTGTGAAGGGAATCACATCCACCCTTCTCCAGTCCTCAGGTGCCACACCATCCTCCCATGATTTGTTAAAAGGGTAGTCAGTGGTGTCACTAGTTCTAGTAGAGGGAGGCAGTATAGCGCAGTGGTCTAGGCTCAGGCTGCAAATCTGGTGATATCCAGCAGACCAGACCTGGGTTTGAATCCCACAGCTTCCACTTGCATATTGTGTGACCCTGAGCAAGTCACTTAACTTCCTGTGCTCCCAGGTCGCTCCTGGAAACAAGCTCAGCTTAGTGTGCCTTTCCTGGTTAAACAATTTCCCTTCCTTTCCTTTCCCTCCTAATTCTTTCAGAATTCTGGGTGAATCCATCAGGCCCCATTGCTTTGTCCACCTTCAGTTTTAGGAGTTCATTCAGAACCCTTTCTTCTGTGAACGGACTGGGATTGACCCTTATCCAGAGTGCTTCTGTTAATTGGATTATGTACATTCCTTCCTCCTCTTTTGTGAATACTGAGCAGAAGTATTCATTCAGTATCCCTGCTTTTCACTGTCCCTCTCTGCCCACCCACCATCCATTCTAGTCAGCCTCACTATCCCTCCTTTGTCTTTCTATGCTCCTAATGTACCTATAAAAGGTTTTATCCCCTTTTAACCCAATTGGCTATCTTTTCTCAGTTTGGGCCTTTGCTATTCTTACTGCCTTTCCTGCTTCCTTCTGCCTTAACTGGTATGGTTCTCTGTCCTGCTTCTTCTATGTTTCCTTATACTTCCTAAATTCTATCTTCTTCTTCCCTAACCTTCCCACACCTCTTTTGAGAACCATATTGGCTTTTTTTCATTTGATTTGTTTATTTGCTTCACACAAAGGCTTGTTGCCTCTGTGATGGCAGTTTTGATGTTTCCTATTATTGCTCCTCCTCCTTCTTGCCTGTTTGCTAGTGCTTTTCTAAGGCACTCTCCCAGTTTGCCAAAGTAAGCCCTCCTGAAGTCCAGAACCTTCAGTTTTGTATAGCTTGACTCTGTAGCTGAGTTTATCGTGAACCACACTGTTTGGTGGTCACTTGTTCCCAGATAGGCTACCCACTTCTAGATCTGAGATCCTCTCACTGCCCCCATTTGAGAGTATGAGGTCTAAGATTGCTCCTCCCGAGGGGGTTCCAACACCAGCTGTCTGAGGCATGCCCCCGTAGGGCATCGAGAATGGCCCTGCTCTTTGATGTGGCTGTGATGTGGCTGCAGCAAAGGTGCTCCAGAGGTCTTCCTGAGGAGGTACTGTGGTTGTGGCATAAAAATCCCATTTTATACATGATTTCCAACTCAACATTGCCATCTAGTATTAATTAAATTCAGGTTACATACATCCTTTATTTCATTATGACACATCAGTGGCTCTCAGGGATCAGAACCTTGGACCTTACAAGGCTCAAAATTGGTGACAAATATTCAAAACAAATTATGTAGGTTACATGAAAAGTCCAGCTTGAATAAATAGAAACTTAAAGATTTAAGCTCATAAAATTCTTCTTCCTGCATTGATTCTTGTTTTGTATTTCTGTAATGTCCTCTGCAATTAGTTTTGCATTCTGAGCTGCTAAAACTGTGTGGTGCACCAGAGCTTCTACACTGAGCATAGTGTTGCTGCAAACCCTGGGCTGTGCTGATGACATCACTATATGGAGAAGGAGAGAATGACATTGTGCTGTACAATGAAGATGCAGTGGTTTCACTAGGAAAACTTCCATAACTTGGCATACATACTGTGTTCAGCATTGTTCCCCTTCCCAAGACACCCGTTATCAATGCAATATACCAGCTCCAGTGGTTGAGGAATGTCTTGATGTATATCATTTTATAAAGTAAATTTATGTTATGTCTCAGTAGCAAAGCACAGTGAATTTGAAAGAGTTGCTGTAACCTGAGACAGCTCACTGTCAGTTTTACAGCTGCAGTGGGTGGAGCCTGCAGATGTTTGCATGTACAAAGGAGTGATGTCATGTTTTCTGTCCGTGGAACTGACTGAAGGTGTAAATAGTCTCCTCCACCTTACCCTCCTCCAAGAAATGTTTACCGCCCTCAAATGAATACACTTTCATGTTAGTCAATGGTTGCAGGGTACTATTTTCTTTCTTTAATGGGCGGTACAAAATTGGAACCTGAGTAGTTGCAGGCAGCATTAGTTTTTGGGGGTAAGATCCACCCCACCTCCACCCGAGAAGCTCCTAAAGATTCACCCCCACCTTTTTGATTCATGAGAGGGTCATGAGGTGGATCTATCATGCTGAACAACTATCAGAGCCCATGGGAAGTAATTAAAGGAAAACACCGTGTTAAAATCAGAAAATATATGTTTTATCCTTTTTCTTTGCTCTAACCTCTTCCCAGTGTGGCTTTTTTTTTTAGTTTTTCAAACTTTCCATGGCTGTTTTATTGCCCCTGGAGGTTGCCATTCTGGTTTCTTTTATGGCCTCTTGTCCCAGCCAGTCTTCCCAGAGTGCCCTTTGATATGATGTCTAATCACCCTGTAGGAGGCCAGTGTTTTGTTACAGGGTCTGTCACAGCTCAGCCACAGAGAGAATACTGCTTAAGAGGAGACACACTGCTAGAGTTTGGGTGACTTTAATCAATAATTTTTTAGATACAGTATTGGTACCTTGTCCAGCTGTGTTCTGGTGTGTGTGTGTGTGTGTGTGTGTGTGTATGTGTGTGTTGTGTTTAATCATGTCACTTGTTACAGTGGCTATGTCTGCACTCATCTGGCTATTCCTCTCAATCCCTTTCAGTTTTGCAGCAGTTCTAAGTAGCAAAACATCACCTTATAGGTTGTAGAGTATACCATAAATGAAATATGCAGAATTGGAATGTTTTATATAAACTAGCCTGGAAACATCATGGAGCTCATCTATTTGTAATACAAGTAAGTGTTTGCCTCTCAACAATGCTACTTTACACTCCCCTCCCCTCTCCTTTGCATAACAGAGTACACATCAGGTTCTCAACAGCAGTTATTCTGTCTAAGCTGTCTCTACTATTACACATTGGAAAGGACCTTTTTTTCTAAAGTGCATGCATCAGGATGGTTTGTGTTCATGTGATTTCCATGAGCCCCTCTCCCATGATTTCTTCTGGTAGCTAGTATCACTCGTGATAACCTTTGAAATATTTTTAGTGTTGCTTTATGATGGTAGAAGTCTTCCCATTGGATTGGTGTTAGTGCTGCCAGTGGCTGCATGGTTTCTACTTCTGTGTTAGTGTATGGTAGTGGTGTAGTGGCAAACTGAGCAAATGGGACCACTGTGTAAGATGATCAGTCAACTGCTGAGGAACACTGCTTAGCTGCTGCATTTCCTAAGGATCCCATCCTCAGTATGTATGTATTTTACTGCATTCTCCTTAGCTAGAGTATAGCTTTGTAATTCTTTACCATGACATTTACACTGGACGGGATCCAGATGTCTTTATTGAAGACAGGAATGCAATCAGACAGGCTGGAAATGTCAGCTCGAGTCCACCCCACCAATCAACACACACAAAACAAGCTCTGGCAGAGCCACTACGACTGTGAATGCATTAACTAGATAAGGGTGTTTCATGGGCTTAAACAAAAACATTTATTTATTTATTTAAAAATATCAGATTTATAAACCTTTGAGTCAGAGACTCATTTACAAAGGCACCTCGTTGAAACTAATACAAAGGCAGCACAGTTAACAAGTCCAAAACAATGGCTCGGAGAGTAGACAGTTTTAAGTCATTTACTGGAGATACATGGGTAGCAGTAGATAAACAGATTACACAGTTTAGGCACACAGGCACCACATCAAGAAGACCAAAGTGGTTCAAACAATATACAACAGCTAAAGCAAATAGACATCAGGAGTCAAAGAGAAGCCCAGAGTGTTCACATAAAGGCTGTTGCATACACTAACTGAATCAAAGTATAGTACATTGAAAGGGCATATTTAAGTAATAAGGCATGACAGGGTGTGTGTTATCATGTAAAAATGTCACTCCTGGGTGGGTTGAAGCATGGTAAAGCCAAGTATTTGTTATTTGCACATATTTATTTGATCCACACTGGATCAGCAATATTTGCACAAGCTGTGCCAGTGCAGATTTTACAGCACTGGTCCTGGTCTAGTGATCTGGGTTTTACCCATCACACTGCATATAGCTTAGTGATATACTGTACAGATAGCTGCAGAGTCTAACCCATTGCAGGTTGAAGTTTCAGAAAACCATTATGCTACAAATATCAAGACTCCCTCACCCCCAGTCACAATTAATCCTCTACCAAAGTCATGCTTAAATACTAGTGCCTCTACATCCACACCACTAAGCTTTTAATGCCAACATGCTTCTTCTGTTGCTGTGAGTTAAACTCTTTATTTAAAAACATTTTGTTGAGAATTTTTGTTTTAGTATATCCATGGTCAGGAAAATTAATTTATAAAAGAAACCAAAATCCCCATTTATCAGTTTATTGAATCACAATACAGCATGTTATGAACTTTTAGATTCTATGTGTAACCTACAGGAAGTCAAACAGAAATTAGACACAAATGCCTACCTATCTGCAAGTGAAGCAAGTGTGGTTATTATCATTCAGTTTTAACCACCTATAGTCACAGCCAGGATTCACATTGCTAGACTCTGTTTAAGTATGACAAGTTTCCTAAATACTGGTACCTTATCCAGCTATGTTCTGCTTGAGGCGTGTGTGTGTGCGTGTGTGTTTAAACATGTAACTTTCTATAGTATATTGTATAGTGCTGTGATTCCTGACTGCAGTGATTTTTCTCTGCTGTGGCTAAGCAAGACACTGTACCAAGACACTGGCCTGCTGTAGGGGCTATTAGACATTAAACCAAAGGGTACACTGTGAAGACTAACTTGGAGAAGATGCAATAAAAGCAAACTTGAATGACAGCCCCCAGACGTCATAAAACACCCAGGGAAAATTAGAAAACTCCTCTAACAGACTAGGCAGAAACAAAACAGATATATGAAAGCTATCTAACTGGGGTTTCTGTAGAAAACAGCTGCTAAATAGCTCTCATTCATTATCTGTGTTTTAGATGTTAAAACACTCCTGCTAGCTAGACCTGATGGACAGAGAAAACAAAAATAGTGAATTAGAGCTATTTAGTAGCTGTTATCGTACAGAAACCCCAGTTAAGCTTGCTCTCAGGTGTCTGCTAAACTAACTGTTGACATTTGTGCTCCTGGATAAGAACAGTTACAAGGCTCTGCTGTTGCTAAACTAATTTTAAAGCAGTACACTGCTGAATCTAAGGGCATAGCTACATCACTGTCACATGAGACAGGGGCACCGATGGGAGGAAGAAAGCCAATACAACTATTTGTTTTGGAGATCCCCAGGGTCGTAAAACTACAATACAGCTAGCAAGTGAATTTAGGAAAAACTTCTAATAGCAGACAAAGGGAAGGACACACTAGGATTTAACATACATATCAAAACACTCCACATAACATATGTTTTTGCACATTCTGGGTGGACTACTCCCTTAAAAAGAAAATACACTTCATGTGTTTACCAGGTAATGTGCCCATGATTAAAATAATTTGAACCCTAGCCCCCAAAATGTGCCCTCACATGAACATGCATGATTTATCTGTAAAGGCAATAAAAATGTATTTCTAAATGCATTAGTAACACCAATGCTTTCCAGATTTTGAAACTACTAAAAGACAAACTAGATATATAGATATATAGAATATGGTAAACAAATATTGTTAATCCCAAAAGCTGTACTTTGTTTTTAGTATATAAATGTTTAAGAATACCTGAAAGCTGTCTATTTTCTTTAGTTTTAGACACTTCTTAGTCTTTCCTTTTGAGACACCAGGTGACTCTGATGATAATTTGTTCCAAGGGTTTTAAGTCAGTTTGAAGCATTTTCAGTATCTTCTGTTCTAGTCCTTGACAAAATGCAGGGACTTCACAGACTTGTTCTGTTCCTTGGTCCACATCCCAAACATGTGAGTCTTCTTTCAGGATAATAGATCCACCTCATGCCCTCCCACATGAATAAAAAAGGTGGGATGGACCTTTTAGGCCTTCTTGGGTGGAGTTAGGGTGGACCTTACTTCCCCCAAAAAACAATGCTGCCTCCACTACTCAGGTTCCAGTTCTTGTACCACCCATTTAAGAAAGAAAATAGTACCCTGCAACCATTGACTAACATGAAAGCATATTTATTTGAGGGCAGAAAACATTTCTTGGAGGAGGGTAAAGCGGAGGAGTCTATTTACACCTTCAGTCAGTTCCACGGACAGAAAACATGACATCACTTCTTTTATACATGCAATACTCCTGTAGGCTCCAGCACAGTCATAACCCCCACAAAATACAAATATGCCTCTGCTACACACGCAACAAAAATCCTATGTTGCACCAAGATAACACCCCCCCACCACCACCACTACAGCAAAACAAAGTGTTCACAGCCAAACCGTAGACTGCATCTGTGTGTATCTGGACCAGAATGCTTGCATGCAGAGTGAACACACCACTCAATGTATCATAATGTATTAATTTTCCTCCATATTTAATTGCCAATCTATCGGTTTGTGCAGTATATCGTGATATGTACATTTTCCACCCAGCATTGTAAATCTTGTCACTTTGTATTTTAGAAGAGAATACTGGCTGGGCAGGGTTAAGCTAGGGATCATTGAAGAAAGAAGGACCTAGGAGTAATGGTGACAGGGACCATGAATAACACTGCCCAGTGCAAGAGAGCTGCTGCACAAGCAAACAAAATGCTGGGGTGCATAGCGAGGGTGTTTTTGTCCAGGCGAAGAGAGGTAATCTTGCCCCTCTACAGGTCGCTAGTTATGCCACACTTGGAGTATTTTGTGCAGTTTTCAAGGCCATACCTGAAGCGTGATGTCATGTTAATGGAGGGTTACAGAGGAGCGCATGAATATGATTTGTGTAATGGAGGAGAGACTATGAGAGCAGGCTGGGAGACCTGAATATGTACACCCTGGAGGACAGAAGGGACAGGGTGCATATGATAGAGACATTCAAGTATCTGAGGGAATCAGTAAGGATGGGGCAGGACACCAGGGGCATGGGCTACGAATAGAGGTGGGTAAGATTTAGGAGGAATTGAGGAGACACTTTTCACAGAGGCGTGGTAGCAAAATGGAATGCACTACCATAATGGGTGGTAGCATGTAAATCTGTGAACAGCTTTAAAAGGGCATGGGACAGGAAACAGCGGAGAGTGAGGGGGGGGAAGTGGGGCGGCATTGGAATGACAAAGTAGAGGGGTAGGGCAGCTGCAAACTAGGGATGCTAGCTGCCTACTTGAGCCGAACTTAGATAGACCAGGTGGTCTGTTTTTGCTGGCAAATTTGTATGTCCGTATATTTGAAGTGTTGGGTTAACTCACATGCACAACTGTTGTTACCCTTGTATGTCTCCCCAATACAGTGCTCCACTCCAGAATGTGTCAATGCTAAACACAAACCTCTGCTCCCATGTACAGTACATGCACATCTGTACAAGTAACAACCAGAAACAGAAAATTTGATTGCGCACATGGTTGTGTGTAAATCTGTTGACAAGAAGCACATATAGGGCTGGATATTCAAACTACTAGCCATTCAAAGAAACGACCTTAAGCTACGCAAAACAGTTGCGCGGGGGTGTGTCCGAGGCGATATTCAAAGGAGTTGGCTACTGAGCAACTCCTTTGAATATCACCCCCAACCACAACCACTGTGCATGGTGCAGTGGAACTAAGCGCCACCGCAAGTTGACAGAGTGGAGCATTCAACTTGGGTGGCCATAAACTAGCGCCATGCCCAAAATCCCCATATTCAAAGCGACATGCAAATGGGGCTATAATTCATACAGGCGCAGTGGGGCCTTTTGCATCTGATTATGGCTCCATTTGCATGCCATCAGCATGGCAAATACGCCGATCCCGGGACTTGCGCCTGGTGCCCTGCCAGGCCAGCAGCCGTCGAGGACCGGCGCCCCCACGCCCCGATCGCGGGAATCAGTGTACAAACCCACCACCACCCTCCAGTGGCCCGATCGCGGGCATAGTGTACTCCCCAGCCCGATCGCGGGCAGCAATGTAGCCCCAACGTATCCCTGGTGGTCAGTGGACGAAATGCCCGATCGCGGTCAGATGCGTTTAAACCCCGAACATAGCCCTGGTGGCTAGCGTCCCCCACCACCACCCGAAGCCCCACACCGCTCCCTCCCGGCGGCGGCGGGCGGCAGCATCCACCCGCCTGCGCCCGCCCGACCCCAGCTACCAGTAGAGGCTACTGCGATGGTGCAGAGCAGAGCCAATGGGCGTGCAGCTCACTACATCTAAGACAGTCAGATTTGTGAATGAATTCATTCGCCGTCTGGACTATCATGTACAATATAGGCTACGCCAGTAAATAACGCTACACCAATGGTCTGCTTTCCATCGGAAACAGTCAATCAATGACCGGCAAGCGATGAGGATGCTACGCGCCCGCCAGCTGCCGGGGGCAGGGTGAGTGGGCTTCGTGGGTGGGTGGGGTGGAGAGCGCTAGCACCAGGGCTATGTTAGGGGCTTAAACGCACTTGCCCGCGATCTGGCATTTCGGTCCACTGGACCACTAGGGATGACTGCGTGGAGGAGGGGGGTTATTAAACTTACTGCCCGCGATCGGGCATTTCAGTCCACTGGACCACCAGGGATACGCTCGGGGCATATTGCTGCCCGCGATCGGGCTGGTGGGAGGAGGAGTACACTAGCCCGCGATCGGGCCAGTGGGGTGGTGGTGAGCGAGCAGTCGGCTGCCCACGATTGGGCTGCAGGGGGGCCACAGGGAGTGGGTTGGGGGCCAGCCACGGTGGCAGCTGCTGTGTTGCGCCCTGCAATGCAGCAGCTCACCTGTGGGTGGCCCTCAACTTAACCTTTTTTTTTGGCTCAAAGTTGTGCAGGCGCAGGTTGGGGTTGCGCCTGCACAACTCTGCACAGCCCGGCTGAATATCGGGCTGTGCAGTTTATGCATGGTTCCTCCCCACCAGTTCAGCATGCATTCATTTGCATTGCGCTGTTGCTCAGCCTGTTTTCAGTGGCGCAACTGCCTCCTGCTGAATGTCGCAGAATGGAGCAAGTTTGACTTGTGCAGGCGCAACCCTATCGCATGGCGCAACCTTTTGAATATCCGCCCATAGTCCACATCCTCATAGTCCATATGTGTCTGTGGCTTGGTTTTGGTATGCCAGATTTTGTGTGTGAATCATGTACAACTCTGTGCCTACATCCTGCCCTCTTCTCATGAGGACTGCTAGTAGTCTGCTGAAGTGTTGATACCGAACTGGATTTAGAGCAATGGTGGTATGCTTCCACTAGTCCCTCTCAGCCTCTCAGCCAAGACACCAAAAGGGTGTATGCAAACTGAAGGTCAACTAAAATGGTGCCGTCCTTCAAGCACAGACCTATGAAAAGATTGAAGGACTTAAATATGTTTAATCGGTGGTTCAGGATGAGGCATTTTAATGATAATGTGGCCCTTCAATACATCAATGGTATACATTAGTACACGACAAGTCCATATTTCAGAATAAAATATCACCACATTTAATGAGCACAGTATCATGAAGGAGGTATAACAGTCATAGCAGTACAGTCAGCAAGTATCTGGTCACAGAGAGGTCAGCAGATGCTTGAAAGTGCCCTCCTGTGACAGTGATGTCAGCTAAAGTTATCATGGTATTAAAGCATGTGTTGACTTAACACTGGTGTATCCTGGTGTGCGTGTGGTGGTGGTGTTAAATTGTGTCAACCCTCAAACCAGTCTGATGCTATGCACATACTACCACACCACTCAACCTAATCCCCCCTTCTACTCTCACCCCATTCCCTCTCCCCTTATCAACTCATCACTCCCCCCACCCTCTACCTTTATACTCACACCACCTCCCATCCTATCTAGCACCAACCTAACCCCTTTATCACCTCCTTAATTTTCAGCTGGGCCAAGTTGCCTTTTCACCTCATTCTACACTAACCCATAACTCCTACTGGGCATCTCCTCCCACTGTTCCTGGTCTACTCTCCCACACTCGACACCTCATGCAATGTGCAGCATGTGTGTTACTTGACAATCTTTTATGCTGCTGTTCAATACTTCACTGCCATTCCTATTATGCATCTCTTACTCTGCACTACGAATGCCAATGCCAGCAAGCAAACATTCAGCATTGATAATAGCTTATGTTTGCATGTGCACTCACAGCAAACATTTTGTTACAAGAATTGGGTTTCAGAGGTGTGGTATTGTGGGTTCCAGGGTGATAGCTTTGGCAACAAATTGGCCGACCAACAGGACGCAGAGGGTATAGTAAACTGACTAAACTCTCAAGAAAGGGTGGTTACTAGTATGGCAGCTTAGATTCAAAGCAACAAATTGCAAACTAATGCACCTGGGAAACAAAAACCCAGGGAAGAGTACACAATGGGTGGGGTTTAGGCACTAACAACAACAAAATGGAAAGGGACCTCAGGGTCATCATATCAGAGGACCTTAACGTAGGCAAACAATGTGAGAAGGCAGTAAGGAGGGAGTAGGAAGCTACTGGGATGCATAGGGAGAGGCATCACCAGTAGAAAACAGGAAGTTATTTTCCTCCATACAGGCAGTTGGTGAGACACCATTCAGAGCAAAGCTGGAAAAAGTATCCTACCCAACTGTCACTGTGTCCACTACAATAACACATTGTTTTTGATACTCCCCATCTCTTTTTGGTGGTTGCAGTGACTTACTGCCATTATATTCATGTCTGATCATGTAGTGTCCAGCTAGTTATGAAAACCAAACTGTGATACTTGTTTACTAATAATGGGCAGAGGGCACATCTGTCAACTAGTGCTTGGAGTCCTTGTTTGGTGGCCTTCATCCCATACTTAATATAAATGCACTGTTGCGCTAGATACTCTACCAGCCTATGTTTAACCCCTAAACCGTCCATTCTAAAGTGAATCCAGGACATGGCACGAAGCCTATATTCTCACTTCATAAATGCAGATATCCATTGTTAGTGTTTTCCACCATCACTGATGAAAAAAGGCACACTAGAAACCTAGAAACATAGAAATTGTTAACAGGTATAGACCTCCAGTCCCATCCAGTCTGCCCTTAGGCCCTATACATTGTATCGGCCACTGAAACTGTGATCAATGACTTTTATCATTTCCTCCACTCTCAGGCTTCCTCTGGCCTGTCCCATGCATGCTTAACTCCTTCCACTGTGCTCCCCCACTACCTCCTCTGGCATACTATTCCAATTGTCGTCCAACCCTTTTATGTTGAAAAACCTCCTCACATTACCCCTTAATTTATGCCCTTCCAGTTTTGATATTATGCCCTTGGGAAACAAAAAGCCCAGGGAAGAGTACACAATGGGTGGGGTTTAGGCACTAACAACAACAAAAATGGAAAGGGACCTCTGGGTCGTCATACCAGAGGACCTTAACGAGGCAAACAATGTGAGAAGGGAGTAGGGCTGGTGGGATGCTGGGATGCATAGGGAGAGCATCACTAGTAGAAAACAGGAAGTTGTTTTCCCTCTGTACAGACAGTTGGTGAGACACCATTTGGAGAAAGGCTGGAAAAAAGTACCTACCCTACTGCCTGAAACTGCATCTAGGCATATCCCCTAAAACACACACACACACACACACATAAGCTCCTAAATATCCACCCCATCTTTTTTTTGATTCATGTGGGAAGGGCATGAGGTGGATCTATCATGTTGGAACAACCGACTATCAGAGCTGCCTGGGAAGTTAATTAAGGAGTGCCTGAAACTGCATCTAGGCATGTCCCCCAAACACGCACACAAATAGACAACATGATTTTTTTAACTCTAAGCATGTCAATATTTGGCTCTTACAGTATGGGCAAGTTGGGTGTAAAAATAAAATAGAAAAAAAGGATCAAGCAGGTGCTTTTTCCTTTGTCAGATACATGCAGACAGAAGGTCACAGATCCTGTATGACAAGCTCATTATATGTTGTTTTCCATGTAAAACAGAAATGTTGTTAATGTCATGTCTGTAGCATCGCTTTGTAGCCAGTAAACTATTATTTACATAGGTACTGTAAACAACAGGTTTTAATTCAGAAACCCAGTCTTGATAAATTTGTTTTTAGCAGTTCTGTAAGATTTATGTCTCTCTGATGTAAGAGTGCATAGCATAGAAATGAAAGGGTTTCTGTAATTGATTGTTGTTTCAATGAGAAGTGGGCGTGATAGTGGCATGCAAGAGTGAAGTCTAAATTGTTTCTTGGCCATTCTGGGATCTAAAGTTTAACACTATTGTGTGAAGAGAATAAAGTATTGTGTTTTTTGCATTTGAATAGATTTAGTGCTTTGAAGTTAAAGATATAAATATATATATACATAGTGTCATGGGCACCTGAAAAGGAAGGAGATACTACTAAAATAAATGCTATTCTGATATTTTATTTATTTATGTGCGAGATTTTAAGTGTAGTTTTGCCTAGGTCACAGACACATAAGCTATAAATAAGGATGGATGTATTAATCAAAGTTTGTAGTAGCAAAACGAAGCAAGAAAAATAATATATTGTGTTTTTTCTTTCAATTGTTTAACCAGGAGTGGCACACTAAGCTGAAAGCTTGTTTACAGGGGCAACCTGTGAGCACATGGAAGTTAAGTGACTTGCTCAGGGTCACCCAATATGCAAGTGGGGCTGTGAGTTCAAACCCAGATCTCCAGATTTGCAGTTAAGAGCCTTAAACCACTGTGCTATACTGCCTCCCTAGTTATGGCAGTCATCTGCTTTATAGTTCATGATGTTGGTGTAGTAAGAATACCAACATACTAACATACAAAATGCCAGCAGAATAGGCCTAGTGGGCTTTCGTGTCTGCTCATTTGGTCAGTCCCACCCTGGGAGCTGAACTGCTGCCCCCACCCTCTCAGGCTTCTCCTTCCCAGTCTAGAGTATTCCCGCTTCATTGAACTTTGCTCCACAACCCTTCCCCAGTACCTGTCCCACCCCTCTTGAACTCCTCCACAGTCTCTGCCTCCACCAGCCCCGGGCAGTGCATTCCATGGTTCTCCACCTCTCAGTGAAGTAGCACCTCCTCCTTTCTCCCTGAGTCCCCACCCCTCCAGCTTCCACCAATGCCAGCTAGTTGCCCCTCATCCTTCCTTGAGCACCGTGACTGCACCTCCCTATTTACCCCTTCATGTACTTGAAGACCCTATCATGTCCCCCTGTCCTTCTCTCTTCCAATGTGTACATATTTAGCTCTTGAGCCTCTCCCATAGGTCCTTTCCCCAAGCTCCAGATCATTTTGGTTGCCTTCCTGTGGACCCTCTCCAGGAGTTCAATGTCCCTCTTTAAGTGTGGCCTCCAAACTGCATGCAGTACTCAAGGTGCAGCCTCACTAAGCAGTTATACAGAGAGAGTTCACTTCCCTCTTTCTGGAGTGATTCCCTAGCGATGCATCCCAGCATCATGTTGGCCTTGGCCGCTACCCTCCTACAAGTCTCCGAGTTGTTCATCTTGACATCCACCATCACCCCAGGTCCTCTCGACCATACAGCCATAGCAGCAGTACATTGCATATGTCAATAAGCAGGTCATGCAACAGATGTGCTGAGCAGTTACTGAAGCAAGAAATGTACAGCTGTCATTTTTTACATCCTGTTCAAAATGTGTTTTTGCACCTGTGGTCCAAATGGCACAGTTGTATGCAAAATCTCCTTTCAGCTAATGAACTGATAGTGTCACTTTTCATGCGGTGGGGTCACAAAAGCCCATGCTGAAAACTTGAGTGAAAATACCAAGAAACACCCAGGGCATTAGGGTTTTTTTTTTCTTGAACTCTATTTTATTCCCCATCACTGTCGGAACTCTCTCCGGCGACCTCCAATCTGCCATTTCTTCCTCCTGCATGAACCAGTTAGCCCTTCCTCCTCTCCAGCACCTGGCATCCCCGGGTCTGCCCTCCAGGGAAGGTCGCCCCCACCAGGATGCTCTATCTTAAGTATTGAGCCACCAGGCTTGAGAGGGAAAGGAGGAAGCGGGGGCCAGACCCCGACTTCAGGGTGTGGACTGCGGAAGGAGGTGCCGCCATATCAGCGGATGGGGTTCCCTAATTATGCCCTGAGCCCGGCTGCCAAGGCAACCTACCGTGTGGCTCCACCCCTGGCATACGCATTACGACACTTCTGTCGGCAACCTCCTGCCTCTGCTAGAGGTCGCTCTTCGAGTGGTCATCTCCCAACCTCCCCTGGGGAGGAGAGATAAGTCCTCTGGATACTCAATCCTCCTTCCCCTGCCAACGCCCAGCAGCCCGGCTCATTTTCAAACTCGGGTCACTGGCGTGGCGTGAGGTGTGGCGCCCAGCACCTCAACCCTCAGCACCAACGGGTTGGCCTGGTATTAAGTTTTATGACCATAACACCCTGCACTGTAGGGACTGACAGACATCAGGGTGTGACTTGGGATTGTTAACAATAATGCTAACGCCATTCCACTCATCCCACCCTTCAGCCAGTGATAGGTATCAAGGTGTGCCTTTGACTCTTCAGCCCAAAAGTTCACTCCATTCTCTTATGCTGTACCCATTTCAGTGTATTTCCTTATGGAATGGGGTGCGTGTAAGTTTGAAAACCCCAAGGCACACCTCGACTCTTGTCTGTGTCTGCAGGGTAGGGTGAGAGGTGAAATGGCATGAGCTATGGGCAATGACCCAAAGGCACACCCCAATGCCTGTCCATGTCTGCAGGGTGTGGGCGGGCTACGCCACTTCAGTACTTCACTGGCATTCCTATTCTGCCTGCCTATCTGTGTGTCTCTCTCTCTATCTATATGTCTATGTAATTATCTATCTTTCTATTAATTGCATGTATTGCTATTATTACCTATTTCTAAAACAAACCTGCATATCACATTTGCCTGCAGTCTGAGCACATACTTATGAAACTATGCATATTTGTACTCCACTTCATGTAGATCTCATACTTTCCTAATATTTCCATTATCACAAGCATACCTACCTTGTCCTTATCAAAAGCGACCCTCTGAAAGTTAATATCACATTTTCTCCAACAGTCCATCATCTTACACCTGACTTCCTGACATCAACACATTGCTTAAATGTAATTTACATCACCTCATGGACAAAAACCCTGTTTCGCTTTAAAACAAACTGTAAATAATCCCAAGGCTGAACATATGCCAGTCAGATGGTCATTACTTTTCATTGTACTGCCACCTTCTGTACCATCATGGGATTTGCATATGTTTCCTTGATGCTTTGCATTATTGGGATATGTGCAATTGTGTTTTCTTTAAAATGTGCTGTCTGGCCAATATCATCCGGGATAATACACACATCAGTGGCATTTGCTCTGGGGTTCTTTTGTAAACCTATATTGCTCCCTATTCCTTCCATTAAAATGTACACCTCCATATATATTCCTGATAATGTGTATGCCTTCCTTAGAACCAAAACTAAAACAAATCTTACTACTTACAAATCATTGTGTTGTTTCTCCATACCTCCTTAACAATTCCACACCATTTCACTAACTTCATTATGCAGCCATGGTGGATCTGACCACAGTTTGTTTCATCTGTGTTTAATGCCTTTGTAATCTGTACTCAGTAATGCCTCCTGTATACCTCATAGCATTTTGTCACTGAAATGTTGGATACAGACACTCAAAATATAGGGAAATGAGTGCCACTGGTCTTAATAATGTGGGATAAATTGTCAGAGATACATTCAGAAAACTGGAAGCTGCCCTTCAATCAATCAATCAATCAATCAAAATCTTTATTTATTCAGGCGAACATCATTGAGCATAGCTCATTTACAAGATGGACCTGAGTGGTCATAACAAAAAGGTTACAGAGTGTATACAAAACATGATATTGAAATAGCACAAATACAAACATTTATGAGTGAGATAGATGTACAATTATTTACATATATACAAGGCAAAGGACAGTAAACCAAAACCTATTAAAGGTGAGAAACAAACAGTCTGGTGGGGATAAGGCTTGGATAATGGTACATGGGTGGGCATATATGTTTGAGGTTTGATGTGGAAAGGACCAGAGCAATGATAGAAGAATAGGGAGGAGATTTAGAAGGGGGTGAGGGAGTGAGAGGGTGTGGGGGTGGGGATGTGGGAGGACTAGGCCTTGTGGAAGCAATTGCAAGAATCTGGGATTAGGCTGGTGTACAGCTTTTGAAGGATGTAAGGGGGATCAGTGTTTCCATTTTCAGGGTCTTTTGGATAGAATTCCAGATAAGTGCCAGGAATAACTGATTGCAGCTCTTCCATACGGGTGCAGGTGATAGGAATCTTCCGCAGGATCAGTTTGTTGATCCTCAAAGTGTAGGGCCTGGATGTGATCTGGTTGAAGCAATCTGAGATGTAGGAAGGGAGTTTGTTTGTCAGAGCTTTGTAGATCCAGATAGCAGCATTTTTCTTCTTCTATGTTGCAGGGATGTCCAGCTGACTGCATTGTAGAGAGAGCAATGATGGGTGCTAGAGGAAGGTCAGTAATGAATCTAATAGCTCTATGATACAGGGTGTCTAGTTTGTTTAGATGGGAGAGGAGCAATGACCATAGAGAAGTCAGCATAATCAATGAGGGACATGAATGATGCAAGGATTAATCTTTGTTTGGAATCTTTGGTCAGGTAGTGTTTGATTCTATAGAATAGACCAAGTCTTTGTCTTAGCTTTTCAGGAGCTCTTCAACGTGGGTAGTATAGTCTAGTTTATTGTCTATCCATACTCCTAGGTATTTGAATTTGTCAACATATTCCAGATTTTCACCAAGGATGGTAGAGAGTTGTGGGAGGGTGAATGATGGGATAGTGGAAGAACAGTTCTTGTGGGCAAAGAACATAGCTTTGGTTTTCTTAGCATTTAGTAATAATTTCTTTTTAATAGGTTATGCTGGAGGAGGGAGAATTGAGACTGTAGGAGCTCACAGGCTTTTGATGGTGAGGGATCGCTCACATAAAGTACAGTGTCATCTGCAAAAGGTGGATATTAGAAGAGAGAGATTGGAGTCAATATTGTTAATGTAGATGGCAAAAGGATGGGACCCAGGATGGAGCCTTGTGGTACACCTCTTAGGAGTGGCTTAGGGTAGATAGATCACCATCATTCTTTACCAGTTGTAGCCTTCCAGAGAGATAGCATCTGAACCATTTAATGGAGAGTGAGTCAAGGCCATGGAGTTTAGTGAGGTGATTAGGAGATCATGATCCACAGTGTCAAAGGCTTTGCTTAGATCCAGAAACACAGCACAGGTATTATTCTTTTTGTCTAGGGCAGTCTGCCAGTCATTTGTGACTTTTGCTAGAGCAGAGATGGTGCTATGCATAGATCTAAACCCAGATTGAGCTGGATTTAGGAGATTGTTGGTATCAAGGTAGGCAGTTAACTGAGAGTTTACCAGCTTCTCAAGCATCTTGGATAGTATTGGTAAGATGGAGATGGGCCTATAATTATTGAGGTCCATGGGATCACCTGCCTTAAGTAGTGGAAACACTTGAGCTGTTTTCCATATTGAGGATAGTACCAGTGACAAGTGATAGATTGAAGAGATGGGTGGGGGGCGGTTAAGGCATACAGTGCTACTTTTAGAAAGTAGGGATCCAGGGAGTCTGCACCTCGCTTTTGGTGGTATCTAGTTGGAGTAGGAGGTCTTCTACATCTTTGAACAATATTGGTTTGAATGAGAATGTGGAAGCAACCTTTTGATTCTCAGTAGATTGTAGGTTTAGAGATGATCTTAATAGGTTTGCAGGAGAAGAGTGAAAGCCAGGCCAGCTGTAGTGAAATGGTCACTGAAGGCATTCAAGATATTTTGCTTGTCGGTGATTTCAATATTATTTAATTGAATTTTGGATGGTAAGACAGGGGTAGAGGTTTGACCTAGGATGCCTTTATGGTACCCCAGAACCTGGAAGGGTTGTTATAGGAGGCATCTAGTTCAGCTGTGTAGAAGGTTGCCTTGGCTTTTCTTACTTGTTTTGTGCAGGAGTTTCTGGCTTTTCTGAATTGGAGCCAGTCATTTGGGTCCTTTGTCTTTCTTGCCCTTTTCCAGAGTTTGTCTCTGGCAAGCAGTCTTGATTTAAGGTCGGCAGAGAACCAGCGACAGGATTTGAGTTTGGTTCTGACACTGGTGAGGGGTGCATGTGAATTGAGGGCACTATAGATTATATCATTTAAGATTTGAAGAGCTGACTCTATTGAGGCTGTGAGATAGAATTCTTGCCAACGGTGGTGTGGCACAGATCATGGAGATATCCTGTAATATTAAAGTTCTTTTTGACCTTCGTGGGAGGAATTTTGCAGGATTGGGTGGCTTGATTGTTGATCTAATGGCAGCTATGGGACAGTGGTCACTTATGTCACTGAGAAGTACTCCTGCATAGGGATAATGATGAGGTTTATTTACCAATATAATATCCAGGAGTGTGCTGTTGAGAGTATTCTTTGGGTTGATCCTTGTTGGTTCTTTGATTAATTGGAGAGAAACCATAGGTGTCACAGAAGGTTACCAGGGTGCAGATGCATTAGTCAGCCAATTTAAGTTCATGTCTCCTAAGATGATGGTGTCTTCAGGACCCAGATTAAGTATGGATCCTAAATGGGATAGGAGTTTGAGGCCTGCAGAGGGGCCTATAGCAACCAACCAGTTGAAAGGAAGATGTGTGGGAAGGGTTATTTTAATAGACAAGCATGAATTCCTTTGGTTGAGATGTAGAATTGAGGCAGGATGCAGAGATATTTGCTTTGACATAGATGGCTACCCCACCCCCTGGATAGACGGTCAGATCTGAAGAGCTGATAGTTGGGAAGGTTTATTTCACTATCTTTTGTTGCAGATTTGAGCCATGTTTCAGATATAACCAGACAGTCCGGTAGGGGTGTGCAACCCAGGCCTGTATTGATGAGAACTTTTAGGAGGCTGCAGGCATTGAAGTGAAGAAAACTCAATCCATTTATGGAGGTTAGGTCAGTTGAGAGATCGAGCTTCAGTGGGTCCAGGGTTGATTTCCACAGTGCCAACACAGACCAGCAGAAAGAAGATTAACTTGATGAGGGCACCAAGTGATAGGAGTAGTGAGCAGTCAGGCAGTTTTTTCTTTCTTGGGATCCAATATATAGTGGCTGATGATCCTGCTGCATGGTTATCGAGATTATCATAGATTGCCAGCTTAATGGACAGGTGTAGGGGTCATTGTAGTGCCAGTATGGTAGCAGGGGATAAAGGAGTTCCAAACTGGTTGTGAGCCTTTTTGGGATTCCCAAGGATTATTGTGCAGAAGCGGTATTATAAGTATGTATAGTTTAGGGTATCTCCACTGGGGACAGTAGAGGGGCAGTGTTGAGTGGTCCTTGATTACACCCATGACAGTAGCTGAAAGGCCTAACAGTGGAGTGCTAATGATGACTCCCATTGATGCTTTTGTCCTTGAATTGATAGATAACTGCAGCTCTTAATGAGCTGTCAATCACACCTGGTCATCTGGAACATTGAGAGAGAGTGGCATAAGGACTAGAGACTACTACTGTAGGGAACTTGTTAACTTATGTTTCAGCCATGGAAAGCCAGTACTATTCAAGATGGACAAATAGAGAATATGCTGCACTAGCCCTGGTCAGTTTGCACTAGGTGACATGAAAAAGTCCAGAAACATTAGGGTCCTGGACTTCAAAAGGTGGACTTTGGCAGGATGGGAAACATACTGGAAAGTCATATAAAGCATCTTCCAAGAAATGGACATGGAATAAAAATTGGCAGTCATCAAGACAGGACTGGCTGAAGCCACTAAAACTTGTGTGAAGAGCCAGATCAAGAAAGCCAGGACCAATAAACCTAGTTGGATGAGTAGAGAGGTAGTGGAGAAGGTGAGGGAAAGAGGATTGCATTTTGGACATACAAGCGATCCAACAGGGCAGAAGACAAAGAAGAATATGTGAAGAAATCCAGAGAAGTGAGCAGAGTGGTAAGGCAGCAAAGGCGGCTAGGGAATAGAGAATAGCGCAGGGATCAAAGGAGGGAAAAGGATTTCTTCAGATATATCAGAGAAAGAGGAAGAGCAATTGATCAAATTGTTAGGATCAGGAGGGGAAGTGGGTGGGTAGAAAAGGGGCTGAGAGGCAGAAGTACTTAATGAATACTTCTGTTCAGTCTTCACCAAGAGAGGGATGGGCTTGTACCTGAGAGAAAGGCGAGGTGGGAGAGGGTGGGGCAGAAGCAACCACGGATGGGAAATCATGGTGGAAAGGGTGAGGGAGGGCCTTAAGTCCTTGAAGGTGGACAAGGCACCTGGCCCAGACGAAGTCCACCCAGGGTGCTGAGAGAGTTGGCAGAGGTACTGGCAGGGCCATTGGTGGACCTGTTCAATACCTCTCTCAACTCAGGGTGCATGCCTAGGGACTGAAAGGAAGCACATGTGATACCTCTCATAAGAGTGGGCCCAAGGATGAACGGGAACTACAGACCGGTGAGCCTTATTGCAATTGTGGGAAAACTGATGGAGACAATCCTCAAGGAAAGGCTGGTGCAATTTCTTGAGGATAACAACCTCAGGATAGCAGGCAGCACGGGTTTGTCTCAGGCAGATCCTGCCAGATGAACTTGGTTGATTTTACGACTGGGATACAAGGGCACTGGACAGGGACATGCATTGGATGTCCTCTACCTGGATTTCAGCAAGGCCTTTGACTTGGTGCCACACAGTAGGCTGACCTGCAAGTTGAAGAGTCTGGGAGCAGGGAAGAAACTGGTCAGATGGGTCAAGAACTGGCTGCAGGGTAGACAGCAGAAGGTAGTAGTGAGGGAGGCATCTGAACCCAGGGCAGTAAAAGTGGTGTACCACAGGGTTCGGTGCTGGGACCAGTTCTGTTTAACATTTTCATAGCTGACATTGCAGTAGGGATTAATAGCAAGATCAGTCTCTTCAGATGACACAAAGATTTGTGCTGAAGTAGATGGGGGAGGGAGCAAAAGTACTTCAGGAGGATTTGGCAAAACTGGAGGAATGGTCTCACACTTGGCAGCTTGGTTTCAATGCCAAGAAGTGCATAGTGATGCATTTAGGAGGCAAGAACCCAGGACACAATTATTGGCAGGAGGGTGTCCCGTTAACAAAATCCAAGGAGAAGAAGGATCTGGGAGTGCTGGTAACTGGGGAGCTGAACCACTCTGCTCACTGCAGGAAGGCAGCAGCGAAGGCAAACAGGATGCTAGGTTGCATAGCAAGGGGATTACTTCCAGGAGTGGGGAGGTCATCTTGCCCTGTACAGGTCCCTGGTGAGACTGCACCTAGAGTACTGTGTGCAATTCTGGCACTACTTGAAAAGGGACATCAAACTGCTGGAGGGTACAGCGCGGGCAACAAAAATGATCCTGGGGTTGGGGACAGACCATATGAGGAGAGACTGAGAGAGCTCAATATGTATACCCTGTAGGAAAGAAGAGAAGAGAGGAATATGATTTAGACCTTTAAGTACCTGAGGGTTTGAACAGAATAGACACCAGGTGAAGGCGGAAGGAAAACCAGGGGACACTCTATGAAGTTGGAAGGGGCAGGTTCAAGAGGAATGGAGGAGCACTATTTC
The DNA here is from genome assembly GCA_016271365.2 of Neoceratodus forsteri. Taxonomy (NCBI): domain Eukaryota; kingdom Metazoa; phylum Chordata; order Ceratodontiformes; family Ceratodontidae; genus Neoceratodus; species Neoceratodus forsteri. Next base: position 1,231,611,482 of record CM028129.1, on the reverse strand, counting down.
ACAGAAAGGGTGGTGGCAGGGTGGGCAGCTCTGCCAGAGGAAGTCGTATGGCTGCAGGTGTTGGGGGCTTCAAGAGGGGTGGGACAGATTCAAGGGAGGGTACAAACTGGGAGGGAGCACGAGATGTGGGGAGGCATATGGGGGCAGCTGCAGTCTAGTGGTCTGAAGTGCTGTACACTCGAGCAGACTAGATAGACCAAATGGCCTGTATCTGCTGGCAGTTTCATATATTAGTAGGTCTTGGGCTAGTAAAATAATGGACCCCTGCCTCTCCTGCTAGCAGTGAACTCACTACCAAACAACAACAACAAAAATCCTTAACAAAAGCTTTCAGAATTCTCAGTAGGGGTTTTAAAATCCTTAAAAATCCTTGACTAATTCTGCACTACTACTATATAGCACACCAAGTTATGGACGTTTCCTAGTGAAACTGTGCAACGTCATTGTGAAGCACAGTGTGATTCACTCCTACTCCATACAGTGATATCAGCAGGAACCAGCGGCCAGCAGCTAAACAGCAAGGCAAGTGCAGCAAGGCTAAAAAATAATTTAAAATATGGAAAGAAGAGTCAACCTTTCACAAAACTAATACATACACACAACATTTGAGGTACATTACTGCATAAAATGACAGCAAGAATATTTTTTGAACCATCGGGGAAGGTTCTCTTTAACAGCTAACTTGCTGAGTATGCTATTAGCATTGTTTATTATTATTGTTAAATCACAACAAAGTCCTAAAAATCATAGCTACTGATATTTAGCTTAGCTGCAAGGATAAGGGTTAGTCACAAAGGAAAACTTTGAAAGAGGGTATATACAGTGAAAGTGCATGGTAGAAAATCTGGTATTGTGATCACCCATTCAGGTTCCATGGCTTCAGTTTCAGGGGATCCACAAGTTCCAAAGCTTCAAGGACTGCCTAAAACAAAAGAAGAATAGAGGAGAAATTAGTTTTAGAAGGATTAAGTCATCCCAAAATATAATCTTACTTTTCAAAAGGGTTTAAGATCCCATTCAAAATTCAGACCTTGAGGATGCAAACAATCTAGCTGGAAGATCCAGAAGCTCTCTTGCTGCAAGAGTATATTTGCCCTATTCTCTCCTCTTGGTTACTAGGTACACTTTCAAGTGCCATGAATTTAAGTGCCAACTGCGTTACTTCCATTAGATTCCATATAATGTCTGACCAGAGGTTTATTGAAAATGTCTGCCCTGATATTTGGATATGTTCCTGAATTCTTTGTTTCAGGGGTCTGTTTCCCCACATAGAGAGGTGAGGTTCCCATCATATGAGCAAAAATTTATCAGCGACTCAAATAGGCGAACAGCATATCGGCCGATTCCTGAAATGCCGATGTGCACTTACGCTGAAACCATTTACAATGACTTTCCACAACAGACTCTGGGGGTGATCCATATGAGAATTTTTTATGTGGGGCAGTGCCCCCATGCCCCTGAACCCCACATTATTTATATAATCAGTTCTGGGGGGAGCCTACCACTGGGGTACAGGGGACCTTTTGGGGGGCCATTTGGGGGCATGAAGCCATGATGGGGAACCACCCACAGAAATATCAGACAGGGGGACCATGGCAGAAAAAACCCAAACTAAGTCCCAACGGTAAAACAAAAAACTATTCCTCCAAACGAGCTCCTAGGCCAGGTTGCCCATACCACAGGCAGTATGCATACCTTCACACCAGACGGCCAACTGGAACTGCCTGCCAAACACATACCCATGTTCTGCCTCACAGTACCTCCCTGTTCCAGTCGCTGTATTCGTTCCTCCTTGTCCCAGGCGTTGTATTCATCCTCTCGCTGTTTTAACCCTTGAACCTCACTATAATCTCTCCTCGCTATCCTGTAAACAAAGGCGCTCAATTTGAGTCACCCATATCACTGGATACCAGGAGATACAGTAACATGGGCACCAAACTGCATAAACAACATAACTGCTATTGCAGTTGAGAAAGCTTCTGATCTCAACATTTCTGCTGTAGTTTTCAAGAGCAAATATGCTACCTTGACAAAAGAAATTACAAGCGTTACGTCTGCCACATCTGTATACCCCCTTTGAGGTAACCATTGTCTGAAAGGTGCTTCAGTTGATGCGTGGGTGACTCTACTATGCACTAGTTTATCTTTTAAACTCTCAGCTCCTGAAAATGTAACTATTGGGCTATTTTGAATTTCTTTTGCTAAGTTGTTATCATTTAAAAGAATAGGCCAATATTTTTGATAGCGCTGCCTATTTGGCCAGCTGCCCTACTGTATTTGGTTATGAAGTGGATCTGTTCTATTCCCTCATTTTATTAATTTTTGGTTTGAGTAGGTCCTTCCTATCTAAATTTTCTGCCTTTACAAGTGCAAATCCAGGACTGAGGTTTCATAACCTCGATTGAGAAACCTTTGGTACAGCTCTTTGTTTTCAAAATCTAAAGGTCTAGAACAATTTCTTTTGATCCTTAGAAACTGGCTGAAAGGTATAGGGTTCACTAAATGTCTTGGGTGAGAGCTGCCAGCTCTCAAAACATTGTTTGTGACAGTGGGCTTATGGTAGGTTCCAGTTTGTACTATATTACCCTCTGTGAACAGTGTCACATCCAAAAATCTATTTCTTCTTTATGTGACTTATTGGTGAACTGCACATTCAGGCAATTAGTGTTTGCCCACTGCACAAATTTAACAATCTGCTCCTCTGGCCCATTTCATACATAGATGGCATCATTGATAAAGTGATACCAGTTGCGTATGTACTTGAAGAATAGATTTGTTTCTTTGCTAAAAATACATGTTTCTTCCCACATCCCCAGAAAAATGTTGGCATAATTCAGGGCCATAGCTGCCTCCATTGCTGTGCTCTGTAACTGAAGGTAGCATTTGTTACTGAATTTGAAATAGTTGTGGATCAACACAAACTGAATTGCTTCCAAGATGAATGATGTAGGAGTGTCTGCATCTTGTAGTTTTCCAGAAAATATGTGCAGCTTTAATGTACAGATCATGGGGTATGCTGGTATAGAGTGACCCCATGACAGCAGTAAGCCAGACATCCCCAGGATTCCATTGGTAATCTTGAAATCTATCAAGTAAATCCAGTGTGTCTCAGATAGGAAATCAGATTCTCTAGACATTTTCAAATGATACTCCAAACATTTATTCAGGTTACCGTTAATGAGCCCATTCCGACACAGTAGGTCTCCTTGTGTTTTTCCAACATCTTATGAATTTTTGGAGCACATAGAACATCAGGATAAAGGAAAATCTGTCCAGAGAAAATCAAATTCACTATCTGGGATGATTTTTTGTTCTCTCCCATTCTAGAATTTTGAGAAGCTCTTTTTGAAAACATCAATCGGTTCCCTGATAGTTTTCTGCTGTTCTCATTCAATAGTGGCTCCTGCACACAGTCAACATAATCTGCCACATTCATTACTACCCCCCCCCCCATCAGCTGTCTCATTTGAGGAAATAGGAAACTTCTGAAAGAAGTACAAGCAAGGGTTCCAAATTTAAAAGCAATCCTTGTTTTGCCCTAACACATCTAACCAGTACATTAAAACATATGAGAATGTGATTATAAATGAAGTTAATCAACTTTTGGACAACATGCCCTTTTAACTATAACAACCCTCACCCCAGGAAAAATCAGCATTAAAGTAATTATTAGATATGAAGGAAATTGTAATAAAACCAGCTGATAAAGGGTGAAACGTGGTAGTACTGGATGGGGCAGATTGTGTTGATTGTGTGCAGGAGCTGCTATTGAACGAGAACAACTACAGAAAACTATCAGGGAACCCTTACATTTTCAGAAAAGGGCTTCTCGAAATTCTAGACCAACCCTGTTAATAAACAGGCCAGCAGCATCAACATGTGGGTTTCTTTTTTTGTTTGTTTTTGCAGTTAATCTTTTATTAAAACTTTTTAACAACATTCCAAATGAAACAATGCAAGGCTGCAACAAAGAAGTATAAAGCACAAACAGGTAATGCACAACAGCCAGTAAAGGAGGCTGGAATACTAGAAAATAATAACCAGCTAGGCTAGGTTGAACTGGTGAGAAGTAAAGGTAAAACGGTATATGCACTGCTGAACCAGAACTTGTCAGATAGAACCATGATACTATGCAGATGAGACTGTCAATAAAAGAACTATATAGAAGAAGGAAACAGGCAACAATACACAACCACTAAAAGAGGTGTCAATGCCATGAAACGACATCTCCAAAAATCCCTAGTGTAAGTCAACTAGGGAGGGCCGGTCAGTGTATAAGGGAAACTAAGGGCTCCGCTACAAGTTATCCCACACCAATTCTAGGTGAAAGATGCTGCAGAAATTATTTTCAACAACTAGCAAACCTAGCAAGAGTATTCTTAGCTAAGTGCGATAAGTGGTCAGAGGAGGCCACTTAGGTTAGGCTCGCCAACAGTTCAGAGCAGGAGGGTAAAGAAGGTGAGTGTCATCAGCAAAGCAGCAGCTGCTTTGTTTGCATACTGCTTAAAGCCAATCAGTGATAACCAGAGGGGTCCGGGTGCCATGTGGTGGTAGTGAAGCCCAGCAGGTAGAGCAGGGCAGAGAGCGGGATAAGGCAGCCCAAGACTTTAGTAGCTAATTGACCGACTTGTTCCCAGAAAGGCTGCACCTTGGGACAGGACCAAAAGATATGATATAGGTTGCCCCTGGGGCAGTTACAGGACATCTCCAGCAGGAGTCATCTGGGAGGAGCTGCAGGGCATGCAGAAAGTTTAATCACTATCCTTACTACTCTATTTACAACATGCTTACCATAAAACGTGTATAGCAAACAAATCGAAAAGTAGCATACTGTATATTTTTATGATCCACTAAGATATTGCAATTCAGAAATGTCTTTTAAACTTTATTTTAATTCCAGCACTTTTTCTAGTGCCAGTGTGAGTAGAGATTTTCAGATTTTGAACTCTGTTTGTAGCAGTATCAACGTAATCTATCTGGTTGAGTGCTGTCGCCATGCATTTTACATTGGTATAACTTCTAGTACTTCAAAGTTTGGGTGAGTGGCGCCTAAGGAGCATGGGGTGTGAAACAAATGTGCCTAAGCTAAGCTGTACATGTCCTTATACCCAGAATCCAAAAGCCCACAAGTTTTCATATGGAGCTAAGTAAATGTTGGCAGGGAGGTAGACAAGAGCATGGTCCTAAACTCTGTGTGCACCATTTAAAGCAGTGAACAGCTCATACTAAGCGGTACAGTAGGTGGTGTTGATTAACACAATATAGGCACAGTCTGCACCTATCCGTCGATCTGTGGCCCTTTGTTTTGTGGATCCCCACAATGGCACCCATCATCCCATGGTACTTTGAATAGAGGTAGAGGGCCTTGGTGTGTAAATACTAGTGTCAACATTGGTGGTGACATTAGTTGAAGCAGTTTCACTGTGACTGTCAGGAAGGCCTGGTGCAGGACCATAAATGGCAGCAGTTTCTTTGTTCCTTTAGGGTCTTCATGTGATAGGAAGATAACCCCCATTGTCTGCATTAGAATCCAAAGGGGCTGATACAGGTGAGAGCTGACTGCCTTTGTGGCATATCAACTGAAACATCAGGAACATGGGAACAGATTCATTGATTTCTAAAGTATGCTGTTCAGCCTCCCTGGGCCTAGAAAGTGGAGCACCACCTGATTCGTCCTCCCAGGTCCAGAGTCTGTGAGGTGCAGGCACAGTGAGAGAACCCACAGTTTTAAACATTCCTTCAGACCCCATGTCATTCCCTTTAGGAAAGACATGTCCATTCTCTGTTAGGATCTCTTTGTCTGACTCCACATTGGCTACAGATACAGTCACTTTATCAGTCGCTTTTTCCTGTATGTGCTTTGTACCTTGAACCTCCGCTATAGCAGTCTCATATCTGGATCTAGGAATAGCTGCTTTTGCAGACCCATGTACAAGATTTGGTTTGGTTCAGCATTAGCGTATTTTAGTTACACCAGGTAGCATGCTCTGAGTAGAGGGCCACAAATTCTCTTAGTTTTTATTTTATTTTATTTTTTTTATAGATTTGTATTAGATTTTAACAGAAGGAGACAGTACAACTCAGCCATAGGGCTTTATAGTCTGTCTGTGTCTCACTCTCCGATTCGGTGATTCCTGTACCTCACCGCATCTCCTCTCCAGCTACATAGAGGTGGTAACCAGGCATCTGATCCCCCAAAATGAAGAAGATCCTAAGTAAAGTGAAGTCAGTGTCTTGTGCTACTAGTTGTGCTTATTTACACAATTATTCACCTGCTATGTGCCTTGATCCCATATCCTTTTAGCGCCTGCCGCCCACTGAGATAAGAAACACCATAAGACACGCTGGTCTGCCTCCGTCAATTCCTCTGTGTCAAAGGCACAACTGGCACCTGATTCCCCCTACTTACACATGCACAGTGCACTTCACTTACCACCTGATTCTTGTAGCAGTAAGGTGCACCACATGACCCCAGGTCCATTGCTGCGCCAGACATGTGCCTACTGCTGCTAGGGGGAAAAAATAAATTAAAAATGCACATGCACCTGGGCTGATGGGGCATGAGGAGGATTTAGTCATTCTCATGAAAGGCTCTTAAGCTAGGGGTGCTGCCGTGCTCCTGGCACCCCTGGTTCCTGCGGCTCAGGTCAGCCTTCCTCCCACTGGCAATGGCTGACTGGCAACCTGGGCAGAATTGCCAGGGGTTTTGTTTTGGTTATGCCTTAGGGGCTGGTGCTGCAGCATGCCTTGAGTCCCTCCTGCCTCTACATCTGTAGTACCCTCTCTGTGGCTGGTACTCACAGAAGGAGCAGGATCTGGGATAGTAACCCTGAGCACGGGTCATTATGTCGCAAAGACATAATGCCGCATAGCACTATTCATGATGCATCATGTCTTTGTTCTGTGGATCTCCACCCCCACCCACCAGTCTGGGGGACTAGCCCCTGACCCCCACTAAAGATTCTCAACTCCGGGGGTCCAACTCGAGGAGGTCACAGGTCCAGGTTTCAGCCACAATGCCATACGCTATTAAGCGTGTGACATTATGACCGTATGTGTCCCTGCCCTTCCTCCTCTTCCATAAGGCCTGTAGGAAGTGGGGTCTTTTCTTTGTTGCTAGTATTCTAAAAGTGGCATTTTACTCATCCACTTTTTCATGTATGATGGACCAAATCTTTGGCAGCCATGCCGAATAAGGGAAGCCAGTGGACTGCCAAGGGATTTCTGTGGCCATAAGCTGCAGAGGCGAGATTCATGGTTGCAGCTCTGTGGCCAGGGACTCTGCTGACCATTGCCACAATAAGAGAGCTGGCGGCCATAGCCGTGAAGAGGATCCAGTGACTGTTTCCAGGCTGGAGAGCTCAAGAGGAGCCAATAGGAACCTGCCACAAAGGGCACGATTTTTTAAACAGCGTGGCTGGGCTACAAAGGGCAGAGCCCAGCCCAAAACAAACTGGTGGACTAAATCTTTCAACTTATTTTATTTTTCTTCCACCCACCTGCCAGCACCGCCTCCACCACCTCTAGTATTAAATGGTCTCACTGGGCCCCTCCTGTAGAGGCTGCACCTTCCAACAGGAAGGAGGAGGAATAAAGCAAGGGAGTGGCAAATAGGCAACCTTGGGGCAGGGATTCACCTGCAGGAAGAAAAGACAGAGACTGGTATAGGTAACTGTGGGAAGAAGACTCAAGAAATGGATAGCTGGGACATTTAAAGGGATTTTGCATCTAGAATTCAGTATTTGTAGGTACTGTATTTGGTAGAACATTCAGAGGAAACTGCATCAGGGCTGGGAATTTGGAGGAAAATTGCATTGGTATAGTACTGCAAGTGTTGGGCCATTGAAGGAAAAAAATGCGTATAAGCTACTGTAATGTAGGCACTGGGATTGGGGTGTTTTGAGAGAAATTGAAGCTGTAAAACGCTGCAAATATTGGGACATTTAAGAAGAAATTACACCTAAACTACTGTATTTGAGGGAACTGTTTAAGATGAGGCATACAGAGGAAATTGCAGTGGGTCTGGAGCAGTTAGAGGAATGCATTCTTTAAAGTTCTGCAGGGTAGGCACTATATAGGGGCAGGTAGAGGGAATTGCAGTGCATTTGTTACTGTATAAGTGGGTACACGTAGCATATAAGTGGGGGCATATAGAGGGAAAATCAGTGGGGCATTAGGGAAAACTGCTTTTGGAGTGTTTAAAGGGCAAACTGCTTTTGATGGTAGGCACAACTTGTGTGGGGGAAGATATTGGAGAACTGGGGAACATGGACAAAACTGGTAAAAGAGGATGGGAGAGGACACGAGAAGTATGGGCAACCTTCAGCTGAATTTGAGGGGGCGCCAGTGGGCTAATGGAGGATGGGGAGATTGGTAGGATGCAGCAACTGCAGAGTGGCATCGTTCTTAAAATTTCATGGAAAGTGGGGAGATGTTTGGTGTGCAGGCAAATAATGCAGCTTAGGAATGAGATCAGATATTTGCAAACAGATCTGGGTAGGGGACTGTGGCCTGCAGTGGAGGAAGCTTGGCAGTAGGGGATGGTAGGAGGGATCTGGGGGGCAGACAAATCAAATCGGGAGGGGATGAAGAGTGTAAAAGGGTAGCAGATGGGTGCTGAGGCAGGGGGCCCAGTACAAAGGGCAAGTGATGACAGAAAGGGGAAGAATGGAACAAGGGAGGAAGGGGGATCTAACAGTCGCAGAGTCAACAGAAGTAGGGTGGCTAGTGACAGGAAGGAGGGAATAATTGAAAGGCAGTGAATGGACATCAAAAATCAGTTTGCAGTACTAGCAGGATTGCGGGATGAGATGGGGGTGTACATTGCAGATTCATTGAAAATAGTCCAGAGGAGACAGGAATGGAGAGAAGGACAAGGCCGTAGGGGCATATGGGAAGGGAAGGGTCAAGAAGGGGGTGGGGGAGGAGAGGTATGAGATGAATAGAGTAGGGATGCATCTAGGGAGGAGGCAGGTAGAGCCCATTGGGAAGGGAAAGTTAAGTCGGGGAAAAGGGGGAGAAAGTAGAGTGGGGATAGGCACTGAGGATGGTACAACAGGGCAGATGGGGAACAACTATGCTGGAGAAGGAGGAGTGGCAAAGAAGGGACGGGATAAAGGGAGGCCAGTGAAAGAGGAACATGAAAACAAGAGAGGTGGGGTCTTTTTTTTTTTTTTTGTGAATTCTATTTTTCTCTGGTGATCTAGGGCATCTCTCCAGGGTACTCTCTGACATTGCTGCTGCTCCCAGCCTGAACCCTCCTCCATTTCTCACCCACCCAGCTCCCACGGCTTGTCCAGTCCCTCCTAGATTACCCCCGGGAGGGCCCACCCACCCATGGTATCCTTTCTGATATTAGAGGGACAGCCGTGGGACCAGGGTGTGGGTCAGGAGATCCAAGGAGGCAGGTCTGGCAGTGGGATGTGGGCACGTCACTGGGGTCCACTTCACCTCCACTAGGCCACCAGGGTATTTCTGCATGTTTTCTCCCTCAGAGTGTGGCGTGCAATGATGCCAGTGTTCCTAATGTGCAGGCATCCCGCCGCCTGCCCTGACACTGAGTCGAGCCTGTGCCCGAGTCACCTGGTCTCCACCAGGTGCCACTAAGGAGCGAGGCTACCGAGAGCCCACCCGGGAGGGGAGAGCAGTCCACTGATGCTCAATCCCTCCCTCCTGACAACATGAATCTGTTCCTAAACCTGGGTTGCTGGCTAGCATGAGGTGTGGCATCCAGCGCCTCAACCCTCAGCACCACCAGGCCGGCTACAGGGGGGGTCTTAGTGCTGGGGGACTCTATACTAAATGGGGTCAGATGGGAAGCAAGAGGGAGGCATAGTTGGTGAAGCCATGCGAGGTATGACAGAGGAGCAGGAGGGGCAATCTGTTCTGAAATATGCTAGGAAGCGTGAGGAGAGACCTCATATAATGTTGCACTTGGGTACAAATGATCTGGTAGGATACGGTTGATGTAGTGCAGGGAGGTCTGAGGAGCTGGGGCTGCTATGTGAAGAGGCAGGAAGGTCAGTAACTTTCTCAGAAGTACTCCCAGTGCCCAAAGCAAGCACTGCAAGGAAACTGAAGATAAAGGAATTTCACACGTCACTAAGAAGCTGGTGTCAGTCAAAAGGGTATGGGCTGGTAGGGAAGGATCTGGGAGGACAGTGATCTACGTTAAGGATAGGCTACACTTATGTGAGGAGGGTAGGAGGTGTTGAAACAGATACTGGGAAAACATATAGAAAACAATGAGTATTTAAACTAGAGGAGGGTGGCAAGTGGACAGGAGTCATGCAGTATCCACAGGAAGGAAGCCGAACAAGCATCCCCCATTACCAGCAACAAGGGACCTAGGAACAGTTCAGGAGGGATACTAGAAAGAGAGAGAGCAAGTAGGGGAGGGGGAAGGAAGCAGGGTGGAGGGTGGTAACCTTGAATGCTAGGAGTCTAGGGAACAAAACAGCAGAGTTACAGGCTCGTGGCAGATGGGGAGGTGGACATGGCAGCCATCACCGAGACATGGGCCACCCAGTACCATGACTGGAACCTGGCAGTACCAGGGTATAGGATATTTCGGAGGACAGGATAAAAGGAAAGGAGGGTGGCGCTTGTATGTGAGGGAGGGACTGAAGTGTGACAGGAAGAAAGGAAGGAGGGCAGCATGAGTCATTATGGATGCAGCTCCAGGACTCCAAAATAGGATTCTCCCATGGGGTGGTATACGGGACACCCTCTCAGACTGAGGAGTTAGACAGGGAGCTAGCGGGACAGATCAGAAGGACCTGCGGCAAAGGCAGCACAGTGATTGTGGGGACTTCAATCTGCTGGGAGTGGACTGGGGTACCCCAGCCATCACTAATAGGAGGGAGCATGTACTCTGGACATCTTCCAGGACAGCTTCCTAGTGCAAATGGTCAGTGAGTCAACCAGGTTAGGCAACAATCTAGACCTCATGCTGGCAGATAGGAGAAATTTGCAAGGGAGCTAGGTGGAGGAACCACAGTGGGAGTGACCACCACCCGTGTGGTTCACAATTACATGGGAAAAGAGAGTTAGAACAGGCACAAGGGTGTTGGACTTCAGGAGAGCCAACTTCGGGAGGATGGGGGAAATAGTATAGAGGTATTTGGTGAGAATCCATTCAAATATGGACACTGACCAAAAGTGGGAGGCCATTAAGTTGGGAATTGAGGAGGCAACCAAAACATGCACCAGGGTCCAGAGTAAGAGGGCTAGGCCAAGAAACCTACTGCTGGTGAGAAGGGGGGGCCATGGAGAAAGTAAGGAAGAAAGAATCGCTTTAAGAGGTACAAAATATGGGAGGGGGAGGACAGAGGATTACCTGAAGGAGTTGAAGGAGGTGACAAGGGCAGTCAGGACAGCCAAGGCATCCAGGAACTCAGGCTGGCACAGGGCATTAAGGAGGGAGAAGGATTTCTTCAGGTACATCAGGAGAAAAGGAGCTGTAAGGACCAAACTGTAAGGATTAAGAGGGGTGGTGGAAACAGGGCAGAACAGGCAGAAGCATTAAGTGAATACTTCTTCTGAATTTACTAAAGAGAAAGGGGCTGAATATCCAAGGGGCGGGAGAGTAGGCACCGGGGAGGTGACAGCTGGGAAATCCCAGTGGGAAGGGTACTGGAGGGCTTGAGGGCACTGAGGCTGGACAAGGCACCTGGGCCAGATGGCATACACCCAGGGTGCTAAAGGAGCTGGCAGAAATCCTGGCAGAACCCTTGGCAGACCTGTTCAGTGCCTCCCTGTACTCAGGAGGGTACCTCAGGACTAGAGAATGGCACATGTGGTACCCTCCACAAGAGCAGCCCCAAAATGAGACAGGGAACTACAGACTGGTGAGCCTCGCATCCATCGTGGGTAAGAAGAGACTGGTTTCTTACTAGAGGCTAATGGGCTTCAGGACAGTAGACAGCATGGGTTTGTCTTGGGCAGATCCTGTCAGACCAACCTGGTGGAGTACTATGACTGGGTAACCAGGCAGTTAGACAGGGGTCATACAGTGGATGTCCTGTACCTGTACTTTAGTAAGGTGTTCGATTAGGTGTCACATGGGAGGCTAGGAAGCAAGCTGGAAGGCACAGGGGCAGGGGCGAAGATAGTGGGATGGGTGGTGAACTGGCTGCAGTGGAGCAGCAGAGGGTGGTGGTGGGAGGGGCTCTCTTCTCCAAGGGCTGTGACAAGCAGTGTACCACAGGGCTCTGTACTGGGGCCGTGTTGTTTGGGATCTTCATTGTGGACATTTCAACTATGCATCAAGAGCAAGATCAGTCTGTTTGCAGATGACATCAAGTTGGGAGAAGGAATGGATGACTTGGGTGTGTGGCAGGGGCTGCAGGATAATCTGGCAAAATTGGAGGTCTGGTCAGACACTTGGCAGCTGGGGTTCAATGCCAAGAAGTGCAAGGTGCTACATTTCGGCACAAAAACAAGGAGGAGCTACCAGCTAGGGAAGATTCAACTAGCCAAGACAGAGGAAGAAGTATCTGGGGTGATCATAACGGATGCAATGAATAACTCAGCACAGTGTAGAAAGGCAGCTGCGAGGCCAACAGGATGCTGGGTTGTATTGCCAGGAGCATATCCTCCAGCAGGGGAGGTTATCCTACCACTATGTGGGTCACTGATTAGACCACACCTGGAGTGCTGTGTGCAGTACTGGCGCTATACCTGAAAAGGTCATTAGGTTACTGGGTGGGTGCAGCGCATGGCAATGAAGATGATCCAGAGGCTAGGGAAATGCCCTACAAGAGCAGGTGAGGGAGCAGATCATGTACTCCTGTAGGAGAGGAGGGATGGGGGACATGATTGAAACCTTCAAGTACATGAGGGAATTAATAAGATGGGCACAGAGGGGCTTTTCAAGTTAAAGGGGGGAGCTCGTGGGCATGATCTGAAATTGGAAGGGGCAGATTCAGGGGAAATAAGGATACACTTTTCTACAGAGAGGATGGTGTCTGAGTGGAACACATTACCAAAGGAAGTGGCAGCATGTAAAATAGTGGACTGCTTTAAAGGGATGGGACAGGGTAAGGGGAGGGTCACAGGAGGGGGGGAGGGAGGAAGGAGCAGCTGCAGTATAAGGGCTGTTAGCAGCACTGTCGAAAGCAGACTTGATAGACCATAGGGCATTTATTTGCTGGCAATTTTGTATGTTTGTGTCTTATCACCAAATAGGGAGTTCCCTCAAAGGGAAATCAATGGCTTTAATCTGAATATCCTGGGTCAGAATGTTAGCCCTTAGCCAAGTGAAGCTCCTCAGTGCCACTGCATGTGCCAGGACCCTTGAAACAGAGTCATTAGTGTCTACAGCCATGCAGAACTGATATTTAGTGACATCCAGAGTTGACTTTGCTATGGCAGCCAGATCTGTGCCACTTCACCATTCACTTTATCATTCAGAACCAGCAATGCATTCTACAGTGCTTTCTGGTACCAGGCTGTATATGCCAAATAAACTGCCTGCCTTAGACCCAGGGCAGCTGTTGTGTACACTTTTTGACTATAGTATCCAGCTTCCTGGAATCATTTTCAGAAGACTGTGCAGAGAGGCACCTTGGCCTTCACACAAGCAGCTGCCTGGAGTACTCCTTCATAACCAGGAGGTCATACAGGTATTCCACCTCCTACCTATCCACCTGATTCCTTTTTTCAGATTTCTTATCAATGTCAGCTGCTGAATTTGGTGCTTTAAATGATTTTTGATGTGGCATTGCGGAAGGAATTGTGGATGAGGACTAGTAGTCTCCTTGTAGAGGCTATACCCATCATGTCCATGAACTCCATTTCCTTTTCATCCTCAGAGGGGATGTTGAAGGCATGCACCATTTGTTTGATGAACGAGGAATACAAGGTGTAGTCCTCTGTAGCCCTGGGAGGGGAACCAAACTCCTGATAAGGAGAATCATCAGGTTCTGTGGGTTCACTTTCCTCCTCCTCGTCATAATACATATCCTCCTCTCTACAGGCAAGTGATCTGGAATCAGAGTCTGGGAAGGTGGGGCAGCCACATTAAATTAATTTCCCATAGCCTGAAAGGCCAGGAAAACTGCCATACCTTTGTTATGTCTCCTCTGTTGAGGGCATCTGATTCTGTTCCACTGCCTTTTCCTTCTCCTTAACATGAGGGGTGGCAGACATATATTTTTGTATTTTCTTAGCAGGCACTGGTTCCATTTCCTGCTCTGAGGCTTTCTTTATGTTTATTTTGCCATCACTGAATTGTGCTTTCCTTTTGGACATCCTCATATCTTTCCCATCTTTCCATGCCTTTGTGGTGGCTAAGCACCTTTTTATCTGTCCTCTCTGACAGGGACTGCTGCTTAGGAGGAGAAGACTTCTCTGATGCATGCTTTGCACCATCATTAGGAACTCCTTCTGAGCTTTTATTATGCTTTGGTAACATAGAGTCAGACTGAGAAGTCATAACTGCTTCCCTTTTAAAGCTCTTTTCTTTTGGGTTTTAGGACAAAACATTTACTTAAGTTCACAGTTAATAAAATTGTGATCTGGACCCAGGCACTTCAAACAAAGCTTGTTGCAGTATGCCTTTGCCAGGACCTGAAAGCATGAAACACAGTTTTCAAACCTGTCTCTTTTCAGGCTGTTCAGTTATGCCAAATGTAGAAAAGACCTATCAATTTAATATACAGTTCCAAATCACAGAGGCGGTCAAGCTAGTAACATTTTAAATAAAACATGTTTAAACCACTTTTAAGTTAAATAAAATGAAAGCAATTTAACATTTTATTCAAAACCATTTGGTTCCCTTAGGTGGAACCGTGATATAAAGCAGCCTGCTCTAGTTCCTGGGAATCAGTCAGAACTGAGACACATCTAAAAATATAACATTTATAAATAAACACCTTAACTAACACAGAGCATTTGTAAAACTAACTATTAAACTAGAGACAGCAACATTTGTAATAAAATAAAGAAACAGGATGACCAGAAGCTGGAGATGACTGCAGGGCAACTGCTCACTATAGTGGAGAAACAAATCGACATTAAGCCAGTTGGGGGAGCAGGACCATACCACAGAGTTTTAACTTGTATTCTAAGTTCTAAAATTAGCATAAAGTTCTCTCTCTGGGGCAGCACACTCCTGCAGACTGATGCACTTTGTAAGGCATCATTGATGGATTCTTCTTGTATGAAAAGAAAAGTCTTACTGCTGTAGTGCACTTAGAAGCATACAAACATAGATTTTTGTCAGCAGAAAAGGACCTTTATGCCCATTCAGTCTGCTCCTTGTCCCTGCCAATTTCATCACCACTGACCCTAATTGGTCGTGGTGTCACCCCTTCCCTGTTCCTCTACTTAATGTACCCACACCTATCCCAGACCTGCCTGAAGCTCCCCACAGTCCTTGCCCCACTACCTCCTCTGACAGGCTATTCCAGTTGTCCATCACCCTATCCGTGAAGATGTATTTCACACATCTTGGCCTGTCATAGCTGCATTATGCCCCTTGTTCTAATGCATTTCTTTCTCTGAAATAGATTCTCCACTTGCACCTTGTTCACTCTTGTGAAGTACATGTAGGTTTCAGTCATGTCCCTCTCATTCTTCTCTCTCCATGGAGTACAAGTTGAGTTTCTGCAGCCTTTCTTGTATGGCTTGTTATGCAACCCCATCACCATTATGGTTGCCCTCTCTGTACTGTTTCCACCTTTTCAATCTACTTGGGAGGTGCAGCCTCCAGGCCTGGACACAGTACCCCAGATAAGAGCCTCATCAGTGAGCAATACAACAGCAACACTACCTCCCTAATCCAGCTAGAAATCCCTCTCCCAAATGCACCTCAGCTAGCCTTTCCCACTGCTTTGTCACACTACCCAGTTACCAAGAGATTATCAGATATGTTGCCCCAGGCATCTTTCTTGCTTAGTGACTGTAATCTCCACTTCCCCAATGTTACACTCAGCCCCTGGATTCCGCTGTACATGCATAACCTTTCAGTCAAGCAGGCAACAGCAGGTGGTTAAGAACATCCGGTTCTCAGATGAGGTCTGATCACCACAAAACCATTCTGGCGCTGTTGGGTGCTTTAGCTAAGATACTGTACTCCTACCTCCAAAAACTGCACTGCCACTCTGCTTAGCTGCCAGCAACACACTATCCCATTCCTGGATGCTCCCAGTGACCATCAGAATTATGTGGCACATCTCCCTTCTGCATCAGTTCTCCTTGGGATGATACAGGAGGCTCAATGAATTGGTTTTATTTTAGAATGAAATTGTTATTGTTTTATACATACCTATCACTGCACATTGGGCCTGATTACGTACACATTTCATAAACTGGTATTTCACATAACCAGCTTATCTAATATCTGGGCATATTATTGCAGTGAATGTATATTATGGCCATATACAAGGTCCCTCTGCTACAGTACATGTGTCCAAGCAGATGTCAATCACCATACCTAGAGCATTTGGAATTAAACTGTGAATGCCTGAAGACATAAGAAGACAGCAAAGGTTGAAAAAAGTACAGATAAGGAGGGAAAATAAAAAAGCAAAACAAGAGGTAAAACCCAAACTTGAAACAACGGGACAAAAGACAACTTAAGAGCAGCTGACACCTTCAGGATAACTTTAACAAACCATAATATTTAGACACAGTTCAGCTTGTGTTTCACGTTAGTTCTATAGTCCTCTTCCTCATTATTTATTACTGAGGTCATTTGTATGAAAACAAAATCTTTGTTCCTGGAGAGTTCATCTATCCTGTTGCTTTCTCCTACCTAAGGTCATAATGCCCTGCTTGTGACATCACAGTTATTCTCACAGCAACACATTGTGATGTCATAACAGAGGATTAGGACTTGCAGTAGGGTAGCTATAGAGGCAGATGCACTCTAAGGGATAAAAATCTTGTAGTCATGCAAATTTACTTAGTAGTAAATAATGGGAAGAGAAATATATAGAATATAATGGAATGCAAGCTGAATTATACCTAATTATTATGTTTTTCAAAGTTTTCTTGAGACGTCAGTAGCGCTTTAAGCGCTTTGCATTGTCTAAGTGATGGGTAGCATATCTTAAAGGAAATGAATCAGATAGCCTATAAAATTCCATCTTGCAAATATTAACCCGACTATTTTGACCATTTCCCCAATGCCATTACAAATTTGCAATCTACTACAGACTCATAATGCCTTGCCTCGTCATTTTCCCATTATTTTTTATATATTTCTATGTCTTTCTTGCTAGGTGGGCAGTTTCCAACATGCTGTTTTCCAGTCTTAAAACAGTAGGGTACAGTGTTTTCCATGTTCCTGTAATTAACTTTTTGTTGTTTGCTACTGATAAAGTTCTGGAAAGCCATTCTCTGCGTCCTGTATGTACTGTGCTTTTAGGGGCAGTCCCTAGGACTGCATTTTCCTTTTCAGTTTTCACAAGGTCCCCACAGTTTTGTTAATTTCTGTTTCTTCCTGCCCCAGAAGGCTGCACAATCTGGCAATGTCAAAACAAATTAAGAGTGCCTGGCCAAGAGCACTTTCAGCATAAAACTGTGTTCATAATTCCCAACCAAAACATATGTGTTGGAGTTCAGTACAGTCAGTTAAGAATCTTGAAGTAAATAAGTCTGCATCTCAGCTCTATAGAGGATTATCAAACTGGCCTAGGGCCTCCGCCCATTGCTGATCCGAGAAATGTCCATGTCAAGGCATATGCAGTCCTAACTGCCCTTGATTTAAAGGTTCCTACAGATTTACAGTATATGCCCCAGGGGCAGTCACGAGGTCCACCTAGTCTGTCATGAGTTGTAGGAATGAAGCAGGATCCTGGAAACGCCACAGCTTGCCCCCCGTGATGGTGCCTTGGGATGTAACCCCTGTTGGTGTCCGGATCCGGTGGAGGAGGGTGTCTGTTTAGTGCGAGGCTTGCAAGGGGCTGCCTACACCCTGCTGCAGCCAGCTCAGTTTTCCTTAGCTTCCTTCCTCCCTAGAGGTGGGCACATGCAATGGTGTGGGCATGCGCTGTAAAGACTGCACACATACTCAACCACCCAGACCTGGCCTGCTGAGAGGCGGCTGCATGTTGCATCACCTAACCTCCACTAGGTGGAAAGCGAGCAGTGGCATGCACTGTCCTCCTCCCAAAGGAGAACAGCTGTATTGGACACTCAATTCTCTTTCCCCACTTGGCCAACAAGAAAAAATTACTCACCTTAGTAATCTTATTTCTTCCAAGGTATTCTTCAGTATGCTTAACTCTTGCAGTCAGCCTCCAGTGTTGAACTGCCCAGAGAATGGAACATATGCAAATGATGGAACACTCATTGGCTCGTGCCACCATTCAAACTGCTGTTCTCACCAACTGCTGCATTCTGTAACACTCAGATTCATGACAGCCTCGGGGAAAGACCCCCTAACTAAGCTATCCTAAAATTAGTAGCAAATTTTAAATAACCAAATCCCCCATAACATGTCCCTAAATAGTCAAACAGGACCCAAAGAGGGGATAACACCCAACCGAGATCAAAAGCTTGCAGAATAACCAGGATATAAGCCCCCTATTGATATAGAAGTCCAGCTTTTATGTAGAGGCCACTGGTTCTGGAAGGAGGTAGGAAGGAGAGTTAAGCATACTGAAGAATACCTTGGAAGAAACAAGATTACTAAGGTGAGTATTTTTTCTTCTAACCCTAGGAATTCTTCAATATGCTTAACTCTTGCAGACTACAAGCAATACCTTTGGAGGCAGGTACAGAATCTACTTAGGAAATCGTCTCTGCAACACTGCTGTGCCAAACCTGGCATGACTTCTGGACTGAGTATCCAAGCAGTAGTGCTTTGTAAAAGTATGTACTGTTCTCCATGTAGCTGCTTTGCAGATTTTTGGCAGGGAATATCTCTAGTGTTGAGGGTGTAACAGCTGTGCCCCATGTAGAATGGGCCCTTGGGCCTACCGGTGGCTCCTTTTACCAGCCTTACTGTTACAGAACTGGATACACTGCACTATCCAACACAAAGTAGTGCCTTTAGAGGCTGTTTTCCTTTTTCCACATCCCCATAAGTCAGGAACAGCTGCTGTCTGTCCTGCCTATGGGTCTTAGTATGAGTAATGTTGTAGCTGAAAGCTCTTCAGACATCCAGGTTATGTAGCCTGCATTCTCCTGAACTAGAATGCTCAGTGAAAAGACTGGCAAAGTAATTGACTGATTCAAATGGAAGACAGAGACTACATTCTGAAGGAACTTTCTGTTAGTCCTAAACACCACCTTATTTCTATGGAAAGAGATGTAGTTCAGCTCTGTACACAGGGCTTGTAGCTCACTAATCCGGCTGGCTGAAGTAGCAGCTTCCAGGAATAAAAGCATTCCAGGTTACATATTTCAAGGTGTGCTGTAGCCATAGGCTCAAATGGTGGTTCCATAAGCTTGCCAATGCAGACATTAAGGTCCCAGGCTGGCACTGGTTCCCTGAGAGGGTGCAGATGGGACAACCTTTGAAAAATGTCTTTAAAAGAGGGTTGGATGCCATTGAAACACCCTTGCCAGCTGAGATGTAAGCTGATACCAAAGCCAGGTGCACTTTGAGGTGGTGGTCTATAAGCCTAGAGAATGTAAATGTGTGAGGAAGTCCAACAAGGCTGGTAACCCTGCCTGCATAGGTGATCCCCTCAGGACATTAAGGACACTCTCTGAGAGGTATAAACCTGCATACTCTAGGTCTTTAAGAGCCAGGTCTTGAGCCTGAGGTTCAGGTACAGAATCCTCCATTCTGAGGAGGTTGGAAGACTGTGCCTCTGATGGAGGTGTATGGGTGGGGCTACTGATAGGGACATCAGCAGTGAGTACCAAGGTTGCCTGACCCAGTCTGGAGCTATTAGGATCATTGAAGCTGGCTGGGACCTGAGCTTGATGAGGACCCTGAGCAGCAATGGGAAGGGGAAATGCATACAATTTCCTCCCTGACCAGTCAAGCACTAGGGCATCCAGAGGTACTGTCCCTTCACTGGAGGCCTGCAGCAGAACTTGGGCAACTGATAGTTGTCCTGGGAGGCAAAGTGATCTATCTATGGCGTGCCCATCTTCTGAATACCACCCCTAGCACCTGTCTGTTTAGAGACCATTCGTGGTGGTTCTGGTTGATTCTGCTCAGTGTGTCTACCAAGGTGTTGTCCTTTCCTGGGAGATGAATGGCTTTCAAGGAAACCTGTAGGGAGTAAGCCAGACTCCATAACTTCATTGCTTCTGTGCACTGAGGGCTGGACCTTGTGCTGCCATGATTGTTGACGTAGTACAAGGTGATGGTATTGTCTGTTCTGACCTGTACCACTTTGTCCTCTACCAGGGATGCAGAAGCTTGCAGAGCTAGGCAGCACCACCCTGTGTTCCAGCAGGTTTATGTGGTAGAGTGACTCTGTGGCTGACTAAGTGCCATGCATTGTGTATTCCTCAGATGTGCACCCCAACCCAGTAGGGAGGCGTCTGTCGTGTGGACTATGGAGGGGACTCTTGCTGGAATGGGACCCCTTCCCTGAGGTTGTTCTTGTCTTACCACCACTGCAGGGCCTGCAGCAGTGTTCCTATAATTGGTACCAGCTTTGAAAGAGGGTCCCTTCTTTGCACTAGTGTGCCCTGAGATAGGACTGGATGTCCCTCATCTAAAACCTGGAACTTATGACTGTGCCCGTAGCTGCAGCCATATGCTCAAGTAGCTGTAGGAAGTGCTTTGCTGGTCTTGGTGAACTTAGAGTGAATGTCCCAGTAAGCTGTAGGATGCTGTCCACCCTTTCCTGAGGGAGGAAGGCTATTCCCCTTAGAGTGTTCAGCTCCTGCACTTATGAAGTTCAACACCTGAACTGGCTGTAGGACAGACTTTTGGTGCCTACTAGGAACCCTAAATATTCCAGTATATCCTGGGTGGACTTTAGAGCATCTCTTACCTACTGTGGTGATTTTTCCCACCACTGGCCAGTCATCAGGTAGGGAATACTGTAATGCCCTGCCTCCTTGGGTATGCCACCACCACTGCCAAGCACTTTGTGAATGCCTTGGGAGCTGAGGTGAGGCCAAATGGCAGAGCTGTAAACTGGTAATGCCATGAAGGTAGCCTGAACCGTAGATACTTTCTGTGAGACTCCCTTATGGGGATGTGGAAGTATGCATCTTTTAGATCCAGTGATGCCAGCCAGTTACCTTTTCCAGGCGGGGGCAGTTTCACTAGCCAGGGTTACCATCTCAACTTTGGCTTTGCCAGATGCTTGTTCAGAACTCTCAGGTCTAAAATGGGTCACCACTCCCATTTTTCTTCAGGATCAGAAAGTATCTTGAGTAGAATCCCTTTCCCCTTTGTAACAAGGGAACGGTTCTATTGCTCTTAATTTCAGAAGCTTGGCCACTTTTTGCCTCTAAGTTTTCTTTCTGAAGTGAAGCTGGTCTAAAAACCCCTGACCTTAACCTGGGGAAGGATTTGAAACTCGGGCTAAGCCTGACTCACTACCTCAGACCCACTTGTTTGTGGTGATGTTTTCAAGTCTGAAGTAGTGAGCCAGCCTCCTCCTACCGAGAGTGGGAGGCGACCCTGGCAACTACGTCAGGATTCTGCTTCGTTGAGTTGAGCCTGGTTGGCCTGATTCCCCATCTGGAAACTCTTCTGCCCTGCCCTAAAATAACTGGTCTGCTGAGGGTACTGTGGGGTGGCCTGGGCCTGAAAGGTCTACCATATGCTGATCTGCCTCTACCTTCCCTTCGCTGTGGCCTGTAGGAGGCGAATGGCTTCTCCTTAGCTGCATTGGTTTTATAGGTGGTTTTGTACTCATCCACCTTTGTCATGTAAGCCTCAGTTTTGTCCCCAAAGCATTAATCATTCTCACAAGGAAATCCATGGCTTTTTCCTTTTGGACTAAGTTGCCTGGCATTTCTGTCCCTGTTTGGCACTTCTGGCGCACTCTGCCGACTTTGCTCTCCCCGCCTCCTACTTAGCACTTGGCGTGCTTTGCAAAGACATTGCCTCTCTTCCCCACCTCTTGCCGCCTCCGCCTCCTATCTTCTCTGCTCCTATCTCCCCCATTCCTTCCCCCAAATCACCGCCACCTCCCTCTGCCATTTTCTCTCCTTTATCTACCTAGGCCTTTTGGGCTTCCCCATTCCTGCACTTCGACTACTTTCCTCTACTGCCACCTCTTCTGCCTCTCTGCCTCCCTCCCTCCCTCCTTCCACCCGCTCCTGACTATACCATAGTGACTATCTCCCTCCTCCCATATGCTATTAATCCTCTATTTGCAGTATTATTGTTACAAGTGACACTGGCATACCTTGTGCTATGCCACCACTATAATGTATGTCCCTATGTCTTCATTGTTAATTCATGTCTTCACTTGTATTAATTTTGCCAAAGTTATTTGTCCTTGCTTTTTGTACCACTTACCTAACTGTAATAGCCTTAAGTTGACTGCCTGGTAACACTTGCAGTGTATCTGCTACGTCTAACTGTTTCCTGACTCTGTAATCTTCTGATGTGGAACCTATGTAAAGAGCTTCTGTTCAAAGGTATTTAATCCAAGATTTCAACAAATAAATAAATAAAAATAAAGTGTATCCTGAGATAGATTTGTTGCTCTTAACCAGGCAAACCTCCTAAGGGCCACAGTAAGTGCCATCCACCTGGCAGTAGTGTCATTGGCATCTACTGCCACGTGGAACTGGTATAGAGGCTTCTAGCCCACACCTAGCTGTTTCATTCAGGTCTGCTGCCTGTCCTGCAGAGGTCTTGTCTACCATGGTCATCATGGATTGCCATAAAGTCTTTTGATACTGGGCGCATAAGCCATATAGTGGCATGTCTGATGGCCAAAGAGGCTGACAGGTGGCCCTTTTTGACCATGCACACTATCTATCTTACGAGAGTCTCTCTTGGGAGAATGAGAAGCTAAGGCACTCTGGTCCTGTCCACAAGCTGCAGCTTGCATTACACTCTCATAGTCAGGGTGAGAAAGCAAAAACTCAGCCACTGACCTATCTAGCTGATACTTCTTGTCAGTGTTTTGTCTACCAGAGGAACTGAGTTAGGAGTCTCCAAAACTTTTAAAACCTGTTTCTTGAGAGATTTCTTAACTGGCAACAGTCATTTTGTGGGTGCCAGGCTCATCATATCTAAAACTCTGCTTCCTCCTCATCTTATACAATTTCATTGGTAGCCAAATCCAGTGCATCTACCATTTGCTTAACAAATGTGTAGTGAGAGGAATAGTCATCAGGCAGTCTGGGAGGGAGCCAATTCTGGATCAGGAGACACCTCTGGTTCAATAGGTTCCCCTTCATCTTCTTCTGGTTCATGCAATTATCCAGGCTGTGTGTGGATGTTGATGTGTGATATGGCTGCCCTACATATTCAATCACTTCTCTACGACTAGCATTGCTTGTAAGTGCTTTAGGATACACTGTGTATGAAAAGCACTATATAAATGCTGATTCTTCTTCTTCATCATCATCATCATCGTCTTCATACTCTTCATAAATCAGTTCCTGTATACAAGGAAATGATAGAACCAATGTGGGTATTGGTTGCGAAACTCCATGGAACCACTGGACTTACGGTACTGGTTGAACTGGAATCAGTAAAGTTCCTGATTAGTCAGCGTGTGCAAAGCCCGAGGACTTGCAAGGCTTGTGCAACTGCCTCAGCTGTGGGCATAGCTAACTTGGTACAGAAGGCTCCTTTGTTTTCAGCTGGAGGTCCTGTATGTTTTAGTTTGTGCTTCTTTTTGCCAAAACTGGTTCATCAGTCGGATCCCTGTTTTTTTATTTTTGATGGCTCTCCAACTCCTTTATTAGATGCAGTCAGTTTGATTTCTTTAGGTTTATCTTTTTGTAGTAGAAGGAGGGCTGGGTTGGTCAGAACCCTGATCACCAAGAACTGCTGAAGAAGCCATCTTCTTTTTAAACCTGTCAGCCTTTTTTCAACTGTTTTGGAGAAAGGTTTTACAAAAGTCACACTCAGAGGTGAAGTGAGTTTCACCTAAGGCAAAACAAACAAAAATCATGTTTGTCAACCTTAGCAAATACCTCTCCACACTCAGTATAGTTTTTAAAACCAGTGGGGCCTTTCTTCTTTGGCCTATCTGACGTATTTAAACACCTACAGAAAAGGTTTAATCTGGGATCCAAACCAAAGTTATGTACCAGAAATACACTAACCTTGGTTACTTTAAACCACTGAAGTATGCAGATGGTCAGTTCCCAAACTGGGAAAACAAATGAGATTTCAACAGAAACCCACAGAACAGTAACGGATCCGAGTCAAACACAGTAAATATATAAATAAAACAAAATAAACTAAAGGAAGCGTCAGTTCCTCGATGGTTTGTCACAATCAAAAAGTACCGAGAAACTGAAGTAAAATATAAACTAAACTAGCTAAACTATATTAAAGAAGGTAAGACAGTAGATGAAATAAATAAAATTAAAGAGTTTACTTGTTTTTCACAAAACAGTGAATTTCAGTGACTTCTCAGAAGAAGTCTCTGGATGTCTTAAATAGGCAGGCAGAGAATGAAATCTGAGAGTTATAGAAACGCAGCAATTGGTAAGGGCAGCAGTTTGAATGATGGCACGAGCCAATAGGTGTTCCATCATTGCATAAGTTCCATTTTCCAGGCAGTTCAATACTGGAGGCTGATTGCAAGTATTAAGCATATTGAAGAATTCCTGGGGTTGAAGCAACTCTAGTCCGTTCCCAAACCGGGGCGTTGGCATAACTGCGTGGTGAGGCATTGGTCGTTAGCCCGCATTGCCACTGGGCCAAAATAGTTGGATATTTTAACTGCAGGTGGGAGATCCTTTCTCAGGACACTTGCATTTGAGCTGGGAACATCACCTGGCTGTAAGGGTCATATTAGTTCTTATTCCAGTTCAGCTTTAGGAAGCACCATTCCACCGTCTCCTCCCTACTGCAGGTTACTGACTCAGTCCTCAGTGAAATGGATCAGGACTTCATCACCTCAGCTACATTCATCGACCTGGCCAAAACCTTTGACTCAGTGACTTACCCCTCCTCCTCAGCAAACTGTGCTCCACTGGCCTCTAAGCCAATGCTGTTGACTGGTTCTGTTCATACCTCTATGGCCATCAACAGTTGGTAGGAGGCATCCTGTCCACCTTCCCATCCTAGCCAGAGTCCCACAAGGCCCCATCCTGGGTCCTGTCCTCTTCTCCATTTTGTCAATGACATCCCCTCTGTATGTGTCTCCTTGCACAACTACGTACACAGACAACATGGTCACCTGCAGTTTCGCCCAATGGCCTTTGCCATTGTTGGGCTGCTCCAGCAGGACTTCCATAATGTACTGTGCTGGTTCCACAACAACCAGCTCAATGTCAACACACCAAGAGATGGTGTCCGTGACCTTGAGTACCTGCCAAAAACTGGTCAGGCTCTTGTCTTCCTCCCCCATTTTCACCACTCTAGATGGCACCTCCTTGGAAGTGGTCCCTGCTCTCAAGTACCTTGGCATGTGGCTTGACAGCAAGCTTGAGTTCTCTGTCCACATAGACACCATCCATGCCAAACTCCATCCCAAATTAGGCACCCTGTAGCACAACATAGACTGCCTCTCCTTCCAGGTCCATAGGAACTAGTAACCAAAATGGTTCTCCCAGTCTGTAAGTCACCCCCTCCTCCTCCCTTGCCAGACTGGATACCCTATGCAATGTGTTCTGCTGTTTTGCAGCAACTTTCCCTCAGTACAAATCACTGCTTCCTCTACTCTTCCTCTTCATCCTCCCCTGCCATCACGTTGCCGGGCCCGCTCGCTGCCTTCATCTCCAAATGCTGGTTTGGGTCCATCCCCTCCTACCTTTCTTCCCTGATCTCCTGCATTCCTTACTCTTCCTACTCACTTCCTCCAGGGATTCCCGCACCTTCTCCAGTCCCCACTCTCACTCTTTTTGCTAATGACTGCCTTTTCCTACCACCTCGCTCCTATGGAACCTGCTTCCCTTCCATCCCTCTGCCTCTCCCTCCCTCCCCTTCTCTCCCAGCCTTCAGACACCACCTAAGGCAACTTCCTGCACTTCCTGTTCCTGTCTACCCCTTCTAACCCCATATCCTCCCTCGACATTCTCCTGCTTTTTCTTGATTTTGCCCCAACCTAAGCATGTACTATGTACTTTGCCTCACACATGGTTGTTCATCATTCATTGGTGTACAGTATGATGAGCTGTTATTATTTTATGTTAGCAGTACCCATTATCCTGTGACGAAATGCCACATCTGTATTTGTTTTGTAAGCTGTTCTCCCACAACCCTTTCCCCAGGTCGCACCTGGAAAGGAGCCTTGGCTCAGTGTGTCTTTCCCAGTTACTAAGAAAGAAAGAAAGAAAGAAAGAAATACGGTATTCCATGAGAAACTGGGGAGCCTTTGCTATGGAGTAAGTAGCCACACTCTGTCCTGCCTCTAATGAAAGGTGAGGGATGTAACCACATAGGAGGCCCAGTCCACTGGATTCAGGCACTTGGAACAATGTCTCAGTATTCAGTCTGGCCCATTCCTCCCTATAACAAAAGCTTAATAAGTTAGATACATGCCTAAAATGTACTATCTGTAACAGGTTATGGTGTTTTTGTAGTGAGTAGTTAAGCAATATGATACACCAGGATTATGTTAATTAAGCAATAAGGCATGAGAAGGGATGCGTTATGTTGGGATAATAGAAACATAGAATTTGACAGCAGATAGGACCGCTTGGCCTGCCTAGTCTGCCTGTTTCCCTACCTAATGGATAAGCTGCAGATCCTAGTTAACCAGTAGCCTACTTCTTCCTACCCCACCCCTAGAATTGCCTTATGACTGTCCCATGCATGCTTGAATTATACCACTATTTTGACTCCACAACCTCCTCTAGAAGGCCGTTCCATGCATCCACAACCTCTCTGTGAAAAAATACTTCCTTAAATTACCTCTGAGCCGTCCCCTCTATCTTCAAATTGTGCCCCTTGTTCTTGCACACCTCTTTTTGAAAGGTGCTACCCTCTTGGACTTTGTTGATTCCCTTGAGGTACTTGAAAGTTTCATCATGTCCCCCCTCCTCCTTTCCTCGAGGCTATACATATTAAGCTCCTTAAGTCTCTCTTCATATGTCTTCCGTGCAGACCCTGCACCATTTTAGTTGCCTCCTCTGGACAGCTTCCATCCTGTCTATGTCTTTACGGAGATTGGGTCTCCAGAACTGCACGCAGTACTCCAGATGGGGTCTCACCAGCTGTCTGTACAGAGGGATAATAACTTCCTGTTTTCTACTGGTGATGCCTCTCCCTATGCATCCCAGTATCCCCAGCCCTCCTTGCTGCCCTCTCACGTTGCTTGCCCACCTTTAGGTCATCTGATATGACTACCCCCAGGTCCCTTTCCATTTTGTTGTTGTTAGTATCTCACCCCCATTGTGTACTCTTCCCTGGTTTTGTTTCCCAGGCGCATTGCCTTGCACTTCTAGCATTGAATCTAAGCTGCCATACATTTGACCATTCCTCTAACCTTGCCAAGTCCCTTCTCATCCTTTCCACCACCTTGTGCATCAACTCTGTTGCAGATCTTTTGTCATCTGCAAAGAGACATACTTTTCCTTCCAGTCCCTCTGCAATGTCGCTATAAAGACATTGAAGAGGACCGTCCTAATACTGAACTCTGCGTACCCCACTAGTAACCCCCTTTCAGAGTGGACTCCACTACTATTACCTCTGTGTCCCTATTTTCCAGCCAATTCTTTACCCAGGCTGTCATCTTGGGACCCACTCCCAGGCTGGCTAACTTGTATATTAATCTTTTGTGTGGGACTGTGTCAAATTCCTTGCTAAAGTCTAGGTAGGCCATGTCCACAGCCCCTCCTGACCTACTATGGATAATGGCCTGCCTCAGGTGGGTTCAAGCACAAGGTGAAGCTGAGGGCTTCCACCACCTGAGAAGGGCGTGTACATCCATAATCCACCCTGGAATGCCTTATGGCAACTATGAACTGGGTCCCTTTTAGTAAATTGGATTTACTTTTATATCTTCCTTCTATTAAAAGAAATAAGCAGACATATCATACAGCATCCACATTTCTTAGCACTAACAAGTCAGTAGGAAATCTTAA
The DNA here is from genome assembly GCA_016271365.2 of Neoceratodus forsteri. Taxonomy (NCBI): domain Eukaryota; kingdom Metazoa; phylum Chordata; order Ceratodontiformes; family Ceratodontidae; genus Neoceratodus; species Neoceratodus forsteri. Next base: position 1,231,583,384 of record CM028129.1, on the reverse strand, counting down.
ACATGAACTAATCCTGCTGAGATTTGTGTCTGTTAATCATATAGTAAATTTAATAGTTTTAAACAAGAATATCAACCATGTCAGATATGCATATTCCATTGCACCATCTTCAAAAACTTATAAACATATGAACAGCTCCACCTCTTCCGTGCTAGGGTATAGTACCTTCCACTGATATCTTGATACCTGGCTTACATCTGTACCTTGTAACCTATGTATAAGGCTCTCCGACTATCTTTTCCTTATCAGGTGCCCTCCCCAGTAGTTGGGTCTCCACCATAAGCAAGGCATCTAGAAACATGCCCCTCCAGCATAAATTTGTCTATTTTCCTTTTTAACATATAAGTCAGCCTATCTAAGGCCAGTACTTGGATCACAAGATTTTGCCATTGGTCTAGATTGAGTGTATTACATGACACCCACGTATTTTGAATGCCCTGCCTAGCTACCACCACTACTGCTCTAATCCAGCGGGTGAACGTATTTCATTCCTCCTCACTCCCTCCTCCACTCCAAGAGTAGTGATAGTGGTGGTAATTTTATCTTGTTCCCCAGATTTGCAATATCGCCTGGGTGATACTCTTCAGTAACCTTGCAGGATGTGGCGCTCCAAAAAGTAGTGGAAATATGTGCCCCATCTTCTGGGCATTGTCCACACATTGGGAAACCCCAGGTGTGTTTTGTAAACTATACTGGTGGACAGTATATTATATGTAGGAATTTATATTGAGCTTTCTTGTATTTATTGCAAATTAGTAACCCCATATGAGATCCCAGCAGCAATTGCCAATCTTCCTCTCCTCTCCTATCTCTCTCACTAAATCAGTTTCCATTGCTATTTTACTTACCAGTCAGGTCTGGGAGGAAAGACTTATCTGACTTAGCCAATTGGCCAATCAGACCCTTAGCAGATGTCCAAGCCCTAAATACCTCCGATTCTGTCTCTGCCAATTTAGAAGCATCAGGTATGTCCCTCTGAAGTGTTCTAACATAGTTCATCACTTGCAGGAATCTGAAGAAATGATCCTTAGGATCCATAAAGCTGTTCATGTATTCTCAAGGATGCCAAGTCTTCCTTTCCACACAGGTCTTCCACATATTGTATCTCCTTTCCTGCAAAGCTTAAACCAGGGTCCTCCAGGCATGGCAAAAAACAATTTTGTGTGCTATGGGAAGCAAGAGAGTCTGCCCATTGAGTGCCCCCTTCGCTTTTAATCTTCTCCCATGCCTCCAACACCCAGATTGCTAGAGGATTAGGTTCTGGGAGTTTTGTAAGCCCTCTGCTCCCCATTTATCAGGTAAGCCGAGAGTCATCCCAGGCAACTTTCTCCTTTAAGGCAACCCAGCTCACTGCTTGTCCTGCATTTACCCAATCTTGGAGGTACTGACCTGTATGGCTAGACGATAGCTCTGTATGTCTGGGAACCCAAGCCACCCTTGTCTTTGTCCCTTTTCATTCTTGCTAAACTCATACGGGTCATTTCCTTTCCAGACAAATTCAGTAAAACCCTTGTCCAGCCTCTTAAGATTTGTATTTGTTATGCTTATGGCAAGCATTTGCATCACATATGTGATTTAGCGTGGGATGTTCATTTTATTAAATTTATCTACGTCCGTCCAAGAGGCGGGAGGAGGCTCTCCACCTCTGCAGATCCCTAAGATAACCTGAATAGGCGGCATATAGTTCAGGGCATATAGAGTGTCCAGCCTTCTCCCCACCTGTATGCCTAAGTGTAAGTCATCGAACTTTTTATTCCTTGCATTCCCTATGTGTTTTGTACTGCAATGCAGCTCCCTTTAGTCACATTCATAGGTGGGACTTATTGAGATTCAGTTTATATCCAGAGAAACTGAAAAAGAAGCTAAGACTTCTAGTAAAGCTGGCATTGTCATGTCTGGACTCATAACAAAGATCATCAAATCGTCTGCGTAAAGCATGGGCTTATGCTCTCATCCCCTTGCCACAGATATCCTCATACTTGCTTCTGCCCTTATTTTGATAGCTAGCAGTTCTATCACTAAAGAAAATAACGGGGAGAGGGGCAGCCCTGCCTCATCCCTTGGAGAAATTGAAATTCTTCTGACAGGGCTCCATTTACCAGTATTTGCACCATTGGATTCTGATACAGCATTCTCACCATTTCTAGAAATCCCTCCCTCATGCCAAATTCTGTAATACCTCAAAGAGGTAGGGCCATTCTGTTCTATTAAACGCCTTCTTGGCATCCATGGACAACACATAAGTCTGCCCAGGATGCTGAGAACCCCACCAAATGGCATTAAGAAGATGCTTCATGTTGTGGTAAGACATTCTGCCTTGTACAAACCCAGTCTGATCTCTGTGGACAATGGAGAGAAGCACCTCCTCCAGTCTCCTCTCCATCACCTTTGCAATAATTTTACTGTCGCAGTTTAGGGCGATATAGGTTTATAAGAGGCACACTCCTGCACTTTTTCCCTGATTTTGAAATGACGCAAATATTGGCTACACAACAAGTGCTACGGAGACCCCTCTCCCCTCACTTTCTCTATTAATTTGACCAAGGGGCCAGCAAGAGCCTCTCTCATTTCTTTATAATATTTGGCCCCCGCCTTTCCATTTTGAAGGCTACCGATAGTTTTACACACCTCATCCTGGGTCAGTGGCACACCCAGCATTTCCTGTGCTTTTCTGACAATTAGGGAATATGAATCTCTCCAGGAACTATTTAGCCTGAAGTTCCATCCCTGGCATTTGGCCATATATAGTTCCTGGTAGGACTCACAGAATCACTTCCTAATAAGAGTATTTTCATTTACTAGTTGCCCATACTTAGTTCTGATGTTGGTTATATAGCCCATTACTCTTCGCCCTTCATCAGCTGTTACAAGCAGGGCTCAAGCTATTTCCTTTCTCATATATCCATTGCCTAGCAAAAGCACCTTGGATTGGGCATCTTCAATTAATATTAAGTTCAGATTTACTTTTTAAACATATTTTTATTTGGCGGCCGGTGGTACTGAGGGTTGAGGCACTGGATGCCACACCTTGTGCCACATGGCGACCGGGTTTGGGGCGTGCCTGGCCCCATCGGGGGTTGGCTGGGGAGGAAAGGACTGGCGTCGATGGACTGCTCTCCTTTCCTACAGAGGGTTCCAGGCTTCCATCGCTCTGCAGTGGTCCCCAATGGATATTGGGGCACTGCAGGAATGGTACATTCAGGGTGAAGTATGGTGGGCGTTGGCATGCTGTGCCTGGATGTCACTGCGTCCATACTTCAAAGGGGTGTAAAGCTGGAGGATAATGGCAGTTGGTGGGGCAGCGATGGCTGTACCTCTTCACCCAGGGGCCCTACTGGAATTGCCCCGATATTGGATCCCGGACGGCAAGAAGGAGTGGGGACCCCTCCGCAGACACGTTGCATGCTAGCCAAATATGAGAGCCTGCAGGCTGAATGGAGAGAGGGCGGTGGCTGGATGTTAAGGCAGGCCAAGCTGCAGGAGTAGAAATAAGAAATTTAAAACAAAAACATATTTTTATTGAGTTACTTTCAGCTGGGCTGTTGTGCTGGGATTATGGCCTGGCTGAAAGTACCTCTTAGCCAGTCAGGAGCCAGCATTCTAGCTACTCATTTCATAATTAACATTACCCATGAGAGTGCCTTATTGCTATGATAAAATGGATATTTTAAAAAGAGTTGTACCCTGTTTAGGAATTGATTAGACACTACATACATATTTTCCTAGGATTATAAAAGGGTTTAAAATCATGAAACCTGATTGGCTGAGAGCATCTTTATCTGTGCTATTATCTCAGCACAACAGCACTGGATAATGATCCAGCACCTCTTCACAGTAAAATCATTACTAACCACACCTCCTGATTGCCATCAAAACATGGCTGCCACCTTTACTCACTAAAACTCTCCAGCTAGGCCCACTTCACAAAGTCGTAGCAGGAGAGACTGGCAACTATAGGCCACTCAGTCCAACATCGGTGGCAGAGAAGCTAATGGAGTCACTGCTAAAGTAAGTATTATGAATTTCTTGTGAATCCAGTGGCTTGCAAGACCTGAGGCAACATGGATTTAAGGGAAGGTCATGTCAGGCAAATCTGACAGAATTTTTGAGTGGGTGACAGGGAACTAGATCAGGGTGGGAGTAGATAGGTCCTACTTAGACTTCAGTAAGGCTTTGAACACCATTACACATAGGAGGCTCATAAGGAAACTGGACAGCTTAGGGGTGGGTCCAAAGATGGTAAACTGGGTAGCAAATTGGTTAACAGATGAACAGTGGTGCAAGTAGTAGGCAAGAAGCACAGGAACTCAGACATTAGCATATATGAAATGCAGAATGAAGATCCTCACTCTGAAGGATAACCCGTATCAAGACAGATCTACCTATATAGATACTAGTAAATTCAGTTACAGATATCAAAGTATTTCCAGAAACATTACATTGTACAAGCCAAACTTTGTAGGAAACCTCTGATTTAGGGTCAGAGACCCAGAAATGTCATTATGTTGCTGCTTACGAATTTCAGTCCCAGCATCTGTGGGAAGAAATAGAATTCCATTCCTGCCACAAAAAGGTGTGTGTTCCTGTTTACTTTCATCACTGCACATAGGTGACAGAGGTGGTGGTAAACAGAGTTCACTCCATGGAAGGAGTGTGACCAGCGAGGTGCCACAGAGCTCAGTACTGGGGCCGGTCCTCTTTAATGTCTTTTAAGTCACATTGCAGATGAGCTGGAAGGAAGGTCTGCCTCTTTGCAGATGACACCAAAATCTGCAATAGGGTGGACACTCAGAAGAGTGGAAGAATTGCGGAGTCTAAGAAAACTCAGGAAGTGGTCAACTGCATGGCAGCTGGGTTTCAATCTGAAAAGTGCAAAATCATGCACTTAGGGCACAGAAACCTAGAGGTGGAGTACAATATGGGAGAAGAGGTATTGATGGTTACCAAGCAGGAGAGGGATCCGGAGTAATCACATCTAATGGTCTCAAAGTGTCAAGGTAGTGCGATAGGGCAGTAAGTAAGGACAGTGGGATACTGGGGTGCATGGGGGATATCACCAGCAGAAGGAGGGAGGTGGTGTTACTGCTGTGTAGATCACTGGTGAGACCCCACCTGGAGTACTGTGTCCTGTTCTGGAGACCACTTTTAGGAAAGACATAGACAGAGTGGAGCAGTTCAGAGAAGGGCAATTAAAACTGTGCAGGGTCTGAATCAGAAGGCCTGTGAGGAAAAATTGAAGGATCTCAAGATGCACATCTTGGAAGAGAGAAGAGTGATGCAGGATACAATAGAGACCTGTAAATACCCCATGGAGGTAAATAAGGTACAGGACAGGAGGCAGTATTTTTAGAGAAAAGATGCACAAGAACAAGGGGACATGCAATGAAGTTGGAAGGAAAAATTCAAAAGAGATGTGAGGAAGTACTTCTTCACTGAAAAAGTGTTGGATGCCAAAACAATCTTCCAGCAGAGGTGGTGGGGGCAAAAACAGTAATGGGCTTCAAGCATGCATGGAATAGCGTAAGGGAATTTAAGTGGGAAGCTGGGGGATCAAATAGGGTCTGGGGTGACAGTATAGGCAGAGAAAAAATGAGCAGACTGGGTGGGCCTTATCTGCTGTCAGATTTTATGTTCAAATAAAACTGCATTCAATTAAACAAATTATAATTAAATATTATTTGTGTAGCCACCTCCTCCCTGTGTGTCTAGAAGATGCAGTATACTGGTGGTAACTGTCTGTGGGAGGGGTCCTAGCAACAACAGCAACCAGATAGTCTTCGCTACCAGGTTCCTGGCAAAAGAGTGTTCTTTTCTCACATGGGTGCTGGGCTAGGGAAAACAGAGAGTTAGTAGCAGCAATAATCACTGAAGGACTGAGGCAACACTTTATGTAGATAAAATGATGGGATCCCATTTAATAACACTGTGCAACTCCATGGAGCAAACAAAGCAATTGATTTCAAACTGGGAGCATGTCACACTGGACCGACAGGGTCACTTTCATTTCAGAGTCCAAATGTCCACATTGTACAATGTCCATACAGCGGGCATGATCTGGATGACCCCATAAACACTAGGCAGTAGCTGAAATATTACAAAGCAGAATCCACATGTTCCCAGGGCTACATCACTCTCTCTAGCCCACAGCAGGACCTGATTCATTTTATCCCTTGGCATTGCTACCCTTCAACTCAGGGTAGCCAGTCCTCTTCTCACTGATGCTTTCCTCCCACAGCTCCCCTCTGAGTGACACGTCCCCAAGGAGGTGCCAGCTCGAATTCTCCTCTGCAGTCATCATATCCAACTGCTCTGTACCCCGCTAATCTCCCTTGGGCCTTTTATGCAGGCTTATCCTTCCCACTAGTGCCCTTGTTCATATGTGGCTGGCTGCTGGACCAAGATCCTCAAGATGGCCACTACTAATCAAGATCCAGTCCCTTTCTTCTCACGCCACTGCAGATCCCTTTTGGTATGCCTCAGTGGGCTATCACCCCACTTCTCACAGCAGCCACCCTCTACTCTCCCACCAGCGTGCTTCTGTGCTCATGAGACAGGCCCGCCCCAAGGTATTTCATGTGACAAGGCAGTCCCTGGGGCAACACAAAAAATATTAACCCTTTACAGGCTGAGGTTGTGATAACCCAAAAATATGAAGCTCTAAGGTGCATGTCCCAGTACACTACACTGATGCCCCACCTGGGGGTTACAACTCTTCCCCAGTTAAAAGCTTGATGCCCTCAGTGAGCTCTGGCGACCAACCAACCACCCACCTGGGGCCCCAGACAGAAAAGGTATGTGCACTCCCCTCTGCCAAAGCCCAAGAGGGCACAGGCTGCCCACCACGGAGGTGAGCCTACCAGACTAACAAAATAGTGCCACAAGAAACACACAGCTTGGCTCTATGCACATACCCAAGGTCAAGTACCCTGACCACCCACTCATCTGGACCTTTCAGACAGATTGCCTATGTCCCCAGGCGTGGCACCCCAGACCTATCAAGACCTACCCAGTCTAAGGCTGTCTAAAGCTGCCACCTGCCTAATGTGGACTCATAATATGATTATGCCTCCCTTAACTGTTACACCAAAACATAATGGCAGGAATCATAACAATTATGGCCCACTAGGGCAAATGCATGATAACACATTGCTTCACAAAGATTGAACATGATGGTAACATTGATGCATGATTCCACAGCCACGGGCCACTGCTCCGGCCAGCCACGCTATAACCAGAAATGCACCCTTCCACACGCAGTCAATCATGCAGTGGTCTGCACCACATAGGGGCCCATGGTATGGCGTCATGAACCCAGGGTGATGGCAGCCTCCATGGCGGGGCATGTGCTGAGGCGTGACATATCACATGCCAGCACACGTTGTGGCAGTTCCCAGCAGTGATGGGCACAGCTGTGCCTGGCACACCAGACACACACTGTACATGTGGTGTGGCAGCACCACCCAGTTTGGCATGCCATAACCCCCAATGGCCCACACCCACTGCCCTCAGCACACGACATGCCCCCACAGCCACACCTGCCATGTGGGCACATCACTGCTCTACCACAGCAACGGTATGTTGCTTACATATGGCCAGGGGCAATCAGTCCGCATGATCATCATGGTGTCCCTGGCATGCTCATCTATCTAGTGAAGGTACCATGTGCCACTGTGTGGTGGGCTGCACAGCTGCTTGGTATCTCCTATTGCTATTCCTGCACCAGTGGATCATCAGGGTGTGCCAGGTCACATGGAGAAGGGTGGGACCGTTACCCTACGGCGGACGCAGATGTTATGCAGCATGGCACACGCAGTAGCGCTCTGCATGCCATCCCTGTCTGAGCATCATCATGCCATCTGTGTGATCAAGGCACCGTAATCGCACCTTCAGGATGCCAGTTGTGCACTCCACGCAGGCCTGTGTCCTCCAATGAGAATCGTTGAAGGCCTCCTCCACTGGATCCTGCGGTGCCAGGTATGGCACCATCAGGTATGGTCACAGAGGATATCCGCTGTCACCTGGGGACACGATAAGTATAGTGGGGAACAACTGGGGCACCCACACACATGCACACACATGTGCATGGCCATAGGGAGCCCACTGGTAGCACCACCTAATAGCCATCCGTCACCCTCATCTCCCACAGCCAGTAGTTCACCCAGGCTGGAGTGATCAAACAGAAAGGTGTTGTGGCAGGACACAGGGTACATTAGCATGAGCGTTGGTGATGCATCTATGGGCCTCACATATGACCTGACAATTTATGCTATGGAAGCCCTTCCTATTGCGGTATGCCACCTCATCCATGTATGGGGACGGTATCGGCACATGTGTACCGTCAATGATGCCAGTGTATTTGGCATCCCATGCATGGCATAGAATGCCTCCTTCATGGCCTGCTGCTCCTGCAGTGTGGTGGGGAACCATGTGGGTCCCCACCTCCTGCAACAGTGTGTCTGTCACCTGATGCACAGCCCGTGACACAGACAACTGGCTGACCACTGTTGTATCCCCTTGCATACACTGGAAGGACCCGGGCATAATAGGACAGGGACACAGGACCTTGGTCTCCACAGACATAGCATGGGAATGCCGTGTCTGGAGGTTGCATTCTGTCAAGGGACCATGGTACACAGGTGTACACCGCCCATGGTCCACCCAGAAGTGGTCTATGCACTGCATCTCCCTTGGGTCCATTGACAGAGCCATGGCCGATATGTGTGTGGCCTGTTCTGTGCTTGGCGTGCCGTCTTCCTTTCACAGTGGTATCCAGCAGGGCCACTTTCAGGAGCACCCAGGGCACATTGTTACAACAACCAGTCATGCCTCCAGAACCCTACAGGCTGTCTTGTGGCTGTGTTGTGCATCCTCCAGTGCGTGTGGTTTTATGTCGCTGCCCAACAGGGTCACCACTGTACATGGGTCGTGACCCACGCCACGCCCAGTGGGGAGGTGCCAGCGTCGGGCGCTGTGTGATGTCACTAACCATGGCATGATGGCAGCAGCAGTAGCTGGGCATGGTGAAAGAGTGGAGCCATTTAATGGGTGATAGAGCCACCAGAGGTGGGTCTAATAGCTGTTAGAGCATGCGAGGGTGAGGGCCCCCTGTGACCACGTGGTGACATTTACCATGTGTTTTGTGTTCCTCTTGGGATTACAAGGGAGGCCTGGAAATTCACTGTTGAGCTCTGTGATCTCAGGAAAGGTGTTGCCAAGTGGCAGGACTGGCCAGAACTGCTCCAGGGGTTCATCACCCTGTGTGTCGGCAGGGAGGACATTTACTATAAGGTCAGCTGGGGATATACTGGCATGTCCCGGAGCCCTCAAGGTAGGTCTGCGTGCTTGCATTGGGGACTGTGGGTGGGTGTGTTGCAGTTGCCTGCAAGGGACTGATGAGCCTCTATGTGTGTTTCCATGCTAGGGTTATCATGGGCCACTACGGAGGATACTCTTAGGAGTCTGACAGTTCATGGACACAACCCTGAGAGGTCTTCAGATGATTTGGAGGAGGAGTAGGAGGATGAGGCCTTCTAGTGATGCCATGTCACGGTCCCTGGGTGTGGCTGGTTGCCCGTCATGGAGTCTGCTATGTGGCGGGGGAGGGGCAGTTATGTACCACATTGTTGTGTGTACCAGTGTTGTCACAGTAAACACATAGTTATTTGCACTGCTGTGTCCATGGTCTTCTCTGTGTCTCTTGTCACTTCTGTGCTGGGCATGGGGGTGGCCTGCACAGTGGTGTGGCTAGATGAATGGAATGTATAGGCCAACCCTTCAGTGCCTGTTAGCTGCCCTCCTCTCCATAGTGGATTTGGGCATATATGTTACTCCAATCCCTGGTACATGCCATGTAATATGTCAGGTAGCGTATTGTTTTATGCATTTGACATGGTTTGTGTTTCCAACAGGGCACTGCATTCTGAAGGGGTGGATTTACGTGTGAAGGGGGCCAACCACAGTGAGCAGGGCCTAGTATGCTGCCCCCATCCAATCATCATGTCAGCCATGACTTACTTGGTGTCTGCCCTCCTGCACTCATTGGCCTGCACTGTGGTAGGCGGTGTCCTGTGTCCCACTGCGGTTCCTTCCTGTCCCTGCCTCTCCAGTCAGCCCCCATGTGTTCCTGTGCTTTTTACATACAGGTGGGTTGAGGGGTTGATGTTTCATGGCTCCCCCATCCTGTCTGCCTGTTGTCCGTCATTTTGGGGATGGCTGCTGTGAGTGGCATGCCGGCCTGCCTTCTGCGCCGGACCCCTGCTGGTGCCAGTGTCATCCAGTACTGTTGCCCACTGGCGCATGCCACTGTGCAGCCCACGCTGTGTGCTGCAGCAGGTCGAGGCCCTGCCAAGCTCAGTGCCCTGCCAGTGTGGGCCGTGGCAGGCTGCCTTGCTGGGCACATCTGTGCCGTGCCTTTGTCCTCCGGGACCACCTGTGCATTGAGGTTAAGTGTGCCCCATCAGGACATCCAGTCGCACATGCTTCCACATACATGTTGCCATCTTAACGGCATTCATGCATGAGAGTGGCGTGCTGACGCAGCCCTTGCTGTGCAGGCCCACCCTCCACATCTGCATTGTGGGCATGGTGTGGAGAGCCCTTCCATACCGCTCATGCACCGACTGTGTACCTTCTGTGCATGCTGCCCAGTGGTTGCATGGTGCATTCGTGGGTCCACGGGGTGTCGCCACCTATTTGTCATGCGTGCCTTGGAGAATCCCCCATGTGCATATGTATTATGGAAAGCTCTATCAGATAGCATAAGAAATAAGGTTTCTTAACCCCTCTGGTGTTTTAATTCTGTTTTATTAAATGTTATTGAAGATGAAAACATAGTATTTAAGTGCCTCCATTTGTGGAAGAAGCAGGCTTCATGTACAGTGTATTTCTGTCATCATTTGTCTCAATAAAAGACTGAGTTTCAAAAGTCTATGCAAAAGAATTGTAATTGATAGGATGGCCAATAATTGAGAACAAGTCTGAAGGAACCCATGGCCATTTGGATCTCTGCACAGCCCCAGATCAATATACAGCAAAAGCAAACATGTTTTAGGCCCTGTTGCCTATATACACGGAAATGGTTCTTAAAACAAATTAAGTCTTACCGTGCTGCAGCGTTCACCTGTCCAATCTGTTTTTAAAAGCGTTTCTTTGCAAACATGCTTCTCCATTCACACTGATGCCAGTATTCATGCTATGTGTAGCATGGTACAGTAGTATGTTTCCCTTAACTGCTTATCAGCATGAAATGCGTTCTGCTATTACCCATGATTCCTAGCAGGTTGCCATGGTATTGTTCAAAATGGCGACCTGCAATGAGCAGTTATTTATGTCTCTTGTGGTATCCTCTTATACAGAGGCATATAGGCACAGAATGAGCGAACAGAGGAGAAAAGTAATGCTAAAGTAGAGGCAGCGTTTGCTGTACCAGCAAATGATGAGGTTGCTTTCCATGCTGATTGTCATGCACAATGTAGTTGTTGTGCTTGCATGCCAGTTACATTGGATACAGGCATCTGGTGTAGGGACAGGAGTGCTGATTGGTGGGACAACATAGTCCTAAACACCTTGGAAGAGGCAGAATGGATAAAGAATTTCAGTATGACTAGGAATTAATTTAATATACTGTGCGCTGAACTGCAAGATAGCATAGCCAGGCAGGACACACAGTTCAGGAAATCTGTACCAGTTGATAAGCGTGTAGCGATTACTCTGTGGAAACTCACCACCAGTGCAGACTGTCACACCCAGGGCATCTGTTTGGTTTTGGGCTCGACTGTCTGTGAAATTGCTGTTGATGTATGTGAAGCTTAATCCAAGTGCTCATGCCACGTGCCATTCGTTTTGCCAACTGCAATGAAGTCACTACTGGCTTTGAGTGTGAGTGGGGTTCCCTTGCTGTGTGGTCATGCCATAGACTGTACCCATTTCCCAATCATCTACCCACCCAGTAATGCTACTATTATAACAGAAAGAGCTACTACTCTATTATCATGCAGGCTGTGGTGGACAACCATTTTCTTTTGAGGACATAAATATTGGCTGGCCGTGATGCATCCATGATGCAAGAGATTTTAAGAATAGTTCAATATACAGAAAGGGCCAGAATGGGACCCTATTCTAGCAAGTACACGGCAGATCAGAGCACCAACATTCCAACAATCATCTTTGTGTCCCTGCCTACCCACTTCTTCCGTAGGTAATGAAGCCATTCCTGACTACAATGACACATGCAAGATGCATTTCAACTGCAGACTCAGTAGAGCACGCATGGTAATGGGTGTGCATTTGAAGGCTAAAGGGTCGATGGCAGTGTACTTTAAAGCAGATGGAATTCTCCATTGAACATGTTCACACTGTGGTTGCTGCTTGCTGTATCCTACACAACTTATATGAGTCAAAATCTGAAGAATTCTTGCAGGAATGGATGAGTGACAGCGATACCTACCAGCAACCTGAGGCACATCATGCCACCTATGAAGACAACAGTATTGCTGAGGCAGGCAGACAGGCACATGCCATCCTTGAAGCCCTTGCCATGTTCCTGGAAACATGCCCAGGGGATGACAGATAGAATTTGTTACACAGAAACACAGAAACGTAAAATTGTCACCAAGAAATGACTGTCATGTATGTGCTGTATGCCCTACATAACTTGTTTTGCCTGTGGCATCTGTCCGCTCGATCAATGGCTTCTCACCATGACTTCCCATCCCTAAGGTACTGTTATGTCTGTCCAAGTCATATGTAAAACACTGCACTGTGCTAACTCCGACCACCTCTTATGACTACCACCCTCTTTGTGAAGAAAAACTTCCCATATCCCTTAGCCTACCACCTCTCAATCTCATGTCAAACCCTCTCAAGCTCCAACATCCACTAGAGATGTCTCCCACTGTACATGTTGTTAAGGTCATTTTGAATGTTTATGTCTAGCCCCTGTCCTCCAATTAGTTCATATTGAGTTCCTATTCGCACCTCATATATTTTGTGGTGCAAGTTCTGTAACATCTGGATAGCCTCAATGTCATTTGAAGGTGCTACCTCCAGAACTGGACAGAGTAATGTAGTTAAGGCATCAGTGGCATTCTGTTCAATAACAACCCAACTACCTGCATTTTGCTCACACCTCTAACTCTGCCTGTGCACATGATCATGCCACTTGGCCTCCCTTCATTCTTTGGACTATGCTATCATATCTTTTAGGTCCTCAGAATGGTAACACATAAGTCACTGTGTTTCCTTGTGACATTACAGAGAAGACAAACACAAGGTGCAACACAGAAATGTATTTATTAAATGTGACTAAAAAGTGACATACAGTAAACTGTTTCCTTATTCAAAGAAACAATCATTTTATGTTTTACAAGTTCTTGTTCTGTATTCCTGTATGAAAAGAGAAGCTGTCTGACGTAATCAAATGTTATAAATTAACATTGTAGACAGAAAGTTTTGCTTGTCATTATAATAAATTTGGTGTACTATGCTTTGACTGTTTTAGACTTTTAGGTTTTTACCTTAATATAATTTTAAAAAGTTTTAAAGTTAATAATACTTTTTTCAACTTTAATATTTAAACACGTCCTAGACGTTATTCTTATGACTTAATTGTTATGCATCAGTTTTACTGGCACAATTAACATGTAACTTCATTAAGGATCATCTTTTTTTTTACATTTAAATGTTATGTTAGTTTTACCTTTAGCTCACCTTAAGCAACATTTGAATAAATTTAAAACTGCTTTTTAAAATAGTTTTATAACTGTTTGAAATTTCAAACAGCAAACCAACATGTGCACTCATTTCCATTCATGTACTCTGTTAATCATTTTATTGATATTTCATCTGTCATTCTATTATGGTAACATTAACATCAATGTTAACAAATGCAGATCTCGTGTGATGCATATTTCTTTTTAACTGGGGTGTACTCTCATAACAGTAACAGTATAAAGCAAACGTAAACAGGGACATCAATTTATTAAAATCATGTTATGGAAAAAACATTTTCATAGACTTATAGGTCAGTCCAGGTCATAGAATCACTAAATAACTCTTGAGTCATACTGTGTCTAATAGAAGGTCTTGCATAGTAACTCGCTGTACAACATTCTGATCCATATTTTCTGACGCGCCCACACTGTTAACAGATGTACACTGAAATGGATCATTGTAAACAGAACCTTGGACATTTGGTTGGGGTGCAGCCATTTGAGAGGTAGATGGCTACTGGGACACCAGCTGAGGTTGGGGCTGCGAAAAATTTCTATTAAATTGTTAAAAATTGGCTGACTGCTCAGCCTCGAGTTGAGCATCCACTCTTCCATTTCCAACTCTGCCTTTGATCTCTCTTCTTGCCTTCATCATCTTTTCATGCTGCTCTACCAGCAGTTTCCATGTGGGCTCTAATAGTGACTCCTTGATTTCCTGCAACTGGTTCAATTTCTTTTCCTACAGAATTTCTGAAGGGTTCAGCACTTTGTTGACTGTTTCACAAAAAAACAGGTATGCCAGTTGATGGGTGTAATGGTTCCTGATCAGAACTCTCTGTCAGAGACTCACAAAGCACAGGCTGATCAGACCCACTAGAGGTATCAGCCTGAGAGGCAGTGTTGTCATCCATATCCTGTTCCTCTCAGAGTCTGTAACTGCAGAGACAATATTGAAACATGTATGCCTAGTTTGGCAGATTATAACTGCTAAATCATCCAGTAAAATAATTTGCAACATTCCAGAAGTGAATAATCAGCAAGTCTGTAAATCACCTCATGTGGAAGTAAGCACAAGGCTGTGGAGACAACTACATTTCCACAAATGGATGCATTACATACACTTAATATAAGTTGCTAATTTGTCATTCCAACATCACTAGTGATACTAGCATTGTAACCATGGTTACAGTCAGTTGCAAACAAGATGCAGTGATTCATAGCTAAGTGGGTCAGTATTAGGAGACAACTAACCTTGTACAGGTCACTGGTAATGTCACATCTAGTATGGAGTTTAGTACTGGAGCCCACAACTTGGGTATGCCCAGAGGAGGGTTACATGACAGCAGATCAGCAGGGTAAGGCATAAGGAGGTGGAGTTCACTAAACATACTCCATTTGAAAGGTCACACAGAGGGTATATCGTGACCTTCAAGCACTTTAAATGGATAAAAGTGATTAAGCAGGGTCTCTTTGAAGTTGATGGCAACCATAACACTAGGAGACATAGTCTTAATCTAGAGGGTGGGATGTTTAGGAGAGAGGCCAGGTGACATTTCTTTACAGACAGGGTGGTGAACATTATTTAGTTATCAGATCACTACCAGCATTGAGGGCGGACGTTGAAGTAGCTGACAACACATGATACTGCCTGTAGCCAACAGCACAGTACGACTGTGAGTCGTCACACAACATTCAGCAGGCTGTATGGAGTGTTGCGTGTCCACATAACATCCATTAGCATTTTGCCTGTCTTGTCATGATGAATCACATGCTGTGGTAACCAGGTATGGTCACAGCAACATGCGGCTAAGTAGTGCATCTGACATGTTTGTATTTTGGTGCCATATGTATACCATGTCACAATCACTGAACAATTACCTACACACTGGCAGATCAAACTCAAAAGGCATGTCATCATCAGCACTGCGTTCACGGACTGAAACTGTTTGATCAGAGCTTTCAAGGACTACTATGGGCTCTGTAGAGTGTCTTGTCCCCAAAATCTGATCCAGCTCCTCGTGAAAAAGACAAACAACTCTTTTTGCACTGGACTTCTTATGCATATCCTTTGTTCAATGGTATTTAACTTTGAACTGTTTGATTTTCTCGCGACATTGTTTAGCTGACCTTTCTATGCCAAGTGATGCAAAGGTGCTCAGACACTTTCTGGTATACCTTGCTATTCTTATGAATGCTGTTCAGCTCACTTTGCACTGTCTCAGAAGACCAAACATCAATGAGGGCTCTTACAGATTCATCATTCCAAGCTGCAGCACGGTCTGACATTTTACAACACAACCCGAGCAGACTTTACAGTAGCTAATGACTTCTTCATGATTTTCTCTTTGCTCTGAATAAAGTCAGCAAAAACTACAACTAAAGTCAAAGTACACCTACAAAATGTTAACGACACTGTTTGATATCTGAACAGTCATTGAACAACACAGCAGAATAGAGCAATGCCTAAAATTTCCTCACAATCGTTTGACAGTGTTTATGTCCACGTACTGGTTACATTTCCCTCAAAAGAGCACAGGCACATTGCGATGCATCCAAGTATTAGGGGTCATAACAGGGGTCAAAACAGAGGACAGTGAGAACATGAATCCACCTCAACATGGATGCAAGGAAAAGAACATTTACACTGTAAGTAAAAGCGTTTTACAAATTGAAGTGTTTTCAAGACCTGTGCTACAGCCTAGGTCTGATCAAGGTTTAAGCACAGTTCATGAAAACGTGTCCTGAAGCAGAATAGGTGCGAATGCAAAGGGTGCTGGCACTGATCTGAAATGGTTTAACCCCCAAGAACCATTTCAGATCGTGCAGTATGAACAGAGCCTTTAATGCTGTCTTTTAAACCACCATCTCAGATTCTTTAAGATCAATAACATTACAACAGTGTAAATGCAACAAGAAACTTTTGGTTATATGTACTGAATACTGGCAGAATCAAACAGATTGCTGTTAGACCAAACCTCGAATGCCCACATCCCACAACATCGATAAGTAGAAATGGCAACTGATGCATTGCAAAGTGATGGCTTTGTGCAGAGCACCATAGTTTAAGCTAGTACCAGACCCAAAAACAGCTGCGTGGTCTCTGCCATTTTGTGAGGAATGGTCTCCACTCCTCCCACCTCATAACCCACACTAATAAAGAAATTCCTAGTGTCCCACATCCACAACATGTTGCTTTGTATGAGATTAGTGTACTCACCTCACACGCCATGCCAAATCCCATTTCCTAAAGTAAATCCTTACTATATAGCAAGGCCCTCATTTTTCTGCAGGACTTTGGGATCAAATTCTGCAACAAGTTACCATTGCTGCAGAACTCCTTGGTGGTGGTTTGTTATTTCCACAGAAATTCTGTGGCACCAATGAACTGCTCACCCGCAGCATCAGCTCATCTTGCTGACACCGCATCCATGGCAATGGCTATGGCAACGGGATGGGCAGCACACAAAACCACTATTTCATAGCATAAACCCACAAACTTTTATAAATAATATCTAAAAAAAGCTAAAAATAGTCTATAACACAAGGTCTTATACTACTGTATGAGTGAAATACACAGAGGACCTTGTGTGATAAATGATTATTTATACTCATGCTTTTTATGCCACTCGTGAGGTCAAACAGCACTTTTATAGATCAGTAATGTACTGTATTACACCGTGTGTATGTGTGTGTGTGTGTATTATATATATATATATATATATATATATGATTTGATATGGATGTGCATGTACATATATAATTTATATATATATATATATATATATATATATATATATATATACTGTGTGTCAATGTGTACTGTATATTTTTGCAAAACATTTGTTAATGCACCAGTTAGGGTAACTTAGCATACAAAAGTAAGAAACTGTGGCATCAGGGTTTCCATCCCTTACTCCCCATCCCACCCCAAGCAGCACAAGAAAAAAACATTAAGAGTTTTGGGTCTCCAGAGTCTTTGTGAATCAGTGGTGGAGTCTTCCTTGGGTTGTCAACCCTAATGCCACCCCTTCCCAGGTACAGAGTGAATGTGTAAAGAGTGAATGTGTAAAGAAGTGAACATGTAAAGAGTGAATGCATAAAAGAGTGAATATGTCAGTATTAGGCAGGGGGTATAGGTGAAAAATAAGGAGAGGAAGGAGAAAGCATTAGATGGACAAATAAAAGGGGCCAAAATAAGTCAAGTGAGAATGAGAGAGGGAATAGAATAATTGGAAAGAAATATGACAGTAAACAAAGAGTCCACCTATCGGCCAATGCAGAGGGCCTCTGCCACCCACAGGTGCAGAGGTGCAGGGCCCTGTGCCAAGAGGACAGCTGTCTTCACTATATGGTATCTGGGCCTGTGCAGACAACCCTATAGCTTGCATTCCTGGCTGGTGGGGGTGTCGCATAACAGCTGTATCCCCCACCCCATCCAGCTGGGTCTCTGAGCTCACCCCGAACTCAGCTCACTAGCATGAGATCACAAAGCTATACCACTGGGGTCAAGACTGGTACTACACACAAAGTTTGTTAACAGTTAGATATGTGTGTATGTAGATTTTAAAGTTGACCACACATTTTTAAGATAGTAGTTTTATGACTCCCTTATAAACATAACATGTAGCATTTATAGTATATTGGCCAAAATGTCATTTGCATCAGAAGTGCAAAAAACATGTCCCGTCCATGATTTAAAAATGACACCTGTCACATTCATGAGATGGTGTGGAAAAATGGCTATGTTGAAAGTTTGAGTCAAAATATTGAAAATTAATGAAGTTATGAGTGAACATTAAAATACTGCATCTTTCACTCATAACCAGGGCATTTTACTGTATTTGTACTCCAGATTTTCAGCATAGCCTTCTTATTACCACTTCATGAACCTGGTCATTCCACGCAACGCCATTCTGTGTGACAGGTGCAAATACTGTACACATTTTGGCCAGGATTTGAAAAATTACAGCTGTCACATTCATGAGGTAGTATGAAAAATATCTATGTTGAAAATTTGGAATCAAAATGTTAAAATTACCAAAGTTATGAGCCAGTGTAGAAAATTTAAATGTACGCTCATACTGTAACTTTGCCATTTTTGCATATTTTGATTCAAATTTTCAACATAGCCTTCTTCTGACCACATCTCATGAACAAGGGTGGTGACAATTTTCAAATCCCAACAGAAAGGTGATTTTGGGCATGATTTGTATAATTCCACCACCACTGGTCAAGAGGCAGGGTCCCAAAAAGGCCATGTTAAAATGTGGGGTCAAAATATGCAAAATGACAAAGTTATGCCTCAAAGTTTAAAACCCCATTGAAATACATTGAACCATACTTACTTTAGTTTCTCATATTGTTGTTGCGGTTCCAGCAGCAAGACATGTCTTTGATCGGAGAGTGGATATACCTCGTGGAACATGTTCAGGTGAGTGAGGGTGTGTGCGGTGGTGGGTGCTGATGAGAGGGGGATGGGGTGGTCAGATGAGCAAGGGACCATTTTCTTTTTACAGGTTTAAAAAAATTGAGGACAGTTTTGTTTATTCAGGAACATTCTGACACTGGGGACTGAGGCACCCCAGTGTTGGGCTATAGTTCAGTGGCACCAGAGGTGGGCACCCTGGTGCAGCTATGTATTTAGTGGGAACACAGGGGCCAACATGGAGGAATGGACAGAACAGGGGACTGGCGGCTCACTGCTCTCAGTGCAGCCTGCAACATGACTTCACGCTGCGGCTACAGAACTCAAGAAAAATCCCACTGTTCTCATACAGAGAACCGGGTCAGACTCCTCTTGCTAAGCTGGGCATCCTGGATTTTGAGGTGCCCATAAAGGTACTCTGGCAAGTTGATAAAAACAAACAGCAGAATCTAGCTAAATGGGTTCCATTTAGCTAGGTTCAAGTGTTTGTTTTTTAAAAAGATAATTTTATGTATTTTCAATGTTTGTGAGTTGAAAAAGAAGCAAATGGCAGCCAGCTCGATAACTCTAAATCCTTACAACTCTGGAACTGTATAATATTTTTTCAGGAAAGAAGACATACCCTTAGCACAGGCCCTTCAACCTGAAAATTTCCTGAAAAGATTTCACACCACCTAGGCTGTAGGTGAGAGTAAAAGATATGCAATGTTAAGTATAATTTTTTTATTTTTGGCACTCTGTATTTCAGAAACTGAACAAGATGCCATCATGGTGAGGTGGAAAATAGAAAGAAGTGCAGGCGTGCGTTTGCTGTGGGATAATGCATGTTGTGGCATTAGCCATAGGTAGAAGATCCTTCTCCTTCGCGGCATCCCAAAAGTGGAACAACCTCTCACATTTGCTATTCTCATATAAATCTCCCCTATTCAAACAACGGTATAAGGAAGCTTTCTTTGCCACCTATCTGCAATGGTAGCTGTAATTAAAACCTCCCTGACAACCTAACTCCCCTGTTTCCTCCTCCTTCATTTCTCTCTCAGATCTCTGTCACACAACCCTTCACTAGTGCTGTTTTTTCTAATTTTTCATCTTCTGTCTATCTCCGCCTTTGATCCTATGGACCAAGTATGTATGTTATGAATTATCTATAAATTCATGTGGCTGTTAACCAACTCTTACTGGTCCCAGTAGGCCAATCAGCCTTCTGGCAGGCCATGATGATGGTGGAATGAATCCACCTGGCAACAGAGTCCTTTGCCTTCTTACCCATGTTCGGACCTGAAGTAAGGATGAATAGGCTTGAAGTGTTACAGATTGAGTCAGATCGCTTGATGTAAATTTTAGGGTTCTTCAAGGATCCAATGTATGAAATTCTCGCTCTTTCTCATTCTTGGGGTGACAGCAGAAAGAGGAATGTTCAAGACTTGGTTGCAGTGAAAATGAGACAACACTTTAGGTAAGAATGCTGGATCCGTCCATGACTACCAAGTTTTGATGAAAAATAGTACATGGTTCTTTGGATGACAGTGCTCCTATCTCACTGATGCTTGGGCTGAGGTGATTGCAATGAGAAGATGGCCTTCATAGTGAGATGAAGTAGGGATGCCTCCTTTAAGAGTTTGAGCGGTGGTTTGTTGAGCACTTTGAGTACTAGGTTGAGCCTCCAGGGAGGTACTACCAGTCTTATTGGTGGATGTTTCAAGGTTGCTGCCCTCAGAAATATTCAGACTGAGGAAAGGCTCCCAGAGTTCATCTGAGTCTGCTAGCAGCAGCCCCCAAAGCACCTGTACTGTAAGGTAGCCAGTTGGAGGCCCTTTGTCAAAACCCATCTGAAGGAACTGAAGTATGGTAGGGAGAGACACAGAGTCATCCAGTAAGGAGGAGTCTCGCAACAGAATAGGAATTTCCTCCAAATCCTATAGTAGACCCTGGAGGAGGAGGCTCACCTGGATTGAATCATCATTTCGATGACAGGCTCGGAGAACCGAACTCCCTGAGAGTTTCCCGCTCAGTCTCCGCACTGAGAGGCACAGATTGTGAGGACTTGGGTGATGCACTGGTCCCTGATGTAGTAGGTCTGGGCTCGCTTGGAACATTAGGGAGACTGAAGAGACATTTGGACTAATCGTGGAAACCACGGTCTGCAGGCCAGTGTGGGCAGACCACAATCACCTGGCTTGGTCTTGGACAATCTTGTGCAGTACCCTTGATACAACTGGAATTGGTGGGAAGGCATACAGGAGATTGAACTGACCCCAGTTGATGGAGAATGCGTCCTGTGCTATGGCCTTGTCATCCCTGCTGAGGGAGCAAAATCTGGAACCTTGCAATTTTTCGGCAGGCAAAAGATCTACCTGTGGGTAGCCCCACTGCTCCATGGTGAGCTGGAAGGCACTGTTCTTGAGCTCACATTCTCCTGGTAGGATGTCCTTTTGACTTAGCCAATCTGCTGTGACATTTTCTTGACCTGGGATGTATGCCGCCCATAGACTTGTCAGGTTGACTTCTGCCCACTGGAAGAGGAGAAGAGCTTCTTGCAGCATCCGGGAGCTCTTTGTGCTGCCCTGGCAGTTGATGTATGCCACTGTTGTCTGATTGTCCGTGGTATGACTATGTCCTGGTGGGAGAGTTATGACCTGGTGCTGTAATGCTAGGCGGACTGCCGCATCTGCAGAACATTGATGCTGTAGAGGGACTCTGCCCAAGACCACTTGCCCTGTGTCAAAAGCTGATCCGAATGTGCTCCCCAGCCCCAGAGACTGGCATCAGTGGTCACTCTGATCTGGTGAGGTGCCCCAGACTGAGACCCTTCATGATTTTGTCCTGCTGAGTCCACTATTTCAAGGATTCCTTCACCTGGTGGGATATTTGAATCCTCTGATTCATTGTGTCCCTTGATTGGAACGATTGCTAGAGAAGAGTAGGCTGGAGAGGTCGCATGTGGACTAGTGCCCAGGGACTGATTCTGCCAGGGAGACCATTGTCCCTATGAGTTGCATGAAGGAGGCGGGCCGGCAGAGAATGAGCTACCGGAATTTGAGATGAGGGCCCTCAGTTCTCTGAATTTCAGTTCTGTGGAATACTTTGTTTTGGGTTGTATCGAAGTTCACCCCAGATGGGATAGAGACTGTGACAGATGTAGAGAACTCTTCCTCCAGTTGATCACAAACCCCAGAGGAGAGGCACCATGTAACCTCCGTCACTGCCCAAACTGCTTGATGAGTAGCCTGGGGCTTTGATGAGAATGTTGTCCAGTAATGGAAAGAGTTGGATCCCTTGCATTCAAGGTGGCGACCACTGTCACAAGGACTTTGGAAAAAACTCTGGGGGCTGTGGATAGGCGAAGGGCAGCATCTTGAACTGAAAGTGTTGACCTTCTACTTTGAATCTCAAATATTGATGGTGTGCCTTCCTGATAGGAATGTGCAGATAGGTATCTTGTAAATCTACTGAGGCTAAAATGTCCCCCTGATGGATTTCTCGAATGATGGAGGACAGGGTCTCCATCTTGAAGGTTCTGTAGACGAACATAGCCGTTTAGAAACTTGAGATCTAAAACTGGCCAGAAGCCACCTGAGCATTTTGGTACTATGAAGAACAGCAGTACACCCTCTGTTATTTTCCAGAGTGGGAACTTGTTCAATTGCTGCTGACTGAATGAGATCTGTAATGACTTGCCGGGTTGCCACTCACTTTACTGGATTGCCTGAGATTGGTGAGGGTACTATGTGGGGCAGGGGAGGCCAGAATCGAACTTAATGCAGTAACCCTTGTGGATCACTTCTAATACCCAGTTGTCTGCTGTGGTGTGGACCCATTCCTCGAGAAAGTTTGAAAGTCTGCCCCCGACATGAGGGCGGGTCCATGAGTCCTCATTGTGATTTCTTAGAGTCGCCCTCGAAATCCCGGCGCCTCCTCTTCCACCTCGGAAGCCACGTTGGATTACGCGAGTTGAACCAAGAGTCTGCCTGGGGTCATCTTGTTCTGCCCCTGAAATAATTTTGGGCCCGAAAATTCTGTCTTGAACCTGAGCTCCAGGGCCTAGTCCTTCCTTGGGCTTGTGGCATTCACACTTTTGCAGTTTCTCTGGATTCCTTGACCGCCTCTTTTAGTGTTGAGGCGAACAGAGGCCTCCTCCGTGTAAGGGCATTGACCAAATGTATCTTCAATGGGGCATCCACCTGCCAAGCTCGAAGCCATAAGTTGCATCGAGCCAAGGTTTGGTAGAACATAGCCTGAGCTGCACATCTGACTGCCTCTTCTGATCGTCAGCCGAATATGCAAGCTAGACCCATGAGCTGTAACTGCTGTAAAATGGGTTGGTTCTTGTCTGGCTTATCAGCGAGCTGGAATGCCAGATCAGTAGCCCAGGAGAGCATTGCTCTGGTGGAGTAGAGGTTAGCTGTAGCTGCTTTGAGGGAAGCTGCAGTGGACTGAAAGGCCTTCTTTACAGAAGTGTCCACTTTCCTGTCCACTGGTCTCGCATGGAGGCCCCACCTTCTGCTGGGATGACCGTCCTTTTCGTGAGGTTTGATATAAGAGGGTCTATCCTAGGGCAGTCTAGCCATTTATCCATGAGCTTCTTGTCAAACTTTAGGAGTTTGGTTGGCGGCGTTGGACAGGGAAGGACCATCCTGGTCCTGCCATTCTTCCTTTAAGAGGTACTCAATAGCCGGAGGCAGAGGAAAGGCAGTCACGGGCTTCGAGGCAGACACTAGCGGAATGCCAACCGCTCGCTTGGGCTCTGGAGAAGTGGGCGAGCTGAGGTGGATCTCTTCGGACACTTTTTATTTTTTAACCTTTATGTCTATTGCTTTTGAAAAATGCAATTACATAGAAAATAATTGTCTGCAAAGCATCACAGTAATAAAAACATACAGATACATCCAATGTATATAAGAATTGTAAACCTCAACAGAATTGAGTTAGGTAGAGGGGGTAAAACATAATGTACTTTTTCAAAATCATTAATAAAACTAAATAGCTACAACCATCTAAGGCTTTTGAGGTACAAGTCCAAAATGTTTAATCCTAAAATGTCCATAACTCAGCAACCAGTGTTGATGTGTCCCCAAGTCCAGAATAGTTGCCCTTACATATTTAGTGCCCGAGAAACTGCCTGTACATGCCATCGTACATATTAAGAATTTTACAACCAGAAGTCAGGAAATTTAACAGAATGGTCTAAACTTGTGGGTCCCTAACGATAAGCTAATAGATAACTTTAAATGTATTAATAAAGAAATATTGATTTATAGGACCCTAACTGACCCAGAAATATTCTGTCTCATGTTTTATAAGCAGATATAACCGATTCAAAATACTTAAACTCAAAATTTTAAAGTCCCAAACCAGCTCATCTCAGGTCTCTTCATCCAATTCTGTAGATCGTTGTCCCTCCGAGGGTTGAAATTCTCGAGCCATGGCCTCTACTTTCTTTCCAGCTTCCTCCAGGTCACTAAATTGAAACGCACCCTCCATAGTGTATTCGAGTCTGGCCAGCATCAAAAGGAGTGAGAGATCCCAGGCCTCGCAGCCTGGCCCAAACAGCATCAAATTTTTCTTACTCAAGCAGTGGTCAAAAGGAAAGGTCTGGGAACAAGTGAACCGTAGCTCCCTCAAAGGATAACTCCTCTGTTGTTCTTGCGACACAGGATTATGTCTCTAATGGAAGAACTGGCCGTGATCAACAGAATCACCCTAAGTGCATCGCCGCGTGGACTAGCAGAGCGAGGTGCAATCGAAGGCTTTGCACAGATAGTCTGCAGCAAATCCATTGGTAAGTTCAGCACCTCTGGGAGCCAGGATTTCAAGAAAGTTAGGAGATCAGCCCCTTCAGTCCCTCGGGTAGCCCAATGATTCTCACGTGAGAAGCCGGGTTGAATTCTCTAGGGCCTCTATCCTATAATGGAGTTGGGCATTCTCTTGTATTAATTTAGTAGTTGTGGTTAATGCTTGAGTGCTCGATTTCTCCGCCATCGTCGCAGTTTTCGATGCCACACTGATCTTAGCATCCTGCTGTACGAACCGCTGAAAATGGGCTCAACTTTTAAATCGATAGCCTGGATAGAGGATTGCAGGGCTTTCCAAGGGAGCTCCGGCCCCAATGTCATTAGCGCGGTAGTGGCCTAATCTGGTGTAGCTGCCGAATTTTCTACTGCTCCGCCAGTTGCTTTCTGGTTCGACCCATGGATAAGGTTGGTATCTGCCAATTCCAAAACTTTCGACGATTCAAATCTGGACCTCCTGATAACTTTTATCCTACTTATTGTTTGTTTTATAAGATTTTAGCTACTGGATGTACAGAGCTATCCCTAAGCACGTCTTGCCAGATGGCTGCTCAACAGCGCCCCTCGGACACTTTTTAATGAAAAATCTAGATCTTCCAGATCTAAGTTTTTGGCTGGTGAGGTCTCTGAGTTTGAATCTGAGCTGGGGAGTTCACCTTCTTCTAAGGATGCATAGTCTGACCCTGTGGGGACCTGTCCCATGTGTGCTTCCCATAGGCTGTGTCCCTCTATCTGGAAGAACTCCTGGATCTGCGTCTAGGTCCTTTCCTCCTCCTATCATGCCGTGAGGTGTGTGGGTAGCCCTCTGTCCAAGGATGGGGAAGGGGTGAATTTACGTGTGGCCTTCCTATGAGTCCTGGATTCCCTAGGCTGCTGAAGGACATAGAAACATGAGGGGTTTATGGCAAAGGCTCGATTCAGTTTGTCTGTCAGATCTGGGGCTAGGGCCCCAGCCAAGTAGTGACGCTCCTTTGGGGTCAGGGACTGGCCCGAACCCCTGGACTGATCCTGTGGGTCCTGATATTCTGAGGCAGAAGCTTCATCCTGAGCAGGCTAGACTGCACTGTCACATTTCACACAGCGACCCCTACAAATGTGGCCAGCATGGGTGTTCTGCACTTGTGGCACTTTCTGACCCTGGGGGCCTGTCCTTAGTGGGAAACCATAGCCCCTGGTAACCCAACTTGAAGGGGAAGGTTAATACCCCTTGGCCACCTAGGCTTAGTGAAAGTCTACTTCTTTAGAGTTGCTGACAAGGCTCTGAACTTCTGCGCTCCTTGTTTGTGAGCTGTAGAAAAGCCCCCGAAAGTAATGAGTTTGGGGCAAACTCCTAAAATTCTAAGTTTCCTTCATGTCCCTGGAGCTGCGACCAGGCTGGTTGCCGACAAGATGAGGACTGTGCTCCCTATGCCCGAATGTACTGTGGGCTGGAAGTACTACTT
This sequence comes from Neoceratodus forsteri, assembly GCA_016271365.2. Classification (NCBI taxonomy): domain Eukaryota; kingdom Metazoa; phylum Chordata; order Ceratodontiformes; family Ceratodontidae; genus Neoceratodus; species Neoceratodus forsteri. The sequence goes on along the minus strand of CM028129.1, from coordinate 1,231,557,019 downwards.
TTACTTGCATAAATCTATTATGTCGGAGAGCCTAAATTAAACGGCTCACTGACCAGCAGTCGTACGACAGCCTGCTTGTCCAGTGGCCATTGACAAAAAACGAAGCTTCAGGTGCCCATCAATGTGCTGCTTCCTCCTTGTGCTCGTAGACGTGACTGAGTACGTTGGCGATGCCTGGGAGCTTAACTGAGGTCCGTGGCCCAGGTGCGCTTCAGGCTTTGGTGAAGCTCCAGGAGGGAGGGGTCCTGTACTGCAGTGGAGCGCTGGTTCCTCGCTTGCTCAAGTGCAGAAATACATGGGATGAAGGAGCACTGGGACCCGTCTGTCCAGCATGCAAGGCTGAGACTGAGTCCCTGTATTAACGCACAGAGTGCTAAAGAATTTGAGTCCACAAATATAGAAATGAAAAACTTACTGTTCTCCCTCTCTGAACTCCTGGACTATCACTTCTGTGACAGAGGTCCTGTAGAGCTCCTGCCACCAGACAGGCAGGAAGTAAATTGGTGTCTAGAGGAAGTAGATAGGAGGTTGTCTCCTGCCTGTAGAAATCAGCCTACCTCCTGCCTGTCACGTGGTTCAGGAAGGACCTCCCAAGAAGTGAGGCCGGAGACCAGCTTTAGGAGAGAGAAAATTACTTACCACAGTAAAATTGTTTCTTCCAAGGGCTCTCCCAGTATGATTAGACCTATGCAGTTAGCTCAGAATCTCTGACTGCCCGGGCTGTAGTGATGTAATTTGGAATGTATGCAAATAAAGGAACTAAACGCTGTTCAAACTGCTGCCTCTAGGTGGACTGTGCTCCATCCAACAGTCAGATTCATTTTGTAGCTAAAAATACTAGACTATCCGAACTAATAAATTCTAACTCAAAACAACAACAACAACAACAATACCCACCCCATGGTAATGAGGAAAGGGTACCAAACAAAGACAAAAGAACCACAAAGGGAGAGCTGTAGGCCCCTAGTCATCTTTTGTGTGCATAAAGTACAATAAGTTAAGCCAATGATTAAAAGCAACACTAAAATCCTAATAAGTATTGCTGAACCTGATTCAGGTTCTGGAAGAGGAGGTAGGATGGGAGGTCTAATCATACTGGGAGATCCCTTGGAAGAAACAATATTACTGTGATAAGTATTTTTTCTTCATACCCCAGGAATCTCCCAGTGTGATTAATCATATATGAACTACAAAGCAGTGCCTTGGAAGGAGGGTACACAGCCTACTTAGGAAAAAGGTTCTGCAATACTGCAGTGCCAAACCTTGCATTACTTCTGGACATCCAGGCAGTACTGCTTTGTGAAGGTGTGGACTGTATTCAGGTAGCTGCCTTACAGATTTCTAGCAAGGAATATCCTTGTGACTGTCACAGAAGCAGCAGTTCCACAGTGGAATGTGCTCTGAGGTCCTGTGGTGGCTGTTTCTCAGCTTTACTGTAAAACAGAATTGGCTGCAGGACACTATCCAGCATGCAATTGATCTATTTGAGGCAGGTCTGCCTTTCCCACTTCACCATAAGTGATAAACAGTTGTGAGTGAGAATCCTTGCAGTTCTTAGTACGACTAATGTAGTAACTGGGAACCTCTTCACATCCAGACTACATCATTTCAATTCAGCTGAACTGGACTTGGCTGTGAAAAATACAGGAAGGGTGATAGATTGGTTTAAATGAAACTCAGATACGACCTTGGGTAGAAATTTCCTGTTGGTCCTGAGAAGCACCTTGTCTTTGTGGAAGATGATGTTAATTAGGGTCAGTGCAGACGCCTGGAGCTCACACACCCTTCTTGCTGAAGTAACTGCCACCAGAAAAATTGTTTTCCAGGTGACTTATTTCAGATCAGCCATAGCCATTGGCATTGATGATTCCATGAGTTTGGCTATACACAAATTCAAGTCCCAAGAAGGAACTGGTTCCCTAACAGGTGGAAACAGATGTGCCAGGTCTTTGAAAACTTTCTAAACAATAGGGTGTGAGGCTATTGTCCTTTGAGCACCTGTTCACAAATAAGCAGAGACCACTGCTAAATGGATCCTGAGGATCGTAGCAGACCCCAGACCCAAGGTCTGTAGGTGTGCTAGGTAGTCAAGCAGTACAGGTAAGCTTATGTTGAGAGGGTTGATGTGCTTGGGCTTGCACCAGATGGAAAACCTTTTCCACTTGGAAGCATATGCTTTTCTGGTTGAAGTTTTTCTGGAAACTCTCAGGACCTTAAGGAACTCTTCAGAGAACTGAAATTCAGAAAATTCTAACTCCTCAAGTACCAAGCCTTCAGGTGAAGGGTTTTGAGGTTTGGAATACTACCTGTCCCTGAATGGCTGATAGGAGATTGCATTTCTGGGGAAGCCAGATGGGTTGTTTGATGGACAGGGTAAGAAGTACAGGGTGTATACTATTGTTACCATGACCCCCCCATAGTGAAACCAGCACAGTAACAACAACCGTTGACATCACTGTGTCAAATAGGTTAGTTGCAGCAATGTACCGACACCTGGTGTTAGCCACTCTCCCGACATCCTTCCCCCTGGAGTTGAGAATCCTTATGTCAGGGTGTGCAGGAGGCAGAGCCCCCCAGATTAACACGAACAGGTGTTGGTGTGTTTCTGATTGTGGTTGGGACCAGGCGTGTTAGAATGTCGGCGACATTCTGCCGCTGTTGGGGAGGTAGGCAAATTTGTTTTGCCACAGTTTGGTAGATACAAACAGGATACCATGGTTGCCTGGCCCAGTCTTGGGCAACCAGTATGATAGCTGCAGACTGGCTCCTGAGTTTGAGAAGGACTTTTAATAGCAGTGGAAATGGTGAAAAGCATACAGGAATTCCCTGACCAGTCCAGGGCTAACTCCTCCATGGGCATTGTGCCCAGTGAGGAGCCTGCAGCAAAAAGAGGGAGCTGATGGTTGTCTTTTGAGGCAAACAGATTTCTGGAATACCAACATCCTGAAAACTGAGTCCAACACTTGCTTGTTTAAAGCTGATTCATGATTGTCTGAATTGATTCTGCTGAGTGAATCTGAGAGTGTTGTCCTTCCTGGAAGATGAATGGTGGTCAAATGCACCTCAGGAGTATGCTAGCACCAGATTTTCATGGCTTCTGTGTACAGCTTTCAGAATCTTGTTCTGCCTTCCTTGTTGATGTACCACGTGGTAGTTGTGTGTTATCTGTCCTGTCTTGTCCTGACCTGGAGTGACTGGCCCTTCAGCTGAGGAGCAAAGGTCCTAAGGGCAAGAAGGATTGCTCTCAACTCCAAAAGTTGATATGCAACCTGGATTCCTGAGAGGACCAAGTCCCACTGATTGTAAGGTCACCTGTGTGTGTGTACCCCACCCTAGAAGGGACCATCTGTTGTTCGGATCACCGTGGTGCTGTTGCTGAAAAGGGATGCCTTGCCTGAGGTTGTCCCTTTCCTTCAACCACTGCAGAGTCAAAAGTGGAGTTCTTGTTACTGGCACAAGCTTTGAAAGAAGATCCTCTCTTTAGGGCTAGTGGGATCTCAAATGGTATTGAATGTCCTTCATCTGGAACCTGGCACTTAAGACTATTGCGGTAGTTGATGCCATGTGTCCCAGCAATGCTAGGAACTGTCTTGCAGTCCTGGGCTGACCAGGAGCAAAGAGTTTTACAAGTCTAGTAGATTGTTTACCCTCTCTTGAGAAGGAATTCCTTGCCCTGGAAGCATCCAGTTCTGCACCAATGAATTCCAGTGAATGAACTGGTGCCATCTGAAACTTCTGAGTGTTGATGAGGAGACCCAGCAATTCCAGAGTGTTTTGGGTGACCTGATGGAGTCCCTTACCTGTTGGTTTGATTCTCCTTCAACTAGCCAGTCATCCAGGTGGGGAATACCATGATTCCTTGCCTCCTGAGATAAGCTGCCACCACGGCTAAGCACTTTGTGAACACTCTAGGGGCAGAGGTGAGCCCAAAGGGAAGTGCGAGGAACTGGTAGTGCCCGGAAGGCAGAGTGAACCTCAGGTATTTTCTGTGGCAAGGCTTGACTGGGATGTGAAAGTAAGCATCGTTGAGGTCCATAGATGCCTGTCAGTTTCCTTGCTCTAGAGAAGGAATAACAGTGGCAAGGGTTACCATTTTGAACTTGGGCTTTGCCAAGTGTTTGTTCAGGAATCTGAGGTCTAGAATTGGCTGCCATTCCCCATTATTTTCTTGGTTAGAAAATATCTGAGTACATGCCCTTCCTTAAGATGGAAGGACTGACTCTATTGCTCTTGCTTGCAGAAACTTTTTACTTCCAATTCCAGTAGAATTGTCTCTGCAGGTGTTGAAGGCTGAAAAATTCTAGGCCCTGAAATTCTGGAAAATTCTTGAACTGTAGACAGAGACCCTGACTCACTACCTCCAGAACCCACTTGTCTGTGGTGATGTTTTTCCAGTCCTGTAGCTAGTGAGCCAGCCTTCTCCCTACTGGAAGAAGGGTAGTGGCCTGGCCTGTTCTGAGCAGTCAGGGGTTCTTTCTGGACTGAGCTTTGGACACTGGGGTTGGATCAGCCCACCTAGAGGCTTCTACCCCTGCCCCTGTAGTAGCTTCTAGCCTTAGAATAATCCATAGGCATGGAGACTGGGACATAAGCTCTGGGTAATACCACCTACCCCTACCTCCTTGGATCTATGACAGTTGGTCGACAGATTTGTTGTCAACTGACATTGAGGACCCCTTTATGCTGACCGCATTTGCAGTCAGCATAAAGGCAGTCACCTCAGACAGTGTTTTCTTTGGAGACTCCCCAAACCTCCCATGCAGGGGTTCTGCCATCCGCACCCGTAACTAAATTAATCAACTCTGAGTTGGAGTTGATTCGGGAGAAGTGCAAACCCCCAGAAAACAGTACCAGGGTCCGCGATGACACTACAGCCACCCAGCGCTGTTGTCATAGTAGTGTCGATCGTGGTAATGTTGTCGCCATAGCAATGGCATACCCCTCACCTTCACATGGGTCAAAAGAAGTAAAGGCTCTTTCTCTTGTAGAGTTGCTTCTAAAGGTGCTTTGTACTCTTCCACCTTTTTCTTGTATGCCTCAGTCTTGTAACCAAAAGGAATTATTTTTACAAGGAAAATCCATGCCCTTTAACTGTGTATCTTAGGTAAGATTGGTTGTTCTGAGCCAGCAAACCTTCTCAAAGACACTGATAAGGCTAATAATCTGAGCGTAGTTCGCTGGCATCTACACACAGCCATGTGAAATAGATATCTGGTGGCATCTAATGCCGTCTGACAGTGCCAACCAAATAATGTGCCACAATACCTGGCAATCTGTCAAGTTATTGCCAGGACAGAGTTCAAGGACTTTCTGATATTGATCGGTATATGCCATATAAGCTGTTGCCTGAGGAGAAGGTAGGAAGTTATGTGACCCTTTTTCCCCATCGTGCCAGTCTTCCTTGAATCTTTATCTGGAGGATGAGATGAAAAGGGACTTTGGTTTTATCACAGGCAGCATCTTGTACAATGCCCTCATAGTCTGAGTGAGAATACAGATACTCTGCAGCAGACCAATTAACGTGATATTTTTCTCAACCTTCTTGTCCACCCCAGGGACAGAGGATGGTGTTGTAGTATTTTAGGGTTGCCTTCTTAAGAGACTTGTGGATTGAAAGGAATAACCTCTTAGTGGAACCAGGCCCATCATGTCCAGAAATTCTGCCTCCTCCTCATCCTCCATAGATTCTTGAGAGGAGAGGCCTAAAGTGCCAGCCATTTGTCTGACAAATGAAAAGTGGGATGAAAAATCATCCTGCCCACGAGGAGGTATGCCAGTCTTGTTCAGGGGAGACCTCAGGCTCAGTGGGTTCCCCTAAGTCCAGATCCTCATCTTCCTCCAAATAAACTTCATGACCCTGGTCTGTGGGAACCAGTGGTGGGATTAGAACCGTGAACCCAGGATTGAATCTGCTGTTTGGATGGCCTGAATGAATGTCCTTAGCAGAGGGCATTTTGTTTTTGTCTGCTAGGTGCTCCTTTGCTTCTTCAGCAGGGGTGCAGCGACATGTTTCTCTTTATGTTTCTTTTTAGCAGGCACAGACTCTGAAGCCTGCTCAGTGGGCCTTTGTGTTTACTGTGATCAGAAGGTCCCTTATGTGATGAAGAAGAGGCCTTTTCAGGGTGCTTAGGTGGCACTGAAGTAGGAACAGAAGCCATTTCCTCTAATCTTTTAGCCCTCTTTTGATAGTTTTAGGGCAAAACTACTGCACACCTCACAATTAGAAAAAATATGACTGGGACCCAGGCACTCCAAAAAGATCAAATCCTGGCGATCAGCCTTTATAAAGTTGGAAACACTTGAAACAATTTTTAAAACCTGTAGGTCCCATCCTCTTATTTTTGGTCTTCCTGACATGCCAAATGTCAGCAGACTAGTGAAATCCCAGAAAAGGGAAAAACAAAAGTCATGGTTGGTTCCCAAGTGGAGAAAAAGGAACTGCGAATAAATAAAACTTATTTTCAATCAATCAATCAAACTTTATTAAACCAGGCTTTTCACCTTTGAGCAAGCTCATTTGCATAGTGGTCCTGGACAACAGTTACAATGGACAACAATACAATGGTACAGATATACCAGTACACAACATATACAACATTTGAATACAGTCAATGATACATTTTGTGCATTTTACAGTATATACAGATTAGAGGCACAAAGGATAACAAGGGAATACTGCTACAAAACTATAGCAACCTGTAATAATCCAACACAACAGAAGATATTAAGTGTGTTAAAGAGGAAACAGGGAGTGAAGAGATGAGAAGGAAGGCAGGGTGATTGAGGAGAATGGGTAGGGTAAGGAGAGAAGAGTAGAAGTGCTAGAATGACCTAACAAACAAAAGTGTGATTGGGAAAGCAAGGTCTTGAGCAATTATCTATGACATAAGAATGTTTCTTTCAAGGCAGCTGTGAGAAGAAGCTTGAAGATGTTTTAAATTTGTTAATTTGTTAAAATGTGGTGGGTTCCCAAAAGAAAGGAACCAAGCATAAAATGGAAAATTGTTCCTAAAATAAGTAAAACTAAAGAAGCTTTTGAAAAAATCAAAATAAATAGCGGTTATGAACCGCTAAAACAATATGAAACTGAGAAGGCCTTGGTTCCTGGGAACCATAACAGAATGGGCATGAACCAAGAAAAGTCCCAAAATAACATTAAATATAGAAAAAAAATAACTAGAGGCAGAGAAATTAACAAAATACTGAAAGTACAACTTTTTGAAGAAGTAAACCTGCAGCGAAGTTGCTGAGGAAAGCTCTTCAGTCGTCTAGTTGTCTGAGCAGAGAAAATTAATCTGACTGTTGGATGGAACATAGTCCACCTAGAGGCAGCAGTTTGAACAACATTCTAGTTCCACTATTTGCATACATTCCACATTACATCACTATAGCTCTGGGTAATATTCCTGACAGTCTGGGTTCACATCCCAGTTAATGCACTTACTTCTTTTTCTCATTTGTTTGTATGGAGGGTTTTATTCTCAAACATGCCAGCCATTAGGAGGTGCTACAAGGAAGCAGGGTCAGGCCCTGGATATACTCAGGTCACATCACATCAGTACCAGGTCCACTTTTCCTGTGTTCTCTCTGGTACCCTGGAGGATGCCGCATGCGAGGGGGACCAGCATATGCACACGCAACATGTGCATAGCACTGTTTGCCTGGCCAGTGTCTTACCCTCACTCACAGACCTTGCTGGTTACCTAGGTGGCAGTACTGGAGTGAAGACAGCAACCTCCTTTCCCAGAGGAGGAGAGCATCCACTGAGATGCTCAATCTTTATTTCCACTGCCAGCATCTGATGCCTGGGGCTTATGCCCAAACTCGGTCGCCAGCACTAAAGTGGTAGTCCTACCCCTGCACCTAAGGACCAGCTCTTTTTCCAGCTGTTGATCCCATACACACAGACTAGTTTTCTTTCTGTAAGATGGTGCGACTTAGCATGAGACATGGTGCTGAGCTGATGGGGAAGTCTGAGTGAGAGAGGCCAGAGGAGAACAGCAGGCAGGTTTCCTAGAGTAGCTTTGTGGAAAGAAGGGAAGTGAGTAGTGTCCCTACCACCTCTGGGTTATTTGTAATGGAACTTTCGATAAACCCTTGTTTGCTCTGCTGTCCTTTAGTTGGGCATTTGAGAATTTGTTTGACCCTGGATGGTTGTGACTCGACCTTCTACACAACTTGGATGAACAATTCCCAGGGCCAGAGACTTTCATGATTTCTGCTGCTCAGTTGGAGGGTAAGCTTGGAGCATGCCACAGGTACTGTCTTTACATGGGGGATTGCCATGTGCTGCTACCCATTGGGATGGGGCCGGGAAGGTGGGGGTTGTGCTGGGGGCTGCAGCCTCCACAGGGTCAGGTACTGTTTGGCAGCTGGGGGGGGTGCTACTACCTCTACAAAACTTAGGTGTATGGCCACTACTCCGGTCCACACTGCAGTTCTGTTTTGCAATGAGTAGCTCTCAGTTGGATTGGATTTGTCTGGCACTGCATAGTGTTAATTGTATATTACTCTCGAGGCAAAGTTGCTCAATATTTAGCTCAGTTTGTCAATGTCTAACCCCTGCAGCAGCTTGGACTGAAGGGCATAGCAGGGTTAACCTGTTTTATTTAAAGGATATCCACTGTTATACTTAGGGGTCTGTGTTAGATCCAGTAGTTCCCTTTGTTACATAAATAGCCTGGGGCTCCCTGATCATTATCCCTCTGGCAAGCTGCACCTTTGTACCTGGGGAGTAAAAGGTCTCTCAGGGTGATGGAATCTATTGTCCCGCTTATTTTATAGTAAGTCCTGTGTTACATCCTGGTGTGGCACGTTATGACATGATTCGTTTCTAGGACAGAAGGAGGATGTCTTTTTCTTCCTGAATGTTATACTTTGTCTTACTTTATGTGCTGTCAGAGCTGCTGGGAGCTGTATGTGACAGAAATAGGTATTCCCATCCTTAGTCACAGAAACACCTCCTCAGGGAGGTACTGTGGTTTGCCATTGTATCATGGAGGCCACCACCTGTTAGGTAACCCCTTTCCTCCCAGAGGGGGTCCACTTCAGCTTTGCCTTTGGAGACTCTCCTCACAGAGGTTCTCTCTGAGACCTCCCACTTGGAAGCCACAAGATGTCTTCAGACATACAGTTGCTCCTTTGGAGCCCTCGAATGTTCTGTGCTAGTTCTGGTCTGTTATCTCATTCTGTCATTGTTGTAGTGTTTTCCTTTCCCAAATCCCTTCAGTGCTTTGCTAATGTGCTGTATAATATCCTTTGTTGCAGAACAATTTGTGAATTTCCTTCCCGTGTCTGCTCATAGCCATCTAATGGAGGGATGACACCACCATTCTGTATCTTTGATGTCCAGCCCCATTGTGGGTATTATCACCTGGTCCCTCCTTTCAGTCCACTTATGCTTAAGCTTAGTACTTCAGTCCCCACTATTATTTACTCCCACAATTTAAATGGTTTCAGTAATCCTGTGAAATGATCTAAGGTTCTTACAGTCATTCGAAAACAAAGGGCAGCCTTTACGTGGTTGCAGAGACACCCCTAAGTATAAATGAACACAATAAATTAATTTGGTTGCTTTCATGGTGGTGGTGTCATCCCATCCCACATGTAAAGAAGATGGATATCAGTCCTTATTCCCTGGACCACCCACTTACAGCTCTTGTCCACACATCCAGAACATATATCAGATGTCACCGTCTTACCTGATAGCCCCAGTGATCACTTCCCAGTGAAGTGCACTTGGACAAATAATTTCACCAAGGGCCCACCTAAGGTGTCAAAAATCACTGCCTAAGGCTGAGGCTACTTGACTACTTCAGGCAGTACCTAGCACAACTGGACTGGTCTCCTCTGTCAGAAGATATTGATGGTAACAAGGCCTTGAACTGTTTCATAACAAACTTCAACCGCACATGTGATATTTTTGCTTCATACAAAACAAAGCAAGTCAGGGCTACCTCCAGCCCATGGCTCACTAACCCCTGATCAGCTTAATGAAGAATAGAGACAATCTCTGGCATATTGCAAAATCGTCAGGAACTCCTGTGTCACTCATTGCCTACAAGGCAGCTAGAGCGTCTGCAACAAGCTCATTCGGCAGGCAAAGCTTCCTACTATAAGAACCTCTTAAGCAAGAGCTGGGGATCGGTAGGGAATTCTGGAACTCCATCAAATCCTTAACAGGAAAGGCCCTAAGGCCCCACCCATCTACTAGTAACATGGGAGGGCCCCTACAGGAACCCATTGACCATGAATGAGGCTCAACCACGCTTTCACAGGCCTTTCTGACATACTCCCTGCTGATTACCTTAAAGACCAGCTTGGGCAACAATGCTCCACTACCCTCCAAACCCCCAAAGGATGCCATACCACCTTTCTACTTTAAGCAGGTCACTGAGTTCGAAACCATCAAGCACATTGAGAAGGTTCTTGGCAAGACCAGGATGGGGGCTGATCTAGTGGTTATGAAACCCGTGGGTCGTCTCCTAAATGAATTGGCTGGCCCCCTCCACGATGGTGTTTGGGATGTTAACATACCAGGTACATAACCTACAGGAGAGACAGGCAGGGAAGAGGGGAGGAGTAGCTCTCTATGTAAAGGAAGGGATAAAAGCAACTGAACAAAAGAGTAAACAGGGAGGAGAGAGGCACTGTGGGTCACCTTGGAGACTGGAAAGGGCACCACAATCCGCACAGGGTTGTGTACAGACCCCATGTCAGGGGAAGGAATGGACAAGGATATGATGGAAGGCATTCTTAGAATGGCAGAGAAAGGGGAGATACTGTTGATGGGAGACCTGAATATGCCAGATGTTAACTGGAGCACATTTGCTGCAGCAACATCCAAGAGCAGGAGCCATTCTTGGCCCTACAGGTGGCAGGCATTGAACAGCTAGTTTGGAACCCACTCGTGAGAGCAATCTTAGACCTCGTGCTCTCAAGCGGGGGCAGTGAGAGGATCTCAGATCTAGAAGTGGGTTGCCATCTGGGGACAAGTGACCATCAAACAGTGTGGTTCACGTTAAACTCAGCTACAGAGTCAAGCCATACAAAAGTGAGGTACTGGACTTTAGGAGGGCTGACTTTGGCAAGATGGAGAGTGTCTCAGAAAAGCACTAGCAAACAGGCTAGAAGGAGGTGTGGAGCAACAATGGGGAATTATCAAAACTGCCATCACAGAGGCAACAAGCCTTTGTGTGAAGCAAATAAACAAATCAAAGCGAAAGAAAAAGCCACTATGGTTCTCAAGAGGTGGCTGTGAAAGTCAGGAAAGAAAGATAGCATTCCAGAAGTATAAAGAAACACAGAAGGAGCAGGACAGAGAGCTGTACCAGTTAAGGCAGAAAGAAGCAGGGAGGAAGTCAGAATAGCAAGGCCCAAACTGAGGAAAAGATAGCCAACTCAGTTAAGAAGGGATAAAACCTTTTATAGGTACATCAGCGACGTAGAAAAGACAAAGGGAGGATAGTGAGGCTGAATAGAATAAGCGGTGGGTGGGCAGAGGGACAGTGAAAAGCAGGAATACTGAACGAATATTTCTGCTCAGTATTCCTAAAGAGGAGGAAGTGCCTAATCCAATTAACAGAAGCACTCTTGATAGGAGGTCGATCCAGTCCTTTCACAGAAGAAAGGGTTCTGCAAGAACTCCTAAAACTGAAGGTGGACAAAGCAATGGGTCCTGATGGAATTCACCCAGAATTCTAAAAGAATTAAGGAAGGAACTAGTGAAACCACTGGCTACTCATTTTAATAAATCATGGGAGGATGGTGTGGTACCCGAGGACTGGAGGAAGGCAGATGTGATTCCCCTTCACAAAAGTGGGACCAAGGCAGAGGCAGGAAACTACAGACCTGTCAGTCTGACCTCTGTGGTAGGGAAAGTGATGGAGTCACTTCTGAAGGAAAGAATGGTTGAGTACCTAGAGGTCAGTGGAGCACAGGATCCAAGGCAGCATGGGTTCACACGGGAAGGTCATGTCGAGGCAGATCTAATAGATTTCTTTGACTGGGTGACCAAAGTAGTAGACCAGGGAGGGCTGTGGACATGGCCTACCTAGACTTTAGCAAGGCATTTGACACAGTCCCACACAAAGATTGTTAGTCAAATTAATCAGCCTGGAGTGGGTCCCAGGGTGGTAGCTAGGTAAAACATTGGCTGGACAACAGGACTGAGAAGGTAATTGTAAATGGAGTCCACTCTGAAGAAAGGCGGTTACTAGTGGGGTACCGCAGGGTTCAATATTGGGTCCAGTCCTTTTAATGTTCTTCATCAGTGGCATTGCAGAGGGACTGGAAGGAAAAGTATGCCTTTTGCAGATGACACAAAGATCTGCAACAGGGTTGATACACAAGGAGCGTGGAAAGGATGAAAAGGGACTTGGCAAGGTTGGAGGAATGGTCTGACGTATGGCAGCTAGGATTCAATGAAAAACTGCAAAATAATGCACCTGGGAAACAAGAACCCAGGGAAGAATACACAGGTGGGGAGGTAGTAACAACAACAAAACAGGAAAGGGACCTGGGGGTAATCATATCAGATGACCTTAAGGTTAGCAAGCAATGTGAGAAGGCAGTAGGGAGGCCGGGGGTATACTGGGATGTATAGGAGAGGCATCAGCAGCAGAAAACAGGAAGTTGTTATCCCTCTGTACAGACAGTTGGTGAGACCCCATCTGGAATACTGTGTCCAGTTCTGGAGACCCCATCTCCGCAAGGACATAGACAGGATAGAGGCAGTCCAGAGGAGGCAACTAAAATGGTGCAGGGTCTGCAAGAGAAGCCGTATGAGGAGAGACTAAAGGAGCTTAATATGTATACCCTTGAGGAAAGAAGGGAGAGGGGACATGATAGAAACTTTCAAGTACCTCAAGGGAATCAACAAAGTCCAAGAGGGTAGCATCTTTCAGAAAAGAGACTTGCAAGAACAAGGGACACAATTTAAAAGATAGAAGGAGAGGCGGTTCCAGGGGCAATGTGAGGAAGTATTATTTCACAGAGAGGTAGTGGATGCATGGAACAGCCTTCCTGAGGAAGTTTGGAGTCTAAAACTGTGGGAGAATTCAAGAATGCATGGGACAGACATAAGGCAATTCTTGTGGGGGCAGGAAGATATAGGCTGTTGGTTAAATAGGATCTCAGCCTATCCTGTAGGTAGGGAAATGGGCAGACTAGATGGGCCTAGCGGTCCTTATCTGCCGTCAAAGTCTATGTTTCTATGTTTAACACATCTCTAAGAACAGGTGTTTCAAAACCATGGAAGTTAGCCAGCGTCACACCTGTCTATAAAGCCAGGAACAAAACTCAAATGTTCAACTACAGACCTATATCCATTCTACCCCCAAAGCACTTGAAAGAATGGTCTCAGAGCAGCTACAGAGTATCTTGATAAATATAACCTACTTTGCCCACAGCAACATGGGTTCCAAAAAAGCACTCCACACTTACACATGTTGATTACTCTTCCCAGCTTTATGATGCCTTAGATAATGGAAGGCAGATGGCTCAGTCTTCCGTCGACCTTACGAAGGCCTTTGACTCTTTAACCACAAACTACTCTAAACTGCCTCCATTCAACAAGCTTATCCCCGGACATGGTACTGTAGTTTAAAGCTACCTCACAAATAGAACACAATGAGTCAGAATTGGAGACACCCTATCATCGACTAAGGAAGTGTCCTCGGGGTCCCACAGGTTCTCTTCTTGGCCCATGCTTTTCAGCCTCTTCATCAACTCTGCCATCTGCATGTACAGCACACGCCATTCTCTATGCTAATGATGCAGTGATATCTGTTGCTGGCAAAGATCACAACTCCATCACAACTGAACTCCAAGACAGCTTCCTCAAGCTCGAATCCTGGTTCGCACAAAACAAACTACTACTAAACCGTAAAAAAACTGAGTCTACACTTCTCTACCTCCCAATACAAAAGAAATACCAGCCTTTACTCATTCAGAACCACAAGGGTGAAATACTGAAACAAGTAACAAAGTTCAAATACCTGGGCATCACCTTTGACAGTACACTAACCTTCTCTGGCCATATAAACTCAGTTGTCAAGTCAGCAAATACTAAACTTGGGGTCCTCTATGGCCATAGGCACTCTATGACACCAGATGCTCTGAAACTTCCATCAGTAGTTTAGTACTGTCCTCCATAGATTATGGGCTGCTATCTATGGGACAAGCACTAAAACTGCCCTAAACAGGGTCAGCACACTACTAAATAAGGCCTGCCGACTGTCAATAGGGGCTGCTCAGGACACCCCACCTGCACGCTCTACAGCGAAACTGGGTGGCTCCACTCTATCTCAAAGCACAATACCAAACCTGCATACTCCTGAAAAAAGTGCTTCTTGGGTCCCCCCGCACTGGGCTGCCTCTTTATGCCGGCAGTTTCCACCAAATCAACTAGAAGCTGGCGGCTACAGATAAGCTGGTGATCCCCTTCAAAAGAAGCGAAGCTCGCTCAGAACTCCATCCTGCACCAAGGACCAAATAGTACAATGAGCTACCTGCTAACCTCACAGAATCAACCAAGACTAGTACACTTCAAATCTGGGCTCAGATCCCTTCTTGACAAAAGAAGAACTGTGCTTGCCTGCACTAATGTTGCAGGATTTCAGCCACCAACCCCTCCTTTCACACGCCTTTTTTTTCTTATCTCTTCAACCCCCTCCCTCAAAGCGAGGCCCACTTGGCTGACAAACCACCTCTTCGACGATGATGCCATACCTGGCTGACCTCCTACCACCCCCTTTTCCGCCTAGTCTGACCCACTAACTAGTGAACTACAAGGCTGAACCCTATTTGACCCTATCCTCTTCATCCTGTAGTTGGATGTATATAATTTCTTGATATTTGAATGCCTGTGTAACTGTTTTCAGTTATTGGTAAACACTGTTATATTTGTAATGTTTGTACAATAACAAGTTGGATGTATATAATTTCTTGATATTAGGATGCCAGTGTAACTGTTTTTGGTTATCTATCAACACTGTTGTAATTGTAATGTTTGTACAATAACAACCTGGAACCTTGAAAATGAGTCCTGGACTCAAAGGTATTAATCCCAAACTGAAATAAATAAATAAAAATAAAAAGACACATGCCCAGGGATGTCTAGCTATGGTTAAGGAGCATTACTGAAGGCGTGAACTGATCTTAATTAGTCTCTATGTTCCCCTCAGATTGCCGGCCCAGTTTGTATGGCAACTACATTGCGAAATAGTTGCACTTCAGTCAGATGTCCTATTTTGGGGATGATTTTAATTTTATCCTGGAGAATAGGAACACCAAAGTCTCTGCCCGAGAAATATCCTATGCAGCGGACCAGTCAGTCCTTCATGAAAAAGTGGCGGTAGGCGGATGCTTGAGAACATTACCCGGATGGGAATGTACTCCACCGTTTGCCACCCGCAGTGTATATCCTCGGACTGACCATGTCCTCATCTTCAAGGAGCATGTGCATAGGATTCAGGCGTATAAGATGGTACTTAGTTATCTGATCATACCCCACAATGTCTGGAAATGAGCTTTGGTAACAAAAAGCCCGTCTTTGTGTCTGCTCAATGATTCTTTATTAAACATTGCAGAATTTTAGGACATGGTGAAAACTCAGATCCCCAGATTATTGCTGATAATACTAGTGAAGGGGTACCCCAGCTATACTCTGGGACACCTAAAGGTAGTTTTTCAATATCTTTATCAGTGACATTGCAGATGGACTGGAGGGTAAGGTATGTCTGTTTGCAGATGACACCAAGATCCAGATGGGGTGGGCAGAATGAGAAGAGATCTGGATAAACTAGCAAAAATGGTCAGAAGAGTGGCAACTGGGGTTTAACACAAAGAAGTGCAAGATCATGCACATAGGGAAGAACCCTGAAGCCACCTATAGGCTAGGAGGCAAGTTGTCGGCAGTCCCAAAGGAAGAAAGAGACTTGGGCATCATCATCAGCGATGACCTGAAATCCTCCAAGCAGACCTCTAAAGCAGTAGGTAGGCTAGAGGGATGTTGGAGTGTATTAGTAGGGTATCACAAGTCATAGAGGAGGTAATAATCCTTTTTACAAGACACAAGTTAGCCCCATCTGGAGTACTGCATGCAGTACTGGAGGCCACACCTTCACAAGGACATTAACCAAATTGAGGCAGTCCAGAGGGCAACCAAAAGTGGTGTGGAGACTGCATAAAAAAACATATGAGGACAGATTAACGGAGTTCAATATGTACACCCTAGAGCAAAGGAGGGAGAGAGGTGATATGATCGAAACATTCAAACACCTAAGGGCATTAATAAGGTGAAAGTCTAACATGTTTCAATATAAGAAGAATAGCAGGACAAGAGGACACAGCATGAGATTAGAGGAGGCCAATTAAGGGGTAATGTGAGAAAGTTCTTTTTCACAGAAAGGGTGGTGAATGCATGGAGCAGCCTACCTCAGGAAGTGGTGGATATGAATACAGTGCAGGGCTTCAAACAGGCATGGGATAGGCAAGGGAGCAATACAGATGAGTATGAATAGATGAGGCATTGACAGAGCAAAGGCCAATGGCACATTCATAAGGTAGAAAAAGAAATGGGCAGACTAGATGGGCCTTGCTGTCCGTATCTGCCATCAACTTCTATGTTTCTATGTTAAGAGGGACATCTTGGTGTATGACCAGACTGAAGAAACAACGAGTTTACACTACAAGACATGCATACTGAGCTGCAAACCCACTTGCAGTTTCATACACAGGGTGATCGATCCATAATACCACAAATAAATAAGATTAGGCAGCAAATACAGAACAATTTGAACCTTAAACTGAAATGGCACTCAGGTTTCTTTAACAGGGGCATTATGAGAGGGGAGGCCTAGGACCACCAGAATACTGGCTCATAGATTACAACAAAAATTAGCATAGGTGACAGCCACTTAGATTAGACACCCCACACATACAACAGGTGGAGACCAGCCCTGACAAAATCCTACAAGTCTTTTGGGAGTACTATCAAAGATTATACACGAAGACATTAATCCTACACCCTCAGACATTGATACATACCTCAAACCTCTTAGCTTGCCCTCTTTACCTCACCCACAACAGAAGGCTCTAAGCCCCTCTCCAAGTGGATGAAATTTACTCTGCATTTAAAACTTTGAAATCTAGTAAAGTCCAGGCCTCAATGACTACATTGTGGAATGTTATAAGATATTCTGGGAACCCCTCTGCTCAGTGCTGACCCAACTAGGTGACACAATCCTCTGGGGCAAGGCTGCCACCCTCCTGGATATAGGCTATGATATCTGCCACCCCTAAGCCAGGCAAAGATATCACCTGTTGTTTCTATTATAGATCAGTCTTGATCCTTAATATGGATTGTAAGATTTTCACTTCTGTATTGGTTAAATGACTAGAGCAGTTTCTTCCACTTCTTATTAATAAAGACCAGACTGGGTTTGTCTCCTCTAGATGAACACGAGATAAAATTAAAGAGCGTTACATATTTTGCACCACCATCTGGTCGGAGGTCCCTTTTTATTACTCAGTTTACATGCCAAAAGGCCATCAAGTGGCTGATGTGGCCCTTTTATTCAGGTGATGTTCCACTTTAACAGCCTTAAGAACTTGTACAAGCAGAGCAGGCACTCTGTCACTCCTATGGCCTATGTAAAATTAATGGACTAATTTCCTTCACACTACCACTGGGTAAAGGCACCTGGCAGGGTGTCCCCTTCCCTCCTTTTGCCTCTTACCTTGAACCCCTAGCCCAGACATTATGACAAGACTCCACTGTTACTGGCATACATGTAGGCAACTGAGAGCAGAAATTGGCACTGTGTGTCAATGATTTGCTCATATATCTTCGCATCCGGAGCAATCCTTGACCTCCCCTCCCCTATCCCGTGGCAGGTATTGACCCATTTGGCAGTCTTATGCGGTATAATGTTAATACCTCCAAGACCAACATCCTACAAATTAATTATGTACCACTACCTGCTATTTAAGTTCATTATTTGTTTCAATGGAATATCACCCATCTTAAATATCTGGCACTACAACTAGCACTCAGGCCCCAAGAGGTTGGTAGTCTCACTTATAATTTCCTCACATAAGCATTCCAGAAGGACATTTTAAATTAGGCTAATCTTCCCCTGCCTTTAATTCAGAAAACAGTGTCCAGAGGAACCTGTTGCTGCACCTCCTTTACCTTGCCCAGACTAAACCTTTCAACCACAACAGTCATATTTCCAGCGTTGGTCAAAGTTCATCTGTAGATATTTGTGTCAGGGCAGGAGCCCACTGGTGCATCTGTCTGCTCTGCAACTCCCTAAAGATCAGGAGGCCTTATTCCTACTCAATTTTGACTTGTATCATAAGGTGGCACAGCTGAGAATGTTTTTACTAGATGTTAGACTGTTACAAAGCCCACTGGAAGAAATTAGAACTCATAGAGGAACCTTTACATCTGCCCCAAGTATTGTTTGATAGTTCCTGAAATGGCGCTTCCTACTGGCATTTACATTATGGTGACACTCTATACCTGGCATAAAGTACTGGACATGACCCATTTGACACAGTTTCAAATTTGCTGTATTCATGCCCCATTCATCTTCCTTCACCCCAGCCCTAGTGGACCATAATTATGAAGCTGAGAAAGGCTAGGTCTTCATTTTCTTTTCATTCCTACTGAGTAGGGAGTTTTGGACATTCGATGGCCGGCCTGGGACCTATGCTATTTCTTGTACACACTTTTTGATACCTACAGGTACAGAATTATGTAAAACCCTTACTCGGAACCATAGAGGCAGTGGAAGATACCGCCATATTAACAGACATGATTATTCAAACTCTTAAGGGGCAAGGAACAGCAAAACATCTGAGTTCTAAAATAGATCTGGCAGTCCTGCAGGCCCAGAATTTCTCCATCTTCCATGTCAGGCAAGCCTGGGTGAGGAATATTGGAATAGGCCTTCAAGATAAATCTTGGGAATACTGTTCAGAACACCTCACGTAATGTCACTACCTCGTATGTCTGGAAGATTACCCTGGAAGATACTGATCAGATATTTCATAACAGACAGGTCAGATATCAGCTGGAGAAAGGTGCAGCCTACTGGAGACACTGTGGAACACTGAAGGCATCTCACTAGCATGTTCTATGGGACTGTGCAGTGTTAGTACCCTTTATAGGGGTCTGCAGGTGGAAGCAGGGAGTTTAGGAGGAGATATAATGCTGACAGCTAATACAGTATTGTTTTAGATGCAGCTGAGGGTTATAGAAATCTGGAGGCCAGAAAACATTTTAATATTGGTATAGTGGTAGCAAAGCAAACAATTACTAAACCTTAGTTAATTACAACTGTGCCCAGGGTATCTACATGGAGGAGCTTATGAATAAGATTTATGGTATGGAAAAATGAAAGCAAATCTTAACAACACTCATTCAGCTTTTGAGATATGCTGGAGGAGATGAGTCATGCATGTTATGACTAAACAGCCAGTATATATCCTAGAGGGCAATGAATCACAGTGAAGAGCAAAAGCTGTTGTGTAGCTTTCTTTTATATAAAATATAGTGGGTCTATGTTACCTGAAAGGTACTGGAATTATTAGCAGGCTGACTTCATGCTGGAATGACTTCATTTGTTTCTAAGGAACGAAGAAGGAAGGAGGAAGCTATCAGACATTAAGGAGACTGACCTGTGTATGGGCAGTATCCATTCTTTGTATTTTCCCAATTCACAACAGCCTAAGATGTCTTGTTTGTTGCACCAAATTTGTTTTTATAATAGAAAAAGAAATTTGCAAAGTATATGTGTTAAGAGTGTATTTGTGTATATGCGTACATGCAGAGTGTGTGTGTATGTGTGTGTATATATGCGTGCGTGTATATGTGTGTCCCAGCAGGGTAAAGGAGTGGCTGTTAACTTGCTCACTGCCAGTTTTCTGCCTTAGCTTAGTTAGCTACTTTGTGTCTCTAAGTTTGATATAGTGCTTCACTGCTTTTCAAAGAATAAGATTTCTGACAAAATACATTTTTAATTGAAATACAGTACATGGAGCTGTCCCACTGGCACAGCGGTAGTGCTACTACTCGCAATACTAGTGACCCAAGTTTGGGAATGAGCTCCAGTCATGGAAGCCGACTGGAGAGGGAACATCGAGCATTCAGGAGACACACCTTCCTCCGGGGAGGGTTACTGTAGCCGCTCACTTTGCCACCTGTGTGATCAGGTGGTGGTGGTGCAGCAACAACCAATAGGGAGGAGATGTCGGTGGAGCTCCACTCTGCATGCCCTGAATGCTGACACATGGGCTCTGAGTACTGGCATCTGAAGGGGCAGGACCAGAAAAAGGAAGAACCCTGCTCTACAGAGGATGACTCAGGCACACGGCCCGACCCTCGCCACAGCTTGCTGCTCCTCCACCCAGAAACTCTTGCCTCTATACTCAGGAGGAGGCAGGAGGAATCTGGCTCAGTTGGGCCCTGCCACAGGAGAAGGTTGAAAGAAGTAGCAGGTAAGAGACAGAGATGTTGGAGTGCCATGTCTCGATGGTTGGGCTACAGACTGGGCTCACTTAAGGTGGGAAATGCAGGAGGCTGGATGAATCTTCATGTTCTGAGACAACTGGGTGTTGACTGTACTTATACAATGCTCTCCTTTATAATTTCTAACTGTTCTTTTATTTTTGATTATGTCTTTTAGAACCTGATTATATGAGACGTTAAGTGGGTAAACATACAGAGGGTCTATTTTAGTAAACAGCTGTGTCAATTATGCATAACAGCTGGAAAGCTTAAACAGAATGTTGGATAGGTTCCTCCTGACATTGTATTCATAGAAACATAGAAGGTGACGGCAGAAAGAGACCATAAGGTCCATCTAGTCTGCCCTGTGTTTTTGTCTTTTCCTACCCCTAGCTGCCCTTTTTGTGAGTGCTCCTTGTGTCTATCCCATGAATTCTTGAATCCCCCACTATGGTAGCATCCACCTCTCCTGGGGAAGACTATTTCAAACATCCACCACCTGATGCTGGTACTGAACCACCCTCCTTTCAGCCTCAGATTGTGCCCCTGGTTCTACTGGCCTTGTTGAAGTGAAAAAGGTTCTGTGCCTACCTTGTTTAATCCTTTTATGTATTTGAAAGTTTCAATCATGTCTCCCTCTCCCTTCTCTGCTCCAAGGAATACATGTTAGTTCACTCAGTCTTTCTCTGTATGACATCTGTTGCAATACCAGTATCATCTTTATTGCCTTTCTCTGAACCGTCTTTATCTGGTTGATGTCCTTTTAAAGAGGGACTGGCGCCAACATTTTGGCATCAATAAATTCAAATTTCAATTTGCATATCCTCAATCAGCCTCATGCAAAAATTAGATCTCTAAATTACTTTGTTTAAAATTACAAATTATTTTGTAACCTTAATTCACTACCTGTTCAAAAAGCCAGTTTCAGGGAAGAGCTGTTGATGTCATCTCCTGAACTCACAATCTAGTCCTTCCTGCAAGCTGCCTTATATGATTTATTTCTCCTACTGTATGTTACATAAAACAGCAGTTTAGTAAACATCTGCAAAAGGAAAACTTACACTGGGTGGGTCACACATGCACTTCCATAATGTGTTGATGCAAGGTACAGTACTTCAGAATGTGATGGGAGGGGATGCAGTGGCAAACATGGCTTTATTTATTTATTAATTTATTTCACAATTTTTAAAGTACCTTTGAGTCAAAGACTCATTTACAAAGGCTCCACGTCACATTTAGTAGAACAATACAACAGTGAACACACTACTAGAGTCGTACTCAAACAGACTTGTTACAGTGAATACAGTAAATAGCTAACAGTCTGAACCAGAGTAATCTGTACAGAGCAAAAGCTTGTTAAAATAGTTCCTGGGCTGTGCGAGAAGGCTGCATGGGGTGGGAGAGAGAGCTGGCCAGAGGCCATTGTCTGGGAGGTCAAGTAGATCAAGGACAGTCACATGGTGTGGGAGGACTGGAGGTGGTCTCTGAGGCGACTTTGAAGGGCCAGTTCTGGTTTCATTAGTAAGAGCAATGGGCAGGCAGTTTAGTAAGGAAGGGGCCCTGTGACTGAAAGTTCTTTGGTATTGGGAGGTTCAACACCTGGGATCCGACAGGAGCATCTTGCCAGCGTTTGGTGTTTCTATGCATCAGGGCTAGTTGGACAATAGGGGTGAGGCCAACAGGTGTGAGACCCAGGGCAATCTTTTTCCATAAGGCGTGTGTAACCGTATTCTATTGTCAAGGCTCAGCCAGTTTGTGGCAGTGTATAGAGAGCATGTGTGTGTGAGACGATCACAGCCAAGGACTAGACAGTAGACTTTGTTCAGGAGAGCCTGAGACAGCCTAGGGCAGAGGTGTTTACAGCTCCATAGATAAGAATACCATAGTCAAAGAGGAGGGGACAGCGGAGGAGACAGCAAGCGAAGGGCTTCAGGAGTAAGACAGTGCTTGAGGCGGTAAAGGAGGCCAAGCCGGACGTTAAGGGCGGTAGACAGGTGATGGATATGCTGATGGAAGTTGAGGGCTGGGTCTAGGTTTAGAATTACAAAGTTGTGTGCAATTTTAAAATACTGTAGGTATGAGATTTTGAAATATCATCAAGTTGCAATTGTGGAATGCAGCAACGATACAGTCTCAGAAAGTAGCTGGAAAATATAATTTCAAAATGTGGCAGTGCGCTGAATTTCACAATGTGGCAATGACGCACAGTTTTGCAATGTAGTGGTGATGCACAGTTTCAGAATGCGGTGGTTTCACACAGTTTCAGAATGCAGCAGTGACGCACAGTTTTGTAATGCAGTGGTGACACAATTTCAGAATATGGCAGTGATGTATAATTTTGGAATTTAATGGTGACACAGGTTCGGAATGTGGTGGTGGCGCACAATTTAGGAATACAGCAGTGATGCACAGTTTTGGAATGTGCCGTTGACACACAGTTTGAATGTGGCGGTGACGCATCATTCTGGAATGCGACAGTGACGTACAGGTTCAGAATGCAGCGGTGATGCACAATTTCAGAATACAGTGGTGTGCACAGTTTTGGAATGTGGTGGTGATGCACAGTTTCAGAATGTTGTGGTGACACAATTTTGGAATCTGGCAGTGACACACAATTTGAATGTGGTGATGATGCACAATTTAGGAATGGGCGGTGACATACAGTTTTGAAATGTAGGGGTAGCACACAGTTTCAGAATATGGTGATGACATAATTTCAGAATGTGGTGGTGATGCAGGTTTAGAATGCAGCAGTGATGCACAATTTCGAAAGGGGTGGTGACACACAGGTTTGGAATGTTGCAGTGATGCGATTTAGGAATGTGGCAGTGACGCACAGTTTCAGAATGCAGTGGTGATGCACGGTTTCCGAATGCAGTGTTGCCACAGTTTCAGGATGTGGCAGTGGCAGCATAATTTCGAATGCGATGCTGATGCAGGATCAGAATGCGGCAGTGATGCACAGTTTCAGAATGTGGCGGTGACACATGGTTTTGGAATGCACCAGTGATCGTAATTTCAGAATACAACAGTGACACACAGCTTCAGAATGTAGCAGTGACGGTCAATTTCAGAATGTGGTGATGATGCTCAATTTTGGAATGTGGCGGTGACGCATAATTTCGGAGCGTGGCATGATGCACAATTTGCGAATGTGGCAGTAACAATGTTAGAATGTGGCATTGATACACAACTTGGTAGGGATGTGCAATTATGGAATTTGGTGGGGATGCACCATTTCAGAATGTGGCAGGGATGCACAATTCCAGAATGCAGGCAGGATGCATAATTTTAGAATGTGGCTGGGATGCATAATGTTGGAATGTGCTGAGGATGTGCTGCAACATTTTGACATATGTTGGGTGTGTATAGTTCTGGAATGTGGCAGCACAAGCAATTCAGAATAAATGGTGTGTCCTGTCACATTCCTATAGCGTACATCCACACTATATTCTGAAATTGCCAGTCCCACCAAATTCCTCACTGTGTGTCCCTGTTGCATTCTGAGACTGATCGTCCCACCACATTTTGAGATGGCACATCCCTGTCACATTCGAGATTGCATGTACCCCCAACATTTTAAAATTGTGCACCACCTTGACATTCTATGCCTTAGTTCAGTGCTGCATTCCAAGACCTCCTCCTCACATGTTCTAAGTTCAGTGCCATGCATCTGAACATTCTGAAACAGCACTGCAGTCAACCCTATGTCATTTTATGGCTGTAGGCAGAGCCTACAGCCATCTTACTATCTTTAGCTGGGAATGGAAGTATCGTGGAACACATGTTTTGAACTTTTCAATCTATCCTTCCATGCTGACTGAAATAAAATATTCCCTTCTTTCTGTTAAGAATGTTGGAGGCATAACTCTAAGCTGCTTATCAGATGCCATTAGGAAATTGAAACAGCTTGTTAAATATTTGTTAAATATTGGTTGCCTATTAAACTGGAGATTTGTTTACCCTTCAGAATGCAAAAAATGCACATTTAAATACTTAGCATTTAAACCACTTCTTGATACAAGTTTCACTTGGGAATGTATTGTCTTTCAATAAAGATTCATACCACATAAATGTCACCTTTCCCAGCAAATTTACACCATTTTTTTAACCTCTACAGACACAATCTGATGAGCACTGAGTCAGACATATGCCAGGTCTTCAGTGAACTGCCCAGATAAATACTGTATGTAGCAATCAGCAGAATTTTTCCACTATGGTTTTGAGAAATAAATATATTGAGCTACAGCAAACACACACACACACACACACACACACACTCTCTCTGTCTGTACACACCCTCATGGCCACAACATTCAAAATAAATATTGCATTCTAATGTGCTATAAAGAAACTGTTTATGTCAGTGAACACAGTGATGTTCAGTTTAGAGTAAATTTCCTTTAAATATTTTTTATCCTATATTTTGTACACACACACACACACACACATACTACACACCATCTGCATGGCCACAGTATTGCCGGGAGGCCTGGATTCATGTCTTAGCTGAGGCACTTATTCTTTCTCACCTCTGTTTGTATGTGTCCCATAAAATAATACACACCACACTCCTGTGTTATTAGTTACAAGTAAATATTTTGTGTTGCCATTGGTTTGTGCATTTGAGAAAAAGTAATGTGCTCAAGGGATAGCCTAGGTTCCAGTTGTCTCAGTGATGCAACTGGTTACACTAATCGGAACAGAATATCCATTATTCAATCATAAGCTTCATGCTTCTAGCAAAGGAAAAAGCGGTCTCTGGTCCTGAGTGAAAGGTTTGCTGCTGATTCTGTGTAATGAAAAATCTAAGCCCAAGAATGCCTGCAAATATCCCTCTCTCAGTGTAGCCCAGGTGCCATGTGCCTGTGGGTACTACCCTGCCTGTTGACCCTCTAACAGGTTAAAGGGCCTAGGTCCTGTTACAGTGGTGTTCAGGGTTCTATCCCAAAGTTAGAGTAAATAGTGTGATGCCTCCACCCAGAGTGAATTATAAGTGTATCAGGTGCCTGGCTAGTACATGCTACCACCTCCCCTACCAACCACTTCACACTGGATACCCAACAGTTCCTCAATACCATAAACCATGAACACTTTACAAGTGACAGACACAGAAATACCCTTCATGCAGCAGTTCCAAACAACAAAACCACAGCTTTATTGGGGTAAGAGGTTAGGAATGGGGTACCTGGACAAAGGGACTGCTGTGGAAGAAAAAGGTTAACAAAAGCATTAAGGCAAAAGACAAAATAGGCCCACAGTTTAGAACCACCTCCAGCTGCCCACCCCTCTGGTAGCAGTGTTGTTTCCCACAGTCTTTCTGGATACACAAAAGTTGCAGGCCTGGGCGTTGCTGCGGGTTGGCTGGCTGTTGGGGCCCTAAGAACTTGAAATTTGAAATTAACTGTAACTTGACATACCCCTTGGGTTCCAGGGACAAGTCCTAGGCACTCACAGTTCTAAAAGTTCTACTTGGTCTCTATCAGAGAGATCCTCCACAAGTCCGGGGCAGTGCGATGGATACACAGAGGGCACAGCACTGGGCAGCAAACAGATATCTTGAAGCCTTGATCTTGATTCAAGGTCTAGCAGCTGTCCCCTTGACTAAAGATCTGTCTGCTTGTTACCTTCAGCTTCCTCTGGCCCAGTAGGCCCAGACCCAGGAGTGGCTCCACAGCCCTGCTCCACCAATGGGTCGCAGGTGCCCTTGCACCCCAGCAAGTGCGGTGACCCCTGAGACTAGCAGACCCCACTTGGTAGGGGTTGGCAAGTTCCCACATGGCTCTGGAAGCAGCTGGAAAACTCCTCTCCTGGTCTCAGCAGGAAAGTGGCTACAGGGTGCAGCCAGGACAAGGACACAGCTCTTGAAGACTCCAGGGCTACTTGGCAACAAGGTTACAATACAACCAGCAAGCTCTCTGTTCTTGAGTTGGGGTGGCAACCACAGGGTCCCTAGGCATAGAATGCCTGGTCACCTTTTCCCTCACAGTCTCTCAACTCCAGAGCCACTTTCTCTTTCCACTTGGCTGGTTCACAGTACTTTTAATTTCACCAAGCTTTTGCAGCTTCCAACTGTAGTGGCTAGCACCCAAGTCCAGCAACTTTCAGCTTGCAAGGAGTCTCTCCACAGTCTCAGAAAACAGTACAGGATTTGTGCAGCAGAGGATCTCCTCTAAACAGCACAGTCAAAATACCTTGAGCATTTTCTCTCCAGAACAGTTTCTCTCACAAGGATCCACTTCACTCTCTCTCTCAGGACAATTCCCAAGTGGGTCCTGTGCAAGGTCTCAGAAGGTCCAAACTCTGTCAGTGCAAGTCACTCCTGACTTGATAGGAGCCTGGAACCAACTGACCCAAACCTCAAAATCTCTACAATTTCTCCCTAAAGTTCTGCCCTCTCACTGGCTGCCCAGCATTATCAATCACATTTAGTTGCCCTATGAAAACTCCGATTGGTAGCATCTCTTGGCACCTGAATCAAGTTCCTCCTTCTCCCAGAAGTCCTCTGTCCCACTTTGGATGCCTAGACACTGGGTTGGCTGCTAGAAAGGGGTCAGAGATGTGCTAACCTGGTGGCACTGAGGGTTGAGGTGCTGGATGCCACACCTCGTGCCATGCCAGCGACCTGGGTTCAGAAACAGACTCTGGTCATTTGGGGGTCAGCTGGGGGTTAAGGATTGGCCATTCAGAGGACTGCTCTCCTCCCTCAGGGTGGGGGTTTGTGTGCTCTGCATGTTAGCACAAGAGGGGTTCGAGCTGCACCCAGGTGTGCTTGACCATCTCTCTTGGAGGTGGAGATGGCTGCTGCACCATTGCATGGGCGCAAGAGGCAGGGAGAAAAAACAAAGGAAAACACTGGGACCCGGCAGGACCCATGTGGCCCGATGGGCTGGAGGCGACGCATCACTGGGGGTTGTAGCCCTGCCGAGTCCACGGAGAAGGAGCAAACAATGTCATGATAAAAGAAAGGGGTCAGAGTATCAGCAGCATAGCTGCCCCCATTTAGTCCTATGCTGTTTTGTGCAGTCCCATATTTCAAATGTCCATTTCAGGCATAGTATTAGTATCTAACACATTTGAGAAACAATAATGTGATCGAGGACAGCCCAGGTTCCAGTTGTCTCAGTTGCGCTGCTGGTTGGCACAGTCAGAACGGTATTCGGGGCCTGGGTTCAAGTCCCAGCTGAGACACTTACTTCTTTCTCACCTCTGTCTAAATAACGACACAAGACAAAGTGCAGTAACTCTAACATGAAACTTTTTTAAGTCAAGGGCATAGTAACTTTGAAGAGCACATATAGAACACAGCCTCTGGAATCTAGCTTAGTAAATTGGCAGTTGAAATGGGTTGATGTTGCCGGCCGGTGGCGCTGAGGGCTGAGGCGCTAGCGCCACACCTGCACTGCGCCAGTGACCCGGTTCGGGAACGGACTCGGGTGGCGGGGGTTGTAGGGAGAGGAGGATTGAGCATCCAACGGATGCTCTCCTCCCTCAGGGTGGGAACCAGAGCATCCGTTCTACATCACCTTAGTAGCTGGTGGAAGCACCCGACAACTGAAGAGATGGAAGCGGCTCTGTTCAATGGAGTGGGGAGAGGGGCGCCCGGTATGTGGTGGTTCGGTGCGTCAACACGCCACCACTCGGGACGTACGTCCTAGCACTCGGTGTCCCAGAGGGTAGGGGAAACCAGGGAGAAAAAGGAAAATACCTCTCGGTAAGCCCTAGATGATAGCCTCTCCTGCCATCCAGGACCACCAGAAGAGGGACAGACCCCACTGTGCAGGGGAGAAGGAGGCACTCTGGGGCAGATCCCCGAGGTGAAATCGGAGGTTGAGAGGAAGGAAGAAGAGGGCTCCGAGAGCAGGAAGGTGGATAAAGAAATAAAGTAAAAAAAAAGAAATGGGTTGATGTCAACAAGAGATGCCATGTTGTAGGTGCTGATTGAGATGCCAAAGGTATAAGCACCTGAACAAAACTATGTAACCATAAATGTGATGCAGATGGGTCAGGAGACCTCTCAACGTCTAACAGAGGTCTCCCAAGGATGACAGACTTTGAGTCAGACCTTACGGAAAGCACTGAAGACATCAACCAACAAGACACGGCCATGTACTTCCTATACCATTGGGAGTGGGAGCTCATGAAAAAAACTTGATGATTTAGCACTCTACTCCTGGCGGAGAACATAAGCATTCATGGCCTGCCAGAGGGTCCCGAAACCAGGGCCAGTGAACCCTTTAAGAATCCTTTCATAAGAGCTCCTCAAATGGCCTAACTCATAGCCCTCCATATCATCAGAGCACACAGAGCATTGGGCCCAATCCAACAGACCCTGAAGCACAGCTTCACTTCCGGTTGCCATGACATTTCTCAAGGATAGAACAAAAACTAAGGTTCACGGACAGAGCGTAGCTGGCAGAAATTTTGCAGCTACATTGCCACGGACAAAATGCTTTGTGGATAAGTGATGTAGCTTAATTGTGACAGGCGAAATATTTGCATATACTCATTACAACATTCTGTCTATCGTTTATTTTAGAGAGAGCAAGCAAGGTTGTAGGCTCCTCTTTTTACATTCACAGTTCTCTCTCCTGAGTCATTTCCTCTTTTTCTAGCACCAGAGACACTACAGGGTGCGGAGCAGCTGAAATAAAATAAATCAAGTAACCCACCACTCTGTGCCATGATCCTGGATTGAATCGGTTTCTGTAACTGACAGAAAGAAAAAGCCGCTTGGTCACACTATTAATCCTGCTTCGATGCAGGATGAAACTTTTCCTTCTCGGTTAGCTAGCACACCATGGCACTCTGAGGCCACTTACAAGTAAGTGCTGAACTGTTAACATATAATGTAAATGTGTCCCACAACAGCTGGAGCAGGCAGAAATGTAGCTTCTACAATCCGAGCAGCAAATAAAGCCTTGTATTTCTGTCTATTTCAAAAAAATACTCCCGTAGATAAAGCAGTGTTTCTTCTGCAGAAACAAACATATTCTTGATTTAAAAAAAAAACTTTTTCACATCTCACCATCCACTGATTGCATCCCAGATTTTACAAAACTCTCTGTATGTGTGATCACATTCTTCCGAAGTCTCGACTAATAGTCCAGCAACATGATGGCCATGCGACAAATTAGGTAACTCTGTGTAGTCCATGAGATGATATGTTCACTCCTAATTATCATGATGATTTGTCTGGGGACTAAATGGCCGTAAGTGAAAACTAAACCTCCTCAAAGCCTGAAGTAAAAAGAATCACCTTTGGAGATACAAGGCTCTTCTTCAATCATGACTCAACTTTGCAGAAGAGAGGGGCATTGCTGGCAGTGTGCAAGCACCTTGCTACACACAACATCTGCATGCAAATACTGGCCCCAGCCCAATCTAAAATATTCCTAGAGGAGGGTCCATAATTCTTCCTAACACTTGCTGAAGCCAAACCAACACTAAAAAAGCTGGGGGTCCCCACTTGAACTGTATTCAGTTCCTGATCCCAACCTAGAAGCACTACCGAACACTAGCCCTTGGAAGACTGTTGCAAAGTCCAGGAAACAAGGCTGGCCTAGAACATCAAGTGATCACATATTCACCAACTGATGAACCATCTACATCACAAACCAGTCAAAAGACAAAATCAACAGACAAGGAACCTGAAGACATCAAGGACTCCACCTAACATAGTATCCTTTGCTCTGGTGTACTGGCTCTGCTAACATGACCTGTTGCTAAAAACCCTTGCAAGGACTCACGTTATTTGCTAGTGAAGACAACACCGTTATTATAATTGTAGGAAGGGTGGGAGGAGAAAAAATAAAAGGTGCACAACTTCAGTATGATGATGGATGAATATAGAAAACATGAGCGATGAAGAAACTCAACTTACATACACTGAAGAATTGAGGTGAGGTAAATTCACTCCTCCCACCTAGAGATAACGCTAAACTATACGGTGAAGGAGAGGACAGTTATTGACCCAAGTAATATTGCATAATGGTCGGTGGTGCAGGCCACAAGATGCGGGGCTGGAAGCTCATATCAGGTTGTATGAATGGGTGGCAGTCCAAGAGGCACAGATTGTTAGGGCAATCCTGGGAGTAACTAAATAAGAGCCTAATTTAGCAATTCTGTTGAGGCCCCTAAGAAAGTAAAGTTCAGTCAGTCCCTTGTGTTAATGAGTCGAGGCGGGGTTGACTAACATGATGGTGGTCTAGGGACTTCAGTTAAAATGGCAGTTTGAGCAGGGAATGTTGTAAAATAATGAAGATCAGTCCTCCAGAGTATTGGGAAATCAATATGTCAACCAGTCTGCATGATGCAAGAACTACGCAGCAGGAGGAGACAAGGGAGGAGAGCAAGGGATGGCAAGGCCCAGACCTGGCATCCACAAAGCCTTAACCTAACAAGAACTCAAGCCAACCATGCTGCCCCATCTGAATAGAGAACAGGCGCTACAGATGGAGTCTCTTACTGGTGTAGATTTTGAGACATAAGAGGGCACAAAGGAGGTGGTGGAACCCAGGTGGAGAGTGGCTATCTGTGGTGGCTCCCTGAGGGCACCATATCCCTCCCACCTTAAAACATGATATGGATATGTGGAAGCCTGGCAGTGCAGGAGACAAAGTGATATGATCATGGGGATGGTGATGATTGGCAGTCCACTGGATGCGATGTCTGGGGGAAGTGGGGGTGCTGACTCAGGTCTGACTCCTCTAAAGGGAAAGAAATACTCTTTGAGGTTGGACTTTGACTAAGTAAATAAACTCTCATGCAGCCTTCAGTAAGGGATCTCCATTCTGGCCTAGGAAGAGAGAGTCACTGGACAACCAAACTGAACTAAGTAAACCCAAAAGTTGCATGAGAGGGTAAGAGGGATTATTGGCTCTGGAGGAAGAAACCTATTGAGTGCATAGATCCAACTAACTAAGAGAGGCCAAGCTGAGGGTGAAAATACTTTGAATGTGGCACACCCAGGAATGACCCAATAACCGACCGTGAGAGGGACATGAAGAGAATGAAAATTAAACTGCATATAATAAATAAATAGATACATCCCAGATGTAGGAAGTCAGGCATCCAACGTGTCTGAGGCTTGGTGTCCTGCCATACCATCTGAGGGAGAGTGAAGGGAGACACACAAAGGATAGAAAACATACTCAGTGAGACTCACATTGGGGAGTGCTGTCGTAGAAGCTACCAGGAGGAAATGAGAGGAGGATGGCTTAAAAGCACAAGCAATGTGCAAGGCCAGTCAAGAGCAGGCCACATCAGGTTGTCCTACCACCAACAAATGGTACAGCCAGGTAGTTGTAGGCCGCCCAGTGGTGCTGAGGGTTGAGGCACTGGACGCCACCTCACACCATGCGGTGACCTGGATTCAGAAACAGACCCGGGCCATGGGGCCGGCAGGGGAGGAGGGACTGAGCATCGGAGGACTGCTGTCCTGTCCCGGGAGTGGGTAGTGGGGCTTGCACCACTCTTCAGTGACCCCGATGGAGATCAGGCACTCTGCAAGCAGCTGCGCCAAAAATGAGGGGTGGAGCGCGGGACAGCAGCAAGTTAGTGCACAGACATCATTGCACGCCCACGCCCAGGGTAAAACAACAGCAGAAACCCCGGAGGACACAGGAGGTAATGGAGGCCCCAGGAGCTAAAGCCCACATCCCAATGCTGGACCATCCTTCCACCAGCTCTCCCGAGCCCTCAACTCTTGACCTAACCCAGGACCAACCCTCTAATCTCAGAAAGGCCACCAGGTAGGTGGCGGGCCCTCCCTGGGGTGATCCAGGAGGCTGGAAGACTCCATGGGATCAGGAGAGAGTGCTCAGCAATTGTACTCCCAGAGTAAGGTGGTTTCAGACAGGGAGTAGGGTCATGGCTGAGTGGGCACTCCTGAGAGATGCCCTGGTCCCGTGGTGCAAAATAGAATCTACACAAAAAAAGTCAGATAGTTGAAAAACAGTTGGAAGCTTGATGTTGTTGTTAAAGATTTAAAGTTAAGAATGCTAAAATGGAGCTGGAAGCTGAAGAAACATGAACTGCAGTGTGTGTTCCTGGTGTTGTGGGAGGCTGATTTAAAGGAGTATTTATTCCTAAGTTTGCTTTGTTGTTCAAATAGCTTGTACTGGGAGGGTGATGTGGATTTGGGTGTTTAGGCAGTGCTGTTTTGGATTGGAGCTGTCTTTGGAGTTCAGTTTGGTCTGTGGCAGTTAGGAAATCTGCATACAGATTTAGACTTGGGGTGGGGAGGGATTAGCCAAGAGCCATTTTAGCTAAGTGCTTCACTTTGGAGCTGGAGGCTGAAGAAGCATGAACTACTGTGATGTGTTTGTTCCTGCCTGAGGAAAGGGCGAGGTGCACTGCTGTGTAGGAGGCTGATTGACTCTCACGGGAGTTGAAGTGGGCACAGATCCCGCCCTCTCCCATCCCTCCCACCCGGCTCATCCATACTTATTGGGGTGGTGCTGCATTGGGATTGGTGGATAGCACAACCAGGTGCATCCACTAACGTGTCCTAATGGAGGAGTTTGTTCTTTGTAAAACGAACATATGAACATATGAAATTGCCAGCAGATACAGGCCATTTGGTCTTTCTAGTCTGCTTGAGTGTGCAGCACTTCAGTCCATTAGACTGCAGCTTCCCCTTCCCTCATATGCCCCCATCTTCCACCCCTCCGATTTGTATCCTCCCTTAAATCTGTCCCACCCCTCTTGAAGCCCCAACACTCTGCAGTGTCTGACTTCCTCTGGCAGAGCGTTCCACCCTGCCACCAGCCTTTCTGTGAAATAGTGCCTCCTCATTTCCCTCTTGAACCTGCCCCTTCCAGCTTCATAGAGTGTCCCCTGGTTTCTCCTCCACTCTTCATATTGAACATACACCTGGTGTCTACTTTGTTCAAACCCTTCAGTTACTTGAAGGTCTCAATCATATCCCCTCTCTCCTTCTTTCCTCCAGGGTATACATATTGAGCTCTCTCAGTCTCTCCTCATATGGTATGTCCCCCAACCCCAGGATCATTTTGTTGCCCTCGCTGTACCCCTCCAGTATTTTTATGTCCCTTTTCAAGTAGGGGCACCAGAATTGCATGCAGTACTCTAGGTGCGGTCTCACCAGGGACCTGTACTGGGGCAAGATGACCTCCCACTCCTAAAGTAATCCCCTTGCTATGCACCCTAGCATCCTGTTTGCCTTCACTGCTGCCTTCCTGCACTGAGCAGAGTAGTTCATCTCCCTAGTTACCAGTACTCCCAGATTCTTCTTTTCCTTGGATTTTGTTAACAGGACACCCTCCAGCCAGTAACTGTGTCCTGGGTTCTTGCCACCTAAATGCATCACGTTACACTTGTAATGTTATAGAGGATATGTAGCTTTGGGATAGTAGTAGATATATAGCTTACTGTGTCTTAGGAAGGGACTATAATTTTTACGGTGTTAGGGAGGGACTGTTATTTTTGTTCTGTTGTAGAGGATATGTGTTAGTGGAATCTCAAGAATTAGCCTACAGTATAAAGTGTGCAAGGTGGAATGGAATAGGTGAGCGGTAGGGAACAGTTTGCTGTGGGAGAGGGCAAGCTACAGCTCTGGGAGTTTCTTTTGTTGTTTGGCGAGTATAGTGAGAATGCAGGGGAAAGATGGGAGGTGGAGTTGGGGCAATAGAACTGCCGAGGTATGGCAAACTTGGATGGCAAGACTGGGAAGGGTGGCAAGGAGGGGTTAATGGAATTAACAGATCCATCGCTCTGTTAAACATAAATCAAAAATCTTTACTTCCATCTTAGTTTGTAGACTTCAGACCTGGTTGGGATCCTTAGTTCACCTGGATTAGACAAGCTTTATCAATGGACGACTGATCCATGGTATTAGATGGCTTTTGAATCTGATCTCCTGGCAGCACCTATGGACATGGAAAAGGTGTTTGACCAGATGAACTGCAGATTCTTACTTAGAATACTAGAGGAGATGGGCATGAGGGAGGCATTTTGGACCAGTGTCAAACATTTGTATGCATCCCCACAAGCAACTGTGAAAGTCAATGAAATCCAGTCCAGCCATTTCCATTTAACCAGTGGGACAAGGCAAGGAGGCCCTCTCTCCCTGTTGTTTGCTCTCTGTATTGAGCCCTGGCTATAGTGATACAGCAGAACCTGAACATAAAGGCAGCAGGGCATGAATTAGAGACCATAAAATCTCATTGGTCACTAAGGACTCCCTGTTCTTTGCTCAGAGGGACGTAGAGAGCTCCGGCTACAAAATTAAACTTGACAAATTAGAGGTGATTAGATTAGGGGCAGATGTTCCCTGGAATTAGGAAATATTCCCTTCAAATAGCCTATAATAATATAGATACCTAGGTGTGAGGTATCCCAAACCTGGCCTCCCTCTTTCAACTAAATTATGGGAAGTTATGGGCAGAAGTCATAGCGGACATACTGTAGCAAGTTAGGATTTACTCACCCACAACCTGGGAGGCTGAATCACCACCCTTATGATGAACATCCTCACTCACTTCCTGTTCACTTTTCAAGCCATATCTGTCAGAATCCTCAAGGATTTCTGGAGCAGGTTACAGAAATTCTTGATGACATATGTGAGGTCAGAAGGGAGACATACGATTTGTAAGAAACTCCTTTACCTTCCAAGAGATCAAGGAGGTATGCCAATGCCTGATTTCAGGTTATATTATACTGCAATGGAGCTGGTACTGGTAGTATCATGGACAAAACAGAGAGCTGATTTAGACTGGCTTGCAACTGAGGCAAACCAACCATTACCAGTGCCCTTGTTTGCCCTACTACATGTTACCCTGTCATCTCGGATCTGGGCTGAAATTCCCAACCCATGAACTAAACACACCCTCAAGATACTTCTTAAAGCTAAAACAATTACTAAAAACTCAAATGAGATAGGTTCTCTGTCCAGTATAATTGATGACCCTGACTTCCACCTGGCCCATACAGACCCAGGGTTCTAGAGATGGAACAGATCATCCTTGGTGAGATACAAATCCCTGATTCAAAATGTGTGTGTGTATCCTCGCAGAGGTACAGGACAAAATGGTTTCCCAAGGAAGGACTTATACAGATACCTTCAAGTGAGATACTACCTCATGTCATGACCTTCTCCTAAGGAAAATAGAGTTAACAGCCCTAGAAGACTTTTTATATTGGGCCACCATGTTAGAAGGTAGAAAAGCACAATTTTTAGAGCATATAAAGCCTAATGGGCATGGACCACATCAAAGCCACCTTGGTGTGCATCAACTGGGAGAAGAAGCACAAACTGAAGTCCCTGAAAAGAATAGTCAAAGATGTGGGAGAGAGGTGGATGGTACAGGCCTCACCAGGATTGTGTGAATTTAGATGGAAGCTCCTAACCAGATTTTTCCACACACCAACTATAACTGAACACACTGGGTCTGAAAACTCCAGTCTCTGGAGAGAGTGTGGCGAGGTGGGATCCACTTCCATATTTTTGGGAATGCTCTACAATACAGCAGTACTGGTCCCAGATACAGATAATGCTTTCAGGATTGTGAGACACCCCATTCTGTATACATTTAAAACTCTGGTTCTAGGCATGAAGATCCGAGGGAGCAGGGACCATGCAAAACAATGGTTATTAAGAACCCTTTGCACTGCAACTATGAAGGGAATTATTCTGATTAACTGGCTGCAAAAGGCTGCTCCAACCATTGACTTGTGGATTAAGCAGGCAGATGAGGTTAATAGAATGGAAAGGATCACAGCTCCTAAAGATGACTTGGTTCTGTGAAAACAAAAAGACTGGTTACCGTATTTGGACTTGCACTCATGATGCTACTAGCATTGTTGTCTTGATACTGTCCTATTTCTGACTGTACTATATCACTGTCACATACACCAGTAAAGCCACATTTAAAATAAGGAAAGGATCACAGCTATGTTGAGATTAACACTTGAAAAACACAGAGTTATGGTCTACATGGGTTTCATACCAGAGCTGCAAGGCACTTCACAAGTAAGTTCAGTGCTGGTGGGAGGTGTGGTGGAATAGGGCCATGTCATATTTCTGTTGTTTTATAGCTAACAGTCCCTCTGTTGTATGGTACTGGTCAAGTTGTTTTTTCTGTAAACTTCTGTTGGCATGGAATATTTCTTGGGTCTATTCTGCTAGTTTTAACTGGTTCTTTGTTATCAGAAAACTGTGCCTGGATGAGGCAGTTTCAGTTAATTAGAAGATAAAAAGCAGAAAGATTAAGTCTGTATAGTTCTGTGGGAAAAAAAACTGGACAAAGTTCTTGGGCCAGCTATCTCAGCAGGGGTTGTGCCATAGTGTCTCAGAGCACAAGGTATCAATAAAAACGTTGTCCTAACCAGAAGGGGAGGAGAGAACCTTCCAGCAGTGGAAGTTTTAAATCAAAATATAGTGAGCTGGTTGGTTCTTTGCAGCCATGTGACAAAAAGCCAGCCAATCATGTAGGACAACAGAGGCAGCACTTTTGAACTTGCCTTTGAAAAGCCAGAAAGGCTTTCTGAATTCAGTTCTGTTTGTGATGAGAAACTGAATAGATGGAACCCCTGTTTTGAATTCTCCACTAAGACGGGTAACCAAGACCATTGTACTGGAATCTAACTACATCAGCTGCAACTGGAACAAGGTAGAAACTGTATGTTAGATTTAAGAAAGTTAAATGTACGTTTTTGTATATTGTCCAACTTTTATTTCGTATATCTGGTAACCAATCTTTTGAATGCTATTTATATGTTAAATTATATTCTGTAATAGATATTAGTAAAGTCTTTGCATAACTGAAATTGTCTGTTTTGTGTGTAAGCTTGGGAGGGTTTGTTCAAACAATACAACACCTGACCTAACATAAAGACCAAATGTTACTAGGACAGAAACATGAGAAGGGACTCTTGTGACTGTGGGGAGATATACAAGATCTCATGGAGTGGTCTGTGGGGTTGAACTGGCCCTTGCATTTCCCTGGAAAAAGATACATATAGGGTTTATAGGGCACCCAAAGGCCTATAAACTTCTGTAGCTTTCTTTTTTACTGTGCAGTGGCCAAGGGGTTCTCTCCCAGGAGTGCAGACTCAAGGCTGTATTTTCACTCTCACACAGAGAGATGGAAGCCCTGGGACCTCCTGGCAGATGCTCAGTTGTAAACTCAGCAAGTGCCCTGGAAGGACGGGGTGGTTTACTGACCCACACCACATATGCTGCACTCAGGGAGTTCACTGTAAGCCCAGGAACCCTGTCACACATGAGTGGGCCTGTGACTGATTGGTGCAAGCATTATGGGATTGTGAACTGTTTGAACAAACCACACACAAAAGAGGGCAGGAATTGGAATAGGGAAAATGGTTACAGAATATAGTTTCCCTACCCTGCTTTTTTTTTTTTTTTATTTGGCTGCCATGCTAAGTTAGACCAGCGGTAATGTAGGGAGGGAAGATTGCCTCCAGCTATAATGACTATAGTGAGGAACAGCTGAAACAGCTGTGCCAGGATAGAGGGCCTTCATGAGGAGCATACTAAAATGCACCTCATAGAAGTCCTCAGGCAGCCAATGACCACGTGGCAGTCACTGGGGTATAAATTTTAATTCTAAATTAATTGTGGAATTTAAAGAGGGAGAACATAGATATTTTTCTTAATTCATTTGAAAAGGTCTGCATTTAGGCAAAAATACCCAAGGAGGCCTGCAACTTTGTTATCCCTGCTGCTTACTGAGAAGGGGCATGATGCGTTGGGACAAATGGACAATGTTGACAGCCAGGACTATGATAAACTCAAAATTGCTTTATTGAAAAGTATGATTTAAATCCTGAGGCCTACAGAGTGAAATTTTGGAATCTCAGGAAGGGCTGAAATAAGCTTTGAGCAACTTGCCACAAAACAATGCCAGTTTTAAAAGCGTGGTTGGGAGGTGTAAAAGCTAACTCGGTGGAAGCAACTGAGGAAGTAGTATTGTTGGAACAGTTATTTTGGGCATGTCAACAGAACTGAAAACTTGTCTAGAGGACTGGGACCCTCAGACAACAAAACAAGCTGCTAAGCTTGCTGACTGATATAGCCAGGATCAAACCTGCTTTGAAGGGAAGTGTGGGAGCAGGGACTGCAGTGCCAAGGGGAAAAGGGCACCTTCAGGGCAGCTAAAATCCTCGTTGCCTTTGAAAAAGAGGGAACCACAGTTTACCAAAATGGGACTTTGGGGAAAAGAAAGGTGATGACTGTTGGTTCTGTAAAAAGCCAGGGCATATTGCCGCAGGTATGCTAAAAGATGCAAGGTGTAAAGGGGTCCCTCCAGCTGAGCTGGTTGCTAACTGTATCCCTTAGGCTAGTGAACATGAGGGAGCACATGCATCTAGTTACAGTGAATGGTGCAGACCCAAGGGTTAAGGGACACTGGGACATCTTTTACCCTGGTAAAGGGGATTAGGTTGGCCTGAGCAACACCTGCCAAATCAGTTTTGTGTCTGTAAAGGGATTCACTGAGGAGGAGAAAACCCTACTACTAGCCAGTGTTATCCTGGACTGGGGTGATGAGACAGAAAGAGGTGTGACAAGTTTCTGTAGCAGACACACTCTCTGTGGATGTTATTCTAGAAATGATGTTCAGCAGGGGGTGGTATGTGCCGTTACCCACAGCCAGGCAGCTAGGACCTCCTGTGAGCTCTCGAACCCCACAGAAGCTCATGCAAAGAGACTGAGGGCTGGTTCACCAGCCTGCGCCTCTTGCCAGGAAAGAGTGATAAAGGGAGGCAAGCGTGCCGAGTAGCCATTCACCAAACAGCTACTGAAGTTGACTCTGAGGAGGGAGGGGTAACACATAGCAAGGGGCTGGGAATTGTTGTGATGCTGAATCCCAGTGTCACAGCTATAGACCTCAGTCAGGGAGCTGAAGGAACATGCCCCATGCTCTGCAAAGTGTGAGGACTTTGCAGCAGCTCAGAGGACTGACCCTAGCTTAGAGAAGCTGAAGGCCTATGCAGAGTCTGATGGGACACAAGGAGGTGAAATAAAACATAAGGTTTTCTGGGACAGTGGACTGTTATACACACAGGGCATGGGGGGTGATGGGCAGGTAGCTTGTCATTCATAAAAACATAAGAACATAAGAAAAGTGACAGCAGAAGGGGCATTTTGGTCTATCTAGTCTGCCATTCAGGGATATCATGATTTATTGCTCAAGATAGCTCATAATACTCCCATGTCTGGACATCTGGGCATTGCTCACACTATGTAGCAATTAGCTCATAATTTTACTGGCCCAACTTTGCCAAGCAGGTGAAAGAATACTGCAGATACTGTCACCAGTGTCAGCAAATAGGGAAGGCAGGAGAAAAAGAAAAACCTGCTTTAATTCCTTTATCTATTGCAAGGAATCTTTCAGAAAGGTGGGAATAGATATTATTGGTCCTTTGAATACCCCAAGCTCCTCTGGGAAGAAGTACATCCTGGTGGTGGTAGATTATGCCACCTGATATCCAGAGGTGGCAGCCCTGTCCTCCATTAAGGCAGGAAAAGCACCAGATGCCTTGCTAGGGATTTTCTCCTGTGTAGGGTTTCCACAGGAGGTTACTTCTGATCAAGGGGGTAACTTCATATCAGACCTGATGAAGTGTTTTTGGGAAAGGTGTGGGGTGCTGCAGAGGTGCATGATGCCTTACCACACACAAGCGAACGGGCTAGTAGAAAGATTTAATGGGACCTTGAAGACCATGCTCAGGCATTTGCAGAACAGCATGGGCGGGACTGGGAGAGATACCTTCCCTACCTGCTGTTTGCCTACAGGAAAGTGCCCAAGAGTCAACAAGATTTTCCTCCTTCAAGCTCGTGTATGGACGTAAGGTGTGGGGGCTTTTAGATTTGATACGGGAGGATTGGGAAGGCAAGCATGCCCCAGGAGTTCTCCAATAGTGAAGTATATCTTGACGTTTAGGGAAAGCTAAAGGAGCTAATGGGAGGGCCCAGAGGAACCTGTCTGCTGCCCAGCAGAAACAAAAGACATGATGCGATCATGGAGCCAGAGCTCCCTTGTATGGAGTAGGACAGGAAGTCATGGTTCTGTTCCCAGTCCAGAAAGACAAGCTGCAGGCAGAGTGGGTGGGACCATACAAGGTAGTCCAGCAGGTAAATGATGTAAAATACGTTGTGGAGTTACCTGACCGGAGACACTCCCACAGGATGTACCATGTGAACACGATGAAGCCCCTATTTCAATAGGGCTGACATGATATTTGCAGTCATGGGGAGGAGACAGGCGAGGAGGACCCCCCTTCTTGACTTGTTAGCTGACAGCAAGCAGGAGTCATCTGTGGAGGCCATCAAGCTGTCTCCATAGTTGACATCTGAACAGGCCATGGAGATAGGGAATGTTTTACAGAACTTTGCTCCTTTGTTTACATCCAAGCCTGGATGGACCTCGCTAGCAGTACATGATGGGGACACCATTTCCCAAGCACCCATATGTTGGACAGCCTACCGGGTGTCTGAGACAGTCCTAAAAGATATTAGTAGGGAGGTGGAAGAGATGCTGGAACTAGGGGTGATCCAGAAATCCCACAGTCCCTGGGCCTCACCTGTAGTCCATGTCCCCAAGCTAGATGGGACCTACCAGGTCATACTATCATGGATGAAACCACACACAGCAGGACCTTCTGCAGTAGCATATAGCTTTACAGCAACATGAAGGTATCGCTACCACCTGACTCTCACCAGCAACAAGGAAGTGGATGTAGCCACGTCGGTCAGGTGTTGGTCAGGCCACTCCCATGGTGGAGTGGCTAGAGCACCGACCCAGCAGTGGATGGGGTTGGGGAAGTGAATTGATTCCCTGCTAGGGAATCTTTTTTCTGCTTGTATTTTATTTCTTGCCTGTGTCACACCTCTCAGAGTCGATTATAATAGTTTTGGGGGTGTGGGGGCATGGGGGCAAAGCCCCCACAAAACATAAGAAAAACTTTCAGGTGTTGCTGCACGCTGTATGTAAGCTTGCAGTCTTGATGTGCATGGTTTAAATCACAACATTATGACCCCGTGCTGCCAGATGGGACTACAATTCTGTGAGAATATTGTGGGCTCAGTTCCATCATGAGTCTGATGCCCCCTGATGCCCTGTACAGACAAGCTGCTGGTCAAGCTGGGGGTGAGCTATCTGATGACTATACACCTGACCAAGGGTACTACTGGCAGGTAGAACTGACAGTCAAGGCTAGGGAATGGTCAGTCCTCATCACTCCAGTAGGCCTCTTCGAGTTTAAGGTTATGGTCTTTGGGATGATGAAGGCACCTGCCACCTTCCAATGATTGGTGAATCAGGTGCTGCATGGTACAGAGGATAATCCACTGGCATATTTAGATGACATTGCCATATTCAGCCATTTCTGGGAGGCACACCTGACCTATCTGAGGGAAGTGTTGGAGAGTATAGCCAGCAGGACTAACTTTGAAAGCAGAGAAGTGCCAGGTGGCTATGGCAGAAGTGACCTATTTGGGACATGTAGTGGGAGAAGGCAACTCTGCCCAAACCAGGCAAAAATAGAGGCAATTGCGCATGGCCCCACACCTGAGATCCAGAAGCAGGTAAGGAGCTTCTTTGGGACAGCGGGTATTACAGAAAATTTGTACCCATAAATAGCACCGTGGCAGCTCCTCTACCTGGCCTATTAAAAAGATAGCCTAAGAGAGTGAAATGGGACCCAGCATGTGAGAGGGCCTTCACATAGCTGAAAGCTGCGCTGTGTAGAGCCCCGCTGCAGGCCAGCCCAGACTACACCCATTCATTTCTTGTACAGATGGACACCTCTGATGTGGGGATTGCAGCAATCCTCAGACAGACATCCCAGCATGGGAAAGATCACGCATTGTGTACCTCAGTAAAAAGTTGTTTCCAAGCAGGTGTACTCCACTGTGGAGAGGGGTGTCTTGCACTGGTGTGATTGCTGAAGAAATTAGAGCCCTACCTCTATGGGAGGAGCTTTGAGGTACAAACAGACCACGATCCTCTAAAATGGATGAACCAAATGGAGAAAACTAATGGGAAGCTCCAAAGATAGAGTACTGCATTACAAGCATGACATGGACATCACACAAGGTCAAGGTCTGAAAATGCCTCAGGAGATGGCTTATCCCGCCAGTCAGAGTAAGGGACAGAACTGATGGAAACCATGGCAAGTAAAAAGGCATGTTTCCTCAAGTTCTGTTTAAGTAGGAGGTGTGGCAGAATAGCCATATCATATTTCTGTTGTTTTATAGTTAATATTCCCTTTGTTGTATGGTGTTGGTCAAGCTGTTTTCTTTTTCTGTAAACTTCTGTTGGCATGGAATATTTCTTGAGTCTGTTCTGCTAGTTTTAACTGGTTCTTTATTTATAAAACTGTTCCTGAGTGAGGCAGTTTCAGTTAATGGGAGGGTAATTAGAAGTTAAAAAGCCAAACCATTTAAGTCTGAATAATTCTGTGGGAAAAAGATACTTGACAAGGCCTTGGGCCAACTGTCTTAGGAAATGATACCATAGTGTCTCAAAACACAAGGTAACAGTAAAACTGGTTCCTTTTGTCCTAACCAGAAAGGTGTGTGTGTGTGTATGGGAGGTTTTCAACAGTTGAATTTTTAAATCAAAACATAGAGAGTTGGTTGGTTCTTTGAAGCCATGTGACAAAGG
The DNA here is from genome assembly GCA_016271365.2 of Neoceratodus forsteri. NCBI lineage: Eukaryota > Metazoa > Chordata > Ceratodontiformes > Ceratodontidae > Neoceratodus > Neoceratodus forsteri. The sequence continues at coordinate 1,231,513,849 of CM028129.1, read as the reverse complement.
CCAGCCAATCACAATAGGACAATCCAGAGGCAGCACTTTTGAACTTGCTTTTGTAAAAGCCAGAGAAAGGCTTGCTGTATTCAGTTCTGCTTGGGATGAGAAACTGATCAGATGGGACCCCTGTTTTGAATTATAACCACAAGATGGACAACAGGACTATTTACTGGACTCTAACTACATCAACTGCAACGGGAACAAGGTAGAAACTATATGTTAGATTTAGGAAAATTAAGTGTACTTTTTTTGTATATTGTCCAACTTTTATTTCTTATGTCTTGTAACCAATCTTTTGAATGCTGTTTATATGTTAAACTATGTTCTCTAACAGATATTAGTAAAGCCTTTAGCATAATTTTACATTACCTCTGAAATTGTATGTTCTCTGTGTAAGCATGGAGAGTTTTGTTCAAACAATACCACGCCTGACCTAGCGCTTAAAGCCTAATGCTACCATGACAGAACACGAGAAAGGACTCTGCGACTATAGGGAGACATGCGAGGTCTCATGGAGTGGTCTGTGGTGTTGAAACTGACCCCTGCATTTCCTAAAAAGACACATAGAGGGTTTGTATGGCAATCTGGAGGCCTATAAATGCCTGTGGCTTTTCTTTTTGCTGCAAAGTGCCAAAGGGTTCTCCCAAGAACACAGACTTGGGCTGTATTTTCACTCCTCACACATAGAGAAGGAAGCCCCAGGACCTCCTGGTAGACATTCATTTGTAAACCCAGTGAGCACACTGCAAGGACGGAGGTGGTTTCCTGACCCACATCGCAAAGGCTGCACTCAGGAGAGTACACTGTAAGCACAGGAACCCTGCCCCACAGGACTGGGCCTCTGTCAGGGGAGGAGCCAGGAAAAATCTTCTTATTGTATCCTAATTAATGATGCATAACCTTGTAGAACATAAAAATAAAATAAAGAGGAATGAAAACTGCTGAAGGGAACCTTCCATCTCCCACTTTCACACATGATTCCCATTTTGGGAGTTACAACATACCTTAAAGTCAAAAGTGAATATATTTAATTGTTATGTGCACAAATACAAGTTTGAGGCCCAAGCTCAGGTTTTACTCTGTTCTAGTTCTGTTTAACATGTTTAGTATGATTTTATACTTATTTGGTTTAGCTCTATTAATTTTGCATTTATGGCTTTCTGGTTTCACTCGCTTACAAGTCATGAGTTCACAGAACTATAATTCCTGGATGACTAAATCCACACCAATCCACCCTAAAACTGGACTGAGAACCACAAATACTAGAAAAACAGTAAGCTCATTGCCTACTAAGATGCCAACAAACAAAAAAAAAAACAAAGGAAAATCTGATGGATTACATCAAAAACTAGCACCATTGAAGGGTTGTGACAGTGACACCCAGGCACAGAGTCAGAGCAGGTTGGCATCAGTAACTTTAGGTCACCAGAGCAATCAAAGTGAGGAGGGAGAAGAGAAATTTACAATAACCTCAAAACATCTTTTCTAGGAGTTTGGAAAGTTCAACACCACAATGGAGGAATTAGAAGTCCGTGGTGAGGACAGCAAAGGGTCTAGTAGAGTATCCCAACGCTGACCTTGAGGCAGAACTAACAGAGGGCTCCAAGGTGATCAAATCACACAGTGCCACCATCCATTACCTTCATCATCGAAAGCAGGAGCTGACAGAAGAGGCTGATAGCCTCAAGCTCTGCTCCCAGTGGGACATCTTGAGAATTTAAGGACTGCCTGAAAGGACTGAAAGCAGGGGATGGAGACCTTCCTAGAATCATTTTAAAGGAACTGCTGCAGTGGCCAAAAGATGAGCAATTAAATATAGTATGGGTACAACGTGCCCTTGCTTCCCAAACCCTCTGACCCCCAAAGCTAAGCCCAGTGGGAGTCATCAAATTCTTAGACTACCAAACAAAATCCAAAGTACTTTTGGTGATACTTGACTGTATTTTGACCATGATTACACCCCAATGATGTTACAAAAGAAGATTGCTCATGATCTGAAAATACCTGCATGGTCAAAATGTAAAGATGCACTTAATGACTGGTGCAGTTTACAGTTTTTCTGCAAGAGGATACACAGTTTTTCAAAACCCTGGCCAATGCCAAACCTCTCCTTAAATGACTTGAGTCCCCACAGATCTCTATGCACCCCAGAGATCTAATCAGATGTGTCTCCCAGCCATACCCCTGGAAAAAGGCTTCCTGACTGAAGAAAAGGTACTGCCAACAGACGAACCAAACAGCTTCAGCCGGAGAAGGTTCCAGAGAGGCATCACCCTCCAAATTGGCACTGAAGTCCACCCTGAGCAGAACTGTGACCTGAGAGACTGTATTTTTAAGACATTCAAGCTCCTAAAGAGTTGGAGGGCTTACATCATTTAGGTGGAGGAGTGTACATTAAGACAGAACTGATATTCTTTTGCTGAACTTTTCATTGATTATTTTAAATAACGTAGGGTTATAAATCCAAACGGTGAGAACAGCCTGTACTGCAGTGACCCAAAATGGGTATTGATTCATGTTGATTAACACATGGCACACCCATGTTGAGTTAATTGGGGACGTGCCACTTCCTAACTATGGGTGGGGGCCATGAACAGAGGCTACAGTTAAGTAGCACTGCTGGTGAGGTCTAAACGGAAGAGGAGATGAAGTGAAGAAAGGCAACTGTACTAAATGCTGTCCTCCTTCATTTCCTTGCTCACTTTTCCTCTCCCTGACACCTGCAACACAAAATAAGGTATGGCATAAAGGTCTAGGCAGTCTTCAAAAAACCTAAAGTGGAAAATGAGGTAATCTGGACCTCAGTGTCAGACATGAATGGGCAACTGTGACAGGGAGCAGATGGGCTAGTAATAAGGTAGGGAGTACCTGGCTTGTTGGCTATGTGCCTGAAAGTGATGGTGAGGAAATTGACAATGTGCACTGTAAGCAATGCACCTACCTCCCTCGGAAGGCAGCATAATAAGGCCACATAGAACAATCCAGATCTGTAAAAAGGAGCAGTACTTAAAGACTGGCTAAATACAGGAGGGGGCTAGAGGGAGTCGAATGGAACCTGAGAGGGGATGGCCTAGGGTGTAGCACCATCAGAGACACTTAACTCTACAGCCCCAAAGCACAGTAAGTGGTACATCTGCCTGATGCAAACTCTGGTGGTCAGCAGATTTCAGCATCCAAGTTGGGGATAGGTGGGCTGCCCTAGTGCAAGGCCTCTAGATTGGAATAAAGTGATGCAAAGTCTTGGAGAACTCCTTGGTGGAGTGTGACCTGAGGGGCACAGCCAGAGGCCAGTAAAGAACCATTGCCTTAGAGACCCAATACTGCATCCTCAGGAGCATGATAGGGGCATGGCACTGGGGCAACCAAAGGAGCCAAGTAGGGCATAGGAGCTCCTGGACCGGGACGCCCCACATTGCTGAGAATAAGGAAATTAATAACACTATCCAGATGTGCCATGGGAAAGCAAGTAAGGCAACAGCTCAATCAATGATGTGTATGTGTGTGTGGAGGGGTGGGGTGGACAAAGACACAAAACTGAACTGGGTTTTGATGTTCTGGGCAGGACCCTATCCTCACAGATATCCAGGGGAGGAGGAACGTTGGAGCAAATTAAATCTTACAGAAATTGGTAAGCATGAGGAATAGGTGTAATACAAGAACTGCCAGGAGAGCGAGATGCAGGGTGGCTCACAAAGCACCAGACAGTGCATGGCTCCTCAGAGAGAAGTCACACCATGTCAACTGTCAGCCATCTAGCAAGTCAGCAGGGTGGCAGAGTAACAGTTTGAAGAGTTTAGTTCATGTTAGAGCAGTTTTACTCCTGTTTAAAGTTTGTCATTTGCTTGATGGTTTGGTTGGCACACTGGCTCATAACCTGGTGGAATGGATCAGAAAATGGGCAGGTAGATGTCTACTTGGATGGAGGGTAGGACTGCAGCCTAAAATATTAGCAGACTGAACAGTCCCACAAAACAACAAGGGCTTTGAATGACTTGAAAAAACTTAGAACATCAATTGCCTTTTGCAAGAGACTCGTCTGACCCCACAAACAAACAAAAAATTAAAAGGGCATGGTGGTGTGATTTATCACTCCTCTTACTAGCACACCCACATCAGAGAGGTGTATCTGTCCTTCTCATAAAAATTGTCACTTTGAGGTAGAGGAAGTGAAACAAAATGATGAAGGATGATATGTGTGCATCAAGGAAAAATGGAAAGGAATACCCTACATGCTCCTAAATGTGTATACTCCCAAGCAGCATAAAGAAAATGCTGAATTCTTCAGAAAGCTCATACTAAATAGGCTACAAATCCTGGAGAGATTTACCTGGTTGTGGAGATTTTAATACAGTCCTCAGCCTGCAGCTAGACAAATCAGGTGTAGAAACTGAAGGTGGAAAGAAAGCGACTAATTGCCTAAAGAGACTGTCAAGGGAACTAGGAATGGTTGAGGTGTGGTGCTTCCTACAACCAGAAGTAAGGTATTACACCTGCTGGTCCGCTGCACATCAAGTATCCCAAACTGACAATTTTTGCTACCTAATTAATGGCTCCACACTGTTGATCAGTGTGTCATACAGCTATGGACACCAGACCACACACCAGTTGTCCTGGATATCCTCCAGTCCGAGGTAAAAGCATCCATATGGAGGTTGAATGTGTCTTAACCGAATAATTCAGACCATTAAAAATGGTGGAATAACCCTAGAGAATACAAGGCCAATAACTCCCAACAGGGGACCTCCATGGCAATGTAGTGGGATGACTTGAAAGCAACGCTGACAGGTAAACTGTCAGCTTCACTCAAGACTGAAAAAAGAAAGAGAGAACAACTTGGTCTAGAGGAGAAGCTGTTTGATATTCAAGTGGAACACAAGATAGCACCTAATGAAGAAGTAAAAGAAATTTTGAAGAAGCATGGACAAACTTAATAGATTACTAGATAGAAAGGTGAAGGCAGCCTTATGTACTCCTGCCAAAGATTTTATGAGTCCAGGAACCAGGCAGGCAGATTACTAGCCTGGCAGCTACAAAGAGAAGCAGCCAGCAGGCAGTGCTGAGGCTTAGAAAGGCTGGGGCATCTTTGCACTTTGAAACAAACCCCCAAAAACTGCAGAGGAATTCATGTTGCATGTTCACAGGATTCATAGGATAGTATGAGCTAGGAGGTCATAGGACCCATTGTTGCTCACCACTTGTTCAGTGGTGATACTCATATTTTTTGTTTCCATGTATTGGTCTAAGGATTTCTTAAAAGACTCCAGATGTTTACTCAAAACTATAGCTTCTGGGGGTATTCCATACTGTAACTACTCTTTGGCGAAACCATTTTTCCTCTTGTTTGTTCTACTTATTCTCCTTTTTCTTTTCAGTCCATGTGTGCGTGTATACTTAGTGGAGACTTGCAATGTTAATCCAATAGTTTCCGTGATACAGTTGTCTCTGGTGTATGAAATACTAAGCACAGATCACCTTTCAGCCTTCTATAATTGATTAGGTACATGCCCCGGTCCCTCAGTCTCTTGCTAACTTTTGATGTACTGTCTTGATTCTTTTAGTTACCTTCTCTGTACCCCTCAATCAGTACTTCACCCTTCTTGTTTTGTAGCACAGAGGGGTGAATAGTATTCGAGATGTGGTCTCACGAGAGATGTATATAAGGTATAATCACTGATGGATTCTACTTTTAATGTTTCCTAAAATACAACCTAATATTTATTTCCTAATTTGACTTTGGTTCCGATATGAGAGTTAAAGGACAGATTATTTGTAATAGTCACCCCAAGGTCATTTTCATTGGTTGTTTCCCTAAAAGGGTACCATTTAATTTATACTTGAACTTCTGATTTCTTAAGCCTAAATGCATGACCTTGCATTTGTCCAAATTAAAATTTAGTTGTTTTGGGGTTTTGCCCATTGCCCAAGTTGACTCAGGTCTTTCTGCAGCTTACTGGCTGTGTCCTTAATTATTAACAATAGCTCCCACCTTACTGTCATCAGCATATTTTTCCAAGACAGCCCCTTCTGAGACCCTCATGGATGAAACTACCATATTAAAAGCATAGGCCTGGGGAAGGATTGAGCATCCAGCAACAGCTCGCCTTCTCTGGGGGAGGGTGGGAATGCAGCTAGGCATCTGCTGGCCCTTGTCAGAGGCCAGGGCACAGCAAGATGTCAGACCCTAGATGACTGAGGAGTGGCAGATTTCAGCGCTTGCCTTGATGTCAGTGGCACACCACTCCCCAGGAGAAAATGGAAAAATGGCGCCCTGGACAATCGGGTGACAGCCTCCCTGGATCCTCATCCCTGGGCTCCCGGCCTCCATCTGCCACCTCAGCAGCACCCAGGGTCACGAAAGTATGGCCAGACGGCTCTCCTCTATGAAGGCAAGGGACCCACCTGATGACGAGCTACATAGGGGATACCTGGGTTGGATCTGCGATGTGGGGCTGTGAGGTTGGGAGTTGCCAGGATGAGAAGGTCCATGTGGGGGCCTGAAGGAGAGCTTGGCCAGGGTGCGGGGTGGGATAAACAGATAATACAAAAAAAAAAGCATAGGCCCAAGGACAGAGCCTTGGTACACTCCATTAGTCAACTCTCCCCAGTCTGAACAGTAATCTTCAATGCTTACCCTTTGGCATCTATTGGTCAACCATGATTCTACCCAAGCAATTATATTATAGGGGAGATGCAAAGAGTTAACTGCTTGAGCAGAACCTCATGGGAGAAGGAGTCAAATGCTTTTAGTAGTCCAAAAATATAATGTTAACAGGCATTCCTTTGTCCAGTGCTGCACTTACAGGCTCAACAAAGTTCAATAAATTGGTGAGACAAGATCGTCAGGGCTGAAACCGTATCAAGATATGTCTGTGAATCCATATTTTTGATGTGTTTGATTATATATTCTTGAATTAGACTCTCAAGCATTTTACTCAAAATAGATGTAAGGCTGATGGGCCTATAATTCTCAACCTTTGTTTTATCTCCTTTTTATGAATTGGTGTAATAGTGACTTCTCTCCATTTGTTAAGTATGTCTCTTTCAGTCAGGGATGCATTGAAAAGCATTGTAATAGGCCCCACTAGATCTTTGCTTAGTTCCTTGATGAATCTGGGATTTATTCCATCTGATCCGCTGATGTTATTCTACAAAAAACTATACCAGAGTGAGACAATGGATAACTATCAGAGAAATACAGACAATTTCTTTAATAGGGTGAGAACCTCACGAACTATCACAGGAAGCACCTGAAATGCTAAAAAACAATTACAATAGATTAGATCAAACCACAATAGGAAAGGCCCAAGGCTTTGTCAGGTTAGACCCCAAATTTTATAAAACATTCTGGGAGGAATCAATACCTATTTTGTGTAGGGTAGGCCAAGAGGTGCAGGAAGGATAGGGAGCTTCCCACTTGGCAATATAGAAACATAGAATCTGTTGGCAGATGAGGACCATACAGCCCACCTAGTCTGCCCATTTCCTACTTGGTTTGGCAATCCCTACTCTTATCTGGACTGCCTTTGCCCAGCTCTACTGTACAGCAGGGTGCCTTTGTGCTTATCCCATGCACTTTTGAATCCCTGTACTGTTTTCACTTCCACCACCTCTGCTGGTAGGGTGTTCACAGATCCACCACCCTCTCTGTGAAAAATACTTTCAAACAACATGAAGTCTTGCTATATTCTGACATATTGCAGTGATGTCCAACCTTTGAACTGCCCCGGAGATGAAAGAGTTAACTTTCCATACAGGCATGGAATGCTGAGCTTGAGCTTGGATTGAGACTCTGTCTATTGCTGTTTTGAACTCAACCCCGTCAGGTTATTTACTCCGCCTCACTGAACAGTCGCTCCGGAGATTTCTCCTTAGCTCCAGTTCAAGTTTGTCAGTTAAAGTGCCGTTTCTCGGTTTTGACCTAATTTAATCCGTTTCCTGTCGGTTCAGTCTCTGTCTGTGGTATCGTGAGTACTAGATAGGTTTATTTTCTTGTTCTTCTGTGTGGAACTTGTAGCGTGGGATCGGTTCGGTTTGAACCGATCAGGTTGTTCAAAAAGTTTATTCTACTTTTAGTGTAGTAACGGTCCTTATCGGTTCCAAAAAACAGATTTCATTATGTTTTTCCACGACCCGTGACACGGTCAGGGAACGATAAGAATTGTCTTCTGTGGATTGCCAGAAAAAAGGTAAGTTTTGTTAGGACTGGCCATGTCTGAGAAACCCAAAAGAAAACCAGGCCCACTGGGTTTCAACACTGTAGTGTGTGTGGGAAGCCTTTGCTAAGGCTGATCCCCACACCACCTGTGTTTATTGTCTGGGGTTTGACCACCTCGATTCAGACTGCCAGATTTGCAAGAATTTTCCTGCAGCTACCCTGGAAAAGAGTTGGTAGGCTCAGGGAAAGGAAGGCCAAGAAGTCCGCTGACCGGATGGCCAGCCCGGTTCAGTTCAACCAGACAGAATGAGTGCCCTCTGACCAGGGCGAAACTTCTTCGGGCAAAGGAGAACTGACTCGAGGAGTCGGTCCAGTTAGAAGAAAAGAAGGGATAAATTAGCCAGTGCGGATCCACAAATTCTTTCTCCAACCGCTGATGAAATAGCCAAAGCGATAAGGATTGTTCAATTACGAACCCAGTTCCGACCGAACCGGCACCATCAAGAAGGGCTCGGTTCGGTCGTTTCCCCGGTTCCAGACTATAATTTAAAGATTTTTATGAACCAGAGGAGGAGGAGGAAGGAGAGTATGAGGATAGTGATGGTGATTACGAAAGTCTGGATGTTCCTATTGACCGGACATCTCCCAGACAGACCTTCAGGGGTTTCTCCTACCAGGCTATCTGAGTCCCATCCCATTTTATGTTCTACAAAAAGTGGCTTGAAACTCTTCAGCTTGCTATGGAAGAAGCTGTGGACGACCAGGAGGAGCCTGACTATGTTGAAATGATGGATATCCCAGAGTTCAGGAGGCTGTCTATTCCTCTTCATAAGTCCTTTGGGAAACAGACAATAAAAATTTAAAGACTCCTAATTCTATACCTTCTGTGGACAAGAGAATGGACAAGACGTATACTCTCTCAGGCTCAGATATGGAGTTCCTTACCCAGCAATGCAGCCATGTTGGGGTAGTGCAGGCTGCTGCCTGTGATAAGGCAAATATACCCTTGGCTTCACCCCCAGATAAGGACTCCAGGAGGATTGATGCCATGGCAAAGAAACAGTACATGGCAGCATCCTTGGGACTCAGGCAGGCTAATTATATGGCCTATACAGCTAGATATCAGAAATTTAGATGGGACACTGTAATGGCTTTAGCTAAACAGGTCCCTGGCCAGCTTGCCAAGGAGCTGGAGCAGGTGGCTGTGGATGGTATTGAGGCATCCAAGGTGCAATTCCATGCTGCAGTGGACTCCAATGATGTTTCATCTAGAGTCATGGCTACATCTGTGGCCCTTGGTAGGATGGCTTGGCTCAGATGTACTAGCCTGTCTCAGGATACCCAGACTATGGCCATGGATTCCCTGTCATTGGTAATTCTCTGTTTGGGGAGCAAACAGAGAACTACATGAAGAATGGATGAATACAGGACCACCTATAGGAGTGCTCAGGCCAAGGAAAGGCAAGCCACTCCTCAGAGGCAGCATTCCAGGGGCAGGGCAGGCCTTTTCATAGGCCTTTCTACCAAGTCCAGGCCTCCTCTTCTGCTTATGCTCATAGGGGTTCTTTAGAAGGAGAGGCAGGCAAAGGTACAAGCAGGCCTACTTCCACCCCTCAGCCTAAAGCCCTTGCCAAACAGGCACCCTGATGGGTTTGCCAGGACTGATTCTCCACCACCTGTAGGGGCAGGCTGGCTTACTTTGTCCAGGACTGGATGTCTTTAACATCAGACAAATGGGTCCTGGAAGTAGTAAGCCAGGGACTGGTTCTCAGCTTCAAAAATTCCAAAGATGAGAACCAGATCCTTTCCACCTGCAAATCCTTCAGAGGCACTTGCCCTAGAGGCAGAGGTCTCTTCCTCTTGGCTCTGAGAGCCATAGAGGGTTCCACCCCTACACAAAGGGAAATGATTATACTCCAGGTACTTCCTAACCCCCAAAAGACAGGAGAATGGCGGCCCATCCTGGATCTGGATATTTAAACAAGCACCTTTTAAAGCCAAAGTTCAAAATGGTGACTCTGGGAATAATTCTACCCACTCTAAGGCCAGGGACTGGCTAGTCTCCCTGGACCTCATGGATGCCTATTTCCATATTCTTATCAGAAGCTCCTACCGAAAGTACCTCAGGTTCAGAGCTGCCCTCAGGCCATTACCAATTTGGAGCAATGCCCTTGACCTAACTTCTGCTCCAAGAAGTGTTCACAAAATGCCTGGCAGTAGTGAGTTGCCTTCTAAGGAGAAAAAGGATCTCCATCTTTTCCATACCTGGATGACTGGCTCATAGTAGGCCAGTCTCCAGACCAAGTCAAGTTACACCTACAGATAACTCAGCAACTGCTCACTTCTCTAGGTTTCCTTCTGAATCTTTCAAAGTCAGTTCTAGAGCCTGTGCAGCTCCTCACCTTCATAGAGGCAGAGCTGGATACAGTAAGGGCAAAGACCCTTATCTCACTGGCTTTTCATTTCACCCTCCAGGTGTCTCGACCAGCAAGGCATTTTCTGCAGCTCCTGGGGCACATGGCTGCTTCTACAGCAGTGGTGCAGGGAGCAAGATTTCAGATGAGGGACATTCAGTTCCACTTGAGAGCCTTCTGTTCTCAGAAAGGACCCAATGACCAACTGATTCCAGTGACTCAACCCTGATCCAGGCGTTACAGTGGTGGCAGGATCAGGACAATCTAAGGCAGGAGTTCCTTTTGTCACTCAGTCTCATTCTCTGATCCTTACTACAGATGCCTCCCTCTTGGGCTGGGGAGCCCACTTTGGGGACATGACCACCCAAGGGTTGTGGTCTCCTCAGGAATCTCTGCTTCACATCAATCTATTAGAACTCAGAGCAGTGTTTCTAGCACTTCAAGCTTTTTCCAAGTCTGTTCAGAGCAAAGTAGTTCAGATCAGGACAGACAATACCACCACAATGTGGTATATCAACAAGCAAGGGGCACTCAGTCTACGGCCTTGTGCACAGAGGCAATGAAGTTATGGTCTCTGGCCTATTCCCTGAACACCTCTCTTACAGCAGTACACCTCCCAGGCAAGGACAATGTCCTGGCAGATGCTCTCAACAGGATATCTCAGGGCCATCGAATGGTCCCTGAATCCCTGGTTTTGAAGGTGATCTTCTCCAAATGGGGCACTCCACAGATAGATCTTTTGCAGCCCCAGACAATCACCAACTTCCTCTCTTTGCTGCAGGCCCCCAGTGTTGGGCTCAGTCCCCTGGATGCCCTAATTCTCAATTGGGAAGGGAAGTTCCTGTATGCTTTTCCCCTTCCTCTCCTGTTCAAGGTGTTAGTCAAAATCATGTCTCAACCCTGTAAGGTGATTCTGATGCTCCAGACTGGGCCAGACAGCCCTGGTACCCTCTCTTGTTGTCCTTAGCAGTCCACCTTCCCTGTTTCTTCCCAGGAATTACAACCTGTTAACATGCACTCAGGGGAGGGTTTGGTATCCAATCTCAAATCTCTCAACCTCAAGGCCTGGCTCTTGAAGAGTTAGAGTTTGCTGATTTACACCTCTCTCAAGGTGTTCTGGATATCTTAAAGGCTTCTCGTAAGCCTTCCACCAGAAACACTTACAACTCAAATGGAAAAGATTTTCTATATGGTGCTCTGGAAGCATATTTCTCCAGAGTCTGCTGGCCTGCCCACAGTCCTTGACTACATGGTTCATCTTAATAGCTTGGGACTCAGACCAACTACACTAAGAGTGCATCTGGCAGCTGTCTCTGCCTTCCTTTCAAGCAGGCAAACACTCTTCCCTTTCAGCTCATCCTGTATTTTCTAAATGTTTTAAGGATTGCTTCATACCAGTCCTCCTTCAGGGACCCTGTCCCTACTTGGGACCTTAATGTTTGCATTGCTCAGCTTATGCAACCCCTTTTGAGCCTTTGTCCTCGGAGAGCTTAAGTACTTGACTTGGAAAACTGTTTTCTTGGTGGCCATCACTTCTGCCAGGACGATAAGTGAGTTACAGGCCCTGTCAGTGGAGCCTGATTTTATCTCTTTCCATAGAGATAAGGTGGTTCTCAGGACTAATAGGAAGTTTTTGCCTAAGGTGGTTTCAGATTTCCACCTTAACCAGTCTATGTCTCTTCCTGTTTCTTTCACTGACCATTCCTCCTCTAGGGAGAGGAGGCTGCACAGTTGGATGTGAAAAGGGCCCTTAGCTACTATATAGGCGCACCAAGGGTCACAGGTTTGACTCCTCAACTGTTCCTCACTTATGGTGAGGTTGGTAAGAAAACCTGCCACTAAGAGATCTGTTGCCAGGTGGATTGTCTCTTGCATTCAATTTTGCTATGAAAACTAGGTAGGATCCCACCCTCAGGCCTGAGGCTCACTCTACCAGAGGTGCGGCTGCTTCCTGGCTGCTGCCAGGATATTCCTATCTTAGAGATTTTCAAGCAGCCACCTGGAAAACAATACGCACTTTTACCAAGCAGTACTCTCTGGATATCCAGGCTAGGAGTGATGCTCGGTTTGGCACACTTGGTACTGAGCCTATTTCCTAAGTAGGTTCTGTCCCTCCTCCATGGAGGTACTGCTTGGTAGTCATGCAATATGTCAGAATACAGCAAGACTTCATGTCGTTTTATGAAAAAATTACTCACCTTAGTAATGTTGTTTCTTCTAACAGTCTTGCTGTATTCTGACCTCCCCGCCTCCCTCTCAGAACCTTGGTTTTGGGATGTGGGTGGGCAGTAGCAGTGTTGGCACTCAGGAGGTACCCCCACCTTCTTTTCTCACCCTTTAGTTTGGGTGTTGTGTTTTGTTTTATTTTTGGGGTTTCCTGACTTGAGTCTTTGTTTTGGGACCAAAAATCTCTTTATTATATTTAGTAGCCAGTTGGCTAGTGTAAGTTTACAGTTTCCACACAGGACACCCAGTGAGTATAGCTCATAAAGATCTGGTGGTTTGAGTTCAAACAGCAATAGACAGAGTCTCAACCAGAGCTCGAGCTCAGCGTTCCATGCCTGGCATGGAAAGTTAACTCTTTCATCTCGGGGCAGTTCAAAGGTTGGATATCACTACAATATGTCAGAATACAGCAAGACTCCATTAGAATAAACAACATTACTAAGGTGAGTAATTTTTCTTCTAGCATTCCCCTGAGCCTCCCTCCTCCAGCCTAATGTTATGTCCCTTGTCCTTGTGCACTTTCATCTCTGAAATATGCCCCTCCTGTTCTCTGTTTATTCCTCTAAGGTATTTGAAAGTCTCTGTCATATCCCTCTCTCCTTCTCTCTTCCAGTGAATAGCTGTTTAGTTCCTTGAGTCTTTCCTCATAAGGTTTGTGGTGCAGTCCATGTATCATTTTGTTGCTCTTCTCTGGACTGCTTCCATTCTATGTCCTTCCTGAGATGAGGTCTCCAGGTTGGACACAGTATTCCAGATGAGGCCTCACCAGTGATCTATACAGTGGCATCTCCACTTCACTCCTCACTGGTTATGCCCCTTCCTATGCACCACGGCATTCTGTTTGCCTTCCCCACTGCTTTTTCGCATTGTTTGGCTGACTTCAGGTCATCGGATATGATAACCCTCAGGTCTCTCTCCTGACTTGTGGAGGCTAGAACCTGCCCTCCCCATCCTGTATTCCTCTCTTGGGTTTCTGTGTCCAGGTGCATTATCTTGCACTTCTTATCGTTGATGCCAAACCCTGATCTTTCTTCAAGTAGTCTTAGGTCGTTTCTCATTTTATCTAGCCCCTCCTGTGTGTCGACTCTGTTACAGATCTTGGTGTCATCTGTGAACAAGCATACTTTCCCTCCAGTCCCTCTGTAATGTTGCTTATGAAGACATTGAATGGAACTGGACCCAACACCGATCCTGTGGAACCCTGCTGGTCACTCCCCTTCTAATTTTTGCCATTTACTACCACCCTCTCGGTCCTGCCTTTTAGCCAGTTACCAACTCATTTTACCACTTTAGATCCTACACCCAGATTGCCCAATTTGTTGAAGCACTTCTATGAGGAGCGATGTGAAGGCCTTACTGAAATCCAGGTAGTCCACATCCACTGCCCCTCCTGATCCACCACCCTGGTCACCCAATCAAAGAAATCGATAAGATTAGCCTGACAGGACCTACCCTCATTGAATCCATGCTGCTTTGGGTCTTCTGCACCATCTGACTCCAGGAACTTCACTACCCTCCCTAAGCAGGGACTCCATCAGCTTCCCACCACTGAGATCAGGCTTACAGGTTTGTAATTGCCTGCCTCCTCCCTACTTCCATTCTTGTGCAGTGGGACCACCTCTGCCCTCCTCCAGTCCCCAGGTACCTTCTCCATCTCTAGTGATTGGTTGAATAGGGTTGTCAGCAGACCTGCTAGGACTTCCTGAGTTCCTTCAATGCTATAGGGTGAATCCCGTCTGGCCCCATTGCCTTGTCTGTCTTTACTTTTCCTAGTTCCTTTGATACTCTGTCCACCGTAAATGGGCTGGTGTCCACCTCTCCCCATACATCTTTCCTCATGTCTTGGCCTCTCCCCTGCCTCTTCCTTGGTAAATACTGAGCAAAATATTTGTTCAATCGTCAGATTTTTCAAGGTCATCCTCCACCCACCCACCCACCCACCCACCCTTTCCTTCTTTAGCCTAACAATACCATTTCTGGTCTTCTTCTTCTCACTAATATAAAGGAAGAGGGTCTTGCCCCTTCTTAATAGCCTGTGCTATTCCTTCCTCCGTTCTTGCCTTAGCCTCTCTAACAGCTTTCCAGCTTCTCTCTGCTTCTCAAATATTTCAGTCTGTCTTCTTTCTCTTTGTATTTCCTGAATGCCTTACTTTTTCTACTTTTCTGGCTACTGATTTAGGAACCACAGTGGCGCTTCTCTTTTGCTTTTCCTAAGCAATCTGACACATTGACTTGTCACTCCTGCTATGGATCTCTTGATCCTAAGCCACTGTTCTTCTACCCTCCTCCTGTATCTTCTGCTGCCAGGGCAATTTGAGCTGTTCCCCATCTCCATGAAGTTGGCCTTCCAGAAATCTAGGATCTTAATCTTTGAATGGCTTTCTTCAGCCAACGTGTTGACTCTAAACCACACAGTTCTGTGGTCACTAGTACCAAGAGGACTGCCCACCTCAATATCCAAGATTCTGTCCCCATTTGTCAGCACTAAGTCCAGTACAGTCTCTCTCTCTGGTGGGCTCAACCACCAGCTGCCTAGGTTTGCCCCACACGTGGCAGACATGAGTCCCTGTTCCTTGATCTACTTGCAGTCTGGGTATTCCAATCTGTATCTGGCATGTTGAAGTCACCTATTAGTGGTACTTCTCCTTTGGCTGCCATATTATGGATGGCTTCCACTAATACTAGGTCTATATCCTCCCCTGCATGGGAGGCCTGTAGACTACTCCAGCATGGATGGCTGTTTTGTTCCCTTACTCCAGAGTGACCCACAATGCCTCTGCTTCTTCCCTGGATCCCTGAGTCTCTGTAGCTTTAATCCCTTCCTTTACATACATGCAACCTCTCCTCCCCTTTTCCCTCCCTATCCTTTCTAAAAATGTATACCTGGTATGGCTGCATCCCAGTCATGGTTCCCTGCATACCATGTCTCCTAATAGCCACAATGTCCAGGTGTGTGTCTGCCAACAGTGCCGTTAGGTCTGGGATTTTGTTTCCCAGACTGCGGGCATTTGTGCACATGACCTTGCACTCTGTGCACTCCTTAATGTTCCTTGTTTACTTATCTTTGCCCTGTGTGGCTTTAGTGCTGTACCTTCTGTTCTCTCCCCATTGTAACCATGGTAGTTTTACGGTTAGATATTGTGCTAGTTATTAGATCCTCATTGCTTTCAGTTATGTCCTGTGGGGGGCTATGATAATCCCCTTGACTGTCTATGCCTCCCCTGGCAAGTTTAAATGATCACTAAGAATGCACTTAAACTTCTCAGAGAGGATACCTTTATGTCCCCTGGATAGATGCAGGCCATCTGGAGAATATAGCCCTTCATCCCTCCAGGTGAGGTTCCAGTCCCGATGAAGCCATACCCACCTCTCTGCACCATTTCTTCAGCCATTTGTTGATTGCAATGATGCTGATGTCCCTCCCTTGCCCCTTTCTGTAGACAGGTAGCACCTCCGAGAAGGTGACAGAGTGTGCTACTTGCCCAAGACTCCTCCCCAACTCCCTGAACTCTTCTTGTACTCTTCCTACATCTACCCCTCTCTAGCCAGGTCATTAGTCCCCAAGTGAATAATGATGTCCAGATCTCCCTCTTAATCCCAAAACCTGGGAAAGATCCCATGGTATGTGGGTCATACAGACCCATCTCACTTTTAAATGTGGACCTAAAGGTGTTCATGTCAATACTAGCAGGAAGACTCTAGGATCAGTAGTTCACCTGGATCAAACTGGCTTTATTAATGAAAGACTTATCCACTATAGCATCAGGAGACAACAGTACTACATTTAATTTCCTGGCAGCGCAGATTCCCAGAATTGGCACTAGCAATCTTTATGGATGCAGATAATGTGTTTGACTGGGTGGACTGGCAACTCCTAAGTAGAACCCTGGAGGACATGGACATGGGACAAAAGTTCCAAAGTGTCATTCAAACCTTTTAAGTGTGCTCGCATGAGCTATGGTTAAAGTCAGTGGGATCCGATAAGAGGAGTCCTACCTACCACAGGGCACCAGACAGGGATGCCTCTCTCTCCCTTCCTTTTGCATATGTACTGAGCCCTTGGCAATAGCAGTATTAAAAATGGGATATAGAGGGCTCAGAGCAGGAAACAGGGACCATATCTCTTTGAATCAATCAATTTTATTTATTTGAGGCGCCTTTCTCAAACCAAGGTGCCTTTACAAATTACATAAAACAATAAATATTTAAAACAAGATTTAAACAAGATTAAATTAAATAATTAACAATCATTAAAAGCTTTGTTAAAAGGTAGGTTTTCAGAGCTACTTTAAAGCTGTGGACAGTCGGCAATTTCTACACTACGAGGTAGAAATTCCACAGGGTCGAGGCCATAAAACTAAAGATCTTGCCCTGAAGCTTTTAAGCAGACCTTGAAATCTCTAGCAATCCCTTGTCAGTGGATTGGAGTGGGCGGAGGGACAGTAGGGATGCAGGAGATCTTTCAGGTAAGCAGGTCCCTGATCATGTAGGGGCCATCTTTGCATGCTGATGATTCACTATTTTTATCACTTCACCAGAAACCTCTGTGCCAGCTTTTCCTATGGAGAAATATCTGGATACAAAATAAACTTAGGTAAATTAGAGGTAACAAGGCTATGAGGAACATACTCCCAGGAATTCAAAGCAACATTCCATTTCAAATGGGCCAAGAGTAACATAGTTCAATACCTGGGGTAAGAATCTCCCAAACTTGACTTCATTATTCTCATTAAACTACGAAAAACATTTAAGCAAGTAAAGGCCAATGTGGCCAGATGGGATTAGTTACCACTCTCTTTTAGGGAAGGATTGTCATACTAAAAATTTAATTTTCTCCCTCAGTTTTTTTATATTGTATTCTTATCCCTACACTCCCTGGTGGCCCCTTCTTGACCACCCCCAGCCCTGTCACCCAACCCTCTGAGGCTTACCTGTGTTCTCTTCCTCAGCCCAAGGACTATGGTTGTGCCCAGCCACCACTTGCAAAGCCTGCAGAGGGTTGGTCAAGGTTTTCCTCCATTTTCTCCTTCCTCCCATTGCTGGGGCACAACACATCCACATATGTATGTTAAGGTGTATGCGCTGCTGGAGTCCTGCAGCACCTCTTTTCTTTGGCATCCCCAACCCATCCTACCCTCAGGCCTCCACCTGGGGCAGTCATATGGTGAGACTGCCAAACCACCTCCCTGTGAGAGGAGAGCCATCCTCTAGACACTCGATCCTCTCCTTCCTTCCCCAGCCAACCCCAGTGACCCATATCCACATGTGAACACAGGTCGCTGGTGTGATAGGAGGTAAGGCATGATGCCTCAGCCCTCTGTGCCACTGGGCCAGCCTCTCCCTCAGTTTCTATTTGTTTTCCAAGCTCTACCCATTTCAAGTTCAAGTTTATTGCAGGAAAGACTCCATTGAGCAAGCTCATTCACAAGAAGGTCCTGAATCATAAGCATATACAATACATACTTACATAGTTAGGAGATATACAGTGTAGGACAAAAGGTGGAGAATTATATACAGTTAGGAGGTATATACAATGGGCATTCTTGTACTACAATGCTGTACATTTCAGAGTTAGCCTAGTCCTATGTTATGTAACACTTTTAGTTTATATTATGGAGGGCCAGTGGATACTTGGGAGCTGTTTAGGCGTTGAGGTCTAGTTGCATCTACATATGTCTTTTATTTTAGAGAATGCTAATGTTTTGAAGGAGTTAGTTGATACAGTACTGGTTAGCTTCAGCATGGTTTGGAGTTGATTCCAAATCTTTGGTAGAGTGTATGAGATAGCCCTTTGTCGGCTGCAGTTCGTGTCATGGACACATCTAGTAGGACAGGGCTGGATTTCCTTAAGGAGTAGGTGCTGTATGAGATATTTATAAGTAACATCAAATATGCTGGCAGTTTGTGAAGTAGCAGTTTGAGAGTTCATATGCCAGCATGGAGGAGACGCTTATGGTCAGGGATGACCAACCAACTGCTGTATAAAGATCACAGTGGTGGGTCCTATACGCAGAGTTGGTAATGAAGTGAAAAGCACAGTGGTATAGTACGTCTAGTTTTGATAGGTTCAGGGTTGGGGAGGATATGTAGATAATGTCTCCATAATCTAGCAGGGAAGGAAAGTTGCTTGGACCAGTCTTTACAGATTGCGAGAGAAAAGAGGGTCCTATTTCTGTAGAAGAAACCCAGACATGTTTTAAGCCTCTTTAAAAGATCCTCGATGTGGTCATGGAAGGAGAGCTTTTGTCTATCCACATACCTAGGTTTTGAATTTATTTACGCCTTCCCAGGGTTCACCTAGAGAGGTTTCCACGAAGTTTTTAGTTGTGAGCAGTGAGGATCAGCCAATGCAAGTCTCGAGAAAATCATAGTTTTCGTTTTTGGGCATTTAGAGCAACTTGGCATTGATGAGGTTGCTTTCTAGCTGACAGAAGTCAGCTTGGAGCATTCCTGACTTTAGATAAGGACTAGTCTGATGTGTATAGTACCGTATCATCCGCAAAGAAGTGTATACTGATGTCTTTATGTGGGAGTCAAGGCTGTTAATGTAGAGGGAGAAAAGGATTGGTCCCAGTATGGAGCCTTGAGGGACTCCTCTGGTGATTGAAAGTGGGGCAGAAAATAGGCCATTGGCTTTGACTTTTTGAATCCTTTCCATAGGTAACTGGTAAACTACTGTAAGGTGGTTGGAGTGGGACCTATATGTGCAAGACAAGTAATTAGGGAGGTGATGGTCTACAGTGTCAAAGGCCTTGCTAAGGTCTAGAAAGACCGCACTCCGTGACCTTCTTGGTGTCCATTGCAGGATCAGTCATTAGAGACCTTAGCCAGGGCTGTGACTGTACTATGCTTCGACCTGAAACCAGATTGTGGCAGGTTAGTAGAGAGTGTACTTCGAGGTGTTTATTTAGTTGGTTATACATGAGTTTTCCAACACTTTGGATAGTACAGGCAAGATGGAATAGGTCAGTAATTGTTCAGGTCACAGGGTCTCCTGATTTAAAGAGTGGAAGAACATGGGCAGATTTTCAGCAAGAAGGAACAGTGGCTGTGGTAATAGAGAGGTTGAATATATGAAGGATTGGAGCTGTGAGCTGGGCATAGCATAGCTGTATGAAAAATGACTCCAGGCCATCGGCCCCTGCACTTTCTTGGTGTCTAGGCTAAGGATTAAGTCTTCAACTTCTTTATAGCTAGTCTGACACAGTTGGAAGGGTTGAGTTGGAGTAGCATGCGTAGAATCTGGTCTAATGTGGCTATTTACTTGGCTAGCATAGGGGAGGAGTCAAATGCCAATCCGGCTGTGGCAAAGTGGAGGTTAAGTTCTTCTAGGATTTGCAGTTTATTTTCAACTATCCCATCCTTGGCCAGAATCTTGGTGGGAAGGAAAGGAGCAGCCGTATGGCCTTCAATAGATTTGAATGTCTTCCAGATTTTTGGGAGTTCCTTTAGCCTGCTCCAGGGTGGAGATATAGAAATTTGCTTTAGTAGTGTCTTACACTTTAACACAAGCATTTCTGGCAGTTCTAAATGCCTGCCAGTCTGCGGGTTCTTTGTGAGCGGGCCCCAGCCCATAGCTTGTCTCTTTGGTAAGTGCATATTTGAGCTCTTGGGTGAACCACGGATGCGTGATTTTCCGCACCTCATTTTAACGAGGGGAGCATGCTTGTTGATTAGAGTGGTCAGTTTGTTATTTAGAACAGAGACAGGCATCTGCAGATTTGGCCAGGTATAGATCTTGCCACCTGGTAGCACCTAGGTCGGTTAGGAAAATTTAGTGGATTAAATTTACGGAACAAGCATTTGATTCTGAAATAAGGGGCTCCTGGTTTTGGTTTGGAATCTTGTGCAGACAACAATATTGTGGTCACTCATATCATTGTGGAAAACTGCATAATGTGAGATTTTGTGGGGTGGGAAGTTAGGATAATATCTAAGAGGAGCTGTTGGCGGGTTGGAGGCATTAATTCTTGTGGGTTCTATTACTATTTGAGTAAGACCCAGCTCATCAGAGATGGCTTTTAGAGAGTGGGATTTAGTTGTTAACCAGTCCATATTAAAGTCCCTAGGATTATTGTTTCCATATTGGCAGCCAACGTTAGGGATTTTAGCTCGTTAATAATTTCTGTGCCTCCTGTCAGGGTCTATAGCCACCTATAATTGTGATGCATTCAGTAGATGGGAGGTGATGTTTGAGTGCGATGATTTCATATTCCTTGGGCTTAGTTTTGCAGGAAATGCTGCTAATATTGTATTTGGATTTATGTATATAGCACCCCCGTTCCCTATCAGCCCTAAAAAGTTTGAAACCGGAATTATAATTTGTGGACCAGTGTTGGTCTTTTTAGCCGTGACTCTGTAATAATAATCAGGTCTGGGTCAGTGTGGGCTGCCCAGACTTGAAGCTAGTCACATTTTTGATAAGACTTAGGATATTGACCATCATCAGTTTCATCCCAGGAGCAGCTGCAAGACTCTGATGGAGAAATGATTTGACTTGGGGGCCTGGATTTAGTTCAACGTTGCCAGAGGAGAATTAAAAGCAATTTTTGAGATTTTATCAGATAGAAATGGATTCCTTTTGTTTGGTCTATTTCAGTTCTGAAGAGGATGTTGCTCTCCTTCCTTTCGCCAGTGGCAGACACATAATCAGCAACGGCTATAGACCTTGCCACAAGAGCAGGGAGACCTGGCAATACCAGACTTTAAACTTTGTTACACTGCCACTCAGCTGGCATCAGTAGTCTAATAGACTAAACAGAGAAGGGATACAGGCTGGCTTGAGACAGAGGCAATTCAACCATTGCTAGCACCCATTTGCCCTGCCACATATCACCATCTCCAAAGATACTGGCAGAGATATCAAACATATCAATTAAACACACCTTAAGATCCTGGCCAAAGCCAGGAAAATAACAAACATCCTGAATGAAATAGGCCCTCTCACAAGCATAATAGAAGACCTCGAGTTTCCCCTACAAGAATAGATCCAGGCTTTAGAAGGTGGAACAGATTAGCACTCACCAGATACATAACGTTGATTCAGAAGGCAAGGCAATTTTATTTCTATGGCGCCCAATCCCTGGGGCTCTGGGCACCTCACATTAAAACAAACAAAGTCAAAACAACACACACAGTCAGTAAAACAACTCCTTTGTCTCCTTCAGAGAACTGAAGGAAAGATATGAGCCTGCCACAGCAGGATTTTTCAAATTCCTCAGGTTAGACATTACTTCACTTCCTGGAATCTGCTTCCAAAAGTAAACAGATTGACCCCCGGAGGATTTATTATATTGGGCAGTCATGTTAACAGGAAGGTAGAACAGTATCTAGAGCATACAAGGCCTCATGGAAATGAGCACCCAGAGATAGAAAGCTTATATACTCAGTGGGAGTAAGAAATGGAGTCTGCAATCACACAAGAAGAGTCTAGGTGGCTCCAGGGAAGAGAATGAAACATCACTGCTTCCCAAGATGGAGAGAGTATCAATGGAAGTGTGTTTCCAGGTTCTTCTGCCCATCACACAACACTTTGGAGGAGGTGGCGCAAATCTGTACTGGGGAGTAGGTGTGGGGGACAGATGCACCTGTATTTTCTGGGGTGCCCACAAATACTGCCATACTGAAACTTACCCATTCAGGACTGGCTAAGCTGTAGCACAACATCCCATTTATTTTAAAAAATTTGATATTGGGAACAAAACCAGTAGGAGTGGGGAACAGCAGGCAGCAAGAGTTACTCAGAATATTATGCACTGCAGCCATAAAGGTATAATAGTTTCAGTTTTCTTACATAACTTGGTGTGGTGTGGTGTGTTATGCAACTTGCTAAATAAACTTTGTTTGGCTGTTCGTCTCTCTATGCCTCAGGACTACCACCATGTAGGGATGCTAAGGCAAGGAACCCTGGAGGAGGTTCCACTCCTAGAGGTGCCAGGGAAGGATTCCCTTAGGCTAAAGGTAGCTTAGGAAAAGCCCGAGGAGAGGGTACCAGTTGGAGGAGGAGGGAGGGGAGGATGGTGGGGCAAAAAAAAAAGCTTCTGAATGAAGCAGGAAGGAAGAATTTAAATAGATCTGGCAAGGGGGTGTGAGTGTTGCTTCACCCATTGAACCACAGACTTAAGCCTTTCAATTTAATGTGCTTACAGAACTTGGTGTAGTGTTGTGCTTATGCAACTTGCTGAATAAACTTTGTTGTGGTCATTAGTCTCTCTGTGCCTTGGGACTACCACCCTGTAGGGATGCGAAGGCAAGGAACCCTGGAAGAGGGTTCCACTCCTAGAGGTGCCATGGACGGATTCCTTAGGTTAAAGGTAGCTTAGGAAAGCCCAAAAGGGAGTAGTCAGAAAGAATTGCAGAGGTAATGAGTTGGAACTGAGATTTGGACCTTCACATAGGTCAGCAGACATAATGGTAATGATCAGCAGATAACTGAAATGAGTAATGACTTAAACGTAGGTAGAATGAATTATAATGAGAGGGCATGACTTCCCAAGGAGGGAGGAAAGGGAAAGGAGGGCCATCATCCATCTCCATCCAACAGAGGAAACCTACCTAAATAACTGTGGAAACTTACCTAAGTAACCTAGGGAAGTACAACTAAAGTAACTAGATATTATGACCTTTGGCACTGAGGAGAGGAAAAAACCCTATGAGGAGGAAACCTCTAGGGATCAAAGGCCTAGGTCCCTTACTCCTGGTTAGGATGTTTTATTTAGTGACAGCACTGCTGCTGCAGTTTATAAACCCAATCCAAGGGGTAGAAAATATTCAAATTTGGTGGAAAGCTCTTGCAATCCCTCTAATGGGAATGCCATGAAGGGCTGTGAGCACACTCTGCAAAACTGGATACTCTGAAACTAGAGCAGACCCCCATGGTTGGAGGAGGAGAGCAACAACTGCTGAGGTACTCAGCTGGCCTACTGACTAACAACAGACCAGGTCAGCCAGAAGGGTCGTGGGGAGAATAGCGTAGAAGGCACCACCGAACCTGATTCAGATAGCTAACAGAGGCTCTTGGCATGAGGCACCATCCTTCAAAGCTGAAGTCTTATATTCTACATCAAAAGGTACCATTGATATGGCTGTATGGCTAAAGCTTCGCCCGGAGCAAGGAAATGCCCATTATGGACCAGATAAGAAGGACCCCATCCCAAGTTTTGTATGCTCAAGATGCAGACTTCATGGGTGCAGAGTGAAACCATCATCTGCAGGGCAGGCCCTGAGCCACAGAAAGTAATGGATCATGGTTGGCATGCCTCTGATTTATGACTGAGAGCATACAGTCAATGTCAACTATGAATCACTAGATATGAGGAGGCCGTCGGTTAGGCATTGGTATGCCAGGTGATATGAGTGACTGAGATGATTGACTAATGAGATGGACTGATGTGAGCAAAGCCAACAGAAAGCAAGTCAACCAATTTCATTACGGAAGCCTAATATTAATGACATTGAAAATACTTGATGGCTGTAAATAATACTGATGTGGGTAGGTGGTAGGAGGCGGGCAAAGCCAGCGGCCATTGGTTAACTACAAATGCCAGAAATTGAATTGATGATGTTTAGGTAATTGAATTTATATGGTTTATGCATACTTACCTTAAATGCCAATTTAGGTTGCACAGAAGAAGAAGTAGGAGAGCTGATAATTAAATTGATGAGGAGTATGCAGGAATATGGCAAAGGAGCAGGGCAAAAGTCATTTAACTACATAAAGCATGCTCCTGCAGTTTAGAGCCATGATGCCCACTGTGACATCACAGTCCCCACTGTGGGAATAACAGGAAGCCACAAGCTGAGCATCATGAGACCAAACAGCTAATTTAATGACTGAAGGATTCGGTATAGATAGAAATTAGAAACATACTGTTTAAATGCCAGCAACTGTCAGCAGGACTGACATACCTTGGATTGAACACATAGGCAAAAATAATGAGAGTTTGAGTTATGATTACAAATGCATGAGTTCTGCACATAGAACTAGGACAACAGTACATTTATGATAGAGTGTAATTCGGATGGCAGGGCAGGAAACCCGAAACTTGTAGATATGCTCAGTGTTTCCCACTCAGCCTGACTGTTTTCATTCATAATACAGTAAGATATGAAGTAAAGGAGTTTAGTCTGATAAGCTGTAGTAGAAAAACCCAAAAGGAGTAAAAAGTAGTACTGGAGAACTGTAGAGCTGGGGTTGCAGCTGCCTAGATGGTGCCAGCACTGAGTGAAGCCAGTCCAGGTGCAAACAATTAAGATGGATGTGCACACTGTTAGAGGCAGGAGAACATGAGAACTAAATAGCACACAGATAGCAATTGCAGTTGAACAGAGATTTGCTAAAGGTATGATAAAGCAAATGGGAGCCTGAACAGCGCAAGGAAAACAAAAGACAACAACACATCAGAAAAACTAGAAAGGCCTCAAAATGCAAGCAAAGAGGCGCTGCATGATGCTAGGAAAACTAGGACCCCAAAAAAAAGAAAATTGAAGAAACACAAGCACACCAGAACAGTACAGCAGACACAGACAACAGAGAAACAAGCAGTAGCTGGAGGCAAAACCAAAATACAGACCAAGAAAGAAAGGAGAAACACAAACCAGTAGAACAGCAGCACCAACTAAGCAGAAAGTCCAAAATGCAAGAGGAGAATAGAGATCCAACAGAGCCTCTGCCAGCAAAGAAAAATGCTTCTGAATGAAGTAGGAAGGAAGAGTTTAAATAGGTCAGGCAAAGGGGCGGGGTGTCTGTTGCTTCACCCGTTGAACCACAGGCTTAAGCTTTTCAATAACTGGCTGCAAAATGTGCCCCACAATAGAGTCATGGAGAAAAGTATAAATTATATTCATGGAATGAAACATAGAAACATAGAATTTGACGCAGATAAGGACGCTTGGCCCACCCAGTCTGCCCATTTCCTACCTACTGGATAAGCTGCAGATCCTAGTTAACCAGCAGCCTACTTCTTCCTACCCCATCCCCAGAACTGCCTTATGACTATCCCATGCATGCTTGAATTCCACCACTGATTTTGACTCCACAACCTCCTTGGAAGGCCGTTCCATGCATCCACAACCCTCTCTGTAAAAAATACTTCCTTAAATTACCTCTGGACGCCCCCTCTATTTTCAAATTGTGCCCTCTTGTTCTTGCACACCTCTTTTTGAAAGATGCTACCCTCTTGGACTTTGTTGATTCCCTGAGGTACTTGAGCGTTTCTATCATGTCCCCCTCTCCCTTCTTTCCTCGAGGCTATACATATTAAGCTCCTTAAGTCTCTCTTCATATGTCTTCCGGTGCAGACCCTGCACCATTTTAGTGCCCTCCTCTGGACAGCTTCCATCCTGTCTATGTCTTTATGGAGATTGGGTCTCCAGAACTGCACACAATACTCCAGATGGGGTCTCACCAGCTGTCTGTACAGAGGATAATAACTTCCTGTTTTCTACTGGTGATGCTTCTCCCTATGCATCCCAGTATCCCCAACCCTCCTTGCTGCCCTCTCACATTGCTTGCCCGTCTTTAGGTCATCTGATATGACTACCCCAGGTCCCTTTCCATTTTGTTGTTGTTAGTATCTCACCCCCATTGTGTACTCTTCCCTGGGTTTTTGTTTCCCAGGTGCATTACATACACTTCTTAGCATTGAATCTAAGCTGCCATACATTTGACCATTCCTCTAACCTTGCCAAGTCCTTTCTCATCCTTTCCACCCCACCCTGTGCATCAACTCTGTTGCAGATCTTAGTGTCATCTGCAAAGAGACATACTTTCCTTCCAGTCCTTCTGCAATGTAAACATAAAGACATTGAAGAGGACCGAGTCCTAATACTGAACCCTACGGTCCCACTAGTAACCCTCCTTTCTTCTGAGTGGACTCCATTTACTATTACTCTCTGTGTCCTATTCTCCAGCCAATTCTTTACCCAGGCTGTCATCTTGGGACCCACTCCCAGGCTGGCTAACTTGCATATTAATCTTTGTGTGGGACTGTGTCAAATGCCTTGCTAAAGTCTAGGTAGGCCATGTCCACAGCCCTCCCTGATCTACTACTTTGGTCACCCAGTCAAAGAAATCTATCAGATTAGTCTGGCATGACCTTCCGCTGTGAATCCATGCTGCCTAGGGTCCTGTGCCCCTCTGGCCTCTAGATACTCGACAATTCTTTCCTTTAGAAGTGATTCCATCATTTCCCTATCACTGAGGTTAAACTAACAGGTCTATAGTTTCCTGCTTCTGCCTTGCTCCACTTTTGTGAAGGGGAATCACATCTGCCCTCCTCCAGTCCTCGGGTACCACCCCATCCTCCCATGATTTGTTAAAAGGGTAGTCAGTGGTGTCACTAGTTCTACCCTTAGTTCTTTTAGAATTCTGGGATGAATCCCATCAGGCCCCATTGCTTTGTCCACCTTCAGTTTTAAGAGTTCTTTCAGAACCCTTTGTTCTGTAAATGGGCGGTATCAACTTCTGTATCCAGAGTGTTACTACTGTTTGTTTTATGTACCTCCCCTCTTCCTTTGTAAATACTGAGCAAAAATATTTGTTTAGTATCTCTGCCTTTCACAGTCTCCTCTGCCCACCCTCCCTCCCTTTATTAAGCCTCACTATCCCTCCCTTGGTCTTCCTTCGCTCCTTGATGTACCTATAAAGGTTTTATCCCCTTCTTAACTGAGTTGGCTATCTTTTCCTCGGTTTGGGCCTTTGCTGTTCTGACTGCCTTCCCAGCCTCCTTTTGCTTTAACTGATACAGTTCTCTGTCCTGCTCCTTCTGCGATTCCTTGTACTTCCTGAATGCTTTCTTTTTCTCTTGAACCTTCACTGCCACTTCCTTTGAGAACCATAGTGGTTTCTTACATCGTCTTGTTTTGTTTGTTGCTTCACACAAAGGCTCGTTACCTCTGTGATGGCAGTTTTATTATTCCCCATTGTTCTTCCACCCCTCCTTCCTGCCCATTTGCTAGTGCATTCCTTAGGCACTCACCCATTTTAGCAAAGTCAGCCCTCCTAAAGTCCAGTACTTTTGTCTTTGTATGGCTTGACTCTATTGCTGTGTTTATTGTGAACCATACTGTTCGATGGTCGCTAGTTCCCAGATGGCTACCCACTTCTACATCTGTAATCCTCTCACCATCTCCATTTGAGAGAATCAAGTCTAATATTGCTCCCTCTCGAGTGGGCTCCAGTACTAGTTGTCTAAGGCATGCCCCTGTAGGGCATCTAGAATAACTGCACTCTTCAGTGGCAGCTGCAACTGCACTCAGTTAACATCTGGCATATTCAGATCACCCATCAGCAATATCTCCCTTTTTCTGCCATTCTAAGTATACTTTCTATCATTTCCCTGTCCATTTCCTCCCCTGAAGAGGTCTATCTCTAACCCTCTGGCGTATTGTGGTGCCATTGCCTGTCTCCAAATTTACCCACAGTGCTTCTTCTCCTCCTTGTACCTTTTGTTCTGTTGCTTTTATTCCTTCCCTTATGTAAGAACTACTCCTCCTCCTCTTTTACCCTCCCTGTCCCTCCTGTACACAGTGTATCCTGGTATGTTTATGTCCCAGTCATGGTTTGTGTGTACCATGTTTCTGTGACTGCCACGATATCAGATGTTCTTCCTCCATCAAGGCCACTAATTCAGAATGGTGCACATCATGGCGACTGTTAGGCTACCATTAGAGAAATCCACAGAACAGTGGTCCAAGCGGAAACTCAGGAGATGGTGCAACCACCACTTGATCATCAAGGGACATAGGGTGATACAGGAGGGGGGACACACACACATATACAGGGCTAAGGCTAGAGAATAAAAGTAATGCTCTAAGCTGACTGACAATTAAGATTCATGTAATACCATAATAAATGTATCTGACCAAACCAGAAGTCAAAAGATTTTCTTTATATATCGTAGAACCGTAAAGAGACCTTCCCCAGTCACTTTGACTTTCATGCATTAATTACCCTTCTTGCATTGATTCTGGAATTGTATTTCATTACTGTCTGCTGCAGTTAGTGTTTGCATTCTGAGCTGCTAAAACTGCAGAGTGTACAAGACTTCTATAGCAAGCCTGGTGTTGCTGTGGGCCCAGGGTTGTACTGCTGACATTATTGTAGGGCAGAGTCAGTTTCACAAAAAAAACATACTGACAAGGCATTTAGATTTTAGCATAATGCATTGCTAACAGGGTGTCTTGGGGAAGGGGAACACAGCATGTACACTGAGTACTGGTAGGTTTCCTTGCAACATTGTTGTAATCACATGGTATTGCACAGTGTGAGTCACTCTTCAATCCTACAGTGATGTCATAAGGAGCTAGCAGCTGAACAGCAAAGGCAAGTGCAGCATGGCTCAAAAGACAAATCCAAATTATGGAAGGCAGAGTAAACCTTGGCCAGAAATAACAAATGCATACACCTTTTCAGGTCTAGTACTGCATATAATGACTACAAGCTGTAACTTTCTGGACCATCAGGAAGGTCCTCTTTAAAACAAACAAGCATACTCAGACACTGTTGACATTCTTGATTAACTTGCTGGTTAAGGTTAGTTTCTAAGGAAGTCTTTGAATCCAGGAAGATACAATCGAAGTGCAATAGCTACAAGTGACAAGTACCAAATGATGTAAAGACTTGTTTGTTGCCATATTGTACCAATTAAGTAAGTAAATTGCCGTGTAAGTACCAAATGAGTAACTGTTGCATAGGTGGTTTCAACCTGGAGGCTGCATCCTCGCACAATTGATTGTCCTAATTCTTCTTTGAATATGAACTTGTATTGTAATGTGATTTCATAATAAAACTGAGTTTAAAAAATTGCGTTGCTAATCATCAGAGGAAGTCTTTGTAACAGGAAGAAGTAATGACATTGTGTAACAAGACAAGCTGTTCAAACCTGTAAATGAACTATGCCTAGGAAGCCCATTTTCCTTTGATGATATATCCTTCCTTGCATTGTGATGACATCTCTAAATGAAATGGAGTTAAAAAAAAAAGGAAAAGAAACTAGGGTCATGTAAACTTGACTGCAATTTTGCAAGTTAAAAAGCGAATATGATATGACCTGGACCACTGCAGATCTGGCTTTAGCCTCTATGGCTCCTCATAGCCTGGGTAAAAGTAGTGAGCTAGTAAATCCCATATCATGATTGCCCCTGTCATTTGCTGACTGCCCTTTATTGATCATCTATGGATGGCACCAGATTAAATTAGTAGACATTTATCTGATTAATGTCATATATGTGAAACAAATTCCACACTGTTGGTGTTTTGCTGTTTTCTAATGTTACCGTGATACACAGATACATAGACAGTGTCGGCAGATAAGGCCTATGGCCCACCCAGTCTTGTTCTTAGTGATGTTCTTAATGGTTTAACTGTACAGTGTATTGTGTTGTCTTTGTGCTTTGACAGAAAAATAAAAATATAAAGTTTAAAAATATGTATATATACTGTATATTAGATTGTTCAGTGAATAGAAATGCCTTTTTGGACCAGGGTGTGTCCCCTTAAACAGCCTTTGGTACTACCAGGTCAGTGTTGACAAAATATAATGAGTACATACAGTTTAACTTGTATTTCATCTGCTTATTGTCCTCTCATACTTACTTACTTGTGGATTTTTTTTTATCAGTACTTTCTGCTTAGTTTTTCCATCCTGCTTCGCTTATCGACCTGCTCAGTGGCCTTAATGGTTATCCACCCCTGAGGTAGCCTGACATATAGCGTCATGCAGGGCCTGCAGGGAAGCCAAGCGACTGAGACTTTTTCTTCCTGCTTGTGCTTCCTAGGACATTGGTGTGAAATTACATAGTGTGTCTGCTGATATCTCCCAAGTCCGACTGCTTCTGCCATCACCGCCAACCGCCTCCTGCCAGGTGACAGTCTGGTGGCGGGACATACAATACCCCTCCCCAAGGGGAGTAGAGCAGTCCTTAGAATGCTCAATCCTCCCTCACCAGGCTGACTCTTGAGTGATCCTGATACATTTTACAAACCCAGGTATCTGACGTGGCAGGCGGTAAGGTGAATAGCGTCAGCCCACCACATCACTGGACCAGCTACTTGAGACATTTTCAATAAAAGGTTTCTTTCACTTGGTCTTCACCTGCTCTGGTATTTTTCAACAAGTGATGTCATAATTCTCTGCTTGTGATGTCTCAGCTGGTTGCTGCAGTTAATTATGATGTCATAATTAGCTGAATGACAATTAATCAGCCCCTATCCCGTTGAATAAAGAAAAACATCCCTGGTGGTCTAGCGCTCCCTAGTCGATCTCCGCTATAGATACATATTGCTGCAGCTAATTGTGATGTCAGTTGTGGACAAGCAGCCAAAGCAGATGAAGACCAAGGGCCCAATTTACAAAGCTTCTAGAATGATGCAAGGTACCTACATCAAACATAAATGACATAAGTGGAACCTTGCCCCAAAATATGTGCCAGGAGCTATTTAGAAAAGCAACTTACATTAAACACAGACTGCCTGCACAAGGGGCTTGCACCAGCCTTGTGCCACAAAATGGGCTGTGACATGGTGCTAGGGGCTTGTGGCAGATGCAGGCTGCCATATCCTCAATGTGGTATTCATAAACCCTCCCGAGGAGCAAAATTCTATGTACTGTTAGACCAGCTAGGGCTGGTCTAAAAGGTATAGGCGTGTCTGCTTGGAGAGTTTTGACAGTTGTGGCAGAGTGCCACAGTACCCCCCAGCCCCAATCCAGTTAACATCCCTGGTGGTCTACTGGACTTCCCCAATCAGCCCCTATCCCCATTATTGTATAAAGAAAAACATCCCTGGTGATCTAGTGCTCCTTATTCCTGATCTCCACTATAGATACATATCACTATTTCCCTGGTGGTCTATCAGACCCCCACCCCACTCTGGCAGGCAGTGCCCACCACCCTACTCCACCCTTCTGTATACAATACAGTATGCTAATTAACAGCTCAGTCCATGCCCGGCCATGATGGAGAGTGGAGGCTGCTGAGCACCGACTCTGGGATGGGAAGTAGAGGCGGCGTGGTGTGGCACTGCCTGATGGGGTGAGGTCCCACTGGGCTCACCAGGAAGTGCAATATGTATATATGAGAGATTGAGGATAGGGAATGCTAGACCACCAGGGATTTTATTCAATAGCAGAGATCGGATCAGGGGTGGGGTCTGCTAGACCACCAGGGACCTTGATATGTTTTTGATTAATGGGATTGGTGCTGGGGGGTGCTTGCCACCAGGGAATGCTATCCTTAGTGTTATTGCCACATGGCTGCCCATGGCTTGGCACACCTTCACTCCTGATCGCCATCTGTTTGGCACAGGGCCAAGGTTGCCACAAGCAGACTTTGCCACCAGGATCCTACCCAGTACTGAACTGGGCACAGGGTCCCTGGCTCACTGGCACTCAGGGCAAGCTGCGGCTGGTGCAGCTTGCGCCAGCCTTTGTGAATCAGGCCCCAAATCTTGTTTTCATGCAAATATCCTCAGCAATAAAGAACAAGGAAAAGGAAAATACAGAAAATATTGGAGTCATAGGTTGAATTTTGTCTAAATGTGATGTTTTGAAAGTTACTCTGTGATGTCTGAGGTTTTGGATTTCCTCTTCTATCAAACTTATTTGAGACTCTGATGAATCTAGCTCCTGCATCTGACAGGAAAACATTCATATTCAGTGGCTGTTATGATTTGAAAGCTGATGAAAAAACTCTTTCAAATGAGGTATTGGGCTCGTTTGTAGCTGAATGTACTCCAGAGATATAGATGCTTGAGTTTAACATTAATACAACACTGCAGCCATTTTAGAACATTGTGATGTCATTGAGAAAAAGCTATGTTTGACTTAGTGTAGTTACATAGCTTGTTCCCCAGTGACATCATAATGTTCTACCAATGGCTGCAACATAGAATTAGTGTTGAAGATACTCAGTTGTCCATATTGCTGGATTGCTTCTAGCTATATATGAGCTCATTACCTTGTAGAAGGAGCTTTTCATGGACTTTCAAACTACAGTGGCCATTGGGCATGAATGTGTCCCTTAAAACTTTTCAGGCTGATGTGTTTTTGTTTATTTATTTACTTATTTAGTTCTAGAAAAGTATTATCTTTGAGCTAGAAGCTCGTTTACAAAGGTTCCACATCATACAAAAGCATAATTCAGACAAGATAGTACATGACAAGTAGTAGGTTACAATATGTGCATATAACAAAAATAAATCAGTTATATACAATTTGTACAGTTAGAAATGAATCAGTCAAAGTTGACCTTGTCAGATTACAGAGTGAGTGCAGGGAGAGGGTGAGGAGGATGGGTAGGGGAGGGTGGAGGTGGAGAAGGGGTGTGGGGGAGGTGAGTAGGTGGAGTAGGCAGGAATGAGGGTGTTGGTGAAGGCTATGGAGAAGGGGTAATTATGGTTGGCAGTCACAGCTCCAGAGAGTGGTAAGGATGGGTGGAGTCAATTTACATTGAAGTTTTTCTTGAACAGTCCAAGCTTGGGTTCAGATATCATGTCAAAGGGAGGTCATTTAGCCAGTTGGGAGTGCGATGGAGGACTGCTGTGCTTGAGATGTATGAGCAGAATGGGGACTCCAGTGAGCCTGTCTAGACATGCCATGCGTCCGTGGGGATTAGTATCTGGGTTTAGGAGGTTCTGGATAGCAGGGGGTTAAATCTAGTAAATTTTCTTCCCCAGAAGGCAGACCTGGTATTTTATCCTGCCCTGAAGGTGCAGCCAGTTGGTCTGGACATATAAGTCGAGGTATGGGTAGGTCGGGGTGCTCCAGTAATTAGCCTGCATTACTTATTTAACACAGTGCCGACTCTTTTAAGAGATGTGTCAGCGGCAGCATACCACCAACCCATAATCAATAATAGAGAGGACTGAACTGTTCACGGCAATCTGTAGTGCATCTGCTGTCATACAATGATGGTGCATATAGGAGGCCAGTCCTAATGTTGACAGCCTCACAACATGGTCAACGATAATAGGCAAAGGATAGGAACTATCCAGGGTTACCTTGAAGGTATACACCTGCTCCAACAGGGTTTGCAGACTGTTCTGAATTGTAAGCTGATGCTCTTTTTGTTTGCTGTGGGGTTGCGAATAACATAGTCTTTGTTTTTATAGTTCATCAGGAGCTTGTACTCACAGAACCAGGCTTCGACCGGCGAGAAGTTTTGCTGGAGTTGTGTTTCTAGTAGGTGTGGTTCAGGTTTACTGGAAAATATGACGATCATCTACACAGAAAGTATATTTTTCAGTGCAGGCTAGGTAGGAGGTAGTTGAGGAAAGGACTAAAAGTAGAGGCCCTAAAACTGATTCTTGTAGAACACCCGTGTGCACTTGCCTGCTGTCAAGAGAGAATCTAATTGATTTTAACCTGCTGTGATCTGTTTCGAGGTAACATTTAAACCAACCAACAGCTTCAGCTGAAAGCCCCATGGTGAAGAGTTTATTGAGCAATACAGTGTGACTGACAGTATCAAAGGCCTTAGTAAGGTTGATATATATTGCCCTCACTAACTGGCTTCGATCAAGGGCACCATGAATGAAGCCAGAGTATTTGAATAATACTGTGGTGGTGCTGTGGGCCTCCCAAAAGCCATATTGTTTGGGGCATTGGATGTGATACTTCTCAGGTAGTCGACCAGCTGGTCTGAAACAATGAGCTCCAGGGCCTTGGGGGTAAGATTAATATGGGTCAATAATTAGTATGGAGGCACGATCACCACTTTTGTGGACGGTGTGACCACTGCAGCTTTCCATTTCTGGGGAAATTGTGCAATTTGAAGGGATAGGTTCAATAGTTTAGTTAGAGGTGATAAAATTACATCTAGGCTAGGGAAATTAGTTCAAGGTCTAGGGTGTCACTGCTGTGTCTTGATTTGCCAAGCACACATTTAATATATTTTTGGCCTTGGCCAGGAGATTTTTAAATAGAAGGGAGGCAGGGGAAAGCCATGACCTGCATGTCTTACAGCTTCAGTGAAATCCTCAGGTATGTCAAAGAAGTCGGGTGGGGGTGGGGGCAAGCTACTGAGGTCCAAGAAAGTGACTTTGAAAGTATCAGCAATTGTTTTCAGGTCTTGGGTGATTACCCCATTAACTGCAAGCATGGAGGGTGAGGATTTACTAGTTTTGCCCATTAGGTCCTTCAGATTGTCCCAAAATTTTCTGCCATCCCCCATGAGTTTGTGAGTCATTCTTTGAAGTGGGAGTTTTGGCAAGACATACAGTACCTCACGAGTGCAGGCGTTTCTAGCTGTTTTGTAGAGCTGGATGTCTGCCTGTTTGCTAGTGACTTTGGCTCAATGCCACAAGTGATCCCTATTGGCCATGAGGTTGGGTAGAGGCAGGGTGATCCAGGAATTGTTAGTGCCCTTAATTTTAAGTTTTCTTATTCGGGCATGGATGTTACAGGCTTCATTAAATTTGGAGGTAAAGTATTCTAATGTAGGTCTACATCTTGAAGGGAGTCTGGGGACCATCATTATGTTTTAGATTAACCTTGAGTGGTTCAAGCTGCCCTATCTTCAAGACTCACTAGGTGGCGATTCGGGGGCTTAGAGGCTTTGTTACCCAGCGGCATGTGACCAGGAAGCAGTTGCTAATTGAGTCTGGGAGGACAGTGGTGTTGGAAATTCTCTCTGGGTGACTTGTGAGAACGTAATCAATCAGGGACCTAGAACCAATGCGATAATTGATCCTGGTGGGAAGTCTACCATCTGGAAGACATTGATGGTAGAGAGCATCTTTATAGAGGGCTGCCTCAGGTGACAAGCAATTTGATTAAGTCACCAAGCAGAACTACCTCAGAGTTTTGATGCAGGTCACTTAGGTAGCTGATAACCTTGCTGAAGCCACTGGATTGCTCTCTTGAATCCACTGGATTGCTCTCTCAGGTGGATGTAAACTGAGACAACAGTGAGGGATTTACTTTGGGCTCCTAACAGTACATTGATGGCTAGGGCCTGCACATTTTCCCCAGTATCTATTTGGGGAGGGTGTGGTGCAGAGATTGTCCCTAAGGTAAATTGCACAGCCTCCACCCTTTTGCCTAGTCTGTTCTGCCTAAAAGGGTATACCCATGTAGGGTTAAGGCAGAATCGGGGATCTTAGGTGAAAGTCAGATTTCCACCAGGGAGAGCACATTAGGACTGTGCTGGATGTCCATTTTGGATAACAGACTGCAGATGTTGATTGATGCCAGCTTTAGTGATTAGTGGCTGTTTCCATGGGGCTGTGTCTGTTGTAACAGGCAGACTGGGGGTGGATGTTGCCAGACAGAAGTAACAGCAGCAGGGTGGTCTGCCACAGAAAGTGTTTGAATATATTAAGAGTTGCAGTAAGTTTTGTCTGCTCCTAAAGCATACTTTTTCCGCAAGACAACAAAGTAAATTGGGGAGGAGGTAAGGCCTGTACATTTGGGTTCCAGAGCAGGCACCTAATGAGAAACTCGGTCTAAGAGTTGTCGATGACATGACTAATTGTCCCAGTTCTGTGGGGCAAGAATATTAACATTGAAGTTGGGTTGGTGTTTTCCCAGGAGTGCTTATTAGGGACTCTGATAGATACGACAATTAGTAGGAGTGCTAAGAGAGCCATAATTTTAGGTTCAATTGTTAAGGACAGGAAGTTAGTCAGAAAGGATCCAGTTTTAGTACAACTAGCTTTGGATTGGGGTCAGCTCTTTGTACCCCATAGCTTGTAGAGTTGGTATGGGGCAGGAGATAAATCACACCATGTTTGGGGTAGCGAAGTCTGGTGCAGTATATACAGATGGTAATAGAAGACACGAGGACCCTGGAGGAATGGGAGGTGTCAGGTGGGATGCACCAAGTGTGTGTGTGTGGGAGGGGGTTGTAAGGTACTATAGTATGTAGCTTGGTAGAAACTCTACAGGCTAAGTGGCCTACAGGTAGAGTAGTGGCTTAAGGGCCAGATACCTCAGGCTTAGGGTTCTAAGTCCCCAGGGGAGAAATGAGCAAGGAGGAAAAGGAAAGGAGAGGGAATTGCTAGGAGGGCAGAAATCACTGGAGAGCAGGGATGAGGCAAGACCCAGTTAGGGGCAATTGAGGAGGGCTGTACAAATCCTATTAGAGTTATGGGGGTGAACATGGTGCCCCTAGTGGCTTGGTGGTATAAGCTGCTAAGGGGGTTGGGGTGATAGTCACTTGAATTAGCCTGCCTATAAAGAATGGCCCATCCAGGGTGGGTGGGGCAACCCAGCCCTGTGCAGCCCAGCACAGCGGTAGAAGGGCTCTGTGTCTGTAGTTAAACGGCTCGCTCCGGTTGCTGTGAGGAGGGGACATCTGAGAAGCTTGGAAGCAGAACCTGTAATGGAATGAGAGAGGATTAGGAGGTCAGGAACATACAATGGCTGGGGTCAAGGCAGAAATGGGACAGTGGGGAGGGGATGGGCAAAATAGTGACTTGCTAGCAATCAAGTGCAAGCCCTGCAACACAGCAATTAATCACAGTAAGTGCACAGTGGTAAGACAGAACCTCTCCAGCAGTTCAGTAACCAGCCCCAATACAATCCTAACAAGACAAATCCTAACACACTACCCTAGTAGTACAACACAAGCACTGAATGAGACCACAACACATGCTATCAGATGCACAATGTATCTCTTAAAGTATGCTCCCACTGCAGTGCAACTCCATAGAAGAGACGCAGCTCTCAGATTTCTCCCCTCCCACAGCTCACTGTGGTTGCTGTGAGGGAGGGGGACATCTGAGGAGGTTGGCACATTCCTCCGATGGAAAATCAGCACAAATTTGAATACTCTTTGCCCTGTGCAGCTAACGGTAGAAGGCTCCATACCTGTAGTGAAACGGCTCACCCAGTTGCTGCTGGTGTTTTCTCCTTTTATTACTATGTGTCTTCACTTTTCTCATCTTATACCCATTCTCTGTGCTTACAGTCCTTACCTGCCATGAAGAAACCTGCAAATGTCAGATACCACCCCAGCCAGGAGCGAGTTCATCTTGCCCGAGATTCACAGGGTGGACAGCTCCTGAACCTTCTTGCTTACTACCAATGGTACTTCCATCACCACATACCAGGCTTATGAGGCAGACCCCATCATCATTAGTTGGTGACATCTAGTCAACAAATCTGGGGTGGAGGACAAATCTAGTAGCTGCAGTTACAGACATGCATCAATGGAGTATGCCCCTGTGCAGCGGCACAGGGTCATAATGCCATAGGAAAAACAGTGTGACAAAACAATGCGCAGTCAAAACAGCACATGTTAAAAACAGAGTCGGTGAAAACACCAGCCGAAACAATTGCAGTGCAGACCAGATGAACAAATGAAACATTCCCATTTCTTTGTTTTTAGGGGCTCCTCCATACCCCCAACATGGGGGCTTTGCATCCCATGCACCCTGAAACTAAATTAAATAACTCTGAGGGTGTGTGGACCGAGGGGATAAGGGAAACTCAGGAGGAGGGAACTTAGTTTTTATTGAAAAAGCATGTCGGAGACAGAAAACCAAACCCGATCCCCAGGTCTCCACTGTGCCAGATGCAAGTGCCTTAGCCACTCCACCACGGAGTGGCTCAACCAAGCACAGCACCTGTGGCTTCTTCAGCCCTTTCTCCAGTCTCACAGTGAGCCACAAGTAGTGGCAGTTTCCTACCTGCTATTATACCCTGTCGCCTAATTTATTCTATGCTTTAGCCTGTGTGGTTATTCCTACATTGTTTTGCAACGCTATATTGACCTGGTAACCTGTGCTGCATAACTTCTCCCAGTGCCAGAGTGACAGCCTTGTGTCACTGTGTTCACGCTGTCCCACATCCCACCAGTGGGACCCTCTACAGCTAATGTTAGGAGGCTTGGGGTGCCTACTGGGTCAGTTCACCATACAGAGAGAATGGTGCATGCTAAACCATGCATCAGAGTCAGCAAGAGCAGGAATAGTGACAGGGTGCAAAACCGCTAAAGGATCTCTCTGTGGTTGTGCACTCTGTCTCTTTTCCTTGTAGAGGTTAAGTCCTCTGCTTGGAGGAGAGTCTGCTGAGCAGCTGCCGTGGCTTGATGGGATGAGCCAAGGGCAACAATGGAGTGGTGCGTCTACAGACAGTCGAAGCACACAGACATATGCTGCTGGCAATATATCATGCTGTACTGGCAGCACAGTATATTGCTTCTGCATAATGTCTTCATGACATTATGACCCCGTGCCCTCGGGTGGAACTAAGGCATTTCATTGTGAAATGGCTCCGTTCAAAGCAGGCCACCCCTCTCCAGAGGAGAGTTTGTCCATTTACTGTTTCCCTACCTCTTGCTGCTAGTCTAGTAAGAGCAGGCCTGAGGAAATGAATCCTGATGCCCAGAAAGAAAAGCGAGTGTCTTAACCTCATGGCCATTTGAGCAGCCCAACTGTTCAGATTGTTTTAGAAATAGTCGTTCAACTCAACAGATACTGAAAAAGGTTATTTTTTATTTCTTGATTGGTTGTAAATATTTTGTGGGTAGAACTAAATCATCCCATTCCAAGGCAAAAATATGGGACTTCAGAGGAGATGACTTTGATAAGATGGCCAACAGAGTTAAGCTAGCCTGGCAAAAAGAAATACAGGTGAGGGGTACAGGCAAAATGGGCAAGCATTAGGATGCAATACTTGAAGCAACATCCCATTGTGAAAATGAAGTGCAAAAGAAGAAGGAAACCACTTTGGTTCTCAAAAACAGTAGCAGAAAGGTCAGAGCCAAAGGCTGGCCTTCAGGAAATATAAGGGAACACAGCGGGATGAAGATAGGAGGCATACCAAACTTCCCTAAGGGAAGCAGGAAGGCAGTAAGGCAGGCAAAGGCCCAAACCGAGGAAACACTAGCACAAACAGTAAAAGAAGGTGGCAATACTTTCTATACATACATTAGTGAAAGGAGAAAGTCCAGAGGTGGTATGCTAAGATCAAAGGAGAAAAGGGGCGTGAGGAGGGAGGAGGAGGACCACAAAAGCATCTACCCTAAATAGATACTGTTGTTCAGTATTTACTGAAGAGAAGGTAGGGCAGGACCCACAGCTCAGCACCATGGACACAGGGGAGGGAGGTGTGCACTAGTCCCATCACAAAAGAAAGGGTCCTACAAGAGCTCGATAAGCCCAGGGTGGACAAGGCAATGGGACCTGATGGCATACATCCCAGGGTACTAAAGGAGCTAAGGGTGGAACTAGCAGAGCCATTATCAGAACTGTTTAGTGAGTCTCTGAGCACAGGAGAGGTCCCAGAAGACTGGAGAAGGGCTCATGTGATCCCGCTCCACAAGAGTGGTAGCAGGGAGGAGGCAGGGAACTACAGACCAGTCAGTCTTACCTCAGTAGTGGGCAAGATTATGGAGGCACTCCTTAAGGAAAGGATAGTGCAACACCTGGAATCTATAGGAGCACAGTATCCAAGACAACATGGGTTTACAAAGGAAGGTCCTGTCAAACTAATCTCATAGATTTCTTTGACTGGGTAACCAGAGTGGTGGACCAAGGGGAGCAGTTGATGTCACTAGCTTGACTTCAGCAAAGCTTGATACTGTTCCATATAGAAGATTGATTAATAAGCTGGGTAGGCTCAGGGTGGGTCAGAAGTTGGTCAACTGGGTGGCAAACTGGTTGACGGGCAGAAAACAGAGAGTGGTGGTAAATGGTATACAGTCAGAAGAGATGCATGTCACAAGTGTGGTACCTCAGGGATCAGTCCTGGGGCCAGTCCTCTTCAATAACTTCATCAGTGACATTGCAGATGGACTGGAGGGCAAGGTTTGTCTGTTTGCAGATGACACCAAGATCTGCAACTGTACATGAACCAGAAGGGGTGGGCAGAATGAGAGAGATCTGGATAAACTAGCAAAATGGTTGGAAGAGTGGCAACTGGGGTTTAATGTAAAGAAGTGCAAGATCATGCACATAAGGAAGAGAAACCCTGAAGCCACCTATAGGCTGAGAGGGAGTTGCTGGTAATCACAAGGGAAGAAAGAGACTTGGGCATCATCATCACCGATTGCCTAAAATCATCCAAGCAGACTACTAAAGCAGTAGGTAAGGCTAGGGAATGTTAGGGTGTATTAGTAGGGTACCACAAGTTGGAAGAGGGAGGTAATAATCCTCTTTACAAGACACTGGTTAGGCCCCATCTGAGTACCGTGTGCAGTACTGGAATCCACACCTTCACAAGGACATTAACCAAATTGAGGCAGTCCAGAGAAGGGCAACCACAATGGTGCAGGAATTGCATCAGAAAACATGTAAGGACAGATTAATGGAGCTCAATATGTATACCCTAGAGCAAAGGAGGGAGAGAGGTGATCTGATCGAAACATTCAACACCTTAAGGGTATTAACAAGGTGAAAGAGTCTAACATGTTTCAATATAAGAAAAATAGCAGGACAAGAGGACACAGCATGAGATTAGAGGAGGCTGATTAAGGGTAATGTGAGGAAAGTTCTTTTTCACAGAAAGGGTGGTGGATGCATGGAAGCCTACCTCAGGAAGTGGTAGACATGAATACAGTGCAGGGCTTCAAAAAGCATGGGTTAGGCATAAGGGAGCAATACAGATGAGTATGAGTAGATAGGCCATTGACAGAGCAAAGGCCAATGGCACATTTACAAGGTAGAAAAGAAATGGGCAGACTGGATGGGCCTTAGGTAATTATCTGCCATCAACTTCTATGTTTCTATGATTTGTATTTTAAGAAACTGTTGGATTTTTAAAGCTCAAAACCAGATTTTTGTTATTGATTTTACACCTCCCACTATTTCTGTCTCCATACCCCCTCCGAAATAATCCTCTGGCTGTGTTGCTGTGCCTTGTCCTTGCTCATAAGGGAGCAGGAAAGTGACCTACAATACAGTCCCAAGGCCCTCTAATGAAAGATGTATGCTACACACTGGCATATATTCACAAACTTTACCTCCAGCGTTAATAGCACTTTATTTTGCCATACTAACCTGATTTACATTTGCCCACATTTTCAAGGTGCATTGCCAAATGAGATTAGGAAGAAGTGTCATTAACGCTTAGAGGTAATGTTTCAGAATATAGACTACCAGAGGTTCAGTTTATTTATTTTAGTGGAAGTGTAAAACTTCCATAAGTCGAAATCTGGAAATCCTTGCAATTTTTGGGAAGTGAAAATACTTCTAGGATCCCACTATTGAAGTCAATATTCTAGGAAGGACCAATTAATGGATGTTAATATAAAAGTTACTTGTAACAATTTCTTTGGAAAAAAGCATCATTTCTGACTGCCATGCCTGCAGTTTTGGAAGTCATCTAATTCTTGGTTTTACATCCTGAGTCAATGACTTCCTTCAACTTTATTTTGAAAGTTTTGGCCATATTTTTGAAGTCAGATACTCCAAAATGGAGTTAACCGAATCCCTGTAGACTACTGTATTTACCACAGCCTGCTCATTGTAATATCTTAGATGGATGGCACTGGATTGTAGTTTATAATTAAGCAATAAGGCACGACAGAGTGTGTGTCATTGTGTAATAATGTCACTTCTGGGGTGGGTTGAAACGCCCGAAGCCAAATTGCTTCCTCCACCCAGAGTGATGTAATACAAATAACACACTTATTTATTGCTATTATACAATGGCTCATTTTAAAATAATATTAAAAGTTTAAAACAAGTTTTGTTGTACTCTTTGTGTTTTTTTTTTATATACTAGAGGTATCTTTTTGAAATAAAAGAAAAGTAGTCCAGTAGGTGGTGCTGCTGGTAATACTGTGGGTTTTTGAGCTGCCCCCCCAACACCAACACACTCGCCATTTTGATGGTGGTAACTTTTAGTGAAGTGACATATTTATGTAGTGTGTTTTGCTGCTTGATTGGGAGCAGTTGAAAATGTTTCTTTATGTAACCCCGTTACCGAGGTAACTAGAATCCCAGTAAGACCTAGTGGTAGGCAGTGAAGGCAGCTTGTGAAACTCCAGTTAAATGGATTTCACACTGTCTCACTCTGTTGTCAGTCTCAGCTGAGACTGAGACTGAGAAGATGACATCATTATAGAACTTTAGCAGCTGCATAAGCCACACTGGAATGTTGCAGTTGGAGGTTAGTAGAACGTTGAGATTTTGAATTCAGTCTGTGTGCAGTCTGAGAGGAGACAGTAGTACAGCTAGTGTGTGCAGGCTCTCAGAGCTTTAAGCTCTGTTTTAGAGCTACTTTGGAAGGTGTGTGTTTCCACCTGAAGAGGAACACTGGAACTGGTAATTGAAGTGGTGGAGACCGCTTTCAGTGGTTCAGTAGCCCCATCCCTGAGGGATGGGGAAGGTTTTGCCTGTTTTCCAGGGGCAACCCTCCTGGGTCCGCTAAGGAAAGAAGCTGCCTATTCAAGTTGTGCTGAGGCACCAGAAGCTCTGAGAGAGAAATTCTTTGTGGAGGAAACGCCTGTGGGGCACCTGCAACCAAAGGGTGAGTTTCGCCTGAAAAAGGGCCAAGTGTTTTTCACCTGAACAGAAAGAAACTAAAGGGATTGTTACTGTGGGGTCAGGAAAAGACAGCCAAGTACAGTTGGAAAGTGGAGATTGGACTGCTTAATCTGTGGGAGGTCTAGAGTAATTGACATTGCTACTTAATTCAAGTATGTTCAGGTCCAGCACAAAGAGTGAAGGAAATTGGAGATTGGACTGCTTAACTCAGTGGGGGTCTAGGTAATGGACAATGCCACTTAAAGTATGTTCAAGTCCAGCATAAAGGGAAAGCAAGACAAGTAGATGGAATGTGAAATACATTTTAGCAAGAATCTACATTGCAAGGCTTTACAGGATGAGGTGTTACTGTCCAGAGAAATGGCGGGTATGAATTGTGGGAGGCGAGAGGTGGAGACCCCCATCAGTAGTAACCAAAATCACCTCTATGGATTTGCTCTGAGACACCTTTTACTTTCTCTCTGGTACTTGGCCAGTGCCTGAGGAAAGTACCCAGATGTGGGATTGAAAGGAAGAATTCCTGATGGAGCCAAGGTGCTCTTTAGGTGGTTTAGGGAGCCACCAGAAAATGTTTCCATGAAGTATGGAAGGTGTCCAAGTGGCTGGCAAGGGAGCTGAGCCAGGAAAACCCAGAACAGTGTACAAGTTCGGGCTGTGTAACCCAAAGCAGCGTGCAAGTCTGGGCTGTGTGCCCAGTGGGTTCAAGCCTGAGGGTCAAAGTTTTGAGGAAGTGTTCTTGTTTCTTTTAATCTGCATTACCAGGAGTGTAGCCCTGGGGTCCATCTATGCTTTGTTTATTCTGTTTGGATGTGAATAAAAAGCCACACTTTAGAATCCCACTTCTGGTATTGGACATTACAGTTATTACTTCCTGTGTTTGGAGTTACTTGGGTGCCCCTGTGCAGAGTAGCCAAAACTAGCCTTTGTGCCGAGTGACCTATTCCTCCCGAATCCAGCCCACCTGGTATTGCTGTTAGATACAAATGGCATACCAGCCCTGGGTTACATTTACTTTTGTTTCCTGTGAGAAAGATGAGGACTATAAAAAAGACGAGAGTGTCCCGTCCCGCTAAGTAACTGGACATTGGTCGGAACCTGTAAGTTACAGGTCTTTTTCTTTTATTTGGGGACACTATTTTTTTTTTTTTTGAATGGGCAAAGTATGTGGGTTTGAGTAACTGCTGTGGGGTTAAATGTAACTGCCAGTGTATTTTGGTTTTCTGCATGGAAAGGGCGCGCGTTTGAAAGACTGAGGCAGTTACAGTGAACTTCACGAGTGGACTTTGCTATTTACTCTGAATATTGTGGCTTTTGTTTCTGTTGGCTGAAGGAATGAGGCAGGCAGAAAGGGCAACATGTGTTTGTGTGAAGGGTGAGCGGCTAAGCTGTGACGGTTCAGGGCACTGTCAGTTTCCTGGTGGTTTGTGTGGTGAGGAGAGGATTTGTGTCACTATACTCCGGTCACTTGTGTGCCTGAACTTCATACAGTGATGTTATTGTTCAATAACATCACTGGTCCAAAAATACACTGTCCAATCAGAATAGGGAAATTTTCTTGCCATTGTATAATTATTTATTAACAACGCTGAGAAGGCTCTCAAAACATCCT
The DNA here is from genome assembly GCA_016271365.2 of Neoceratodus forsteri. Lineage (NCBI taxonomy): Eukaryota > Metazoa > Chordata > Ceratodontiformes > Ceratodontidae > Neoceratodus > Neoceratodus forsteri. Next base: position 1,231,469,018 of record CM028129.1, on the reverse strand, counting down.
GCTGCTGCAGAGTAGTAAGCAGGTGAACACATACAAAACCAAGAAATGCACTCTCTTTAGTAGTCAAATTGCTTACTTACAACTTTACATACAGTTTGGTAAAGGTAATTTCAACAACAGTGCTTAGTTAAAGTGATTTTTGATCTTCATGAAGTCCTTAAAGCTAGTGGAGCAAAACCAGGCAGGCAGGAAAATAATTCAAATTTTAAGAAGTAGTCAGTTGTAATTTTTATTTCTAAAGTATTTTTCTTTTCATTTTGCTCATTAGAAAGTCTTCTATGTGATAATATTGTGCTGGATGTGTGGAACAGCTCTCAGCCTGGCAGCTGACATATCTATCTCTGTCTCCCTCCTCCCACTACATCATCAGCATTGTGATCTCAGTGACTATGATATGACAGGTGACTGACCTGGCAGCCACTGAGTGGCTGTTCCTAAGCAGCAGTGATGTCACAGTCCAGGTGAGTCACAGCGCTGCTGATAGTGGGGGAAAACAGAGCTAGATATGTCAGCTGCCAGGCAGAGTGCTGTCCCACACATCACACCTTACTAACATCAGGTAAACAATCTTATAATTAGCCAAAACAGAAAAGAACAAGTACCTCAGATATAAAAGGTAATGGTTGACTGCTTTTATTTATTCAGAGCCAACAAGATGCATGCGCATAATGATGTTCCACGAAATAAGTTGGGCCAGTCGGTTGTCATAATATTCAAACAGAATGCATGATCGTAACAAACCATGCAATCTGTTTGAATATTGAACCCTGGATGTGCTGAGCACAGCAGGTGGCCACCGTGCATGGCATGGCGATCCAGGGTGTGGGCCGTAAGCACCCTAGAGAAATGCATGGCATACCTGTATGCACCACAGCCCCATGGCAATATTCACCCATCCATGCAAATCAGCCCATCTGGGCATGCACAGCGCAAAGGGTCAAGCATGCCCATTATGGGCTCATTTGCATGGTTGCACTGCTGTGATGTGTGCCAGGCCAGCCCCCCAGCCCTGATCTGTGATATAAATAATAATATATTCTAACACCTTTTCTGTAGTGTAGTGTCCCCCTCCCAGCCCTGATCAGTGATATAAAGAAAAGTATAACATAACCCTTTTTCCATAGTGTAGTGTCCCCCTCCCAACCCCGATCAGTGATATAAATAAAAGTATATATAATCTCTTTTCCATAGTGTAGTAGCCCCCTCCCCAGCCCCAGTCACCGTAAGACAAAATACTCCTCAATCCCATTTTCTATGGTGGTAGCCCCCCAGCCTGATCATTGCTACAAGGCTCCAAACCCTGCTCCCCATTCCCTGGTGGATAGTGTTCCCCGCCAGCAGGCAGTCACCCCTACCAGGTCAGTTCATCCCAACCTGTGCCAGCGACTGGCACAGCCCTCCTCACCCTGCCACAGCCATCCACTGACTGGTTGTTACAGGGAGTGCATACAGTACATAGGACATGCTCAGCCAATGAGCCGTCCTATGTACTGTCGGCCTCCTGTAACAATCAGTCAAGGGCAACCGTGGCAGTGTGAGGATGGTTGTGCCAGTCACCTCACCAAGGGCTGGGATGGGGGGAGAGTGGGTGGTGTGTGTGATTGCCTACTGGGGTGGGGGGGAATGGGGAGCTGGGTTTGGAGCCTTGTAGCAGTGATCAGAGCTTGGGGGCCACTGTACCTACGGAAGGGGTTAAGTTATACTTTTATTTATATCACTGATCAGGCCTGGTGAGGGAGGACACTACACTATGGAAAACGGGATAGGGTTATTCTTCTATTTTCACACTGATGAGGGGCTGGGGGAGACTGTGTACCTGGCCCTAGACTGTTAGCAGAGGAACCACTGACCCGCACATAGTTAAAGTAAGCGTTTCAAAAGCATAACTATGTCCCGCACAGCCAGCCATAGTTACGCTTGGGAGTTTTCAATATTGTGATGCACGTATATGTGCATGAGGGACCCTCATTTGCATAGATGCATCACAATATTGTGCACGGTAGTGCAGTTGGGGTGCACGTGCACTGGTATCCTTTGAATATGGCCATGCCCCTGATGACCGCGAATCTAGAGATGTGCGGCACATCCAGGGATGCACCGCACATCTCATTTGAATATGGGGCCTAGCTCTATAAGTTGTATTTCAGTCCCCTATTGAAAAAGATTGCTTGACCTTGCAAGTCTTTATGAAATCAATTTCAATTTTACTTGCCTGTCACTTCTGTTGTACCTTCATGAGCACTATCTGTCTTTTTTTTCCAGAGCGCTAGACCACAGCCACGCCCGAACTGCTTCATGCAAGGAAGTGCTGTATCACATTCACTCACTCCACATTATAGTTAAGAGGGATAGTGATCAAGGGTTCTTCACCCTGCAGTCTACTTGCATAGTTTGGTGAGGGCAATATAACTTGATATTAAAAACTTCTGCAAAATGTATGTATTAGATCAATCACCTGTAGCCTTTCTTTCCTACATTATTTCTGGTAACAGTGAAAAACATTGTCCTCTTGTCTGTTTCTCTGACAAATGCTGCTGGCTGCCTTGCTTACAATGCTACCCTTGAATTGTATTAATCTGTAATCTGTTTGTAATGTCCACATTGCTGTAATATCTGTCTTGATGTTCCCATAATTTGTATTTCTCTGACGTGGAACCTTTGTAAAAGAGCCTTGGCTCAAAGGTATTTGTAATCCTAGACTTAATAAAATTAAAAATAAAAAAATGTTCTGCCTCTTAGATGTGGCCACATTCTAACTGTAGATAAGTCTTTGCTTGATGTGATATTTAGTGTATACCAGTTGATGTGCCTGTCACGACACGCTGCCATCTTCTGTAGCCCACATATGTGATCATTACAATGTGCTGTAATTGCCTTTTATAGCACACATATTAAAATAAAACTGATTAACTGTGCATTTGTTATTATTTTGGCTATTTTATTTATATATTTACTGTGGCGACCACTATGCTTCCATTTTCTTTTACAAAAATGGTAAACAATTGTGTTGTGAGTGGATGTACAACTACACCTAGTGAAAATATTGTGGAACTTGAATTACAAAATGTGACAAGTACCCATACCAATTTAAAAGTGGGTTAATTCTGTATGCTCGACTGATGATCAGCTGTTTCTCCACATATTTGCTCAGTGTATTTCTCAGATGGCAATTTTGAAAGTCTAATGCAATACAAAACAAAATTTGCCAAATGTTTACAACTGAAAAAAATAACTGTTTCAAACATATGACCCAACTATTCAGACTCAGCATCTTAGGTCCAATGTCAAACCAAAGCGAACATCCTCTGATGCAAAAATGTGAAGACATCAAAGCGTAGTCATACCACAGACATTTTTTATATCAAGGCTGAGTACTAGATTTTTTGGTCATACGTTTAGGATGATAGGTTGCAACCAGGTAGCCATGTCTTTGGTGCAAGAGTCAGGTACCCTGTTTAGGAGGGGCACAGTGCTGGAGACTCTGATGTCCTGGGGTCTTGGTTGGCTAACAATCTTGGTGTAACTATGTAGCCATATGTGTGGTGTTAGAGTCAGGTAACTGGCTTGGAGGGATGTTTGGCACAGTGTCAGAAATGCTCACGGCTGTTATCTCTGCTGATAAACATGCTGGGTGCAATCAGGTAGCCATGTCAGTGGTATCACAGTCAGGCACCTGGGATTGGGGAGCACACTGTCAGAGCCATAACCTCCTTCCCCCTTAAGCTGAAAAAGTCTTTAGTAATGAATAAATGGAAACCTAACAAACCTGCTAACCAGTCAGGGGTAGACTGCTCAGAAAGGTAAAGTGGGTACACAGAAGGTTGTTCTCAAACCTTGTTTCTCCTCTTCCTGCCTGCTCTAGTGGTCCCCCCTCCCCTCCTCACTGGATTCTACCCTCACATCTTGGTATCCCAATGCTGCACTTTTCACCTCTCCCACCTACCTACATTCCTTCTCTCCCCCTCCCTCTTCCTCTCCCTATGACTCTAGCACTTCTTATCTCTTGTCTGTTTCTCTGACAAATGCCGCTGTGCCTTGCTTACAATGCCACCCTTGAATTGTATTATCTGTAATCTGTTTGCAATGTCCACATTGCTGTAATATCTGTCTTGATGTTCCCATAATTTGTATTTCTCTGACGTGGAACTTTGTAAAAGAGCCTTGGCTCAAAGGTATTTGTAATCCTAGACTTAATAAAATAAAAAAATGTTCTGCCTCTTAGATGTGGCCACATTAACTGTAGATAAGTATTTGTTTGGTGTGATATTTAGTCTCTGCAGGGTTTGCTCATGCTGGACCAACCACCTCAGTGTTGGCAGTTCCCTTGGTGTGGCTAACCCTTGTGACTACATCTAGGGCAGAGTTCCCTACTGCAGGTGGGTCACAAGATGAAGTTTCTTCTGGTATGACTCCATTTCTGCGACCTCTGGTGCTTCTACATTTCTTGGACTATCACAAGGTGTTGGCGCTGTAACAATGTGATAAGTATGTCACTTGGCATCCATACATCTGAACAGTCATTGACACCATTCTTCCTTTCACAATTACTGAAAATGTGATCCTGATATCATTTTATTATGTTGCTTCCAATCTGAATATTACATGAAACTGGAACCAAAGCCTCTACTGTAGTTCCTGTTTCTGAAGTGGAGTGACTAAGCTCTGAAATTCTTTACATACAGCAGGTCACCCACCTGGAAAGTGTGATCCCTGATGTACTAACTGTGGTATTGTTCCTGTTGCTTTTCTGATGTTCACCTTATCCCATGTCCCAGGATAAATCAAGTCCAATCTTGACTTCAGCATTCTCCCGTAAGCAATTCTACAGGTGTTAAGCCTGTGGTGGCATGTAGTGTGCTCCTGTATCTGAACAAGAATCTGGCAAGTTTCAACTACAGGATTCCTCCATTCATCTTCCAGATTCCATTCTTAAATGTCTGTACTGCTCAATCAGCCAGTCCATTTGAAGCAGGGTGATATGGTGACATTCTTATGTGTTTAATGCCATGTCTTTCACAAAATGACTTAAAGATCATGTGCAACGTTTTTACATATTTTTATAAAAGCTTGAAGAGCTGAAATTCAAGTCCTTATGTCATGATTAGTGTTTCCTGAGAATCTCATGCTGTTTGGTTTTGTGGTTTCTTTAAATCAGCATTGGTTAAAGAAAACCACAAAGTCTGTGTTACACCTTAGAGTCTCATGCTGCCTGCATCCATAGTTGGGGCTGCTGAACCCTGCTACGCACTTCCATTGCCCCAAATGGTCTGAGCTGCTGCACAATGTGTACCATGTGCTACTGTCAGGGCTGATGTACCCTGATGCTCACCTGTGTCCTGCCCCACAGTCAGGGATTCTGCCCCATGCTGTCCTTTGTCCCCTGCCACCATTGTGCCCTGCTGCACCACAGAGCCCTTTGCCTCCACAGGCAGGGACAGGGTGCAGCAAATGCTCTACTTTTGTGCTGCATCCTTCCTGAACAGCTGGGGTTGCTGCACCTGCTACCCCTCCTTCACAGTCAGGGACACTGCACATGGTTCCCCTGTTACTGTCTCAGCAGGTGTAGCAAAGGATCTGACTCTGGTGGCAGGGGACAGCAGGGTGCAACTGCCTCAACCGTGGAGGCATGCAACAGGGTGCAGCAAATGCCCTGAATCTTGCGGCAAGTGGCAGCATGGTGCAGCAATCCTAACTGCAGAGGTGTGGGGCTCTAGAGCACAGCAGGCCACAGCAACTGCAATTGTATATAAAGGAGCAGGGTGCAGCAGCCCTGTCAGTAGTGACAGGGATAGAAGACAACATGGTGCAGAAGCCTTGACTGTGGGGCAGGACACATGGGGCATCAGGGTACAGCAGCCCTGACTGTGAGATGGGGTACCAGTGGTGCAGCAGCCTGACCATTTGGGGCAGTGGAAGTGGGTAGCAGGGTGCAGCAAAAGCCACACCTCTGGTGTTAGGGCAGTGGTACAGCAGCCTCAGCTGTGGAGGCAAGGAATCTGGCACACTAGGGCTTAGCACAGCACTGCAGCCCTGACTGTGGAGACAGGAACAGGGCAACAGGTGCAGCATCCCTAACTGTGAGGGTGGGGAGAGAGGGCAGCAGGTGGGAGCAACCACAATTGTTTGGGCAGGGGGTGGCAGAGTGCAGTAGTCCTGATTCTTTAGGCAAAGAATGGAGGCAGCCGGGTGCACAATCCCTGACTGTGTGGGAGAACACAGTGGGCAGCAGGGCACAGCAGCCTCAGAATGTGGAGCAGAAGGCAGGGGCTTGTGGGGCAGGGGACTGGTGGCAGTAGACTGCAGCTGCCTCAACTGTGGGGCAGAGACATGGTGCATTGGGACGCCACATAGTGTTTTTAGTTACAGTATACACATATATGATGTATTTTCACACAGAAACCACCAAATAAATGAAATTTGTGAGTTCTGACAGGACATGCTTGAAATACTAGCAGAATGTGACAAGCACCTGTTTGTTAATCTAACATGAACAAATGTTCTTACAATGATTATATTTATGAAGGCTACGTCAAAAACAAACTTTCTGTGAATGAACAAAATTTAGATTTATGTTATATTCATCAAACAGCCCTGTGTTACATAGTTAGAAAAAAATTGAGGTTTGATTAGAAAGAACAGAGCTGTGATACAGACATGCTGATTTCTTACAGAAAAAGATTTCCACTACTTCACTTCAGAATTGAAACTGAAATGAACAGCTTTTTAAAGGAACAGAATTATGTATTTTAAGCTGATCTATCTAAACACAAACCAGAGAATGGGTTTGTAAGAAACCTGAAGAGCTCAACAGACCATAAATTCTACAGAGTGCTGCTCTGATTGGGAATCTGAAACAGCAAGCTACTCCAAAATGATGTAATCGCTCTCTAAGTTTGACTGAGAGGACAGAAATAACTCCACTGTTTTCAGCCACGACAGAGCAAGTTAACAAATGCTGATTTAAAGAAAACCACAAAATGAACAGCGTGAAATTTTCAAGAAACACTAATCATGGCGCTAAGGACTTGAACTGCAACTTTTAAGCTTTTATTAAAAATATGTAAAAACCGTTCCACATGATCTTTAAACTCGTCACAGGTGAAAACAAGAGCATTATCTAAGACTAGACTATCAGGCAGGCCATGAATTGCAAAGACATATCTTAGTTTCTCTACTGAAACTATAGCCATAGTAAGGCGGAACAGGAATTGCTTCCAACTGCTTGCTATGAGCATCCACCACTACTAACAATATTTTGCCCATGAATGGGCCTGCATAGTTAATATGCATTCTTAACCATGGCCCCTCAGGCCATTCCTAATATACTAGCGAGCTCTTGTGAGAGACTCTCTAGACTGCTGACATGCACTGAGTTGCTTTACCTTTGTTTTAGTATCTACAGTAATTCCAACTTAGGGCACTACAGGAACTTTGGGCAACTGCTTTCATGCGAGTTATTCCTGGATGCCCTTCATATAACTCATTGAGAATCTTCTCTTGCAATGCCAGGGAACTACTACTCTGCTTCCCCACAAGAGGCACCCATCGTTAATGCCAATTTCCAGCTTCCTAGTGACATAGGAACTCAGTGTCTCATTTTCTAGTGCCCTGACCAGACCTTCACTCGTCTAACCTGCAGTAAGATACTGTCCTTTTCAGTATGAGCTCTGGTATCTTCGGTAGTGACAAGACATCAATCATAAACCAAAGATCAGTAGCTTGACCATCCTTGATGTTGGTACTTCTTGTGTCTCAGGGCATCCTCATTTGCATGGGCCCTGCCTCGCCTGTACTGAACTGTATAATTATAGGCTGCTAACTGTAGAGACCACCTTTAGATACTTGCTGATGCCATACTTGAGGTAGCTTTCTGTGGGCTGACTACACTGACTAAAGGTTTGTGACCTGTCAGATTAGTGAATAGCCTCCGTACACATATGGTGAAATTTCTGTACACTAAACAAAATGTTTAAGCTTTCTTTATCAAGTTGAGAATAATTTTTCTGCTGCATTTAAGCTCTGCGATGCATATGCAGTTGGTTAATCTGTATTATCCAGTTCTTGTTTAATAGGATTGCTCTAGTCCCCTACGGTGATGCATCAGAAGCCAAAACAAACTCTAGCCAGAGCCAATATGGCTGTGGCGAGCTTGCAGAGTTCCTCAAGAGCGAGTGCCACTGACCGGCAGTGGCCTTGTGTGCATGTACAGCATTTACACATGCTGTGAATGGTGTTGGAGGAGAAAACAAATGACATCCTGAAGCTGCTGGGAAGTAGCAAGGTATCATAATATGGTTTTGGACTGTACATGCATAGCCTGCCACCTGCCACTTTGAAAGAAGTACAGTACAGGCATGTAATTATGGTTAGATTATTAACTGCATACATGTATTGGTCTTTCAGCCAATCAGATGACTTCATTTTAATAACATGTCACTTTTGCATGCAGACATGTATCTGTTGTTTAAGCTGCAAGCCAAGATATGAGGTAATGCCATTTTACGATAGAGAAGTAGGTACTAAAAATGGAGAATAACACCAGCACTCAACCTAAAAGAGCAGATGAAAACCTGAGCCTTACTCACAAGGGCTAGGTTGAAAATCCATAGTCACACTGGACTCACAACATGCATTACATTGGACATATGGGAGGCAGGTGGAAGAGAGATCCTGCTCTGGATGGAAGAGTTGCCTGAAGGAAAATAAGATAAATTAAGAGCCCTAAGTTAGATGAGCAATGCTAATGCCATTGGGCTGCTTTTCCTTCTTAACGAAAGCACCTTAGGCTGAGAGTGCAGAGGCACATAACAGTTCACTGTGCCTGTCCATTCTGGAGCACAGAATCACTATATTAGAGACACTCCAAAAGATAATTGAACATGACTGACATTGTTTGCTTCAAGGAGGTTTGAGGTGGAAGAAGCAGTGAGCTTCAATTGCCTTTCATTTCTGTCCTTCTAAGAGAGAGAGAGATAGATAGAGAGGAGAGAGAGGATCATTCAGTTACAGACAGAGGTGCTGTTAAACTGTGCTGGGAAAGATTGCACTGTGGCTGACCAGTAAATTAATAGAGGTCTTCAGCCTCCTTATCGAGACCATCAGTCATTTGTTGTTTGGGGGTAGCAGTTGTAGAAAATACAAGCTCTAGCCTCCATAAGAGTGAGTACTGCCGACTGGCAGCGATGTAATTGCACATGTACAGCATTCACGCATGCATAGCTGCAGTGAATGGCATTCTACCATTCACAAGATACTGGCACCTTCAGAACTGCGCATGTGCGAGAAGGTGCACATGCATAGTTCTTGGCGAAATGCAGATGTAACAGTTGAAATAGGGTGGCTGTTACTCCGTAGCAGCAATTGTGGTGGAGTGTTTCAAGCTCCATTGGACTTTCAGAAGGAGACTTCCAAAAGTCCAACAGGAGGTACCATGATCGGCCATCTTAAGGCAAGAAAACTACAGATGAGACCCCAAATTTTACATTTCTGTTTCCTCAGACATTGACCAGCACTTGCAAGTCTTTTCAGCACCTCCTGTAGATTCCTAATAGACTGCCCTTCTGAATCACCAGTGATCAAAATTTCATCCAAGCACACCACAATTCTGGGTGTGTCCTGCAATAAGCTATTCATTACTCATAGAACAAACTCTAGTCAGAGCCGATATGGCTGTGGAGAGCTTTTAGGAGCGGCAAGAGCAATGAAAAGAATATGCAGTGCCTCGCTGCACCAGAGTCAGATGTAACTGATAGTGTAGCAATTACAGAACTGCGCATGGGTGATACTCACTCAGTTTGCCTCAGAGTCTGCTGTGCATAATGTGGTAGCACTGATATGACTGTGCATCGCAATACTGCATATGTTCAGTTTAAGTCAGCACCGCCATGTTGCACATGGTAGCTGCCAGTATCACAGTAAAGTTATCCTGTGTCAGTACGTTGCACGACATAAACATGGGTAAAGTAAGATCCCCTGAAAATGAGATACTGCATCTCAGCAAAGCTATCCTGTATCAGAACATTGCAAAATGGATAAAAGTATGACCCCACTGAATATGAGATACTGCATCTCAGGCAGGCAGGCTATCATGTGCCAGTACATTGTAACAAGGCTATAATACCATCAAGAGGTTCTGGAGACATGTGACCCTTGGAGAGCAAAACTTGAGAGATTCCAGCATTTTCCAGAGCTTCTGTGATATAGTTAGGTGAGTTTTACCATTTAAAATAAATAAGAACACATAAAACAGAGTTTTACTGACAGGCATAATGAAGTCGGTTGCATACCTGTCCTTATCCCTGGTCACTGCCAAGGTGCCTGCACTCTGAAATAAGCTAGAATGGTCCCCATATTTAGGCAGGAGACCTGCAGCCCCTGAAAACTATAGATCTGTATCTATCCTGTCCTACATGGGAAACATCCTTGAAAGAGTGGTCCACTATCGGCTAATGGGGTACATAGAAATAAACAGGCTACTATCAAAAAGAGCACCAAGGGTTTCACAGGGGTTTTAGCATGACCATGGGCACTCACTAAATTCACAAACCATGTGCTCAGTGAAGCAGACATAGGTAACATCAGGGGCCACATCTGTGGATTTATCAAAGGCCTTGACATGGTGGACCATGGGTTGCTGCTTAATACACTGTCTTCCTGGGCCTTCCAAGAATGTTCTGAACTGGGTACAAAGCTACCTAACTGACAGGACCCAACAAGTGAAAATTGGGCATGCCCTATCAACCCCTCTCAGAGTGTGGTCTGGTGTCCTCCAGGGCTCCATACCAGATCCCTTCTATACACCCTTTCATCAACCCCTTACTCTCAGTACCCTCAAACAGTGATCAAATCCTGGGTCTCACAGGAAAATGTGGTTGTGCAACCAGACAGAGAAGAGACAGAAAAGGAAAGAACAGAACAGATTCCTGCAGTCAAACTCTCCCATAACAACTGGGACAGGGTTCTATTCAACCCTGTCTCAATGCTATGCACAAATGATAACTGGTGCTTACTGGAAAACTTTATTAGTTCATTTTTATCCTGTAATGCTGTTTTAGCAGTTCTAGAAGTTACACAATAGTAAACACCTTTTGAATCTTTTTACGGTGACAGAAAAATCTGTTATTTTAACCATTCTTTACCCTCTGTACCATTACACTTCATTACTTATGTACATATTTAAGTACAAACAAAAGATACTGTATCCATTAAAAGCCATTTCCACAAGCAAACATATGCCAAACCTTCTCATACCCTTAAAGGAAGCTGTCCTGTGCAGGGGCTCCGCAAAGCCTACTTCTAGTTTAGCTTTGAGAAAAGCGGCTTTTCTCACACCACAAAGTAGTTTAATTTAATTATGAAAAGTCCACTACCGGAGTATGCAGACACCTGGGTGGCTCCATTAACTGTAAGGTGTGGCGCGCACCGTGCACTTCAATGCATTTGTATTATTAATCTACTTTGTAGCTGCAAGAAAAAAGCACGCTTTCTGACAAAAAACTAAACCGAGGGTACACTTTGCAGGGACAGGAGCCCCTACAAAGGACAGCTTTCCTTTAAACCATGTTATTAACAGTGCCGTCAATGTATTTTGTATAAAATCGCCACAAGTATATTTTGTATACAATCTCTACTTACTAGATTTTTATCTATTCAAATGCCTACCATTATTATTGGTGTTTTTTGCCTATTAGTTTGTCCCTATAGTTATCATAAGCATTAAACTTCAACAAGCATAGTGCAGCCACATACTATAGTGTAACCATCCCCATCCATGAGGTGTGCTAAGCTTGGGGGTGGTAAAGCATGTCTGTTATGGTGTTGGGTGAATGGCACCTGGGTTCGTGGTTAAACATGGGCTTGGAAAGTGGTGTGGTGCCTCCAAGTATCAGGGTCTTATGACACATTGCTGTCAGGGTGTTTCCCCACAAAGTAAATACAGCCCACCACCCTCTGTGACAGGGAACACAATAACACAATCCTCTCTCCACTTAGGTTCCATGTCATAACAGTGATTGCTAAACAGTGATCGCTGTTACAAGCAGTGTACATTGCCAAAAATCAAAATGGCAATATACACTTCCATGAACAACAACAGTGACAAAACCAACAACAATGTATCTATGCGGGACTTTGGTCCCACACCCCCTAAATTAGGATTCTCAACTCCAGGGGTGCATGTCGGAGAGGGGAGAAACCCAGACATAAAAAATTTTAAGGGCAGCACATGAAACAAAATAAAAAACTCTGCCCAGCCCAGACCTCCTTCACTGCAGCCTGCCACCCTCATCACCACCAGAATGGCAATACCGGCAGCACCGCCAAACTGCAGCTCACATACTGTACCTTTTAGCTTCCTGAACCCTCCTTCTGTTTCTTTGCCCTCAGGGCACCTAGCTATTATTGTGTCCCTAACCTGGCGCTATAACTGCGCTCCCTTTCAAGGTAGCTTATATCACAGACACTGAAACTAACTGAGTCACTCACAAGTCAGTCGCTCAATTTCAGTCACTATTGTAATGTGCTACCCTCCACTTATCACTCTAAGCATGTAAATACCACTGACCACTCGCCCACTCCTTCCAAAACTAGGACCTGCCCAACCTTTTACTTCAGACAGGTAACCATCAAGGAAACAGAAATACCTTAATAGAGTCCTTGGCAAAACGAGGATGGGTGGTGATGGTATAGACATGAAACTGATCTCTACTGCCCTTCCATGGGTCACTGGACCCATCAGCAAGCTGTTCAACATGTCCCTCTGCTGGCTACTTTCCCTCCATCTGGAAAACCTCTCTGGTCACACCTGTTCACAAAGGGGTGTTCGGTCACTGGTATCGAATTACAGACCCATCTCAATTCTCTCACCTCTCTCTAAAGCACTGGAAAGGATCATAGCCGACCAACTCACTTATCACCTGCACAAATCCGACCTCCTCACCCCCCAACAGCTCAGCTTTTGCAGACTGCATAGTACTACCACCACTCTAACTAACATCACTGGATGCATGTACACGAGGCACTCGACCAGGGTCAGCTGGTAGGGCAATCTTCATAGACTAACAAGGCCTTTGACCTTGTTGATCACCAACTGCTGCTTCACAAGCTAAGCGGCCTAGGGCTGTCCCCAGTCATGTCATGGTCAGTGGTTCTCCAGCTATTTATCCAGGAAATCTCAGAAAGTCAAATTAACGGTGCCATCTCCATCACCTGTGAGGTCTCAGTAGGGATCCCCAGGGGTCCATACTGGGCCGCTTATTCAGCTTCTTGCAAACCACCTCCTGATGCCTGCCCCTCATCTGAGATCCTGCTTTATGCAGATGACACAGTGTTATTCTCATGGAACTCCTGCAAAGAAGTGCTTACAAGGAGCTGCAGCACAACTTAACCAACTGAAGGAATGGTTCATGGACAGCATGCTGGTGCTCAACAGTAACAAAAACAAACAAGACAATGCTCTTTGCGGATGACAAAGAAGAGATCTACTGTGCCCCTCTCAATTATCTGCAATTCTCACACCACCTTGGAGCAGGTGGCCTTGTTCTGATATCTTGGCCTCACAATAGATGAGTCCTTGTCATTTGAAGAACTTATACACAATATTACGACTGCAGCCAATAGGAAACTAGAGGCCCACAGGCTTCAATTCTGCCTTACCCCTGAGGCCAGGAAACAGGCAGTCAGAGGTACAATCCTACCTATCCTGGACTATGGGAATGTTGTCTATGGGGCTACTACTGATAGAAGCCTGCTCAAAGTGCACACCTCACTAAATAAAGCCTGTAGATTTGTGTTAGGGTGCCGATCGCCCTAGCATACATTCAACCTTTACATAAGGACTGAATGGTTCCCACTTGGGGACCCATTAAGCTTAATGCCTGTCTTCTGGGAAAGAAGGCCCAACTGGACTTGCACCTCCCTCCTGAAAGCCTTATTCCATCCTGCTCCAGCTGAACATGCAACTAGAAGTGTTACTAAGCAAGCATTAGCTGTTCCGTTCAAAGGACTGCACTGGGGAGGTGGGCCTTCAGATTAGGGCTCCGCTTAGTTAAATGAGCTACCACCCTGCCACAAGCCTTATGCCTCAGTCTTTCAAGTCCAAGCTAAGAAAGTCTGTCTCCCTCCTTGTTCACTGCTACTGCCACTCTTAACCCACAAGCCCTGCACACCACTGTCCTCATAAGCATAAGCAATAAAGACTATCTTCCCACCTGTTCACTACTACGCTTCACTCTTAAGCTGGCTGTTACCTGACCCCTGAATCCAGGGTCTGCCCAGGTTCATCTTGCAGTCTACAAATTGACCTGAGCTCCCTGCTGTACACCTGCCCTACTGGGCTACCTATCATGCACCCCCACTCCCTCACCTATTCCGTTAGCCCCCGCCTCCCTATTCCATACACTCCCTATCCATGAGCCTAACTTCCATTCCCCTCCTCTGATTCCTCTTCTGCCACCTATTCCTGATTAGTTCCACTACCACAACTGTTTACCACGGCTATACTTACTCCCTGGATGTAGCCTAGTAACCAATTTAGGTATCAGGAATGATGTTCAGCCACATCTCCTGTTCTTCCTACAAGCTCCTGTATGAGCTTCAACCTCTGATTTTCTCCAGCTAGTACCTAACTTGACTTATGCACTTTATTGTCTGCCCTGCTGTGTGTACTGTATCCCCATGTACCCAAGCTCTGGCTATGTGTTGCTTTTGCCTTTGTTGCCTATGTTGTGTTGCTATTACCAATGTTATTGATTGCTACTGATCACATTATGATGTCTTTGACAATTTCTACTTAGCTGCTATTGGCTCCCAAGCTCATGTATTCTCACCTCCCTTTATGAAGAGGATCCTTTGTAAATGAACTTTTAGCTCAAAGGTTGTAATTCTGATTACTCAATAAATAAATAAACAAACAAACAGCAAGGCAATAATGGTAAGCTGTAGCTGTGGGTCTGGTTCTAAGGTCATGCAGCAATGCCCAGACACAACAGGAATTATATGTTCTGTGACTGAAACCCAGTACTCATGAACTTTAGATGATAGGCTGGTGCTGTTTCTGTGGGGATGTTTCCCTTGCTTAGGCAGATGATGACTGGATGGTCTTTTCTGTAGGCTGGATACAGGTGTGTTGGAACCACTGCTCTCCTGGTCAGTGAAGGCTGTGGACCGTGATGACTTTGGATAATGGGAGCTCTGTTCTGTAAGCTGGTTACAAGCACAGTGGACCCAACATGAGGGGTGTGGGCTGTGAGGCTCTGGAAGATGATGATCCTATTCACCCCACAAGGGACTTGCTTTGACCCACCCCAGCAGGTGGGCAGTCACTCAAAACCTCAGTTGGTGTGACCTCCTGTCGGGATAAAATCCTAACAGCAGCAGAAGGCAGTGCTCACCATCTTCCCAGATGCAGAGCAGTTTTCAAGCGAATCCCTGCTCAAATTCAGCGCTAGAACCCATGCTTGGCACCCTAGCTGCATCAATCCCCTTTTCCAAGGGTCTCAAGTCTGTTTTCAATAAACCTTTTAGTCAGTCAAGAATAGCAAGTGAGAGCTATTCACAAATGCTTTCCTCTCCTCAGAAGTTTTTTCAGTCAAATCTGCTCTCTTTGCACATGCCTCTCCCATGTGCAAAAACCAGGGATTAAATATCATTTGTAACACAGCATTATGGACAGCCGTGCCAGGGGCCCGTGATAGGTGCAACGCCGTCCGCGTGGTGCAGGAGCAACCGCGGCATTGTGAGCCGATAATACCGTGCTGGTGTTGCAGGAAGGCTGACACGAGCAACTTCGGCATTATTTCTCGTAATGCCGTGTTGTATCTGCGCATTCGAGCTTCAACATGGCATTATTCTCGCGCCAATGCCATATTTTCTTCTGCTGGTTCCGAGCTCAACACGGCATTATCGCCTCATATACCGTTGCTGCTGTAGTGGGTACTTATAGCCACTGGGTGGGAAGTGGCGCTGTGGGCGATCGGGCGCCACGGATCCCAAACGGGATAGAGCCTGCAAGGAGGGAAGATTGGTACGCTGGATGCAGGGGTAGAGTTAGACAGCACACATAGGGAGACACACGAGAGAGCCGCAGGTAGTGTAGGCAAAAATTAGATGGCTATGGAGTTTCGTTTATGCGCAATCGAGGTTGTCCGTGTTACAAGTGCATTAATCACGGCAGCGTTGGGCTCTACGTTGATTAATGCCGCTGCAAGGTTGAACCGGCTTTGCCCTCGCAACAACGCCTCAGCTGGCATTAATCACCGTAGAGCTCCTCTGCCGGTGATTAATGCTTACGTGGCTAGCATCTATACAGTATTCATTATACTAAACCCCTGGCTCTCAGTAGCTGTCAGTTCAGGAGAAAGGCATGCATACAAGTCCCGAGCCAGCTTGCAACTCAGAGCTGTTTTGCACAGCTTTGCTCCGAGAGATGTCAATTTCAGAGAGACAGGATGTACTAATTTAGTTGTTTTGCAGAGCTGAACTAGTCTCCAAAGTGATGTCAGTTTCCCAGGCACAGGATGTAGTAATTTAGTCATTTTGCACTTTGTGCAGTTTTGAGAGCTGCTTGAAACTGAGCAATCTCCCTTGCTTTGGGCTCCCCAACCCTAAAGGCAGTCTAGGGGCTGGCTGAGCGAAGAGAGGTGGCAGCACACGACCATGGTGAGAAAGGAGTACTAGAACAAGCCAGCAGAACAAATAACAATGTCAGTCAGCGGGTCCTGCTGCTGCAGTCTGGACCAGGGTGAAGGAGTGGTGCAGGAAGGTGGTAGCAGTATTCAGTAGAGGCCAAAGGCAAGCCCCTTCTAGGAGGAGGTCCCAACAGTCATTACACTCACTCCCTGGCTGCTGATCACATTGCACTAGAATCATATTTGGCTTTTGGGTGCAGTGGGCCTCAATAAATCTACAAACCATTTGTAAAATGTGTCAACACTTGCTACACTGACAAACTGCATTCAGGAATGAGGAGGGCCATTGGAGGCTGGTCAGGGGAGTAAGATTGTGTGTTCAGGGTGTGCTCTACTTCCCTGGGGAGGGAATGCTGTTCACTCTGCCGGATGGCTGACTGGTGAAGACTGGTCAGCAGTAGCACAGTCAAGAGCACTAGGAGGGAGGAGTTCACATTGGACACGGTCACGCATTTGTGCCACTGCATGCATGCACAACCACATCACTGTATGCCAGCCAGCACCCTGGGGAGAAAACTTGGTGGCAGGAGTAAATGCTGGCCATTCATGCCAGCACTTCCTCAACCTCTCGCAAGACCAACAAGGCTTTGCCACCTACCATGATGTGATTGGTCCTGAGCATGTGATTGATAACCAGTAAGTCCATGAGAAGGTGGACGGGGATAGGGTGCCACTGGAAGAGACTGGGCTGAGAAACAGTTTTAGGAAAGAAAAGAAATTGCCTTTCTCCTGCTTTCATCATAGTGTCATTTACAATTAAATAATGTCTCAATCTTTCTGTATACTCAGCCCAGTTCTCACCATCCTTGTATTCTTCAATCTTCTCATAACCTACCTGTCCCAACATAAGGATTGGGAGGACATTGTCCAAGATCATGTATATGATGAAGAAATTAACCGCAGGCCTTATCCATAAAATGAAAAAATATCATAGTCTCTGGTAGCCCTGGATACTGTGGATTATGAACCACAGAAATGAGATCATCTCATAACAATGTATCAAAGAAGCCACAGGGGTTTAGGGTTATAATAATCCTTACTCTGAGGCAAGGACAGTGGGTGAAATAGGAAGACGTTGTTGAAACTTTGAAGTTAAGTGGACCACTGATTGAGAATGTATAAATGCTAATGAAATGCTCTATACTACCTGTTGTGCAAGTCACTACAATTGTCTGTATTTGTGCGCTGCAGATATAAAATCATTATTGCTCCAGAACAGTTTAATACATTTTAAATTAAAAATATATCTTCCCATGACCTGCCATAGTAAACAGTTATATTCTCTTAATGCTGAGTTGGAAGTAGATGTCCCGAACCAAGCTTCAGAAGAAACTCTCTGCTGCAGGCCCGAATCCAGCACACCATAAAAAAGTCATATTCCAGCTCTAAGATGGCCCTTTGGCAAGTCCCTAGTGCCAGATATATAACATCTTAGATGGATCACCCATCACCCAGGATTGTAGTTTATAATCATTTATTGGCAACACTTAGGAGGATCCCACAGCATCCTGCTGCTGCAGAATAGTGAAACAGCTAGTAAATACAAAACCAGGATGTACACTCCCTGCAGTGGCCAGAATACTTTCTTTCAACTTAAGAGTCAGTTTGGGAAAAGAATATACAACATACTGTGTCAGGGTTTGTGGGACTGGATGCCCAGGTGTGTAATATGGCCAAATGTCAAACTGATCTCGGGAGACTCCTCAAAGGTGCATATGTAAGCAATGAGACACAAAGGGTGTGCATGGAACATATTTTACTGCACAACGGGCGTAATAAGGCATGAGGCCACAGGATGAGTGTCTTTAGACACTGGCTATTCAATAAAATATGTTCTATGCAGACTCTGGAGTGTCTTATTGCGCTTTATAAAATGGGATCCTATTTTGTTTTACTTTTTGAGTTAGAAAATCATGCTTTTATGTAGAAAAAATATTTAATTCTGTTAATCTATGATAAAATAGTTCTTCTGCCTACTAGATAAGAGGTATTGTTTTGTGTTAATATTTATGTGCTCATTTGTATATAGCGCATACCATAAGATCCATGGTAGCACAATGCAGTGGAGACTGTGACAGGAGCAAGCTGGGAGTTGCAAAACCGCAGAGAAATGACAGGAGGAGAGTTTGTCAACAATGTGGGGAAAAAAGAAGAGCAAGGGTATTCATTTTAGGAACTGTGGTGTAGCAGTTCGGGAGCAGGATTAGCAGGGAACGGAGACAGCCGGAAGAAGGCATGATGTGAAAGCAGCCCCACATTTGCATCGGGAACAGTCAGTAGCTTTTTCCTCTTTTACCATTAATTGTTGAATATGTAGGGATACTGTTTATTGACAAAACTAAGTGATTGGTCAGATGGACTGCAGTTGCGGGTGAGCTGCGTTAGTGAAGGTGAAACGCATTAGCGAGGCAAAAGAAATGGTAGCTTTTAAACCCTCAACATTCTAATGGCTCACTGACTTTTTTGCAATGCGGTCCTCCTATAGAGTACTTGTTATTACCGGTGTATGGAACAGGTTTCATGCACGGGCAGTAACCAATCAGAAAACCAGATTTGATGTCCCAATTATATAATTGACATATTGTGGAGAGGAAAGACTGAAACCCAAAGCGTATAGTTTTTATTATCAACTGATTTTAACCAGCCACCTAGGTCATACTGCCAATGTTTTGTGCTCCTAAGGCCACTTCCTCATGGCCCACAGTGGTCCTCAAAGAGATTACTATTAATAATAAAACTATGGGCAGGATTTTCAAAGCTTCAGTCGCCTCAAGCCACAGGTGCACCGACAATACGATGCATGGGGTTTGCGGAAACTAACAGGAGTTTCTATCCAGTGTGGCAGTTGCTGCAGGTTAGACCAACTTTTCTGGTCTAACTTGTGGCAATCCTGGGGTCCTTTTTCACAGAGCTTTCACCAGATATTTGGTGCAAACGCGTAAATCTTGAAAACTGTTGCAACTTGGCCCGAGATTCTGGAATGGGCACAGTTAGATAATGAGATTGAGTACTGCCAGAACCTAAGTGTCATGGTGCTCGGCTTGCGCAAGCCCTGTGCCCACTTTGAAAATCCTGCCCTATATGTTTTGGATTTGAGACTTTCCTCTTTCTCTACAAGATAAAAGAATATTGGAACAACAGTGCTGTTAATAGATATCACCCGTAATGAAGTGTTGCCAACAAGGTCTGTCCAAAATAATGCCTGGGCAATCAAAATTAACTAAATTATATTTTCATGGCAAACTTCATCATTTACAGTTAGACAATTAATAGCAAATTAGAGGATAAAATTGCAAACACAAGTAATAATCACATTTATTTTGACTTGCTACAACTGTTTGGTGTGTTTTTTTCAGACATGGGTTCTTTTCCTTACCTTAGAATGAAACATTTTATATATATATAGAGATGAGGCAAATGTTAATGTTTAGTTGTTGAGTTTCTGACAGTGTTAAAAGTGAGATTTATGTTGTTGAACTTTACTTTCTTACTTAACAGGTGTGCATTAATATCAGGCCCCAACTCTTACCCCATCACATGTGTAAAGCAGCAGAAGCATAGGAGAAGGGAGAGAGTTAGACCGACGACCCCAATGCACACCCCTAATGCCGGTTGGGGGTGGGGCAGGGGTCCAAGGGGGGTTTCAACCTCAACAATCGAATTCCTCACTTTTGTCACTGTGGAACAACCTAACTAATGCATTAAACGGAGTTTTTGCCTCTAATTTTTCTTTTGAGAATGATAACGAGAAATAGTGAATGTAATGCAGCGAGCGGAGCGTGATGTCTGTGAGATAGTAACAGGAACAGCAACACAAACAGAAGCGCTAACAGTGGGGCACATGGTAACACAAGCGCAAATGAGAACAGAAAGGGTAACGCATACAGTGGCGTGACGGGAACGGTCTGCCACGTGAATGTGTTGTCACATAGTAACATGGTGCCTGCAAACGGAAATGTCAATGGGCATGGTGACGCAAAGGGAAAGAGAAAGAGAAACAGTACGTAGACACAAATGTCAAAAATAACAGAAACGCAAAGCAAAGGATAACGCACATGGTGGCGAGACATCAATGGTAAGTGGAACGGGTACGGAACTGCAAGCAGAAAGGGCAACGGTAACAGTAATGTAAGCGCACAGGCTGGTTTTCCCAAAACCTACATAGAGAAAGACAGTGAGTACAAAGAATGTATGCATAATAATGGTATCGGAGCAGAAATGAGGACTTGGAATACTAAATAGGTTATATCTCAGGAACCATACGATGTAGAAAAAAATTTAAAAGTCATATGATTTATGTTTGTCCTGGCTATACTGGCCCGAAAGGCACTGGTGAACACCATAATGTAATCCTATGGGAAAAAGAGAAGTTCGAGCGCCATAACTTTGCCTCCCTGTAATATTTTCTCACCAAACCACTGAAAGGCACATCTGTAGGCTGTTGGCTGTCTTCCTCCAAATTTCAGGCAAAAGCCCAGACCGTTATTTTGCAGCAGGTGCCAAAGGATTCCTGTAATGCGTTGGGAGGCCGTAATGTTATCTTATGGGAAAAACTGTCAACTTTG
The DNA here is from genome assembly GCA_016271365.2 of Neoceratodus forsteri. Lineage (NCBI taxonomy): Eukaryota > Metazoa > Chordata > Ceratodontiformes > Ceratodontidae > Neoceratodus > Neoceratodus forsteri. The sequence goes on along the minus strand of CM028129.1, from coordinate 1,231,447,768 downwards.
AGGGCCGTAACTTAGCCGTCAGTATAATATTTTTCAACACAACACTGAAAGGCACATCTGTGAGATGTCAGCTACGTCCTCCAATTTCAGCCCAAAACTCCCAACCGTTCTTTTTGCAGCGCAGTGCCCAAAATTGCTGTCATTTTCCACTGACTAGAAAACTACTGTATCGAATTTGCGAAGCTTTGCAAAAATTTGCGACACTTTCTTTTGAGCATGAAAGTATTTCTTTGTGAAAGTACTTTTTCCAGAAATTTGAAAACATATTTCTGGGGTGTTTTACCCCAAAATAAAGACATTGCTAGCATCCTCAGGGTCCAACTAGGTGAATACAAAAAGAATTAGGTTGCTAGATGGTCCCAAATTTAAATGCCAAGCATTTTTCTGATCACTAACTGAAAACAAAATGGTAGATTTACGAGAAGTAACAGGGCCATTTTGAAAGTAACAAGCATTTGTCAATGCCGAATGTTTGCTTGCTGGCTTTGGCAGTGGTAGTGTAGAAGTTACAGAGCTGCGAATAGGAATGGCAGTGAAGTATTGAACTGAAGCTAACCACCACCACCCTGCAGAGAGTGACAGGCATTGGGTGTGCCTTTGGGTCGCCAGGCATAACGGCCACGCCTATTTCTCCACACCCCACCCTGCAGACACTGACAAGTGTCACTGTGTTCCTTGGGGTCTTTGGTCCTTACGCGCACTCCCATTCCATTAGGAAATACGGTGAGATGGGTTATATAGAGAATGGGGTGAACTTTGGAGTCAAGAGCCCAAGGCATACCTCCAATGCCTCTCACTGGCTGCAGGGTGTGGAAATGGTATGAGCATTACAGGCAAGAATCCCAAGTCACACCCCTGATGTCTGTCATTCTCTACAGGGTTGGGCGTTATGGTTGTAAACCCTAATACCGCAGGCATTCGTTGGTATTTTCACCCAGATGTTCAACATGGTTTTTGTGACCCTATCTCATGAACAGGGGGAATATCAGTTTGTTAGCCGTAAAGCTGCTTATGCACAGCGATTACGGCATTTAGCACCACAGGTGCAAAAACATTCCAAACAGGATGTAAAAATGACAGCTGTACTGTTCATGGGGAGGTGTAAAATGGCAATGTTGCAAATCTGCAGTAAAAATATTTAAAAAATGGTGAAGTCACAAGTGTATATAGAAACTTGCAACGACATCTGTAATATAATTAGGCTGGGGATTTTTACAGCAGATTGTCAACTCAGGCATTTTGGTGCCTCCGATCATGAACACAGTGTCACTGTGATTTTCTTTATCTGTCCCTAACAATGATTTCCCACAGCGACCACGCATCTCTGGCGCTGAAAGTGTGAAACACACTTCGCCATGTTGTGAAAAAATGACAGCTGTACTGTAAATAAGGAAGTGTGGGAAAATGCCACTGGTGAAAATCTGGACTTAAAATATTACAAAGTCATGAACTTACGAGGGTGCGTGGAAACTGCCCAATGCTCACTCAGAACTACAGTCATTTTATGGACTTTTGTCACCAAATTTTCAACATAGCCATTTTAAGACCTCTGCTCATGAACAGTGTAACTGTGATTTTCTTAATCTGTCCCAAACATTGTGCCAGACACCAACAGCACCATTGTGCGCTACATGGCAAAACAAATTTCGGGCGGCATATGAAAAATGGCAGCTGTACTGTTCATAAGGAAGTGTAATAAAATGGCAATGTTGAAAATCTGGAGTGAAAATATTAAATTTTCAACTTATGTAGCATGTATAGAACTGGCGCAATGCACGCCGAAAACAGTCATTTTAGGAATTTTTCACCAAATTTTCAACATAGCCATTTTAAGACTCTGCTCATGAACAGTGTAACTGTGATTTTCTTAATCTGTCCTAAAATTGCTTTCGCACACCAACAGCACCATTGTGCGCTACATGTGCGAAACACATTTCGGCGGCATATGAAAAATGGCAGCTGTACTGCTCATAAGGAGGTGTGGTAAAATGGCAATGCTGAAAATCTGGAGGAAAATATTGAAAATTCGCTGAACTTCTGGCGTGCATAGAACTTCATAGCATGCGCTCATTAAAACCGTAATTTTAGAATTTTCACCAAATTTGCAACATAGCCATTTTAAGACCTCTGCTCATGAACAGTGTCACTGTGATTTTCTTAATTTGTCCCAGACATTGATTTCGCACACCGACTGCGCCATTGTGTGCTGCGAAACACGCTTTGGGTGAGATGTGAAAATGACAGCTGTACTGCTCATAAGAAGGTGTGGTAAATGGCAATGTTGAAAATCTGGAGTGAAAATATTGAAAATTAAGAACTTCTGACGTGCGTGGGTCTGCTTTTCTAAATAAACAGTTAGCATTTTTCGACTATTTCAAAATAGGCTTTTGAGAGCTCCACCTTATGAACACTGGCAGTGTCGTTGTTAATCGTCCCGAAGGTGATTTTGCACAGTGACTGCGAAATCACCCTTCGCCCGAATCACGCCATGACAGTGACAGCATTCATGAGAAGGGGTCCCAAAACCCATGTTGAAAATTTGGTGCAAAATTCCAAAAATGCCTGAGATATGCAACAAAGTTGAAAACCCCTATCTATCCCATTATACAGCTTACCGCATTTCCTCAGTTCGCGGTTGGCTTTGAAGAGTGCAGACGTGTTCCCGGTCCACCGATGATCATCGCGCTGAGCTCCGGAGGTAAGTATGGGGTGAGGGGGGTGTGGGGAGGCAGGGTGTGCAGGTGGGTGGGTGCGGGTTGTGGGGGCAGGAAGACTGTGTGGGACCGTTTTTTTTTTACAGGTGTGTTTTTGTTTTTTTAATTGACGACGCTGGACGCTTGCCATCTGGGTGGGCTCCCAGCATGGCACAAGGATGACTAGGAGGCCGTGGAGCCAACGGGAATTGGGCACCCCGTCGTTATAACATCTACTGCCACGCTGGGGTGGGCTCCAGCATGGCACCCAGTACTCAGGGGAGGGGGTGAGGACAGTGGAGCCAACGGGATTGGGCACCCCATCAGCTATTCTATGAGTTGCCATGCTGGGTGGGCACCCAGCGTGGCATGTGGAAGGCTTTGGGGGAGCGCAGCACAGCCGACGGAGGATTGGGCAGCCCCATCGGCATACGTGGTGTGCCTGGGGGGGGCAGCATGCGTGGCGCATTTCCTGTGTGTGTGTGTGTGTGTGTGTGTGTGTGTGCACAGGGGATGCGATGAGCAGGTGATATCTTATCACTGCTCACTGAAGCGTAGCTCCCCTTTCAACTGTATGCCACTGCATTTTGGAGCTTGTCATAGACAGCTCCAGCATGCATTGGCAGACTGTGGCCGCACCTGCCAACACACTGACTGAATTGGAAGAGGGGTGACACCTCCGAAACTCGTTGATGGCACTATGTTTCTTGCACATGCGCAAGCAAACATAAAATGCATTTGCAACAATGTCAAACTTTTGTTAACTTTTTCCATTGACTTATAATGGGAAATTGTTTTTGAATAACTTTTGAACCGTTTAATATTTTTCACCAAATCTTTGAAAGGCACATCGGGACCCCGCCGCATGTTCCCTGAAGATTTCGGGCAGGTCGCGCAAACTGTGCGACCTGTAGGCATGCAATCAGAGAATTCCAGAAAAGCGAACGCACGTGGCAGATCATGCGTAATAACTCCTTAGCCGTATATCCGACCGGTACGAAACTTGGCAGATCCAAGGCCTATGGTTCTTGATCAGGTATTCCAAATTTCAGGCAAATCTGTCAAACGGTTGCAAAGTTATTAGGTGCAAAATTTTGGGTTTAACATAGAAATGGCTCTCAACCTTAACTATGGTAGCACTACCGTGTTACTCATAATAAAATATATATATATATATATATATATATATATAAAATTAAGGTTTTTCTCCTTCTGAACCAAGCTGCCCTAGTCCCAACTCTCCCAGTCCTGCACCATAGACATCTTGTGTTTCCTTGCATGGTGCTAGAGAGTATCAGCTGTCATTCTGATACCAGTGGGTTTTTTTCCCATTTTCACTCCAGCTAGCTCCTGGTGGTACTAGCTGGAGCTGCTTAATGGCCTTAAGGACACACAGCTTCCCAATGCAGAGGAAAGGAACCTTCCTTGGCCTGCAGTAGGGGTCACTGTGGCTTCCCTTCGTTTTGTTTTCGAAATTACTCTGCTTTATTGATTTTTCCTTTCTTTGACATACATGAATGCACTGCCAGAAGAGGTGGTCTCATTGAAGACGGTGGGCAGCTTCAAGAGAGGCTGGGATAGGCATGGGGGTAAGGTAAGGATCATGGGTAGGGAGGATGGAAAGGAGGGAGGAGGGGGGGGGCAGGGTCAGTAGCTCAATCTGTGGACCCTGCACACAAGCAGACTAGAGAGACAAATGGCCTTCCTCTGCTGGCTTTTTCATATGTTTGTATGACATTACATTTCAATACACTAATGCACTACAGTGGAACATACAAAGACATCATAGAACAATTACCCATACACCCCCTTCAGTCATACAGCACAGGTGAGTGCAGCATACAGTATTGCCTTTCTGCAACACATCGCAAAATTAATTCTAGTTTTCTGAAGTCATTAGATAGCTTATTCTTTGCATTCCATAATTTCCATTAATGTATGGAGCTTTTCCCATTTATTTTGGTACTTGTGGAACCTGTCATTGACACTGACAATAATTTTTTCAATCCTTAATGCTACTAAGACATCATTGTGCCATTCTTTGAATGATGGTGTGTCTGAGCCCAGCCAGTGCCTAAGGATGACCCTTTTGCTGTCAGTAAGAGTAGAGCCATATGATTGTTCTGAACTCCCAATAGCCTTTCTCCATGGTCACCCAGTATGCATATTTCTGAGTTGAAGGCGTCTTCCAACCCCAGGTGGGGTCTATTCTGCCTTTTATATTCTCCCAGAGGGTTCTGGCTTTGGAACATTCCACAATATATGAAACAAGTTGCCTTCCCCTTCACTGCATCTGGTACACATTTTAGAGTTAAAGCACCCTATTTTCGTAAGCTTAACTGGTGTAAAACATAAGTTCCATAATACTGAAACTGTGTAAGTCTAAGGTTATCAGTTTTTATGTATTTATATAGGTTCCCCGTGTATGTTCCCACTGCCAACTTCCATTACTGGAGGGTAATGCCTGGTTCCAACAGTAGGACCCTTGTTCTATTCCTTCTGGGAGGCTTGCATCATTGGTTGCCTTATATAGTGTGGCAATGGCATTTGGGCTGTTAGTGAGTGCTCTCAGAGATGCAGTCCTTATAGAATGGTCAGTATTGGGCAGTATCCATGGAGCTGGGCCTAAGCTATGTGCTACCATGATAGGCTAGTTGTAAGAATTTAAAGGCATTATTGCTTTCAAGCCTGCATCTTGTTTGGAATGTATTATAGGGTATTACTCTTCCCCTGAGGAGGTGGTCTATTGAAGAGATCTGCAGTGAGTTCCATGACTCACTGATTACAGGTTTGCCCCAATATTTAATATTCGTGTTTCTCAAAATAGGTTGACCCGTGTGTGGGAGCTAAGCTTCAGTTATCCACACAATTGCTGGTGGACTTTATAGATGTGGCTATTGGTGTGCTCTTCAGTGCTTTGGGTACTGCCTTCACTTTACAGTGCAGCATTGCCCTGGCTGACAAGTGCTGCTGCTTACATAGACATTCTTCTATTTTTAGCCACTGAGGCTTGTAGTCATCCTGTTGGTTATCCTCTGCTCCCATCTCAGGTATTTACTACTATGTGATGCTAAAGAGTAGTGCAGAAAGTTTGGCATTTTCAAGCCCCTTTGTTCTTGGGGGTGTCCAGCTTATTATATGGCCTCCTGGCAATTCTCCCATCCCAAATGAACCTTGTAAGCATAGCGTGGACTTTTGAATCATGAGCTTGGGACCCATAGATTGAGCATGGTAACGGGATAAAAATTCAAGATAGGATATTAATTTCACTACACTGATATGACCAATAAGGAGAATGGCAGGTTAATTCATCTATCCAGGTCAGCTTGAATTTTGTAATTAGCTTGTCTAGATTTTCTTCGAGTTTTTTTTTTCATTAAACTTTTGCCCATCCAGTTGCCACCAACTCCTGTCTTCAGGACCTGGCTCGAGTCTCTCAGTCCCATCTGCCCACTTCCACTACCTTCAGACTAGCAAGGATCTGCATGGAGCAGGACCCAACAGTCCCATTGGCACAGCACATATGGTGATGAGGGATCATGGTATTTGTCCCTGGTTTTCTCTCATTAACCCCCAGGGCCTCAGTGACACAGTTGTGCATGCACATGGATTTGTGCATGCGCACCAGAACCAGCGACCCATTTCACCCACCTGGCCTAGCACCAGCCCCCATCTGCCCGACACTGCCACCAAGCCTCCTCTCAGTGACAGCCAAGAACTGAAAGGCATGCCTCCCAAGCCGGGAGGAGAGCACTCTAGCGGCTGCTCAGGTCCTCCCAGCCTCCCCAAGCCAACCCCAGCAGCCTGAACTCGATCACAAACCCAGGTCACCAGGATGGGAAAGGTATGGTGCTCTAGGTACCTTAGCCCTCTGCATGACTGGGCCAGCCTTCCTTGAATTTAATAGAATTTTTTGCACTACAATACCTAAATATATTAAGGTGTTGGGTGACCACTGTAACCCCAAATCACTGATATCTGATCTGGACACTCCACAATTTAGTGGCATACCCATAGCCTAGTTTAAATTCAGCTTGTAATCTGATAGTCCACTGAATTCTGCGATGGTTTGAAATTCTGCAGGCAGGATGTCCTAGGATCCGTTATATGCAGGAGTATATCATTTGTGTACTTAGAGAATTTCTATTGTTCCCACCCAGTGAGAGTCCCTTAATATCAGGATTAGGTCATCATTTACATGCAAGGGCTCTAGGAATAGGTTTAAGAAGAGGGGAGAGAGGACACCCTGCCTGGCTCCCCTGCACAGTGGAAAACCTTCTGAGAATGCACTATTACAAAATATTCTTGCAGCTGGTTCAGTATACAGAATCTTATGTACTGATTTATTGATTGATTTATTGATTCATTTGTTAATCGGTGGGTACACTGGTCCTAGGGACCATTTTCAGGCATGAACTGGGCCATAGGTATGGCACAATACAAAGATACAGAAGGCATAGATACATCAAGTGCAAAGTACTAGAACGTAAAAGTTTTAAATACACACACACACAAAAAAATTAGCAGGACTTGACAGTTTAATACAACAATATGACAGAATGTCATATCGGGCAACAACAGTTTAATAATAGGAAGCCTTGAGTCAGCATAAGATACCAGAGGAAGAAGTGCGTAAGTGGTGCTGATGCTAATTAAAGCACCCAAGTGCAGGTAAGCAGTGGCTGGCATTGTTATTACTAGGGTAAAAGGTGCAGTGAGAGGCGCTGGAACAATTATGGAGTACAAATTGGTGCCAAGCAGTTATGGAGTACAACTGCAGACAGCTTTTGATAAGAGAGTTGTTGATAAGCTTGATTTGAAGGCCTGAGTAGAGTCTATGTTAAGGACAGAGATGTGGAGGCTGTTCCAGAGTTTAGGAGCCGCTACAGAGAATGCTCTCTGGCCCATGTTAGTGTTGGAGCCGAGGACACTTAGCAGTTGTTGAGATGAGGACCTCATCACCCTCTGCATTGCTTGATGCAGAGGAACCTGCGGGAGGGCCAGCACCAGCCACAAGGGTTTAATGAACAAGGCACCCAGGTGTAGGTCACGTTGAGCCTGGGGTGATAGCCAACTAGGGGGCGTACAGGGAGCAGTGATGGGTAGTTAGAGGAGTAGAGAGAATAAAACGACAGATGCAGTTGTAGGCAGTGTTTAGTTGGGTGAGTTCCCCAGATGAGGTCTGGGAGATGACAGGGAGCATTACTCCAGGAGAGGGTGCATCAGCACTGCCTGATCCCCAGTCATGCCTCAGGGGTACAAAGTGTTTCAGTGGTAGCAAGCCCCAACTTGCTGGTGAACTCTCTTGATCATTATTCCTTATGTTCACTGAATATGAGGGAAGGGTCCAGTGTAACCCCCAGGTATGTATAACTCCTGACATGCTTAAGGAGTGTACTGTCAGGGGCCGAGATTAGAGAGGAGTTGACCATTGGTGCGGGTATTATGTATAGCTTCTGTCAGATCCAACTAGCACTTTTTTTTTAGTTAACCAATAGTCTGTTAGCCAAAACCAATTGTGTGTGATTGTGAAAGTGAGTGAGACAGGGAGGGAAGACTGGGGTCACTCCTGAACAGGACGAGATCATCTGCATACATGATATTCAGACAGCCAGGGTTAAGGTGTAGTAGGTTATTGATGAATAGGGAGTATAGGATCAGGCTCAGTATGGATCCTTGGGGACCCCACTGGTCACCTCTAGGGGGACGTGAAAGCTCCAATGACACAGACACTTTGTGACCTCCCAGAGAGGTAGTGACGAAACCAGTTTGCAGTCCCTCAGAGAAGCCAAAGGAGTCAAGTTTCTGAATAAGGAGGTTGTGGTCGACAAGATCAAGGCTTTGATAAGTCACTGAAGATGGCTCTGGTTAGCATACCTTCTTCAGCAGATCTGAGTATGTGGTCAGTGAAGCAGGCTGTGGCTGTTGTGGTGCTGAATCCCTTCCTGAAACCATGCTGATGAGGGAAAGTAGTCCATTTTTATCTACGATTCGATATTTGCCAGAAGATTATCTTCTAACACTTTGCTGAGGTGTGACAGTATGGATACTGGTCCATAGTTCTCCATGAGCATGGGATCTCCCAGATCTAAACATGAGGACTACTCTGACCTATTTCCATAGCCTTGGTACTGATGAGATAGCTAGTAACATGGTGCAGAGAAAGGCCAAGGTGCTGTAATGTAGCCAGCAGCTAGCCACAGGAATCCAGGTCAGAGGCCATCGCTGTCTGCACTGCCAGATTTGGGGAGTGCCATGAGGAGTCTATAATCTCTTTGGGGTGGTAAGTTTAAAGTGGAAGGCAGCACTGGGTGGTGTGTTAGGATTACCAGTGACCTCCAGGGTCACTGGTGTTTTCAGGAAGTTTGTCTAGGTCGGGGCTGAAGTTAGTGAATTTCCGTTTCAGATCTCTGCTACTGACATTTGGCTCGGTAGCTAAGCCTGTGTCTGTTTGCAGGCTAATAATACTCTGCCTGATGTCAGATATTGTTATAAAGTTGATAGAAGACCAAAATCTGTGGGGTCACTCAGGTTGTGTGACTGTTGATTTTTGAGGTAGGATGCCTTTCAGAGTTTGGCCTCCTGTTTGCAGATATTATGAGAGCCTGGTATGAATTCCATGAAGCTGGTGAGGGGTTAGTTTTATACAAGCCCCAAGCAGTGTCCTTCAGTTTAATTTTCCTGAGCAGTTCTCTGGACAGCCATCTAGAGTTGCTACCCATAACCCTGTGAGTTGTAACCAGGCTGTGTCTGTCTTGTATAGAGGATAGCTTACAGGAGAGAAAGCCGACTGCAGAGTCCATGTCCGTTATGGAATAATCTGACCAGTCCACCGCCAGTATGTTGGCTCTGAGGCCCTTGGGGATAGTCTAGAAAAATCCCTGAATGATATCATTTTAGGAGGGATGGAGTCTCTTACAGGTCCAAGTGCAGAAGCTTGGTGAGTGGTCACTAACAGAGTCAGTTAGCACTCTGATGCAGAGATTCTGTCCACTCTGTTCATGACAATCCAGTCAAGTAGCTAATGTTTGGTGGACCCATTGTTATGTCGGTATAGCAGGAGATGATCTGTATGAGATTTACTTGTTTAAGCAGCTCAGAGTACTCAGTCTGATGATCACTGAGCCAGTTTACGTTGGTACCAGGTCAATACAAGACTTCAAAACAGCGCTACAAAACCATGTTGTGCAAAGCGCAGAAACATTTAGAGCGACAGGAGTATAACAGCAGTACAGAATTACCGCTACCCCTGTTGCTGACTGTGAAGTTGAGAAAGGGCTAGAAGAAGCCTGTGCTACTGTGCTTGATTGAGCCGCTCCCATGGTGAAGTGGCTATGGTACCAGCAAGACAGCAGTGAAGGAGACCTGGGACTGCAGTTTTGTTCTCCCCAGATCTCCTGGTGTTGCTACGTTTTTTTTTGTTTCTTTTTTAAATAAAAATAATTTTCTCCCTCACGAAGTTTTACCCTATCCCCAAAGTCCACACTCCCTTGGAGCTGGTTATTAAAAGTCCAGATGTGTGTGGGGGTGGAGCCCCTGCAAGAAAAGATAAAGTCCCATTCATTTTAATGGGTGTGTATGTTTCTGAATGGTCGGTGTTTTGACCGATGTTATTGCCGCACATGCTGTTTTGGTTGTGGCATTTTTGCCATGCTGTTTTGTCCATGACATTATGACCCCGTGGTTTAGGTCTCCAAGCATGATCAGATCTCTTGTGGGGATAAGCTCTTATACTGAGTATGAGTTGTTGAAGTCCTGATGAGCCCACCTAAGGGGACTGTATACATCCTACATACAATTTCTCGAAGCCAAGGGTTAGTTCCACTATGATCTGTTTCGAGCTGGTGATACCATCGAGGCTTGTGGAAATGGTGGAAGCTGTGAAATGGTCTCTGATGAGGAGCATCACACCGCCTCCTTTTTTCATTCCTGTGCAGTCATGCCTGAAAGGGGATATACCAGTGAGGTGGTATAGTGAGGCTGGGACAGAGGGATTTAGCCACATCTCTGAGATCCTGAATGCTTGGGTTTGTAGAGGGCTATCCAAGCCTCTAGTTCCTGTAACTTAGTGGGGAGGCTAAGTATGTTCATATGGGTAATCTTTATACCATGTTTTATACTCCAAACAGGATCAGTGTGGTATTTAGGGTTGCACTAGAGCCTGGACTGGTTTCAATATTGCTACCCAGCAATAGTAGTAACAAAGTACAAAAGGAAGCTTGAGGGAAGCCATAGTAAACTATGAAGAGGTGTGGAATGGGAGTATAAAAAGGTCCCTAGGGGTGACTCACCCTTCTGGAAAGGTAGGCCATATGTGACAGAGGATGGTCAATTAGAGACCATGGTGCAGAGGGATGTACTTGTTCAAAACTGAGTGGGAGTATGTGCTGTTGGGTTCCCATCAATAACGAGTATTTTGAGCACAGAAGTTATGTAGCAGGCAAGGCTAAGGAGGAGTAGTCCTGTGATAAGGTTGTTGAATAGACTGTACATTGCACATCCTGGGAAGGATGAGGGGGATTTATAGACTGGCGGCAAGGTTGGGGGTAATGTCAGCAGATTATGTATACTGGTAAGTGGAGTATTATTGCTGGGCCTGACTCTTGGTTGTGCAGGCAGAAACTGGACAGTCCCTTCAGCTATGTTCTGAGACATAACTTTTCAGTGTGGAGCTGGTGAGGAGGACAGTATTTTGGGAGCTAGTGTGTTAAATGCGAATATCTCAAGGAAATTCTGTGTATAGGCAGGTTCAGTTTTAATAGAAATGGAGTTAGAAAGAGTGTCCAATGCATGTTCTTAGGGGCAGTAGATAGGGCAGGCAGGTGAGGTAGAATCCCAAGTATTCCTTGGGCTTTGGGGCAGGAGCTTGGGAGGAACCAATGACCAGATTGAGAGTGGGGATGAAGCAGTAGCTTGCTGAAAGGTTCCAGTGATGGTGTTGCAGGTGTGCAAATGTGGGCTGACTGGTTCAGGAGCAGATCAACATGGATAAGAGAGAGCACACCCCTGGGTGGGAGGGTGGTTGGGGAGGATGGGCAGGTACTATGTAGAGGAGCACTGTCCTTTGTGCTGCTGCTGAGCAGCTGAAGCAGCTTGGGCCTTGCCTGGGGTTTGTTGTGGGGGAGTCTGGCAGTGCTCCTGTGGTAGGAGGGCGACTGGAGCTGGCCTTCTCGACACTGTGGTCTTGCAACAACAGCTGCTGTCTTCTGATGAGGCAAACAAAGGAAAAGTGAGTACAGTTGGCATGGGAGGGAACGGGGGGCGTTGGAAGGAGAGCTAAGGAACAGGCAGTAGAACATTAAACCACGCAGCATGGAATTCAGTACAAACGGTTCAGTAATGGAAGAAAATGCATTAATACAGGTAGTAAAATGTACACATTATTTGTGTCACTTGCTGTATGCCGATAGAATAAAGGAGTTGGATATTTGTGCAATTTGGATTAGTTAATACTGAAATGCAGTCCTGTTTGTACAAAAACACCAGCTAGTGCTGTCCTTTTGTGCTGCTGCTGAGCAGCTGAAGCAGGTCAGTCCTTTACATGGTGTTTGCAGTGGGGAATCTGGTGCTCCTGCTATGGGGAGGCTGGCCCTCTTGACCCTGAAGGTGGTCCTCGGCAGCGGCTGTGTTCTAGGGTTTGCTGTGGGGAGTGCGGCGAGCCCTGCAGTGAGGAGGTGACTAGAGCTGGCCGTCTTTGCCCTGGCAGTCCTGCAGCAATGGCTGCTGTGTTCTGGTGAGGCAAAGAGAGGAAACAGTGAGTACAGTTGGCATGGGAGGGAACAGGGGGTGTGCTGGAAGGAGAGTTAAGGAACAGGCAGTAGAACATTAAACCATGCAACATGGAATTCAGTACAAACAGTTCAGTAATGGCAGAAAATGCATTAATACAGGTAGTAAAATGTACACGTTATTTCTATCACTTGCTGTACATGACAGAATAAAGGAGTTGGATATTTGTGCAATTGGGATTAGCTAATACTGAAATGCAGTCCTGTTTGGCACCAAAAACACCAGCTAGTGCTGTCCTTTGTGCTGCTGCTGCTGAGCAGCTGAAGCAGATCGGTCCTTTGCGTGATGTTTGCAGTGGGGAATCTGGTGGTGCTTCTGCTATGGGGAGGCTGGCCCTCTTGACCCTGGTGGTCCTGCAGCAACGGCTGTGTTCTAGGGTTTGCTGTGGGGAGACCGGCAGTACTCCTGTGGTGGGGAGGCTGACTAGAGTTGGCCCTCTCAGCCCTGGCAGTCCCGCAGCAATGGCTGCTGTGTTCTGGTGAGGCAAAGAGAGGAAACAGTGAGTACAATGGGCATGGGAGGGAACGGGCGTGTTGGAAGGAGAGTTATGCAGCAGGCAGTAGAATATTAAACCATGCAACGTGGAATTCAGTACAAACAGTTCCATAATAGCAGAAAATACATTAATACAGGCAGTAAAATGTATACATTATTTCTATCACTTGTACACCACAGAACAAAGGATCCAGATATTTATGCAGTTTGGATTAGTTAATATTGAAATGCAGTCCGGTTTGGCATCAAAAACACCAGCTAGTGCTATCCTTTTGTGCTGCTGCTGAGCAGCTGAAGTAGGTCGGGCCTTACGTATGGTTTGCTGTGGGGAGTCTGGCAGTGCTCCTGCGGTGGGAGGGCTCTGAGCTGGCCCCTCTCAACCCTGGTGGTCCTGCAGCAATGGCTTCTGTGTTCTGGGGTTTGCTGTGAGGGAGTCCAGGCACTTGTGATGGGAGGGTGGGACCAGAGCTGGCCCTCCGACCCTGGTAGTGCTGCAGCAGTGGCTGCTGTGTTCTGGGGTTTACTGTGAGGAAAACCAGCTGTACTCCTGCTGTGGGGAGGATGACCAAAGCTGTTCCTCTCAACCCTGGTGGTCCTGCAGCAACAGCTGCTGTGTTCACTCTATGACATTTTCTGGAATATTGTATTTCCTTAGAGCACTAAATTGAAGGGCACAACACTCTGTCAGTGCTTTTTCTGCATCTGGGGACACCAGGACCACAGGGGTTTCTGGCTCCTCAGACGAGAAATAACATGGTCCAACTTTCTCAAGTGATCTGACAAGACTCTGCCCTTCATGAAGTCCATTTGTTAATGGCTTATGAGGGAGCTCCACACCCTGCCCAACCTCTCCACTAGCATTTTTGCCAGAATCTTGATATCTAACTTAATGGGAGATATGGATCTGTAGCCACCTACTTGTTGCTTGTCCTCATTTGGTTTAGGTAGGAGTGTAATGATGGCGTCAGTAAGAGCGCTCACCCAGACAATGATCATACATATATTGATAGGCTGAGGCAAGGTGTGGGCTTATCTCTTCAGCCAGGCATTTAAAACAAATGGGCAAAACCCATCAGGCCCTGGTGCCTTATCCATGAGTAGAAGTTTGATGGCTGCTTTGACCTAAGCTATGGATATAGGGGCTACCTCTTGCTGTTCCTGAAACAGCACTGTCAGGTCTATCTGTGAAAGGAAGGCATTTATTTTTGGTCGTAGGTTAGTAGTGTTATCTACACTGTACAGTTTTCATTGAAGACTTTGAACTCTTCTGCTATGACCTGATGTCAGTGATCAGCTTTGCACCTGATACGCCTCTAACACCCAGTATGGCTCTAGTTGATTCTTGTTTTCTAAAAGCGATTGCCATTAGCCTCCATTATATGTCCCTTTTCCCATATTTAGCCTTGGTTTTAAATATTGCCTGTTCTGCTTTTATACTGCATTAGTTCCTGGTAGCGTTCCTCAAGGTGTTTAATTCTAGCCATGTAGCTTCAGGGGTGACAGGGTATAGCCTTTGTCTATTTTTCTGATCTGCTCCAGGGTGTCCTGCTGATTGCCTCCTATCTTCTTTCTTTTCTAGAAGCTAAGTGAAGTAGTTTCTAAGGTGACATTTGGCAGCAACCCAAAGTGTATCTTCCTACTGACCAATCCTCATTGTTAGTATAAGATCTGGTTAGCATCTCTTTCAATTTTCTACCACTTTCTGATCTTTAGTAAGTTTAGTTTAGTTTATTAAAACAGTTGCAGCCACCCCTGAAAGGAGAGGCTGAGTTCATTACATTCAAAAAACTTCATACACATGCAACATTAACGTTACCAACCAAAAATCATAAACGTGATTATTTATATGCCACAGTCTACCTTGCTCCATGGCATGCAAGAAGTAGCATGCTAAATGATTGGAGAATGGTCTGATACTACACATGATTAAATTTCAAAGTTGTGTATGCCATTGACCTATTCCTGGACACCAGGAGGAAGTCCAGTATCGAAGCTATCTGATGTACTGGAGAGTGGAATGTATATTCCTTTGACCTGGGTGTAAAATTCTCCATGCATCATTCAGGACCAGCGTGTCCTACAGTTCCCTCAGACTCCATTGAGCTGGTGTGACACCTTGTCTACAGTGCCCTGTCTGGACTTGTTTTGTTTCTTGCACCAGGTTCCAATCCTCCCAAGAACATTGAAATCCTCTGAATGGGCTAAGGGCATCTAGCAATTTGGCAAAAATCTGGACTGTCTATACTGGACCCATATACATTTCCCAGTAAAACTTTAGTGTAATTCAGCATTCCTTGAACAAATATACCTCCCTTCCACATCATGTACCTCTTTTCAGCAGTGAATTTCCATTACGTGATATTAGAATATCCACTCTTTTTTGCTTGTTTTCTGCAGCCCTAAAATCTGTCCAACTCCTTGTCTTCTGAGTTGGTTGAGATTTTGCTCTTTAATGTACTTTTCTTGTAGGAACCCTATTGAGACCCTAGGTGTTTTAATGCCATTGCACTTGGTACCTCTGCACTGACTGACCACCTTGATGTTCCATGTAATAAATTTAGTTTGCATATCCATTATTTATTTTTCCAGCATAGTTTGTCATTGCAGTTTTTCACCCTCCCTATTGCAATATCATGTAAGGTGTATTATTTTGTACCTGCGTTCTACTATATAACCTGCCTTCCCTGACACAGACAAGACATACTCAGATGCTTGAAACACCCTCATCTCCCTCACAAGTAACACATAAAACATTTATGAGTAACTAGTAAGATAATACACTAAAAGCTAAGTAAAATAAAACTTGAACAGTACCCTTCCCCAAGTGAGAAAGGTTAAGCAGTTGTAACCTTGGCTCCAGGAGTGGACCGGTCATTGTTACCAGATCCTGTTGCTTCTTTCCTCCTGCCTATTTCTGGTCTGCTGCACTTTGCTGCCAGGCTACAAAGAGAAGGTCTGCTCAGAGGCATCTTTAAGTAATGTTTGAGTCTTTAATAATGGCAAACTTATTAAACGTTATAATGAGGTTTTTCATTGTGACTGTGCCCAAACCTCTTTTCCTCCCATCCGTCATCTTCGGTTTGCATACTTTGCCAGGTGACACTAGTGAGGGACTGACTCAATCAGCCTTGCTGACTTGAGAATTATTTAGGCATGTTTATTCCTTTCCTTACTCTCCTCTCCACTCCAGCACTTTTAGCAATAACCCCCAAATTCTCTAACCTCCATCCTATTGGTAACATCATACTAGGGGCCAAATTAATATTTGCTCAAGGTCATTATTTGGAGCTGGTATCACTTGGAAAGATTGACATACAAGGGTCCAGAAGGATTATAATTGTACCTGGTATGTGTCATTCCTGAAGTAGATGACAGCTCTGTGTCCCAATTAAGTTTTGCTCATTATGACAGTGGACATGACTTTCTTTAGTCAAGTATCCTGTTGTATCTTCCCTCATGGCACTTCAACCAGACTGAGGAAACCAGTTAGAATGAGAAATGGGGAAACAACCTACAGCACCTATTATGGACATTAAACTATGACTGCTTGCTTGCTATTGTTGCATCTGTATGTGCATCTGGATAGTTTTCAGCCTAGCTCCATTCATTGTGCTCCCTTACCGTTGACCCTCCTCAACCCAGATATTGCTTACTTGGTCAACTGCTTGTGAAGATTCAGTGAGGATGAATAGTAGCATTGGTGGGAGCCTGATCCAAGTGCTTCACTTCTGTGTCCCATGGCATCACTGGTGCATCTGTTTGGTGAGGGTGGGAATCCACAGTGGTGGCAGTTTGAGCCAAGTGGCTTTCTTCTGTGTCCCGTGGCATCACTGGTGTATCTTTGAACAGTCCCCTGCCCATCGGCCATTTTGTTATGTCAGGCCAGTATTTCTGCAAATTTAATGATGGCTCATTATGGCAAGTTGTCTCTTTTTGCAGTTAATCTGTTTGGCCTCCTGCCGCAGTGCAGGCAGATCCTATACCAATCCCCCAGCCCCGCCACCCGTGTTCAAGGGATTCTGCTTCCTCCAGCTGCTTTCTCCATGGCTTGTCCCCTGTGGCAGGGGTTGATGGTGGATGCCTCACTGCTGACAAACTGATCCAGTTCTGTGAGAGGGCCCAGTAGTCAATGGAGCCTGTGAGGGGTCGTGTCATCCCATGCTGCACCTGGCCATTTTCCATTTTTCCTCCCTGAAGGAACAGAAATGCAATGCTGTCCAAACATGCCCATGCATGCTACCTGACATGAGACATCAATGGCCGCCATCCCTCCTTCCCAAGTTGTGGTCCCGAGCTGCCAGTCTCCCAGCCTCCGCTAGAGGGCAGACATGAACCAGGAACAGCAGCCTCCTCCCCAGAGGAGGAGAGAGTCCTCTAGATGCTCAGTCCTCCTCTCCCAGCCAACCCCCACGCCCAAGTCCGCGCCCAAGGCACCTCAGCCCTTTCATTACTGGGCCAGCTGACCAGTTGTCTCTTTCAGCTGGTTCGGCCTGTCTCAGAGTGAGTCTCTGGTGTTGCACATAGCTATTTGCACTGGGGGTTTTGTGGGGTGGTGATGTTGGACTCTTCCAGACCACAGTGATTTTAGATGATTGATTCCTCCCTATCTCAAATTTGGACAGTTTCTACCTCCCCTTACCTCATTTCCTTCTTAGACTTGTTCAGTTTTGCAGTCCGTAGCTTCTGCTCCATCTCAACGGGTTTTGTGGGGCTTCCTGTTTATGGTGGCAACAGGAATTTGGGTTACCACCTTTAAGAAGCCCAAAGTGGAGTATTTCTTTCTGAAACATGATTTTTGCAGGACAATATGTAACCTCGACCAATGCAACAGATTTGTTTACTCTAAATAATCAGAATGAAAACTAAGTGTTGTAGCTTTTAGTTCTTTTATTGTTCCTCATCATTTTAAGGTATTATAGTCTTCTGCACCATTTAGAGGAAAGCTGGAAAATATTTTTTCTACTTTAAGGTCAGGACACGAGGTATTTTCATGTTTTTTGCAGGACATAGCTGCCCAAATCAGGACTGCCCAGCGAAAATCAGGACAGGTGGTAACCCTACAGGGAATGGGTTTTGGGAGACCTGAAGCTAGAATGCTTCTGCTCAGCTGACTGAAATGGTGAGGTTGCCCATTTATGGTGGCTAAAGTCTTGCAGGGTAGAGGATAGGATTTGATAGCAGCTGCATGTAACTTTGATTTTATTTCCTTGTAGGCCATTTGCTTTTGGCATGTATAGGAGCTTAGGTCGCTCAAGAGAAAATGCACCTGCCTTCCTACTTAATCAACTGCAGTTCTGTAGTTTCACTTGTAGGTACACTTGTCTAAGAAGTTTAATAATTTGGAGATTATAACCCTGGGTCTTTCTCCTTTCTTGGTGGTGGTTCAAGTGCTCTTGACCTCGTTTGATGACATAGGAGAACTGTTAGGCAAGGGACCCCATATTTTTTGCAGAGTTTTGTAGAAATTTTCATTGGTCAGGCCTCTTCCACTTTTTCTGGCAGTCCAACTATAATTCACTGACATGCAGCCAGTATAGTGTCATGCTTGTGTAACTGTGTTAGTTTTGGTTGTGGCCATTCGCACTCTCTATTCCAGAGGAATTACCACCCTGTAGGGGTATGAAGCAAGGAACTCTCGGAGAAGGTTCTGCCCCTTAGAGGTGCCACTGGACGGTTCCCATGGCTAAAGGTACCCTTAGGAATCCCCAAAAGAAATGTAGTATCATCCCAAAGGAGGCACCATGATGCATATGAGCAAGCAGTAACAGTGACGTAGAAGCAGTAACTGGAACATAGTAGTAGAGAAGAATAGTGATGGCTTGCAATGAGAGAAGGGATCCTCTAAGGAGAGAGGAAACGCAGGACCACCTCCATCCAGCAACGGAACCTACCTAAGGAAACTAAGGGAAACAACTGTGTTAACTAAGTGTTATGACCTGAGGCAATGGAGGAGAGAAAACCATATGAGGAGGAAATCTCTGGGGATCCAAGGCCTAGGTCACCTTCCTCCAGGCTTGGGAAAATGTATTTAGTGACGGCTCTACAGCTGCAATTTGGAAAATCCAATTAAAGGGAGGTGGAAAATATTCCAATTTGGTGGAAGGCTTTACTCAAACCCTCTAGCAGGAACGCCTTGAAGGTTGCGCAAAACTCTCTGCAACAATACGAGCATCCAAGGTGCAGGAGGAGAGCAACAACTGCTGAGGCACTCACCTGGCCTATCCGCCCTAAATCAAACCAGGTGAACCAGAGGCAGTCGTGGGAGAATGCGTGAAGGTGCCTTGCTAGGGAAACCACTAAAGTCAATCGCCAACTGCT
Organism: Neoceratodus forsteri; assembly: GCA_016271365.2. Lineage (NCBI taxonomy): Eukaryota > Metazoa > Chordata > Ceratodontiformes > Ceratodontidae > Neoceratodus > Neoceratodus forsteri. The sequence goes on along the minus strand of CM028129.1, from coordinate 1,231,428,473 downwards.
ATAGTGGAACACTAGAGCCAAAGGAGATCTGCTGTAACCACCCTTCACCACTAGTCTTAAATTCTACACCAGGAGCTGCTGTTACGTAGCAGGCAGCTGGCCAAGTCCGGGTGAGGACATTCCCAGCTATGGGCCAGGTGAAAAGGATCCCACCCAGTTGGACACGCCGATGATGTGGACTAAATGCAGAGCGAGACAGTCAGCTGCAGGAACCCGCCCAGATTAGAAATGGCTGGCATGCCCCAGAATTGCTTGAGAGCTGCAAGCTGGTGCACTGAATGAGCACAGCATGCTGAGATAGTAATGAGCATTGAGTGCTGAGACCTTGCAAGGTCAAATGCAGATTGAGAGCAGGAGAATCTTCAGGCCGAGGAGGATGGCACTTAGGCATGAAGCAATGGTTTCATGTACAAGGAGCAACGATCATGTAGCAAGTGTAGACCTGATAGGTCAGGGTAAGCAGAAGCAGTAATAGGTGGACCTGCATAACAACTGTATAGCAAGTAAACAGCACTGAGTTAGGGCAAGCCAGCCAAACATGAATAGCCAAATCAAGGTGACAAACTCTGAGGATTTTTGGCAGCGAAGACAGGATTTAGAACAAAATTAATTAACCACATAGACCACGACCCCCAAACACCTCCCAGTCCCCTGCGTAGGACAAACAAGGAAGGATGAAAGGCCGAGAACCACATGCAGATATAAACGTTAGTTTAATAGTCTGCAGGAGCTTCAGCTAATCTCAGAGTAAACAAGGTACAATAGGAATGGGAGTAAACAATGAAGCAGCAGGAAGCAAGTGGGCCTGTACAGCAGTAGTTAAATGAGTACAGTGTTAAAACACAGGCACTGGGTACAATAGTAATTAAAGTAAACAGTCAGTAGCAGTGGCTGAAGTTGTAGGTAACTGAAAACAGTAGCATTGGTTCTGAGTAGGTTTGCAGTTGCAGTGCAGTAAATTGAGAGTTGTAACTGAAAGCAAGCAAAATGAGCTCTGTAGTAGCAGTATGCTAGAGTTTTAAAAATAAAAGCCCCTGAAAGAGAAAACCAAAACACAGCAAAACAGAATACAGGAAAGGCCCAAAAACAAGAAACAAAACACAGGAAGCACACAGCCGGAGGAAAGATACAAACCAGAAGCAGGAAAACAAACACTGAAGTCCAGCAGAGACGCACAGAAACAGCAAGCTGGGGGTAGGCCCCAGTCAGCTCAGACAAAAACCAACACAGCCTCCGCTGCTAAGACAAATTGCTTCACTGCGTGGCTGAGAGGAACTGCTTATATAGCTCAGAGAGTGGCTGGCTGCTTGGCCACCGAATTACAGGCAAGCCTTTCAATTAGATTGTTTCTTCTGCTTCTTTCTTCTTGATTGTCCACTTGATCCTCTAGTTTGGCTTAAGGCAATCAGCTCTGCTTTATAAAACATAGATTTTGATGGCAGATAAGGACCGCTTGGCCCACCTTTCTCCCTCTCATGGCAGTCCTCCAATGAGCTGATTTGGCACTCAGCATCTCCCACTCTTTGCAAAATTGAGTTTAATGCCAGACTTATATTTTTATATTCACTGGCCAACTCCACAATCCCAGACTTGATTACCACCATGTCCAGTGTAAGCCAGTCTAACTTTACCTTTACTGCAGGCTGACTTGTGACTGCATCAGGAGAGTCTGAGGGTTTCTTGCACTTGTGGGCCAGGGATTTGCTGAGTGACAGTGCAGAATATTCAAAGGGTTGCATGGCACAGCAGTGTTGCGTGTCGCAACCACTGATGCCCCAGTGATATTCAAAAGGGAAAAGTGTGTCAAGACAATCCCATGCGCTGGAGTGCATTGTGTAATGTATGCAGCCACAGGTGGGGCGTGTCTACGCACAACCTGCACAGCCCAATATTCAGCCCGGATGTGCAAAGTCATGCATGCGCAACCCCTACCCACGCCTGCACAAAGTTAAGCCAAAAAAAGGAACAGTGATGGCCACCTCACAGGTGAGCTGCCGCTGCTGCAGAGCGCAACATGGCAGCTGCCACCTGTGGTGGCCACCAGTTCCTGCCGTACCTGGCGGCACCCCCATGCCCCATCATGGGCATTCCTGGAGCGAAATCCCCACATCCATATCTCTGGTGGTTCGTGGACCTCTATGTGCCCAATCACGGGCATCAGTATAGTCCCTCCCCCGTCCAATATCCCTGGTGGTCCAGTGGACGATCACGGGCATCCGTAACACTAACAGACCCCTACCACCCTGGTGGTCTAGTGTACCCCTCCCACTGAGCCCCACCGCCCCGCTCCCCGTCAGGTGAGCGGGCGTCAGCACCACCCGCCTGCTGCCCGCTGCCCCGCCGACTGACAGCTCGGTAGGGGCTGCACCATTGGTTCACAGCATGAGCCAATGGGCATGCTAGTCCATACCGTATTACTCCTGTCCAGATATGTGAATGATTCATTCACATATCTGGATTGAGTATTACTGTATGGGCTGCACGCCTCATTGGCTCATGCTGTGAACCAATGGGCATGCAGCCCTACCGAGCTGTCGGCAGGCGGGTGGGGTGCTGCCACCCGCCGCTGACAGGGGGAGAGGGGGGGGCTCTGTGGGCTGGTGGGGAGGGTACACTAGACCACCAGGGTGGTAGGGGTCTGTTATGTGTTACGGATGCCCGCGATCGGGTCCACTGGACCACCAGGGATATTGGAGGGGGACTACACTGATGCCTACGATCCGCACATAGAGGTCCACTGGACCACCAAGGATGTTGGACGGTTTTTTTATATTACAGGAATGCCCGCGATCGGGCTGCAGGGGGCGTTGGTCCCTCGACGGTTGCCACCGGCAGGGCGCCAGGTGCAAGTCATTGGGGATCGGGCGCACCTGCATGCTAATGGCATGCAAATGGCGCCGAATGAGATGCAATGGCCCCTGTGCGCCTTTGCATAAATTATGGCTCCATTTGCATGTTTCTTTTGAATACGCCGAGGTGCTATGTAAGGCGCAATGGCACTTGCGCCAGTGCATCTCCATGCTCCACTCTGGCCACTTGCGCTGGCGCAGTACCACTGCGCTATGCACAGTGGTGGCCAGGGTGCGATGCATTCAGTTGCTGCGCCCATAGCGCAGTTCCGCTGAATATCACCCAGGCCACACCCTGCACAACAAAGTTGAGCTGTGCCCAGGCTTGTGCCACAGCCTGGCACAGTTTGAATATCCGGCCAGGTGTAAAAAGCCAATTCCTGTAGGGAGTACTTGCAAGGTGGTCATATCTTCCAGTAAGGTTCTCTGTTTTGTTGCTGTTACTTCCGGTTTTAGGATGCTTCTTTCTGTATGTATCCTGACATTTTGTACTTTTGATTAAGTTTAATAAGTTGCTCCAGTGAGGTCTCCTGACCAGCAGCTACCAGCCACTGAGCATCACATGACTCTCAGCTTTCCCCTGCTGAAGAAGGCAAACCTTCTTGGCCTGCACCAGGGGTCACTGTGGAGTCCCTCGGCTGAGGAAGGTGAACCTTCCTTGGCCCACAGCAGGGATCAGTGTGGTTTCTCCCTGTAGATGAAAGAGTACCTTTGAGGGACCAAAGCAGGGTTGCTGGGGCTTCCCACTGCAGAATAGTCAACCTTCCTTGGCCCACAGCAGAGGTCACTGTGGCAACAGAAGCATGGAAATACCTTCCCCAACAGTAAAGCTCTGCTGCTGGCAGGACCCCCACTACCACGCCCATTCCCTGGCAACCTAGGCTTGCTTTTCAACCTTACTCATCTATGTCAGAGCATGACACACTACTGCTGGGCCATTGGATGATATGAAACTTTTATTCATGTGTTTCTGCTCCTTCTCTGAGTGGCCCCCATCTGATCTGCCCTGCCAGCACCAACCTTCTCCAGGTACCTACCCTGTTCTCCATCCCTTACTGCTTGCCCACCATGGTGAGGCCTTCAGGATTCCCACTGGAACCCCTCCAGAAGTCTCTCCAAGGACCAGGATTTGGTGAGGCAGGTGCCGTGGTCAGTGGTGCATGCCCTATGGTGGGATACTTTCATCCAGTATTGGCTGTTTTACCATGTTTTTCCTGTCCCCTGACAGCACGCACAGCGGCCTTTTGTGGGTGAGTGCCTTAGATGCATGCAGCATGCTCTACTGCGACAGCCGCTTCCCTTGCCCTTCCAGCAGGAGCTGCTGTGGTGCTGAAATGTGCCTCTCCCATACCCCAGGTGAGACATGCTGCCATTAGCTGCATGCTCTCCCAACCTGGCCATGCCAGCACCGCTCCCAGATTCACTCCCAAACCAGGCTGCCAGCATGGAAGTGCAATGCGCTTTGTTGAGCCATAGGGCAGCCTTTGAAAGTATCAATTGAAATGCATTCCTCTAATATTTTAAATAAAGTTGTGTAATCATTTGTTGTAATTCTCAATGCAAATTATTCAGCTGAACCAAAATTCTGTTTGCAAGAGAAAACCAACTTTAGATAATTAGTAGTGTTCTGACATTTTGTGAAAGGAAACTGATTACTTTTGGCATCCCTTCAGTGTGAATAACAGACTTCAGTTGACACTCCATGTTAAGAACATAGGATTCAAAATGCAGGCACGGGTCCATGTAGTCAATCCCTCTACCATCCCAGCTGCTGTACCGGTTTTGTGGCTTGCTGTAGATGTAATTTGCTTGAGCACACAGCCAGTAATGCTTTCTTCTTCTTATGATTGTGGCACTGAGATGTTAGCAGTTTCTTATTAATGCCAGCAGAGGTCATTTCTTTTCCTCATGAATTTTGTCTGCTTCCTCACTGCCACCAAACGAGGAACCGTAACAGAGTGCACTGACTACAGTACCAATAATTAGTGCATCCAGCATTCATCATTTGAGCTCCATGCACACCCCCGCCTTCACTTTAGCTATTGTAAAGCAAGTCTTTCTTGCATCTTCCCAGGAAGCATTCCACTAGCAAAAGCATGCTATAAAGCAGGAGTGAAATGAGTTGGTGTGATTGATTGCTCTTTGTGGCTTTCTGTGACTCAAAGCTGAAAGCCCATAGCGTGGCACTCTTTTCAAACATATACAAAGCATTTGTTTTCTTGTTGTCTTTTTGTAACATACACTGTTATGTCACCTTCATTCCTCCAGCATGGCAGTCCTTCTGCTAGCCCCATGGTACATGGACCTTCACCACTCCCTGACCACAGCTGTCATCCTCATGTATCTGTAGCTATATAAAGGCAAGGATGGATGCTGGGATGGACCCCTGAAACACACGCTGCATCAGGCGGTGTGGCGAGAGATGGCAAGGGCCAGGATTTACTGGGGTCCACAATTCATGGGCTTAGGGCCATTTTTATGTTCTGTTCCACCTCTAGGACATCTGCACATAATTGAATCAGTGCAGGACTGCACATGTCTGCATGGCGGCCATGAGCCTGGCAGACCTCTGCCTTTGTGCCTCTGCTGCACTTCCACCTGTGGTCACTCAGCTGGAAGAACAAGGTACAAGAGTGGAGTCTGCTACAAATGAAGACGTGCACCAGGACAAGAAGACATGCAATGAAACTGGAAGGGGATGTTTTGGATGGATGTGAGGAAATACTACGTCACTGAAACAGTGGTCAATGCCTGGAACAATCTGCCAGCCAAGGAAGTGGAGGCGAAACAGTGGGGAGCTTCAACTTAAGCATGCATGGGATAGGCACAGGGGAATACTGGTAAGTCGGTGGAGGAAGGATGCCAGAGACCAGTTAGGGTCTGAGGAGACAGAATAGGCAGGGAACATCTGGGCAGACTGGGTGGGCCAAGCGGTCTTTTTGCTGACAAATTCTGTGTTTCTAACTGCAGCGGAGGAATTGATCCTTCTCTCCCAGAGGAGTAGAGCATCCTCTGAGATGCTCAGTCTTCTCCCCTGCCAGCCCTTTGACAACCTGACCTTGGTCCCAAACACAGGTCGCTATTGTCGTGAGCTGTTGCACTACCATGGTTCTGAAGGGCTGGTGTAAAAATGTGTTGGAATTTACAGACTGTAGGGGTGGCAATCATGTGACTTGTCTGTATCTGCCAGTGCAACTCTGCCTCCTCAGTGTCACTCCACAGTGGACAGCCTTTTTCGGCCCCTATCTGTGCACATGGCACATCATGCAGGGACAGAGGGGCAGTCTTGGGGTGGTGCTTGGAGAGACATTGTTCAACCAAAGAGTGTATACTCTGCTCCACGGGAGCTTCCATGGCATCAGTGACTCCTCTGGTAGGGCCCTGGGGTGCAGTCTCCAGCCGAGGGAAGTGGGTGGATTCAGTAATTTGTAAAAGGGAGGTATTGGGTCAAATAATCAAAGTATTCTAGGGAGGTCCAGGGGCATGCCCTCTGTAAAATTTTAAATGTAAGTGTTAAATGGTACATTTTAGTACCATTTCTGATGCACATAATATATGTTTATATATAGTTACTGTGCCTCTTGTGGTTATAAGAGTTCATTCATATTTTTTTTTGTGAACTTTCTTTATTCACTGCCCTCCGGAGAACTCTGTCAGGCAGACCCTCTCGCCACATCCGGCTTCCCCCCTGCCTGATCCTCGCCACCAGGAAATTTGGGGACAGACACTCCTACCCTACCCCAATCCAACAGCCTGAACTAGGACCCAAGGCAAGGCAGGGATTGGGAGAGCTGTTGAGACGAGTTCAGCATTGGTGCTTGGGCGGTGGGCACTGGAGGTTGCCATTGTTCATCTGTGGGGCCACGGATATTTCCTTGTATGGTCCCCTGGAGCGTGGAAATGCAATGATGCCCCGCATGTGGCTGGTGTGCTCCTGCACCCATGTGTAAGGTATCCACCGCTGCTCCCAACCCAGAAGAGCGTGCCGCAGATTGTGTCGCCTGGCCACCACCAGGAGCCGCCTCACTGCAGCAAGCAAACCCATCCACCCGAGGAGGAGAGCAGTCCTCCAGACGCCGATCCTTTCCTGCCCCATCTGACCTCTGACGGCCTGAGTTTGCTTCCCGAACCCAGGTTGCCGGCATGGCGTGAGTGTCGCCCAGCACCTCAACCCTCAGCACCACCGGCTGGCCCAAGAGTTCATTCTTCGTTTTTTTTTTTTTTTGTGACAGAAATGTAAGCAAAGCTGAGCAGTTCTTGGCACACAAAGGATTTAAGAACGTTCTGTTTTAAACTGCAAGTGACACAGGAACTGGTACAGGTAAGTGTACTGTAAATAATGTTGAAGATTTTTGTTTAAAAATACAATTTGAATTTAAATTTAAGTCAAATTTATTGCAAACTGCATGTTCAGTGGTAATTCACAGAAAGCTGTGCCCCAGTGCTTTGAGTCTCCAAGCCTCTTCCTCAGGGAGTGTGGTCTTACTGTGATGTCTTACCCAAATACTCTGGATTAAAGTGAAGGATCCCACATGACTACAATTCTTTTTGTATTTTGTTATGTAACCAATATATATGATGGTGAAGACATAAAGGGGAATAAGTATTCAGAATTGCAGGACTTACAAAAGACTGCACAATGTCAAACCACTGTGAGGTCACCCCACAGCTCTTTTATATTTCCCAATTAAATATTTGTATGGCAGCTGCATCCTTACTGCCAATAGCTGGCTCGTTGAAAATGTTTTAGTAAGCACATATCTATGTAACCCCTAGGTGGTGCTATCTCACGGGCTACTACCCCTGCCTGCTTGGCTAGTAGCAGGTTAAGGGGTCTAGGTTCTGCAACGGTGCCTCCACCCAGAGGTCAGGGTTGGTAGTGGTCAAACTAACCTGGGCACTGCCCTCTGGGACACTGTAACCCCTCTTTCCCTTCTAGTGGCCTGAGCAATATCGATAATCACTTTCACAGTATCCCTTGTACACCATACAAGTTACCACACTGTTTGCACTTACCACCAGGGCTGGTTCCTCTGGTTCGACCCTGGGGACCCCTGTAAAACAAGGTTATGCACAGCAAATAGCAACAGTACAGTACTTTTGGCACAAACTGGAACCACAGTCAGGTTAAATGCAGAAAAGTCAGATCTCATTTATTCAGGGACTTGAACAAGGAAGGGCGTAATCAGGTTGATTGGCTTAAAGGCTATATTAATCAGTTATGCATGTGCTTTAAGTCCATACACACACAGTCACACCTCTGGGTACCCAGGTAGGCAGATGATGGGCTAGCCAGGAACGTTGCAGCTGGTTGGGGTCCTGTGATGGAAGAAAGCAACATGTACAACATACACTATTGGTAATCCAGAGCCGGAGGGCTCAGTTCGTGAAAGAAAAAGCAACCAGACAATCAGAACGACAACACTTTAGATTTAACTGTTGTTGCAGGAGCTACCCTGATGTTTACCACTATACCCAATACTGACACAGGCAGGATGAAATCGAGACTGCAAGTTGTTGAACTGGAGTGCCTGGAGAAGCGGGCCCACACGAATCACCGAGGCGCCATTCCTGTTCAAGTGTTGAGCAGGGGCTGATCCCCAGGCAGGTCTCTCGTCAATGGCTTTCTCTGTGCAGCGGGTAGTCGGATCAGTCAGTGTGGCAAGGCCCAGGCCCAATGGAGATGATTTTGATTCAGGCTGTGGGACTGGATGCAGTTTCCAGCAAGCAGAATACAGTTCAAACCACAGTGGGGAACCAAATCGCAACCCACTAGCAGCACACAGCACATTTACACGTAAGGAAATTCTAATGCAGCTTCCAGCAAACAGAACACAATTGAAACCACAGTGGGGAACCAAATCACAACCCACTATAAGCACACAACACATTCACATGTAAGGAAATTCCACTGTATCAGGCAAAAGGCTCTCCGTCGCCAATTACAGAGTCTCTGCACAATCCGGGAGTTCAGAGGTGGCTGGAGGTCCAGACAGGCTGATCGCATTCAGCAAATCTTCGGTCTTCTTCAGGTAGGAGCCTAGTCACAATTCAGTAGCTTACTTGGCTCTCCAAGTTCGGATTCAGTCTGAAAAGGCACAGGTTCCCTCTCAGGAACAGCAGGTAGGCATGCAGGCCAAAACTCAGGTTTTTCTACAGTTCTCCCATGCAAATCCACTATGGATTGCTGCTCGAACTACCTTGAACTGTTACTTCTTCACTTCCCAACTTAGATCTAACTGAAATTGCAAGCAGCTTGGGAATTTCCCCAAGATCCAAAAGGTTCGGTTGGCTGATCTGTCTGTCAGTCACATGGGTTCCCCTCCAGATTCTTTTAGGCGCCAAATGCAAAACTACAATTCCTACAAGTTTTGACCCCACCAAGCTCCTGTAGGCAGGCTCCATTTTAGAGTCCCAATAGTACAGATTGGCCCATTCTGACAGTCCTGGGCCAAGTTGGTGGAGATAAATGGAACAGTCCTTGCTGCAAAGAATGCAGGTTAGAACAAACTGCAATACTATTACTACTCTAACAAATGATCTCTAACAAATGATCAGCAAACAGCACATCTTCTAACAGAGCTCCCTTTTAGATTAATTATGACTGCAAATCCAGGCAGCTCTTAAAGAGACAGTCACAGAGGCTATATAGGCACTCTCTGGCAATCACATTTAAACTGCAAAACGCAGGACACCAGCCTGGCAGTGAGCATGTAGACAAGCTCAAGAAGACTTTTTGGGAACCCCCATTTGTAGGGGGTTACATCTACATATAGGGCTCCTACAGTGCAACCAGGTTCACAGCTAGTACATGCCTGCTGTGGCTCCTAAAACATTGACTGTTCTGAAATTTGGTAGCTCAATTGTATTTTATAGGAGCTATACCAAAATACGTTATAAATGTAATTAACATATTCCTAGTGAAATTCTTACACCAAGATGGGTGCCGGAAAAGCTGTGGAGTGCCCCCGCGCATGATGTGAACTATGGAGCACACAGTGGATTCCACAACAGCTGACATGTGACCCCTTCACAAATGATCCCAGCCCATGCATCTTGCTTTGCAGCTGGATGAGACAGATGTGCTGGTAGGAAGGGCATATGCTGGTAGGAGTCTGATCGCAAACCAAATTCTGGTGCAGAGGGCCGACAGAGGAGTAGCCACAACGCCTGCCTATTGGTAGCAATAATGGCTATGCGCACCCCTTGCTCTAGCCACAAACCACAGTTTTGGGCCCAGTCAGCTCCTCTACTCCAGTTCCGCCCTAGAACCCTCCTCAGTGGGGTGGGGTATCACTTTACAGACCAGTGATTTGACAAAAGTCACATCCTGCCATCATCAACACACTGCGAGGAAAGGATCCAGTTTTGTTAGTTAATTCAAAACTTCTTTGTTTTTAATATTTTTCATACTTTGTTTTTCTGTCAAGCCAGTTTTAGCCCCACCCTGATACACCCTGTCAGTGACAACTTTCAAATCCTCATAAATGGGCATTTGTGGTGGATACTGGTATATACCACAAATACCCATTTTGGGGAATTTAAATGTTGACGCACACAGTGTTCATCATCATAGGTAAAAAAGATAGATCAAAATACTAAAAACAAAAAGTTATGACTTAAGAAAAACACTCATTGAAATGAATGGGCCGGCACTTCCCATTCATTTCAATGGGTATTTTTCTTTAAGTCATAACTTTTTCGCTTTAATATTTGTACTACTACTTGTTTCTGCTTGAGGTCTTTTTAGCCACACTCTGATGAATACTGTGGGTATCAGTGTTCAAATCCCCTGTAGAATGGGGTTTGCAGTGCACACAGCATTTTTCTGCAAACTCCCTTTCGGGATTTGAAAGTTGACACCCATAAGGTTTGTCAGAGTAGGATGAAAAAAGAACTCAACAGAAAAAAGTAAGTAAAAATATTTAAAAGTTACCAACTAAGAAAAGTCCATTGAAATGAATGGGCCTATTCATTTCAATGCAGTCGACTTCATCAGAGAAGCAGCACTTCGAGGGACACTGAGGATTCAACATCAAGGGACAAAAGGAGTTGCTATGAGAGACAAAGGTGGGTGCTGCTGAGTGAGGGGAAGATGCTGGTAGGGTGCAGAGAGTGGGAAAGGGTGTTTTTTGTTTAAGAGTTGAGGGATGGGGACACTGAGGGTGTCAGTAATGTCTACCAGTGGTGGACTGGGCATCCTGACCACCGGACATCAGGGAGTGGGGTTGATGGTGAATGTACAGAAATGTGCAGGCTGCACTAGACCTTTTCAGCTCAATATTACTGACACACCCGACTCATACCTTATATACACAGTGAAAGCCTTTTGATTTTTTTCTATTAAAAGACTGCATTCATATTCCTTCCTTCAGTCACAGATGTTTGCTCTGGATCCTGGGATGAAAACCAAGACTTCAAATAATGCTGAATGCCATCCATGCGCTCTCTCCCACTTTCTCCCTCTCTCTCTCTCGCTTTCTCTGATTAATGCTGCACGTGCAAGCAGCAGGCAGGCAGACGTACTATACCAATTCATATCTAAAAGCAGGGACCACATCGCCTGGATTACTGCTGCCAGACAGTCCAAGCAGGTATATTAATTAGACCTGATATTAGGTGAACAGACAAATAAAAAGATGTCTCTTAAAAGGGAGAGGTGTGCACCCCTGAACTCATATGCTAAATCCGCCACTAGTGTTGGTGGTGGTGGAGGAGAAGGGAAAACAGGAGGACAGGGACCACACTGCTGTTGAGATGATGGTTGCTGGTACTCTCTGATCTAATGGTGACCTCTTCAGGTTCAGTCTGGCAGGGTAGCAGTTGTGGGGTCTGGGAGTATCATGGAACACAGCCTGAAGACTGTGAGCTCATCGTGGAACACAGGCTGAAGACTGAGAGGACAGGGTACAGGATTAATAGAGAGATTTAAAAAAACTTCGCTTTATTACCCCATCATAAAAATCCTGTGTGTAGGTTTTTGTTTTTCCCCAACTTTATTTATCCTCCAGTGGCAGGTCACCCTCATCGTCCACCAACCCTACTGGTCTCGGGTTCTTATGGTACCATGCGCGCCTCTGGCAGATCCCCTGAGCCGTCCGGAGGCATCATCCTCAGTGCCCCTGCTGTTTCCTCCCATGATCCTACACCCGAGACCCCGGAAGTGGTAGGCGCATGTGTGTGGTGGCACATGCGCACCACAGCTCCAGTACCAGTCTCTTCAGCCCTCCCTCAGCCCTAACGCCGGCCAGTCTTTTTGGAGCAATGCTGCTACTCCAGCCTCCTGAGGAGCAGCCAAGCTCTGCGGACACCTCTTACACCCTCCTGAGGCAGAGAGCCACCAGCCGGCAGCCGCTACGTCCTCTCCTCCTCCCACTGACCTCCAATGACCCAGGCTCGCTCCCAACCCGATCACTGGCGTGGCATGAGGTGTGACATCCAGCGCCCAACCTTCTGTGCCATCAGGCCAGCTTGTGTGTGTAGGTTTTTAAAAAGGTTTTAGTATTGTGTCAGTTTTATGAATGTGCTCTTGTTATATGTACACACAATACTGGCAGCATTTTTTCCCCAAAAGCTAAACACAGAACAACCAGAAATACAAAATTACACACACCCCCAATGCAAAGCATCATGAGAAGTATTATAGTTAACCAGCCGCTAACTGTTATTTAAAAGGCTCAGAACCATCTGTTTAGGATTTGTCACTGATTTGTTGTCTTCATCGATGTTTTTGGCCACCGGGCCACCTCTGCCTGCTTCAGGCTCTCAATCCAGCACCCCCAGTCCAAACCATCACTCCCCTGCCATCCCTCCAACAGGGATCCACATGGGGAGGGACCCAAGGTGCCAGTGCTGTCATTCATGGCCTCCAGTGCACATGGATTTTCTCCCTTGATACCCCAACACTGATGCCCTGGTGCAGGGCACGTATCACCCTGCACGTCACTTTGATCGCATGTATTGACATCCTGCATGGGAACAAGTGCCCTTACCCATCACTGGAGTCGCCATCGTGCCAGAATCAGGCATCTCCTCCCTTGGCTGGAAGTACTGTCACATGGCAACACCACCCAGCCCCTAGCTGCCCAATTGACTTCCCGGTCCATTCTCGAACCCTGGTCATCTACAGGAAGTGTGTGGCATCCACTACGCCGCTTGCCACTGGTTTTAATAATCATTCTTAACTTGGCAAAAAAAACCAGAGCTACAACTGATGATCAAAGAAAATAACTATCTTTTCTTTTTTCCATTTTTATTATGTTTTACCATCAAGGAGACTAACGAGAGCGGCCCAGTGGCGCTCAGGGTTAAGGCTTTAGATGCCTTACCTCGCGCCATGCCAACAACCCGGGTTTGGGAATGAGCCCAGGAAGTCGGAGGTCACCAGGGGTGGGTAGGGATGAAGCATCTGTGAGACAGCTCTCCCTTCCCAGGAGGGAAGTTGGGATAGCGTTGCTCCTGGCGACCCGGCGATGGTCAGGGTAGCCAGGAAGTGCAGCGATGTGGCTGATGGCAAAATGGGGAGAGCTCGGCAGGCGCTGGTAGTCACTGCACAACCAAGCTCGGCAGGGGGGGAAAAGCCAGAAAAGCTTCCCAACACGTCGGTGAGATAACGTGGCCCTGATGGATTACACCCACATCCCAAATGCCAGCCCAGACGCGCCCCAGGATCTCTCTCCAAGGGCCGCCCGATGACAAGCAGTTAGGCACCTCATACTTAGGAGCCAGCTGCCGAGGGAGAGGCAAAATCAGCCCGGAGATGGTACCGGGGTCGGGCCTGCCTGTGGTCATTTGGGGGGGGAGGAGATCAGGGAGATGCAAGGGTTCAGGCTGGGAATAGGGCGGATTCGTATGGGCACTCCTAAGGATGCCCGGGGTGTGGGTGAATAAAAAAAAAAGACTAACGAGACTGAATTTTAATTGGGCCCTCTGTATCATCTGACAAATATTTAAAGACATTTGGTAATCACAGGAGGAAGAAGTAAGCAGATGGCAAGTTCTTTATTTTGCTTTACTTATTTATATATTTTAAATCTGATAGTACCAAGTATGACTTTGCTTCAAGCTTTAATTTCTTTCTGAGCTCTGGATAGAATTACTACATTTCCTGATAGACACAATCCAGATGTTCTGTGTAAGGAAACACACTAATGAACTTCCCTTAGGCCAGTAGCTTAAGGCACATTGTGGAGGCAGTATGTGCTTTCAGCCTCTTAGGGAAGGATACCACAGCTGGTCCTTCTGCTCTCATTCATTCCATACTGGCTCAAAGCAAGCATTTGTTAATGCCAAATGTTGGCTGCTTGTTAAACAATTTTTTTTTGCAATTCTGACCCCAAATTTTGAAGATACTGTTTTAGGATTCTACTTATAGACATGGCGTCCAATTGTAGTATACTGGCTAAATGTCATTTCACACCAGAGGTGCGAAACACGTCATCCAGGATTTAAAAAATGACACGTCACATTTATGAGGTAGTGTAGAAAATGGCTATGTTGAATGGTTGGAGTCAAAATATTGAAAATGAGTGAAGTTACAGAATGAACGTTGAAATGGTGTAATGTTCAATCATAAGCTAGGCATTTTATCATATTTGTACGCCAAGGCTGGGGTATTCAGACTGCGCCGGCAGTGGCGCAAGCCTGGGCGCAGTACAACCGTGATGGGCCAGGCTGGCACGGGCAGCACGCAAACCGCGCTGGCGCAAGCCACTGATGGAAGATGGGATGCACTAGCGCAAGTGTAGTTGCGCCTAGGTGCATCTCCCTCAATATTCAGCAGGGGCATGCAAATGAGGCCATAATATATGCAAGGTACAAATGGGGCCATTGCATGTCATTATGGCCCCATTTGCATTGCTTTGCGCAGGGCAGGTCGGGCGACTTGTGCTTGACACCTTACACAGCATGACGTGCAGTGGGGTCCTGGGGCATCCCCTGCCCACTGTCACGATCGTATGTAAATGTATCTATGGAGAGCCCCAGGTCTAGTGGCCTCCAGTCCCTGATGCCCCGATGTGTATGCAACTTGACCAACCCTGGTGGTCTAGTGGTCCCCCTCCCACCCTAGCCCCTGATGCCCGACAATGACAATATGACCACCCCTGGGTGGTCTAGTGGAAGCCCTCCTGCTCGCTGTTGGCTCACAGTAACATATCCTGTATAGCCTTGAGTGATCCAGTGGCACTTCACTCCACCCATTACTGGTGGCCCCCTTGCCCACCGCCCCCCTCATTGGGCGGGTACATCCCACCACACCGCCTGACCGCCTCACTGACAGGTACAGTATTGTCAGTTTTATTACCAGTGTGACCACTGGCCAGAGAGTATTAGCTAGATAGACGTCCCAATATGTGAATGGAGTCATTCACAGATCTGGGACTGTTTAGTACAGTATGTTTCGCAAGCCCATTGCTCCACACTGGGGACCAATGGGCTGACAGCTCATACTGCACCTGGTCACCGGGCGGGTAGCCGGGCAGTGTATGGTGGGATGTGGCCAACATGACATGGTGGAGCAGGGTGGGTAAGGGTTCTGTGTGGTGGGTGGTGGGGTTCCACTGATCACCAGGGCGCGTTAATGGGATGTTACCGCGATCACCGGAGGTCATATTGTCATTTATCAGGGCATCGGGACTCGGGTGGAGGGAGGAGTGACCACTAGATCACTAGGAGGTCGAGCCATATCTACATAGGGGCATTAGGGACTAGGGGGCCACTAGACCACCAGGGATGGGGTGTTGGTGGACAGTGTTCTGGGAGGGCGGGTGGCCACCCACGGCTGGGTTGTTGCAGCTGCGCCTGCATTACAGCAGCCCACCAGGTGGCCGGGAGTTGCTGCATTCTGCAGGACTGAACTTTGAGCCTCCTATGCTGCGCAGTGCAGGGGTGCGCTAGATCTGCACCGCACATCCCGGGCTGAATATCGGATGTGCAACATGTGCATGGGCAAGTCCCCAGCATCTGCACTGCATACATTATCATTGCGCCCGGTGCATCAGGATTTGCACCGCGCCAGGCAGCCTTCTTAATATCCCGCCGACGCAATGCGGGCTGCGCTGGCACAACTCCGCTGCACCAGGCGCAACCACTTTGAATATCCGGGCCCAAATGTTCGATAGCCTTCCTATTAGCCCCGCTTAATGAACGTAGGATAAAATATTCAAATCCTGATAAACATCATTTTGTACCACAGGTACAAAAATACATTTGGCCAGGATTTAAATAATGACAGCTGTCACATTCATGAGGTTCTGTGAAGCAATGACTACGCTGAAAATTTTGGGGTCAAAATATTAAAACTTACCAAAGTGTGCAACGGCTGCTCGCAGACTTCAATGTAGGGTCATAACCCTTGTTGTTTTTTTTAATATTTATGCCAAATTTATAACATAGCCTTGTTATGAACCCACCTAATGAACAATATGGGGAAAATTAACTCCTGCCTGAAAGGTGATTGCGCAGCAACTGCAAAATCACCTTTTCAGGACGCAAAACATATTTTTGCCATGATTTGAAAAAATGACAACTATTACATCCATGAAGAGTTGTTAAGAAATGGCTATGTTGAAAGTGTGGGGTCAAAATATTGAAAATTACAAAAGTTACTTCCTGCATTTGAAAATTCCAACATAGGCTCATAACTGTATTGTTTTTAACATTTTGCCCCAGATGTTCAACATTGCCTTCTTATGACCCCAACTCATGAACAATAGTGGAGAAGATTTTCAGCTCCTGCCCAAAGGTGATTTTGCACAGCAACTGCGAAATCACCTTATGAGATACGAAACAAATTTTGGCCAGGAATGACAGCTGTCACATTCATGAGGTGCTGTGAAGAAATGTTATTTTTAAATTTGGGGCAAAATATCAAAAGTGCCAAAGTTACGAGCCTGTATTCCAAACTCAACACAGGCTCATAACCTTTTTTTTAATATTTCTATGCCAAATTTTCAACATAGGTGGTGTCCCAAACAAGGTATTTGGGGCAAAATATTGAAAAATGCCCAAGTTATGCTACCAAGTCAAAACTCTATTGAAATACATTGAACTGCATAGCTGATTTCCTCAGTTCGTGGTCAGGCGTTGAAGACATGTTTGTGGTCTAGAGAAGATTACAGCATCGGACCTCCAGTGGGTAAGTAAGGGCTTGGGGGGAGTGAGGGGTGGTGGGTACTGAGTGGGAGGGTTGGGTGGGGGGATAATGGCAGAACAGAAAATGATGGGACGATTTTCTGTTTTACAGGTTTAAAAAAAAAATAAAACAACGCTGGATGGTTTTCTATATTTCAGGTGATGACACTAGGGATTGGGCACACCAGTATCAGTGTTATGTTTGTTGGGGTGGTCAAAGGGAGGGTCAGGTAGGGGGAGCAGTTACAGGGCCCAGCTACAGACAACAAGGGCAGTTTTCTTTGCTGCAGGCAATAGATACAAAAAAAAAAAGCTACAGAGTGGCAACACTGGGGAATTGGGAACCTCAGTGTCAGTGTTATGCTTGGAGGGAGGGGCTGTGGACTGAGAGGACGAATGTGCATGGGGGACAGTTATGGGGGCAGAAACAGACATTGATGGACGTGAGTTTGTTTTTGTTTTTTTTAACAAGACTTAAGATGACAGGCTCCTTTGAAAGCCACTCAGCTGTTTGCTGAAAGGCTTCATGCAAATCAAAGGACCAAAGACTCTCTGATTGGAGCAGCTTCGATCCTTTGAAATACAAGTTTCAGGACCACAGCCTGTGGTCAGTGGTGTAGACGGTAGAGCCCTTCCTTTGTGAACTACAAGGGCTTGGCAGTAACCCCCAAATCCCTATCATCACCACTAAATGGTTGCTAATGCAGCCAACATAAAAAGAAGACAAACATGGCTGACAATAAAACAGGCAAAGATGCTCAAACTGAAGGAAGGCAATAACTGTAAAAAGCCACATGACAGAAAAGATCAGTGGGACATCAGGTGTCAATGTGGCTCTGTTATTAGCTGCGTCTGGGCCAGAATGTTATGGGTTGTAGTCCTACACCAGAATTGACTCGTACATAAATGCTGGCACCAGAGTGCAGTACTAAGGATGCTGTACTACTGAAGTATGCCATCCTTCAGATGAGATGTTAAACTGAGGTCCTTTCTGCCAATCATCAGCTATTCAGATGGAAACAAAGAACCAAAGTCACTCTTCACAAGAGACGGAGATATTTCTTCATGTCAGGCCAACATTCCCTTTCCCATAAAACAGGTTCATGCAATTGTCCAAGGCTGTCAGTGGGTGTTGATGTGTGAAATGGTGGCCACACATATTAGGTAATTTTACTAAAAGTCTCTCACTGCTTCTAAGGTGCTTTGCAGGAGACAGTATAGCACAGTGGGTTAAGGCTCTGAGCTGCAGATCTGGAGACCAGGGTTTAAATGCCACACAGCCGCCTGAAGGTGCATACTGTGTGATCCTGAGCAAGTCATTTAACTTTCCTTGTGCTCCCAGGTCGCATCTGGAAACAAGCTTTGGCTTAGTGTGCTACTCCTGGTTAAACAATGTTCCCTTTCTCCTTTCCCTTACGATGTGGATATAAACTGCTTTATAAATGCTAATTCTTCCTCTTCTCTTCACATGAGGTGCTAAAAAATGGAATCCAGCCAATTTATCTTACTTGCAGGCTGGTGTTCAGCATCCTCTCAAGCAGTGGTGTGCAGATTCGGAAACCCCTTTGTCAGTATATAGGCTGGATCTCACACATAGAGCAGACTTACAAAAGCATATGCTTTCCAATATATTTTATTCTATTCCAGCTATTCAGGAAGTGGCCAGTTTCTTTTGAGGAAAGGAGTTGTTGGCTTTCCTGAACTGCCGTGAGTCAGTGAGTTATGGTGATAACTCAATACAAGGTGGTGGGTGGTATGGTAGATACTTGGCCCTAAACTGTGGATTTCCATCAGTTGGGGCGATTAGAAGGTTACAGGAGAGGGCTTCCTGGTGGCTGGTACGGGCCTGGAACTACAAATCCAGTAGCAGGTTACCTGGCCCACTGAAGGGAAGAATGTGAGTCCCATGGAACAAAAGAGTTAAAATGGGGGTTGTTGGTGGCCCAATGGTACACGGGGCTACAATGTGGGCAACCCAGTTTTGGGAAGCAAGCCTGGAGTCACTGGCAACTAGGCAGCCCTAAGTTGTCGGGTTGCTGCTGGTGACAGCGCTTCCTGACTGGGGAGGACAGTTTGGCACTCCATGGCCAGAGTGCCCTGTAGTGGGCCATAAAGTGCACCCTCCTACTGCAGGGGAAGGCTGTGGACTGTGATGGCATCCGCATGGAACCCGGTGGGAGGAATGAAAAACAGCAGGTGAGAAAACCTGCTCAAGTAGTCAAAGGAGGATGCTGGGTACATGTCTCTACGCCACAGAGTGATCCTCTGAGACCCATAGTGTTAGGCTGAGGGGTCACTAGACCCAGGAGAGGGCAAGGACAGTGCCTGGCAAGAAGGATAAAAGTTCTATAGACATATACAATGGGGTGGTAACAACAAAATGAAAATCAGTTTTCTGCTTTTTGGAAGACATTTATTGATGGATTTATTTATTTATTGATTAGTATTGGAATTAACAACCCTTTGCGTCAAAGACTCTTTTTGCAAAGGCTCCACATTAGATTTACAAACAGACAGGTTATAAAAAATTACAGGAGATTAATACAGTACATTATACATAAAATACAAGTATACAAATAATACAGTACATTATACATAGGATACGAGTATACAAATAATACAGTACATTATACATAGGATATGAATATACAGACAAAACAGTACATTATACATAAGTGCATCATAAATGAGAGGTGGCGTGCATGTCAAAGAAACAACATGGTAGATTTAAAATAGGATATGAAACATTACAGGAAATTATTACAGTACATAACACATTGGGTAAGAGTATACAAGTAATGCAGTATTTATATAAGTGCATTATAACTGAGGGCGGAGTACATGATAATGAAACAAACATGGTGCAGGCAGTGCTAATTAACTATGTAAACAGACAGGAAATTAAAGAAAGAAAAGAAAGGGAGACCAGAAGGAAGTCAGTTAAGGAGAGTTGTGAGACAGCTTGGGGGGTAGGGAGAAAAGGTGAGTAGAGGGGTGTAAGGACAGAGAAGGAGGAGTAGGAAAGAGTGCAGGTCGAGGGATGAGTGAAGGGCAGGAGGGGACTGAG
This sequence comes from Neoceratodus forsteri, assembly GCA_016271365.2. Taxonomy (NCBI): domain Eukaryota; kingdom Metazoa; phylum Chordata; order Ceratodontiformes; family Ceratodontidae; genus Neoceratodus; species Neoceratodus forsteri. The sequence continues at coordinate 1,231,408,424 of CM028129.1, read as the reverse complement.
TGAGGAGGGAGAAATTAGACCAAGATAAGGTGGGGAGGAGCAGTGGGAAATTGAGGGACAAGCCTATGAGCAGTGCCAGATTAGTAAAAGCTAGAGCAGTCACAACTATTCACAGAGAGTAGAAGCTATGAAGTTTAGTTTTAAAGGAGCCAAATTTAACTGTGGAGGAAACCAGAGGAGGCAGGCCATTGAGCAGGACAGGGCCCGTGGAAGAACACTGCTGCCCTATGGATGTCTTATAGAAAGGATTAGGTAAAGGCCTTATCAGAGCTCCTAGTAGAATGAGGGGTAGGGCAGGGAGATGAGCTGTTGACTGAGGGAGGGAGAGTGAGGCAGGCTTCTTGGCCAACAGGCAGGTGTGATAATCCAGCCTACCCTTAAAGTTTAGCCAGTTCACTTGACTGTAAAGATCACAGGTATGGGTTAGCTTTGGTGCTCCTGTTATGAGGTGACATGCTTTACTGAGGGAGAGCATTATTCTTTAAAAGCAGTGTCAGATCCGTAGATTACTATACCATAATCCACTAGGGATAGAATGGAACTAGTGACAGCCAGGCGGAGGGCATAGTTTGTCAGGCAGCTCCTATGCCTGTAGAGGAGGCCAATTTGATGTTTACTGCTTTGCAAACCAGATTTATTTGTTTTGGGTAAGAGAGGGAAGAGTCTAAGTGATCCCAAGGTATTTAAACTCCTAACCTGCTCAAGTGACGAGAGATGACTATTTTGGATGTTTAGTAACACTCCTTTATATTTATTCTGGTGGTTTGCAAACAGTATTACTTTGGTCTTTTGTAATTGATGATACGTTAATGAAAGGAGAACCAGGACTCAGTTTGTCTTGACTTGTTTATGCCCCTGGTCTCTGACCTGCCCCTTCTGCCACTGGTCTCTCCAGTCCTGTCATCAATAACCTCTAGGGTTTACCTCTCTATGGGTCCTCCATATATTCCCCAGTGGGGCCAGAAGGAGTGGCCAGCCTCCAGATCACAATCCAGATATGGAGGTGCCATTGTTGGTGGTGCAGGACCTCAGAGGGACTGTGTTGTCATCCCATTGTGGTCTGGGGTTTTCTGCTGAAGGTTTTCACTCAAGGCAGCCACCAGCATGCAGCTATGCATCATACATGCACACAGAGGCACCACAATATCAGCATTGAGGGTGGGTCCTTTCAAGTGTGTGCAGCAGACAAAGGGTGGGACACAGGATCCCGTGACCCGAAGGAACACCATCCTTGAGATGCTCAACCCTGCCTTTCCCAGCCAGCCTTCATGTGACCTAAGCCCATTCCCAAATCCGGTCGTTGTTAGCAAATAATAGTGCTACCACTGCACTAGCAAGCTGACTTTCTGGGAGACCTTTAGAGTTAACATTATACCTGGTAAGGTGTGACTGAAGTGACAGGCACTGATACAGCAAGATCATAGCTGTGCCAGCCTAAGCAGAATTCCAACATGGAGGTAGATCCATAGAGTTCTGTTTAGTACTGTACAAGTTAATCGAAGGTATTCTGAAGCAAATTCATTTTATTTGGCCACTGAAGACTTTAAATGGTAGTGACAGATGGCTCCATGGTGCCAAGCAGCAGGGGACTGCACTGGCATGCTGGCAACCCAGGTTTGCGCCTGAGCCTAGGATGTCGGAAGTAGAGGCTGGTAGGAGGCTACAGAGTATCTGAGGGATGCTTTTCCTCGGGTGGGTTAGCTGCAGTGCACCACTAAGCCAGTGGCTTCTAGGGATGTAGCGAAGTGTTCTAGGTAGCACTGGTAACAACAACGCGCAGATGTATCTCCTCCAGGCCAATGCAGTGCATAGAACAGAGAGTGGGCCAATCAGAACAGGGAAATAATCCCCGATGTGCTGGATGACGGCTCCTAGATGCTCTCTCATGCCACATGGCCCTGCAGCAACGGCAGCATCACTACCCTAGCCATCAGTCCCACTTAAATTGCAATAATTGTGCTCATTTAAAAATCCCCACGCTCCCCCACACTAGTAGCTTACGTAACTGGACTTAAACAGTCCATGTTGTGAAATTTTCTAAACGGTAGTTTCGTAAGAGAAGGGCATGCACCTTGCTCAGAGAAGCTGGCCACCAGATCCCTACCCTTCCTGGTGTGGATTTCAATAAGTACCACCCCCACACTCAGATGTTTTGTGACATATGAGTTTGTAGACGTGAGGCACATTCTATTGATATCAACGGATGAGGGTTTTTCATTTTTTTCAATATATTTTAGAGCTCCACTGAGGTCAGATCAAAGCCACAGATCCACTAACAAGAGCCTATAAGAGTTATTTTTATTTATTTATTTAAGTGTTTCACCAGGAAAAACATACTGAGCTCAAATAGCTCGTTTCCAGATGTGTTCGGGAGGGAAATTGGGAACAATTTATATATACAGTAGCATAATAGTGTAACAACAAAGTAGACAGTACAATTGGATACATTGTACAGATTGTCAGTAGAAAATAGAAAAAGGACATTCAATATTTGCATTAGTAATGTCAGTAGATAGCAGCATGGGTAAAAAATAATACAAAGTGCAAGGAGGTAACGCATAAGTGCATTATACATTGTCAACACTTATATACAAAAGTACAGTTTACAATGAATAGCTGTTCCAGTGAGTTAGCAGACAAATGAAAATCGAGATCAGGCACCCTAATAACAGTGGCAGGAGGGGTGGTAAGAGTGCAGAGAAGAGAAATAAGGGAGGTTTAGATGGAGCAGAGTAAATGTTTAAGGGAGAGAATTCCAGACTTTAGGAATGTGGAAAGAGAAGGCTGATTGGCCAGCTAGAGTTTTACGAGGAGGGAGCTTAAGGACCAAAACCCAGCATTTCGGAAGGAGTAGGAGGAGGAGGTGGAGGGAGAGAGTAGGGCTCGAGGTATGGGGTAGAGATGAAGCCAGAGTTTTGAGGTGAATGAGGCACAGTGGGACAGATGGCAATCCTCCAGGGAGGGAGGAAGGAGGGAGAGAGAGAGAGAGAGAGAGAGAGAGAGAGAGAGAGAGAGGAGTAGAGAGTACAGTGATGGGTGCGGGTAGAGGAGTTGAAAGCAAATGGCAGAAGGAGTGGAAGAGAAGATCCAGTCTAGCTAGGGTGGTCTTAGGGCAGCACCATAGACTAGGTCCCCATAATCAAAGATAGGGAGAATCATCTTGGTAAGGATGTCTCATTGGGCGAGAGGAGGGATGTTATGCTTATAGAGGACACCAAGTTTAGAATGAAGCTTTTGTGAATAGCATCTCGCTCTGGGAGAAATGGAGTTGACAGTCAAGCCAAATGCCTAGGTACTTGGAGGAGGGTACATTGTCAATAGGAACTCCATCTAGGGTGAGGAAGGAGGGAGGCCGTGAAGTTGGAGAGTATAGGTCTTGTGCCAAAGGGCATAGAGACTGTCTTTTGGTGTTAAGAGATAAGAGCTTGGCCATCAGCGTGGTTGGCGATGAAACAGAGACAAAGATGGCTTGTGTCATCTGCAAACATGTATGGATGCAGAAGAGCAAGCGAGGAAGGTCATTTAGAAATAGGGAAAATAAGAGTGGTCCAAGTACCAGCCTTGTATAAGATGTAAAATGTAGAAAGGAGGGGAATTTGAGGAAGAAAATGACTTACCATAGTAATCTTGTTTCTTCCAAGGAATCTTACTGTATTCTGACATATGCAGTATGGTCTCACCATAGGACTGCCCCAGAGCTGAAATGGTTATTAGAACCTATGCTAATGATGGAATGCTAGGCTCGAGCTTGGTTTTCAAACCACTGTCCCTGAACACATCCTACAACCGTCAGATTCTTACGGAGCATGCATAATAACAAGCTATCTAAACTATACTAATAAATAACTAATTAGCAACACCCCAAAACAAACAATCCTATATTTAAAATTGTGGGCAACACTAAGACTCAAGTCACTAAGCCCAATAAAGAAACACTCACAGGTTTCAGGCAGCGTGGACAGCTGTGTTGCAGTGTCCATAGGTTCTAGTAGGGAGGTAGGGTGAGGGCTCAGAATACAGTAAGATTCCCTTGGAAGAAACAAGATTGCTATGGTAAGTAATTTTGTTCTTCAGACCCCAGAAATCTTACTGTATTCTGACATATACAACTACCCAAGCAGTACCTTTGGAGGAGGGTAGAGATCCTATTTAGAAACAGACTCTGCAGTACTGCTGTGCCAAACCTGGCATCACTTCTGGCCTGGGTATCCAGGCTGTAGTGTTGGGTAAAGTGTGAACAGTTTTCCAGGTAGCTGCTTTACAAATTTCCAACAGAGGACTTATCTCTGCAGCTGCTAATAAAGCAGCTGTATCCCTTGTAGAATGGGCCCTAAGGCCACAGGGGCTCTTACCCACTTTGCTATAGCAGAACTGAATACAGGTAACAATCCAGTGGGCTATGGATCTCTTTGAAGCAGATTTGCCCTTCTCCACAGGTTAGGAAGATACTGCCTGTGGCCCTTGTGTGATCCAAGTAGTAGCTTATAGCTCTCTTGACATAAGGCTATGCAGTCTACATTCCCCGAACTGCAGTGATCAGTGAAAAGACTGGCAAAGTGATGGAATGATTCAGGGAAAGTCTGAGACCACCTTGGGAGAAACTTCCTGTTAGTCCTGAGGGACCACCTTGTCCCTCATGGACTGATATGTAATCTGTCTGTGGACAAGGCCTGAACTCACTGATCCTCCTGGCTGAGATAATGGCTACCAGGAACACTGTTTTCCATGTTACATACTTAAGATCTGCTGAGGACATGGGCTCAACGGTGATTGCATTAGCTGGCCAATGCATATATTGAGGTCCCATGTGGAGTAGGTTCCTGTGAGGGGATGCAAGTGCAGCAGGCCCTTGAAGAACTTTCTGAATACCTGGTTAGCAGCCAGGGATGACCTTACCAGCTAAGAGGTATGCAGAGACAGCTGCTAGGTGTACCTTGGAGGGTGGAAGGCCTAAGGTCGAGAGGGTGCAGGTGTGCCAGATACTCTATAATGACTGGCAAACCAACCTAGTGGTGGTCTATCTCTTTTGTTGGCACCAAATGGAAAACCTTTTCCACTTAGAGGTGTAAGTCTTTCTGGTAGAGGGTTTTCTAGAAACTCTAAGGACCTCTAGCACCCCTTCAGGAGGGTGCAGGTCAGCATACTCTAAGTCCTCAACAGCCAAGCCCTGAGTCTAAGGGATTGGAGATTGGGGTAAAAGATTCTGCCATGAGAGGAGGTCAATAGGTTTTGCCTCCTGGGTAGGGAGATTGGTTTGATATTGACAGGGTCAGAAGCAGAAAATACCAGGGCTGCCTGTCCCAGCCTGAAGCAATGAAGATCATTGTTGCTGTTGAGCCTTGAGCTTGTTCAGTACTCTGAGCAGCAGGGAAATGGAGGAAAGGCATACAGGAACTTCCTGTCCAATCCAACATCAGTGCATCCAGAGGGACTGTGCCCACTGCAGGAGGCCAACAACAGAACTATGGCAGCAGGTAATTGTCTGAGACTGCAAAGAGGTCCACCTCTGCGGTTCTCCACCTTGAACACAACTTGCAGGATCTGTCTGTTTAGTGACCACACGTGGTGATTCTGGTTGATCCTGCTGAGGGCATCTGCAAAACGTTGTCCTTCCCTGGGGAGATGAATTGCTGAGGGAGATCCCCAGGGAGTAAGCCAGATTCCACACCTTCATGGCCTCTGGGGACGACCTTGTGCCCCTGCTTGTTTATGTAGTACATTGTGGTTGTATTTTCCATTTTGACTTGAACCATCTTGCCTTGAAGCATTGAAGCAAAGGACTGAATGCCCAGATAAACTGCCCTGAGTTCCAGCAGAGTTATGTGAAGGAGAGACTCCTGCTGGAGCCAGGTACTGTGCAGTGTGCTCCTCTAGGTGAGCACCCCATCCTAGGAGGGAGGCATCCATTGTTAACACTGCTGATGGTGGCAGCTGAAGGAAAGGCACACTTTCCCTGAGGTTGTCATTTTCCTGCCACCACTGTACTGCTTAGAGAAGGGTCCCTGTGACTGGTACCATTTCTGACAAGTAATCTCTTTTCTGAGACCAATGAGATCTGAGATGGAACTGGATGTCTCTCATCTGGAACCTGGCATTGTTGCTGTTAACACAGCCATGTGTTCCAACAGCTGAAGGAAATGCCTTTCTGGTCTGGGGATATGCAGTTGGAATGTGCTGACCAACTGTACTAGGCTGTCCACCCTCCCTGAGGGAAGAAGGCTTTTCCTCTTAGAGTGCCCAATTCCATCCCTATGAACTCCAGGAGCTGAACTGGTGTCAGCACTGACTTTTCTGGTTTACCACGAACCCAATGCCCACAGTGTATCCTGAGTGGTGGTCAGTGCATTTTTGACTTGCTGAGGAGCCTGGCCTACCACTAACCAGTCATCCAAGTATGGGAAGAATGTAACTCCTTGCCTCCTTAGGTGTGCTACTGCTAGGCACTTGGTAAACACCCTTGGGACAGAAGTCAGGCCAAAAGGCATGGCTGTGAACTGGTAATGGTCTGATGGCACCCTAAACCTGAGGTACTTTCTGTGAGATTGCCTGATGGGAATGTGGAAGTAAGCATCTTTTAGATCCAGAGATGCCAGCCAATATGCCTGCCTGAGTGTAGGGAGAATGGTAGTCAGAGTGACCATTTTGAACTTTTGCATTGTTAAATGCTTGTTTAAATGTCTGAGATCCAGTATGGGTTACTACCCCTGTTTTCTTTAGGGTGAGGAAGTACCTTGAGTAGAGACCCTTCCCTTGGGCCAAGGGAACAGTCTCTATTGCCTTGTCCCAAGGAGTTTTGCTACTTACTCCTCCAACAGAGCTGCTTCTGATAGGGTGGCAGGTCTGAAGACTCTTGCTTTCAGTCTGGGTAAACTTGAAACTGAGGGCAAGCCCTGGATCACTACCTCCAGGACCCACTTGTCTGTGGTAATGGATTCCCAAGCCTGGAGATAGTAAGCCAGCCTGCCTCCTACTAGAAGTGGGAGGACAGCCTGGCAGACCCTCAGGGGTCTGCTTTGCTGTGCACGTGGCTGAGTGCTGGGGCCAGCGGCAGCTGCCCCTTCTGCCTCTGCCTCTGAAGTACCCTCTCTGAGGTTGATAGGCTGGCATGGCCTGAGTATGGAAGAAAGATCTGTAGTGGGTTCTACCCCTACCACTTCTACTTGGTACTTTTGAGGTGTTGCTGCTTTCTCCTTAGCAGCAGCACTTTGTAAACTACCTTGTACTTATCCATCTTTTCATGTAAGCCTTTGTTTGCTCACCAAAGAGGGATTTGGGCTCACAAGGAAAGTTCAGGGCCTTTGTCTGGGTGTCTTGTGACAGATTAGTGGCCCTTAACCATGCAAACATGAGCAGGGACACTGAAGTTGCCATCTGCCTGGCTGCAATGTCATTGGTATCCACTGCCATTCGAAATTGGCATTTGAAGCCTCTGTGCCCCTTTTGCAGCTTCAGCCAGGTCTGATGCCATAAGTGCAGGGCAAGCTTTGGCAGTGTCTAAAACTGTGTTCCACAGGTGTTTTTAATATCTGGAAACATGAGCCATATAAGTGGTCTGCCTGATGGCCAAAAAGTACCCAGGTAAGATTTCTTGGCCATAGAATCCATCTTTCTGGAGTCTTTATCAGGTGGGTGTAATGCCAGGAGAATACCTGCTTTATCACATGCAGCAGCCTGCACCACCCCTTCACAGCTGGGGTGTCCAAAGAGGAACTATGCTCCAGACTTGGCAACTCAATACTTCCTGTCCATCCTCTTGTCCACCGGGAGGATAGAAGTGGGGTCTGCAAGATTCTAGAAGTCTGTCTCTTAAGGGATTTGTGGATGGGCAACAGCCTTTAGTTGCTGGCACATCCATCATCTCCACGTAATCTGGCTCTTCCTCCTCTGTAGATTCCTGGGTGGAGAGGTCCAGAGTCTGTGCCACTTGCTTTCATAAAATCAAAATGGGTAGAAAATCCTCAGCTCCCTTATCAGGAGTCAGGATGCTGGGATCAGGGATACATCTGGCTCAGGAAGTTCCCCAAAGTCCTCATCATTGTCATCTTCATCTTCATCTTCACCCTCCTCAGCATAACCCTCAACCAAGTGTTCAAAAGAACTGGAACAGAGGAAGAACCCAGATCCTGAACCGAGGTCTGTGAACCGGCCACTGAAGTGGTACCATCGTGCTGGTTTGCAGCACTTGGATAATTCTTCTAGCATTAGCTATTTCTTCAGTGGTAGGAACCTACAGGCTTGTCGGTTATGGTTCCTTAACTGAGTGTTTCTCCTTCCTTTTCTTTTTAGCAGAACTTGCCAGTTCAGAGGCAGTGTCTGCGGTTCTCTTTCTACCCATGGAATCATCACCCTGGTCAGAGGCGTTGTTCAACTGGTTCCTTGGGTTTTTCTTTTGAGAAGGTTGGTTTATGTGAGGCTGGGTCAGCAGCCTTATCGGAAAATTCTTAAAAATTTACAATCTGCCTTCAGGTGGTTAAATCCTAGGCAAAAACACAAATTAAGTGAGGATCTGCTTTAGCAAAAGGTTCACCATACTCTGTACAATGCTAAAACCCATTGGGCCTGTTCTTTTCTTGGGTAGTGGCATAACAAAGAAAACCCCTTAAAACTGGGTTTCTGTGAGTCAGATACCCACACTAGTAACAAAGTTGCTTTTTGGGGTTGTGGTTGGTTCAGTGACTGAGGAAAGAACCGAGAATTACCACAGTTTCTCTCTCAAATTAAACAAAATCAAATAACCAACCCAGTGAAGTAGTTTTAAAAGAAATTTACCTTAAAAATATAAATAAAGGTTCAGTTTCCTCCTGGTTGAAAGAACTGACAGGGAACCGAAAACTTAGCAGAATAACACTAAATCTAGACTAATCAACCTGTAAAACCAAGGACAGTACTTTAAAAATGAACAGAAATAAAAGCACTTGAAAAATGAGAAAATAAAATCTTCAGGAAATATGGAAGCTCTCGAGGTGTCTGACTTAGGCAAGCGGAGTAAGGAATCTGACAGTTGCAGGATGTATTCAGGGACAGTGGTTTGAAAACCAAGCTCTGAGCCTAGCATTCCATCATTAGCATAGGTTCAGTTAACCATTTTGGCTCTCGACAGTCCTATGGTGAGACCATACTGCATATGTCAGAATACACTAAGATTTCCTGGGGTTTGAAATAATCAACTTTAGAAAGATTCAAGTAGGAATCTTGGGACAGACTACATGGACTGACAAGATCTTTTCTGTCATTCTCTCCCTGTCTCTTTGTTTCTATGTTTCTATAGGGCCATGTCTAGCATTCCACTCATTTTAGGAATGTTTTTTTTTATTTTAAGTCTTCAGTAACCGGGTAAGGCCCAGTAGGTACAAGTGCCTGTTTTCAGGGGGCCACCAGGGAGCACGGGTGGTTAAGTGACTTGTCAGAGTCACATTAATATGCAAGTGGAGGTTGTGAGAATCAAACCCAGATCTGCTGGATGTACCAAGCTCATTCACATCTCATTACTCTAACTGCTAGGCTATACTACTTTTAAACACCAGTACTGTGTGACCATAGATGCTAGCACGCTCCCTTGCCTTTTGAGTTTAAATAAGTTAGGGCTCTGAGTCAACAACTCCTGTAAGGATTTGTTGCCTTTGGCTAGTTTTCCATTATGCTGATGGGGGTCATCATCATCTCCCAGGCCAGGGATGTCTTGCCCATACTCTGCTAATGTTTGTCCAGATTTGCACTGGATGAAATAGACTGATCTGCAGCAATTTTGAGACCAGAGACTATGCTGCTGTAGATATGCTTGCGCTTGTCGAGTGTGTTTCAGCAGCTGGCTCTCTGCAACGTGTCTCTCTTTAGCTGTGGTTGATTCTTGAAACCATCAATGGGCATTTCTGACTGATTTCTACATCTCCGCACCTTCAGGGCCTTGACTTTAGTTCCTCTTACCTCTCCAGACAAATTACTTAGTATCTTGGGAAAGGTGAAAGAACCATCCATCCATCCATCTATAAATTGTCCATCCATCCATAAATCCCTCCATTTATAAATCTTTCTTCCCTCCACAAATCCATTCATCCATACATGCATCCATCCAGAAGTCCATCCCATTAAAGGTTACTTAGCATGGGAAGGGATAGCATTTCAGCTGATAAGCTTGGAGGGGCTCTTTTATTCATTTTGAACCTGCTTTAGCATGTTTTTAAGATATGGAATAATTAAAAGGAGCACTCTTTTAATATGATTATTCCCAGTTTTTATCATCATTCTCAGCTGCTTTTAAACACCAGTACTGTGTCACCATAGATGTTAGCACACTACCCTTGCCTTTTGAGTTTAAATAAGTTGAGGGCCTGAGTCAACAACTCCTGTAGGGATTCGTCACCCAAAGATGGCGAGTTAAAGTTCAAATGTAATCTGCACAGTGCCTCCACCCAAGGAAAGTTTAAGGGGTAGATAGCTAGCACTGCTCCCTGGGAAACAATACCAACCCACTGGGGTCATCACTGCACAACCCTCCCAGCTCACACTCAGTGCAAGCACAGTTTACCCAAATTATAACTATTAGCACTCAACTACTAAAATGCTCATGAGACAAGATGCAACAAACAAGGGAAGAAAAATCTTAAAATAATTTGCCAAGATTCACACCCTGAGAAACACAACAGTCCCGTAGGAAGTGATTCAGGTGCCCCAGAGCTCAAATATTTTTGCTAGCAGTTTAATAATTTTTAAAATAATTCCTTATGTCCAAACCTGGAAGCAGAGCCACAAACTGGAAGCAATACCTATTCCTGACCCGTGCATCATTACTGAAAGAGCTGTAAGCTACAAGGATTGGGAACAGTCTGTTTTGGCTTGCAGTGGTCCTGGTGGTAGCAGTTGGAGTATTCTAACCTAATCCCAATACCACTGCCAGCAGTCAAATGCCAGCTGGAACGAGAGGCCATAGAGTGAGTTGGAGCACTTGGCAATGTATGCTATGTCGACTCAGTGCTCCGCCTGGCCCTCCTCCTGGCATGACATCCCCAGCAGTTTCCTGGAGATGCAGTTCACAAGGCAGCCAACAGGACACTTCTGTGGCTGCACAGATAAAGCTGATTTTAGCACAATACAGACTTAATGTGGGACTCCAGCATAAGGTAAGCAGTGTTTCTGTATATTACTTACATTGAAACACAGAATCTGTTAGCACATAAGGATCGCTTGGCTCACCTAGTCTATCCATTTTGTTCCTGCCTACACTGCCACTGCAGACCCTACCTGATCTCTGGCTACAACCCCCCAGATTCCTTTGTGCCTATCTCACGCATGCTTGAAGCCCACCACTGTTTCCACTCCACCACCCGTGCTGGAAGACTGTGCCAGGCGTCCAACACTCATTCAGTGGAGAAATACTTCCTACAGTTCTTGTAAATACCCTTCCAGCTTCATTGCATGCCCACTTGTTCTCAGTATACCTTCTCTTCTGAAAAATACCCTTCCCATACCTTATTCACGCCTGTGAGATACTTACATGTCTCTGTCATTCCTCCTTCCATCGCATACCTTAGGAGTCCCCAATGAAAGCCTGGAAAACACTTTAAAGCAGTGCAAAATACATTTACTCATTGTTTGTCTGGTCTTCCAGTGCCCTTTTAGGCACAGCCAAACACACTGCAGTCTACTACCACCACCAACACAGGGTTTCTGCCCAGCTGTACTGTTGGGTCTACCCATCCCTATGGTACCAGTTTTTTTGAAATCGTAATTTATCCTCCTCCCTTAGCCTGCCTCCTCTGACACTTGCGCGATGACCACGAACATCCCACTACCCAACCCTACATGAACAGTCCACAGGCCCCCATGGAGCCTGGCTTACCCCTAGGCGGGCGAGGTGGGGGACAACCCGAACTTAGTGTTTCGTTGACCCGTGGACTGTCGAGTGGGCGCGGGCAAATCGGGAACGTCTCCGGTCCTCGCTTCCTCCCGGACGAGGCAGGCTCTTTTCCCGTTTTCTCCTCGAGCAGACTGCGATCCCCCTGGCGTCATGGCGCATCGTCGGCGTCCGCTCTGCTCAATGGCCACCGGCCAATCCTGCAAGGACTTGCACTTCCTCGAGCGTCTCCGCTCGAGTCGCTAAGTGCCGGAATGCGCCAAATCCACCCGAGTAGGCGAGCTGTCGCCGGACGCCAGCCTAGCTCCTCGGTCGACTCCACCGCTACCCGAGTCCGCGCCTCGACCTGGTCGCCGGGCGTGAGCGAGGTGTGTGCGCCAACGCCAACCCTCTGCACCACCGGGCCGGCCCCATGGTACCAGTTTTAACACCCATATCCTTCAGAGCCCTGGTGCTGCACTGGATCCAATGGATCACAGTGAGTTTATCACAGTTGCATGTGGTTCCCCAATATTGGTGCATTCAGACAAACAGAATATTTATTGACAGCAAACCCATAAATGCAGTCCTGGCTGGATGGCCTTGTCCAGTAAACTTAAGTCCCACTCGGTAGCCCTAGCTAGACTCTTTTACAAGATGGCAGGACCAGTAGGCCTGATTCACTACACATGGTTTCTTGACCTGGCAGAATCCAAGACTCTGGCCCATCTCCAACTCTGGCGCTGGTTCAGCTTTCCAGTCGGTCCTCTCAGCTGTATCTCATACAGTTGGACTCTTGTACAGATCAGCAGGCCTCTGGCCTCTCTCTGTCAGTTCAGTCTCATGGCACTCACCAATGGCTCCCTTAGTTCTCTCTCTGCTGGTCACTGTCTGTGGCACCCAGCAAATCAGCTAGGCTCTCACTACATCTGTCTCTTGTTTTATGGGGTATCTTGTGGATCCCAGGCTTCTGCAGGTCACCTAGCTGGGGTGATTAGCACAGTGTGCAACTTTAGTGCCTGCTGTTCCTTCTCCACTCAGACCAGTCAGGTCGGTCTCTGAAAAGAGTCTCTCATGCTGGATGCTAAAGCTTAGCAGAGTTGCCACCATTACAGTCTAATGTCTTCAGCTGAAGACTTGAGGCTCTCCTTCTCTTTCATCTCCCTGCATGTAGCAGTCTTCTAGTGCGTGGCTGTTCAGTCCTAAAGATGCATCCTGGGCCCTGGCTGTGGAAGTCCCAGGCAGGCCTCCCACACTGGCAGCTTAGGCAGGATGCTCTGCCTCTAAGCTGTCTCCGGTGCAAGACTGAAGCAAAGTGAAAGTTCTGGAACAGCTCCAGCTGTTCACGTGATGATCCAGCACTCCCATTAGTTGAGGCCCTCTGTCAAGACACAGGTGAGGGTCTGGCTGGCTGATCCTCGACAGCTTGTTGGTTGCCTCACTCCTAGGCAAGCCAGTGAAGTCCTCCAGAGTTACTTGAACCCTCTGTATCTTTTTGGCTAGGTTCTGGAGACTGACTGTGTTGCTCCTCTGACCCCATGCTCCCAGGGTTCAGGGTGGGAACATGGCTGCCAAATTTGTAGTCCAAGGGGCACTGGCCAAATATCCTTTTAGAAGGACTACATCCTCAAACAACATTTATTGTGCCCCAGCTGTGGGTCGTACATGGGTGCACAAGTGTCCAGTTCATTGGGGTGGTCATGGGACAACCCCAGTTTTGCTGGGAGCACTGATGCACTCATCAGTGGCAGCAGTGGATGGCTGCTTGACTAGGGCGCATGAAGTGACTGTCGATGAATGGTGCAAGAGGTACCAAAGAAGCAAACACTTCTCATTGCTCTGCTCCTATATGCACTCCCAATGCCAATCCCGGAGAGCCAGAGGGAGCAAAGACTCATTGGTGAGACTTTAAGAAGCCCCACATGCTGGGGTGGGGTTATATACCCGTTGTTCCATAAAGTCAGGAGTACTGTTATTGCATGCTAGTTCACGCCGGTCACAAGAAAGCTGATATTAAATAAATGGGTGTTCAAAAACAGTTGAGAATACTAATAAAACCTGAGAGATGTTGGCTTTGTGGTGTCAAGCTATGGTGGCATCGCTCTGGCACACTAGCGATCTGGATTTGCGGCCAGCTTGGATGCCAGGACCAGAGGTCATCAGGGAGGGAGGGAGGGAAGGAGTTGAGCTTCCTTTGGACCCTTCCCTCCTAGGGGAAGAATTATAGTGTTTGTAGTGGCTCCTGGTGGGGCTTAACTGAGGAGTTCTTGGTGACGTGGGTGACCACAAGCTGATGAAGGCTCCTGCCCACAGGATGCCACCGTGGCTCAGCATTGCAGGAGGTGGGTGGGTGCCCCAAAAGCAGAAACATGGCCACCCTGCAGCTGGATGACAGACTTCAGTATGCCTCCCTCGTACCACCTGACTGCCCCATGCACTGTGCCTGGTCCTGACCGACTTCCCTGGTGCCAGCAGGCGCTTCTCCCATTGCCTCCCTGGGGCCCCCAGCGGGATAAGCTGAACCACCTACATGGAATTTTGATTTTGACAGAGCTCTGGGGAAGCTAAGACAGATGCGGCTGCAGGGGTTGGGTGGCGGGCAGAGGAGAGCCAGCATGTGAGAACCTGAAGGAGTGGAGCTGCAGAAGGCCCAGAGGAGCAATAAAACAAAACTTGAGGATAGCCATATTAATGTAGATGCTCATTTTCTGTTATTTCAGATATTTAAAAAATGCTAAAGCAGACTTAAAATAGGCAAAAGAGGCATTTTAAAAAGAAGAGAAAAATATAAATCTAAAATAGAATAAAACAGTACAGACACAAAATGATTCCACTGCTTCTTTAAACTTATGAATGTAAAAATGATTTTTGGGTGGGGGTGGGGTGATGGCAGGTTCTGAGCATGTTACTTTTGGTTGATTGACTGAGTTCCTCTCAAGACTTGGTCCAGTTTTCTAAAATGCAGTAGAGGAGCAACAAGAACGTAAGTGTACAGAAACATACTTTTGAAGGAGAGAACACAGTTAAAAAGCAGTGGGTGGTAAATGGGGCGTTATATAAAAAGGTATGGAAAATACATGTAACCCATAGGTGGCGCTATCCTAAGGGCAACTACCCTGCCTGCATGACTAGGCACAGGTCGAGGGCCTGAGCTCGTTGAACGGACCTGTAATACAACAGTTCAATGGCAGTACAATACCCCACCAAAAGGTACACGCTAGCCAGGTTAAATGCAAAAGTACAAAATCTGATTTATTCAGGGAAAGTGAACAGGGGTGGGGCATGAATCTAGTGAATGACTGACAGATCTGATTAATTTAGGCTGACCATGCATGCACAGCGAGTCCCTTGTATACAGTCATACAACCCTGGGTACCCAGTTCTTAGCAGGCTAGCCTGAAGTGATGCCCAGGTAGGCCGGTGTTGCAGCTGTTGTTGGGGCCCTTAGAGAGAAAACAGTTAGCATACACATCAACCCAGAATTTGTAATCCGGAGCCAGATGGCTCAGTTTATTGTAATAAACCCAAACAAATAAATCAGATGACACAATGATTGCAGCTTTGTTGCAGGAGCTACCTTGTTTGCTACTCGTGCTACCCAGACCAGGAGGCAGGACTGATGAGATGAAGACCTCTGGATGGTGTTCTGGTTTGCCAGGAAGCAGGGCCCACCGACTCACCGAGGTGGTCGCTACCTGTTCGATGGTGTTGAGCAGAGGCCGAATCCCAGAGCAGGTCTTTCATCGAAATGTCTCTGTAATGGGAGCGGCAGTCTAGGGCCGAGATGGCAGGGCCAGACCAGAGCAGGCGGTTTGGATTTAGTCCATGTGAGTGCTGGAGCAGCTTCCAGCTAGCAAACACACTACCAAATCGTGACCCACACTACACATTCAGCACACTTATAAACAACACAGCTCTTAGTCACAGTTCGGTAAAGTCTGGTTGCTATTTAGCAAGTTATGCACAAACCTCTCAATCCGTGGCTCACTTCGGTACCTGGCAGGCCAATCGCTCGAACAAGTCTTCAGTCCCAAATTCAGGCAATGATCACTTTTTTTCTCTTCAGGCTTTAGATCTCAAACAAAGGATTAGGTTTAAGTCCAACTTTCACATGCAGGTTTCTAACTGGAAGATGTGACAGACAGGCTGATGCAGCCTTCCACGGTTTTCAGTGCTCCTACGCAGGAGCAGCTGCTCAATAGCTTGAGCTGTCCACTCTCCAAACTCCAGCTCACAACTGACTTCAGCAGGCAATCTTGAGGATTTCCTCTGATATCCAAAAGGTTTGGTTGGCTGAGGAACTGTCTGTCACAGCAAGGGCTCCCCTCCAGGTCGATTTAGGCACCAAACCTTAAAAACTACAATTCCTACAGATTTCAATCCCACAAGACCTCTGGGGACAGTCTCCATTTTAGGTCCCCGAGGTTCAATTGGTCCAGCTCTGGCAGTCCAGAACCAAAATGGTGGCTCTTATGCAAAAGTCCAAGCTGCAAGAGAAGGCAGGTTAAACAAACTTATACTATTATTAATAAGGCAGGTAAACAGTAAATGAACACAGTTCCTAACAGAGCTCCCTCTCGCATATAGCTACTGCAGAATGGAGCAGAAATGCCCATCACCTGGCCGGTCAGCCCTAAACTACTCGGACCCAGCCCAGAATAATTTCTAACACAGCATAATGATTCTCTTAAAGAGACGGGCACAGAGGCTTTCTATAGCACTCTCATGCAGACACATACAGCTACTGCAGACACAGGACACCTACCTGACAGTGGGCATTAGGCAGCCCAGGAAGACATCTTAGTAAACCCCAGTTTGTAGGGGTTACATACATGCAAAATGAATAGGATAATGTTGTACAAAACATTAGTCAGGTGAAAGCTAGAACATAGTTTGGGATTCCTCCTTAAAGAAAGATCCAATAGCGATGGAGAAAGTGCAGATCAAGAGCTAGAATACCAGGGTCGAGGGGCTTAAATAGAAGACTGAGGTGGAATTTGATAGAAGTGTTCAAAATACAGAATAAGAGAGGGCAAATAATGAATATTGTTTCTACTGCAAGAGGAATCAAGAATAAGGGGACACAATCTCACATTAGGAGTGAGACACACGAGGGGAGATCAGAATTAACTTTCCTCACTCAGATGGAATGCTTTTTGCAAGAAGCTATGCATTCTTCAGACAAGAACGAGTCCCAACTGGTCCAAGAGGTTACTAGGTAATGTCTGGAAAACCCCATTTTTAAAGTTGAGTCACTGTGTTTTATGTTCAAGAAACAAAGATTACCTTAAATTTATGAAAGGAAACCCTTTTAATAATAGGGAATTACTGTGCAGTGAATCACCATTTCCTCCGGGGTTTTTTTTGCAGTTTGTTTACTCAGGATAGCACAGCTGAGTTGCAACATATCCTGTTCAGTAGAGTCCTGCCTTACCTATGCTTACAGTTGGGTGGATGTACAGAGTGGTTAAAGATCAACAGAGTAAAACTGCTGCAGGCTGAAAAGTAGTACTGTGGCAAACCAGCAACAAAACCCAAATCATTTTTTTTGACTTGTACTGTATACCTCCTTCCATCACTGACCCCTGCTCACTCTAGAACCCCAAGGGACACTAACTTGACTCACCTACGTGTATTATGCCATCTCCTGTCTCCTCCATGGAGCTGTGAATGCCCCTCCCTCAAGAGGTCAGTGGCAGAGGGAATGTACCCCAAATCTCTGGAGTCTTTGTCAGGTGGCGAAGCAAGGGACATGCATAGCCTGGTTGTATTGTGGTCCTTAGCCTCAAGGTCCAGGGTAATTTTACCAGTTTTCACCCCACAACCATCGATTATCATAGGTGCAGGGCAGGAACATGCATAGCAGTGCATCATCTGTGCAGCCAGTGGACAGCCACCCTATCTGACTTGCCTATCACTGCACTCGACCTTTGGTCACCCAGGTAGCAGCAGTGTAGTGTAGAACAACTCTTTACCCCAGAAGAGAGCACCCTTTGGGATGCTTAATCCTGCTCCACCTGGCTTGTTCCCAAGCCCAGGTCACCAGCAGCACCAGCAGTTCCCCTACTACCCTCAAATTCTTTTTTACGCATCCAGCCCAGTGG
The DNA here is from genome assembly GCA_016271365.2 of Neoceratodus forsteri. NCBI lineage: Eukaryota > Metazoa > Chordata > Ceratodontiformes > Ceratodontidae > Neoceratodus > Neoceratodus forsteri. The sequence continues at coordinate 1,231,390,490 of CM028129.1, read as the reverse complement.
CACAGATATCATTTTCCAGATTTCCGGTGTGTGACCTGGACTTGCTGCTCAAAACCTGACCCACCACTCTTGGGAGCACTGTGGAGGTAACAATCGCCAGCCCCAGAGGGAGGGAGGGAGGTTACCAGCGCACTGCTTGAATGTCTACTGGTAGTGTAAGGGAGGTGTGGGAAGCTTGGATGTTGCAGGAGCCACAACATCCTGCCCCGACCTCGGCAGGCATGAGCATGGATTAGATAAGACAAATGATCGTGGAAGGGAATGAGGAAATTGCTCCTATATGGCAGATGGCATCCTGGGACCCTATCCATGACACCTGGCACCAGCCAACACCACCAAGCAACTTGTAATCTCAGAGTTCCTTGGGAGCATGCCATGAAGGCGTTTCTCATAAGTGAGGAGGGAGGTCTGTTTCCTCACAGTCAGTAATGACAGAGTAGCAGGGAATTCTGGCAGGTTGAATAAAAACAGATTGGAAGATTGATGAGCTGGAAGAAAACAGTGAATTAAAAGTTTTTATAAAATACATACAGCAGAGACTGCCAGGATGCAGTGCAGAATACTGCAGAATTCTGCAAAGTTACTGCAGAAAACAGGGCCATTCTAGTGTGCCATCGCTCCAGCGAACCCGACCATGAAAACTATCAGAGACCGGAATCAGGCAAAACCTACACGTCACTGTGATGGTCTCTACTGGCCTGAGGACTGCCTCACAGGGTGTATCGCCCCTCCCCGGGACAACTCCGACTCGGTTGTATCCTAGAGACTGGGTGGTGTGGAGGCAGAGCCCCCACATGGGGAGTTTGGGGGCACATCCTCCCGAAGAAACATGGAGGCATCCCGGCAGTGCAATGCTGACACTTGGCAGTGCGGCTGTAGCTGTCAGGGATGTCTCCGCCAGAGATGTCGCAGCAGGATAATAAAAGTGACAATTCCAATGACAGTTAATCCCTTTTGTTATGTAGCAATTCAGACACTGTCTTGCATCCTGGTAGGCTCCACTGTATATGACATTTTAGGAAACGAGGTCCCCCAAATGTGGGGCTGACATGGATACAGAGACCTGGATCAGATGTTAAAGCAGCTCAGATGAGTAGGGAGAGACATGGTACCGTCATCTGCCTCCGTCTTCATCCCCATTTAAATTTTTTCTCCCTCTTACTGAGGTTACTGTCAATTTGTGCCAGCCCACAGCATGAAATGTAGGATCAGGGCACAGACCCTGTTACATATTAACATTTTTTTTAACTCAGCTTTATTGTGAGATAAAATACTGTTACAGACTACAAGACATCACGAGAAAAGATAATCATGTACCACTTCATACATCTTAGGCAAAACACTGAACAAAAAGAACACCTACACTGCATGTCTAATCTTTCTGAAATGATTATATTTCTTTTTAATATTTTGTAACTCTAGTCTGCCAAGAGCTCTTCTTACATATGTGACTTCCTCACCAATTTTAACATGTCATAATACTGCAGAAAAAGAGCAAAACAGTGCCAACTGTGGCTTAACTTCCCGTGACACTATAATTCCACCTTGTGTGAGTACCCTTGGTTTCATTACATATCCCTACACTTAGATATCCTTGAATACCATCAAAGAGAGTGCATTAAGTCAAACCCTGATTATGTCATCTTCTCCTTCTGTTTCTTAGTGTATCTTGGAGTATTTACCCTGTGGTATCCTATCCTGGCCATAATTCTATATGTTTTTCGGATGTGAGCCTCAGTATAGCTGTAAATAGCTCCATTCTTCTAATTTCCTCCACTGTGCATAACCAGAAATCGAAAGAGGGGAGGAGGCATGTAACCAGTTGAATGTGATTTCTTTCTGTCCAGCAGTGCAGTTTTCTGAACAGGCTCTGCTGTTTGAGATTTGCAATGCTCTTCACCTTGGCCCTCCATAGCAAGCATTTAAACTCAGAAGGAGTGTTTCGTTCCATACCTTGAGCTCTATTTGTGTTTGAGACCAAAATGGAGGATTTTAGGGCAATCCCAGAATATGTGGTAGTGTGAACCGATCCCCTGCAGTCCCTCCAGCAGAGATTGGTGTTGCCCACTTTGAAGTGTTGGGTGATTGTTGGGGTGTGAAGAAATCTAATGACATACTTCCACCTGAATTCCTCCACCCTTGTGATGCTGTTACCTCCACTCCTTATTCAGCACCCAGGTCCATTCATCTTCTGTTATGATGACCCTCCTTCTGCTTTCCAGAGGAGTCTAACTTTATTTCTCGAAGTCCTCCCATTAATGTTTTAGATGCTTTGGATATGGTGCCAGTTCTGCCCCTTAGCATTGCTACTCAGCATGGGAAGTTCTCCAGGGGTGAGAATTCCTATCTATTTTGATTGCAAGTTCTGCATTCTGTACAATGCCTCACTTGCAGATATCTATGAAAGTCCTTTTGCTGAAGGCCATATTTGTCTTGCAGCTTCTAAAGGATAACACCTTCTGCTATGCACCATTAATTGGTTCTTGTTAAAGTGAGCCTGTTCCGGTTTCTAAACCCTGGGTCAGACCTTGACAGGTTAAAATCGGGTCACCTACTATAATAGTGAGGGCCCAACCTTATTAGGGGGTCCGGTGATTTTCCTAGCTTGAACCAGGATCCTGAGGTGCGCTTTGTCCAGAGGTTGATGATCTCTCACAGACCCTACGGGTAATACTGACATGTTCAGTTTATTTATTATTCTGGAAAGGCATGTGAGTAAAATTGCTTGTTTTCACAAGTGTCCAGTCAATGAACAACAATCAGTGTTAAAGAGTACAAAGGAGATGCAATAACAAGATCTATACAGTACATTAATTGCAAAATACAATACGAAAAAGAAAAAACATTAACAAAAGGCAAACATTTATAACAGAGTTTTAAGTGGATTAAGTGCTTTGCAGTTCACAAATTAGATAGAAACAAGAAAAGATGGGGAGGGTAAAGTGGAGAAAGGACTAGAGGGACTGTGTGAGAGAATGACAGAAGTCAGAGAATGAAGTGCATAAGGAGGTGGGGCAGGAAAGTGGTGACAGAGCAGACAGAGCAGGTGAGGGAGTGGGGAGACCAAGGACGGAGGTGGAAAAGGTAGAGAAATAGAGGGGCTGAGGAGAGTGTTAAGGCAGGGAGCAGCGGTAAGGGGTGGGGAGAGGTGCTTTTTCAAGTTGTATTTAAAGGAGGTGGCAGAAGGACTGTGTAGGAGGTCAGGGGAGAGGGAGTTGTGAGTTTAGATCCCTTGAAGGATAGGGTGTTTTGCCGTGAGTGGTGCAGCAGAGAGGAATAGAGAAAGAGAGAGGGAGGACTCCTCTCGTGGACCTGGGGTGAAACGCTTTGGGGAATAGAGATGAAATGTTGTTGGGGAGAATACCAAGGCAGAGTTTATGAAAAAAGGTGACAATTTTGCTGTCAAGACAGTTCTCAAGAGAGGTCGAGGTGGAAATATTGTAAAGATCACAGTGGTGAGTAAGTTTGGGAGCCCTGTGACAAAACGAATGATGTTATGGTATGTGCCATATAACTTCCCGAGGTTGTTCTGGAATGGGGGTAAAAGACAAGAGCACCATAGTCAAAGAGCGCAGTAGGAAACTATGTGCAAGGAGCAGCTTGGAGACCTTGCTAAGGAATGGTTTAACTTTGTAGCTTATATAGCCTCTGATGTGCTTTTTTGATGATTAGGTTGATATGTGCTTCATAATTAAGGCGTAGTCGAAGAAGGCCACAGTATTTAAATTTCTGTACTCTCTCAATTAGGTTCCCATCATTGTCATGTAGGAGAACTCAAAAGTAAGCGTCTTTTCTGGGGCTGGTGAAAACAATGACCTTCTTTTTTTCGAGTTTAGTACTAGTCCCTTAGAAGAGAACTAGGAGTAGAGTGTCTTGAAGTCATGCTGTAGTTTGTTAGCAGGAGGAAGGATTCTATCTTTGCAATATAGGGCTCGCTCTGCATGAATTATAAGCTTGGTATTGGTGCATATTCCGGAAGGGAGTTAACAACAAGGAGAAAGAAGGGGATCAAGAATGGATCCCTGGGGAACACCATACTGATGGGGCGGAGTCGAGAGGACGCCAGTTATAGTTGTTTGATTGGACCTAACGGAGAAATAGTTCTGGAACCAGTCTACAAAGTACTTGGAGAAATGTAGTTGGGCTAGGTGTGGAGTAGGACCTCATGATCAAATAAGATGGAAAGCTTTTGTTAGATCAACAAAACTGAACTGGTGTAAAGTCCATCATTCATGGCTCTGTTGATGAAGTTTGCGAATTTTAAAAGGGCTGTCTCCATGTTATGGCCAGCTCTGAGACCATGCTGTGCATCTGTTTAGAGGTTATATTTGGTTAGCAAGTCAATGGTTTGTTTGTGCACTATTTTTTCAAGAACCTTGGATAGAGGGCGGGGAGATAGGTCTGTAGTTAGTAATGTCGTCCTTAGGGCCGGATTTGTGCAGGGTTTGATGACTGCAGATTTCCATTTGACTGGGATTGTTCCAGTGCAAAGAGAGTGATTTAAAATATTGGTAAGTGGAATAGCCAAGGATTCACACACCAGTCTAAGTACCCTGTAGTTGATGTTATCAGGACCAACGGAAGGCCTGGAGTCATTAGTTTTATGAGTTTCACAACCTCAGAGGGAGAGATACCTAAAAAGAAAGAGGGTGATTGTTAGAGGAGGGGAGGGAAGGATCAGTGGCATAGTGGAGGTTGGGCTTATACCTGTTGAGGTCTGCAAAATGGAAATTAAAAGTGAGCCAACCTCCAGGGGATTGGTGATGACGATGCTGCCTGAGGGCAGGGAGATCTGTTCATTGTAGATGTCCTTCCAGTGAGGTTATTTAGGATATTCTAGGTCTTGCTGGGGTTGCCAGCTGCACTGCGCTGTCTTTCAAGGAGAAACGAGGTCTTGGAAGACCTAACGGTGGCTTTGCATTTGTTTCTAACAGATTTATAATGCTGGAGGAGTTGAGGGAGCCTGAGTTGTCTATATCTCAACCAGGCCTTGTCTCTGTCTCATTATCTTGAGGAGGTCAGGGGAGACCCAGTCTTGGCTGTTTCCCCTGACCCTGATTTTCCCTTTTTTTTTTACTTTCTATTTTTCTGTGCCTTCTACTGTCTCCTAACCTCCACTCCTTCAGGCCTCCAAGGTGCTCTGCTCCCTGACCCTACCGACTGCCCAGGAGTCTGCTCCTAGAGCGCCCACACTGCAATCCTCAGGAACCTTTGATGGCCTGGATTAACCCCTGGGTGGGCGAGGAGGAACCTCCCAAACCCTCCTCTATCCTCTGAGTGATCGAGCTGCACAGGCGGAATCTGCCCCATCCTAGTCGGCGAGTAGGGCAGGCAACGGCGTTCATCATCTAGAGGATTTGGAGATGTTTTCCTCCTTTCCTCTAGAGAGCCCAACGTGCTATGACATCAATGCATGGACGCGCAGACGCCTGCCAGCTCTCCCCATGTTGATGCCCACATCTGCCGAACACCAGCCTCCGCTGGTGTCACTGCAGTGCGGCGATATCCTAATCTCCACCTCAAGGAAGGAGAGCTGTCTCAGGACGCTAATCCTTCCTTTCCCCTGCCAGCCTCCAGTGACCTAAGTCCATTTTTGAACCCGGTCGCTGATGCGCACTCCAGGTGTGGTGTTCAGCGCCTCAACCCTCAGCGCCACTGGCCGGCTGACCCTGATTTTTTGATGGGGATGAGTAGTCACAGATGGTGAGAAATGTTTGCAAAAAGATCAGGGCTAGGTCAATGTCATATATGTGTTCTGTAAATGACCAGTCCATAGCCAGAGCAGCATTCGAGAATTTCTCATGTTACTTTTATGAAGCTGTCTGGATGGGATGAATTTGTGGGCTTGGTGGCAGGTTTTGGCAGATCATGAACAACGAACAGCACAGTGATCACTGATCGAATTGGGAGGATACCCGAGGATGTAATGTGTGCTGGGTTCGTGACCAGGATCCAGTCCAACAGGGATTTAGACCCTGTTCTGTAGTTGGTCCTGGTGGGGGCCAAGATTAGCTGGTGCAAACCTTGGCAGACGATAGATTCTCTTGCAGAACTTGAGAGAGGAGACAGCCAGTTGAGTTAAAGTCTACGAGGAGAATCCACTCCCACCTTGTAATAGGGATTCCTTAATGGAGATGTAACCCCTAGGTGGCGCCTATCCTAAGGGCCACTACCCTGCCTGCGTGACTAGGTGCAGGTTGAGGGCCAGAGCTCGTTGAACAGGTGCCTCCACCCGGAGAAATGGTTCTGGGTAGCGAACTGCTGTTGGTATAGCCTCCGGGATGCTATAACCCCAACCCCTCTAGTGGCCTAAACAGTATAGCAGTAAAACATTCACATGTACCATATGGCAGTAATGACTTGCTCACACCCTTGCACTTACCACCAGGGCTGGATCTCTGCAGCTGCACTGGAGACCCCTGTAAAGTAAGACCTGTAATGCAGCAGTTTAATGGCAGTACAATACCCCCACCAGAAAGGTACACACTAGCCAGGTTAAATGCAAAAGAACAAAATCTGATTTATTCAGGAGAAATGAACAGGGTGGGGCATAAGTCTAGCGGATCATTGACAGATCTGATTAATTCAGGCTGAACATGCATGCACAGTGAATCCTTGTATACAGTCATACAACCCTGGTACCCAGTTGTTAAGCAGGCTAGCCTGAAGTGATGCCCGGATAGGCCGCATTGCAGCTGTTGTTGGGGCTCTTAGGAGAGAAAACAGTTAGCATGCATATCAATCCAGAATTTGTAATCCGGAGCCAGATGGCTCAGTTCGTTATAATAAACCCAAACAAATAAATCAGATGACACACAGTGATTGCAGCTTTGTTGCAGGGAGTTACCCTGTTTGGTACTCACACTACCCAGACCAGGGGAGCCAGCACATTCCATTCAGCCCTCCTGAGAGCTGCTGAGATGGGGAGGGGGAATGAGGGCCAGGGCTCCTTGGTCAAACGGGAACCACACTTGAAAGTGGGGAACCAAATCGCGACTCCACACAACACATTCAGCATACTTATAAGCAACACAACTCTTAGTCAAAATTCAGGTAAAGTCCGGTTGCAATTTAACAGAAGTTCTGCACAAGCCTCTCAATCCATGACTCACTTCGTACCTGGCAGGCCGATTGCCTCTGGAGCAAGTCTTCAGTCCCAAATTCAGGCAATGATCACTCCCTTTCTCTTCAGGCTTCAGATCTCAAACAAAGTAATTAGGTTTAGTCTAACTTTCACATTCACAGGATTTCTCACTGGAAGATGTGACAGGCAGGCCAGCATAGCCTTCCTGCCGATTCTCCTGTGCTCCTACACAGGAGCAGCTGCTCAGTGCTCGAGCTCCAGGAACAGCACTAACATGCAAAGGGCAAAAGTCGCATCCTTTCCAAAATTGACCCCTCCTTCTTTTGCCAGTGGGTCCAAACTGATGCACCTACTCTATAACAATATCTATAGCAAGGACGCCAACTGTTCAAAATCTGCCAAAGATTATTTTTGACCCAGTATGTTCCTGTTTAGACCCACATTTTTACACTAGCGGGTCCAATTCGACCCATGTTTTAAACTTCCCAGCTCTGTCACTACTCGAGCTGTTCACTCTCCAAACTCCAGCTCACAACTGACTCTGCTGCCGCAGTTCTGGGGATTTCTGAGATCCAAAAGGTTTCAGTGGCTGAGGGAACTGTCTGTCACAGCAAGGGCCCCTCCAGGTCCATTTAGGCACCAAACCTTAAAAACTACAATTCCTACAGATTTCAGTCCCACAAGACCTCTGGGAATAGTCTCCATTTTAGGTCCCTGAGGTTCAATTTGTCTAACTGTGGCAGTCCAGAACCAAAATGGCAGCTATCATGCAAAAAGTCCAAGCTGCAAGAGAAGGCAAGTCAAACAAACTTCTATACTATTATTGATAAGGCAGATAAACAGTAAATGAACATAGTTCCTAGCAGAGCTCCGCTGTGCATATAGTGACTGCAGAATGGAGCAGAAATACCACTCACCTGACCAGTCACGAGCCCTTAGCTACTCGGACCCAGCCCAGACTAATTTCTAACACAGCATAATGACTCTCTTAAAGAGACAGGCATGGAGGCTTTCTATAGCACTCTCATGCAGACACATACAGCTACTACAGATACAGGACACCATCCTGACAGTGGGCATTAGGCAGCCCAGGAAGACATCTTAGTAAACCCCAATTGGTAGGGGTTACAGAGAGAAAGCTGTCTAAATCTTGGGTGGGGTGTTGGGAGGAGACAGGCAACACTGAAGGTAATAACTTTATTGCATCCTAGTATGAGATTAATTGAAAGAGATTCCAAGGAGGTGTTTTGAGTGGGGAATCAAGAAGGGTGGTTGAGCGGTAGTTTGCTATAAAGAATAGGCAGCCCCCACCCTCTTTACCCAGCCTGTCTTTACGGAATAAGGTGTAACCCTAATATTGATTTATTTTTTATTTTTTGCTCCTTGGCTCGAGCTCGACTCTCCTTTGGGCCAACCTAGGACCCATTGGAACCGTTCTACACCCCACCCTCTTCGCCTCATATTTGCAGCCGCCTCAGGAGGGTAGTCTGGGTTTAACCCTGCACTGATGGGTCCCTCTCCGAGGGGAAGGCACCAGGGGAGCCAGCACATTCCTATCCAGCCCTCCTGAGAGCTGCTGAGATTGGGGGAGAATGAGGCCAGGGCTCCTTGGTCGAAACGGGAACCGCAGCCTTCATCTAGCGCAGGAAGCCACTGCTTTCCTGTTTCTTCCTCAGGACGGTGTGCCACTGATGTCTAGGCTAATGCTGACATCCACCACACCCTTTGAAATTTTGTCTCTGTGCTGCTGCTGTGCTCCCAGCCTCTGCCAGGAGTCAGCACACAGCAAGGCGCATACCACCCTCCTCCCAGGAGAGCGAGTGGTCGGCGGATGCTCAAGTTTTCTCCTCCCAGCGGCCCTCCAGCGACCAGGTCCGTTCCTGAACCCGGGTTGCTGGCGCAGACGGAAATCCAACCACTGTGGCGATGTGCTGGCTCTTAATATTGATTTCATTGGATGAGATTTTTATTAGTAAGCCAAGTTTCCATTAGTGCAATGATGTTAAATGAGTCTGCAGAAAGCCATGATTCAAGCATCGATTTTTTACCATTAGGCTTTGAATATTGAGGTGTACTATTTTTAGCTGTTTGGTGGAACAAGGTGGGAGGAGGGATATTATTGGCTGAGGATGGGGACCTGGGTTGGGATGGATGGAGCCAGAGATGAGCAGGAGAAGAAGGAAAAATCTCCTTTGCCTGGAGGAAGCAAAAGTGGTAAGCTTTTGAGTGTTGATTCTAGTAGCACTGGTAAAGCATAGAAGATTGCGGTATGAAGGAGAGAATTCATGCCAGAGGCCGAGTGAATAGTGGTGAATTTCAGGTTGGAGAGTAGGGTAGTTTGTGCCACCAAAGGGAGTAAAGTAATGGAGGTTGGAGCAGGCATTGATAGAGGTTATATGATAGGTAGGCGCTAGCTGAACCTGGGTGAGTAGAGGTGGGGAAAAAATAACATTGCCAGGTGTTTAGGGGTGTAATAAGCAAAAGCAAGGAGGAGTAGTGGTGCTGGGGAAAATTGTCTGGGATCCTGGATGTAGGGATTAGGTTCAACCAGACAACAAGCAGAAATGGCAGTCTGAGAGGAGGCATGGTGGAGGAGGCTATGAGAGAATGAGGAGAGGAAGAGGAAGGAGATGGGCAAAGCAAAGTGTGTAAGAACAAGAGGAGTAGTGTGGAGCAAGGAAGAATTGATGTATGAGGTAGCAGTAACAGAGCAGCGAGAGGAGAGAGTGGAGTATGAGGTAGGAGAAAAGGTTGCAGTGTGAGATGTACTCCCGGTCGATAGTGTACCTTAAAGATAAATTGAGGAACTGGAATAGCCAATCAAATGGAATTAGGGAGGAGGGTGGAGAAAGCTGGGGTAAGAGGATTTAAAGAGTGCCAGGGTGGGGAGGGTATGGAGGAAATCCAAGCCGAGAAACCGCACCTTAACAGAGCCCTAGCCTCGCCGCAGTGGAAATCTTCACTTTTGGAGCAGGCTAGAGGAATTAGTCAATGGGAGCTTGTTAAGTCTGGGCGCCATCCAATCACTACAAAGAGACATGTAGTAATGCAAAGAGAGGGAGGGCCCTAGATTGTTGAGCCTTTGTGTCAGACCAGCCTATATCAGATATTTGCTTCACCAGGAGACTACTGGAGCTAATTGTGCTGTTAGGTAATACAGCTTAAGGTCCAGCATTGTCAAACTCCTCTTCCCTAAGGGTGAACTGTGGACAACACTTTTTACTGACTCTGTGCCTGCCTTTAGCTCAGATAAATGTCAAGATGTTGTTTTGGACCTGTTGACAGTACTGTTCAGTTATCCTAATTGGAAGCATCTGAAAGAAAAATAGGAACCTAGGCAGAATGTTCATTTTAGTGTGGCTGTATAGCCCTGTGATGGGAGCAGACTGGCCAATCTGTTAATATCTGCTTTAATCTCTCTAGTAGTTTTTTATAATTGAGTTTAAAAAGTGAGGAGAGGATGGGGATATTCTCACCCCAAATACCACACTACATTGTTCACTGCCCATTTATAAGGGAAGTTTGCTAGGAATTCACTGCCCATTTGAAAGGGACGTTTGCTAGAAATTCTATGTGCAGTGCCCTCCCAACCTTATTGCCTCAGATTTCTCAAGATTTACTTTGTGACCTGAGACTTCTTCATATAGACTTTGTTCCTGTAAGAGAGCTCTAACCAAGGTCTCTGCAGAAGTGACGAAGAAGACAAATTGCCTGCCTGCAACAAAATTGTGTGGTTTCTATCTCCTGCAGTAATGCCCCTGTCGGTAGCCCGTGAAATGGGCATCAGCGATTGAGCACTTGCTAAACAGTGACTCAATCCTGCACATGTTGATGAGGCTACTGCTGAGGAAGGGTGATCAGATGGTGGAGGTTGGCGCTTATAGCGACAGGATGTCGCATATGTATACATGCTTGGGGAGGCGAGCACGATGGAAGAGGAGGGTTGGTCTGGCGTGGTTGGCATGGGACTGCGAGCTGGCCCGTAGCATGGTGGCTGGGTGGCAGCCTAGGCTGCGAGGGTTCAGGTTCGGTTCTGGGCGCACCTACATTTTTGTCATGGACCCCAATTTTTATTTAAGAATTTGCACACCCCAACATGCACCCCCTGGAATTGAGGATCCTTTAGGTAGGGTTGTGGAGGCACAGCCCCCTAAATATAACAATCTAAAATCTAAGTCCCCTGCTCCCTTTGCTGTGCACAGGGGTGTACATTGCCGAAACTGATTTTCTGAGATGTACATCGCCTCTAATGGCGATCATCTTTACGCATCCGTTATGACATGGAACCCCTGTATCTTATTATTACTACTACAGATTGCTATTGCTAATGGTTTGATGCAGAGAGCAAACAGCAGGGGGCGAGAGGGAGCACCTGTCTAATGCCCCTAATTATGTGAAACCAGTTGGTTGATAAGCTGTTCACACTAATTGTAGCCTGTGGTGAGGTGTAGAGGGATCTGATGCTGTTGTAGAACTTTGGGCCCATACCCATCTTCTACAAGGTTCTGTGTAAGAACCTCCTGTCCACCTGGCTGAGGTGTTTTCAGTGTCCATAAATATGGCCAGTGTTTGATCAGGAGACTTGTGCTGTCAGGAAATTAGATTTAAGAGGTGCCTAATGTTATCTTGTATTAGTATCTCTCCTAATAAAAGTTTAATTTTACAGAGTTCCGATACTCAATTTTCAGCACGATAGCTTGGATTGCATGTGAGGGGCTGAGGAACAGATCATGGGTCCAAAAAGACCATAAACATGTGGTACAGAATTTAGATGCCTACCTCTCCTCCACGCAAAGCTCGAGAGGCGCTGGGTCTGGGCGTCCTTCCTCAGCAGATCCTAAGGCGAGTGATGCACTGAATCTCCAGATCATGGTGGTACTCCAGAAAATCCAAGCAAATGGGGAAGAAACCAATCGCTGACTTGCCGCAGTTGAAGCCCAGTTTATCGAGTTAGACACAAAGGTACAGACTAACGAGCACACATCATTGAACTTAATGCAGAAGGTGAACGCCAGTGGGGAAGAAATGCGCATCATGCAGGACTTTAACTTTCTAAAGGCAAAGGTAGAGGCCTTAGAAAACACATGTAACCCCCTGCAAATGGGGTTCCCAAAAGTCTTTCAGGAGCTTGCCTGAATGCTCCAAGTCTGGGTGGTATTTGGTGTCTGAGCTGTTTAAATGTGGTTCCAAGTGAGTGCTATTTGAGCCTCCACGACTGTCTCTTTAAGAGCTGTCTGCTTGCAGACTTAATTAGTTTATATGGGGGACTGTGTATTTAATGCTCAAATCCTGCCCGAGCTGCTGCCAATTTGCTCCTGCTTTCTGCCGTCACTACATGTGGAGAGGGAACCTTGTTGAAAGATATAACTATTTGCCATAAATCATTTGGAATGACTGAGAAAATGTAATTTGTCTAACCTGTATTCATTTCAGCATGAATTGTTTCGGTGTAGCTCTTTCATTTTGGTCCTGAACTGCTGAAATGGACCAATCAATGGGAGGGGTTCCTTAAAATGGAGCCTGTGGATGAATCAGAACTTGGACTCTTAATTTTGAGCCAGCCACAATGTATGAGCAGTGACTCTGGGAAATGTAGTTTTGACCTTGGCGCCTTTTTCCACCAACAGAGGAGTCTTATTGTGAGAGACAGCCAAACCAGCCAACAGAATATTGTGGCGCTAAAGGAAATGCCCTGCTCTGTGACTGGAAAGATCAGATCAGTTGTGACACGAAGAAGAAGGAGCTCTGTGCTTCTGGTGTGTAGTTTCACACTGAAAGCACGTGTGAGGCCTGAGGTTCATCTGCAGCCGTTGTAGGTGCCAGTTCAGACTGAATCCGATTTGTGAGGAGAAAGAAGGAAGTCTGAAGAGTGGAAACCAGGCTAACACTGTAGAAGACTGGATAAATTCTGAATCGCACTCGGTCTGTCAGGAACTAAAGCTGCTGTGTGTGCTCCCGGTATTTTGCAGTAATTAGCATTGGGATCTAGGAGCAGCCTGTCTGGTATAGTTCTTTCCTTTTACATATGAATGAACAGTGTGTACATGTGGGGTATTGGGACTGTAACTCTGTGCATTGTGTGAGCCACTAGAGGGAATAAAAGGGGGTCTCAGTGTCCCAGAGGGCTGTGATCAAGCTAGTCTAACCACTACAAACCCTGACCTCTGGGTGGAGGCTCCCGCCATAGAACCTAGGCCCCTCAACCTGTCAGTAGTCAAGCAGGCAGGGGTAGTAGCCCTTGGGATAGCGCCACCTGGGAGTTACACACAGAGACAACCTAATGTAAGAATTGTGGGCTTCCCACCCAGATATGCCAGCAGCACTGAAAATTTGGCCGCAGTAACCAGATTGATCTTTACCAACCTGACTTTGTTGCCCAGAGACTCTGGAGTAACAGTAACCAAAGCTTCGCATTCTCATGCACTCCAGAACGTGAGGTACAGGGAATGCATGACTGCTGATGGCCATAGTGTCTCTCTCTAGTTCTGAGGCATGAATCCACTGCTACAAGCTGCCAGACAGCGTGTGGACATAGTGTGGGAAGGCAGCAAGATTGCTTTTTCCAGATATCTCATCACAGACACAAACACGGAAAAAGCGCTGCAAATCATAAAAAATCTCTGCTGGAGAATGGGATTGCTGCCCAGCTTCTATTTCCAGCACAGCTACAAGTTCATCACGCCAGCAAGACATACTTTTTCGGATCCTGAGCGGCGGCTGCCTTTGCCTCCAAGCTTATAGCTGCTCAGACGGTTTCTACAGCACAGGAGTGGGACTCTGAACTTGATTCGATACCAATGACTGATGTTGGTGAGGTTTACTTGTGGACCTAAATCATTATCCCTTCTGGGGTACCCTTTCAAGGAACCTACTAGACTTGCTAATTTAGACTGCTGAAGGACTACTTTTTCCTGTTTATTAACCTTTCTTTTTGCCATGTTAGTTGTAACACTAAATTGTTTATCTGGCATGTTTATGCATACAATGTCCTGCCTACAGAGAATCAACTTCAGATAGGGGTAAAAGTACCCCACTCAGTTTGTGAACTTTAGTTGAGAAGTCCTGGTAATTATCCTGTCTCCTACTAGTCAGCTGGCATGACCTTAGAGGTAGGGATGTAACGCAACTTAATAGAGCACAGGCCATCTGATGTTAAACCATTTTTTGTCCTCTCTTTAGGTTTTTTCAGCCTCTATCTATTACTTAATATCCTACTGGGGGACAGAAATAATGGCAGATTTCTTCAGGATATAGAGAAGATGAGAGCCCCTCCTACACTATTATCTAGCTGAATATTGAATCCTCGATAATCTTCTGGAAGCTTTGTCATGGTTAATGGACAGTAACCTATACCTACTACATTTTACGATGCCTGTACTGTGCTATTGAAGTGCATGTTTATTATATAATGTATGATCTTATGCAACTATGGTATGTACTGTATTTCATAGAATTCATAAATAAAAAGTTAACAAAATAAATAAATATCATATCATGATGGGCCTGTATGAGCCACAAAGGGTTGGATCTTTCCCTGGTTTCGAAGCACTGAGATTTTGGTATATTGCCAGGTTGGGGGCTTTATCCCTCCTATACCATCCCAAAGACCATGCATAGGTGTGGTATAAGTTCCTCTCTAAATGTTTTCTAAAAATTAGGGCTATTCCGCTCCAGTCCTGGGGCCTTTTCCGCTTTTAATTCCTCCAGAACCATTTGTACCTCTTCTATAGAGATTGGTGCTTCTAACTAGTCTGCTTTCTTCTGGTAATTTTCTGACTTTGACCCTAGAGAAAAAGACGCTAAATGTCCTTGGTAATTTGGAATGGTATCCTTCAGATATAGTTTTATTATAAACTTGTAAACTCCCGAGCAGTTGTGGCCGGGCCGGATTCAAACTGCTGGGAGGTGGCTTTTAGTGAATGCACAGCACTATTCTACTGGTTGCTTCTTTACATAATTGCCAAACCAGAATTCTCCTGCCGTTACCAGCCTCATAAAATCTGTCATGAGTATAGCAGAGCTCCTCAATTTTGTTATCTAGCAGCCTATTTAATTTTGGCCTACATTCTTCTAGCTGCTTTGGACCTCCTCCTTCATTTATTTATTTATGGCATTTTGGTAACCAGGTGAGCCTACTGAGACCAGAGAGGTCCATCTTTTCGGGGCACCAGGAATTAGTTACATACAAGAGCTTACCTGTACAATAAGGCAAGACAGTACATAGATAATTGCACATGGTGCAAACCAGGTACATAGGAGGACATTAGTTAAAACAACAACAGGTTACACAGTAACCAAACTACATATGAGTAGCTCATCAAAGAATCAACAATTAGACTTAACTACAGTTAAATCAGAGAAAATTGAATTCTTAGATTCAGCATTGGTTACTGACTATCAGGTAAGAGGGGCGGGGATTGAGCGTTGACGCACAATGTCAGCAGTTACAGCTGCATTGGCAGCGTTTCTAACATATAGACTTTTAGTCCAGCCTTGAGCCCTTCTAATGAGTTGATGTTGATTAGGTTAGGTTAGTATGATTTTGTGTTCTGTTTTGAGGTCAAAAGCCACCTTTGTAACTGTTTGTTCCTGCTGTTTGTTTTTGAGGTTTGAGGCAAAACTAATAGTCTTACCAGTGGCTACCGCTTTAAAGCTCTCCCACCACATCACCACTGGGGAATCCCTGGTAGGTTACTGGCTATGTAGTCAGTCGGCATTGTTTAACCATATCTTTATAGACTGAATTACCAGTTAGAAGACAGAATTTAGATTTCAGATTAATGACAAAGTCCATTATGACTGCTGCATGATCATAAATCATTCTAGATCTAATCGAGCTATGTTTTAGGTGGTGCGGCCACCAGTGGAGACCAGGAGGAGGTCTACTCTCAGTATGCCTGATGGGGAGGGACCAGCAGGTGCAGTCATTTAGTTTCAGGTTTAAGTATCTTCGCACATCTACCAGGTCCAACTCTTTAATTTTTTAGGCTCATGGTGGTCAAACTGCAGGGGTCAGATCTATTCCCTGAACTCCCGGATTATAAAGATTTGTCCAGAGTTGAAGGCTGCATTTAGTATGCCTTCTTTAGGCATTCTCTTTTTTCTGCTTTGGGGCATAAATATTTAACATTGTACATGGAACAGTTGTATAATTCCCTCTTCTGAGTGCAATAAACCTCCCATCTAAGCCTTGTGTGCATTCCTCCACTTCTACTGGACATTCTTTATGCAGCAAAATTGCTACCCCTCCTGTGGGTGTGGACTTGAAACATTGAGTGATACACTGTGCCCACCTAATATTGCTTAAGTTTAGCACTTTCCCCTGTGGTCAAATGTCTCCTAGAGAAGGGGCATTTTGGCTGTAAGATACTTAAGATCATTCAAGACCCTGGTCTGTTTTATAGGACTGTTAAGGTCTTGAACATTATAAGTCACTATCCAACCTATATCCATCTTCCCTTAAATTAACTTTAGGGTGACTTAAAATGCCTCCCTCCCCTGGGTCAGCTGAGGAGAGACCTGTCCCCATCCTCTGAAACCTTCGGGTATTCTTTCTCTCTGCCTCATAGTAATGTCACTGTGCCAAACAAGAACCAAGTAAAACAAACAATGAACTGCTCCGCAGGAGTGAGCTACTTCAAATGGTTAGTAGGCACCCTGACCGTCTGCCAACCATTGTTTGACACTCAGGGTGGGGCCCACAAAATAGAAGCCCTTCACATAGCATGCACTTTCGATATCGCCACCTTTGCTTTCCTCCTTCTCTGCAGCTCTACTTACATGCCTGACCCTCTTATGCATTTTTTTAATCTAGGCAAATGTGTCAGATATGGTTGCCCTGCCCCCCAATTGATGCTGGAGTGGGATCAGATCTTGTGTTCTGCAGCCCCTCCTCAATACCTTCTGTGTTAAGTTGCTGGGTTACTGCCCTTGTGTATACACCCCAGTCCCCTCTGGATTCAATCAAGTCTGACCTCCTTTAAGTTAGGTGCCACACTGGCCTGTAGTGCACGGTTGTTAACTGATTAGGAAGTAAGCATCCCTAGCAGCATCAGGGAAACCGCACACCCTCATCCCTCCGAATGTTGCACTGTCCAGCTAAGTGAGAGCATTTTACCATCCTTCCAGTTTTAAAATAGCAAGGCACAGGGCATGGCTTAGCAGCAGAGCAGAGCAGAGGAAATGCTTCTTTACAGAGCTCCGAGTTGAGAGTCACAAACTATATTAAATACCAATTTAAGTGCTTTTATTTGAAGCCTGCCAGGTTCTGTTGCTGCTGGAAAGTGACTACCAATAAGCGATGGGCAATCAGAAATCTTCAACTCCTGCAAACAAATTTTTGCACCACAGATGTCAAAAGCATGATATGCCAGGCCCCTGCCACAGGGTGGAGCCATAGGAGGTGGTGGCAACAACCCTGGTGAGGTGTCCCTCTCCACCATCAACTTAACCCTCGCACAGCTGGTTTTACTGTCCAAAATAGCAATATGCTGCCAACCCTCCTCCACCACCCATCATTCTTGAGAACCACTTACTAACTGTCAGGCATAGGGCCACCAGTCAGGCTGTGGTACCATTCCTCCCATGGCTGCCACTACCTCCCACGCTATCAGCTTATATGGTATGTCTGTGCTTGGTCCCCTTGAATGTTTTACTTTATATCCTCTAATAACATGGGATAGAGTACACAGCTGAGAGGAAGGAGAAATGGTTGGCTCAGTGCCATTTACCTTGCTTTCCAAACCACTTCAACCTTTGGAGGTAGCAGCTACTCTCAACCTCCTTGCTTTCCTTGGGAGTCTGTCTTACTAAGCCTGCTCAGACTCCTCTGCTCACCAGTCAGGCCCAATCCTCCAACACTCCCTGTAATCCAGCTTCATTCTGTCCCCAAGAACTCCTGACCCCATGCCAGATCATGTCTGTGGCAATTACAGGGCTAGAAAGAAACAAAAAGGAAAAATTTAGCACAGCAAACCTTGGATAAAAAAATATACAGACTTTTAAGGGGATAGCCAAATTCCAATCAAGGCAAAGAAACAAACTAGCAGATTGGAACAAAAGGCCAACTCACCCAAGATACTGATACAATTCTTATTTTAATAATATGTCAAATATTCAACATAGTGCATCTCAAGTCAAATAAAATATCTGACTTCCTATTCCTACATTTTGGGACCAGTACTTCTTCAGGGAATGCACAAGTTGTTATCTAAATAACATTTTGTTAATTGTCTTTCAATATCTTATTGAATTTTTAAATCATTATTATGAATTATTTTCAAAAGCAACAAATTACATTCATACTCATACTTGACTTAATATATTTACAATCTTCAGAATGTCCATAGTAATTCTTCTTGTTTTATCTAATTAAATCAAAATTCATAATCACCCCTTATACATAACACTTTAAAATTTCAGGTGTATGAATATAAGACAGCAAACAAGGTATGCTTACATGCTACAGTATATCCCATGTTCCTTATACAACATTCTGTATTCTAATTGGCCAACACTTTTCTCATTTTTCTGAAATAACATTAAAACAAGCATAAACTAATTTCTATTTACAAAATATCACTTAAAGTTCTGGATCATTTAAACATTTAATAAATTACCTCATTTGAATGCTCCTATTGAATAATATCTTTAATGCTGGAAAAAACACATAAGGAACCGTAAAGCCTTGCAGAAAAATATTTAAATAGTATGAATTTCTTTAATTATAAAGTGGACCTTATATTCATTAAAATTAGATATCCCTGATAGCCTATTGCTTCCTATTAGGGCATTTTAAATATTGTTATCCATTCCAAACGTTGTCTGAAATGCCGATTTAAACTCACTTTCAATCTTTAAATAATAAAAACCTTCAGAAGCATTACTATCTGCTACTACACTTGTTAGCACATCTAATTAAGTGTTCTCCTGCTACAATGTTTGTATCTGGTTTTACATTTATTTAAAAGCCTTGTTTATCTACTTTTCTTCATGCTGCCAAACAAAATCACTCCCACAGACTATAAACACAGTTTTTATAAATTGTTTTAGGATATATATTCCATTAACATTTTTTAATTCATGTAAGCAATGTTTGCAGTACAATGTGCACTTACCTTTGTGGTAGTAGTAGAAAATAAAATAATCAAAACTATTCTGAACCACCCCCAATAAACCTTTCCTTTAGTACTAATCATATTTAAAAAACATAAAGCCCCTTCACCACATCATCACATGTGCTCAAGAATGCACCTTATGATCATTTTTATAAATTTTCCACATTGTTTGTTCACAGACATTCCTAAATATATCATACAACATAATCTTTTGTTGAAAAAGAAATTGACATCTACTTTGCCATAGGTAATACTTCAAAATTGCAAAAATAAATAAAAAGTTAATGTTCCTGGATCATATTTATAACAGTCTCTGGAAGATGGCCTAAAACTAATTCACCATAAGTAATTGTAGTCAACAAAGGCATCTTCCACATCTGTGACAGAAAATCCTATAGACCTATAACATAGGAACATTCTAATACAAAATGCTGTAGGGTTCCACCACGCCTTGACAATCAAGATATAAACATTTTCTATCCTCTAAGACTTTGTGCTTATGATTCCCTCGAACATTCAGTTTACCATACACACTCAACCATTCCGTATCCCACATCTGTTGTGGTATTCAAGGGTTCATCAATTTTCGATACACTAATAAATTATTCCTAACTAAACAATATTTAAAAATGGTTCTTCTGGACCGAATGACAGAGAACCTGATCATATAGATCTTTTCTAGTTTTCTGCACAATCATCAATTTGGTAATTTGCCATTTCCATCATTTTTGAAATGTACTTTTTAAATCAGGGTAAATTGTACAGACCCCAAACAGTTTTATAGGGATATTTACCAGTCTCATCAAGATATCTTTTAAATGAATACCATAACTACTTCTGGGGTACACGGCTTTCATCACGAGGCCAGGTTTCAAATTTGCAAAGAAAAAATTGAATGAAATAAAGCTAGCGGCTTGATTGTCCCCACCCCACCTCTTGTTTTTGGCAAATATGTGAATTCTGATTGTTAGGGTTTAGACGGCTTCCCACAGCATTGGAAAAAATCCTGTACAGCCTTGTCCCCAGAGAAACCAGTGGGGTAAAACTGCACTGACATGTAAAAAAGAGGTAAAAGGAACTGTTTAATAATATGCAAATGCTTAAGTTTAGATAAACTCACTCTTTCCATCTATGAACTTTCTGTTCACCTCTTTGTAACACAGATTTCCAATTCTATAATGCACTATTTAACCCCCCAATACTGTACTCCCAAGTTCTTAATAGGATTACTGGTCACAGATATACCTACTGCACTGTCATTGCATCTAGACACTGGTCCCAAAATAAACCTCTACATTTCTTTAGATTCAAACTTGCCTCTATACCTGCCCATATAACCCTATTGCCTCTAATAACTCTGTAATACTCTCCTGATTCCTGGCAAAATACACACATCATTTGCATATGCCAAACTCTCACCTCATCACCCCCCAACCCGGCTTCCTGATATGCCCTGAAAATTTGTAGTGATAACATTTTCTGTATCAGAGGATCTAAAACTAAGACATATAACAGCAGACTCAGCAGATATCCCTGTCTGACTCCTTTTTGTACCGAAACTGATTTCCGCTCCTCGGTTCAATGCTGAGGTAATGACAGCATTTCCATAAAGCAAAGTCAACCACCATAAAAACACTGGAGGCAACCCATACTTTTTAAGACTGTTAACAAAAACATGATTCACCTGATCAAACACTTTGCGCTGATCCAGGGACAATAAATATCCCTAATTTTTGTTTTCACAAGAGAAAACAATATCTCTTATAAGACATAAATTTGTCTCGATGTGTCATCCCGTAATGCACAGGTCTGAACTGGGTGAATCAAAAGGAGCAACCTGCTTTAAACGGGATTGCAAAAGGAAAGTTAATATTTTAAAGTCCAAATTCAACAGACAAATAGGACGCCAATTGTCAGAGTCCTATCTCCTGCCTTAAATAAATACATAATCAAACCTCTGGTGAAATCAGGAAATTCTGGTACCTATGCAAATATGTGTACACTCGAACCAAAATGTTTGCCATGAGTTCCGTGAACAACTTATAAAATTCATTTGAAAGTCCAGCCTTCCCTGGTGAAGACCCTAACTTTTATTTTTTCATAACTACAAGTATTTCTTCTTCTGTAATATCAGCATCTAAACCCTTCAACTGATCTGGGGTTATACTAGAATTTGTACTTCGTCCCAAAACTGTGACATTTGATCTGCTTCTAAAGCCTGTGGGTTCACTAACTGGGCCAAACGGCTATCAACCACCTCCCATATACCTGTGTTATCTGATCTAAGTATCCTCTCTCATCTAATAAAGCAGAAAATGCACCTTTTGTCTTCTCTCCTTGCACACCTGGCAAGGGTCAGAGAAGGGGTTTTCCAAGTTCTGAAACTGAGTTTTGCTTGTAGCATGGCAGCCCTATCGTACTGCAGAGACTTCATTTCATCCTTGCCTTTAGCAATTTGTGTGGTCAAATCACTCTCAGTGTCAAAGGTTTGAGTCTGAAGCCTAAATAATTTGTCTCTTAAAGATAAGTATTGAGGTTTATCTACATTTACTGTACGCTTCCATAGGATTGCAACCACTTTGTAACATCAGGCTTTGTTTACAACCACCATTGAAATATATTTGTATATAAACTGAGGATCTGTCATCCTGGCTATTAAAATATCCAATAAGAGTAGGGAATTTTATTATAACTTACAACAACAAATGATAACAAACAGTGTCAATGTAACACAAAATAATAAACAAATCTTAGAACAAAAAACGTAAAGAAATATTACATACATGCCCGGTCAATGATGTCTTCCAACTAAATAAAATGAATCCAAAAATAAATCATGCAACTAAACAAACCCCCCACTAAAAGAGTAGGGTAAGTCTCATTTCATAACTACAAAAATAGAGGAATAATCAAACAGTGTGAACATCACATAACATAAACATAGAAAGCATAAGAAAAAAAACAACTGTTACAATCATACATTTCTTGATGCCCTATGAAATATAACAAAAAAACTAAAATAATCAACCTAATACTAAAAGAAACCTCCCTCCAACAAAACCAGGTGAAAGTTTTGTATTTTCTTTTTATAACTTTGAAAAACAATTGTTACAGTGTTAATTCACACCAGAGGGAGAAAAAGAAATTAGTATACCAATCAGCAAGCCAAAAAAACAATAATAACTATTACATATATACACTTTTAGTGCATTGTTAAAGAAAAAATAAACAACACCCTCCATAAAAAGTAAATAAGCAATACTACATCCTAATATTAACACCCTCATCCCCTAGGAACCTTTAGGGAGTTATTTTCAGAAATCTGAAATCAAAATTGAGAAAACCCTGTCCAGTTTTGAAGATGACTACCTCTGGATGAATTTCTAGATTCTAAATTAATATGGATTTAATGTCTTTTTAATGAAGGAAAATAACAGCAACTGGGGATATGTTTTTGTACAGTGAGAAACAACATCTACTTTGCCAAATCCAATACTTCAAATAAGAAAACAAGATATGGAGACTGCTGGTATTTAAAACAACCAATGATTTGATAAAAGTCCTAATACAAAGAAGTCGTAATTTAAATATTCAAAAGGTAAACACATCCACATATTTTTATTGTGTCCCACAGTCCTAAGATATATGGACAGTCAAAAAAAGGTGCTGTATCGCTTCTAGAGTAGTGGTACACCCAGGTCTAGGGCAGTATCTTTCAGACATCTCTTTTGTTTTAAATTATTCTCTACATTCAATTTCCCAATGCGATAGCTAAGTTGTATCCCATGTTTTCGTTGACAACCTTGGCTCAGTTAATATACAGTAAATGTTGTGTTTCTCTTGTGGGGATCTGTCATCAAAAGGTTCTATCAAAAAGAACTGCTTGAGTATGAATGAATAAAGCTGTCGATAGGGGAGAATACACAGCTGTCGCTTGTGAATTTGCCAGATTTTCAGTTTGTCTAAGCTGTACTGTATGTAAGGGGGAAACTGACGTGTTTTTAAATTTTTGATAATCCTCCAAGATCATTCCACATCGAAAAGGTAGGAGACAATAAATGAGTAAGCCACTGACACCATAATTTGGAACTTTAATAGTACAGGTACGAAATCTGTATAGAAAATATAGTAAAGAAAAACAATCAGGTTAGGCATCCCCAGCCCTCCTTCAGTCAGTTTACAGTAGGTTATACCTCTCTTTATCAGATTTAATCAGGAGCCCCATAAGGCAGAAAAAAAACACAAACACTTTGGTTTCAAAACTTCTGGGAATAGGGAAAACATGACTAAGATACAGGAACAAAGGAATAAGGTGTGATCATATCATGTAAATACATGTTTTCTTATGCATCCTCCACTTATTCCAAAGTTTAACTCTACTGTCTGCCAATGCAATTTTAATCTCCCAGTTATGCTCAGACATATTTTGTGGTCCAAAATAGACTCCTAAAAACTTTTGTGGTGCATATACAATAGGAAGACCAGCTATATGAGAACCTAAATTATCTGGGGAACAAGTGGTAGACAAAACTTTTACTAAAATTGAGCTCAGCACCAGATAAAGCCACAGAGGTAGCTGAGAGTGCTAAGGCAGATTTTACAGAAGGTAAATTAGCTGCTGTAAGCACCAAATCATCCGCGATATGCACAAGTCTTATTAAGAGAAAAGGTCAAAGTTTGAATTCCTTCAATCTTAGACTCCAAGTAAATCATTCTAAGAAATGGGTCTAGAGTAAGAATATGTAAAATAGGACTAAGAGGGCATCCTTTTCAGACAGCTCTCACAATGCAATGGGTATTCCCAAAATAACCCTGAAGTAAAGGGCATATAGATGCAGTCCCATAGTAGAGTTGTAAAATTTAAATGAATTGAAGAGGTATTCCATATGCTGAGAAACAAAGCCATAAAAATCATGTGAGACGTTATCAAAAGCTTGGGACTGATCCAAACTCACGATATAAACTGACACAGTATTCTGTAGCAAAAATCAATCAATTCTCTAAGTAAGAGCAGGGTATCAGAGATTTTTCATCCAGGAATAGTGCAAGTCTAGGATGTATGAATAACATCACTCAGGAGATTCACCAGTCTATTATTCAAAAGTTTTGATAGGATTTTAAATCAACATTAAGCAGTGTTATAGGCCTCCAATTATTCAACTGCTTCTGGTTCCCTTTTGTATAGAAAAACAAAGTCCCTTTTTTCATAACTATCGGGATGTTAGATGAACTTAGTAGTGCATTAAACACTTGAACCAACTCATCAGTACACTGAAGCCATAGCCATTTGTAAAATTTTGATGGCAAGCATCGTTACCTGGAGCAGTATTCATGGACAGATAATCTATTACCACCTGCAACTCAAGTTTAGAGATGGGAGTCAATAACATTTGTTGTTGAGCCTGTGTAATCTGTGGTAAATTCAATGTTTGCAACCAATTAACAGTGGTATCAGATACAGTAAATGGGGTTTTGAATTTATGTTGAAGAAACTTATCTACTTCTCTCATAACCTCTGCCTTACTGGAAACTATTGTTCCATCCAACAATTCTGTCTGCTCAATATGTTTTTGTTTTTGTCTATAATTACAACTCTCACAGGGGTTAGTCAAATGAGATTTATTTTGAGTTCCAAACTTCTGTTTAGCCTCTAAAGACTGAAATCTGTCATATTGTAATTTTTTAACCCTGCTTTAATTTTGTTCAAAAGGTAATTCTTATGCACTGACAAATCAGTATTCCCAGAAAGACTCTGAAGTTGATGTTGTAGCTCTCTATATCTAGTCTGGTTCTGAAAATGATGCGCCGGGAGCTAGTTTTAAACCAAAAACAAAGTCGAGCTTGAAATCCAACCACCAAGACACATGGTCATCATATAGGCAAAAACTGGTTTTCTTGCTTCCATTAAACTGAGAGTAAAACTGATATTTCCTGAAAAGGTCTATATTTAACTCACCAAGATCCTTTCCCTGTAGGAAACCTCAGCAATATTTGAAAGAAAAATACTAACCAAATAGTGATCCGAGGTGGCAGTAGCTTTGTTTTGCAAGACTGTACTGCCACTCCTACATGAATGAAAAAGAAATCATTCCTAGAAGATAATAAACCTTTCTGAAAGGTGTGTGTGTGTGTGTGTGTGTGTGTGTTGTGTGTGTGTGTTAGGCCAAAATAAATGTTGTGCATCTATCAAATTGGTTTGGGACAAAATAGCCTTCAATGCTACTATATCGCAAAGATTTTTCCTGTAGTACCCCTTTATCCGAATGCGGTAACCCACAATTGAAGTCTTCACCAAATATTACAATTTTTACATAAATAAGACGGGTTGAATAGCTTTCCACAATTCAATCTCCAGTTTTAGTTTGAGGAGCGCAACAAGTAATCAATCTGTAGACTGTGGCATGAATTACAATATCTATCAAGAAGGCCTCCTTGATGAATTACTACCAATTTTAAAATCTGGACTTCCAGGCAAAAAACAATTAGCTAAACCACTACATGTCTCAGTGCCTAAAGACCAAAAACTAGCTCCCCACTTCCAATGGAGTGATGCAGCCTGAGCCTCAAATAAACTATAAATCCTAATATCTTGTAAAAATAGTACATCCAGACGGTCTGTTGCAAACATAGCAAAGTCACTCATGCACAAATGTCTCTGCTAATACTATTAACATTTAAGGAGGCTAGGCTAAATCAACTATAAGACAGATTTAACCTCAAAGAGGCTGGTGCAGCATTACTTTCTCCTTAGACCTCATACCTCACATTTTTTCTTTACCTTGGGTGCAATTTTCTCAATTTCTTCAGTTTCTGAAGAGGCATCTAGAACCGAAGAGGCATCAAATATCTTCCCATCTCAGTATCTCCCCATTGAAGGGGTGTATACTGATTTTGGGTAGATATAGTATCTGGCACAGATAGTTTCTGAGTATGTTTCCTCTCCCTTGTTTAACCAAATGAAAGGCTTGCAAGTCAGGGGTGGCATTTCTTTAACAACAACAGGCGAGTATCATCAACTGTAAGGGGGTAAAGTCTGCAACAACCTGGCGTGTATCCGTACTTGGAGAGACGGGGAGAGAGGAACCACATCCTTATGCAAAGTACTAGAAGGGGGTACATGGCAGACTAGGTTGCAACTTTGTGTAAACTTGTTTTGTGGACTGCCGAGTTGACATAGAAGTCATGCTCAGTGAAGTCCGTGTCTGAGGTGTTGTGAGATGCCCATGAACACTCTGTGAAAGTGTGATCCTCAGTATCACAGAGGCTACATTTAGGAGTTGCAGTGCAGTGAATTCCAGGGTGACCTAAAGCCCACACATACTACATATAATCAGGTCACAGTTACTACTAACATGTCGAGGGGACCCACATTTCAAACATGTTCGTGGCATTCCTTGATAAAATACTTTTGTATGACCCAAATAGAAACTGCTATACAAGTGAACAATACCAGTGTCTGACATACACAGTTGTACCTTAAACCGCCACCCTCCCATCCAAAATCCCTCAGAATCAATAATGGGGTTTGGGAGCCCTTGAATTTCACATTTTTGTTCCAAACAATAAACACTGTCTTTCACATTTACCACTCATTGCTAAATAGAATAGTTACTATTTTTAATGTAGGTCTGGTTAAAGGTATTGCAAAAAAATGGGACCAGATGTCTGAGTCTTTACTAGGGAATATTGTTGCCAAAATGTGTCCAGTAAAACTGCTGTAGCAGAAACTCACATCAAAGCTGTGCTCTCCTGGGGCATGGATAAATGCGAAATCCTCTGACGGCGAAAAACAAA
This sequence comes from Neoceratodus forsteri, assembly GCA_016271365.2. Taxonomy (NCBI): domain Eukaryota; kingdom Metazoa; phylum Chordata; order Ceratodontiformes; family Ceratodontidae; genus Neoceratodus; species Neoceratodus forsteri. Next base: position 1,231,363,496 of record CM028129.1, on the reverse strand, counting down.
GCGATTGCTTAATTAGGAATTTCCCACAAAGTTTCTGTCTGGGAGTTCATCCAAGCCACTGGTGTAATGAATCCTTATAGCATACCGCATTTCGCATTAACTGGTGGCTTATGGAAAAGGCTTATGAAACTTGATTTTAGCCTAGGAATGTCTGTAGCAGGCTCAGTTCTATCGGAATTAATGGGTTCAGAGCTGACATCCAGAAGTTGGCTATCAGTAATATCATGTGGTAAATCTGTATTCAGGACCGGGTCCAAGGCAATAGGGTGCGGTTCTGTTGCAGCTGCAGTCTCAGAATCGGTGGAGCTGAACTGGAAATTCATCTGGTTGCCATTTTGGACGCTATAGTCAGAAACCTGCAGATTACATGGTTGACTTGATCCAGATAGGGGAATCTGTGGGTCAGGTTGCCAAGTCCTGCTCCCATAGGAATCCAGCCAGCTTTGTGAGTGCCTGTTCAGGCAACTAATTCAAATGATCAAAGTCTGCTGGCAAGTTATTTGATTCAACTGGTGCATTTGGACTATTAGGTAAACTAGCAGGTGGAATTTTTTGTGATAAGTACTGGGCTCATACTCAACCTTTCCTTTTCTTTTTCCTCCTCCAACAAACGCTTCTTTCAAGAAAATTGCGATTCAGCAGTAGACAGAAGATCAGCTAAACATTGCTTCTCAGTATCCAAGTTGTCTTGCAACAGTTTCTCAGCTTCATCCAAAGCTATTACTTCACTATCTTCCAAGACAAGTATATCTATAGCAGGGTTCACTTCCATAAAATCTGAAACTATCTCCTGTGCTGGACCTGCAGGAGCGGAGATGTGCTCTCCTGCAGGTTCACCAGCCAACTCAGCAATTCGGAGTCCATCAGCAAAGGTTCCTCCTACTGGCCGAGAAGGGATTTTCCCGTGTCCTGGCCAAATTCCTCCATTCACTAAAAATACCACCAACAGCTTAATTTGGTTCTGTAAGTCAGTTCACATCTGTATAAACATTCCCCTTCCCTGCCCCCAGTCGCACTCCAGAAACGAGCCATGGCTCAGTGTGCCTTTCCCAGTCACAAACTTTCAAATAAATAAAACATAGCTTGCAGCACTTCTTGAAATCATGAGTACTCTTTTGTGCAGATTTTAAAGATGCTTGTTACATTTAGTGTCGTGTCGATGTGGTAGGTACAGTCTGAGCAGTGACATGGCAAACAGAATGCAGTGCCACCAGAGATTTCCTATACAGTTTCCCTCCACACACATGCATGCTGAATGATCTGCATACCCATGATGCTTGGCAGAGGTTTTTGTACATTAGAATGCCTCCATATGCCTTAGAGATATTTACAACAAACTCACTGAAAATTATCTGTCTTCAGTAGTTGTTTATGCATCTCATATACTGCTCTTCTTTCAAACTGCCTCTGTATTTCGTGGCTTTTCAGATATGCTACTTCCAGCTGTAATGGATGCCTCATCCCTTGGTGTGTAGTGGACAATTATTTTGTTGACTGTGTTGTGTGAATGTGTCATTGTCTTGGTTGTCTGGGTGCTAGCACTGATCAAAGAAGCTTTCTGAATATGGCATTTTGTTGGCGGTTGTGGTGCTCCAAGACAGAAGATGTAGTGGAGGAAAATACAAAGACCAGCTAAAAAGAAAAAGGATAGCAGTTTCACTTATGAACTGCTTTTCATTCACTGTATCCCAAAATGTTCTGCAAGCAATAATATATTTTCAAATGATACATGAGCTGAGATAATTCATCTTATTTTTTTAATTGTGTGTTTATGAGCTTTTAAGGAAAGGAAATTGTTTAACTAGGAAAGGCACACTAAACCGAAACGTGTTTCCAGGTACAACCTGGGAGCACAAGGAAGTTAAGTGACTTACTCAAGTTCACACAATATGCAGGTGGGGCTGTGGGATTCAAACCCAGGTCTCCAGGTTTGCAGCTCAGAGCCTAAACCACTGCGCTATACTGCCTCCTAAATGAAAAAAATTCAAATGAAATACATTTAAATAGTTTCCATAATTAATACTTGTAGAAATACATATAGCATTTTTACATATTTTGTGCTAGAATATCTGACAATAACATTCAGGTTGTCACTATAACAGGAGGCTACAACTAGATAAACCTTGTTTTTAGCTATTTCGTTCTGCAAGTGAAATGACGGACTTCCAGATCCATGTACACTTATATTCAGCAGCTGTAACTGCAACAGCTATGGGTCAAATTATAGTAATTTGGTGGTTTGCTACATAAACTCATGCACCTGTCTCACCCCACCCTCCTGGAATCCCAAACAATTTAAATAACAAACAACATTTACCCGCATGTCACTTGTGTAACATGTCTTAACAAACAATAAACAGCTTATTCTCTTGCCATTGCTAGAGTCCGTGTATATAACGATCTCCCAATTATATACAAAGGCACAATAGGAAAGTACAATAGTCCAACTTGGGAGAACCTCTATGAAATAGGAAACTTGTATAGGTTAAATTACTCATTTACAGCATAGTAAAAGAACTTTTCTGCCCTTTTCAAGAGACAAGTACTGTAATGCGTATTCAGACTTGCAAGTTGCGCATAAGATTAATATCTATAAACCTGTTAACAGGCAGTGGGAGGAGGGCATCTTAACTTGTCATGTGGTGAGCACCATTTTGAGCTGAGCAGTATCCAGCTTTCTGCCATTTATAACACTTTGCCCAGGATTAGGTGAGTAGAAATATGCACATCACATAAACAAAGCATACATTAATGTTGGAGACATGATTAGCAGCCTTTGCTAATCAAAACCAAAATGATTAGCAATTAGCCGATTTTAAGGAACAATTTTCTAAAATGGGCATATTTTACTCTAAATCATATAATTACTAATTATCAGTGTATATATGGATAAAATAGACATTGTACACATAGTTCTAAGACTATCTTTTATTTTATGCCATTTTTTCAGGTTGCAGTGTTTGTTTTAATTTACACAAAATGACGCCTATTGGCTTTGATACAGTCGGTGTGACAGAAGATGCAGCAATCAAGCACAAGATACATGCGACAAGATTAAGATCATGACATAGAAGACCCGTGACAATAATATGACCATGATTTAAAAAAGGCAGTTAAATAAAACTTTTATAATCAAATCATGACTGACTGGATTGATTTATTTTTGTTAAACGGTTGTGAGGGTGGGACTGATTTCTTCTTGCTAAATGGTTGTGAGTAGTGTAAATAAGTTATCACACATCACCTCCATCAAGCATGCAGCCTGTAATTCTAGCCTGTTTTGGGGTGAGTGACCAGTTTCATCATCATGAGCTGCCATATCACCAGGACATCTTGGCTTGAGACCCCTGTCTGGTTTGAATTCAGCCAGTGGGAGCCTTGTTTTTTTAATGCGTGTCAAAGTTTCTGCAGTGTCCTCTGCCAGAGAAGCCCTCCAGTGCATTTTAACCTTGTTCATACTTGAGAAACACCTTTCTACTATTGTATTAGACACAAGAAATACTCTCAACACATTCACAAGCTTCAAAGATTAGGATAAGAATTTGGAGTCACATGTGAGCTTTGACCAGACAGCACCAACAGACAGATGTGTAAAATTAGTTCGAGCAAAAATCTTAAACTCTTGCCATCCTGCAAGCACCAGAGCACTGTCACAGTTAGGTTGCAAAAGTTTTTAAAATGGTCAGCTACTAAAGTAATGTCATTGTTACTGTGACAGAAATGGGAAGGAAAGAGTTAATGGTTTGGATTCTGTAGGTGCCTTATTTTTTTAGCAGTTTGAGAAAAAAATACACTCAGGCTAAAATCCTCTGTCCAGCTGCATTCAGCTTGTGGAGTTCTAGCTGCTAGATAAGAGCTGGGTCATAAATCTCGAGTGGACATCTCCATACACACATAGACCTGCAGACACGTACACAGGGCAGTTTGAATGGATTGGATCATTCAAATATAAACTTAAGGTGAAAAGGGAATATAATTGGTCACTGATAGGTGTTCACTGTGATTGGGACAATTAAATACATACATGTTAGTTGGTTGGTGCATTCAAAGGGAGAATAGGAATGACCTATTCTCCAGAGAATATATAACCTTCTGAAAGACAGAGAAGGCTCTCTCTTGCTTTGGGGAAGCTGGAAGGGAAACATAAGTTTGGAGCCTACCTTGTAGCTATCTCCGTGGGAGCTGACAGTTAGAACAGGGTCCAGGTAAGTTTAGTGATAGCATATTTCAGTAATAGCCTTCTTCTTTTGCCATCTGTTATTTTAAAAACATTTGTTTACTTTTCCTGTATGAGTGTTATTCTCTTGTGTTGTAAATATATCCTGTACATGCTCAATGCACTTTCTGTTAAGTAAAAGCTATTTATTTGCTCAACAGTTGTGACTGTGATGTCATTTTCTAAGGTAATATTTGGTTTCCACTGGCTGAGGTAAACTCTGTGTAGCATCCATACCCGAGAGAGAGACACCTACCAGACTTTAACTTGTGCAATTGCCGTTTGATTATTCAAGTTTGTGAACTTTAAGGTTGGCGCTGGATGAATTCAGCTGGTGGCAGCAAATACCGAAGACAGACACCTCTCTAAAAGCTGTTTCAGCACAGAGGAGAGATGGCTGTCATAGTTACCATAGCTCCAGCTCCTTTGAGTCTGTTGGCCAAAGTCTGGTATCTAACAGTTATGAACAGTTACAGATATCACTTTCATCAGTCAAATAGAACCTTTCTTTGCATGACTTCTCAGTGTTTACGATATATTTCTTACATTGCTGTTTAAAATTTTTAACTGCTTGGCCACTGAAATGTGTTAATTTCATACCCTTTAAGTTACTTCAGGAGATGCTCCTGACAGATCACCAGACCTATTTTTCAAGATACTTTCAAGTTCACTGCCACCCAATGGACCACTCTGCTTTGCAGATTCCAGAGTGTTTCTCAATGTTTCAACAGAGCTACTGTAAGTAGTTCTGGCATTTCAACTACTTTTGAAGTGCTAGTGAGAATCAGGCAAGTGGTTGAAGCAACTGTTCAAAATACAGAAGGCGTGCCACCATTTATAATTTAGTTATCATTTGCAGCACATCCATGGCTTTGGCCGGTCATGAGCTGGGTCTGTGGCCATAAATTCTAAATGGACACAAATTTCATATGATCTGGCAACAGCCCTGGTGGCAAGAAGTTTATGCTGCACCAACATGTTCCATGAGCCTTCTTGGGCTTCTCAACTGACATCTCCATTGCCTGGGCAAGGGACCACAATTTTCTGAGTCGATTAGGACTTTTCTGATAGAGATAAAACAGTTGGGTCAGAAAGTTTGAAACCTCATTGAAATAAATGTTAGCCAAAGCATCTTTTACGGCCAGTTCAAATATGTGAGAAACAGTGAACAGTAATTAACCACTCGACATCTTTTGTAGAAGCATAGCAAGTCCCGTCTTCATCCATGTTGACAGATGCCCCATCAGCCCCAAACCCCAGCATTTTTTATACTAAGGCCACTGTCTACAAGAATATTTAATAGGCGAGTTTTCAATCTCTTACTTGTGCCATCTGATACAGCTTTCATTCGTAGAAATGTAGTCTCAACTTGTCCATTGTTGGGATTTACATAAATGATGTAAACCAGTTCCTTTTCAATTACACCACTGTCAGTACTACCATCCATAAGCACTGAAAATAATTTGCATTTTTGACAGTTGCCAGTGGGTTTCTTCTAGGTTCTTGCCAATACACAGTGTGAGTTATTTTCCATCAACAGTGTTAATGTATTTATTGCCCAAATGCACTCTATGGCACTTCTCTTGTTCTTTTCTTTAAATTTATTCTTTATTCATAGAGACACAACAACATACTTAGGTTCATACAGTAAAGATAGATCCATTAGAGGTGAGCCTTAGCCTAGCCCTACAAAGAGCCTAGTACATCCACATTGTCTAGACAAGTGAAGAGCTAATCAATACATTAAGAGTATAGGCAGAGAAGTAGAGAGGAGGAAGAGAAAGAAAAGAAAAGTAAAAAACACAGTTGCAAGAATCACCTGGGGATTATAGGGAGACAGGTGTATATAAACCTTTAGGAGTAGTAGGGTACATACTGGGGATCAGGGCACAAATTCTGGGTAGTGAGCTGAATGGTGAATAACCCATTTCTGCCAGCAAAGTTCACAAAATTATTTTTGGTCTAACAAACTAGCTGATAGGCGCTCTAGGGAGTATATTCCTGAACAATTCCTACCCAAGACATCTTGGTAGGGATGGTTGTGGTCAGGTAGGGATGGTTGTGGTCAGCCTCAGCGAGTTATTGCTTTATGAGCAGTGGCCACTAACAGGACCGTTTGCTTATAGGTGACCCTATCAACCTTTGTTCCCTGAGGAAGGGTGAACATTAATAACAACACAGAATGGTCCAAAGCTCCCATATCATAGCTATCCTGTAATTCTGCTATTATCTCTTTCCAAAAACCCTGGAGCAGGGGCAAGACCATAACACATGGGTCGGTCCCACAAGACTAGACCCACAACCACTCCAGCATGACCCGAAGGGTTCCACCATATTTGGAAGTCACCGGGGGTCCTAAAATAATGGGCCCTGAGTTTCCAGATGTACTCCCTCCAGTATGAGGCCTGACCACTCAAGTAGCTGTACCAGCTGATCCCTCCCAAGCTGTAACCAGAATATCAGTTTGTATTTCCTTGGTCCAAGGTAACCCTCAGGCTTTCCATAGAGTCAAGGGGTCGTTCACTAAGTGCTTTATAAAAGGCACTAATTTCATTAGAAGACAAGATCCGCCAAGATCCGCCTAGTATACTGTCTCATTAGCTGGACCATTGTCAGGACCTTTTCGGCTATACCCACCAGTGAATTTTCATATCTCAATAAATATGATCTTAACTGCATGGACCCGTGAAATTCTGTGGATTGGAGATCATATGATTTTTGCAGAATTGTGAGCGGAGTAGGCCCGTGGGACCCACCATCATCTGGTAGACATATTTTAAACCCAGTCCACCATACCTGGGCCCCACCACCAACCAAATTAGGAGGAAAGAATCTATCCAAGGAATTGCCCTCATAAAAGGAGTTCTTGCTGGTGAAATAGTGGGTATGCAACCAAATCGAAATCTTCATGGGCTCCCTGACATAGGAAGAATATTTACTCAGAGGATTACACACTAAAGGGTTAGCAAACAGTAATCCAGGAAGGGACCCAAGTCATTATAAACCACCTCTATTTGTTTGCAATAGCTGTATACAAGGGGTTAAGACATCCCAAGAGTACTCCGTAGTTGTGCAGCCCTACGGTAGTTCCAGAAACATGATAGGCTACAACCCCTCTCCTTGAAAGCTGTAAAACTGAAAATCTAACCCGTGGGGTTTTCCAGACCAAATATATCTAGATATTAGACAATCCCAAGCTATGAAGTAAGTAGTGGTGGGGGGCTGAGGCAAGTTTTGCAAAAGAACAATACACAGGTAGTACACTTTGCTTTATAGATTCTATGCGGTGAAAGAAACTTAAGGGGCTTGAGACCATCTAGTCATATCAAGGGCTAATTGAGATGTGAGGATTCATAGTTTATAATATCAATAACTTCCGAATTGGTTCCAGTTTTACCCCAAATATCTCATTGTGACTTTATTCCATTTCAAGGTATGACCATTTAATTGGGTGTGGGGTGGAAATTGTATAAAAGGGTTTCAGTTTTCTGCTCATTCACCTTATAAGCCTGCCAGAGCCGCAAACCTGTGAAGTTGGTTCCAAACCTCTGGAATTGAATGCTCCGGGTTTGTAAGGGTAAGCAATATGTCATCCGAACACTGACAATTTAAATGTTCTACCAGCAGTGGGGATACCCTCCACCCCTGGGTCTGGTGGATTGCAGCAGCCAAAGGTTCCAAATATAATACAAAAAGGAAGGGAGAAAGGTGGAACCCTTGTCTAGTACCCCTAGCAAGGGATAAGGTCCGTGAGGTACCATCCAGCCGCACATGGGCTTTAGGGAGTAAATTTTTGAAGCTGGCCAACCAGAGCATCCGGGAAGCCAAAATGGGACATGATCACCATAGAAAGGGCCAGACGATCCTGTCAAATGCCTTTCAAGGCCATGACTCAGGATGACAAAGGATATATGTTGATCTGTGGCATATTCAAGCAGTAAAAGGTGCTCCTTATGGAATCATGGGCTTGACCTCAATGAAACCTACTTGATCAGGGTCTACCAGGGTGGGAACCAGGTCTTCAAATCTATGGGCCAATATAGCCATGTAGGCCTTGTAATCTAAATTTAGCATGGATATAGGTCTATAAGATGTAGCCTGTTTTGGACCTTTAAAGGGTTTGGGACCACAGCAATGGTGTCATATTGCCAAGAGGGGGTCCTCTCCTGCTGGATTGCTTGTAAGGCTGAGAGTAGTGTGGGGTCAAGATGTCCCTATAGGCCTTATAAAATTTGGCTGGGTAGCTGTCTGGTCCAGGAGCTTTCAGGGTGTTTGCTTCTGATATAACCCGATCTAGCTCTGCTCTAGAGATAGGCCTATTAATCACCTGGGCCTGGTGAGAAGTCGAGGAGGGTGAGGGAGTGCAAATAAGCTGAACCTCCTCAGAAGAGGAAACGCCCTGGGCATATAAATGCTGATAAAATCAGCAAAGATTTGTCTAATCTTAGAGGGCTGAGTATGCAAAACCCTGGTAGTAGGATCATACAGAGAGGAGACTGTGGTTCTAGCTTTTGTTCTCTGAGTTTTCTGCCCCTGTCGGACCACCCTCATAATGATAATGTTTGAGATAAAATAATTGCTGCTCTATCCTTTGGACTAGGCACTTTTGGATTTGCTGCTTAACTCGGGAGGGCAGGTTTAACAGAAGTCCCTGATCCCACATCATATGTAAAGTATCTAACTCATTTTGTAACTCCACATAATTCCTGTCCCTCTCTTTTCTTCTTAGAGGAGATTTTGAATATCAGTCCCCTAAGGACCGCCTTTAGGGTATCCCAAAGAATCCTGAGGAGGTTTCCTGGCTCTGGTTATCTCTGATAATATCTGGTATCAAATCAAGAATTTCCTGCCTGAATTCTGGGTCCCATAAATGCTGGACATTTAGACGCCAGTGATTAAACTTTGGCACATTACCTTGGTACACCTTTAGGTAAACTGGAGAATGATTCGATAACAGGGAGGCCCATGCCAGATATCTGAAACTAAATCATAGTGCTCAATGGTTGTATATACATAGTCCAGTCTGGCAGCTACCCCTGTACTGGGGGATACATGTGTGACTTTTAGTAGTGGGGAAAGCACGCTCCACACATCCACAAAGCCCAGATTTGCCATATTAGCTTAAAGTATTTTTGTAGGGTTAACCCTATGAGCAAGGCACTTGGAAACATCTAGAGCAGGATCTGAAATTATATTGAGGTCTCCCCCATAATTAATTGGCCTTTATATATAGACAGCAAATCTGATAGGAATCTCTGGGCACAAATTTAGGAGAGCCAGAGGGAAAATACACGAGGCAAGGGTCACCTCTCTATTACATAAAAGACCAGAGACTATAACATAACGATCCTCAGTGTCCTCAAATATATGTTTCCACCCAATTTGCTGTTTTAACAATTAATAATGCAACCCCCTTCCTTCCAGAGCCATGTGAGGCCAAAGCCAAGAGAGCATAGCTCTGATTTTGTAATTTCAAATGCTCTGTTTGGAGGCAAGGTGAGTTTCCTGTAGGGCAATTATTTCCGGTTTTCACATCGCAAAACTGATGCAGGCGGCATCTCTTTATTGGTGAGTGAATCCCATTAATGTTAAGAGAAAGTATTAAAGATGTCTGATCCATTTTTGGGATACTTTAAAGGATTCTTATTTTGCCCTTGAGCCCTCCCAGCTTCTGACGTGACAGGTGCCTTTCTCACCACCTCGCCTCCCAATGTCTCCAAGTGCCCTCTCAATTGCCACTCTCTCCACCAATCACAATTAGTTGCAAAAAGTTACATTGCTCACTTTCCACTTTTTGACTGCCTGAGTACAAAGCTGATGTTGTGTCTGTTTTCATAACAACAATTAAAATAAATAAGAAACAAGCACTTCCACCTCAGAATATAGGGGTGGTTGGTGCTAGGATATAGGGTTCATCTGCTCCAACCAATTAACAAGTATAGACAGATGTTGGATCTCCAACTGAGGGATCCAGGAGCGACCTGCATTACAGCAGGTGAACTATTTACAAAAGGTGTCTTGACTTTACAAGAATAGTGAGAGATAAATAAACTCTCTACTGTCCTTGCGGTATCACACTTGACTGCTAGAAGGGAGGCAGACCAGCTAGCTTAACCAGACAGGCGTCCCAGGGCTGAATTCTCCCCAAATTAGAGAAATAAATAAGGATTCGGGTGGGGTGGGGCTGTCTGCTATCAGCCCATAGAAAAAACTGGTGCTGAGCAGGCCATGGTATAAGAACCAAGTTAGTGGGTAAAGGTGGAAGAAATGCATCAGATTATTCCCAAACATAGCTGGAAGGTCCAAGACGACATTGCATCTCAGTTGTAAAAACAGGAAAGAGGGCTATCCAATCTGGTGACTAGTGTTTGTTACTTGGTGGGCCAGCTATGTATGGATCCCCGATTTAACCGGAGAAAAAGTGGAGGGGTAGCCCAAACCAGCTAACAGTTATACCAAAGGATTTAGGCACTGTTCAAACATCTTCTATAATAAAAGATCTTGCCCCAATAGATATATAGGACTGACTGAGAAGGAGCAAGAACCCCGTAACATCAGGCTAATATAGGGATTCCCCTTAAACTGTACATTGCTCAATCACACATATTTGTCCTTCAAGAAATTGTTAATTTCTGCTCTCTGGCCTCAGTCATGATTCTACCATAACCATTGTTATGATTGATTTTAATCCCCTTAAGCCATTAATAATTCCCATGATTGATTTTAATCCCTTAAAGCCATTAATAATTCCCACATGGAGAGGACTCAAAATAAAGAACTGAAAGAGGAGAATATGGGTCAGTGTTATCAGGGGATCCCTCATCTGTCTTAGAGGTCAAATGTTCTGAAGGCTACACTGCTCTCGAGCGTTTTACTGTAAGTAGAGGAAAACCAAACTGGTAACGACTCCCGCTTTGCAGCCTGGTTGTTCCAAATAAATCCACAGATCGGAAGATTTCATGCCGTCGATATCCACACTACAAAAACAGTCAAAAGGAAAGCAAACTTGGTTATAAGACAAAGCCCACCTAGAATACTTTAGAGGTTCCCAGTGTTTTCAGGCAGTCACCAGTGTGAAGAAACAGAAGCCAAGGTTTTTACCAAGGCGTTGGGGAGATTACTGCTCTGCTTTCTTATTTCTGGTTTGTGGCGCCTTTCACAATTTTCCACTCAGCCGAGTTAGGTGGGTGTGGTGTTCTGTCCCAGTTGTGTGCCATGGCGCAGGATTTCAGCCCGAACTTCCTCTGGAGAATCAAATTATTTTTACCTTCAGGAATTGTATAATCATCCTGGAAGGGTAAGGAGTGGTGAACTTCATTTTGTTCTCTTTGAGAGGGATAGAGAAAGGCTGGTACTCTCTACGGCCCAAAGGGTGTCTGGAGCATAGTCGTTGTTGATGTAAATTCGTTCCTGACCTTAGAAGATTTTTGTTTTCTCCAAGCTGTAAGAAGGACTTGTTCTTTAATTGTGTACTAGAAAATGTGCTATGATAGATCATGGGCGCATCAGGTTTGTTTGGTTTCAGGCCTAAGGCCCTGCACCCTCTCAAATTCTAAGTCCATATTCTCGGGAGTTGAGAGCTGTATAAAGCACCATAGACAAAAACTCTGTAATATTCTGTCCCTCTGCCCTTCTTGTATTCCATACACCCTTATATTTTTTCTGTGGGCATGATTTTCTGAGTCTTCCTGCCGTCATCATATTTGAAGTTGGGTCTCTTGTATGGTTTGAATTGCCTGTTCCAGATTGTCCAGTCTATTCTCAGCAACAGTTATTTGTCTTTCGGAATCGACTACCCATTGTTCAAGTAGCTCAACATCTTTCTTAAGTTCTCCATATAATTGCTTTATTTCCACACGAAAACTTAACAGTTCAGTGTATGGTATCTAATTTGACTTGCTTTCTAGGAGTTTGGATATTGCTCAGAGTTTGAGATACAGAATCCTGGTGGTTAGTATCAGCTGAAGCCTGTGACAGTTCAGAATCCGAGGCCTCGGATGGCAATCCATCTCCTCCTGCTCCATCTCCATGAGTTTCTCCGTTTGTGAGCAGCCTCTGTGTCTACTCCCTTTGGCATTAGTGTTTTGGATCGTATTGCCAACAATTGCTGAATTGTACAGGGGTGATTGTCGTCTTGGGCACAGAGCTTGCAGTTCAAGCCACCATGTAGGTTGATGACGCAACCAGAAGTCTCTGCACTTCTCTTGTTCTGCTGTGGCTTCAGACTTTTTAATTGGGATGTCCTCTTTGGCCATCACATACAGGATCTCCATCAGCATGCCTACAGTTGTTCTGTGCTGCTCCTCTGCATTACTAAAAGCTCTCCTGCAAATAAATTAAAACTGTTTTAACTTGTTACAGTAGCTAATCTGGGTCCAAACCCTTACTCCCACCTCCTTCACTTAACACCAATTGTTGAGTGTTGATATATATCAAGTGGTGATCTTGTTTCACCAAATTTCATAATAGTAATAGCTTTCTTGTGCTGCTCTATCTGCAGATGTTTGTGGATGATGTCAGCTTTGAGCTGGGGGCCTGTTGTCCCTGCAGTTAATGCCTAACTGAAGTTCCTCGACCCACATAGCTCATCTTTGTATTCACAGCACAATATGCAACTTGTATTCACTGCAAGATCTCCCTCACTGATTATCTGTAACCATTTTTTGCTGGATTGTATTTTTGGTGCCGTCCTTCAGCAGTTACTAGTTTTACTCCATTTGCCATATCAGACAGACTGAAAGATTATTAAAAAGTTTGAAGTTAGGGCAAACAAGAAGGTGTCATGGTTGTCTACTTCACACATTTCAGTGGCTGCACAGCCAAGCATAGAGAATCATGAAGCTGATGCTGCAGCAGGGCGAATCATGTGTCCGCTGCTGAAAACTGATATTTGAGTGCTGGCATTAGCAGCTGTAATCATCCAAGCTAAAGCTACAGCAATGTATGTTGGTGAGAATTAATAACCATGATTCTCCCTGCCCCAGCCTCTCTGCATCCTTTGGGCAATGCAGGCTTTTTCACGTGATGTAAAGGCCACCTCGAGCACCATAAATCTTGGGAAGAGCAAGAGTAGACCCTTCACAGCTAGCAGCAAGAGGGGTGAACTGTCAAGGTTAATTGAATTCTCCCAATATAGACTGCAGCATCTTTGATGGTGGGCACCTCCCCAACACAGGCTGGCAGACACACTGGTTAAATCTTTATCCTCCTTCAAACCTCCAATCCTTGGCGGCAACATCTCTCCCATACAAAAAATACATGTGCATAACAGAGATCGTCTTTTTCACTGCATAATTGCAGGGCAAAATAACTTCATTTTTATGCTAGGCCTGGCACTATAAACACAGTAAATTTCTTTGGTTTGGTTCAATAAACACAGTACATTTCTTCTCTGCAAAAGCAGGGCACAACACTTAAACAACTCAGACAGTCTGTAATAAGTGTCTCTTTCCTCATCACTGCAAAGTCTGCAGGGCACAAACACTTTGTAATAAATGTCTTCAAATTCTCTGCATTTAAGCAGGGCACAGTTTCAGGCAGTTTGCACTGCAGTGGGCTGAAGTCTATCATCACTGCATTTGCAGGGCACAGATTATGCAGGCACAAAGTTTCACTTGACTGGGACTTTGGGTACATTTATAATTGGGGGCTAAAGACAGGGGTTCAGTGTGGGGAATAGCTTCCTCCCACATCCCAATAAAGGCCAGCCTCCTCAGCAGTTCCCCATTTAGCCACGTTGAGGTTCCCCACCTTGCAAGCACAGGCTCTTGTGTGGCTGGGCCTCTTGTTTCTACTCTACGCCCCTGTTCTTTTGTGTCCTCCCTTTGCTCCTTCCCATTCCTCTCTTTCCTCCATTCCCTTCTCCCCTCCCTTTTCCCTTTCTTCCTCATCTTGATTCTGTTTGTTTTGCCCTCCCTATTCTTATTGTCTCCTCCTTTGCTTGGCTTCCCATTTCTCCCCTTTATCTGTGTCCCTCCTCCCTGCCCTGTACCTTCTTTCATGCTGGTCCTGTTGTTTCTCGTAGCTCCTTTCTGGCCTTTGCTCCTTTCAGTACTCTGCTCCACTTTGGGTCACCGTCCTTCCCTGCTGGCAATTTTGGGTTGCTTCCCCTGCCCCACACATCTTGTTGCACTTGCCCCTGCCCAGTGCTCCTCTTCCAGCTCCATTTTTCCTCCGTTCCTGCCCTTCCACATTAGCACTTGTCTCCTCCCAGGCCAGCGGCTTTCTTTGTTCCCTGTCCTGGTCTGGCCTTTACTTCAGTCCTCCATGCTGGTATTGGATTGGACTTGCTGTGCCCTGGGTGGATCTCGCTTAACACCTACTGCATCCTTGGGCCATTTCCTTTGCATTGTCGATGAGTGCTTCTCACATTGTATGTTTGTTTCCTCAGGACCTAATATTGTTTCCTTTGGCAGGTGGCCTATTTACTGCCAACTCCACCTGGACCTTTACCCTGTCTTTACATTACTTGAGAACTGTTGTTCTGGGATTCTGGGAGGGCAGTACCAATCATTTATCCTTAAGAGTTTGTGGGTACTCCCTATCAGTCTCCTGGACACCCAGACACATTGATTCGTTGGCTGCAATTGACCTCCTGCCCCCGCCTCAGTCTGCCCTGCAGTCCTTCCCTACCACTCTGCCTTTGACCTAATTGATCTCCTGCCCCCCAGGTCTATTCCTTCTCTCCTTCTGTGTCTCTCATGCTCCTTCTGACTTCCAAGTTCTGACTGCTGCTGCTCTGCCATTACTTCATTTCTCTTTGCCTAGGTTCTGCACTTCCCATCTCCTAGTTTCCCTGCTTCTGACTTCCTTGTCCGATCCATTCA
This sequence comes from Neoceratodus forsteri, assembly GCA_016271365.2. NCBI lineage: Eukaryota > Metazoa > Chordata > Ceratodontiformes > Ceratodontidae > Neoceratodus > Neoceratodus forsteri. The sequence goes on along the minus strand of CM028129.1, from coordinate 1,231,348,454 downwards.
TTTTGTTTCCTGTGTACCCTTCAGAGGAGCAGCCTGTTTCCCTCCATCTCTCCCTGAAGTGTGGCCACCGTGGAGGCTCTTTAGGGGTTTACCATGCCCCTCATTGTGGCCTTCTCTGCATGGCTATTTCCTGTTTCTTGCACTGCAGCATTATGTGATCTAATGTCTGTAATTTAAAATAAAATAATTAAAAACTTTCCTCCATTGCCTTTTGGCCTTTTCATGGGTTTTAGCCCCCGCTATGTCCCTGCTCCAGTGCTTCTAGGGTGCTACATCACCCCCTGGTGCTCAGCCCTCAGCTACAACACCTCCCTGCCTATTCCAATTCCTTCCTGTTCTACTGTCGGACCCTTCCCAATGCACATTTCCCCATTGTTTTGTTCCTTTGTCCTGCCTTCTTCAATATCCATTTCCTCAGTTATTCCCTTTTCCCGTTCCACTGATTTTCCCACACGTTTGTACCCTTCCATGCCCATGACACGTTGTGCAGCTTGTTCAACTGTTTATTTCTCCCCGTTTGTCTCTCCATTGCTTCTGTGTACTGTCCCTTGTTTTCCCCTCAGGTTTCACCTGGCAGTGTATGTTATCCCTTGGCTGCTTTCCACCCTACTTCCTTGTTCCCCTCACCCTTCTACTCCACCGCTATACATTGCCTTCCCTTCCAGTGGCCTCTGCTGCTCTTTCCTTGCTCATCTCATGCCAGCAGTCCAACAGCCTTTGTCCCACCCTAGTTCTGCCTACTGAGGCATAGCAGTGCAGGTAGGCTTTCCCTGTCTACGGGGCTGGGAGCGTGTTTCTCTACCTACAGTCTCAACCAGTACTATTCCTTCCACCTATCAACAGTCTCCATCCCTAACTCTGCCTAGTGCGGCATCCAGTGAAGGTTAGCTCGTCCCGACTAACAGGGATGGGAGCCTGTGTCCTCCATCTACCATCTCAATCAACTGCATTCCTTACCAGCAATTTTGGTCACCACTTCCCTTCTGGAATGGGACCACTGTACCCATCAGCCTACAATCTTCTGACTCAACCATCTATATTCTGTACCAGCATTTTGTGTTTGCCATTTCTCTTTGGGAATGGGCCCACTGTACCCATCAACTTTACCAACTCTATTCTATACCAGTCATCTGGGTTCATCATTTCCCTTCAAGAACGAGTCCTGTACCCCATCAGCCTTTGGGCACCTGTGCCTGGTTCTTGCCTTCAGTCCCTACTGCTTGTCATTGCCAGCCTCAAGCCTTCTTATTCTGCTCCTCTGGCCCATCCCTGGGCTTCAGCCTCCTGCCACACTGTGGAGGACTGGACTGCTCTGGCCTCATAGTGGTCCTTCCCTTACTGGCCTCTTTGCTTGGTTCTCTTTGCACCTGGGATTTACATACTTGTCCTCACCCTTCACCTCCTTATGTTCTGGCTTGGACCCTCCTGCTGTTCGACCTGACCTCCCTCCTGTCCCTCAGACTCCGGGACTTCATTGCTGCTCACCTTCCATCTATCATATGGTGCTCCTGTGCATGGCTGCCTGTGGCTCACATTCTGGCTCAGTTTCCTCTGGTCTCTGGACCTTCAGCTCCATGCTGCCACTCCCTCCATCATTGCTACTCTGGACATTCCTGTTCCCATTCAGCCTTCATCCTGGACTTGTCTCTGCCTGCATTCTCCCTTGCTTCCTGCTTGATATCCAAAGATTCCCCGTCTTCAGGAACCGTTGCCGTGGCTTTTCCAGCTTTTCCCTACTGCCCCATATTTCAAACCATGGGTCTATTTTCAGTTATTCCAGTTTGTCATCTCATTGGAGGAGGGACCCCATGCTCCATCACTGCAGCGCCTTCAACTGTTGGCAATTCAGATTTGCCATCTCCTTCAAGTGGAAACTTCATACCCATCACCGCAGCACCTTTGGCTATCAGCTATTCAAGTTGCCATCTCCTTCAGGGTGGGAACCTCATACCCTGTCACCACTGCACCTTCTACTAGCACCAATTCAAGTTCACTATCTTCTTGGAGTGGGAACCTCAAGCCCCAACTCTGCAGCACGTTTGTACCTGGATCCTCCTCTCAGTTTTACCTGGATCTATTGCCAGAGGCCCATTTCAGCTTCCATTCATTTTATATCTTCATATTGTGCCATCTACCCACTGTCTGATGCCTTACCTGCAATTTCTGAAGACAATGCTGCCGGCGTCCAGTGCACCATTGCCTCTCCTGCCTTCCAGGGCCCTCATTAGTGGGACAGTCGTCTCCTGACTTCCCTACTTCTCTGCTCCCACTGAGTTGCTGACATTGGCTGGCCTGCTGTTGTGTCAAGCCACCTCCTTCTCACCACTCCAGGAACTCAGGATCCCTCTGTGTTTGCTGCTATATATATTTTTGGGCGTTCTTCACAACTGCCGATGTCCAGCATCCACTCACTCATTCAGTTACTTCTACCAGTTCATCTGCCTCATACTCCTACCTCAACTGGCATTACTGCTTCCTTCAAGTGCCCCAAGGATTACCAGTTCTTCTCACCAAAAGAAAACCCTTGTCCAGCAACATCCCTCGAACATGCGGCACATATAGTCTAAGTCAGTATCGATATATCATACTTCCCGATAAGTTCTCGGAACCAGTTCCAGAATCCCTTTCAACTGGACCATAGATCTTATTTCTCAATCAGCTCTACAGGATCATTCCTTACATGTTTCATTTAATCCAAGCAGTACAGGCGACACTACCTCCGATATCTTCCACAGGTTCCAAACTTTAGTGGAGTCTTCTTTCGCCTCCATCTTACCTGGAATCGTGACCTTATTTTCCTCCTGGTACATACCAAATCCATAATAGCCATACCCTCAAGGATAACAGTAACCACAGTACAACACATAGTAGTACAGGCATCACCTGCTATACCTTCTACCCATAGTATATTCTCTACAGCACTGACTCGGATCAACCATGTTATCCGATGTGTAATTCCTTGAATAGCCATTGGATGCTTTCCTAAGACCATTCTTCCATCTAGTATCTCATAATATGTACCAATGAATATCCAATACATAACTACACTGCTAAACATACGCTATCCCAAGTCACTGCTCCCTGGCCCTTGGTCATCACCATACTTCATGAAGTCATCTACACCTCTTCATCACAACACTCTTTTAAAACTCAGCTTTACTGAAATAATATATCATGTACATTACATCCACAGTCATATTATGTAACACACCAAGCAAAATTGTTCCAGGTATTACAGCATTCATCAACATAATAATGTGTTACCCAATGGACTATTTAGGACAATGTCCTAATGGTTGCCCTTCTCATTTAGGTCTGTTATGTCAACTGACACTTCCAAACCTGGGCATTTGTGGAGCATGTATAATGACATCTTCAAGATTTTCCTTTCAACGGTTTCCTCTAATAAACTATAATATTCTGTCACACTTCTGGTTTAAAGTCCTTATTTATACTGTAACATAAACTTAAACAAAGGTTGTAACTTGACCTAACAGCAAATAGTGAACAGTGCGGCTGTCTGTCTGACTGTATGGGCCATCAAGTTTAAGGACCAATCCTTGGCTTGTAGCCCAAACACCTAGTAGAGCATCTCCTGTCTAACTGGCTCTTCATTATGGGCAATGTAAGCCAGCCCAATCAACAAAGGTGTTGCCCAGGGTATGTTCACAAGCCATCTCAGGGACTTCTTCATTTCCCCTTCCTCCGTTAAGCCTCAAGAGTGAAGGCAAGCCTCAACGCATCATCACGGAGCCCCCAGTCGTCGCTTCCACACCTCCACATTCCTGAATTTTCTGAGGTGGAGGCACAGGGATGCCATGATGCACCCATAGAATGTCTCCCTCACCTTAGCCAGCCATTCCCTCAATGAAGGGGCTCCTCCCTCATACAGTGAGCAGTGATACCTTTAATGGCGCTAGACAGAATGTCCTGAACATCCTAATTTGTGCATTCCTCCCAGACCGGGTACCCCCTGCCCAGGAATAGGTGTTGGAACATGCCGGAATAGTTCACCCCAGATACTCACCAGAGCATCATGTATCTGTGACCAATACATCTGCAGACTCAGGCATCTCCTGAAGATATGGCAATGTAGCCTACCTGCCCGCATTTCTGCCAACACAACTCTTTGCCACCTAGTCGGAAGTGCTTAATGATGGTTGGTGTGTGAAAATACCTGATTAGACATTTCCAGCAGAATTCCGCCAGTTGAGGGAGGATGTGATGCACCACCTCATCCTTCACATATTGTCCCATTCCTCCAACACATCGATATCTGTGCATCCTGCTCCCAGGCCTCGCGGACTACCTGGAACTTCAGGTGTGCTGGACCTTGCAACATCTTGTATGCCTGAGCAATGTTGCCCTGCCGTCCCACCAGCCTGACTGCCCAATAGAGAAAGAGCTTGAGGCTGGTAAGGTTGCTTAAATACCGCCGCCACCCTCTCCGGGACCTGGAGATAGTGACGCACCTGTAAAAACCTAAAGAAATCTTGCCTTGGGAGGCCAAATTGCTGTTGAAGGTCCATAGGGATAAACAAACCCCATTAAGAACAAACTGTCCGAATCAGACTAATGATTTATGATTCCATTTTCCAAAGCCGAGTTCCCCTTGGCTGGTAAGCCGGCTCCTCTATAATGGCTGTCTGGGGCCTATGTCATTTGGGTACCTGATATATGCCTGGCCTGCCTCAGAATGTGTAGTGTATGTTTAGTAAAGGGGTTCATTATGGAGGACAACAATCGATCCGTAATTGGGGTGTGTGGGAGGATGAACAGAGGTACCGGAAGGGAGGAACAGCCTCTAGGTTCAACCAGCTGGACTCTGCGTTTTGCTTAATCCAAGTGATTACCGGTGCCATCTGGGCTGCCACATGGTATAAATGCATGTCTGGGAGTGCCAGTCCCCACATTACCTGACGAAGGGTGAGCAGGCACCTCCCAACTCGGTGTCTGTGACCAGCCCAAATGAAGGAAAGGATGGCCTTCTGAGCTTCCTCCAGAACACCTCTGGGTTAGGGACTGGAAGTGCCTGGAACAGGAATAGATATCACGGGAGAATGTTCATCTTGGCCGTGGCTACTCTCCTGCCACCCCATGGAAGCAGGCCCCATCAGCCAATGTCTGCCCTCACCTCAGCCTCTAGTTTTCCATAGTTTAGGCTAAATAGGTCACCTAGTCTAGCTGACACTTTGACTCCTAGGTAATGCACCACCCCAGCCCACTTGAATGGAAAGTCCCACCCCAGTTCAGGCGGGGCCCTGCCATGCAGCCTGAGGGCCTCTGATTTTGAGAGTTAATTTTATAACCCGATACTGAGCCATATAGTGCGAGCTCCCTCACCAATTCAGGCAGTGAGATAAGGGGCTACATGAGAAAAATGAGTATCATCGGCATACAATGATATCTTGTGCACCTGTTTCACCCTGTCACTCTCTGAACCCCTGGATTCGCCCTAACTGCCTGTGTGAGCAGTTCCATACACAGCACAAAAGTAGTGGGGAGAGGGGAAGCCTGCCTGGTGCCCCTCATGAGGTGAAATCTCTGGGGGTCACACCATTTACTCTGACTGTGGCCTGCGGGAGGTGTACAGTTCCTAACACTCACCAGGAATGAGCCTCCCAGGCCCAATCTCCTCAGAGTCCTGTAAAGAAAGCCCCAGTTCTCCAAGTTGAACACCTTCTCGGCATCCATAAAACTGCCAGAGCGAGTTCTTCACCCAGTTGTGCCCTAGAAATGGCGTTTAGCAGATGTCCAATGTTTATCGTGGATTAATCTTCCATTGATAAAGCCTGTCTGGTCTGGGTGAACCAGGGATCCCACAAAGTTCTGTAACGGAGGGCCAAGATCGATGTAAAGATCTTAAGGTCTGAGTTCAGAAGAGAGACCAGGCTGGAAGAGCCAAATATGTGGCATCTTTTCCTAGTTTGGGGAGCATAGTGATTTGAGCATAGTTCCAGGATGGGAAACCACCTCTCCTCCTGGACTCTCTGACATACTGACAAGAGCTGTAGTGCCAGCTCATCCTTGAACGTTTGTAAAATTCCACCCCATTCCATCTGTGCCAGGGCTTTACCTTGTTTACTACACTTTCGCCCCATGATTTCAGACATTTAGAGAGGGCTGAAACCAATTCTTTCTGCTCCTCAGACAATTTGGGAGCTGAAACCTCTGAAATATTCATCCATTTTACCCTCCAGGTCTGTAATGGGTTCTTGCCTATACAGCTCTTTGTAGAATTCCTCAAAGTGTTGGGAAATCTGGATGGGGTCTGTAACCAGCTGATCTGATCTCAGGTGGTGTACATGCAAGACTGTTCTACTAGCTGCCTCCCTGCGGAGATGCCAGGCCAGGAGCTGTCCAGCCTGCTGGCCTGATTCACAGAACCTCTATCTGGAGTACGGAGATCCCTCAATTTGGTTCTCCAGCAGTCTGTTCAACATTTCTCGGCAGCCCTCAAGCGTTCCTAACACCCTCATCCAAGGTAATTTTGTGTTCCTCATCTAGGTCAAACAGTTGGTTCTCGAGGCCCAAATGTTTCTTCAGTCGCTTCTTCTTTTTGCAGAGGCATAACTGATGATCGTGACCCGTAAGAACTGCCTTTATGCCATCCCACCGAAGTGGGCTGTCCACTTAGGTTTGTGGCTCAGAGCTCCCCACTTCCATTTTTATCATTTGCCAAAATCCTCCTGGTCAAGGAGGAGACATTCAGCCGCCAACCACTAGACCGAGATCTAGGGACAATCATCAGGTTCAGCCGGACATGCGCATGGTCTGAGATGGTAATAGGGTATATACTGCAGGACTCCACTGCATGCATCCACTCCACAGATATGAGGAACAAGTCAATACGTGAGTATACCTGCTGTGGGTGCAACCAGAATGTATAGTCCCTGGTTTTGGGGTGTGAGGCGCCAAACCTCCACCAGCTCCAGCTCCTGTGCCAGCCTCTTGACACATTGGCCCACCCTGGTTGAATGAGTCCTATCACCTCCGGACTTATCCAACTGAGGCTTGATAACCCCATTGAAATCTCTGCCAATCAAATAGAGGGCCCCTGGGTCTGGGGCACAGGACAGGAGAGTTGCTTTGAGAAAATCTACATTCTCCCTCTCATTGTTACCTAGAAACATAGAATTTGACAGCAGATAAGGACCGCTTGGCCCACATAGTCTGCCCATTTTCCTACCTAACAGATAAGCTGCAGATCCTAGTCAACCAACAGCTTACTTCCTCCTACCCCCACTAGGACTACCTTATGTCTGTCCCATGCATTCTTGAATTCCACCACTGTTCTTGACTCCACGACCTCCTCAGGTAGGCTGTTCCATGCATCCACAACCTCTCTGTGAAAAATACTTCCTCACATTACCTCTGAGCTGCCCCCTCTATCTTCAAATTGTGCCCCTTGTTCTTGCACATCTTTTTCTGAAAGATGCCACCCTCTTGGACTTTGTTGATTCCTTGAGGTACTTGAAAGTTTCTATCATGTCCCCTCTCCCTCCTTTCCTCAAGGGTATAAATATTAAGCTCCTTTAGTCTTTCTTCGTATGTCTTCTGGTGCAGACCCTGCACCATTTTGGTGCCCTCCTCTGGACAGCCTCCAGTCTGTCTATGTCTTTGAGATGGGGTCTCCAGAACTGCACACAGTACTCCAGATGGGGTCTCACCAACTGTCTGTACAGAGGATAACAACTTCCTGTTTTCTACTATTGATGCCTCTCCCTATGCATCCCAGTATCCCCCAGCCTTCCTCACTGCCTTCTCACATTGCTGGCCCACCTTTAGGTCATTTGATATAATTACCCCCAGGTCCCTTTCCATTTTACTGTTGTCAGTATCTCACCCCCATTGTGTACTCTTCCCTGGGTTTTTGTTTCCCAGGTGCATTACCTGCACTTCTTTGCATTGAATCTGAGCTGCCATACATTTGACCATTCCTCCAACCTTGCCAAGTCCCTTCTCATCCTTTCTGCTCCATCTGGTGTATCAACCTTGTTACAGATCTTTGTGTCGTCTGCAAAGAGACATACTTTTCCTTCAGTCCCTCTGCAATGTCACTTATAAAGACATTAAAAGGACCGGTCCCAGTACTGAACCCTGCGGTACCCCACTAGTAACCCTCCTTTCTTCACTGTGGACTCCATTTACTACTACCCTCTGCGTCCTGTTGTCTAGCCAATTTTTATCCAGGCTACCACCTTGGGACCCACTCCAAGGCTAGCTAACTTGTGTATTAATCTTTTGTGTGGGACTGTATCAAATGCCTTGCTAAAATCTAGGTAAGCCATGTCCACAGCCCTCCTGGTCTACTACTTTGGTCACCCAGTCAAAGAAATCTATTAGATTCGTCTGACACGACCTTCCCATCGTGAATCCATGCTGCCTTGGGTCCTGTGCCCACTGGCCTCTAGGTACTCAACAATTCTTTCCTTCAGAAGTGATTCCATCATTTTCCCTACCACTGAGGTCAAACTAACTGGTCTGTAGTTTCCTGCCTCTGTCCTGCTCCCACTTTTGTGAAGAGGAATTACATCCGCCTCCTCCAGTCCTCAGGTACCACCCATCCTCCCTTGATTTGTTAAAGAGAGTAGTCAGCGTTGTCACTAGTTCTACCCTTAGTTCTTTCAGAATTCTTGAGTGAATCCCATCAGGCCCCATTGCTTTGTCCACTTTCAACTTTATTAGTTCTTTCAGAACCCTTTCTTCTGTAAATGGACTGGTATCGACCCCGTCTTCAGAGTGTTTCTCTTGTTTGGTTTAGATACCTCCCTCCTCTTCCTTTGTGAATACTGAACAGAAATATTCATTCAGTATCCCTGCTTTTCACTGTCACCCTCTACCCACATTCCTCCCTTTATTAAGCCTCAGTATCCCCCTTTGGTCTTTCTTCGCTCCCTTAATGTACCTATAAAAGGTCTTATCCCCTTCTTAACAGAGTTGGCTATCCTTTCCTCGGTTTGGGCCTTTGGTATTCTGACTGCCTTCCCAGCCTCTTTCTGCTTTAACTGATAACTTTCTCTGTCCTGCTCCTTCTGTGTTTCCTAATATTTCCTGAATGCTATTCTTTTCTCCTTAACCTTCCCTGCCAACTCTTTTGAGAACCATAGCGTTTTTTCCTTTGTTGTGTTTTGTTGATTTGTTGATTAGGGGTGTAAACATTGAGGATGGTACACAGGACTGAACCATAGGTCCCTTGATGCAAATAAAGCGTCCTCAGATCTGCCTGTATCTGGATAACCGAGGGCATCTTGCATATATCAGGACTGCTACCCCTCGCTTGTGCATATGCCACATACAAGGCCATATATCTGGCCCACCATGACCGTTCAATTTAGCATGTTCAGTGTCCGTTACGTGAGTCTCCTGTAGAGAGCAACCATAGCCCACTTGCGCCTGAGTTCCTGCAATATTCGGGTTCCTGGACTGGGTTGTTAATGCCTTTAACTTTGTAGTTATTACCCTACCCACCATTATACTCTCTGTAACCCTTCCACCCACACCCCAGCCAAACAGACAGCTTGCAAGCCACACCCTAAAATGTGGGTGTTAAACTAGTAGAACTCTGTGAATTCACATGAACACTCAAAACAACTGTGCCCTTAAAATGAAGGACCTCAGGGTATGCAATGTGTGCCTTGTCCCTTGATGGGTTATGTTACCCAACAGAGCTGCGCCCATGTGTATGGCACTCACGGTGCTGGACACTTTGTGTCCCAAGAGCCACCTCCTCAACATTCTTGTGACTCTAATAGCCTATGTCTTCCATCTATTGAGTCTCCCTTGAAGGAGGGTCCTCCAGGAACATTATCCATCCGATGGGCAGGAATGCCATAGCGTGACATCTGGGGCATCATAAAATGTGACCCTTACTGCTCTTAGATCTAGTGAAAGGAGCATACCCTAAATCAGCGGGAGCAGGCTGGCATCATCTACACCACCCGCTTCTCCCATCACCGGGAGGCAGGCCTCATCAAGGTCTGCCACCCAACCACTCTTGAATTGGGGTACACTATTCCTCCCCCAGGGCCCCCAAGTTGCTGTCTATCCCCTCAGGGGTATCACTGTCATGGCACTGCCTGCCCCCCACCCAAACCTTTCTCGACATTCAATTCCTGTATCTCTACCAACAGAATCAAGCAAGATCAGACTACACATGAAAGGTCCAAGTTGCAGCTCCTTCCCACCCCTCACAGAACACCCTATGTTGACATTTGATGTGGCTTTGCCTGAGCTCTGATCCGATCTCAGCCCCTGTATCCCATTCCTCCCCGGCTTCTGGGACTTTATTATCCTAGAATCCTGCCTAACCCCCCCCTGGCCCCCAGGGTCAGAGGCCCCTGCCTCCATCTTCCAGGTTCCAAAGCCCCTCGATCCATTTTGGGCCACCCAACACACTGAACTCAGATCAGGCAGGGGACAACCCTGAGGCACATGAATTACGAATCCTCATTATCCTCTAGGTCAGCCAGCAACACATTTACCTAATCCTTGCATCTACCTGACCAACCCTTCTTTATCTATGCCAGCCTTATTTGATAAGTTAACAATCTTTTCTAATCTGTCTGGCTACACTCTCAATACAAGTGAAACAGAAGCCTTACCTCTCTACTACTCCCCTTCTACTATCAGAAACCAGTTCAATATTAAATGGGACCTCACAACCTCAAATATTTCGGAATGAAAATCCCCAGAACATAATCTTCTCTTCAGGAGGCAAACTATACCCCTTTACCTCAGCCTACCTATAATTTTATTCCCAAAATTTGGCATTAAAGATGAACATCTCCAGCGGTTACTTTATTTATTCCAATGTGTCCCCAGCTCCATAACGGTTAAGGAACTCTTATCATGGAAGAAACTTATAAATAACTTCCTATGGAACTATAAAAACACTGAATCAAACAACAGAGGTTGTTTCTTCCCAAATTGCAGGGGGTACACTACTACCCTCTCCTATATTGGGCCTCTCAAATAAGGTTAGCCCTATTGTGGGGTCATGCAAAATATCAGGCCTTCTGGAAAATAATAGACCTAGCCAGAACTCTTCCGTTTGCACTTCCAGCCTGCTTATTCAGTGTGAGTCATTGAAAACAAGCTAGACAATCCCTGCGGATGTGTGGCTGTGATCCTGGGGGCTGGCAGAGGAGCATCAGGATAAAACTATATGCCTCGTAGATGGAAGTATCAGTGGTTCACTCGAACCCACAATTTTCCCTAGCAACAAGATAACTGGTATAAGACTTAGGCTAGCGAGGCTTTCTTTCTCCCTGGCAGCTCCTCTGGGGTGACACTCTTATGTCTTTGAAGAAGCCCAAAGCTGTTTACCTGGACAGCAAGTGATAGATTACATTATTACCAAATAAGGAACTACATTAATAAACAATTAAAGAAGATAGAGCAAGATCTCAGGTATGGGCAGACCTCTCTCCTTCAAAATAATATGGCAAGCTCAGCAGGGTGAGAAAGCTATTTCTGTAATTTATAAATTTTAATACAGCTCACTAGCCACAACACAGAACCTGTGAAGGTTAGCTGGGAGACAGAGAACTGGCCATGGCACTCAGTCAGGAAGACTGGTCAAGGGTCTGCGGGGAACTTGTCAACCACTTCCTCTCCAACATGGAAAGAGTTTACCTGGAAGGTGAGGGCCTGTTTTTCCTAGTCCCATAGGCAGTAGCCAGGAGATGTCCAGGAGCCTCCTCGAAATGTTGGAGGGACTGTGGCACACAGCATGCCACACAGACACACATATTTTTGACTGCCCCAAGCTATCTTCGTTTTGGTCCATACTTTCACATCACCTTCATGATGATTGATCTACCTCATCCCCAACCTCATCTCATTTGATACTGGAATCCCCAAGGAGCAATCTGAGGAAGAAGCTCTGTATTTGTGGGGATACTTCTCTCTGCTGCCTATAAATCGATTACTAGCGATGGCTGGGATACTCCCCACCAGCTGTGATTGAAACAGACAGTGTTAAATATACAGCACAGTGAACAGGTATCTCCCATACTCCAAAATAAATCAGCTATCTCTGTCTTGAGATGGTCCAGATGGGAACTGTATCAACATCAAATTTAGACTGTGCTTAGAAGTCTCTCTCTAATCCCTTTAAAACCCAACATTCTACCCATAAATCCCTTTCTCCTCCCTAGACTAACACAATCTCTTCCAGCGTATTACTTAGATTATTATAAGTAGAAGAGGAGGAATGAAACACTCCTTGCTGCTATATTTCTAGTTACAAATATATTTAAACGATACCTAGGCCCAAACTGTTTAGTCTGTTTAATTGTATATCAGCATGCAAATATATGTCTGGTACAGATCTTTTATGCTTTTTGACATAATCTGAAAACATATGACTACAATGTATGCTACATTTAGCCATATAATTCTGCAATAGCTATTGGTTATGATTTCTGTTTGTAATCATCAACTTTGGCATTGTACCTATTGCTTATATGAGGTAAATCTGTATCATGGATAACTCAATAAAGAGAGTATAAAAAAAACTAATTCTTGCAGCCCGACCATGCCCCCCTCCCCAACAGACTGCCAGCCCTGGAAGGGTAGTTCATATAGCTCCATGACGGGACACTTCCCTTTCCTGACTCCCACCCCCATGGCAGGGCACCTGCCTGGCTCTACCCCACTCACTTCAGGGTATTTCAAGGTTGGGAAGCTGACTGAGAGGCATAAAGCTACAGAAAATCCTCCCTCCCTCCCTCCCTCAGTAACCCACCTCGAGGCCAGGATGGGTCATACAATATCCTCAGTCTGCAAAGTTTAGATTCTTCAACTTAAGTTTCCCAGCCTTACTGAGCAGGACCAGAGGAGTGTAGTCGGCTGCCTCCTCCACTCCCTTTCTCCAGTCCGTTGCCATATTAGATTATTTGTCTCAGGCCCTTGGGCCATTTCTTCTCCCTTTAATGCCCTATTCTCTCCAGGGAGGAGCAAAGAGCACCATAACACAGTGGGCGGCAAAGCAGTGTCTGAGCCCCCAAAAAGAAAGAAAAACTCTCTCCCTCGTGTACTTACCACACTGCCATGTTGGCGACTCTCCCTTTCCTCCACACAGCAGTGGGTTCTGAGGTAAGAACCAGCCAAAAGACACGAGAGTACTGAGCACCTGCAGGGGAAAGCACAAGGCCTTAGTCCAGCTCCATTGCCATACGAATGATTATCCTCCTTGGTCTGAACCATAGCCCCCTCTTGAAATTCATTCTCATCCATGCAGCCACCCCCAATCATCCTGTGATTATTTAACCCTTTAGGTATCACGCCTGCAGACCAGGCCGCCAGTCAGCAAACAACTCCCCACTGGCCCCAGACTATCAAGCAACCCTACAATAGAAAACAAGAGAGCCTCAGTTTAGCAAAGGATATGCTTTTGGAGGAGAGAAAAATCATAGTTCAGTTTCTGGTTGCAGCTCCTCTTCTCTTAGGTACGCCTCTTGTGATTCCAGCAGTGTCTTTATTCCTCTTCAGCTCTGGTGATCTGCGGCCTGGACTGTCCTTGGACAGTGTGGACGTCTGCTGCTTCCCTGTTTTCAGCATTGCCTGCTGCCATGGTTCCCAGTCTGAGATTACTGAGAGGCCAGCTCCAGTGATGAGGTGAGTTCTGATGGCACCTCAAGTTGCTGCAGGGCGGTTGAGCCTCTGCCAGGGTTCTGAAAAATTTGCCCTCCCAAAGTGTGGATTTTAAATTGAGCTGGGGCCAAGAGTTGCATCTTAATATTTTTCCTACCAGGTGTCTCCAGATTGCCAGGAGGGTTTTCTGTTTCAGTAGGGTTAGTGGAGTAAAATCGTGCTCAAAGTAGATCTTTGTATCCTCAAGGGATCTCCTTTTCCCCAGGCCGTATACAAGATTTTTAGTCTTGACTTGGTAGTCAGGGTTGTAGAACAATAGACCGTGTCCGAGCTTAGGTTGGTAGGTAGGTGCTAAAGGCCCAGTCGTCTGCTCTATCTGCATTGGGCATCTCTTTAGCCAGTCAAGGATTTCCCATAAAAGCGATTCCATAAACTGTTCCATGCCTCCTGATTAAGTCCCTTCAGGAGGCTGTGAATCCTGATATTGTTGCGATGGGAGCGAGCTCAAGGTCATCCATCTTTTCCATGAGCTCCTTTCCCATCAATGTAGATAGCTGAATGCAGCCCTATGTTGATCCACAACCTCTGCTGTGGTGGCGAGGCCTTCCTCGAGGTCTCTGGTGTGCTGCTGCAGGTCTTGAAGGTGTTGGCTGGTCTCCACTAGTCTGGCCTTAGTCAGTCGTGGCACTGATTTTCTGTAGCTGCATGAAGAGAGTCTTAGATGTTATGGTGAATGGACCCTCTGCCCTTTCCTCCTCCCTTAAACCGCTGGTAGAGTCCAATCTTTTTGATCATGAATGGCTAGAGCAGCAGCCCTGTCATTTGGCACCAATTTCCCCATGGCCATCATTGAGTCTCTTTTTGCTTCTTTGGCTTTCTGTTTTGATGCCATGCCACTCCGAACAGTGCCCGTCACTTGCACAGGTAATCACTAACTGTCCGGGAGCTTCCGTGCGGAAAAATAAACTTTATGCAATTTCTGTCCCTGGGGTGAGGAGCTGAGCTGACTGCGTATTCATTGACTGAAGGTGAACCATCAGGACACTCTAATCATGCCAGCCACTTACCTAGTGGTCCTTCTAACTCATCTCACAGGATCTATCTCTCCCTTCATACTCCTTCCAGCGAATACCATCACCAAGAGCAGGCCTCAGAACGCAACTGACTTGGCTATCTCCTATCACAGTTACACTCCACAATGGTTCTACATTAGACTAAAGCAGTCAACGCACCCATTACATTCTACTTTTGATTTCAACTCCTTATTGCCTCACCAGCCAGTAGACGCATCAAAGGCCCATCTTTCCTGGCACTTCCACAGCATACTGGTATTGGAGCCCCCAGCAAGTCAACATCACAAGATCACTCAAGCTCCTGCCACCAAGCTATTATGCTACAGCAACAACTGTATCCATCATCACTAAGAGTCCTTCCTGTATATGTGCCTATGCAAACCTTATCATAGCAACTATAACTCGACTTCAAACCTCAAACCCATAGTACTGAATAATTCAGTTATATCTATCAGTATCCAAGTACTGTCTTTACAGCATGTTTCACCTTTGCCTTCACTGGTCTGAAATCTTTAAACTACCCTCTCCTACCTGGTACTCAAGACTCACACTCTCTGAATCCTTGACTGTCTCCTAGAAGCCTACATAGTGAAACATTGTGAAATTACCAAACTCAAGACCATTAGACTCTATTTAGAATGTCAGAGCTTCTGCTACCTCACTGCCCAACTTTCAAGTCAATTCCCATATTTCTTCCTAAACAGTACTAGAACGAGCACTTCTGAGAACCTTGTAAATATCCGAAACACGTGCCAGTCTACAAGGAATAAAGCACTGCATCATGTCCTCACCTTCTCCAAAGTCCAGTAGATTACCTTAAGGATTTCGTAACCATTATACATCCCAAATTTGAGTCTGGCAGCCCATTTAAACAAATTCACGCTCCACAGGATTATGAACCTCACTAAATATCAACTAATATCACAAATAAATCCTGGATTTTGTTCAACCCCTTGTAACAGCGGACGTAATTCATATTCAGGATCTGAACAATTCCTTGGATTGGATCTGCCTCTTCAGCCTCAAGAGTCGACCTCCTGAACTCATCATTCAACAGACCAGGAAGATGGAACTTCACCATGAACACTACATCATACACTAGAATTAGAACTTAGTTCTAAGCATCTAGGATCATCTCACCTTAGTTTGCCCTAAAGATGGGCAGGTCAGTAGCCATGGGTCCTCAGAGGTTCCCTCCACCTGGGTTTTCCTCTCCTGCGTGTTACTGGTCATTCTTCTCCATGAGTTGGAGGAGGTAATCTTTTGGGGCTTTCTATTCCCTACTTGATACCCAGCTTACCTACCAAGGGTGGGAAAGAAAGGCCAAAGTTCAAACCTATAAGTATCATAAAGCACTGCTCTATTCACCAAAACATTGAATGGGAGGGCTAAAGCCTGAGATTCAATGTAGGAGAAAACTCCTCCCATCTCAAATAAATGCCAGCCTCCTCAGCAGTTCCCACTTATCGCATTCTGAAACACCTACCATCCTCCTGCCTCCTCCTCCTCCTCCTCCCCTTCCCTGGCACTCTGCTCACCCTTGGTGCCGGGCCTTCTATTCCTATTCGCTACCTGGCCTACCTAACAAGAGTGGTAATAGAGAAAGGCCAAAGTTCAAACATATAAATATACACAAGCACTACTCTATTCATCAAAACATTGAACAGTGCATTTTTTCACTGCAAAAGCAGGGCAGAACACTTGTTGAGCAACTAAGATAGTTTGTAATTCAATCAAAAGTGTCTCTCTTTTTCCCATAACTACTAATCTGCACAGGGCACAAACTTTTTTGTAAAGTGTCTTCATACTCTGCATTTAAGCAGGACATTATTGTTATTTCACATGGTTGCACTGACTCAACAGGCTGAATTCCAATCATCTCTGCATTTTCAGGGCACAGAACTTACTCCTTGTCCAAACTGCGCATTTTTTTAACATCCCAGTGTCACTGATTCTCAAAAGCCTATGAGTTATGCCGGCCGCTGGCGCGGCGGTTGGTTCCGCTGACGCTGGCGATCCGGTTCGGAACGGACCCGAGTCATCGGAGGGTTGGCCGGGGAGAAGGATCGAGGCGCTCGCAGGCAGCCTCTTCTCCGGGAGGGTCCCGGCCAGTATCCGAGCGATTTGCGGACATTCTTAGCGGAGGCTGGAAGACCACACTACCGGACTGTGATGAGGGGGAAAGGTAGGCGGGGCCAGACGCTGGCGTCATTACGTCCCGCCTCCTCAAGGGAGGAAGTATAGAGATAAATCCCAGCCTGGCGTCTAAATGCGCTCCGTGAGATTACCCTGATTGGCCACGGGCTGTTCCCCTAACCAGTCACAGTTCGCGGCCGATGGGGTCAGTGCAGCCCGCTCTGGGGAGTAAGCCAGAGATGACCAGGAGAGTCGCGATGGCGTCCGTGGTCGGGCTCCAGGGTCCGTGGACCGAAACAGAAAAGGCGGACGCAAGGTGGGCATAAAGAAGCAAAATTAAAAAAAAAAAAAAAAAAGCCTGTGAGTTGCAGTCTGTTCCCTCAAGGCATCATGCCCTTCGGTTCAGCTGCCCAACCCCTTGTCCTTGTTTAGTGTTCCTGGCCTTAGGGCCTTGCCAGTCAAGTGTGCCCTTCTGTCCATTTGTAAAGCACCACATCCTGATCCCCAGTCCAATTCTGCATGCCTAAGTGCCCTGTTTGTTTTTCATTCAGTAACAGTTCCTCCATTAAGAATGAAAAGTTTCTAGTTTCTACTTGTTTTTGTAGAATCCCAATCCTCATGCTGCACTGCTCAGCCTGCTGGCCTCCACCATACAGTATCTCAGCCACTCTCATCTTGATCCCTCTCACAGGCTCAGCCTCCTCGGCTCCTCTCAGCCTCTGGCTTCTGGCTCCTGGTCTTGCTTATGGCTCACTCCTCCTGGCTCCCTCTGCCCTGCTAAAACAAACAAGATCAAAACTGATCACTACATACTACCCAATGCTACATACAATGGTGTTTAAATTAAAAGCCTTCCAAAAAAAGAAATTAAATCTGTATGCATCGCTAAAACTCCAGCCTGCTCATCGACCAGTTCCTTCCACGGGCAATGCTGACAAAGCAAAAACTGAGTCACGTTCTCCCGTGCTGAGAGGCGAGTGCGAGGAGGAGCTGGGACGTCTCTTCTGACCAGTCACAGGTGGCTGGATGGATGGGGCGGGCATAGGGAAGAACAAAAGGAAAGGGATGTTTCCAACCCAAATTAAAAACTTAAAGAAGTAGTGCTCAAAGGGAAAAAAACAATAGCATTTTTTCATGAAGTCCTGCCAGCATCTTATTATTAGTGATTACTGTAAATCATGCTGGCAAAACAAGGTTATGCACAGCAAATAGTAACAGTACAGTACTTTGAGCACAAACTGGAACCACAGTCAGATTACATGCAAAAAGTTAGATCTGATTTATTCAGGGGACTTGAACAAGGAAGGGCAAATTCAGGTTAATTAGCTTAAAGGTTATATCAATCAAGCAGTTATGCATGCGCTTTGAGTCTCCCCACACAGTCACACCTCTGGGTACCCAGGTGGAGAAGAATTGGCTAGCCAGGACTGTTGCCCGGGGTTGCAGCTAGTTGAGGCCTGTGATGGAAAACCACGACATGCACAGTACACAATATTTGTAATCTGGAGCCAGAGGGCTCAGTTCGTAAAGGGAAATGAAACAAAAGACAATCGGATGACACACTCAGATTAAGCTGTTGTTGCAGAGACTACCCTGGTATTTACTCATGATACCCAAGACTGGACACAGGCTGGATGAAAATCGAGACTGCAGGTGGTTGATCTGGAATGCCAGGAGAAGCAGGGCCCACACAGTCGCAGAGGCGTCATTCCTATTTAAGCATGAAGCAAGGGCTAATCCTCAGGCAGGTCTCTGTCGATGGCTTCTCTGTGCAGTGGGTAGTCTGGCTGGGCCAGTCTGGCAGGCCCAGACCGCATGGAGACAAATTCAAATGCAGTCCGTTTTGGGCTGGATACAGCTTCCAGCAAGCAGAACACAGTTCACACAGTGGGAACTAACTCACAACCCACTAGCAGCTCATAATTTACATGTACGGAATTCTAGTGTACCAGGCAAAGCACTCCCCAGTCACAATCGCAAAGTCTCTGCACACACCAGGAGCTTAGGATAGCTGGAACTCCTGACAGGCTGATCGCATTCAGCAAAATCTTGGTCTTCTTCAGGTTGAGCCTGGCCCTGCAGTAGCTTACTTTAGTCACACAAACTTGGATTTAGTCCAAATAATTCTCTTCTCTCCCTCTCAGGAGCAGCAGCAGACATGCAAGCCAAAACTCAGCCCTTTCACAGTTTTCCCATGCAATCCACTCAGGATTGCTGCCCAAAATTCACTTGAGCTCTTCTCATTTCACTTCCCAGCTCAGAACTAACTGAAAACTGCAAGCAGCCAAGACTTCCCCAAGATCCAAAAGGTTTGGTTGGCTGATTTGGCTGTCAGTCAAGGCAAGCGCTCCCCTTCAGTTGCAAATAAGGCACAAGAAGTTCAAAATTACAATTCCTACAGATTTTGACTTCAGACAGCTCCTGTAGTCCGGCTATATTTTAGGTCCCACAGAATTGATTGGTCCAATTTGCAGTCCAGGACCAAGATGGTAGAGACAAACAAAACAGTCCTTGCTACAAAGAAAGCAGGTTAGACAAACTATATTATCATTATCACTCTAAATGATTTTCAGCAAATAGTTACATCTTTCAACAGAGCTACCTCTCAGATTACTTATGCTGCAATCAAGCAGCTCTTAAAGAGACAGTACACAGAGGCTATACAGGCTCTGGTAATCACATTTAAACTGCTAAAATGCAGGACACCAGCCTGGCAGTGAGCATTTAAGCAAGCTCAAGGAAGACTTTTGGGACCCCCATTTTGTGGGGGTTACACTAGGAAAATGGAACGTTTGTGGCCTTCTTCCTGTTTAATGGGTCCGTTCCTCCAGGCAGCATGCAGTGTTCTGTACCCTTTGTGTTCCCCACCATCACTGTGACCATAAGAGTATAGGGGCCCTCCGAGTCCTCTCATTGGTGACGGGGAATAATCCTGTAAACCCTGAATGCAACAGGGACGGGACAGTTCAAAAGCTTCTTGCAGCCCTTTTTCAGAAGACATTGTCGTCTTATCATCTACTGCCCTCTGCCAGTCCGAAGATAACGAGTTAGCCAATCGGGCTCTGTTTTCAATGCTTCCAATCTGAATATAAGGAGTTTACTTCTCCTCTGCAGTCCCATAGCTGTTGTTAGCGCCATGAGCGAGAGCAGCATGCTTCTTTGCCTCTGTTAGAGCCATGGTTGACTGTGTCTTACAAGTTATGAGTCTGGAGTTAAAGTCTTGTATTTTGTGTCCGAGGTTACCGCCTCAGATCTAAAGTTTTATTGCCTTCATAATGTTGTTTATGGTGAAGTCTGTAGTTGAGGGTTCACCTTCATGTGCAGCTTTACCCAAGCCGCTCATTTTATGGCGGCTGTCTCCATCAACTGCCTCCATCTGCAACTTTTTTGAGGAGTTTCTGACATCAGTTTCATTCATGCCACCAGTGTTGGCCATGCAAACACAATATGGAACAAACTGAGTACTGCTGAGGTAAAGAAAATTAAATTGTAACAACTTTAAATCTGTTCATCAGATTCCACAAAGGCAGAGCCGATCGACAGTGTGACTTGTCTCAGTGGCTGTTAGATCCACCCTCCACATCTCATGTTAAGTCAAGCTCTCCTTCTGCTTGGGAAGCTTGATGCCTCTCAGTGCAATACTCGATTTTAATAGTAGGTATGTCTTCAACAGTAAGGGTAATAAATCTGTGTAGATGACTAGTGTTATCTCCTACCCAACCTCAAGATAACATATCATCTTTGTTGTTAGGTAGGTCACAACTGACATCTTGAAAGGGTGGGTGCATCACAAGGAATGCTCAACCAATCAGAGAGCAGCGTTAACAATACTGATGACATCACAAATGTCCTATATAACACTGAAGACAGCCATTGAAATCAAAGAGAAACAGTTAAATCTTCACACAAACACAGCATATTTTTTTGTTAATCTTTTTCCTCCCTTTGCAAGCCTGTGCCCCATTTGGACCAACCATTCCAGCCCATCCCAAACATCTAATGGACTTACTAGCATCCGCCCCTATCTACCTCCATGACTTTCCTCCCAAGGTGGGGCGGCAGGTCCAAGTGCCATACATGGATCTTAGTTCTGGGGCGGGCAGCCACGTAGCCAGTGCAGGGCCTGCAGGGAGTCAGTCCTTCATGCTGCCCAGCCTGCACTCTTTCCTCCTTTTCTTCTAACCCTCTGAGATGCTGGCCTGGAGATGTAACACAAGCACGCCGAGCATCATTATCATCTGTCGGCATCTCCTTGTCCATTGAGCCGCTCCAGAGAGCACTGACACCTGTGGTCACCCAGGTGGCACTCAAGCACCACAGCAGTCTGTCCTCCCTCCCGGAAGAGGAGGCATCTTTCTGGGACACTCAGTCCTCCTCCCCTGGCCATCTCCCGATGACTCAGGCTCGCTTCCAATCCTGGGTTGCCAGCATGTGACAATGCTACCGCTGCACTGACAAACTTGCCTCAAATAGATTTAAAATGTTAAATGCAGGAGGAGAACTGCTGGATTCAGAGGATGGTGACTGGTGGGCAGGGCACCAACTTTTCAAGATAGATCTTTCCTTTATCATCAAACAGGTTTCTCTCATCATTGGGCTGCTGGACCCACAGCTGATGGTTCCAGAGAGGATTCACTGCTTCTCTGCCAGCCTACCATGCCCACCATTTCTCAGCCTACCTGTCTATCCAACGTATGCTAGAGCAGTAGTTTAATTGGCTAGGAGCCCACAGGAACTTAGTTCCACCACTTTTCAAAAATATGTATGAGAGTTTCTGCACCTCTGTCATCTTTCTCCATTGAATATTAAAGGAGGGTTCCACCACCTCCAAATGACTGTTCCCCACCTAAACATCTAGATGTGAGGTTCCCCACCTTAAGAATTATAACTAAGCACTAGCTAGACACCAAATGGGGACACCTGAGTTCTATTTAGTGGATGAGTCCAAAGCAAAGAAGAGCATTACAAGCCTCAAATGAATGTAGCAGTGGGGGTGATGTCTCCAAGATGGTCATTCAGTGGTGGGGGATGTCTCTAAAGACTTCATCAATAAGAAACTGGAAGGCATCCTCTAGAAGTCTTATGAACAGGCTGGGGCTACACTGAAAGTAGCTGTGTCCTCAACCTGTTTCACTGGGCTTTGATTTGCTGGCTCAGGAAATTCACCTTGGACTTCTCTCCAGGGTCAGATGCAGCTACCATCATGTCTATTCTGATGTTGTCTGCTTACTTTTTGGGTGATGTGACCTACAACATGGTGAGGTTAACACCCGGTCCATGGTCTCTTCAGTTTCTACTTGACAAACTCTTTTCTTTACCCGTTAGTTAACTGATAAGTCTTTCAAAGGTTTACCTGATGGCCCTTCTTTTCAAGGTGAGCTGCTGCTTGGGCAGGAGCTGGAATGCACACTAAAGAGCTGGCAGACCACAATCTCACCCTTCCTAGCCCACAAAATATCACCCAGGCAGATAGTCTGCATTCCAGTCTAATCATTATTTCTCCTTTACACTGCAAAGTTGTTTTCATCCCTTTTGTGGACAGAAAAGGAGTTACTCTGATGGTGGAGCAGTGCTAACCTACTGATATGGGGCTGGCCCATCCATCACAGCACCTCGTCAGAGACAGATTAGTGCACTTAGCTGACAGATGGGCCACAACAACTCAGGGTCAGTGGGTTATGGACATCACTTCTCAGGGTTGTTCTCTTGAATTCCAGTTGTTGCCATGCCAGGACAGTTTCATGGTATATGCTGTGTCCTGACAACCATCAAAATGCAAGGTAAGACTTCTGGTGACATCATCCAGCTCATGGCAGCCTGATCTCTGAGCTCTGTCTTGACTCATGCTAATTAATTTAATCCTGGCAATAGAACTTCACCATCCAGCGAAAAAGATTGATCTCAGACATAATTATGTCTACCCAGCAGAAGCTCAAAGAATTTGCAGTGATCACCAGTTCAAAGATCACAAAAACAGCCATGGCGGACTTACTATGAGGTAGGAATGGCTGTGTCTCCATGGGGCCCCACCTCTTTACTCTCCAGTGAACCAGAAGAGGAAGAGTTCACTATCACATCTAAAAACTTTGCTACCAGCCAGCCCGGTGGTGCTGAGGCTGAGGCGCTGGGCGCCACACCTCGCTACGCCCGGCGACCTGGGTTGAGGGAGCGGACTCGGGTGGCGGGGTGGCAGGGAGGAGAGGTCGGCGTCCCAATGGATGCTCTCCTCCTCAGGGTGGAGACCAAACGCATCTGCGTTCTACATCCCCTCGTAGTCGGTGGAAGCACCGACATTTGAAGGATGGAGGCGTCTGTCCGGAGCCAGAGAGGAGGGACGCTGACGCAAGCATGAGAGGTCTGTGTGCATCAGCCGCCACCACTCGGACGCACGTCCTAGTGCTCGACGTCCCAGAGGGTAGGGAAACCAGGAGAAAAGCGGAAAAACACCTCTCGGCAGCCTGGATGAAAGCCACTCTGGTTCCATCCGGACCACCAAGAGGACAGACCCACTGTGCAGGAGGAGAGGAGGCACTCTAGGGGCAGATCCACGGAGGTGGAATGGGGAATGAGTGGACGGAAGGAGTGGGCTCGAACGAACAGGAGAGATAAAGAAATAAAATAAAAAAAACAAAAAAAACTTTGCTACCAACTACAGAATATTGGCGACACCATGTGTTGATTCCAGACCATAGTGGCAGATGACAAAAGAGACCTCGGATCGGAGAAAATGGATGGGAGTGATGGAGTTCTTGATTTTATTTTATAGAATTCTGCTGGGTCATTGGGCCCCAAACATTTCCTTTTGGAATTCTCAAGAATTGCTAACATTTCAGATGAAGTGAAAGGAGTCAGAAGTGTCACAGCTAGGATTCTGAGAAAGAGAAGCAGAAGAGACAAAGGTAGGACTGAACCGTAGCAGGGTCTGAGGCAGCCTCTGCTTTTTAGAGCTGTTGATAATAGAGTCTAAAAACTGAGGATATTCCTGAGAGTGGTGTACTAACTCTTTCAGTGGCTGGATCTCTTAATTGTGTAATCTGGGTCTGCACTTTGTAGCCACAGAGTCCACGGGCCCCATGATCCCCATTTGTAGTATCTATGTCTTAAATAAATAAGCATTTGTCAATGCCGAACGTTGGTTACTTGTTAAACAATTTGATGTTTTTCTGAAAAGCCCAATGACAAGTCTAGTCTGCATCCCCACAAGACCTCCCAAGTTGCAGCACCACCCTAGGTGTGGCCTCACCATTGAACTATGTAGGGGTAACACTCCTCCTTTTCTGCTGGTGATACCTCCTGTGCACCCCAGCATCATACTAGCCTTTCCTACTGCCTCATCACACTGCTTTGCTACCTTCAGGTCATCAGATATGATGACCCCCCATCCCTGAGGTGATGCCAGGAGACAGCCCCTTTATACCATGAGCAATTAGGATCTATGGTAGCATAGTAGGTAGGGACCTTACAGCAGACTACAGTAGGTGGGCTAGGAGGACCTTTTCTGTTTTCATCTAATTGTCCTTGGTAAGCGAGGTGAAATCAGAATTGGTATGCTGAGCAGGGTACATGAATGCTGGGACTACTAAAGGGAAAAAGTATGAGTACCATAGGTGGCTGACATAACTTGATAGGGAAGGTAGATAGTGTAATAGTATTGGACCCTGTGCTCGAATTCCTGCATAGATGTGCATATGTATGTAGGTATGGAAGTGCTTACAGACATAGAAACACAGAAATTGTTGGCAGATAAGGACTGCTAGGTTAGCCAGTCTGCCCATAAGTCCTACTTGATTATGGCTTCTGACCCTCCCTCTACTTTACCTCTGTGGTTCCCTATGCCTGTCCCATGCATGTTTAAATCCACCCACAGCAGTTGCTCCCACTTCTTCCTGTGGCAGATCATTCCATCGTCCACTACCCTCTATGTGAAGAAAATGTCCTCACATTCCTTCTTAATATGCCTCCTTCCAATTCCATGTCATGTCCCCTCGTTCTTGTACTCCTCCTGTACTGGAAGATGTATCCACCCACACCTTGTTTATTTCTTGAAGTACCTGAATGTTTCTATAATGTCTCTCTCTCTCCTCCTCTCCTCCAGCAAGTACATATTGAGGTCCCTTAATCCGTCCTTGCAAGTTTTGTAGTGCAAGCCTGTACTGCTTTTGAACGCTGGAACCATTGGAGTTCTCCCAGCTGCAATCCGAGGACTTCAGCGAATACCTGAGGACTGAGTGGGACAGGAGGTGGTGAGTCCACCTTGCTGTGTGGATTGCCAAAACCTGTCAAGTGAGAACTTTTAGAGCCAGTGTGGACTTTTCTTGGTGCCCCATTGCTCAACTAGAGGTGGCTGTCCTGCTTGGGCTTCCCAGGGGAGGTAGCAGGGATGCTTGCTGTGGGGTGTAGTGGCCCTGCTTATCTTGGGGGCCGCCTGGGTGTGTTCATTGTGAGACGACGCTTTCTGAGGTTCTGCTTGGGCTGGGGTGCCTACTTCCAGGCGGTGCTTCAGTGGACTGGTCTTCAGGAGGATCCTTGTGGTGAACTTTGTTGGGACTGTTGGCTGCTATTTGAACTGGTGCTGCAGTTACTGTACTGGGTGGCTGTTTGGGTTGGGCGCCCTGGGTACGGTGGATGCTTACCAGAGGTGGCATAACCCTGACTGCCTTGTGGGTTCTCCAGAGTGTACATTGGTGGACAGATGCTTTCTGGGGGGCTGCTCAGCTTGAATTCTCTGCCCTGGGGCAGTTTACCTGTGGCTAGTGGCCTGAGTGGAGTAGCATTAATCATCGGACTTAGCCATTGCTGGAAGACACTGCTGGTTCCATTTCTGATGCATCATGGTTTTGGGCAGACCTAAGGCTCAAAAATCTTAAACTGAGAGGCTGTGGGAGAGCCTCATTGACTTATTCAACTATTCTGGGCATTCCACGCCACAGATGCGAGAACATGTTTTGGGCAGGATGTGAAATGACAGCTGTACTGTTCATGAAGAAGTGCGGAAAAATGGCTAATGTTGAAAATTTGGAGTGTAATTTTAAAAACTGACCAAGTTATGCTCGTGCATGAAAATTTAAATGAGTGCGTAACTTGGTCATTTGTAGATCTTGCCCCTACTGCCCTCTCGCCCTCTGCTCTGCCGACGAGGGATTGCTAGAGGTTCCCAGGGTTCGTTTGAAGACCTCGAGTGCCTGGGCATTTGCATTTGTGGCTTCTACCCTGTGGAACTCTCTACCTCATCGGGTAAGAGAGTGCCTGACTACGGAGAGTTTTAAATCTGCACTCAAGACCCATTTATTTAAACTTGCTTTCCTGAGTCTTGATTAGTTGTTGTTGATATGCATTTTAATATTTCTTAGATATTTGAACTTTTAGTCTTTTATTATATATGTGCAAGTGCTTTGGTCATTTGTGAACTCGCTTTTTATAAATGAAACATTGATTGACTGATTGATTGATACCATGTTAGTCGCCCTTCTCTGGACCGTGTCCAGCCTGTTTATGTCCTTTCGATGGTGTGGCCTCCAGAACTGCACACAGTACTCCGTGTGAGGCCTGACCAGGGTTTTCCATAATGGCATCACCACCTCCTCATTGTGCTGGTGATACCCCTGACTATGTACCCCAGCATGTCAGTGGCCCTCTCCTCTGCCTTTGCATTCTGCTTTGACATTTCAGGTGATCTGAAATAATAACCCCAGGTCCCTTTGTTCCTTGGTGACTGCGGCAACTCCTCCTATAATGTAGCTCTCCCCAGGTTTCTATGGCCCAGGTGCATAATTTTGCAGTTCTTTGAATTATTTATTTATTTATTTATTGAATTGATTCACCAGGAAAGGCACACTGAGCAAAGCGATGCTTGTCTCCGGTGCAACCTGGGGAAGGAACAAGGGAGGATAACTCTAAGGTTATCAATTAACATAATATCAATATACATTTACTAACATAAACACATAATGACATTACATATTTTAATTTACAATTTGGCAGTTGTACAGGAGGTATTAGGCATCTAAAGAACAAGATCGCTAAAAAAGCTAACTTTACAGTTATACCAATTAAATACAGTGCACTTCTACATACATAATTTGTTTTAAGTTAGGCTGGGCTGGCAAGAGAGAGACCACGGCTTGTGTGGGTAGGTGAAATGTCTGCTGCCATGAATAGGGCAGTGCCACTGGGTGGACAAGGAAATTTGGAACTATGGGGAGAATTAGTTGTATGTGAGCGAAGTTAGCAATAAGTAGTTTGGGGTGCAGTTGCTAGGGAGCGGGTAGAAAGAGAGATGAATTTCAGGCGGGAGGGCATTCCAGAGTTTCAGGAGTTGTGTGAGAAGGCAGTTTGTCGAGTGGATGTCTTACGACTTGGAATATTTAGCAGGCGGAGTCAGTGGACCTGAGGGCATGTGGGGGGGCGCCGTCAACAGTAGCGCTGGAGAATTAAACCTCAGTTGCCATTCCTCAGACCATTTCTGAAGCCTGCCTAGTTCCTCTCTCATGTTCTTTACCCTTCCGAGTATCCACCCTGTTATAGATCTTGGTGTCATCTGCAAACAGTCAGACCTTTTGTTCCAGCCCTCTGCAATGTCACTAGTGAAGACACTTAACAGGACTGTCCCAAAGACTGATCCTTGCGGTACCCACTGGTCACCCTCCTGTCCCCAGATTGTATTCCATTTACTACCACCCTCTGTCTCCTGTCTGTTAGCCAGTTCCTAACCCAGTTCACCACCTTGTGTCCTATGCCCAGACTACCCATCTTGTTAATAAGCCTCTTATGTGGGACGTGTCGAGAGGCCTTGCTGAAATCGGCGTGAGCGATATCTACCTCCCCTCCCCATTTACTTCTTTCATCACCAGTCAAAATCTATCAGATTCGTGACGACCTACCACTGTGAATCTATGCTACCACGTGTTCTGGGCACCGATGGCTGGTAAATGTTACACTATCCTTTCTTTAAGCAGTGCGTGCATGATCTTCACCACTACTGATGTGAGGCTGATTGGCCTATAGTTGCCTGCCTCCTCCCTACTGCTGAATTTGTGTAGAGGGACCACATGTGCCTTCCTCCAATCCTCTGGCACCACTCCTGTGTTGGTGACTCTGTGAACATGGCTGTCAGAGGTTGAAACATGAAACTGTCGGCAGATAAGGACTGCTAGGCCCATCTAGTCTGACCGTAAGCCATGATCGTGACTATGGCTTCTGACCCTCCCTCAGCTGTACCTCTGTGGTTTCCCATGCCTATCCCATGCATGTTCAACTCCCGCCACAGTACTCATTCACACCACCTCCTGCGGCAGACCATTCCATTTGTTCACCACCCTCTCTGTGAAGAAAAGCGTCCTCATATTCCCTCTTAGCCTGCCACCTTCCAATTTCATGTCCTGTCCCCTCATTCTTGTACTACTCCTGTATTGGAAGATGTCTTCCCCTGCACCTTGTTTATACCCTTGAGGTACTTGAATGTTTCTATCATGTTTCCTGTCTATCTCCTCTCCTTCAGCAGTACATATTGTGGTCCCTTAATCTCTGTTCATTTGTTTTGTGGTGCAAGCCCTGTACCATCTTAGTCACCCTTCTCTGGACCATCTTCAGCCTGTCTATACCCTTTCAAAGTGCAGCCTCCAGAACTGCATACAGTATTCCACGTGAGGCCTGACCAGGTTTTATATAATGTCATTGCTACCTCCCTCCTTCCTTCTATGGTGAGACCCCTGCTTATGCACCCCAGCATGCCACTGGCCTCCCTGCTGCCTTTGTAGTGTGCTTTCACATTTTCAAGTCACGTGAAATTATAACCTCCAGGTACCTTTTTCCATGGTGACTGTCAGCAACTGCCCCCCATCCTGTAGCTCTCCCAGGGCTTCTATGCCCTAGGTGTATAATTTTGTACTTCTTTTGATTTAAACCTCAGTTGCCACTCCTCAGACCTTTTCTCATGCCCTAGGTCCTTTCTCATTTTCTCCACCCTTCCAGAGTATCCACCCTGTTGCAGATCTTGGTGTCATCTGCAAACAGGTAGACCTTCCTTCCAGCCCCTCTACTATGTCACTAATGAAGACATTGAACAGGACTGTTCAAGGACTGATTCTCTGCGGTACCCGCTGGTCATCTCCCAGATTGCACCCTATTTACCACCACCTTCTGTCTCCTGTCTGTTAGCCAGTTCCTAACCAGAAGTTCACCACCTTGTCTACCAAGCCCAGACTACCAGTCTTGTTAACAAGCCTCTTATGTGAGACGGTGTCGAGACCTTCCTGAAATTGAGGTGAGGCAACGTCCACACCCCGATTAACTTCCTTCACCCCCAGTCAAGGAAATCTATTAGATTTGCCTGACACGACCTACCCTCTGTTAGGCCTGACCTGGGTTTTATATGGCATCACTACCTCCTCCTTCTGCTGGTGACACCCCTGTCTATGCATCCTCATAATTTCTTTTTACATTTTGACCTCAAATTTTCAACATAGTCTTTTCATACCTCATAAACCCTATATATCAAAAGTTCTTAATCTGTGGGAAAATGCTGTGCTGCGCCACAGGTGTGGAAACTCATTTGGGCAGGATGTGTGAAATTACAGCTGTACTCTTCATAAGGTTGTGTGAAGAAATGGCTAGGTTGAAAATTTGGAGTGAAAATAAAAAGTTATGCACATGCGTAGGAAAATTTCAAGAGTGTGCAAAACTATGTTTTTGTTGGTATTTTGCTCCAAATTTTCAGCCTAGCTTTTGGGACTTTGCCTCATGAACAGTGGTGCTATCATTTTTGCTCAGTCGAAGGTGGTTTCGCTCAGCGACTAAGCCATTCCACACACAGGTGAGAGAGAACATGTTTTGGGCAGGATGTAGAAATAACAGCCATACTGTTCATGAGGCAGTGTGCTATAGAAAATTTTAATGACGCATACACTTGGGTGTTTGCTGGTATTTTTCTCCAAATTTTCAACATGAGCTTTTGGGATCCCACCTCATGAACAGTGGCACTATCATTTCAGTACTCTATCTCAAAGGTGATTTTACACAGTGACTCGCCATTCAGCGCCACAGGTCTGTCGTTTTGGGCAGGATGTAAAAAATGACGAAACGAATAGAAATTGTCAGCAGATAAGGACCGCTAGGCCCATCCAGTCTGCCCGTAGGCCCTATACATTGTATGTGGCCACTGACCCTATGTGATCAATGGCTTTTCATCACTCCCTCCCTCTCAAGCTTGTCTTGTGCCTGTCCCAAGCATGCTTAAACCCCTCCACTGTGCTTGCCCCCACTACCTCCTGTGGCAGACTATTCCACGCATCCACTACTCTTTCTGTGTAGAAAAAGTTTCTCACATTACCTCTTTATCTACCCCTTCCAATTTCATATTGTGCCCTTGTTCTTGTACTTTTCTACATTGGAAAAGGTCCCCACCTGCACCTTGTTTATGCCCTTGAGGTACTTGAAAGTTTCAATCATGTTCCCCGCTGTCTCCTCTCCTCCAGTGACTACATATTGGGGTCCCTTAGTCTCTCCTCATATGTTTTGTGGTGCAAGCCCTGCACCATCTTTGTTGCCCTTTTCTGGATAGTCTTCACCTTATCTATGTCCTTGCTCAGGTGTGGCCTCCAGAACTGCATGCAGTACTCCAGGTGAGGCCTTACCAATATTTTATACAATGGCATCACCACCTCCTGCCTCCTGTTAGTGATACCCCTACCTATGCACTACAGCATGCCACTGACTCTCCCTGCCACCTTTGTGCACTGTTTTGATACCTTTTTTTTTTTGTAATTCTTCTTTATTGAGTTTTCAACTTATACACATAAGTCACCAACATTTTGACTTCTATGTATTCGTCAGATAGTACAAATATTACAGTCAAATATTACTAGTGCTATGACATTCATTAGGGTTAACCCCTGCGTGGTTCTAGTTCTAGTTTGCTGCTTCAGCCTTAACTCATAATGACTAAATAACCAGTTGCATCTCCCATCTCAAGATCCTGACATCTAGGCGTCTCTCTTCCAAATGGGTGTTCCCACTCCCGGAGGACCGGAAGGCCAAGCTGGGCGCAATCTCACGCATGTAATCCGCCCGCTCTCCCTCAAGTGTAGCCCCCCATCGCCTCTCACTGATATCTTAGGGTATGAAAGTGGGGTCCTTCTGCATGTAATGTACCTGCCACCGTGTCCATCTAGCCTTAAATTTCTCCCTTGTTCGTTCAGGTTATGTGATTTTTTCCATGTTATATATCTGCAATGTGATATCCACCAGTCTTGGACTGTGGGGATTTTAAGTTAACCACTGCCTAGTGATTGCTTTCTTTCGGCTGCTATTAATAAAACAAGCAAGTATCTAGTATTAGAGCCTCTTAACGTTCTAGGGAGGTCCAGAAATAAAAATATCTCCAGGGTAAGCCAGAGTTGTGCATCTATCAGTTCCTGTAACTGGGACTCGAGCTGCACCAGGAAACCCTCGTAAGACTAGACACGCCCATAATATATGTCAGGGTGGCACATCCTTCCCCACTGCCTCCAGTACTCCGCGTGTAGCTGGGGAGTAGTGCCAGTGACCACTGGGGTGGAAATAGTGAACTAGGACTTTCCAGGTAATTCTCGCCACTGGTGCGACTAGTTGTTCGGCTTGACAAAAATGCAGGCTCGTCTCAGTCCTCAAGGTGATCTGATGTCCGTCTCCTGCGACCATGCGGAGGTACCCTCAGTTTGGGGCTCCTTTGGGAATTGAGTGCCTGATAGTATCGTGAGATAAGGTGCTCTTGGCACCTTGTGGCATTTAGTTGTATCTGACAGTGGATCAGTGCGGGTACCTTTCAGGGTCCCACATCATTTTCAGTTGGCTCTCTTATAGTGTGCAATTGGAGGTAAGGAGAAAAGTCCCCATGTGGAAGGTGGAATTTCTCTGGATCTCCATATGACCAGGTATTTCCTGAGTCATTATCTGCACCAGATATTTTAACCCTTGTTTCTCCCAGCGAAGGAAACCGTTATCCAAGTTGTTAGGGTGAAATCTGTTAGGCTTGTAATCGGGCAAATGAGTATCTGATATGGCCCCAATTGTTGCGTCTTTTTATTACGGACCAGTTTCTAAACTGCACTCCAAGCCAGGGATCAGAACTCCGGCGCCATCCCTCCCTATCCTGCCCGTATAAGGACCGAGTATGCCCGGTCACTGATTAGGGTTCTTTCTATCTCCAGCCAATGCGGTGCAGGAGTTCCTCTGTCTAGTCATTATGTGTGTAGTGGTTGCTTGTTGGTAGAGCCTCAAGTCTGGGAGGCTAGACCCCCTCCTGGCGGGAAGAGTGAGTATCCCCAGTTGGATTCGGGACTTCTGGGAAGCCCAAATGAAGTTTAGTATAAGCCTATTTATATCTTTAAGCGTTTTCAGTGGAACATTGAGGGAATATTTTGAAATAAATACAATGCCCTCGGTAGAGCTGTCATTCTGATCAGGTCTATTCTCCTAGAAAGGCCAAGGGCAGGGTGGCCCAGGCTTGTAATTCTTGTTTAGCTGGGACACAAATGGTATATAGTTATATTTGTAATATTTCATGGGGTCTTTTGGAATATATATACCAAGGTATTTCAGTTTTGCAGGTCCCACCTTCCTGGGATAATCTCCCTGGTGTCCTCAGTGGGGTTGTAGTTAAAAGTAAGGATCTCCGTTTTGGTGAAGTTGAGTCTATATCCGGATACGCGCTGTATGCATCAAGTATCTGTCTCACGACTGGGACTGTACAATCGAATTAGAGATATAAAAGTATATCATCCGCACTACAAAGCTACACGGTGTTCAGTGTCACCTATCTTGATACCCCGGAGTTTGCGTGATTCCTGATATGTTGCGCCAGTGGTTCGATGACCAAAGGCGAACAACAGGGAGACAATGGGCAACCCTGCGGGTGCCCTCTCGAGTTGAAAAAACTCTGAGTGGTGCCCGTTTACCTTGACACATGCCTTGGGGCAGAGTATATGTTTTGAAGAATTTGGACGAACAGGGGAGGAATCAATTTGCTTAGGGTGTGGTACAGGTAAGGCCAGGAGACCCTATCGAAGGCCTTCTCTGCGTCAAGACTAATTAGAGCCACCGCTTCACCACTCTCCTGCATCCGTTGCACCACATGATAGGGATCATTTAATACTATCTGAAGTAGTCGCGATCTGGCGAACCCCGTCTGATCTTTGTGTATTAGTAAGGGTAATAATCTATCTAGGCGGTGTGCTACAATGTTCATGAATAGTTTATAGTCCTGATTAAGTACAGATATCGGTCTGTATGAGGCACACTCTTGTGGGTTCTTACCTGGCTTAGAGTATCACCGATATAGTGGCATAAGACCACGACTGGGGGAGGGTTCTCCTTGCAAGACCGAGTTAAAGACCAAGAAGTAAGGGGTCAATCTTGGTTCTCACCCTTATAGAACTCTGAACGTGCCGTCCGGTCCGGGGCCTTCAAGGACTTGGCTTTAGCTATTGCTTAGCCTATCTCAGGTCAGTGACAGGCCTCATTAGGTCTTCTGTGTGCCTCCGATAGAGCGGGAAGAGACCGCGTTCAGGTGCTCCACCAATTGCTCAGCTGAAACTGTGGTCTCTGGGGTGTAAAAGTTTTGTAGAACTTTGTGAACGCGTCTACTATGTCCCGTGCAGGACACCTGCTCAACCTCCATTGGGGTGTCTAATAGGCATAATAGTTGCCCCTTCTTTTGTTTCGCATTGTGTCGAGCAACCTTGTTGCTCTTGGTCCCACTCGTAAAATCTTTGTCTCAGAAAGGTTAGGGCTATTTCGGTTTGCTGCTGAACCATCTGGTCCAGATCCCGTCTAGTCTGTTTTAGTTGGGGAAGAACCGATTCGTCGCCCTGCTAGTGCGCCAATTGGAGAAAGTGAGCGTTTCCTCCAACTTACTCCTGCGTTCATGTCGCTGTTTCCTTAGTTCCGCCGTATACTTAATAATGTGTCCTCTAAGGACCGTTTTGATTGTATCCCAGTGTACTGAGGGTGTGGAGTCTTGCGGTGGATTATCTGACACTATTTCCTTAATTTTATCGGAGAGGAACTCCCTAAATTTTCCGATCCAAGTGGATAGGGTTTAATCTCCACTGTGTGTTCCTCGGCTGAAGGCCCCATTCCCAACAGGATGTCAGGGGCACATGATCCGAAATGGAATATCTCCCAGTTGGGCGTCCGCACCATGCCTATATTTTCAATCTGGGTGAATGTATAGTCTGTGCGAGAATCGTGTGATGTGCAGGG
Source organism: Neoceratodus forsteri (assembly GCA_016271365.2). Lineage (NCBI taxonomy): Eukaryota > Metazoa > Chordata > Ceratodontiformes > Ceratodontidae > Neoceratodus > Neoceratodus forsteri. The sequence goes on along the minus strand of CM028129.1, from coordinate 1,231,314,408 downwards.
AGTAATAGGAAGTTTTGGGCAGTGGGGTGTAGTTTCCATGAACATGCACCATCCACCTCAGATACAAACTTACTAAAGAACTTTTGGGTGGGTGTTAGCCTTGGCGGTCTTGACTGGTCGAGTCAACCCGGGAGGTCATAGTCAGATTAAATCCCCACTAGCATAAGTATACCTTTGGTTTTCTGGACCACCCTATCCAGCAAGGGTCTTAATCTGGAGATCGTCATACCGGGTGGTAGGTAGGCGTTTGCTAACGTCACCCCACCCGTTAATTCCCCTGAACAATCACCAGTCGACCCTCGGGTCTGACCAAGTGGATTCCACCTGAAGTGGGGTGTCTGGGGACACAATAATAGCCACTCCACGTTTCCTTCCGTCCTTACAGGATGAGTGGAATACCTGTCCCCTGCTTAGTTTGGCTAGTTTGGTATGCTCTGCGGATTCATGTGTGTTCCTGTAAGAAGGCAATGTCTGCCTTCGCCCTTCTAATATAAGTCAGTGCCCTGGATCTCTTAATCGGTGAAGCCAGGCCCTTGATGTTAAGGGACAGCAACTTCAATGTGTGTGGGCCTGCATTTGCATGTCCATTGTAATCTATTATACCGGCCTTCCCAGTCCTCCGAGAATCCCTCTATGGTCAAACCCAGTTTGTGACTGTATTCCATGTAGTGTGGTTTTGGTGCTCCGATACAAACAATATAATACAAACATGACAATGAACAAGAACAACAGTGAACACAGCAACTAGCTTACCGTTCTGGCCAACTTGGCCGACTCAGCCATTCCTGGCACTTCCACCGGCCTGGGCATAGCCTGACCTGCTGAGGATGGGTGTATGACCCAACCCTAACCGCCCTTATTTCAGGGCTTCAGGTACCAAGTACCTGTCTGGCTACAGTAATAAGAAAAATGTCCGTCATGCAGGAGTGCAGGCTTCCCTGGGAGCTGTACTACTGCTAGAGGGACCGCCGATGTATCTGGGTGAGGGCTTTCACCCGTCAGTTCAATTGAGAGCCCCAGATCGCGGGCCCGTGGCGCTCGCTTGGTTACAGTGCCCCCGACCGGCCTGGGGTTCAGATAAGAGAGCCCTGCTCTCGGTCCTCGTGATCGCCCGCTCTCTTATACTTGTGCCTGTGCGGTCAATCTCCTCCGCCAGCATCCATGGATACAGATAGTCAATCCATGGTAGGAGGGGAGGTGCTCCCCTTCTGCCAAGGTCCGACCGGGGCAGGCAATGCATTCATTCATGGTTCTGACCCATGGGACAATCCCCCTCCTCAGGTGGAAGTAAGTTTACACTACTGCAACAGCGCTCAGAGAGCTCCTCCCCAGGGCCCAACCTTCTGCCCCCAGTCCATAGTTGTGTTCTGATATGTCCGTGGCTCTTTATACCCTCAGTTAATTAATTCGTTATTACCCGTCCTCTTACCTTCCCCCTTCCACCCACCTCCCTTGCTACATTGCGAGAAACTGGCCAAGCCTGCCAGGAGGTAGCTTATCGATTCTCTCCAGGCCTTCACCTCAGCCCTCTTGCCTACCAGTATAGGGCACCGCCTCGCTCCTCCCCATTGTACCAGGCCAGCTGTAGCTTCTCAACCAGCCCTGCGGATCTGAACCCTCCGTGGTGTTTAGGTAGATTGGGATGCAGCCCTGGCTCACCATAAGGTCTCGGTCTCCCATTCCTCCTAACCCGCTTCCCCAGTTCACTCTCTGGCTGCAAAGGTGCTTCTTCGTCTACCGAAGAAATCAGTACCCCCTTCACCACCCCCTCTCCTTACACCTCATTACAAACCCCTTAGCCCTACCTAGTCCTGACTGCTAGACAGCTGCTGCAGAGTATTTCCTATTGCTATATTCGTTGTATACGCGTGAGCAGCCGCCACATATGGCACCTCTGGTCCGAGCTCTGGTCCATCATTCTAATTAACTCGCCAGTAGGTTTAGCAAAGTATCCCCTTTAATACCACGCCTCCCCAAGTCCCCCGATGGGCACCCTCCGACTATTCTTCCCATGCCTAACCACCCAGCCAAAAGCGGACTGGTGTCCAGGCCCCAGCTAACCTCACCCCATCTTCCCCTCCGCTTAAGTCTCTCCAGAGCAACGCTAGTCCGCTCTGTGATAGTGCTCCGTACACCGGCTTGCACCCATATTTCATTATGGCTTCGCAGAGCTTCCCATGTGGTTCTCATCATTTACTACATCCTAAACCCCACTCTACCCCCTTTTCCGCCATCCCCCGTAATTCACATTATCAATCCAACACATACCCATCATACCCCCAGCCCCTGGCGCACATGCCAAAGCCCCATCAGAAGGGCTAGTATGACTGTGGACTCTATTTAAACAGTATTTTATCCAGTCCACATATAATTAAGTCCAGTTTGAATTGTACTTGCGGTTAAGTCAAGTTTTAGGTGCCTCAGTGTCCTCCGCTACCATGGCACTGGATCTTGCCCTCAGGGATTCAACAATTGACTGGATGGCTTCTAAGCCTTGGCGGCGTCTAGCGTCCGTTGTTCTGCGCTCCAAACCTTCTGGGCCAGCTTGGTGGCGGGGTTGCTCCGGATCTCCTCTGTTGCTGCACCAACTCAATTTTCCTCTTCTTAAGTTCCAGTATCGCTTCGCCGCGCTTTCACATGTGTGGCCCCCTCTTTAAAATGGATTACCATTCTTGCTGGGTATAGCGTTCTAAAGCGCACTCCTGCCGCTATGAGACCCCATTACCGAATATAGGCCTTCCGTCAGCGCCTACAACCTCCGGGGCTAAGTCATTTCAAAAAAGAGCCTGTGTGAACCATAATAAACCTCTCCTTGCTTCCGCTGAATGTAAGACCTTTTCTTTCTCTTACCTCAAAAACTTGATTAGCAGGTGCGTGGTGGGCTCCGCTGCTGGTTTAGGGCCTAGAGTCCTGTGGGTCCTCTCCATCTCGAGTGAAATCTCTGCTGGCAATTTTAAAAGCTCCTGAGCATTTCTGCAAAAATGGATAACCTCATTACCCTCTGTGTGCCCTCAGGGCCCGATAGCCGAATGTTATTTGGTGACTCCTACTGGCGTCTTCTGCTCGGTCTTGAAGGCCTCTCAGCAGGCCATGCAGCTGCTGATCGTGCTTTCGGTTTCCCTACTCTCCTGTCGGTGGCTGTCAGCTGCTCTTCCTGCTCCTCCTGCTTCTTCTCGATTTTCCCAATATCGGTCTTGAGAGCCAAGAGCCGTCTCCGCATCTCCTCTCAAGTCCCTTATTTCGGCCAGCATTTGTGTCATTTGCCTTTGTAAGGCTGATATGGGATCTGATCAGCCCTCGTTTTGCTGTGTCGGGAGGTCGAGGAAGCCTGCAGTCGCCGCTCTCAGTCTTCCTCCAGCGATCTGTTGCCATCCTGATGCTTGGGGGATCCACAGACGGAGTCGCCTCTCTTCTTGACATTGTACCACCTCTTGTATGCTGTGAGTGCTCTCTGGTGCTGTAAATTGTGATTTTAATTGAGGTGTTTAGTAGTATTTGCAGGGAGCCTCGCAACCCAGTTGTTGCTCAGTGCATGACGTCACCGAAGCCAGTTTTGATACCTTAAGGTCATCAGAGATGATAACCCCTAGGTCCCTTTCCTTTTGGTGACAGTCAGCTCCTCTCCCCCAACCTGTAGCTCTCCCAAGGTTCCCTCTACCCAGGTGCATTACTTTGCACTTCTTTGTATTGAACCTCAGTTGCCACATCTCCGACCATCTTTCAAGCTTCTCCAAGTCCCTCTTAATTTTCTGCACCCCTTCTGGAGTATCCACCCTGTTGCAGATCTTGGTGTAATCTGCAAACAGGCAGACTTTTCCTTCCAGCCCCTGTGCAGTGTCACTAATGAAGACATTGAACAGGACTGGTCCTAATACTAATCCCTGTGGCACCCCACTGGTCACTCCCCAGAGTGTACCCATTTACCACCACCCTCTGTGTCCTGTCTGTTAACCAGTTCCTAACCCAGTTCATCACCTTGTCTCCCATGCCAGACTACCCATCTTGTTAATCAACCTTCTATGTGGGACAGTGTCGAAGGCTTTGCTGAAATCTAGGTAGGCGGCGTCTACTGCCCTCCCTGATTTATTTCCCTAGTCATCCAATCAAGAAAATCTATTAGATTAAGCGACATGATCTTCCTGCTGTGAATCCATGTTGCCTCAGATCCTGAGCACGCTGGATTCCATATGTGCCACTATCCTTTCTTTCAGCAGTGTCTTCATGATCTTTCCCACCACTGAAATGAGGCTGACTGGCCTGTAGTTCCCTGCCTCCTCCCTTCTGCTGCTTTTGTGCAGTGGGACTACATGTCCCCTCCTCCAGTCCTCTGGAACAACACCCATGTTGAGTGACTCTGTGACAGCTTTACTGTTCATGAGGTGGTGTGAAACAATGACTATGTTGAACATTTGGAATCAAAATATTAAAAATAACCAACATTACATGTATGCGTAAATAAAATTTCAATGGCGCATGTAACTCGGCCATTTACAGTATTTTTACACAAATTTTCAGCGTGGCTTTGGGACCCACCTCATGAACAGTGGCACTGTCATTCCGTTAATCAGTCCTGAAAGGTGATTCCGTGCAGCGACTGCAAATCACCTTTTGGGACAAAGTAACAAAATGACAGTGACAGTGTTCATGAGTTGGGGTCAAGAACCCATGTTGAAAATCTGGTGCAAAATCTAAAAATGGCTGAGATATCAACATAAGTTGAAACTGCCATTGACAGCCATCATACAGTGCTTACCTTGATTTTTCAGTTAGCAGTTTGAAGAGTGCAGACATGTCCCAGTTCACAGAAGATGACAGCGCTTGACCTCTGGTGGTAAGTATGGAGAAAGGGAGGGGTAAGGAGGTGCGCAGAGAAGGTTGGGAGAGGATTGTTTTCTTTTTACAGGGGTTAAAAAAATAACAAAGGCGTCGAGGACAGTTTTCCTTTTAGGGACAGGAATGTTTCAGCTTTACTGTTATGCTCTGCCAGACCCCAGTCAAGGCCAACAGATAGCAGGGCTGGCAGGAGCACTCGATAAACACTTGCGAGGGTCACAAGGGGGATAGCGGTGCAACAGACAACAATGGATGGTTTATTTTTTTGGGGGATAAAAATGATGAGGACAGTTTTCTTTCTTTCAGGGAGAGTCTGCTGTACAATTGAGGACACTGGGGATTGGGCACCCCAGTAGCAGTATCTTATGTTTGGGGAGGTGTAGGGTGGTGGGTGCTTAGAGGAAGAGTTGTGTGGGGGAATAACATAAAAAAATGAGGGTGAGTTTTCAGCAATGTGAGAGGAGAGAGGGCGTGAGGTGAGAAGTCAACCACAGCAGCACGCACATTGTGCTGCGTGGTGACTGGCAACCCCGGCCGCAGCATGCAGCTCTACTGTTACACTCTGCCAGACCCCAGTCAAAGCCAACAGATAATGGGGCTGGTAGGAGCAGTCTGTAGCCACCCAGGACCGGGGAGCAAGGTGGCACACAAATCGCTGCATTTCTTGGTGGGCTGAACGGTCATGCACAGTTTCTATGGATGCTCCTAACTTTGCCAATTTTTATATTTTCACTCTAGATTTTCAACATTGCCATTTTGCACATCTTTTTATTAACAGTATAGCTGTCATTTTTCACATCCTGCTTGAAACATGTTTTCACACCTGTGGCACAGAATGGGGCGATTGTGCTGCAAAATCACCTTTCAGGATAAGTGAATGAAATGACAGTGGCACTCTTCATGAGATGGGTCCCAAAAGGCATTGTTGAAAATTTGGTGGAACAACTCAAAATGGCTAAGTTACACCCCAAGCTCAAAATTTCTACACACACATGTAACTTTGGTCATTTGGCAGCTTATATTAACAGCTATATCGGCTCTGGCTAGATGTTGTTTAATGGGTCACAAGCTATTGTTTCAGTTTCCATGATTTGCAGTAGCTTGCATCCAGAAAATGATGTATGCAGCAAAGAAATGGTGAATGCATCAAATAAAAAATGCATGCATTATTTTTTTAATACAAGCTATCCATTTGCATTCAAACTGCTGGACCATTTAATAGATCTCCTAAGAGTGCAGACAGAAGTCCAGTTTGAAAATACAGGACACATCGGTTTGAAAATCTTACACTGTGGCTTGCTTGTCTGCAGCAAACCTTTGTGCAGAGGCTTCAAGGCTTTGCAACAGTATGTTTTTTCTATAGTGCTTTTTGCTCCAAGCCATGCTTCATCTTCCCAGGGACAAACCCTGTTCTGGCCCTTTGAACATAGTCTCCCACTATTCCAATGGCACCCCGTCTCCCACGACTCCTCCCCTCCATGACAGGGCTCTAGGAGAAGGCTGCCCCCCAGAGGCAGCCCACTATGTAGAGTAAGACCCAGTGTTAAGTAGCACTAGGACCTAAGGAATCCAGAATCTAGGCCATTATATAGGCAGTATATGGGTTTTTCTCCCTGGTTTTCTCCTTGCCCTCCCTCCTCTGCTGTTGAACTGGCCTTAGGTCTGAAACCCCAATCAAGAGCTGAAGTCCTTGATTTTAGAGAGGCAAACTTCAGCAGGCGGAAGGAGCTGGTCAGGGAAAAGTTAGTAGAGTGGAAAATAGGTGGGGGTAGAAGAGATGGGTGGCAATTAAGAGGGCCATTCATGAGGCATCTAACTTATGCATGAGAATAACCAAGAAGAACAGCTTCAAGAGATCATTATGGTTTCTACAACACGAAGTGGTGAAGGTAAAAAGGCTTTCTAAAATATAAAGAAAAGCAATGGGAGGAAAAATGGGAAGTATGTATTGAAAAATAGGGATGCAAAGAAGGCGGTTTGGGAAGCAAAATCAGACACAGAGCTGCGTATTGTGCAAGTGTTGTGTGTGTTGGGTGTCAACGGAGAAGAAAAATTACTCACCATAGTAATGTTGTTTCTTCCAAGGGATCCTCACTATGCTTAACCGCTGCAAATCAGCATGCTGATCTAAGCTGCCCCAAAGAGTAGAATTTTATGCTAATTATGGCATCTTAGAATGAAATTGAATCTCTGCTGTGTTGCCATGCTCCACTCTGCCCTCTAACATCAGATTAATTTCTGTAGCTAGGGAGCAGTGACCACTAAACTAGCTAAACCTCTAAAAATGGAATTTTACAAAAATTTTGAGTCCTGTGGGCTTATAAACATGGCAGACCAAACGTTTTCAAACTAGATCACTGAATAGCAATTGTAAGGCAATGCAACAAGTAATGCTCAAGCAAAATAAAAGAAAAAAGAACTGATTCATGGAGAACCTTTTCCAGATTCTAGAAGAGGAGGTGGATTGTTTAGCATAGTGAGAGATCCCATGGAAGAAACAACATTACTATGGTGAGTATTTTCTTTCTTCAAACCCAAGGAATCCCTCACTATCCTGCAAAGCAGTACCTTGGGAGGCTGGCTACAGAACCTGTTTTGGGAAAAGGTTCTGCAAGATGGCAGCGCCAAAACTGGCATCCATCCTGGACTGTATGTCCAGACAATAGTGCTTTATGAAGGTGTGTACTGTTTTCCAAACAGCTGCTTTACAAATTTCCTACAAGGGGATGTCCCTTGCAGCTGCCACAGAAGCAGAAGTGCCACATATGGAGAGTGCCCTGAGGGCTTGAGGTGGCAGCTTGCCAGTCTTGCTGTAACAAAACTGTATGCAAGAGACAATCAGAGAGGCGACTGAGCTTTTGGATGCTGGCCTACCTTTGCCAACTTTTCCATATGTGACAAACAACTGAGGATTCGAGGACCTAACCTCCTTTGTGAGTCAGGTAGTAGCAGAGTGCTCTCTTAACATCCAAACTATGGGACTTTTGCTACCCAGAGCTGGATTTTGCTGTAAAGAACACTGATGGACTGGTTCAGGTGAAATTCAGACACCACTTTAGGGAGGAATTTTCTGTTTGTCCTTAAGACTACTTTTCCTGTGGAAGGTGATGTAATTTGGATCTGTGCAGAGGCTGCAGCTTGCACCCTTCTGACAAAGTTATGGCCTGGGAAATTGTTTTCCAAGTGACATATTTTAAATTAGCAGTAGCCATGAGCTTAGCAATGCACAGGTTCAGATCCCATGGAGGGACTGGGTCCCTGACAGAGGATACAAGTGGAGAAGTCCTTTAATGATTTTTTTGAAAATGGGGTGTGAAGCCAGTTTTCTCTTTACCTACTGAAACATGGGCTGACACTGCTGCCAAATGCACCTTATGGGTTGAGGGTCTAAGACACAGGAACTGAAGCTGGACAAGGTAGTCTAGGGTTCTGGGCAGGTCTGCTTGCAAAGGACTGAGCTGCTTAGGGGAACACCACAGGAAAACCTTTTCCACTTGGAAGCATAAGTTTTCCTTGTTGCTGGTTTCCTGGAAACTTTAAGGACCTCAAAACCTTTTCAGAAGGTTAAAGCCCAAGAACTCTAGCTCTTCAAGAACTATGCCTTGAGGCGAAGAGTTCTGAGGTCTAGGAAACTGATCCAGCCCTGAGACAAAATCAGCAGACTGTATCTCAGGGAAGGTGGATGGGATGTTTGATAGAGAGTGACAGCAGCAGGGAGCACCAAACCTCCCTCGCCAGATCTAGGGCTATTAGAATCATGACTGCAGGCTCTCCCCTTAGCTTCAACAGTGCTGTCAGCAAGAGTGGGAAGGAGGAAAGGTATATAGGAACCTTCCTGTTCAGTCCAGAGTCAGGGTGTCAATGGGACTGAGTCCACTACAGGGGCCTGCAGCAAAACAGGATGCTGGTGATTATCCCAAGATACAAACAGGTCTATTTCAGTGTATCCCACCTCCAGAACACTGCAGCCAATGCCTGCTTGTTCAGGGTCCATTTATGATGTCCCTGGCTAATCCAGCTCATTGAAACTGCCAAAACATTGTCCTTCCCTGGCAGGTGAACTGCTGATAGTTGCACATCTAGGGAATAGACCAGATTCCAGATCTTCATTGCTTCTGTCGATAGCTTTGAAGATCTTGTGCCTCCCTGTTTGTTGATGTAGTACATGGTAGTGGTGTTGTCTGTCCTGACCTGGACTGATTAGCCCTTGACATGGGAGGTGAAAGCCTGTAGAGCCGGTACACTGCTCTGAGCTCCTGCAGTTTTTTTTTTTTTTTAATATATACATTTTATTTCCTTTTGCCCCCAGCTGCCCTTTCTAACTGATCCCCCAGCCCGTCACCCGGTATCACCAGGACTTACCAGAGCCCACAGGTTGCTGGGTGTGGAGCCTGCAAGGGGTCAGTCATCATCCCAAGCTATTTTTTTTTCCCTCTCCATTTTCTTCCTTTCCATTGCTGGGCGCACACATAGCGTGTATGTGGAGCACGTGCCTTGTCATAGAAGTCCTGTAGCACCCTCCCTCCATGGTGCCCACAGTCCCTTACCCACAGGCCTCCACCTGGGGGCAGTCATTCTGTGGGAGTGCCAGTCCTCCCTCCCAGGAGAGGAGACATGTCCTCCGGACACTCTATCCTCTCCTCCCTGCCAACCCCGGCCAGTGCTCGTTCCTGAACATGGGTCATTGGTGTGGCATCCAGCACCTCAACCCTCAGTGCCACCAGGCTGGTGAGCTCCACAGGTTTATGTGATCCTGGGACTCCTGAAGCGACCACATCCCGCTTACTGTTAGGTCCTCCAGATGGGCACCCCAGCCCAGGAGGGAGGCATCTGTAGTTAGCACTACTGTGGGTGACTGCTGAAGGAAGGGTACCAGGCACCAGCCTTGAAAGAGAGTCTCATCTTGGGGACCAATGGGCACCTATATGGTACTACCTGGCACCGACAACCACTGGCGAGGAGCGAGGCCATGGCCCAATAGCTGGAGGAAGTCTTTTGCAAGCCTGGGCTGGCCTAATCTGAAAGTCTTTGCCAGGTCTACCAGATTCTGCACTCTCTTCTGAGGGAGGAAGTCCCTCCCTTAGAGGGCATTCAGTTCTGCACCTGTGAAATCCAGTACTTGCACTGGCTCTGTCTGGGACTTTGAGTATTTATTATGAAGCTTAGCCCTCCAGGGTGTGCTGAGTGAGTGGGAGAGATGCCTTGGTCTCCTGGTGTGACTTCCTGTGACTAGCCAGTCGTCAAGATAAAGAAACCACAACCCCTTCTCAGGCGTGCTTCCACCAGGCCAAGCACTTTGTGAACACTCTGGGAGCTGAAGAGAGTCCAAGAGGGAGGGCTATTTCCTATCCTGAACCTTAAGTATTTTATGTGACAGTGCCTGACTAGAACATAGAAATAGGTGTCTTTCAGGTCCAGAAACCCTAGTCAGACCACCTTGCTGAATGGTTGGGATTACTGATGCCAGGGTTACCATCTTGAACTTTTCCTTTTTCAGGTGTTTTTCAGATATCTCAGATCTAAAATGGGTTACCACTCCCATTTTTCTTGTGGGTCAGGAAGTATCTTGAGTAGGGCCCTTCCCACTGTGATGGAGGGACCTTTTCACTGCATTTGCTTGCAGCAACTTCCTTGCCTCCAACTCCAACAGGATTTTCTCTGTTGGGGAGGAGGTGCAACACTTTGTGAACCTACAATCTTGGAAATCTTTTAAACTGCAGGGTCAGTCCCTGGCTTACTACTGTCAGAAACTACTTGTCTGTGGTGATGTTTTCTACTCCCGGAAGAAGTGAGACAGCCTTCCCCCTAGTGGTAATGAATGGGCGACCTGAACCAACTTGTCAGGGGTTCTGTTTACGTTAGACCTTGGATACTGAGGTTGAGTCAGCATGCTTAGAGACCTTCTACCTCTGCCTCTGAAGAAACCCTTTAGCTGGGAGAAATCATGGGTGAGAAACCACAGGGAAAGTATCCATTCCTCTGCCTCCCCTTCCATAAGGTCTGCTGGAAGTGAGGCCTTTTCCTTCTCAGTATTGCTCTTGTAGGTGGTTTTGTACTCCTCCAACTTTTTATGTATGCCTCTGTCTTGTCACCAAACAGGAATTTCCTCACAGGAAAATCCATTGCCTTAGTCCTAGTGTCCTGGGAGAGGTTGGTGTTTCTGAGCCAGGCAAATCTCCTCAGGAATACTGCATGAGCCATAACTCTGGAGGCAGTGTCATTCACATCCACTGCCATGTGGAATTGGTCCAGGTGGCATCCATAGCAGTCTTGGCAGTGTCTGCTAGATCCTGTGTCAAGTCACTAGATGCTTTCGCTCATAGCCAGAATGGAGCTCACAGAGCCTCCTGTACTGGGCCATGTATACCCTGTAATCTGCCTGCCTCAAAAGCAGGGAAGCTGAGGTATAAACTTTGTTCCCCATACTATCCAGTTTCCTGGAATCCTTGTCTGGAGGCTGGGCAGAAAGGAGAACATTAGCCTTGTCACAGGCTACCACTTGGACCATCCCTCATGGTCAGGTTGAGAATATAGGTACTAAGCACCAGTTTGTCCACCTGGTATTTTTCTCCATCTTCTTATCGATACCAGGGGTAGAGGTGGGCATTTGCATGAACTTACAGGTTGCCTTCTTAAGGGACTTGTGAACTGGTAGAAGCAACCTCTTGGTAAGAGTTAGCCCCATCATATCCAAGAATTCAACTTCATCCTCTACTGTCTTCTTGGTACAGAGGTTGAGAGTGTTAACCATTTGCCTCTACAAAGGAGTAATGCGAGGAGAAATCATCCTGAGCATGAGGAGGGAACCATATTCCTGCTCTGGGGAACCATCAGGCTCGATCGGTTCTCCCCCATCCTGAAAAATCTCAGCCCCTTCCTCCTCCGGTACTGGAACCGGGGAAGGGTGACAGGCATGCCCATGAGCGATCCCCATAGCCTGAAAGGCCTGGAAAAACTTCCATGCCTTGGTATGTGTCCTCTACTGAGGTATCTTATTCTTGTCCACTGACATCTCCTTTACTTCTTCAGGAGGAGGGGCAGTGAATGTTTTTTCTTTTTTTTTTTTTTGCAGGCACCATCTCCAGTACCTGGTCAGAGGTTGTTTTTGCTTGGTGGTCTTGGGTTCCCCATTCAAACACCCCGGATTCTGATCCATCTTTAGCAAACTTGTCCCTCTGCTTGCTGTGAGGGCTAGACCCTCATCTGAGCATTTTGGTGACTGAAGGCAGACAGAGAAGCCATAAGGCCCCTTTTAACAGTTTTAGGGCAAAACTTAATGCAAATCTCACAATTAGAAAATCATAATCTGGAAACGGGCACCTCAAACACAACTTGTGGCAGTCTGCCTTATGAGGCTAAAACAGTGTTTACAATTTTAAAGCCTGTAGGTCCTGTTTTCTTTGTGGGTCTGTCAGACATGCCAATTGAGACAAGCCCAAATTTGGTTTGGTTCAGACTGAAAAACTTAGATTGTGGTTCAGTTCCACAAAAGAAATGAACAACTAACTAAACAGTGTTTAAAAGTTAAAAGTTAAAGAAAAACTGCAATCGCGTCTTGGTTCCCACAGAAAAGGGAACGGACAAACAACAACTACAAAGCAGCAAAGAGAAAAAAGTAAGGGTTTTATTTATTTTACTTAATTTTTTATTTTTTATTTCTCCAAAAACTTGTGGCTCCCAGAGTGGGAGAAACCATGATTTAAAGGCCTTTTCTGGTTCAGGAGAACTGATGGAAACTGGAGAATAGCAATAAAAAACAACTGAAACCAACTAAAAACAACCCTGCCTAATGCAGAGATTCAAAAAAACTAAACAATAACTGAGAAATAGAAAATAAGCATGAAAACAAAACCGTAACAGACTGAAGAACTGGGAGAGCTCTTTGAGGACTTCTTCCTCAAGCGGAGAAATAAATCTGATGTTAGAGAGCAGAGTTGAGCATGACCACACAGCAGATATTTAAATTTAATTCTATGATTCCATAATTAGCATAACATTCTGCTCTTTGGGGCAGCTCAAACCAACAGGCTGATTTAAAGTGGTTAAGCATAGTGAGGATTCCTGGGATTTGACAAACAGTTCTTCCAATATAGTAGGGAGAAAGGAAGAAAGGGGAGATCATGAGGCTAGCTGACGGGGAGGGTGATAGAGGAGGATGGGCAAAAGCCACCCTCCTTAATGATTACTTTGCTCAGTTTTCACTGGGGAGGATGGTGGTCCTTGCCAGAGAGTGACATCAAGGCAGCCACTAGGGGTCCAGAAGATGAAGCAGCCAACATTTACAAGCGAAAGGCTCCAGAAAGGGCTGGAAGCCTAAAGATAGATAAAGCCCTGGGGCCAGGTGAGTTGCCTCCGATGTTACTCAGGTAACTAGCTGAACCTCGGTAGGTCTGTTCAACAGCTCACTGGGGACAAGGGTGGTTCAAAGATTGAGAGTGGCAGATTTGGTTCCACTCTATAAAGGAGGACAAGCAACAAGCAGAAAACTACAGACCTGTCAGTCTTACCTCTACTGTAGGGAAGCTGATGTAGTCACTGGTCAAGGAGGACTTTGTGGACTACTTGAGAGCATCAGGCTCCAGGATAATAAACAGCACGAATTCATGGCAGGAGGTCTTGTCAGACTAACCTGATAGTTTTCTTTGACTGAGTGACAAGGGAATTTGATAAAAGCCACACTGTGGATTTGCTCTTCTTTGACCTCAGGAGGCTTTTGACTCAGTGCCTCACAGACACTTGTTGAAGAAGAAGGAGGATCTTAGTGCTGCTAATGTAATAGTAAACTGGGTAGGTAACTGGCTAAAGGGAGGCAGCAAAGGTTTGTGGTCAGTGGGACCAAATAGAGAGAGGAGGTCACTAGCAGGGTACCACAGGGAATTATCCTGGGTCCAGTCCTCATCAACATGTTCATCAGTGACATTGAGGAAGAATCCAGGTAGGTTGTGTCTCTTTGCAAATGACACTAAGCTCTGTGGGAAGGTAGATAGCGATGAGGGAATCCGGAAATGCATAGGGCTTACAAAATATATAGGGGTGGTCTAAGGTTTGGCAGTTGAAATTCAATGCAAAGAAGTGCAAGTTAATACACCTAGGAGCAAGAATCCCAGGACAGAGTACTGGATGGGTGGGGTGAGACTCAGCATTATGACTGGAGGAACAGGACCTTGAGTTATCATCAGTGACTCCTTCAAACAATCAAGTCAGTGCAACAAAGGCGTATAGCAAAGTGAGTAGCATGCTGGGTTGTATCGAGAGAGAGTATTGATACCAGAAGGAAGAAGTAATACTTCCCTATATAGATTTTTAGTGAGGTCACACTGGAGTACTGCACCCAGTTCTGGAGTACACCTCAGGAAAGATAGGGATTGGCTGGAGATGGTGTAACAAAGGCTGACGAAAATGATTCAGGGACAGCAGGGCAGGTCCCATGAGGAGCACCTCAAGGCACTGAACAGGTACTCGCTGGAGACCAGAAGGAAGAGGAGAGATATGATAAGAGACCTTCAAGTTCCTGAAGGAAATTAACAAAATTAACTGTGGGCAACTATTTAGCTTAACTACTGGCTCACAGTCACATGGACATGTGGTGAAACTGACAGGAGGGAGGTTCATAAGGGACATGGGAAGTATTATTTACAGAAGGAGCGATGGAGCCATGGAATAGTCTACTAGCTAAAGTGGTAAGTCAAAAACTGTTGGTTTCAAGTCCAGTTGGGACAGAATGAAGGTACAGTGCTTGCTTGGGGTGACTGAAACTAGAAGGAGAATGGGGGTTGGGAAGGCTAGGACCATGGAGGGACAGTAGGTCCTGAGCTAAATGGGCAACACAGGCAGACTGGATGGACCATGGGTCTTTTCTGCCATCATTTTCTATGTTTCTGTGTTTCTACTTGGGGTTTGCTAGCCCTGTAAGGCCTCAGATGCATGCTGTGACATCCTGTGGAGGAAGCAAGCTCCCCAGCCCATGGCAGGGGCTGCTGCAGTGCCGGGTGCTCAGTGCTATCCCTTCCCAAATGTAGCACACTGCTGAGTGGCAGCTGCTGCTGTCAGGCCTGCCTCAATATGCAGCATCCCAAGCTTGCTTCCAAACTCGGATCACCAGCATCCTTGGGTTGGCCCTACAATAGTTTATTTTTAACTTGCAGCTTATTCTTTTTTTTTTATTTACTGTACTTTTCACCCTTCAACCACATGGCCCTCATTGGCCTAACCCGGCACCCAGCCCTGTCACCCACCTTCCTGCGACTTACTACCACCTGGTTCTCCTAAGCTTGCCCCAGGATGGGGCCCATGACGGAAGCTATGCACCTCAACAGAGCTGAAGTGTGGTTCAGTGGTGGGTGTCACAGTCAGTGGTCCAGGGCCTACAGTGTGGGTCAGCATCATGCTGCTACCCTCCCAGGGCATTTCCTGTTTTTTGTTTCCCTCCTGCAGGGTGCCTTGTGAGGCCAGGACAGAGTGGGTGTGAGCTTGCAAGCATGCTCCGTCCCAGTCAGAGGAGGTGCTTGCCTTCCCAATGCGACTCCAACCTACACCATCACTTGTGGTCACCCAGGTGGCAGTAGTGCAGTGAAATGCCCTGCCCGTCCACCCTTCTCAGAGGAGGTGAGCATCCTCTAGATGCTCAGTCCTCCTTCCACCAGCCGCCCCTGACAATTTGCACTCACCTCTGAACTCGGGTCAGTGGTGTCACAATGCAGTACTGCTACCATTGCACCAGTGCACCAGCCCTCATAGTTTAAGATTTTCAAATGTACAGGTACATTTGATCTATAGACAAAAGAAATAGGAATACATTCACAGTGCACACAGTCTTACAGAAGGGAAATGTTTTCCAGAGTCCAGTTTGTTACTAACACAGGATGTTACCTAATAAACAATCGTCCATATATGTATATCACTATTTCAGCCATAGAAGCAGCAAGACTACAGACGTAAGTTCTCAATCGACGCCCCTACTATGGGGAAAGTCATCTTCCATCGGTTGTAATGTCGCATGTTCTCTTAATGTTTATAAACATTAAATCAAGCATCTAATGAAAGCAAAGTTGATCTACACAGAGAGTACAAGTCATGTAAAGCTGGTGCTATCTAACATACCTGAGCATTAGAGTTATTCATAACATAGCAATACTAGGGTTGATATTTAAAGCCTCAAAACCAAAACAGCACCATCCACCAATTTATATGAATGCGTTAATTTATATAAAAGATTGCAAAGTAAAAATACATATTTACAGTCAACAGTGAGATGCCAAGTGGGATCAAAACCCTAACTGGTTTTATGCATGCGCTCATCCTTAGTGAAGGTCATTCCAACTAGAATCTATTAGAAATAACAGCATTTTATTTCCAGAAGGAATGTCTGGTACCAGAATAAAGTTAACAGTTTTACAGTTCTTCAATACATGCAAAATGTTAAAAATTAAACTAGCTGGTACCATGGCTACATGGCACTGAGAGATGAAGTGCATGCTCAGCCCACTGCTGGCCCAGGTTCGCACCTCACACTGGAGATGACTTGTGTGGAGACCAGTGAAGACAGCAAGGAGTGTCTGCATGACTTTCTCCTTCCTGGGAGGGACTGGCTTACATCACTCCTAAAGCAGTTCCTGGTGGTGGCCCAGGGAAGTGTACTTGTTGGAATAGGTGGCCACCCAGGGTGGGAGGTGGTCAGAGAGATGGAAGAACATGGAAAAAGACCCACCTGCTGTGTACCACATGACAGCCCTCCGTAATCCCCATTATGCCACCAGACAGCTCAGCACACCACCCTCACCTCCCCCGACCATCACCCTGATGCCACAAGGTGCTTTCTCCCTGTACCAGCAGGGAGACACTTAGAGGGATAAGCTGGAGATGAATGGGGACAGACCTCTGAGAGCCTGGATGTGAGAATGGCATTGGGGGCTTCAGTTTGGTAGGCAGAAGTGGCATGTGTGGTGCCCAACGGTGAGGGACACTGAGAGGCATGGAAAGGTGCAAAAATTTTAAAGCTTCACAGAAACACTGTTTACACTAAAACCTTCCAGTACATAAATGAACATAGGAAGGTGAAGGAGAGGATAGTGCCTCTGAAGACAACAGAAGAGGAAAGGCAGTGTGCATGACCGAGGGACAGTGGTTGAGATGCTGAATAGATACCTCATTTCATTGTTCACTCAAGGGCCTGAGGGTGAGCTCTCACTGGGAGGGCCCATAGCATCAGGGTCCTCATGATGCAACCTGTGGACATCACATCTGCCCTGTTAGCTGATGACCCAGCAAGGATCAAGCCAGGCAAATCCCAAGGGATGCATTGGATACACCCCAGGGTCATAGTGGAGCTAAAGGAACAATTGGTGGGGCCTCTTGTAGTAACCTTTCATGAGTCTGTCTGCACATGTGGTGCTAGAGTACTGGCAATTGACCAATGTGGTCCTCATCTTCAACAAAGGGGCAGGGTCAGATCCAGGCAACTACAGGCCAGTCAGCCAACCATCAATGCTGGGCAAGGACCTGGAATCCAATATCAAGGAAAGAATAACGGACCACCTGATTGAGGCCAAGGCTCTCACTTCTCACATCTTGGTTTTAAGAGGGGCAGATTGTGTAAAACCAACCTAATTATCCTCTTTGAGGATGATTAGGAAGGAGGAAGGACAGGGATAAGGGCGTTGGCATTGTCTCCTTGCACTGTGGTAAAACCTTTGATACTGTGGCACATGATAAGTTCTGTCCCAATTTTGTCACAGCAAACTGTTAGTTTATATTTTGTAATATCTGGTTATAGAAAATGTTTATTTGAGTGTCATAGGATACTGGGACATTGGTGGCTTGTTTAAAACTCCAAATAGTTTTATTTACCTGAATAGACTCACAAAGTCAAGAAATGGAAACAAAGTTTTAAGTGCTACAGAAATGTCCCTCCAGCAGAAAGGGGGCCTCATAAATTTCAGTGTGAGCTAAGTACAAACTGATAGAGGTCAAATGTGTAATTTTAGCCAGAGTTGGAGAAGCTGTTTCCATGGTAACCTGCTCATAAACTGCACAGAACTGATAACATCTTTTAATAGCAAGGACCTGGTGCTTGGGTTTTAAAAAAAAGGACTCAATGTTCTTTAATGCTGGACATATATTTTGTTTCTAAAAAATCAACTAAAAGTGCTACAGATGGAAATGGTACTGTCTGATAGCATGTGTTGTCATCTGTTGAGAATCAATGCTTATAAGAAACTTCTTCATACAAAATGAGTTATTTACAGAAATGTCCTGTGCTAATAGTTTAAAAGTTTGAATATTCATGTTTAGTTTTTTAATGCTCATATCATGCAGCATTCCAATATATGTCTTTATGTGTCAGTGTGGTTACAGAAATGATATATATTGCTTAAAATTCTGCCATAACTGATTAAAAGTGTTGTGACAGCTCTGGGATTTACAGAGAAAATTCTGCTAGAATGAGATTTTGTTATTGCTGGCCTATTTCTAAAATGTATTTGAAATAAAAAGTACCTCATTTTAGAGCACAGAAAATGGGGATTAAGCAGGTATATTTTTATGAAGATACAGAATTTGCTTGAAACAAAGGTTTGTAAAACTATCTTGTGAGCTATAGGCTTTGGAGACATAGGACTTACGTCAAATTGTGCAAGATGACGTGTTAAATCCAAAGACCTGTGTGTTAATACCTGTATCTGGTAGCCTCAGATATTAGAGAAAAAACAACTTTGATTTTAAATTCTTTTCAAATGAGCACTATACTGGAGTGGGGTGGTACCAGGGACAGGAATTTACCACCACCACCCTCGTTTGAAGGTCTAATCAGAGTTGGTAAACCAGAATATGTGATGTCACAATTATGTAAATGTGACTAGCTTATAAACACTAAGCAATCTGAAATTTGGTTAAAATCCCTTTAAACCAGTTGCTGTCATGGTCCATGTCTAAGGTCACTGTGTCCAAGCAGAAACGTCCTTCCAACAAGAGCTTGAGCCTGTCCTATGTGTGTACCAGAGATTTGCCGTGCCAGTATGAAGATACTGTACTTCTAACAACACCCACCACCACTGGAGTGACATCAACAGCAGAGAAGCAGATTCTCCGTTATTTTGTATCATAAAGAAAAATCTGCATTTTATACAAACTCCAAGGGCAGGATTCTCAAAGAGATGCACCAAGCATTTGAGATACACGGCTCATCCCAAATTGCCCACTGGCACAATTCTGGCAGGGGCGATGCCAACGCATCGCATATACACCACATACCACCCAAAATGATATGCGGTATCTGGAGGGGGCTGTGCAGGCGTGCCCATGCACAGTGCGTAGCCCCATTCACAACCCGACCTGGAGGCGCATCCCTGGGGCAAGTCCGGAGTCGCCTCCCAAAGATACTTCAAGTAGACTTGAGTGGGTGGCCACCACGGAGACTGCCACTGCAGACAGCAGCACGGCAGCCTGCCCACCCTGGCTGGCCCAGTGTGCCCTCCCCAGCCCGCATCCCAGTAAGACTACCACTATCTGCAGCAAAATTGTAGTACAAGCAGAACCCACCCTTCCCACTCGCATCCCGTAAGACTGCCAGAATGGGGCCATTCACAATGTTGTGTATGATAGGAAAAACACAGTTCAGCTCCACTACGGAACAGAAGTGAGGCTCATTAAAGCTAAATGTGGCTCAAGGGTGCACTTTATTACCTCAGAAGTTTTAACAAGTGATGCAGACAACACTGGTAGGGACCAGCATTCTCAATCAGAGGTCAGCACGGATAACCAAAGGACAAAAAATCTAAAGACAGTCTTTTTTAAATAATTTATTAGGTAAATCAGTGAATAAAACCTTTTGGCAGTTTGCAGGTTTGGCTTTTGATCAAGTGGCGGTTAGTTCGAATTTGGCATCTTATGGTGTTTTTTCAGCCTTTTTAGCGCTTAGCAGTCAGTACACTATGGCTGTTAAATCTTGTACAGCGTCCCTTTGTAGGTCTAATAGTGAGTGTGTTTAGCCTACAATCTTGTCGAGATTTTAGTCGGTCTGATTACTCTGTTGATTTTGTTAAATTTACTGCACTGCGGGCGGGGACTGTGCTGAATCAACTTGAGACTACCATTTTATTGCTAAAGGTCTGCCTGCCTACAACTCATCTGAGCTGTAATGGTGGTGAGCTGTAAAACCCTGTTTTTACAGGAAAAGTTTTATTCACTGATTTGCCTAATAAATTATTTAAAAAAGGACTGTCTTTAAGATTTTCGTCCTTTTGTTATCTGTGCGACCTCGATTGGGAATGTTGTGTATGATAGCTTACAGCACACAGCAATCCCACTGATCAACACGGTCGACCAATGGATCACACTTGTACAGTAGCTGTCATTCACAGCCAGCTCTGTCAGCAGGCAGCCATGGTGGTATGAGGGTGGGTTGAGCTGCCCACCAATAGTAGAGCAATGCTGGGACAGCGGGGCGGGTGGGTTGGAGTGCCTGAGTGGGTGGGGGTGGGAGGTCTGCTGGGCTACAGGGGTGTCTTTTGGGGCAGTCACGGTGTGTCCGGTTTGGGTAGGAAGGTGGGTTCTGCTTGTACTACAATATCGCATGAGCAGCAGCAGTCTTACGGGGATGTGGGCAGGAGGCGGGTTCTGCTTGTACTACAATATAGCTGCGCAGCAGCAGCAGTCTTATGGGGATGCAGGCGGGGAGGGTGGGTTCTGCTTGGACTACAATTTCACACAGGCAGTGGCAGTCTTCGAGGGATGCAGGCAGGGAGAGGGGTGGGTGCGGTTGCCTGCCTTAGCACTCCTGGATGCACCATACAGCACACAGCTGTTGCAGGGGCCCAGCGCATTCGCCAGGTGCAACCCTGCTAGGCGCATGCAAATGGGTCCCGTATGACATGCAAATGGCTGCATTGCGCCTGCATACCTAATGGTCCCATTTGCATGTCCGTGGCTGTGAATGGCAGCTTTTAGTGCATCGGGAGATCGCTGCCCCATTATGTACCCAGCCAACCTGGGGTTGTGTTGGCACATCCCAGGCTGAGACATAACTCTGGTATTCACAGAGGAGATGTGCTGGAGCATCCTGGTGCATCTTCTGTGAATACCACAGTTTCATGGCGGCCTATCTCATTTCGCCAGGGCATCCAAGATGCGCTTGAGCGAACCTTTGTGAATCCTGCCCCAAGTGTCTAAGTATTACTTTAATATTTTTGTATTTTAGAGTAGCTTAGGAAAGGGGTGGTTACATAGGGAGGCCTTCTAACATATATACCATATATCGGTATGGAAAAAAACTTTACTATTTTCAAAAGTTTACTAAGATTACACACTGTGTCTGGTTGCTTTGGTTTGTTTTTCTTGAAAGCTTTATTACTTTACATTTATTCTGCCCGTGCAGTGTTTACAAAATTTGATATCTATGCAGTAGAGTTATTAGTTCATTCTGAGATTGCGTCATGCCCGTTCATTTACAAAGTATAAGGATCTTTTATATGCAGTAGGTTGTGAAGATAAATTTGAGCCATTTTTTGTTTTTACCAGGAGAGACACACTAAGCTGAAAGTTTGTTTCTAGGTGTGACCTGGGAGCACAAAGAAGTTAAGTGACTTGCTCAGGGTCACACAGTATGCAAGTGGGGCTGTGGGATTCAAACCCAGGTCTCCAGGTTTGCAGCTCAGATCCTTAAACCACTGTGCTATACTGCCTCCACTATACTATACTGCCGCTCCAGCTATACTGCCTTATATGATCCATGAAGCAAGGGGGAAACTTGAACCTGAGCTCAGTGGACATAATAAATAACTGATATTCCAGCCTATTGTTCTGACAATTTGCACTTTTCCAACTCCAATGCTTTTCTCAATCCCTACCAGTACAGCTGTACTAAATCTCATTCTACTGTGGCATCTCTGCTGCAACACTCTGACACCATTCTGCAGGGAATGGATCAGAGACCACAACACCTCTGCTGCCTATGCTGACGTAGACTGCAGTGTCAGTGGCTCAGCAGGTAGAACATTCACCTCTGAGGCTGGGAGATCAGAAGGCTGTGGGTTCTAGCCCCACACAGGCACTTGGGTTACTATCCCAATACTGACACTGCAGTGCAGCATGAGGGGTGCTGCACTCCTGAGATGCTGTCTTTCTGATGAGATGTTAAACGAGGCCCCATCTGCCTATTCAGGTGGATGTTAAAGATCCCATGGCACTTCTTGAAAAGAGTAGGGGAATTTTTATTAAAACTGAAAAATAAAATATATACATAAAGCATTACTGCACACAAAATCATAATGCAAAGACAAAGTAAACAGAAATAAGTATTGCATCATACATGGAATACAAACAGTCATGTATATAGGCTCAAACACAGTAATAAATACAGAAAACACCCCCCACACACACACACACACAAAGAGTAGGGGAATTATTTAGGAAAACTTGAAAGGAAAATATAAACACAAAAGTGATACTGCACACAAAATCATAATGCAAAGACAAAAGTAAACATGAATAAGTATGTCATCATACATGGAATACAAATATTCAGTTATATAAGCCTAAACAAAGCAATAAAACATACCCCTCCCCACCACCACCACAAAAGAGTAGGGGAAGCTGGTAGGAGAACTGCAAAAGCAAATAAATACAAATCGGAAAAGGAATCAATAAGGATTACAGTCACACCTGTCTAGAGTACTGTAATCAAGGAGGCTGAAAGATCCACTCACAATATTCAAAGGAGAAGGATTTTGGGTCTAGAAAAGTGCTGTACTTCCAAACTATGTAAGCTTTGTAGGGAGCTCAGAATGAGATGTACTAACCCCTCAGAGGTAAATTCTTTTGTTGGAGCAAATATATATGCATCTAGTCTGCTACATATAATATTTGCAAACTGCAAAACAACTCTTAAAGTGCTTTAATGATATTTCACCAAAGAAGATGGAAATAGCCCTAAAACTATAATGTCATAAGTAATGTGAACCACAGTACAGTCAGTCCAAACAGTTCCAAAGGCAGACCAAAACACTTGTGCAAAGGACATGTAATAAAAACATGTTCCAAAGTTTCTAGAACATCTAAGCAGGTCACCCTAGGACACATCCTGTCTTCCACAGCTTTGTGCTTAAGTGCTCGGACCTCAAGTGCATGGCAAGAACAACCATACCACATCCCACATTTGCTTAGGAATTCTTCTATCAGTGAGTTGTAAACATGCTTCCTGAATCCAAGTGCCAGGACAAGCTGGGAAGATAGGTTGAAGAAACAACACCTCTTTAATGAGAAAAGTATAGAAAGTTCTCCTGGTCTTTGTAGTTATCAAATGCTGGATAACGCCCCACTGACGTAATTTGGTAAGACTAGCATTAACGTGACAATGGAACATGGTGAGTATGAGTAATCATAGCCACCGTCAAAAGACCCTTACCCCACTTCTTATGTAAGGAGAAAACCAATCATAAAAGCCATGATGCCAGATTAAAGGTGTGCCCTGCAAAGATCCTAAAAGTCCAGTATATAAAAATACTGTGAAAAAAACTACTGGGTTAAACATCCTAACACCCCTTAAACCATAATCATAATATGTAAAAACTTTCCTGATAGGGTTTAACTGACTCCCTCAAAGGCCCTAGAAAGAAAATACTGAGAATCGGGTTTTAACTTAAAAGGAAGTGGAAAAATGTTGGCAACATACAAAAATTGTGGTAAAATCAAAGTTTTAATTAAGTACACTCTCTTTTCTTTGAAATGGTTTAAGCCTTCTATTGTTGTAATAGGGATTTACTCTTACTAATTGCCAATTCCCAGTTATATTTAGCATCATCATCCGTCCCAAAGTTAACCCTAATAGACGAATAGGGAGGTTGTGACAGGAATAATACTATTGTGCAAGGAATGTGTGATTCTAACTGCTGGATGGATTTGGAAACCTTGGCATTTAGCATTATTTAGCTTTGCACTAGAGACAGCTTCATCGTGGTCAAAATAGACTCAATTGTGAGAAGGGCATCACTGGACGTTACACATAAACACAAATCATTTGCATAGGCACAAATATTGACAGAAGCTGAATAACCAGGTACTGAGATGCCCTCAATATCAGGATTACCATGAATTTTCCTAATAAGAGGGTCAATAACAAATAGATACAAAACAGGGCTTAAAGGGCACCCTTGTTGAACTCCCTTAGTATCTGAAAGGGTGTCCCAAAATTTTTATTAATAAAGGCAAAGCAGTGGCAGATCGTAGGTAAGTTGTATCCAAGTGATAAACTGGGAAGGAATCCCATATTTCAGTAAAGTGGAGAACAAAAAGCCATGATTCACCGATCAAAATCTTTTGCTGGTCTAATGAAGCAGCCAGCCAGAACAGACACCAGTCGTTCCTAGCTGTGTTAAATCTCTAAGTAATTGTAAGTTAAAAATCGATCTGTCCGGAAGGCCACAAGTTTGAACCGGAGAAATTAAGACATTTGCAACCTGAGCCAATCTCTATGAAAAAATATACATAAGAATTTAATAATCAACATTTAAAAGGCTAATTGGCCTCAAATTAGTCAAATCAGTTCTCTTACCTTTCTTAAACAATAGTATGACTAAAGCTTGAGAAAAATCTAGAAGTATGGTAGGGAGGTGTAAAGGAGTTGAAAACAATAGTCAATATAGGACTTAAAATATGTGAAAACATCTTGTACAATTCTTCAGTCAGACCATCTTTCCGGTGCAGTGTTTCCTTTCAGTCTCGAAATGGCTAATTGTACTTCAGCCAGTGAAATATCCTGTATTAAGGAATCGGCCATTTCTGAAGGGAGGTCAAGGATTTGTAAGTCTTGAAAGAAAGGAAGACCAGGAGATGTACATCCTGATACCCCAAATTGGGCAAACAAATAATTTTGAGATTCCTCAAGAATACATGCCTTATCAGTTATAAGAGTAGGATCTTCACCTATATGTAAAGCATCTAACAAAGTCACCTTAATGCAGTCAGCACAACCCGGAAAGCATCCAGAGAAGGTTGCCACCCTGAGTTCCAAACTGGGCTTCCATTTTGAGGCTCAAATATCTATTATATTGAAATTTAGCCATGTGTTCTTTAGTGAATGCAATTTGCGAGATAAATCTGCATGGCGTGTATGCATCATAGAAATTAAGTGTTGCAATTAATCTCTCAAAAGTACAGCAAATATTGTGCATGGTTGTGTTTAGCCTTCCATGAAGCATAAGCTATAAACAAAGAGCAGAAATCTGATTTAGATGTAATCCACCAGTCCACTGGAGAATCATATGCTTCAAGGATAGAAACCCTGGTCTTGACCAATTCCTCCCATTGGTTTTGGAGGGTGGTGTCAAGGAGCAAGCTGGCATTCAATTTCCACCAAGAAAAATAATGAGAATTAGAGATACCCTACCACAAGAACAAGATACTGCCAGGTGGTCAGAGGTCTCAAAGGTATTGTGTAGCATTGTAAATGGTTATAGAGTTAGACACAAAGAGATAATCAATTCTGGACATCAAACGACCTTTGATAAAGGTTTTTGAGGTGTGGAATTTGTTACTGCAAATACATCACGGAGATGTGCCGTGAGGGTCATAGTTTTCAAATAAGCCATGTCACTGAACACTTTATGAGTTCTGCAGCCCCGCTCTGACAGAGAGGTGCCACAGTTGAAATCTCCCCAAAATTACAGATCTTACTTGAGAGGGCTCTTGCAGTAGGTAATTACATATAGGACTGGCGGCCGGCGGCAGGACCCGAGGAAAAATTTCTAGCTAGCAGTCCCTGGCAAAGGACCGCCGTCAGGTGACCTGGCATCAGGCGACGTCAGTATAAAGGGGCGGGTCCCTGCGCTCCTCCTTCCAGTTCTTTCCGCCGTTAGCTCATGCAGTGCCTCATGGAAAAGTTTGTGCTTCGTCAGCCCTACCTTCGTCTTTTCTTTACCGAAAATCTTATTTTTTAAAACTAACGTCAAGCATTAAACGCCGGTGTATGTCGGCCCCTACACCCTCCGAGCACAAGAACAAGTGCGATTAATGCGGCCCCAACTACCACACAAGGGCCACTCCTGTGCCTGTTCTGCCTAGGCCCGGATCATCAAGTCGAGAAGTGCCAGCATTGCCTTAGCTTCAACGGCCACCTGAAAAGATGGCAGCAATCCCTGGAGCCCATATTCTTAAAAGAAAATGAGCTCGATGGAGAAGGAGCTTAAAAGTTAAGGCAGGCGTCCACTTCCCAAGGCCATCGAAGAAGAGGACAAGGAGAGCACGGGACAAAGCTCCTCCAGTGTCTCCTCGGAGTCGCGGGCATACAAGTAACATCCTCCTGGGGATTGCTCTCGACTGCTGCCTCGAGGTTTCTGAGGCGAGGCGTCGGACCGTCTGGCTTTCGCTTGGGCCTTGTGGGCACCTCCGGGCTCTTGGAGGCCTCGCCCCTGGTTCAAGCAACAGGCTTGCGGCCTACCATCGTGGGCGGCTCCGATGGCCGGCGCGGCTCCTCTGACGTCTGCCTGGAAGAGCTGGTAAGATGTCCGACCCTTCAAGGTGACGCATGGCTTCTTCCCCACCAGACTGGGCCAACCTTTCCTCTTGACCTGCCTCGGTGAAGGCTCTCATAAGTCGGACGTCGGCTCCTCCGGCGCCCGCCCGAGCTCGCTTCGCCTCACGTCGGCTCGTCCGATGTCCGGCCAGCGAGAGAACCGGCAGACGGACCCCCAACGTCCGTCGTTCCCGGTTCACCGTAACTTCGCTGCCGTCTGGGGAACCAGAGTCCCCCCATCCTGACCCGGGACTTCGCCCCGTCCCGGGTGCAGTTGAGGGATGTTTGCCTCCGTTAGTCCCTCCTCCATCTGGGCGATGGACCTGGCGTTAGCTCCCGTGACCGGCTCTGATGCGGCCCTCCGGCGTCAGGGCCTCTACCAGTCGGCTCTGGCGTCGGCCTTCCCGACTCAGGGAGAGTTCCTGATGTCCCGGGCCCTCCCTCTGGGCTCTCCGCTACGGACCCGCCCGCGAGGTTCCCAGCCAGGCCGTCTCGCGAGGCAGCCCCTGGCGTCCGGTACCCGCCATCTTATTCGACACCGATGTACCCCGGAACACCGTATCCGACGCCGGGGCTTCCTGAGCCACAGTACCGACGCGTCTCAATACCTGACGCGGGTTACCCACAGCCAGGTTTTGGATCGCTCCATATGGCTATAGCCAATATCCTTATCCCCGCCTCCTCCTCCTCCTCCACTGCCCTCTGCCGCCGGTGGACCTGCAGGAGACTCTGGCCTCCTGTGGGCTGAGGCCAAGGCTCAACTCACCAAAGAGGTCGAGAGCCGCCTTCCAGTGACAGTGCCGTCCCAGGTTCTTGTATGCCCAAGGCTGCACATTCTCTCACCACCTCCGGACTCCAGGGTTCTTCCATCTGGGTCCAGGGTGGGGCAGGACACGTGTCCCGGGGACTACCAAGGGACCGTTCCTCCCCAGGTCGGGAAAGGGTCTTACTCCTCTTCTTCCTCCTATTCACTCTCGGACTCCTCGGACTCTTCTGATGGCTGCTCCGAGAGAGCAGCGAACCTCGCTCTCTGTGAAGCCCGGCTGAGGACTCCTCAAAGTCTCCTCGGAGGATCCTTCTTTACAGAGTTGCTTAGAAAAATCCAGGAGGTCCATCAGTGCGCTCTTTGAACCAGATCCTCAGCGTCTGAAACTCGCTGAACATCTGGATCTGCCGTGACAGCTCCTACACTAGTGCCACCCTGGATAGAGCCTCCGCGACCT
This sequence comes from Neoceratodus forsteri, assembly GCA_016271365.2. Lineage (NCBI taxonomy): Eukaryota > Metazoa > Chordata > Ceratodontiformes > Ceratodontidae > Neoceratodus > Neoceratodus forsteri. Next base: position 1,231,286,850 of record CM028129.1, on the reverse strand, counting down.
TGTCACCATGATATGGAAACAGCCGTCGGCCTTAGCCCCACTTCCAGGAAGTCGAACAGGCTATATCAGGCTCCAGAGGGTGTTGATTTCCTAGATTCTCACCCTCGAGCCGACTTGGTCATGATTAGCGCCCGCTCATGGCGGTCGGCGAACCAAAGCATCTTAGCTTGTCACCTCCTGATTAGGAATCTCACCTTCTGGACCAGTGCGGGAGGAAGATTACGTTTCCTCCATACTGGGATTCGTGCCCTGAACTCGTCAGCCACATGGGGACCACCAGAAGGCCATCCTTACTCAGGTGGAAGCCAAGCTGGACTCCTTGCCTGACTCCCAAGTCAAACAGGAGTTGGCTGATCTCGTCGCTCTGCTCGTTCAGCCAGTCGACACATGCTACGTGCGACATACGGCGCGGTGGACACTGCTGGGCGGAGCTCTTTGCCGTGAGCCTCACGGCATCATGCTTGGCTCAGCGTGTCAGGTCTGGTCCCAGGTGCAATCTGCCATTCAGGAAGCACCTTTCCGGGTCGGTGCTTGGGGGTGATGTCAAGGACATCATTACCGATTGCAGAAGAATGGGACGGCTCTGAAGTCAGTTGATTCCATGTACCGTCCCATCAGCAGCAGCGCCGTCCCTTCGCAGATGGAATCGGCCAAGGAAACCCCAGGAAGGCGGCCAGACGTCGGGCCCCGTGGCTGCTAAGCCCCTCTGCCCAAAAAGCAGCAGGTGCTTCAGCTGCGGCTGCCCCACACCACCTGACTCCTTTCCTCTCCCTGCCTCCGGACTCCCAGAGGAACCGGTAGGAGGGAGGTTCTCCCTCCACCTTCCGGGATGGGAGAGGATAATCCGGATTCTTGGGTGCTCCAGCTTATAGCAGAAGGACACTCCATAGAGTTTCTTCAGAAACCACCCGCCACCCTCCTCTGAAGTTGTCATATTCACGGGAACACCTTCCTTTGGTCCAGGAGGAAATCTGGCACTTCTGATGAAGCAAGCGATAGAGCCCGTCCCCTTCATCTTCAGGGGGCGGGTTACTATTCCATTTCTTCCTGGTCCCAAAGAAGGCGGGAGATCTCAGACCGATTTTAGATCTCAGTTCTCTGAATCTTTATGTAGAGTACAAAAGGTTCAGGATGCCTCTCTGCAGAGCCTTCTGCCCCTCCTCCGGCGGGTCAATGGCTTGTGCCCTGGATATGCAGGATGCCTATCTGCACATTCCCATTCACCCTCCCATCATAAATACCTTCGTTTTGCGTTTCAGGACCACTACCAGTTCAAAGGCGCTCCCGTTTGGTCTATCCTCGGCCCCAGTATTTACCAAATGCCTGGCAGTGGTGGTGGCCACCTGCATGCAAGGGAGTACAGGTGTTCCTTACCTGGACGACTGGCTCCTGGCAGCCTCATCAAGGGAGGAACTCCTGCGTTTCCTCTCCCTTACCCAGCAGGTTTTGCCTGCCTGGGTATTACCATCAACCATTCTAAGTCTCATCTGGACCCTTCCCAGAGGCTACAGTTCATCGGGCGATCCTCGATACAACCATTGGCAGCCTTCCTGCCTCCGGACAGGGCTGCCTCCTTCAGACCCAAATATGTCTGTTATCCAACTGCCAGATGGTCTCGGCGAGGTTGGTCCTCGCCTTCTCGGGCTTATGGCGGCTGCCATACTGGCGTTCCCCTGCGCTCGACTCCACATGAGGATCTCTCAGTGGACTCTGCTCTCGGTGGGATCAACTAGTGGATGACCTAGATCATTCAGTTCTGATCTCATCGCCGATGATCGAGACTTGCAATGGTGGATGGTTCAGAGAACCTGTTTGGGGTTCCTTTCTTCATCCTCCCTCCCAGACTCTAACCACAGGCGCCTCAGGCGAAGGTTGGGAGCCCATCTAGGCCCTCATTGGACCCAGGGCTCTTGGTCCAGGCTAGAACAAGCTCTTCACATCAGCGTGCTCGAGCTTGGGCAGTGTTGCACGCTCTCCAAGCCCTTCACCAATACATCCTTCCCGGCCACCTAGCCGTCCAAGCGGACATGTGCGTGGTGTGGTACATCAACAAACAGGGAACTCGGTCCTACCCTCTATGCAGGAGCAATGAGGGTTTGGGATTGGGCAACACAACACATCGAACATCGAAATTTGCCAGCAGATAAAGGCCTAGAGGTCTATCAAGTCTGCTCGAATGTGCAGCTAGCACCCTTATTCTGCAGCTGCCTCCCTTCCACCCTTCCCTTCATTAACCCTCCCTTGTCCTGTCCCATCCTTGTTTGAAGCAGTCCACTGTTCTACTGTATACCACTTCAGCAGGTAACGCATTCCACCAAGCCACCACCCTCTCTGTAAAAAGTGTCTCCTCATCTCCCTCCTGAACCTTCCTCACTCCAGTCTCATATCATGGCCCCTGGTGGCCCTCCCTCCTTACTTTGAACAACCCCTCTGTTCCTGTCTTGTTATTCCTTTCATGTATTTAAAGGTTTCAGTCATGTCACCCCTGTCTCTCCTCTCCTCCAGTGAGTACATGTTCAACTCCTTCAACCTCCTCTCGTATGATAAGTACCCCAGCCCCTTGATTATCTTTGTCGCTCTGCGCTGCACCCTCAGTAACTTAATGTCCCTCTTCAGATACGGACGCCAGTACTGCACGCAGTACTCAGGTGTGGTCTAACTAATGACCTATACAGTGGCAGAATCACCTCCTCCCTCCTCGAGGATATACCCCTTACCAATACAACCCAGCATTTTGTTGGCCTTTGCAGCTGCCTTCCTCCATTGTGCCGAGTTGTTCATTGACCCTGTAATGAGCACACCCAGATCCTTCTCCTCTGTCTGTGCTAGCTGCACTCCCCTAGCTGGTAACTCCTCCTTGGGTTCTTCATCCCAAAATGCAGCACCTTGCACTTTTGGCATTAAAGCCCAGTTGCCAGGTGTCTGACCAGGTTTTAAGCTTTGCCAGATCATCCTGCAACCCCTGCCATCCCCTAGGTCATCCACCACTGCGCCTACCTTGGTATCATCAGCAAACAGACTGATCTTGCTCTTGATGTCCCATGATATGTCTGCAATGAATATCCCAAACAACACTGGTCCCAACAGTGAGCCCTGTGGAACACCGCTCGTCACTGCCCTTGGGTGTGAGAGCTCCCCACCCACCACCACCCTCTGTTGCCTTCCCTGCAGCCAGTTTCCTACCCATCTCACCAGTTTTGCACCCACCCCTGTGCCTACTAACTTCCTTCCTAGCCTTCCATGTGGCACTGAGTCGAATGCCTTACTGAAGTCCAGATACAGGACATCCACTGCATGGCCCTGTCCAGTTGCCCTAGTTACCCAGTCATAGGACTCGACCAGGTTGGTTTGGCAGGATCTGCCACGTGTAAGCCATGCTGTCTGCTGTCCTGTAGTCCTTTGGCTTCTAGGAGGGCCACCAGCCTCCTTCAGGATAGTCTCCATTAGCTTACCCACAATGGATGTGAGGCTCACTGGTCTGTAGTTTCCCGGTTCATCCTTGGGGCCACTCTTGTGGAGGGCACCACATGAGCCATCCTCCAGTCCTGAGGTACACACCCGAATGTAGTGAGGCATTAATAGGTCTGCCAAGGTCCTGCAAGGACCTCTGCCAGCTCCTTCAGTACCCTGGGGTGGATGCATCTGGGCCTGGCGCCTTGTCCACCCTCAGTGCCTTCAAACCCTCTCGAACTCTGCTCTCCATGACTTCCCATCTGTCACCACTTCCCACCCTGCTTCTGCCATTTCTCCCACCTTGGGTGTCACCCCCTCTTCTCTTTAGTAAATACTGAGCAGAAGTACTCATTTAGTGCTTCCGCCATCGCACCCTGCTTCCACCCAACCCCTCCTTCCTAATCCTTACTATGTGGTCCTTACAGCTCCTTTTCTCCTGATGTACTTAGAGAAGTCCTTTCCCCTTCTTAATGCCTTTTGCCAGCCTGAGTTCCATAGATGCTTTGACTCCCCTTACTGCCCTTGTCACCTCCTTCGATTCTGTCAAGTACTCCTCCTGTCCTCCCCTCCCTGTTTTCTTGTACTTCCTAAAGGCAGCTCTTTTCTCCTTACCTTTTCCATGACCTCCTTGCTCAACCAGATCGGTTTCTTAGCCCTAGCCTTCTTGCTCTGGGCTTTGCAGCAGGTTTTGGTTGCCTCCACTATCCCCAGCTTTATGAGCTCCCACCTCTGGTTAGTGTCCATACTAGATTGAATTCTGGCCAGGTACCCTTTTACTACTTCCCCATCCTCCCAAAGTCGGCCCTCCTGAAGTCCAGCACTATTGTGCCAGATTCCACTCCTTCCTTGCTCATATCCAATGTGAGCCATACTGAGTGGTGGTCACTCCCTGACAGCGGTTCCTCCACTGTAAGTTCTCTCACAAAGTCCCCATTTGCCAGCACAAGGTCAAGGGTATTCCCTAACCTGGTTGGTTCACTGACCATTTGCAGCAGGAAGCTGTCCTGAAGGCATCCAGCAGTACCTGCTCCCTTCTGTTCCTGGTTGTTGGGGTGCTCCAGTCCACTCCTGGCATGTTGAAGTCCCCACAATCACCACACTGCCCTTCTCACAGGTCTTCCTGATCTGTCCCGCTAGTTCCCTGTCCTAACTCCTCCGTCTGAGATGGTGGCCTGTACACCACTCCCATTCTAAGAATCCTATTCTTGGAATCCTGGATTTGCATCCAAAGTGACTCACTACCCTCCTCCCTTCCTCCCTTACACATTTCAGTCCTTCCTTCACATATAGTGTCACCCCCTCCTTTCCCAATCACCCTGTCCCTCATGAAATAACTTGTACCCTGGTACAGACAGGTCCCAGTCATTGTATTGGGTGGCCCATGTTTCCGTGATGGCTGCAATGTCTACCTCTCCCTCTGCCATGAGAACCTGTAACTCTGCAGTTTTCCTCCCAAGGCTCCTAGCATTAAGGGTAACCACCTTCCACCCTTCCCCCTCCCATCCTGCCCTCCTTTCCTAGCATCACCAACAGTACTTGCCATTTGTCCTTTGTCACGGTTATGGGGGTAAGCTCATATGGTTTCCCAACCTGTGGTCTCTGCATATCTCTTCCCAACTGCCACCCCCACTCCTAGTTTAAATTCCCAACTTCTCTATGTACTCCTCCATCCTCTTTTCAACACTTTCTTTCCCTCCTCACTCAAGTGTAGTCTGTCCTTGGCATAGAGACTACTGTCCTCCCAGGTCCCTCCCCAGCCCCCAACAGCCCATACCCTTTAGCACAACACCAGGTTCTTAGCCATCCATTAAATTCCTCTATTCTCAGCTTTCTTGTTGTGTTTGCCTTTGGCACTGGAAGTATCTCTGAAAAAGTTACTGATCTTCCTGCCCCTCACATAATTGTGCTAGTTCTCAAACCTCCTCTGGACTGTATCTACTGTCTTGGCAGCCAGGTCGTTTGTCCCCAAGATGTATAATTAAATGAAACTTGTCCCTACCCCTTCTAGCATATTTCAGAACAGACTGTCCCACCCTTTCTGCGGTCATTCCTGGCATGGCCTCCACCCAAATGTGACTATGCCTCTCCCTGTTGTTACCCCACCTAACTCCTCTTAGTATTGAGTCCCCAGCACTAAGATTCCACCCTCTTACTCCCTGCTTGCTTCCATTCATCTCACTCTCTCATTTCCAGCCCTCTTCTTCCTCCTGCACATTATTTCACCCTATTACCCCTGTTGCAATTCTCCTCCAGCAGAACTTCCCCCACTCCAGTTTGGTCCAGGCATTTATCAATTACTCCTCTAATTTCATCATTTCCTCCTCCACCTTCTTCCTCTCTAGCAGTGCACAACTATTTTCTGAAGGCCCTTCACAAATGCCCGCTCCTCTCTCTTCATAGTAACCTGTTCTCCTTTCCACTCCATGACTTTTGCCACTTCTTGCCTCCCCTCACAAGTCCCTATCTCCTCCTTCCATTTGTCTTTTGTCTCCTGACCTGGTTTCTGGCAATTGTTCTTCCTGGCCTGGGCCCTTTGTCTCAGCTTCCTTCTTCTGACCCTCTCACCACTGTTGGCTTAAATCGCCCTCCCTCATCCCCCTTCTTCTTCCTCCAGTATTGGGCTAAACCCACCCCAATCTGCCTTGCCTGTCTTAGTTCCTCCTGCAGACCCTCAATCTCCTTTCTAAGTTTTTCTATGTGGTTGCACACTAAACATCCTCCCACACTCCAGGCAATTTTTAGAAAGATTGGTGCACCGCAGTTGTTGCAGCCTACCACCTACCCATTGCTGTCGTTGCCCACCAGCGACCCCCACCCTTCAGATGCAGGATACCAAACACTCCCCCAAGTCTCCCTCTCCTCCTCTATCAGTGCAAAACATTTTATTTCCTTACCTCCTATATGTTGCACACGTTTAGATATATTGAGCAACTGCTTTTTATATTCCTATCCTTCCTATCCACACTCAAAACCAGACTTTAAGTAGCCATTGCACAACCTTCTTCAAACTCCTACTCCTCCTTTCCCCAATGCAATATCAATGTGAAGAAGTAATAATGAAAGCTCCTAGATTTGCATTTACTTCCTTCCACTGAGAGAGCAGTCACCTCTTCACTTGCTGCTGTTCCTTTCCTGGTATGCCCTCCTACTCCACACCCCTACTATACCCAGTGTTTAGCTCCTGTCAATCAGATTTAACAAGGCATATAATCAAGAGTTGGGGAAGAGGGGTGAAAATTTGCAGCAACCAAAGACAGCAAAGAATACACCACCACTACGTTTAAATCCTCAACAGCTCAACACGACCTTCACCTTATGGCGATTCACGTTTCAGGAGTCGACAACACCTAGCAGACAGGCTAAGTCGGCTCTTCTGCTCTGACTCACAGTGGGAACTGGACCAAGGGGTCCTAGACAATATCTTCCAACTTTGGGGAATACCACAGGTCGACCTGTTCGCATCCCCCAAAACGAAAACTTCCCACCTTTCTTCCTCGTTCCAGGGTGAGGCACTTTCTGGAACGACGCTCTGTCTCTAGACTGGAAGGACAGATTCATCTATGCCTTTCCCAATTCCTCTTATCCCACGAGTCTTGCAGAAACTGGCTTCAGAAGGAGCGAGAATGATTCTGATCGCTCCTTTCTGGCCCAGGCAAATCTGGTTCTCTCTTCTACAACAATATTTAGAGGATCCTCCTCTTCCTCTTCCTCTATCTCGAGGTTTGTTGACCCAGGATCAGGGACCCTGGTCCATCCAGGCCTCAAATCCCTTCAACTGCATGCATGGCTCCTGCAGACCTAGCCCAATCCTGTTTTAGTGTGTCTCCCAAAGTGGCAGAGATTTTAGTGGAGGCCAGAAAACCCTCCACCAGGTCCACTTATGCCATGAAATGGAAAAGATTCACTATTTGGGCCGCCTCCAAGAATGTGGAACCTTTTTCTTGTTCAGCGGGCTTCTGCTGGAGTATTTATGTCATCTGTTCGACCTGGGTCTCAGCCATTCCTCTTTGAAGGTACACATGGCGGCTATTTCGCCTATCATGTTCCCTTCGCAGACAAAGCTTGCTCAACTGGAGGTCTCTAAGACCTTTCTCAGAGGGTCCTCCATCTGAGGCCCCCATCCGTACTCCTGCCCCCTTGGGACTTGAATTTTGTTCTCGAAACTTACCCTTCCTCCCTTGAACCTGCAGCTTCTGCAGATTTGAAGTTTCTTTCGTGGAAGGCGGCTCTTCTTGGTGGCCATTACTTCAGCTCGAGAAAATCTCCGAGCTCCAGGCCCTGATGTGTAAAATCCCTACTTGATTTTCACAAGGAACAAGTTGCTCTTAGACCAATCCTAAGTTTCTACCTAAAGTAGTAGCAGGGTCTACCTTAAATCAGTCCATAGAGCTACCTGCCTTTTTACGCAGTACTCTAACCAAGGGGAATATTTACTCCATACTATGGATGTTCACGTATTCTGAGATACTACACCAACAGGACGAAGAATCTCAGAAAGACTGATCAGTTGTTCATCTCTTTTGCTCACAAAGGGAAGGCAATGCTGTTTCCAAGCAATGCCTGTCTAAGTGGTTGGCTCATTGCATCACTTTCTGTTATGACAAGTACCACAAGACCCTCCGGTCAAGTCAGAGCCACTCCACAAGAGGAGTTGCTGCCTCTGCAGCTTATTTCAAGAATGTGTCTCGGCAGACATATGCGCTGCCGCCACCTGGACTTCCGTCCATACCTTCGAAACACTACAGTTTGGATATTGCCTCTCCCAGAGCAGGCTTCGGTTAGCTGTTTTGCAAGGCCTCCTGTCTTGAGGCTTGCACGGCTAGAGCTATTTAATGGAGTAGTTTCTTCTTCCGTGCCTTTTTTCCTTATTCCAGACTGCTTGGGATTCAGTCCTGTATGTAATTACCTACTGCAAGAGCCTCTCAGTAAGATAGTACAGTTACGTAAGAACTTACCGTAACAATAGATCTTCGAGAGAGGCTCTTGCAGTATAACTCCTTCCCGCCTCCATCCCCCAGGCTTTTTCAGCTCCTTTTCCATATAGAGAAATATCTGCTCCTCTCTCATCCGGCCTCTTTTGGTCTGTGGCGGGAAAGAACTGGAAGGCGGGACCGCCCCTTTATACCGACGGCGTCGCCTGGCGCCGGTCACCTGGCGATGGGCAGTCCCTCGCCAGGGATTGCTAGCTAGAAATTTTTTCTCATGGGTGCTGCCGCCTGTCGGCATCAGCCCTATATGTAATTACCTACTGCAAGAGCCTCTCTCAAAGATCTACTGTTACGTGTTCTACGTAACTGTACTTTCTTTGTGTGAGCAAAAAGGCTGTACAAGTTTAAATAATGCAACACTGTATGGCTATGCTTTGTGGGGCGATAGACAAACAATGCGAGTTCAGAGCCTTGAAAGGAGACATCAGTGGTCAAAGCTCTCCCAGGTTCAATCTCTATCAATGGTCTAATAAGAAAGTCTGAGCCCTTAAGTAAGATGACTACCCCATCACACTGGTCGAGGCCCTGAGACCAAAAGGAGGAGCCAGCTGTCCATGCCTGCTTTGCCTGAGAAAGTTCATATTCAGTTTTAAGCCAAGTATCCTGTAAAGGAGGATGTTATTATTAAGTCCCTTCAAAATCTGAAAGGTAGTAGACCTTTTTTAAAGGACTTAAATACTATTCACATTCATGGTTAATGGATGTAAAATATGACCCATAGAAAACAAACAAAAGGGATAGGAAAAAGGAGTCAGCCATCCAGCTTCTGTCTATGTTTCATCTTCCCTCTAGCTTTTTAGCTGTTAATAGCTCTACAGGCAGTTCCATAGGAAAGTCTAGCATTCCGAAGTCACTTAGGATGTATCGAATCTCCCTCTTCATCCCCACAATCCCCCACTGTTTCATTTCATATAAGGCCTGGAATCTATTCCTAGTCAAGGTAGAGGAGTCACCAATCCAAGGTTCTGCTCTACTCCAAATTTTTTTGGTTTAATGGGCTGTACACCTTCCAGAGGGGCATCAATGGGTGGGGCATAAGTTCTGTGGAAGGCATAGCTGGCACTGCAACAATAGGAATGGGAGGAGCAGTAGTCTCCTGGGGTACGGGTAGGTCAGGACCGGAATGGGTTCCGAAGGAAATTCTTGAACAGAAGAAGTCTCGGGGGTACAGCAGAAGTACGAGGGCGCTGTTCAGCCTAGTTTGGGAGACCTTCAATTGCTGAGCATTAATCAAGGATCTAGGGTCCTGCATGACTTTATCCATCCTGTTCTGAGCAGCCCATGAACAAGAAGAATAGGCGTGGCCTGATTCTTCACACAGGTTGCCCATGAGGGATTAGGACAACCAAGACTCACACGTCCATACTCTAGGCATAGATTGCACGGAAGGAACAAGAGGAACTAAGGTGGGTCCTAGCACCACATTTGTGACAAGTTTTCGTCTGCTGAGGGTAAAAACAAATGCCCCTGTCACGGTCAATATAAAACTACCAGGGAGATGTTGTATCCCTAAATCATTATGCCATACTTTAACCTTAATTTGCCATCCCCGTCCGCACAAATCCTCATCAAGAATGGGGACAGGGTTTTGCAAATATCATATTTTTGTTTTAACCAATATTGCACATCTTCAGTGTTAACCCCTTCATACGTAAAACAATAAGGTTAAGGTTTTCACAGTAGGTTTATTCAAATGAATATAAAAAATCCTGCCACTCAGGCTGATGTTTAACCAAGTCCAACTTTGCCAACATTTCTCCAATGTAGCAGTAGTCCAAAACTAATGTCATACACGTTCTCACCCTTTATATGAATAAAGCAAACAAGTCATGCGCTTGTATGCCCATGGACTGTTTCAGTAAAGTATGTAAAACAAATTTTCTAGCAGGAAAAGACTCAGAAGATCCAGTATATTTTAAATACACTGCATTACGTCTTTGGCTGGTTCACCAACCTGCTTGAAAAGATCGGCCATCTGAAAGATAGAGACTGGCTGTGTGGTTGAAGAATCTCTCCTAGTGCCTCCAAGAGTAGGTGCCGAGATGGATGGCTCAGAATCCTCAGCATGCTCACCGGACCAGCCGCGGGAGTGGAATGAGACTCAGAAAGAGGCAAGCTCTTAGTAACCACAGAGTGTCCAGGAGAAGCAACAGGTCGGGCAACAGGAGCATATGTATGGCAGGAGGCGATTCTTCCATTCCTAGTGGGACTGTCACACTCACTAAGGGCTCCTGATCCGTGTCATCAGCCGTAGGGGTGGGAAAGCAAGTTCGGGACACAGAGGACATAGAAGGCAGCACTAAAGGCGACGGGCCAGTGATAATAGCAGCAGCAGAAACCAGCCCGGGAAGTCCATCTCGTAGCACCAGCAGTCGGACGCCACCCTGCAGCAGTCAATGCCATGGCGGAATCCCAAGTTGGAGTGGCAGGTAACAGGTCGCTAGCTGGTGAAACATCTGTATGTCGCAAAGGCGATAAGAACCAGGTATGTCAGAGATGCCACTACAGGGAAACATAGGTAGGTGATGGAATGTCCTAAGAAGTATTAAACACAATTTTAGAAGGAATAGTACCTGCGTGTGTAGGAGTGCATCGGAACCAGAGGTTCGACTCGAAGAAGCTGAATGTGACTGCTCAGGGTTTTGACCAATAATTTCAATAAAAAGCCTTGTTATGAAGAATAGCATTTGCAGCATTTGTTCCTCTTGAATAGGCGCCAGCAGGTTTATAGAAGAGACGCTCAGCTTTCCAATCCAATAGCTGAAACAGTGTCCTTAGATGTAGTCTCGTTGGTGGTCTGCATACATGCAACAGATACAGTGTCCATGTCATCATCCAATAAAAGTCCACACTGTCTTCCATATTCATAGGAGTAGAATCAAGTGCAAGATCTTTATCAATAGGTTCAGGGAATAGTATGTTGGAGAGGGGCCTCAGCTACTCCGTCCCCAACACCTCCACCTCCTCCTTCTCCTCCACTCCAAATCTGCCATCTTGGAACTGGCCCACAAGGGTTCCCCCTACAGGCGAGTAGGGGAATCTCCCCAGTGCCCTGGCCAATTTCCCCCATTCGCTAAAAATACCACCAACAGCTTAATCTGGTTCAAAGTCAGTTGGCATTCATCTGTATCCCCTCCCCAGGCCGTGCCTGAAAATAGGCAGAATTTGTCTACTGCACTTACCCAGTCAACAAAACAAAATAAATAAAATAAATAAATAGTTAAAGCTTTAAACTCCATTGCCCATCCTTTTGTCTGGACAAGCATTTGGAGCCAAGCTATCTGACCTCAAAGTCAAATGGTTAAGCTCCTATCTGGTGGACAGGTCCTGGCCATCTTCTATGGTAGAGCCCTCTCACCCCTCTCCCAATCAGGTCAGATGTTATGCAAGGCTCCATCATTGACCTTATCCTGTTCTCAATCTTCTTGAATGACCTGCCTTAGGCCTGTGGTTCCTTATACATTCACATGTATGTGGATGACACGGTGCTATTCATGTCTGGCCCTTCTGCTCCCAACGTGGTTGTGCAGCTTCAGTGAAACTCTAACAGTGGCCAACACTGGTTCTTTACCAGTCATCTTACCCTGAATGCTAAAAGACCATCTTCATGACCTCTACCACCAGGCAACATCTAGCTACAATCCAGATCCTCCCCAGTCTTCATGACACTTGATGGCTTCCAGCTGGAGGAAGTTTTCCTTTAAATACCTCTGGCTTGACACTGGTCTTGACTTTTCTGTCCACATTGATGGAATCTGCAGCAAAGTTCTCCCCAAGCCTGGTGTGCTGTACAGGAAAAAACGTATCCCTCCCCAGGCCCAGCGTGAGATCATTTTGAACATGATCCTCCCTGATTTTGACTATGGTGATGTGGTATATAATGCTACCTCCAAAACCATTCTTGCCAGACTGGATCCTATTCCATTAATTCTGTTGTCTCACTTCCTTGACTGTCCTCCCCACCCCACCACTTCCTCTCTACCTCCCTTTCCTTTGATTTATATTTTATGTATTTTCATCTGAACAAATCCATTCAAATACAATGAATTTGACATCAGCAATACAATTTAAAATTACATCTTCTCAGTGATGAACATAGTCACAGCCAAAATGATATACTGTATATATATATATATATAGTTTTAATGTGATTTATTAACCAGGTAAAAGCACTGGGCCACAATGGCCTTTCTCAGGCTTGACTCAGATACATATAACAATACATAATTTACTGATATTAGTTACATAGGTAATAATTGAACCAACAACAAGGATACAACACTATAAAATGTACTTATGTACAAGCATTCTCTTAACAGCACAATAAAATTAATAACACAGGGTTACAAATTTCTGTTAGTGGTTACTAAAGTTATAAACACATAGTTCAAAACATCATGTGAGAATCATTTATATACAATTACATTGCACTTCTGTTATTACTATATGTTTCAAAGATTATTTAAATTGGGAAGAATTCTGTATCACTTGGGGTGGAATGGATATAGTAAGGCTCACTGAGTACCAATATAATGCATATGCCCATTCATGGATGTGGAATCAGAAAATGGTAACCAGTAAAATAGATAGCTCCTCTGGTTCCTTAAAATCCACACATCCCTGATAGGTATTTGTCCCCAGTATTGTATTTCCACCTTGAGCTTCCTTACTTGCAGACATCATCAAAACATTATTAATATTAAATGGGTGGTCAAAATCTTCAAATCTAATTTGTAGAGACTACTTTCAGTCGGATGAAATCTCAATACAAAATCCCAGTCTAAAAGTAGGTCATGCCATCAGTCAAAAAATCAAAATGGATCCATTTCATAATTGCAATAATATAATAAGGTGTGCAATATCATGGGATATCATCCCTTCTCAGGAGGTTGAAGTCACTTGGCCTATTATTTATTTAGTTAGTTCAAGTGTCACCAGGAACGACATGCTGAGTTGAAACAACTGCTCCAGATGTGTCCTGGGGTAGGGAGGAGGAAAATCATTTACAGCAAATACAACATATTATAGAGCATAATCAAAAATAGTAAGAAATCAGAATAACATACATACAGGTAATGAAGGAAACTGATGAGGGAAAACTAGTTGTGGAGGAGGAAGAGAGTCATGCGCAGTTGAAGGAGGGAGAAGAAAAGTCATGAAGAAAAGAGGCAGGGTGAATTGACAAGGAAGGGAGAACCAAAGTTTACGAAAGTGGTATGAGAAAGTAGATTGACCAGCTGTAGATTTTCTAGAAGGAATAGTGAGGGAATGTGAAGTATTATTGCACAAAGGATAGCAGGCAGCTGAGGGAGAGGGATAAGAGGAATGTAAGGTAGGAGGTAAGGAACCAAACCAGATTTAGATATAAAGGAGGCACAGGAAAAGGTGCCTGCCATCAAGAGAGGGGAATGAAAACACAGAGCAGAGTGAGCAATGGTGGGTACAGGGGAACAGTCTAAAGCAAAACAACAAGAAGAGTGGAAGAGGGGTCCAGTCTGGCAAGGGAGAATTTGGGAGTTCTGCTACAGACTATGTCACCATGATCAAAAAGGGAGAATCATCTTTAAAACAATTTCACTGGCACTGGAGTGATGGGTGTTCACTTGGCATGCTGGCAGCCCGGGTTCGTTGTCTGACCCTGAAAGTCAGGAGTGGAGGCTGGCGGGAGGGAATCAAGAGCGCCCTTTGATGCCTCCCCTCCCAGGGTGGGCTGCGAACATTGCCCTTCAGCTGCTCCTGGTGGTGGCCTGTGGCAATGTCCTTGGCAGTGGGTGACCACACACCACTGGATGTCCCTGCCCCAGGCTGCTGCTGCAGTGCACACCTACATGGGAGGTGGGTGGGACAGAAAATGGGAAAAATGGCCCTGCTGCAACTCTGCTGGATGATGGCTATGCTCCCACCATGCTGTGGTCCCCAGGTGTACCACTCCCATCGCCTGCACCTGACATTCTAAGTGGGCAGCATTCAGACTTCCTCTCTCACGTAGTCCACCCGTAGTGGGGAGGGGCCCCTTCCAGTGTTAGAGCCAGAACCTCCGGACGCAGGTCTAGTGAGACTCCTGTATGGTGCTGGAAGCGAGGATGAGACTGTCAGGCAGCAGGGACTTGTACAGCCCAAAGGAGTGGCAGGCTGGGGGTGGGGAAGAAAACAGGTAAGGCAAAAAAAAAAAAATTTACATGACAGACAGAAGCGGTATACTTGCTTTGTACTCTGTACAGTGCACCACGCTCAAGGAGCTTATGGTAAGGCATCAATATGAACCGAGAAATCAAGATGACGGTCAAGCCAGATCCTGAGATACTTAAAAGAGGATACATCCTCAATAATAGCAAATCATCAAGAGTATGAAATGAAGGAGGGTGAGTCTGGGAAGCTTCTGATGGGTGCCAGAAGTCTTGGAGACTGTTTTTGGTATTAAGGATAGTTAGTTAATTAGTTAGTTAGACTGGAATCAGCACTGGAATAACTGTATCATCAGTGCACATAAGAATGGAAGCAGAGGAACAGACAGAGGGAGGTTATTCAAGAATATAGAAAAGAGACTAGGACCCCGGACAGACCCTTGAGGGACACCTGAGTAATAGGGAGTTTTGATGAACTGGGCTACCTATCCAGAAAGCTTGAGTCCTACCCCCAAGGTAAGAGTGAAACCAGCTGACTGCAGGTCAGAAAGACCCACTGCTTTTAGCTTGTCCAGAAGGAGGAGATGTGCCAATGTGTCAAAAGCTTTAGCAAGCTCAACAAACGGGCCAACGTGATCAGACCCTGATCCATACCAGTGAGGATGGAGTTCGTGAGCTATAGGAGGGAAGTGGAGGTGCAGTGGGATTTCTAAAACCAGGCTGAAAGGGTTTGCCTTGTTCAATTGTGCAATCGCTATTGCCTTGTGCCCCACAACACCTGGAAGCGGGACATCAACCCTGATTTGCACTCCTAACACTTTTATTCTCTGGGACCTTACTACAACTCACCCTTGAAAGTTGCCAGCTCTCTCATTTTGCTTCCTTCATGTCCAAGTTCTGGGTTTGTTAATCTCCTTGCTACCTCCACTCCTCCTAGCTTGTCTTTCCTGTCACTTCTTGCTCCTTCCACTCCGCTGACTTTCACTCTCTCTGTTACTTGGGCCAATACCACTGAAGGGCAGTCTACTTCCTCCTGCAGACTCCCTCTTCTCGGTCTAGTCTCCCCTCTCTATCTGCTTTGCTTCTGCCCTGAAAGCCCTACTCCATATTGACACCTACCATATCTGCTTCTACACTTGCCCCACCAGTAACTGGTTTGCCCTAGCTGCCCTTCCATATACTGTTGTCATATCATTCGTACTTATTCTGTCCTTATCCCTGTTGCAGTCCCTGCCATTACTGTCTGCAATGTTCCGCAGTGCCCACTGTACTCTTCTGTGCAACCCTACTGTTATATTGTGTCTGTTATGTAAGCAATAATACCCAACAGGGTGGGTGGTAATTGGGAATACCGACCGCCCCTGGGCGTGATGAGGAGCTCCCAGGAAGGTCCGCATTCCCTATCAATTACCACCCTGGAGTGGCATTATTGCACCCCTAGAAAATGGGAACAGTGTAATTTTAATAGGATTAAAAAGTAAAATAATGCTATAAAATTACTAAATTCAATTTTGTTTCTTGTTTGAGGAAGTAGTCCTCTACTGCTGGCATTAGTAGTAGAGGGCGCCTGTTATGGTTGGTTCTGTGGTGTTTCACGACACCCCCCAGTCTGTTCCTGTTTTTGTTTGTGCTGCCTGTCAGTGGACCAGAGAGGAGCGCAGGGCTTGGATAATTAACGAGGAAATACAGTGGCAGCATAACGGAGTTTTAAATCTAATGTCTCCTGAATGCCTGATTGTGGTAAGTATTGCACCGTCATTTACTCCTGTCAGGGGAAAAGGAATTGTGGAGACAGTGCACCATAGAACTAGAAAGAGAAAGTCTTTCTTCTAGTTCTATGTAGTGCAGTAACGAAAGCAGTAATTTTTTTTTCGGGCGTAAACTCACGGAAGGCAGGTAGCACGAGCAAGCAGTTGTGGATTTTGTTGCTGTGGAGAGGTTCACTGTGCTGCCATTTTAAAAGGCATGTTGTCATTTTATTTACATTTTTATTAAAGACAAACAGGGCGGGAGGGTTGGTCAGTCGCGAACTCGTCTCAGCAAGTCTCTCTAAGCAAGAGAAAAACAATGTCGGCTAGTTAGTTTGAACGCTCGGGGCCCAAAGATACCTGAGGTAATGCAGCACTCGAATGGGAACTTTTGTAAGTGGGTTCTATTGAAAATACCCGCCCGTGATGTTGGAGTCCTAGCCAATCAGAAGGCTTGGATTCTGTTTCCATTTTCTAATAAGGCAATAATGCATGATGTGGGGGGTGTTATGGTGGGATAACGGCCTGTCGTGGGTGGGTTGAAGCAGGATGTGAAGATGAGTGCTTCCACCACCACAGAAGGGTTGTTAGCCACAATAACGCACTCTCTGAGTGCCTTATTGAGATAATGAAATGGGTCGTTTTTAGTAAATTGATGTATTTTTAAATATAGTTTTGTTGAGCTACTTTCAGCTGAGCTGTTGTGGTGGAATAATGGCCCGGTTAAAGTACCTCTTGGTCAACCAGGAGCCAGCCTTCTTTCTACCCATTTCATAAAGAATATTATTGTTCAGCATTTCTATTTAATTTTATTGTATGCTATTTATTGTGTGCTTTTTTAATTTTTGTTTATGCCACCTTCCTTTCTCCAGTCCCCATCTCCCTCAGGCACACCCAAGGTACACTCCCCGCACTCCTACCTGAGTGCCTTGACATATAGCATTGTTCCCTATTTGTGATGTCGGCTTTGGAATCCTTTCCACTGTCCTAAAACATGAAAGACTAATATCTGGAAACTTCTTCAGATAAGTTTGGACTCTTGTTTAAAAATCAAGCTTAAACAACTCCTTTCTTCTGGAGTAGCCCACTTTGGATTAAAAGAAGTATCTGCAGGGCTGCATTATCTTGTCCTTAACTCCTAGAAAGCATAGTAGGCAATTTTATTGTGGTCAAGAGAGCTAATCTTCAGCCCCCAAGAGACTGTTGTGGTCTGGGCCCAAAATTTGAAAATTCTGAGACTCCTCTGTACAGCTCAGGAAGCACTCATGGATCCTCAAGAAGAGAATATGCCTTACTTGCCAGCTGCTACAGAGCATTCTTATTTTTATATTTTATTTAATCTTGCCTTATGGTGGTATTGCTGTGTTGCATTTTTGTGCATTGTACTCATATTTATTTTTGTACATGTAATCACGATTCCATTATTAATTGTTTCACATCATTGTATATTTTACTTTTATGTTGTTTCTTTTTACCCTTTTGTTTCCTTCCCCAGGTTGCTCCTGGAAATGAGCCTTGGCTCAGTGTGCCTTTTCCAGCTACCAATTCTCAAATAAATCTGTGATAAAAGAGACTCCAGTCAGAGGATTTAAGACCAGAGAGATATAACCCTTGTCACGCTGATTGCCCAAATTATATCAAGTGCATTCAAGGCCTCCCCAGGATGGAGGATTATTGAATCTCTGCTACCCTCTGATAATTGTGACCGACCCTGTCAGTCTTTAATAACTCTTATGAGTTTTGCTTTCTGAAATAAAACAGAAAACTGAGTGTCTTGGGGGATTGTTTGCAGGCCAGTGCTGTGAAAAGACTCTCTGCATAGTCTAAACTATGAAAGAGAAAAAACTGTCATCATATGGAGGAATCCAAACAGACACAGCTCCAGAAAAGGACTAAAGAAAATGTGAGATCGAGGACAGAACAGTGGGGCAATTTCTGGTGAGTCAACTGAAGAAGTTGCAGTCCAGTCACAGGAAAACTTGCTTGCAGGTAGTATCAATTTTATCTTCTCATCAGAAACAATACTATCTCTTTGATAGAGAGTTATGGTGGGTGAACCACTAGCCACTGAGGCAAAATGATTGGTGACATGGCCCGCTTTTCTTAGTATAGTTTTCTGAACAGACCTCATTGTGCTGGACATGTTGCCAACTGATTTTGTACCTTATTAACATAAACCACACCTGGATGAACAATGGTGGCAACAGATATCAAAGTGACTAAATAAAGTGGTGGAACTATGCATGGGGTCATCATAAGGTCACATATTAAACATATGGTTGATTGTGAAAAATAGTGGAACACTGTACCTCCAGTACCACCCCCAACACCACCACCACCACTGGGCAGCAATGCAAAACACTTATAAAATACTTAGGAGTGTTATCAAAAATTAATTTGGGAGGGGGCCAATGAGCAGCTAGTGTGCCACACATTGTTTCCTCCTGCTCTGCCTCCTTGAATAAAATTAACATTTGAAATTATTTAAAACAGGATACTGGTGGCTTTCTGAACCTGCAGTGGATGAATACCTGACAAATACGACAGCTAAACAACCACAAGCTACAGCAAAAGCATCAAAAAGTAGTAGCCATGCAACCTGTAGACCTGGGACAGATAATGTTTTCTACCACTGAAATGGTGGTGCTGGGACACACTGTCACAGAGCAGGTATCTGAAGGCACCATCCCAAAGTGGGACACTCTAATGGGCAAACTAACAGAGCTAACAAACCAGTATGCTGGGCAAGCCAAAAATAGGAGTGATGGAGCAGAGAACCTCCGATCTTGAAGACACACAGGGTGGGTTGCCAGAAAATGTAGCGAGGATGGAGCAGGAGATGGATGGCCTGTGGGAGCAGCTTAACTACAAAGAAAATTATAATTGCAGAAGCAATCTGCAAATCTGACAACTCACAGAGGGTAAAGAGGGAGGTACCCTGAAGTTCTGCTCAGAGGTCCTGCTGGAACTGAACCCAAAGGGAGATAGGCAGAAGGTGGCATGAGCCCACTCAGCGCTTGCCCTGAGGCCACCGCAGGACCAGCCACCTAGGCAAATTATATTTTGGCTCCATCATTTGGGGCTTGCCAGGTGATCCTGGCAACATATAGAATGCAAAAAGAGTTTGTGTATAAGGGAAGTAAGCTCTTCATATAATATCAGGACTTCTTGCCAAGGCTGGAAAAGAAAAGATGGGCACTGCACCTGTTCCAGATGCCCTAAGGGAGAAGAAGCTGGAGTTTGTGTTCTCCTACCCAGCAGTGGTGAGATTTAAAAGTGAGGAGCCACATTCACTTTTTGGAAGGTAAAAAGTTCAGAGGTTCATGCAGGAATGGGAGAAGAAAAATGTCTGAGGTGCTGAGAACTGGTATATGAACATGTCGATTAACTGATTTGCTGGAGTTGTGAGACTGTCTGTGAGATATGGACTTCTGCTACTCACCAGCTTGCCCTGCTGCCCCCAGAAGCAGTCGTGCACCACACTTGAAGGAACTATTATACAGATATATGGACTTTCCTAAGAGGTAATGCTAGCTGGTGTAATCTCCTGCAGTGGGACATCACAAACATCTGCCTAGTTAAATACCTGGACTTTCAGAATGGCATAGTAAGGTAAACTGCCGCATTGACTGCCACACTAACGCAAGTGTTTTTAAATGGCAGCTTCCAGCCGTCCCATTGGCGCAGCGGTTGGATTTCCACTGCGATGCTGGCGACCCAGGTTAGGAATGGACCCGAGGTCGCCGGAGGTCAGCGGAAGGAAGGGATGGGAGAACGTCCGGTGTTGACAGACCCGCAAGGAGGCTGGGGTTACCGCAAGCGACCAACGCTTGAGAGATTCAGGGATGGAACGGACGCCGGATGTCATTGCACGCCTCTGCCCCCAAGAAAACCTCACAAAATATTTCAGCCTGCCGGCCGCCTCCATGAAGCCGCCTCGCTTCGACATTTTCCAGGCCAGCCCTGCAACCTAATCCTGTCATTGTGGCACTGTTGGGGACTCAGTGCCACAAACCCCACCCTGGGGAGCAAGCCAGAGAGTATCGGAGGGTCACAGCTCAATGTGGAGGTGGAAGCCATGGTCTGTGACCGGGCTGAGTTACTGGGTGACTGGTGGCTCAGGGCCAAAAAGTATAATAAAAAAAAAAAGATGGCAGCATTCATGAGGCAGCCCAGCTCAGCAGGAAGAGGGGAGTGCTGCACTAAATATAATGTGAGCTCTACATACAAAGGGTGAGGCTTATCTTAGTAGCAGCAGTAAACTGGCTGGGGTAAAGGGGAACCACATGGGAAATTTATGGTGCGGCCCCTTCCTAATCTTTAGGCCTGTGGGAGCTGTTTTTGCCCTCTGCACTGGGAGGGAATTCAAAACGAAGGCAGAGAGGGAAATAACTGAGCTACTGACTGCACAGCAGGTTAACAGTGAGGCAGTGGTCACGAGGAGTGCAGATCGACAGAATGTTGGTACAGACTCCCATTCCCCAAAACATTGGCCACTGTATGTAGTACCATAAAGCAGGGTTTCTCAAATGGTGAGGCCCCAATCTGTTCCGGGAGGCTCAAGAAAGTTTGAAAAGGTACTGTATTTAAATTTTGAGTTTTAGATATTTTTGTGAAGGGATGAGGCAAACTGAAAGAGGACAATAATACTGTACATGAATTTATGTATTTATTTACATATCAGCGACCAGGAAAGGTACATGGAACCAAGGGTAACTCCAGGTTTACCTTGGGAAAGGATAGGAGTGAATACACCAAAAGGTAACTGCAAAACAGTCAAGCAATACAAAATGAACAACAGGGCAAACAAATAGGAACAATGAACAAATGAGAGGTAACAACTGGCCAATTAGACTGGTAGCAAAACAGCCCAAATACACGGGATAGCAAAGGGGTACTAGGAGCAAGAGCAGACAGGAGCAAAAGGATCCCTGAGAAGTTGTTTAACAGCAGGGGCTAAGAGGGGAGAGGCAGAGATGGGTAAGAAGGTTATTCCAGATAGGGGAAGCAGACAGAGAATGCAGTCTGACCCATGAAGGTATTATAACAAGGGGTAACAATGGTTCAAGAGTCAAAATAGCAGAGCAAGTAGGATGGCCTGGGGAGAGGGTTACAAGGAGGGGTCACAATAAGCTGAATAAAACAGAGCAAACTACTCAAGCAAGTTTCACTTTATTCCTGATTTACTGTGTAAAGTATGCTGTTTTTCTATGGGGAGGCCCAAGATTATTTCTAAATTTGGGGAAGCTCAAGAACTTTTCTATGACTTGGGAGAGGCTCACTGGTACAAAGTCTGAGAGCTAATGCATAAAGCAAGGGAGAGATGGGAGCAGGACTGCTGTGAAAGACAGGGTCTGAAGGGGTGGGTGGGGGAGCTTGCATCAACCATTCACTCACCAAGAATTGGGAGTGCTTGGCTTCAAGGGCAGACAGGAAGGCAAGAGGTTTCAACAGTCTGCTTCTTTGGGGTTACATCTTACAAATGGTGGAATTTAGCAAGCAGGGTCCCTAAATATGGGTACTCCTACTTTTGTACAAAAAGGGGTGTGGCAGTCAGTTTTAATAGTTGTAACTGTTAGGTATGGTGCAGGAGGTCATAGGAGGAGGAGATGGGTGGGGCCAGTACTCAACAGAAGAGAAACTGCTCATTCCCACATACTGACCACAGAAGAGACAGGAAGGGTGTAACAGGAGCTCCTGCCACTCTTGAGGACCAACCTTTTCTTAAATCTGTTGCAACAGTTCTTCTATTTCTTAGCCTAATCTATCCTTTACAATTTCAAGTCCATAAGGTTGGCCACCTAAGGGCACCCCTCCCCTTTCTTGACTATGCTATAGTGTCCTCTTTAATTTTCCTTTTCCCTCTCAGGTCCTCGTACAGGAGGTTATTATGGTGACCTCCAAATGTATGTTAAATAGGTCGTGTTTATCGCTGTATAATAGCACTATGTCATAAAATACCTTGATATATATATACCTTGGCCCAGATATTCAAACTGCGCTCAAAACTGGCGCAACAGCAGGAGCAAGACTGAACCAGTTGGCGCAAATGCGCAACAGGTGCGATATTCAAACATGGAGCAGAGCAAATTGCGCTAAGCAACCAACGCCTGAATATCGCACATACTCGCGCCATCGCAGAACCAGGAAGGAGAAGCTTGAGCTAAATGCTGCGCCATGGCGCAACCATGGAAGCCCAGCTGAGCAGTGCAGAGCTGCCATAGCGCAAGCACAGCCCCGCCCAGAGCAATGGAACTGCACATCCAGGGAGGCAGGCTGGGCCCACCGCCAGCCATGCCACACATGGGCACAGGAACTCACTGCAGAACCCACACCACACTGGCACACCCCAAGCACAGCATCACTGGGGTGGGACGGATGATCCACGTGCCCATGGGGACAAGCCAACTAAAGCATAGTAGAGCCATGACGCCCCAGCACAACCACTGGCAGGCAGAGAGTGCCACACCCAGGGGTTGACAACCACAGTGCACATCAGTCCCCTGTACGCACAACACAGCGTGCACCGTGCCCCAAGACACCGCTCATGTGCAGTGACAGGCACTGCAGGAAACACCATGCACCCCGTTACACGCCAACCCTCATGCTGCAGAGAAGCAGACCACCCAGACCCACCCTGTGCACCCAGCAGTGGGTGGCAGCAGATGGCGAGAGCAACAGAAAGGCAATGCTATGCTGGTGATACCTCCCCATGGACACACACACACACACACACACACACACACACATATATCCAGGACCATAGTAGCCCAGATGGCATGTACACCCTGCAACGGAGCACCCAGAGCCAGTTGCAAAGCAGACACCAACACAGCAGTTGTGTACCAAATAGTATTTTATATTCAAACAAAAAGAGGTAACAAAACAGCTAAAACTATGTACAAGTTGGGGGACAGGTAAAAGGCAGGTGTGCAAGGGGAGGAAAACAACTAGAGAGGGAAGTCAGGGTGAAAGGGATGGGGAAGGGCAATAAACGGTGGGCTACGCCCAGCAGGCTCCTGCTCCTCCCCCGCCGTCTTCCCTCCTGTGTCTGTGCCGCCGTTCCCCTGTTGCTGTAGGGTTTGCAGGAGCTCTCTGTTGTCGCCGCCAGCTGTGTCAGGCGCCTGGACATCGCAGGCGCCATGCGCCAAGCACACCGAGGCCTAGGAAAATGGGAACACAGTCAATGGCTGAGACTGACCACAACCCTGAACACCACCCAACCTGCAACCCAGCTAACCTCAATGTTGCACATGTGATGGCATGCACCCACCCACAGTGAACATGCACATGGCCATCACAAACAGGCGGCACCAGCCATGCGCACCACCGCCCACACACACTGCCCACGTCAATCACAGTACAAACTAGGGCTGTCATGTGATGTTGCAATGTAGCGGCTGCCAGTCACATAGCTATGTGCCCAGTGCATGCCTGACCACCTGTGATGCATACACAGGCGTGTCGTGATGCTGCACTGTGATGCAGGTCACCTGTGTCACATCTACATACATGGATACATAGACAGTGTCGGCAGATAGGGGCCTATGGGACACCTAGTCTGGCCATTTGGCCTTGTACGATCACTCTCATGTCCTGTAAGTCCATTCCCCTCACCCCTGACCTCCAGAAGTCCCTCATGGCGAGCCCACACATACAGATCTCCGTGACCAAGTCAGCCCCCACCACATCCTCTGGCAGGGTGTTCCACCTGTCCACCACCCATAATGTGAGGAAACACATTCGCATGTTTCTCTAAACGAGCCCCTCCAACTGCATCCCATGCCCTCTACACCTGGAACATCCTCTACGCTGACAAATATTGGTTCCTGCACACTGTTCCCCTGTACAATACTCGTATGACCCCATCATAACCCCACACCCTCCTCCCTCCAGGGAGTACATGTTCAGTTCCACAACCTGTCTGCATAGGACATGTGATGCAATCCATGCACCATCCATGTCGCCTCCTGTGAACGCTCTCCACCCAGTCCCTGTCCATACGCAGCTATGTGTTCCGGAACTGTACACTGTACTCCAGTGTGGGGACTCACTAGTGTTACGTGATAGTGGAACTACTACCACCCATCTGGTTGTGTCCATCATGGTTGGTGGTCCTGCCCCCAGCATGCAATAGCATCCATGACGTAATGATACTCACACTCTCCAGCAGCTCAGTCTGCCGCTGCTGCTGCTGCTGTTGATGCTGCTGCTGCCGCCAAGGGCCGACGGCCTGTGGGATCTGGGGCCCTGGCATGGCCCACATCAGCCGGCCCGCGCCCGCTCACCATCCGCCTGTGGGAGACATATGGTGAGACAAACATCAGTGTGACTCAAAAGCAGAGTGCCCCCTGCCCCAGTAAGACTGCCTGCCCACACAGCCATAACCATCCATCACACAGCTGCACACACTGACACACCGATGCACAGCCACCCAGGCACACACACACCCCTACAGAGAATATAGGTGAATAGATGGTACACTCACGCGGCTAGGCACCAGGCCCCGCCTGGCACGGGAACGCAGCCGCGCTAACAGCTCCGGGTCCCTCCAGCGGAGATCACTGACCCGGTGCCGGCACTGCTTCGCAGACCGGCCCCGCCAGTGACCCCACCAGGTCAGTGGCCACTTGCTGCCACACATGGGTCTCGGTCCGGTGAGGGGGCCTCACCATACAGTTGGTCATAGTGGGGCCCACTAGGCCACCAGGTTGGCCACCTCAACTTGGCTCCACGGCACCGCCTCCTCCTAGCCATGGCACCAACTTTACAGCAGTGCACTATGGCGCCCGCCGCGCTGTGACCCCACGTGAGTTGCTGCGCATAGACCAGCACAGGCACCTATCGCGCTGTTCGCACAGCGCCGCCACTTTACATGGTGCTGTAGCCAGGCAGCGCAATAGGGATGCATACATGGCATGCACTCAGCGCCAGGGGTCAGAGGGCATACCCAAGGTCACGGCAATGATGCAAGGCTATGCACAGCGCCATAGGATGCATAGGTATCCGGCGCGACCGCGAGCACAGCACCAGTGCCACAGGGACTATCGCGAGAGGTGGTGCCATAGCGCCATATAGTGCCCAGTGCTGCAGCGCCACTGGCACAATGGTGGCTATGTCCAGAATAGCCTATCGCACTCAGCAGTTCTGCAGCAGCGACGACGATGCGTAACCTGCCTGGGCATGCGAATGCAGTGTAGCACACAACCACAAACATGCGCCATCGGCTCAGCCGACCTTCCCTATCGCGCTTAAGCGATTACGCCGATATTCAGCCGATATATGCAAAGCAGGCGATCAGCTATTCAAAGGCGCAGTGGCGCGATTAGCATGTCATTAAAGTTGCGCCACACCTCATTTGCATGTGTTGCGCTATAAAACACGACACTGGGTTGTGGCGGCCAGATTTGTTGTTGCAGCTGAGAGGTGAGTTACATGCTGTGTGATGCTCAGGACAATGCACATGGGCAGGGATGCTGGAGGGTGTCACGGGATGAGGGGCTGAGCATGATGAGGGCACTTAGAAGGGGGCAGAGGGCACCCTTTCCATCAGTATCTGCCAGGCAGCGAGGAAAGGGGGGCTTGCCCCCCAGCCTGCAGCTATGCTCATGGGGAAATGCTGTGGACTGCAGAGTGACAGGTGTCCACTTCCACCCATACAGATCAGCATGACTGACGAGAACCAGGCCGAGGGTGTGGACGGCGGGCGAGGAGGAGGCCAACATCACCACAGCAGAGACCGAGGCCCTCTTCCAGGCCTACCTGGAGGATGAGCCACTTTGAGTGGGCGGAGGGCACCCCTCAGCAGCGCAGCTGCATGGGAGGGGGTAGCTCTGGCGCCAACCTGCACGGAAGCCACCAGCACCTGCAGGAGTGCCGAAGAAGATGGGGACTGACCGCAGGAGGCTGAAGGAGAAGGTGGCAGCCTCAGGGTGGCGACGCTGCCACTGGTGGGGGACCACCAGTGGTGTTGCAGCTGACCCGACCGAGGAGACACTGGTCGCGCCATGCAGCCGAGTGCCATTGCGGGTGTTCCTGGAGGGGATTCCAGACAGGTGGAAGCCCATCACTGCACGGTATGTCATGGTGATGTTGTGGGGGCGGCTGTTGTTCACATGCACTCACATGTACTCTCTTTCTGTTTCAGATCCTGTTCGTCTGCAGGAGACGGTGGTGGTGGGTGCTGACAGTGAGGCAGACCTGCTGGACCAGGAGGAGGGACCTTCCACCTCCGCCAGCAGCCTGCACGCACTGCAGCAGCAGACCGGCTGGGCTGACAACCCGCCGGCAGTGATACGGGTGCAGGGGGTGCACAGCCTGTGTCACAGCAGTCTGGCATGCAGGTGTGCCAGCATGCTGTGCCTATGGCAGTGGCACGCTACCGCACTATTGAGGATGGCAGGCCTGCAATGGCTAGTGAGAGGTGTGTGTCCCACGAGGGACACGGCAGGCCAGCACGTGCCTCGGGCCGCCCAGCTCACACCTGTGTACCAGCATGCTGGCACAGTCACAGGCTGGGCCTGTCAGCACCGGTGGCTGAGCAGGTGTCTGGCACTGTTGACAGCACAGGGGTGAACAGGTGGACCTGGGGCTCAGCAGTTGGAGGGCAGCAGCAGCAGTTGCACACCAGGCCTGGGGGACAGGCCAGGCAGTGGCACTTGTCCACCGCCTTGGATCAGCTCATACCTGGTCCTGGCGGAACAGCAGCCACCCTCAAGGGGTGCTGTGCACCAGGACCATCCACACCCTGGGGTCCGATGCCATTGGGGCACAGTACCTTTGACGGCACACCCGCCTGCTGCAGGAGTCGGTACAGCTGCAGGGGCGGGTTGCAAGGTCCGTGGGAGGCACTGACTGTGTCCGTGGAGCGGCATAGCAGGGAGTGTGCTCGACCAGGCCGAGATGGTCCATATGCGGACGGATGTGACCGCTGCCATCGACAGGCTGACCCAGGCAGTGGTCTCTGTGGCGACCGCATTGACCACACTGTCTGGTGACCCTGTACCACGCATCCCACACAGCGCGACTCCACTCCCGCTCCCGCGCGCCGTGGCGACACCAGGCCTGTCGACGCCGGGTTCTGCTGTGGGCATCCCGAGCACCCCTGGTGCAAGTTTCTTTCGCTGGATGCAGACCCCTGTGCGGGCAAGGTCGCGGTCACGCACTGGGACCCCTGGTGGTGCAGTAGTGCCACCCGATGTGGCCCCTGCGCAGCCTGCCAGTGCTGCTAGGCCACGGCGGGCCGCCACGCATCCGTGGTGGCCGTGGGACAGTGCTCCCTGACTGAGCTGTTTCCCAATGCAGGCCCTGTCTGGTGCTGCCCTGGTGCAATGTGTGTCATGGTGGGCAGTGCACTGCTGGGTGCTCTGCTCACCAAACTGACACATGGACCACCTGCACACTCTCCCAACTGCTGTCCACAGGTGCGGTGGATGATGATGCCTGCATTGCACTGTACACCAAGGTGCAGGTTGCCCAGGTCCTGACACGCACGGGACAGTCCAGGTGGTGAGGGTGGTTGGTGGTGCTGTGTGATAGCGTGTACTTCCGCATTGCCGTGCTGCTGCCCTGTATGCTGCCTGTGTGTGTGTGTGTTTATTTGAGTGCTCACCCTCTCTGCTAATGTGTTGGTATGCGAGACCCTTCAACTCCCCTGACCTTCATGCACGGTGTGTTCCCTGTGTGCCTGTGGTTTGTGCATAGACAGTGTTGCCTGCACATGTCCCCTTGACTTACCTGTTGTGCGTGCGAGTGCTCTTCTGCAATGGTGTCCCGGTGCAGCTGGGCCTGCTGGTCAGTCGGGGGTCCCTCCGTCCTAGGGGGCGGCTCATCACCCATATCACCGGCGCCACTGGCGCCCCTATCGCTGTCCCTCTCTTGGACCTGTACGGCTATCCCATGGTCTTTGGCCATGTTGTGCAGGATGCAACAGGCCAGGAATATCCCACAGGCCTTTGGGGTTGTACTGTAGGCTCACCGAGGTGTCCAGGCATCGGAAGGTGTCTTGAGTATCCCGAACACCCGCCTCGATGATATTGTGTTGCGGCGTGTGCCTTATTGAAATCGTGCTGCGCTGGGGTCGTGGGCTGCGGTATGGTGTGAGCAGCCAGGGACGGAGTGGGTATCCACAGTCACCTGTGTGGAGATAGTGGAGATCAGTGTTAGGTGAGGTCCATATTGCCCATATCCTTGTGTGCCACTACCATGGCACCTGTGTCATTCCCACCCTTGCCCAGAGTTTGCATTCCATACATGTGTACTCACCCACTAGATGACCCGTGGGGATGTTCCCACTCTCGAATCGATGGCACAGTGCAGAATGGTGCCATATGAAGGCATCATGTGCTCCGCCAGGTGTGTGGCACAGACATTGATGATCGTCCAGTGGCATCACACACCACCTGGCAGTTGACACTCGAGTAGCCTTCGGTTCGATATGCTTGCCCGCTCGGGGCCAGGTGGCGTACACGGCCACATGGGTGCAGTCTATGGCACCCAGCACGCCAGGCATTTGTGCTACCCTGTGGAACTCCTGCATGTTTGCTGTACTTCCGCCGCGGTGTCTGGGGAAATGGATGTATCCGCAGCATGAGGCAGCAGTGCGCTTGAGGAATTGGGTGAGGATGCGTGACGGTGGCCGACCACGTGATGCCTGTGGTGTCCCCTGTCGGCCTCTGGAAGGTGCCCGTGGCGAGCAGGCACATGCAGGCTGTCACCTTGGTCTCCACGGACAGGCGTGACTCTGCGTGAGGGTGCCTGCATCAATCACTGCACAGCTCACTGAGCCATCTCAGTATTGCCCTGTTCAGGTGGTACCAGGCCACGATCTCAACATCACTGTACAGCTCGTGGCTGATGCGGCACGATACCGCCTGTTGGGGGCATACCGCCGACGGGCCCTCCACGGCCACGTCCCCTGCAGCATGCTGTCTCACCTCATTACAGCTTCATGTGGAAGCTGACACTGTCCATCTCCTGGCTTCTGCCCCAGCTGCTGTTCCTGTGTTACCCCCACTGCCCCACTGCTGCTTCCACTGCACCGGCACCCCACTGGCCTCTCTGTCCTCCAGGACCCACTGTCCCTCTCTGTCCTTCCTGCTCCTGTCTCTGTCTCTCTCTCTCTCTCTCTCTCTCTCTGTCTGTCTCTCTCCCGGTTTGCGGCTCTCGGGTTCTTGCCGCTCCCTTGAGCCGTTTTATTTTGGCTCAAATCGAGTGCACTACTTCCGGCTGAGCCACTCTTGCGCATTGCGCAAGTGTTCAAATATCGCACCGCGCACTTTATGCATGGACCCGCCTCTTCATTGCGCATGCCTTCATTTCCATTGGCGCTGTGGTTTCAGCGTGTTTGGGGCCAACTGGCCCCTTCTCAATATCGCAGAATGGCGATTTTTGAGTTGGCGCTGCCAAGAACCCTGTTGCGCATGGCGCAACCCTTTGAATATCTGGCCTTATGTTTATGAAACCTGTAAATGTTGAAAATACCATGGCACTAGGTGTTTTTGATAATGGTAAAAAGTACTAGGTGACTATTATAGAAATTAAGTTAGTTGTGCTATTTAAAATGCATGTAAATTGCTGTAAACTGAACAAGTCTGAAATTTAATGGTGATTTGCATATATCCTATCATGCTTTGCATTATGGAAGTATATATGATGTTGTATTTCTTTGAGACTTGGCTTGTTGCCAATGCCCTTTGGGAAGCCCCTTTTTCAGTGATTCTGCATTGAGGTTCTTTGTCTATAGCTTGTTTTTTTTTTTTTTTTTGAGCTCCCATTACCTGCAAACAAGGCCCACGAGATGAAGGGTTTTCGCTGAAAATGTTTAGATCAGAGATCAGTGTCAGTAGGTGCTGGCTAAGTACAGAGAAAGGACATACATAGTCTGTTGTTGCAAACTGATGTACTGAAGAAGGAATATGACATTGCTGAAGCTTATTTCCTGTATTTTGAATAAACATCACACAGGATTGTGTGTTGAACCTGAAGTTCGGTGTCTAGTCCATCTGTTATTCCCACAACCTCCACAGAGGGGTCAGTAGTAGCAGCAAAATGTCAGTTAATCTATGTTTATGTACAGTTCGTGCCCTGTGGGTGTGTGGCACCAAACATTTCATGCAGTTACATGGTTCCATGCTAAGTGTGTGTTTATTTTAAGTTACAGAGAAGCATTCAGGACTTGGTTTTTAAAACATGTGGGACACTTGCTACAGGGATCACAGGGGTGGCTTGAGGGGCATGATCAGCTCTAGGACCTTCGGGTTCTGCAAGAGTGACTACAGCAGGGAAGGGAGGACTGAGATTTAGCAACAATATTTAAGCCTGTCATCATGGTGAGAAATCAGTATACCATATCATGGAATGTACAAGGCTTCTCCTCCCCAATAAAGCTTTATAAGGTATTGACAGCCCTCACATGAAATGAAGCCCAAATAGAACTCTTGCAGGAAACTCACCTCTCCAAATTGGGGCACACTAAATTATGGGAGGCTGGATGGGGGTGTTATGTTGTGGCATACTCATCTCACAAGAGAGGAGTAGCTGTACTAGTTAAAAGGCATCTGCCTCTTAAAGTCATGAGTTAGAAACCCAAAGAGGGAGGTATATACTTATATGTAGAGAACTATATGATAAACAGGTCAGATATGGCAGCATATGCCTTCAGTTTTCAATCTTGAATTTTACCGAATTATACTGGATATCCTCCACAGGAAAAGTTTGCCAACCTGGTGATGGGGAGACTTTAACTGTATGGTGGAACTGGCACTGGACCATTCCGAGGAGGTTGGATGACATGATGGAGCATTAGTCCTATGGACAAAGGGTTGGCTGATCTTGACCTAGTGGATGCCTGGCGACAACAAACCTCAGAGCAAGAGAGTACACCTTTTCTCCAATCCACAAAAGACATGGTCCAGGCTAAACTATATTTATGTGTCCACTGAGCAGTTTGGGCTACTGCAAAGTGTCTCACCTAGCTCAATATTTATTTCAGATCATGCTATGGTCATAGTCAGTGTCATGTCTGAGGTGGATAATAGAGAGAGGGTCTACGTGGAGTTTCCCATCATATTTGCTAGCTAAGGAGGGTTTTTGGCAGTATCTCAGTGATCAGTGGGAGCTATATACATAGATACATAGAAATTGTTGGCAGATAAGGATCGCTAGGCCCATCTTGTCTGCCCGTAAGCCCTAAACTTGTATGCAGTCACTGAACCTAAGTGATCAATGGCTTTTCATCACTCCCTCCCCACCCAATGTTCCCTTGTGCCTGTCCTAGGCATGTTTAAACCCTCCACTGTGCTTGCCCCAACCACCTCTTTTGGCAGACTGTTCCAAGCATCCACCACCTCTCTGTGTAGAAAATCTTCCTCACGTTACCTCTTAATCTACCCCACTCCACTTTCATATTGTGTCCCCTCGTTCTGATATCTTTCTACATTGGAAAAGATCCCCACCTGCACATTGTTTATGCCCTTCAGGTACTTGAAAGTTTCTATCATGTCCCCTTTCTCTCTTCTCCTCTCAGTGAGTACATACTGAGGACTCTTAGTCTCTCATATTTTGTGATGCAAACCATGCACCATCTTTGTCACCCTTCTCTGGATAGCGCTCCACCTTGTTTACACATAACAACTAATTTTGCCACAGCCCCATCTAA
This sequence comes from Neoceratodus forsteri, assembly GCA_016271365.2. Lineage (NCBI taxonomy): Eukaryota > Metazoa > Chordata > Ceratodontiformes > Ceratodontidae > Neoceratodus > Neoceratodus forsteri. The sequence continues at coordinate 1,231,254,878 of CM028129.1, read as the reverse complement.
GGCAGCCCTTTGGGAGAAGGGAAGACCTACAGATCTACATGAGGGTATGACAATTACATATGTTGCCTCTATTAAGAAAGAAAATAAGCAAGCCAGACCAGTGGTGCAGATGGTTGAGCCACCTCACCTCCACCTCACCAGCTGCCACACCAACAAGCTGGGTTCAGGACTGAACCTGGGACACCAGGGATCACCTAGGTCGGAAGAGGATAGAGCACCTGGAGGACTGCTTTCCCCTTCCAGGTAGGGAGAGTTACAGCATCCGATATTAACCTGGCCCCTAGCAATGGTTAGTGTACGGCAGCCAGAGACTGTCAAGATGGGGAGGAGTGGCGGCTGCAAATGTCCCATATATGGTAGCGTGTGTGGGTCATCTGGATGGTACTGCATGCCCATTCTACAAAATGGGAAAATGGATCCTGGGTGGTCACTGACTTACATTCACCTGGTAACCCTGCACCTGATGAATACCCAGGCCACGCTGCCTTGCATGAGACTAAGTCCTGGAGGAAAATTGGGGAGTCAGGGCTAGGGTTGCTGGGATCCAGAGGACTGCTCAGGGCCAGGGGAAAGCATTAATTGCCAAAAAAAAAAAAAAAAAAGAAGATATAGAAAGAAGGAGCTGTGGAAGAAGTTAAAAAATCTTGAGGAGAAGGTGGTGGAGGGATGGGGAGCAGGTCCCTTGGGGAACCTTATAGCTACTAGGGAGGCACTTGATCCCCTCTTCATTATGGAAGCTAAGACAGCAGTATATCACTTGCATGACAGTGAATGCTTGAGTGGGGGAAGAAGCCAGGCCTGTTGCTGGAATGCCTGGTCAAAGGCCATAAGACATCAGCACAAATCATGGCCCAAAGGGACAGGGAGGCAAAGTTGAACAAAGGCAGAAGGAATCAAGAAGATTTCCCACATCTTTCACCAGAAACTATATGTGTGGAGTGCCAAAATGCAGGAGAGGTAACGGATACGTTTTGGATGGGATTAGCATGCCAAAAGTAATGGAGGAATAAAGGGAGGCTCTAGGAGTGCTGATCACAGTGGCGGATGTGAGGGTGCCATTAGCTCCTTCAAAAGAGGCAAAGCGTGTAGGCCAGATGGATTTATGAGCAGGCCACTGATGAAGCCACTGCATGGAATGCAGGAAGAGGCCGAGGCGGCACTGCCTGCCTCGTGTTATCTGGCCAGCCTCCATATGTGTACCCAAAGCCAGGAAAGAAGCGGATGGAAGGTGCTTCATAACAGCCTTTCTCCCTCCTAAATTGACCTGAACATTTTAGCCAAGATTCTTGCTCCACGCCTTGAGCAGGTACTCCCCAGTTAGTGCACCCAGAACAAACAATGTTTATGCAGGGGACAACTGACCTGTTATAACATGTGCAGACTGCTGAATGTTATCCACTGTGAAGCTTGGCATCTAAGATGGTACTTGTGTTGTTGATTGATGCCGAGAAGGCATTCGACGCATTGATCAGGAGTACCTGCTCATGATGCTAGGAAATTTGGTCTGGGAGAGAATTATACAGAGTGGGTAAAATTACTGTATGCAGAACCTAAGGCCCAAATACTGGTGAATGCAGGTCTCTCAGAGGAATTCTGACTATACAGAGGCACGAGCCAGGGGTGCCTATTTTTTCTAGTAATAGAGCCACTAAGGATTAAGATCAGGACTCTAGAGGATATTGGGGAGTAGAAAGCCACCAAGGGCTAGAGCATAGGATCATACTATATGCTAATGATCTACTCTTGTTCATTACCGACCCACAGAATTCAATGCCAGAGCTACTGTGGAGTGGTACAGCAATTTGAGTTTTCAGGATATAGATTAAACCTACATAAATCGGAACTGATGAGTCTGAGGCCAGCTCCAAGTGAAAGGTGAAGAGTAGAATGGGGACTCAAAACATTTGGGACAGCACTCACCTATCTGGGCACTAAGGTAGGCAGAGATATCAGAGGTCTATACACTTCAAACTACCAGCCTCCATTTAATACCACACTAACTAAACTTGACAGATGAAGGGCACTGCCAATCTCATGGCTGGGGCACATAAACCTGCTAAAGATGAATGCCCTGCTCAGAATACCATACAAAATGCAGATGCTACCAATGGGCCTTACCAGGCTAGATATCAAGAGGTTGGAGAGGGTTACATAGAAACACAGAATGTGACAGCTATTAAGGACCGCTTGGCCCATCTAGTCTGCCCATTTTCCTACTTAACAGATAAGCTGCAGATCCTAGTTAACCAACAGCTTACTTCCTCCTACCCCCACTAGGACTGCCTTATGTCTGTCCCATGCATTCTTGAATTCCCCTCTGTTCTTGATTCCACAACCTCCTCAGGGAGGCTGTTCCATGCATCCACAACCCCTCTTCGTGAAAAAATACTTCCTCACATTACCTCTGAGCCATCCCCCTCTATCTTGAAACTGTGCCCCTTGTTCTTGCACATCTCTTTCTCTGAAAGATGCTACCCTCTTGGACTTTGTTAATTCCCTTGTGGTACTTGAAAGTTTCTATCATGTCCCCTCTCCTTATTTCCTCAAGGGTATACATATTAAGCTCCTTTAGTCTTTCTTCAGATGTCTTCTTGTGCAGACCCTGCACCATTTTGTTGCCCTCCTCTGGACAGTCTCCACCACATGGGTTCAAATCACAACCTTTATATGGCAAAACAAGAGACCTAGAATGAGCCTACAGAGGCTCAAAAGTGTGACAGAGCCCAAATGTCTAGGCTTCCAAGATATTAGGGATGTTTTGCAGCCACACAGCAAAGGTCTGCAGAGGAGAAGCATCAAGCTGGTTAGACTTAGAGGAATCCCAGAAAAGGCTGTCAGTCTATCTAACACCTGAGGAAAAAGAGCCTCTGGTGCAGCTGGAGGGATAATCCACTGGTCAAATACACACTAGCCACCGGAGGACGTGGGGAGCTGCTGGATGGCAAATAAGGACAGCACCTGCTGGTATTGTGGCCAGGAACCCAGAATTTTGCCAGGGCTAGAGAACAAAGAGTTTAAAGACTGGGAGAAGGGAATAAGATGCACTGGGACTTATACATGAGCGGGATATATACCCATTCGTGGAAATAAAAGTTAGAAATCCCAATCATACACCATTATTGATATTTGCAGGTGCGAGCATTTGGTAGATGGCTAGGTAGGAAACCCATAGAATCCTTGCAGTTGTATGCATTGGAGCAAGTAACCTTTAGTTTTAGACTATCATCCAAGGGTTAATAGTCAAGGTGGCAAGGCAGGATAGGACATAATTGCTAGACTTGTCCTCAAAAGTCAAAACCCTTTGGAAAACAAGATTTGGGTCTGAGAATTACAGTGGTGAGCTGAGGTGGTGTACTGTACTTAAACAACATATGGGTCTCCTGCTCTGTAACAAATATAAGGAGTCCAAATACAAATTTATACATGGGTTGTACTGCCCACCAAGTGTAGTGCATAAATTCAGTCCCACAATCTCACCTATCTGTGGGAGATGTATGATAGCACTGGGCACATATATGTATTACTCGGGACTGCCAAATACTCCAACCCTTCTGGACTGTGGTGGTGCAACCACCAGAGCACTAGACAGATCAATACCATGCACCCTAGTGTCCTTGCACTTTGGAATGGAGGACATGGGGACGGAGGGTGGGAGTCCCACCCAAGGTGAGTCAGGGTGCTAAGCCCTTGCAAGACAATGTGTGCAGAACACAGGGTATCCTCTGTGGTACCTACACTCACACAATGGTGCTGCAGGCCTTGGCTCTGGAGAGATTGACATATGCCTTAAGGGGACAGGAAAAGTATTGCTGAGAAGCTAGGACAAGTCCATAGGCTCCCTGCCATTCACCTTGTGTAACAATCCCTGCAAAGTATTAGACTATGAACGTGAAGAAAAAACATCAGTTGATCCCAAGAATGCATTTATTTAGGCAAACAAATGAACTGATATGCAGGTTCTCTAATCCATGAATGTTATCTTTACTGTTGCTTATTTGTACAGACATTTTTATTTATTTCATTTTAAGTCATGAAACTCAGTATGTAACCCAAGTTACCAGTCTTGTGTAATGTATTGCTTGTTCTTTATGGTTGAAAGACAATAAAAATATTATACAAAAAATTGAAATTTATGGTGTCACCGAAGACTGAGCCACCTGTCGGAAATCTGCAACATTTAACCTTATGGATTCAGCTATTATAAGAAATAAACTGAGATACAAACTAAGAAGAATGAGGGCCTCTGAGTGTCCTCGGCCTTTCACCTTCCTCTTCAGTAAAAGAGAACTCATCAATGGTCAGTGGTTGCTATCTTTTCCTGTCTGTATCCTTCTAGGTTTCTGAGTGTTCTGGCTGCATTTGCAATTACCCTGGTCAGCCTTAACTGCAGGATAGAACTTTTACTTCCACTTAGGATAGCAGCCCCACCCCGGTACACCTCTGCATCCTCTAGCAGCAATTTTGTTGACATGTGTACATCCCCCAATATATTAATTTCAATAGCAATCCTTGCACTCTACCTTTAGAGCTGATTTAATCCTGCCCTGATTTAGTAATCTTTCCCAACACCTAGTGCCATAAATTCCATTTCTGTCCCTCAGAACGCTACCTTTTTTTTTTTGCCACCTACCATTTCACCCTGTCGGCCTCTCCTTCAGGCCATCTATAATCTCTCCCCACTACTCACTTATGTCTCCACCAATTGCCACCGTTCACCATCCCAAATGGCAGCCACCCTCAGGGTAACCAGGTATAACCCTTCACCAGATGGGTTCTCCACCTCCGGAGAAAGGCGCGGGGAGCCTTCTAGCGCAATTCAATTACTTGGCCCTCGGTGCTACTGAGGGTGGTCTCCAGGGCCCAACCAAGTCATTCATGGTGGTAGAGGGACCAGATGGCATCGTCTGGTCGAGTGGAGGACAGCTTTTCCTCCTTTCTCCCTGAGGGCATGGCGTGCCATGACGTCTGAGCATACTCCGATGTCCGCCACCCCCAAGTCAGTCGGACAGTGCATGCTGCTATACCCTGGTCTCAACCAGGAGTCAGCAGGCGCCGGACCACAACCCACCCCCCCCAGACAAGGCAAGTGGTCGTGGACGCTCAAAGCCTTCTTCCCCTGCCGGTCCTCCAGCAACCCAAGTCTGTTTCCAAACCCAGGTTGCAAGCGGAAATCCAACCGCTATACGACAGGCCGGCTAGAATGCTACCTTTTAAATGTGATTTAATTCTGCACTGGTTTTGTACTCCCCATCCCCCACCTCCCCCAGTACCATACATTCTTTATTTGAATGATCCAATTTTATTCACTCAGATAGGCACATCAGCATCTAACACTCCTTCTAGGGCTAAACTGAGTTGTACATAAAGTAAAACTGGGTAAGAGGTATTTTGCTTTTTTTCAAAGTTACATAAATGATAGTAACATCCCAGTTTGGGAAGTACACATATCCTTCAGTTGTTTAATACCTTGTTTAATATTTTCCCAGATGTTATTGGTTAAGGTTTCATTATTGTATTTAATTCTTGGATTTCTCCATATGGGTATTGTAACCCTAGGTGGCACTATCCCAAGGGCTACTACCCCTGCCTGCTTGGCTAGTAGCAGGTTAAGCGGCCTGGGAAAAGCAGGGTGCCTCCACCCGGAGGTCAGGGGCTGCTAGTGGTCAAGCTAACCTGGGCACAGCCCTCTGGGACACTGTAACCCCCTCTTCCCCTCTAGTGGCCTGAACAATATATAATAATTACTTTCACAATGACCCTTATTCACCAGGCAATTACCCACACTGTTTGCACTTACCACCAGGGCTGGTTCCTCTAGCTTGACCCTGGGGACCCCTGTAAAACAAGGTTAAGCACAACAAATAGCAACAGTACAATACTTTTGGTATAAACTGGACACACAGTCAGGTTAAATGCAAACAAAGTTAAATCTGATTTATTCAAGGGACTGGAACAAGGGAGGGTGTAATCAGTTGATTTGCTTAAAAGGTATATTAATCAGACAGTTATGCATGCAGTTCAGAGTCCCTACACAGTCACACACCCTGGGTACCCAGGTAGGAAAATGGTGGGCTAGCCAGGAATTTTGCAGCTGGTTGTGGCCCTGTGATGGAAGAAAGCAACATGCACAACACACACTATTTGTAATCCAGAGCAGGAGGGCTCCAGTTCGTGAAAGAAAAGGCAACAAGACAATCAGATGACAACACTTTTAGATATAGCTGTTGTTGCAGGGAGCTACCCTGATGTTTACTCCACGATACCCAATGCTGGACACAGGCAGGATGAAATCGAGACTGCAGGCTGTTGAGCTGGAGTGCCTGGAGAAGCAGGGCCCACACGAATCACAGAGGCGCTGCTCCTGTTCAAGGCATTGAGCAGGGGCTGATCTCCAGGCCGGACTCTCGTCGATGACTTTCTCTGCATAGCAGGTATTCTGGCTGGGCCAGTGTAGCAGGGCCCAGGCAAATAGAAACGGATACGGATTCAGTCCGTGGAGCTGGATACAGCCTCCAGCAAGCAAAACACAGTTCAGACACACAGGGGAACCAAATCATGATCCACTATAAGCACACAGCACATTCACATGTAAGGAAATTCCACTGTACCAGGCAAATGGCTCTCCAATTGCAATTACAGAGTCTCTGCACAATCTGGGAGTTCAGAGGTAGCTGGAAGTCCTGACAGGCCGATTGCATTCAGCAAATCTTCGGTCTTCTTCAGGTTAAAGCCTGGTCACAATTCAGTGGCTTAATTCGCTCTCAAATTGGATTCAGTCCGAAAAGCACAAGTTCCTCTCAGGAACAGCAGGCAGGCATGCAGGCCAAACTTAAGCCTTTCCACAGTTCTCCTGCACAATCCACTATGGATTGCTGCTCAAACTATCTTGAGTTGTTACTTTTCACTTCCCAACTCAGATCTAACTGAAACTGCAAGCAGTGTGGGACTTTCCCCAAAATCCAGAAAGGTTCAGTTGGCTGATCTGTCTGTCAGTCACAGCAAGGGCTCCCTCCAGGTTATTTTAAGTCCAAAGCCCAAAACTATAATTCCTATAAGTTTTGGCCCACCAAGCCCCTGTAGGAGGGTCCATTTTAGAGTCCCAAAGTACTGATTGGCCAATTCTGACAATCCCTGGCCAAGATGGTGGAGAAGACAGAACAGTCCTTTCTGCAAAGAAAACAGGTTAGAACAAACTGCAATATTATTATTACTCTAATAGATAATCATCAAATAAGCACATCTTATAATAGCTCCCTCTGCACAAATAGCGATGGCATAACAGAGCAATTACCTGAAGCCAGGCAGGACTCGAGCATAGAAACACTCAGCCCCTCCCGATTATTTATTTATTTGCTTTTGGTAACAAGGTAAGTACATTAGGCAAGAGGACTGCCTATTTTCACGACCCAATTAATTATTACTGCAATCCAGGCAGCTCTTAAAAGACAGTACATAGATGCTATACAGGCACTCTGGCAATACATTTAAACTACTAAAACACAGGACACCAGCTTGGCATTGAGCATTTAGACAAGTTCAAGGAAGACTTTTCAGGAACCCCCATTTGTAGGTGGGTTACACCCTTCCCTGCCTGGAGAAAACTTGGTGTCCGCATCAAGTCTGTACCATCACAATATCAAAAATACAATATAAACGAGACATATATATCATTAGCTTGTTACATCACTATACCTTTCAATATACTTCACATTACTACATCCATATTGACAATACTTATGCATGTTTCATACAGGTAATGCTGATTCCACTATGATTAACACATTAGTAACATCACAATACTGCTTCAGGCAATAACTTCTTGCACATTAAACAAGGTAAGAGGGCCCTTCCCTATCAGCTAACTTGGGGCTGGATGGGGCAGGGGCACCATACTGAAAAAGGAAGAACAATCAACCTGAATTGGCCATTAAGCTCAGTTTGGGTAATGAGCTCTGAGAAATATAAACACCTTTGTGAACCACACTGAGAGACAAAGCCATGGCCTCCGGGAGAATAATAACTGAAACACAATACTGGCTTGATAGCTTGGCCAGTCTTTCTGGGGAACAGCCACAGTCTCTGTACTTTCAGCACTAACTTTGGAGCTTTGTCATTCATGAGGGGTGCCTCTGCATGGATGGGAATGTCCAAACTGGGAGCACCATCAGCTCCTTGCTCTGTAGGCTCTGTTTCTACAACACTTTGCTCATTATTATCCTCTGACAAAGGCCCAGGTTGCTCATTTTAGGAGGCTCTAGCACAATTAGGCTTTGGCGGCACTGAAGGGGGGCTCAACAGTCTCACATTGTTCTTCAGGTTCTGGTGTGTCACCAGGGAGACTCAGACCATCAGCCCCTTCTTCGGCAATTCCACAGTTCCACAAACACAGAGAGTCCGCAACCTCAGATGTGATGCTTTGCACCTCACTTTCAGGGAGCACTGGCTGCAAGTATGAAGCTGGGGGTTAGGCAGTCCAGAAGGCCCAGCTTCATCCCCACAATTAGTCGTAGGGTTACCTCAAACAGCTGCTCAATTCATAGGAGGGTAATAGGCATTGTCACACTCACTATCGTCAGAGATGGATTGACAGTCACTATCATTCTGGGCCTGCTGTGGGGAAACCTTAACTCTGTAACTACTGTGGTAGGTTGTCTCTGTCTCTTTTGCAGCAGCATGAGTCACCGGCCCAGGAGGCAATGTCTACTGGCTCAGCTTTAATAATAACTTGCCGATAGGCAGCAAGTGGTTACGGTGCATGGTCTTGATAACTTTGGAGTTATTCTCTGGTACCTTGTATACTGGTAGATCATCCAACTTTCCAACTACTACATGAGGTAGATGGTGCCACCTATCAGCAATTTTGTGCTAGCTATGTAGTCCCAAATTCGTAACAACACACAGTCTCTCAGCCGTAGCTCTTGAGCCTTTACTTTCTTGTCGTGCCTCTCTTTGTTGGCGAGATTTCTTTTAGTGGCCATTGTCTGGGCCAGTTGATATGCATGGTTCAATTGAGCTTTCAGTTTCTGTACATACTGCAGGTAGTTTTCAGCTCGGACCCCATCTAGAAGACCCCAAAACAGACATCAACTAGCAGGTGGGCTTCCTCCCAAACATGAGGCGGTAGGGGAGAACCCAGTAGTGTCAGTTTTGGTGCAATTGTACGCTGTGCCAAGGTACTAATCTGCTGGTTCCACTTATGCTTCTCTTTTGGGTGGCGGGTGCCCAGCATATCTAGAAGGGTGCAGTTAAAACATTCTGGTTGAGGGTCCCCTGCAGGTCATAGGGGTGGTTCTTGACTCGCACTTCCACACAGAGAGAGCATTTCTTTGATTAGCTGACTTTCAAAGTCTCTACCTTGGTCAGAGTGGATCTGCTGGGGGCACCATAGTGGACAAAGAAATTTTCCACTAGCACCTTGGCCATGGTAGAAGCCTTTGATCTTTATTTAGAAAAGCTTGTGCATACCATGTGAAATGATCCGTAACCACTAACACATTGCCAATGTTCCACTAATCAGGTTCTAAACACAAAAGTCTATGCAGACCAGTTCCATTGGGGTGCTTGTAGTAATATTGACAAGGGGCAACCCTCTGAGGCACAGCTTTCCTTTGCAGGCAATGACTGCAGGTCTTCACATGGTGCTCAACATCAGCCCCATCTTGGGCCAGTAGAATCAGATCGCATCAGGTCGAGAGTTCTGTCAATACCAAGGTGCCATGTGATTGTGGAGGGACCTCAGTACCAAATCTTTAAAGGCTGTGAGCAGGACCAATTGTTGCTTGTCTACTCAACCACTGGATCCACTGTCTCTCTGTATAACAACTGATTGAGTAACTTCAACCTGGGGCCTTCTTTAAACAATAGGGCAGTTTGCAATTTAGGGAATGCAACTGGGACACATCTTTCCCACACACAGGGCATCAAGTTCTGGCTGAATCATAGGATCTTGGGATTGATCCCACTGGATGCTGTCATTGTCAAATTGAGTAGTGCACTAATATGTAGAGCAGAGAAATGGCAATAGGCAGCTGGTATGCAGGTATCAGGAAGGTCCAAGCAATCTACTAAACAGTCCACTGTGTCCGTGAGACATCTGTTCATCTCTATCAAACTTCTGGCACAATGCTCGGATGTCAGGTTCAGACAACCTGACCAATCACTGTTGGAGACTGGCCTTCGTGACAGGGCATCAGCATCAATATGGTTCAGTCCTGGCCTGTATTTGACAGCATAATCATAGGTTGATAAAGCAGAGAGCCACAAGTGCCCAGTGGCGTCCAACTTAGCTGATGTCTGTACATAGGTTAAAGGGTTATTGTTGATCTTCACCAATATCTTTGCCCCATAGAGGTACTCATGAAACTGGTCAACAATGGCCCATTTTAGGGCAAGGAACTCCAGCTTGTGCACAGGATAGTTTCATTCTGATGGGGTCAAGCTCCTACTGGCAAATGCTACTGGTCTCAAACCATCCTCATGGTTTTGATACAGCACAGCTCCTAGGCCCTGCAGACTATCGTCTGTATGCAGCACATAGGGCTTGGTAGGGTCAGCATAGGCGAGGATGGGGGCATGGGTGAGCTGGTATATGACTGTGGAAGGCTGCTTCACATTCGGGTGTCCAGTAGGGCCCAAAAGGTTCGCCTGCTTGGAAGTATACTTTCTCGGATTCTTTGACAGCCCTTTCTTGTATTTATGGTTGGTAGGGGGTAACCTGGGTGAGATTCAGGAGTGGGCGAATCACCTTGGAATAGTCTTTATGAACTGCAGTAGTAGCCACCAACCCCAGGAAATGTTGTAGTTCTTTCAAGTTATGGTGCTGGGGCCAAGTAGTCAGTGACTTGACCTTACTGGGATCAGCTCTATTCCTTCTGCAGATACTATGTGCCCCACATACTTCACGAAGGTTTGAAAAAACTGGCACTTGTCAATGGACAGCTTGAGGCTGAAGACTTCCAATCGGTCTAGGATTTTAAACAGTCGGGTCTCATGCTCCTCTAATGTGTGTCCGAACACAATGACATCATCTAGGTACACTAGGCATTCCAGCAAGTTCATATCTCCCACCGCATGGTCCATCAGTCGCTGAAAGGTGGTCGGGCACCGAAATCCTGTGGCATTCTCAGGAATTGAAGAACCCCAAAGGACAGATGAAGGTGGTTCTCATGGTCCTCCGTGGCCATTGGAATCTGGTAATATCTGCTGTGCAGATCAATACTGAGAACCACTTGCTCCTATTCAAGCAATCCAGGGCATATTGTATACGGGCATGGCGTATGATCTGAGATGGTCCGCTGGTTCAGGGTTCGATAATCAACACACATCCTCACTGACCCATTCTTCTTATGCACAATCACAATGGGAGAGGCATATGGGTTCCTTGATTCCTGTATCATGCCAGCAGCGAGCATTTCCTGCAGGTGTCTCCTCATATCATCTATGTCGCTGGGGAAACGATCGGGATCTCTCTCACGAAAAATCCGGTCATCATGCAGGCGTATATGATGCTTTGCACCCTGGACACACCCCACATCCCATTCTTTTAACAAAACATTTGGTCTTCTGGGCAAGTTTCTTGCTAATCCTAGCCTTCCATTCAGCTGGCAGCGGTGAATCACCAAAGTCAAATAAATCTGGGGTCACTCTCCTTTTGGCCAGAGTACTTGTTATTGGGTAATACTGCAGTGTCTCTGCAGTACACTGTAGCTAGAGTGCACCCTCTGTTCACCTGGACCTCCCGATCTGACACATTTCGAATCTGGACCATCACTCGTCATACATAGGCATGGGCACGGGCAGGCAAGATGCTGGGTTTAACCAATAGCCCTTCTGGCAACTTTCCATCACCTGGTGCATCCAACATTAATATTTTGTTCTTTACATTTCTCTTTAGGCAGACTTCTCCATGGATTGTGCACTGGGCATTGGGGCCAATACCAAGGAGTCAGGTTCCTTTTTCCATACTATCCCCACTGGCTCATCTGGGTCCTCTTCATTGGGTTTCTGTTGTAAGTCATATGCTGTTTTACTAAGGCTGGAACTCTTAGGGCCTGGTCCAGTCAGTTGCCCTTGTTTCTCATGGCAGAGTTGTGCTAGTCTCCCAAACATGTAGGCGTTTGTTCCAATTAACAGGGAGCCCCATCATACAGTCTGGTGGGGGACACACTAGGGCCAGTGTCTCTACTTGCTCCTCTACACCAGTTACAGTTGCAGGAAAGACAACCAGACGCCGGGACATATCCTAGGCAGGGATAAGACTTGTCGCTAGAGCCTCACACATGTAGGCCTTCCAGGGATTGTAATGGCACATCAGATAAGTGTTTGTCATACCAGTCCTGAAATACAATGGTCAGTTGTGACCCACTGTCAAGTACAGCCTGAGTAGGAATACCATTCACAGCCACAGTGGTCTTCATTGAAGGGCCCACTATTTTGGACCAGTCTAGAGGGACAACAGCAGGGCCTGGACAGATGATTTAGCCACAGAGGGTTTGAGTTAGGATGGCAAGCCTTCACTGCGGTCATTTTGTGCACCCCTTGACCACTGACTCATTTTCTGAAGCTCTCCTGAAGCTGGTTCGCCACTTTCTCTAAGTCCTTCTGAGACCGGCATTCCTCTTCTTTATGGCCATCCTTGCCACATTGTGACAAATGACAGGCCTCGGGCATCCTTGGGGAAAAACATGCAGAGGATACTGAGCATCGATGGGAGACTGTGATCTGACTTATGCTAGTAGTGTACCATGTCTCAAAAGTTCCTTTAGGGTGGTAGTCAATTCCTTGAGCTCAGCCAAGAAGCCACCCTCAGTAGAGGATGCCTGAGGTGCACCCCACCCCCATAACAGTCACGTCCTGACAGGGACAGGGTCTCTGTCAGCGGGATACCTCAGCAAACACATCCGGTTGTACTTTTCGACTTCTTTCAGCAACCTCCCCCACCGCTAGCCCACGTGCGACACTGTGAGGTGGCTCCATTTTGAAAGAGTCTTCTGGTGCCATGGATTACTTGGGCTGCACTCACCATACAGTCCAAGCCACTTATAACGGGCACATATCTGTGTAGTAGATTTTGCTCATATAACGAGTGATCGCTTTAACCAAAACCACTATTTTTACTAAAAAGCTGCACTACCTGCTGTTCTGAGGGTCAATTAGGTTATCTGCTGTAATCAGTCTTTGCTGTAATCACTCTCTTACAGCGTCGCATAGCACTACACAATGCACCTGGACGAAAATAGACTCACTGTGAGATGCGAGATGCGGTTCTGTGTGAAATGCGGCCTTTCCTACCAGATCCCCACCCAGCTGCTATGCTACAACCCCACTCACCCTGCTGATCCTCACCCGAGATATGGTTCACTCTCTGTTGTGTTACTGGGGACTTAAACATAGCAAACACTCACTCACTCTGAGATGCAGTTCACTCTCTGTTGGTAAAATAAAGACTCACTAGAGATGCAGTTCTGTGTGAAATGGGACCTTTCCTACCAGATCCCCACCCAGCTGCAAAGCCACAACCCCACTACCCCTCCCGATCCTCACTCCGAGATACGGTTCACTCTCTGTTGTGTGACTGGGGACTTAATCGTATCAAACACTCACTCACTGCAAGATGCGGTTCACTCTATGTTGATAAATAAAGACTCACTCAAGAGATATGGTTCTGTGAAATGTGGACATTTCCTACCAGATCCCCACCCAGCTGCTAAGCCACAACCCCACTCACCCCCGGATCCTCACTCTGAGATACGGTTCACTCTCTGTTGTGTGACTGGGGACTTAAACATAGCATGGAATTTATTGCACTCACTCTGACAGTCTGACAGGGCAGTTACTTTAGAGTCTTTCTTTCATTTAAATAGAGTTTAGTTTATGACAGGTGTGAGTGGAGGTAAGCTGGGTTAAGCAGCAGCTAAAATCAGATGGCTGCATGGGTGTTATTGTGGAAACTGGCTTCCAGCAGCTAATCTGACCAAAATAGAAGGTGGGCTTGGAACACTGTAACCACCAATTTTAACATTGGGATGTATGGCAGGGCAAATGGTAAATGAGATTTGCCTGGTTAAACTGACTGCCAATCTAAACCGAGGAAGATGTGAGTGGAGTCGACTGTAATTACAATCTCCCTCTTCACACCGTCTACCTCCCGAGTTCTTTTATCAAGTCACAGTAATCAGGTGGGTTACGCTCCTATCCTGGAGCCTTAACTGGATGATCTGCAGTTTAGAATGCTTGGCATGCTGCAGTATGTGCCCCACTCTTACACGGTTTTAAATCACTAGCGGCTACCCCCACCTTTCCGGTAAGCTTTCTGCAAGAGTCTTTCTAGGCGGTAACATACAAAGACAAACCTTCCCCTTCCATTGTTTGGTACCTTGAATTTCCACATCAAAGTCTACCCTGACTCATTGCTCTCCAAAATTTGCTTCAAGTACAGATAGGTACTTCTGAGCAGATGCATCAGGGTTAAGTGGACCTCAAAAATTTAATGGGTTCAAGGGTGGGGCTCCTCAAACTTTCTCTGATTCTTTTCCACTTCTCAGCCTCCGCACACTGCCACTTGGGTACCAAGGGGCAACATAGTCGATCCAGGTCTCCCCAGTCATCCTCCCCTGGAGGTGGGAGGTGCCTGAAGATTCTCAGCCTTGGTAGGAGTCATGACTAATGGCAGGTACAGATATAGGGGCCAGCATTGGCATGGGCACAGAAGGTGGGGCAGTAACAGGTGCTGGAGTGGGAGGGTGTTGGGGAAGGAACACTCCCAGGTTGGCAGGACCAGTTTCTAAGTCCTCTACGGTTTTCCTTCCTCCAGCAACAACATAGCAAATTTCTCCTCAAAAGTCTCAGATAATGGTGGGAGCTCATCCTCCCAGAGTCTTTACTGTCTTTTGTTATCACTGTCCAGGAGGCTAGAACCCTTCTGAGGCAATAGTCTGTGGCACTTTAGAGCTGTCCACTGAAGTCACTATACTCTACAAAGGCTATGAAAGCTTGGCGATCAAATCAGCCTGTCGACCCACCATCACAGGGTTTTTAAACATTCAATTTTGAGAGTGCTCCCTCTACGGTGTTCTTACTGGTACCCAGGTGAATATCCAGTATAAGCAGAGCATTTTGGGGTCGATCTCCTGCCCAGTACACCACCCCACCAACCGTGTACAGCCATTTCTACTAGGGTAGCTATTAATCTTTAACAATAATTCGTAATTTTGGCCACTAGAAGGCACAAAATCCCAGCGGTGACTCAAGATGTAACCCTAGGTGGTGCTATCCCAAGGACTACTACCCCTGCCTGCTTGGCTAGTGGCAGGTCAAAGGGCCTGGGTAATAAACGGTGCCTCCACCCGAGGTCAGGTTGTTAGTGGTCAAGCTAACCTGGGCACAGCCTCCAGGACACTGTAACCTCCTCTTCCCTTCTAGTGACCTGAACAATATACATAATTACTTTCATAATGACCCTTATTCACCAGGCAATTACTCACACTGTTTGCACTTACCACCTGGGCTGGTTCCTCTAGCTTGACCCTGGGGACCCCTGTAAAACAAGGTTAAGCACAGCAAATAGTAACAGTACAATACCTTTGGCACAAACTGGAACCACAGTCAGGTTAAATGCAAACAAAGTTAAATCTGATTTATTCAGGGACTTGAACAAAGGAGGGGCATAAGCAGGTTGATTTGCTTAAAAGCTATGTTAATCAGACAGTTATGCATGCAGTTCAGAGTCCCTACACAGTCACACACACACTCTGGGTAGCCAGGTAGGAAAATGGTGGGCTAGCCAGGAATATTGCAGCTGGTTGGGGTCCTGTGATGGAAGAAAGCAACATGCACAATACACACTATTTGTAATCCAGAGGCGGAGGGCTCAGTTTGTGAAAGAAAAGGCAACAAGACAATCAGATGACAACACTTTTAGATTTAGCTGTTGTTGCAGGGAGCTACCCTGATGTTTACTCACGATACCCAATACTGGACACAGGCAGGATGAAATCGAGACTGCAGGCTGTTGAGCTGGAGTGCCGGAGAAGCAGGGCCCACACGAATCACAGAGCGCGCTCCTGTTCAGGCGTTGAGCAGGGGCTGATCCCCAGGCCGATCTCTCGCCGATGACTTCTCTGCCTAGCAGGTATTCTGGCTGGGCTAGTGTAGCAGACCCAGGCAAACAGAACTGGATGCAGATTCAGTCCGTGGAGCTGGATACAGCCTGCAGCAAGCAAAACACAGTTCAGACACACAGTGGGAACCAAATCACGACCCACTATAAGCACACAGCACATTCACATGTAAGGAAATCCCACTGTACCAGGCAAATGGCTCTCCAGTCGCAATTACAGAGTCTCTGCACAATCTGGGAGTTCAGAGGTAACTAGAAGTCCTGACAGGCCGATCGAATTCAGCAAATCTTTGGTCTTCTTCAGGTTAAAGCCTGGTCACAATTCAGTGGCTTAATTCGCTCTCCAAATTCGGATTCAGTCCAAAAGCACACGCCCTCTCAGGAACAGCAGGCAGGCATGCAGGCCAAACTCAGGCCTTTCCACAGTTCTCCTGCACGAATCCACTATGGATTGCTGCTCGAACTACCCTCGAGCTGTTACTTCTTCACTTCCCAACTCAGATCTTACTGAAACTGCAAGCGTGTGGAACTTTTCCCAAGATCCAAAAGGTTCGCTTGGCTGATCTGTCTGTCAGTCACAGCAAGGGCTCCTCCAGGTTATTTTAGGCGCCAAAAGCCCAAAACTACAATACCTACAAGTTCTGGCCCCACCAAGGCCCCTGTAGGCAGGCTCCATTTTAGAGTCCCAATGTACTGATTGGCCCATTCTGAGAGTCCCGGCCAAGATAGTGGAGAAGACAGAACAGTCCTTGCTACAAAGAAAGCAGGTTAGAACAAACTGCAATATTATTATCACGCAAATAGATAATCAGCAAATAAGCACATCTTATAACAGCTCCTCTGCACAAATAGCGATGGCAGAACCAAGCAATTAACTGGCAGCCCGGCAGGACTCGAGCATAGAAATGCTTAGCCCCTCCCAGATTAATTATAACTGCAATCCAGGCAGCTCTTAAAGAGACAGTGCACGGAGGCTATACAGGCACTCTCTGGCAATACATTTAAACTGCTAAACACAGGACACCAGCCTGGCAGTGAGTATTTAGGCAAGCTCAAGGAAGACTTTTCGGAACCCCATTTGTAGGGGGTTACAGTACTAATTCAGAAGAAAATTGGTTGTCTCCTATTAATTTGTCAAAGACAGAACATGATTTAAAGAGATTTTAGAGTGGTGTAGGACTGAAAATGCTAGGGAAAAAACAAATACCAAGTGTATCAAAAAAGTGCTTGAATTGCTTTGTAAGCCCCCTCCCGTTGTCTCAGGGTCCTGATGGTAAATATGGGTAGAGGGTACAAATCAAAAACTCCCAGGTATCCTAGTCTTCAGCTTAAATAAAGAAGGCCTTAGCTTGCCTGCAGGTCTCGATCAGCATGGATCAATAGATTTTTTACAAGCTAGGCGACCGGCACACAATCAGCTGTACTTCTAGGCTAGGCCCAGGGTGGATGGATGCTGGCTTTCTTAGGAGGAACAACATGGTTAGTTCATATAAATAATTCCAGCACACCCAGAGTAAAAATGAATAAAGAGAAATTTAATTTATTTTCTTTAAAATTAATAAATAAATAAAGTGCACGTTCCATGGAGCGGAGGATCAACAAGTTAGAGGGCATTCAGGAGAGCGCGATATATACAGCACCAGGCTGAACGTAACAACAGGCCGATCAAAGGCCAGGCTCATGCTCCATGCAGATATTTTGAGCCAGAAAGAAGCTCAGAACTTACTGAAGGCACAAAGATCTACAGACTGGGGAGTGCCTTACTCCCCACCCCAGCATAACCCAGGCCAGGACGCGAGCCAATTGAACACCATGGCTGCTCTGAAACCTTGCCAGAGAACACTCATTTCGAAACTCGTCAGACCAGGATAAGTTGCCAGGAAAATATAGCATTTGCGACACAGCTCCCTCTTTACAGTTACTCATACTCCTGCACTTTTACGGGTCTAAATCGAACCTGCCCCAGACTCAGGCACGGCAGGACCAATAACATGAGATCCCATGTAGCCACCGACTTACCCCGGCAGTGTGCCTCACCAGGAAAGCTCCTCGAACTGCCACCACCAAGGGGCCCTGTCATACCCTGCCACTGCTGCAACAGCCCCACTGCCATACCCTACTAAAAGAGTACTGTACCAGGAATCCCAAACTGCCCCAGTGAACGAGGGACTCACCTCCATGCTTCATCCACCACTGCCATTCACTTTTAGGACCCCGCTCCCCACGGTCACATTGTTCCTACCAACTTCCCCCATATGGCTTGTATATGTAGCCACTGCCACCACCATGTTGCCTGTATCTCCTGGGCCGGGGTTTGAACCCGGCCCACTTGCCTAACTTCAGCCCACCGACTCCTCCGCTCCTCCTAGTGGCCCCATTTAAAATGATCAGGGCTAAGCAACTCCCCAGGAGTGGACCCAGGCTGCCCATACAGGAAACTGGCACAGAGGGAGAGGGGTACGAGTAGCACTTTCCTAGAGGGGAGGCTTACACTTCTTCGAATTTGACCCATGGTTTTCTGGGCATTTTAGAAACCATTGACAGGACTGTCTAAAGGAAAAGATTGACAGTAGATCTTACAGTGGGAAGGTCCATGCCTCCTTTTTCCCATGTAATTTTAATCTGTCTAATCATAAGATAGGGAGCTTTTCTTGCCATAGAAATTTTGTAATCATATTATTTATTTTTCTGGACCATGTTTAGTTAATTTTAATATGAATATTTTCCAGGCAGTATACATTTTTTTTAAATTCATGCAAAGAAGTGCAAGGTAATTCACTTAGGAAGATGGAATCCGTGCACAGAATACTGGATAGGAGGGGTTGGCTGGCCACAATAAAAGAGAAGAGGATCTTGGGGGTCATCATCAGCAACTGCCTCAAGCAAGCGAGTCAATGTAACAAAGCACCTCAGTAAGGCGTTGAGAATGCTGGGGTGTATAAGGAGGGATTTTGATATTAGGAATAGTGAGCTGATTCTGCCCCAAGTAAAATGCCTAGTGAGGCCTCACTAGTGTACTGTGCTCAGTTCTGTCGATCTTATGCAAGAAAGGACATAGACAGATTGAAGTCGGTGCAAAGAACAGTCACCAAGATGACCCAGGACCAGCAAGGCAGATCCTATGAGGGACAGCTGGAAACCATCTGCAAGAGGGGGACATGACAGAAATATATTGGTTTCTAATGGGGATGAACAGGGTAAATAGCAGGGACCCATTTGGTAGAAACTGGGACACAGTCACAAGAACTCACGATTGGAGATTAGTGAGGGACATTCAGGAGGGATGTGGGAGGTTTTACTCATGGAGAGGTTGCTGGAGCTGTGAACAGACTCCCAGTGAAAGTGGTGGGGACAGATACCCTGAATGGGTTTAAACATGACAGGGACAAGGCAATGGGAACCATAGCCCCTAGGTGAGGCACAGGGCACTGAGTGATGGGGAGCATGGGAAGTGGAAGACAACCTACTAGCATAATATGCCTGCAGGATGAGACAGTCCTCAGTGGATAGTTTAAATGTTACTTTGATGAACATTTAAACTAGGCGGGGTGATGCAAGGAATCAGGAGGCAGAAACTGCCCCCACGCACACATGCACACACACACAGGCTGAAATAGAGAGTAAGGAGAACATAAGGGAAGAGGAATTCCCAGGGCGCAAATTAATAAAGGGAGCAGGGCGGTAGAGACAGAGGGGAAGGAGTGGAGCATTAAAGGAAGGAAGGAGAGTGAGGGCAAAAGGAAAAGGAGGGCAAAAGCAGAGTGGAAACAAAATCTGGAAGACCATGTGTATGAATGTTAGAAGTCTAGGAAATAAGATTCAGGACCTAGAGGTCATCATGGCAGAGGCCAGTCTGAATATTGTGGGCATTACTGAGTCATGGTGCACTGAAAACCATGACTGGGACATGACCGCACAGGCTATACTCTGTTCAGGAAGGACCGTGGGATTGGAAGGACAGGAGGGGTGTAGCGTTATGTCAGGTAAAGCATAAAGCAACAGAGATAAATAGGTTACTCACCTGTAACAGTAGTTCCAGGAGTGGTACATGTTGTTCATCCACATGTTATGGCATGTCCTTTCCCTTTAAATATCTTACCGAAGTCTTTAGCTGGCTCCTCCCACCCACCGGTGGTATATCCCTCGGCTCCGCCCTTTCACGCCAGATCTTGCCCACTGGAAGCAGTGGTTGTGCGTGGAAGCTGGGAGGTCGGGTGGGTCCATGTGGATGAACAACATATACCACTGCTAGAACTACTGTTACAGGTGAGTAACCTGTCTTTCTAGGGGTGTGGATATATTCTTATCCACATGTTATGGCAGACTTCTAGCAGTTTTCTGGGAGAAGGGAGGCAAGGTGCACACCCCTACTTGGGAAAAAGAGATTGGAGAACTGAGGCCCCAAACCAGCATCTTGGCATGACTCTAGGTCGATGTGGTAGTGGGAAATGAAGGTGTTTGCTGACTTGCAGTAGCAGCCCTGCAGATTTCTGAATAGGGAAGTCCCAGAAGCAGCCACTGATGCAGTGGTATGGCGGTAGAATAAGCCCTTAGTCCTGTGGAAGGCTCCTACCCACCAACCTATAGCAGAGATAAATGCATGATGTAATCCATCTGCCAATCGTCCGCTTGGCAGCAGGTCTGCCAGGTGTCATCAGAGTAGGTGACAAACAGCTGGTGAACCTCTCTCCGAACTTCAGCCGGTGCTCCTTGTAATAAGCAAGGGCTCATCTCAGGTCCAACGATGGAGCCTGTACCGGCCTCCAAGGTGTGATTGTGGTAATACTCTGGCAGAGTCATCACCTTAGCGGGCTGAGACTTCTTGACAGGCCCTGAGGGAGGCTGTTCAGGTGGTGGCTCCACCCTAAATCGGCAGAGAGGCCGGTCTTGCCAAGCCGGGAGGGTTTTTACCAGCTCCACAGGTGGAGAATGGTGTCGGCCGGCTCCAGAGGAGACGGCATCGGCCTAGAGGGTGACAGCCATGTGATGGCACAGTGGAAGCCTTCAGATTAGCAAACACCAACTGTTGCCACATAAGATCCTTGTAGCATTGATGCAACTTGCACTGAAGCTCCTCCTCTTCTGAGGAGAATGAGGATAAATAGCAGCAGCGCCACTTTTGAACGCCCAGAATGTTGTTTGTGAGTTCTCCTCAACCTGTCAGTCGAGGTTGACTAAGACCTAGTCCTCGACCATCGGGGAACTGACGAGGACGCCAAAAGGAACCCAAGAGACCCGGCTGCCCCCAGGTCAGGACAGGAACCGTGAAGAGGTTCCCAGCAGGCTGGGTCTCCTCCTCGTAGGTCCAGCCAGGACTGGAGTCCTGAATAAGGAATTGTCAGCCTCATCTAGCAACAATGGTTCGATGAGGTCGATAATCCCGACCGGTCGTCTCCGCTGCCTTAGCCAGCTGGCCTGACAGGGCACTGTGGAAGCCAGTGGCTGAGGCCACAATTTCAACCAAAGTCAAAACTGGAGATTCCTGGAAACAAGACCGCTCTTGATCCCAAGAACAACATTGATGAGACTTCTCCTCTCTCGACTCCTTGGATCCTTTTATGGGAACGGAGATGTGAAGTTGACGGGACCTCCCTCAGTCGGAGAGACTGGCACAACTCCTTGGAGGAGCCTGAAAAGGTGGAGCCCAGTTTGAGCAGTACGAGACCGATGCTGAAGAGGACTGATCAGCAGCCCAAGCAGCTCCCTCCTTGAAAGCCCTCATTTGCTCGAGTTGTTCAGTGGACCCCGCAGAGCGGGAGACCACCCAATGGGCCTCTTTTGATTCGGACCAGCAGGTTCCGCTTTCTCCGTCGGCCAAGTTGTAATCAGGCAAGATGACGCTCAACACGCTCAAGCTGGAATGAGTGACAAATTCGCAGGCCTGGGTATCGCAATCATGACTCAGGCAATAGATGCATGTGGTGTGTGGGTCGTATGAGACATCTTCATGCCCAGGGGCACCAGCAGAACCCAGGCGAGGACTTGTCCTCCATCTAAGTCGCGATCGAAGATCAAAGCTGCTGTAGGCCCACGATGCCATAAGGCGGCACATTTTTAGTAGATTATGCCATAGAAAGACAACCTTTAGTGCTACTGGGGTTAGATGCTGAAAAGCATTCGACTGGGTCAGCTGTTGTTTTTTATGGCAGACTCTGGAACACTTTGGATTCCTGGAACAACTTATAAAACAATTACAAAATATTTATGCCTCCCTAAAGCAAATGTTAAGGTGGATGGGGCACTTTCAGATACATTCCACTCTCTAGGGGCACCCGCCAGGGATGCCAATGTTCCCAATGTTGTTTGCTCTATATCTCGAACCCCTGGCCATTGCCATCAGATCTTCTCGGGACATAGAGGGCCTTCCATTGGGAGGTCGTCCAGACAAGATATTACTGTTTGCAGACAATATTCTGCTGGCTCTTGCCGAGCCTGAACAATCCATCCCAGAGGTATGGAAACAGCTACAAACATTTGGTAAGCTAGCAGGGTATAAAATTAACAAATCAAAAACAGAGGTATTGACGTACAATTACCTCCCTCCTCCCACTTCAAAAAGACCTCCCTTCAAGTGGCACAGAAAAGAGATGAGATACTTGGGAATAAAGCTCACAAGAAACCCCATTCATGCAGAGCTCTCAAATCTCGAACCTGTAAGCCTAACATTGACAGAAGATCTATCTTGTTGGTCACAACTCCCCTAAGCTTTTGAGTAGGACAGATACAATTAAGCAGAATGTACAGTATTTCCCGCATATTGTTCTTTCTTCAGACACTGCCCTTACCCCAGCTAAAACATATTTCCAGGCGTGGATAGAACGATATCCTGCTTTATTTGGGAGGAAAGCATCCCAAAATTAGATATTCTGCTCTGCAACTGGCCAGAGAGAGAGGTGGCCTTAACCTCCTGACCTCAAAAAGTATGCGATGGCAGCACAGTTAAGGGTAGTCCCACAGTGGCTAAATAAACAGTGTAATGCACACTGGAAACAGAAGTAACCTGAGGAGACCTATACAACACTCAGGAGCTCCTTTTTGGGATGCCTCTCAAGTGCCAAGGGATAATGAATCATCCGAGTTCACCAGGGAACCCTTAAAATATGGCTTAAGGTCAGTAATGATTATTTTACATTCCCTGAAAATTGTTCTTGGGAACACTGAAGTATAATGCAATTTGACAGCAGGTCCCTCAGGCCCATGTAGCTCAATGGCAGAGATATGGCATTTTATTCATTTTCCAGTTAGTGGGCAGAACAGGTCTCTTCCCTTTGTCTCCTTCAGAAGGAATATCACTTGCCCCATAAATATTTTATTTCTTATTTACATCTTAAATCATACCTTCAGTTATATGAACAGTCCTTGCGGCCCTAAGTGAAAACCCTACCTAAATAATAAAGCTGTTACAAGCTCATATCAGAGGAACGACCTCAGATCACCTGATTAGTAAGCTATATAAGGCCTTAAATGAAAGACAAGGAGACTTGACCAACTCAATCAGGTTTAGATGGGAACAAGAACTGCAGGTATCAATCAGTGAGCAGGACTGGAATGACTCTGCTTTACCAACTATAAAAATCTTTTCTCGTCTGGCCCGGTGGCGCTGAGGGTTGAGGTGCTGGGCGCCACACCTCACGCACGCGGCAACCTGGGTTCAGGAACGAGCCGGGCTGCGGGGCTCGGCAGGGGAGAACTGGGATTGAGCATTCGTAGACTACTCTCCTGATCCTAGGGTGGGCTGGGGAACTTCACCGGCTGTGGTGGCCCTGGGGATGCCTGGGGGTACTACCAGCATCGGTGACAATGGAGGGGGGTGGGCGGACATCGGCACATTGTGCCTAGACATCAATGCACGGCTGCGCCCGGGGGCAGTAAAAGAGAAGGAAAATATGGCTGGGCGCACTGCAGCGCTTGATGGTCAAGGCCCGAGCCGCCCAGAGGACTTTGGCGGAGTCCTGTCGGGAGGGTCCGGGCTGTCCTGGCTGGTAGAGGCAGAGGGAGCCCTCCAGCAGGACGGCATGACGGCCATCCCAGATCCTCCTGGGTGCAGTCTGCTACCCAGCTTTCCAGGTGGGCGAGCCGGTGGCTGGATGCCCAAGCCGGAATGTGCCACAGCAAGGAGATAAATAGAATATAAAAAATATATATATTTTTCTCACTATACTGGCGTGAATACATGTGGAAACTCAGTTTCTCATTTCTTCTGACACCAACCTTGCTGGCTAGTATGGGAGAATTAGGAGGACAGTGTTGGAGAGAATGTGGGATGATAGAGCAAATCAGAGCCATATCCTTTGGTCATCTCCTAAGCTATCCAAGTTTTGGAAGGAGATCCTCGAGGAGCTAAGTGCAATTTATGACACCACTGATTTATTCACTCCCACATTTGTATTGACTTTTATTAAACCAAAAGGTCTGTGAATTGACAAAAACTTGCTGGAAACAAATTTTAAATGTATAACAGCAGCCCACAAAATTATCACTAGACTGTGGTTTACAAATAAAATACCCACTAAAAAGCCTGGATTGTTTTGTCCAGGGAGATATATGCTCTAGCGACTGTCGGCAAAGATGATGGACAAAGTTCAAAAATTTGATGTACAATGGCAAAAGTGGATATCATACCAGCTAAATCATTATGATGATTTTGTACCTTAAGCTATGTACTGAACATGTAATTTTGCTCTTCTTTTGCACTGAAAAGATACTAGGGATATGATCTGTAATGCTCCTTGAATTTTAATGAGAATAAAATCTGGGAGGGATAGGGAGGCTCACCATGCTATGCCTGATTTGACTTGAATGGATCACAGATCGAACTTAAAATGAGTAATTTTGATTCTCTGGATACTGAAGCAATAAGATGTTAATTTATTTTCCCTGATATGACTGCTACAAGTATACATGTAATGTATTATGATGTTATCAACTGGTATTAATAAGGGATGTATTGCTGCCTGTAAAATTTTGCATTTATAAATTAAATAAAAAGACTAAATAAAAAAAAAAGAAGATCAAAGCAGTGAAACTCTGATGAGTTTAAAAGTTTAAGTTTTGTAAGTAATCCCAAGATTTAAGCACCAGGGCCTACTCAACGGGAGCGGTAAGGAGGAACCTGATTCTTCCAAGTGGAAAGGAAGATCTGGCATCAAGGAGCAGAGCCGAGGATACACCACCCTGGTGGGTCAGAGGAGCCAGCTTAAAGACTTCAAGCAAGATATTTAAAGGAAACAACATGCCATAACGTGTGGATAAGAACAACATATCCACATCCCTAGAAACAGGGAATACAGAGGGAGGCAGAGGTACAGTGGGTCACCCTGGAGACAGGGAACGGAGACACTGTTCGTAATGTAATGATCTACAGACCTCCAGCACAGACAGGGAATTAGACAAGGTAGTGGTGAAAGCCATTGGCAAGACAACAGAAAAGAGGGAGGTACTGCTGGTGGGCGACTTCAACCTGCCAGATATCGATTGTAACCTCCCAGCAGTGACTTCAACTAGAAGCAGGGACATACTGGATTTTCTGCAGAGGGCATTCCTCCAGCAGCTAGTCAGTGAACCCACTTGTGATGGGGCAATACCGGACCTGGTACTCACTAACACAGACAGTGTTACAGTCATCAAGGTAGGAGGCCACCTGGTGACCACTGATCACCGTATGGTGCAGCTGGGTTTATGTGATACAGTGAAAGCTAAAGACGATCACCGTTATCACAGTCAGAGTGGCAAAAATTTATTTTGCCACTCTGACACCATGCACAACAAAACGGCACTGGGGACTTAGTTTTTAATGTTTTATGCGAGGGCTGTGCCCTCGACCCTCCCATGGGGGGTTTCACACCCCTACTTAAGAATTCCTCAACCCAGGGGGTGCAGTCGGGGTGAAAAACATTTAAAAAAAAGGTTTGGGCTAGGCGAACAAAACGCACCAGCGCTGACTCGAACTCCAGTACCCTGCCCACCAACGCCAACCCATCCACCACACCACGGGTCGGCTCGGCAACCCACTGTGGCACCACCTCACATTCCTCCTGCCTCGCCAGGCGTGCATGCCCTCCACACGGTTAACTTATAGTGACATCCCATCGCTATATTTGCCAACCCCTCCATCCGCCACCCCTACTCTACCGTAGCCCGATGACATGCGCCGATTGGGTCACCATTATTGTAGGTGCTCAACTGCCAACGCCGTGTCACAGGCTACCATGTGGTTCAATATAAGGACAGCTGCAGAATTGAACCACACAACGGCAAAGGTCCTGGACTTCAGGAGGGCAGATTTTATAAAGATGGTGAATGCCTCAGGGATGACCAGGCAGGGGAGGATGGCATGGGTGGTATGGAGGAACTGTGGGAGAAGCTAAAAGGGAGCATGGTAAGGCAACAAGCCACTGCATCAAACAAGTGAGCAAAAGAAAGAGGAAAAGAGACTGCTATGGTTCTCGAAAGAGGTGGCTCAAAGGTAAAGGCAAAAATGTAGCATTCAGAAGGTATAAGGAGATGCAGAGGGAGGATAGGAGGTGTATCAAGAGAAACAGAGGAAGCAGGGAAAGTAGTAAGGAGCAGAAAGGCGCAAACTGAAGACAGACTAGCCCAGGAGGTAATGAAAGGGACAAGAATGTTTTAGGTATGTAAGTAAAAAGAGGAAGACCGGGTGGGATTTGTTAATTCATTTTAACTCTCTTTCACTCCCATCACCACTGGCTGTGGCCCCATCAGTTGTCCTGTTCTGCCGTGATCCTCCTGCCTGGGTGTGATCCTGCTCCCTCAACCTACCCGCGACACACCGTGGAGAACCCCAAGTCATTACCCCTGGGGTGGGGCTGCCTTCAGCTCTGCAGCACTTACCTGAAATCCAGTGCCCCACAGGCAGAGGGTGAAGGCCGGAGGTATCGGGACCCAGGAGGCAGGATCTGGCAGGTGGAAGTGGGGCAAAACAACGTGTTCCTCCCAGCCAACAGGGTGTTTCTGCTGTACGTGGTTGCCCTGAAGAGGCACAGATGTATGACATCCAGCGTGAGAGCGTGCGCACTCCGCACCTGACTCATGGAGGTCCGCTGACACCTCTACCCAGTCTCTGCATGGCCCTGGCTGTTGCACACCAGCCTCCACTTGGTGTTGCTGATGCCAGGGAGCCATGACCCACCCTCCCCGAGAGCGAGAGCTGCCCACTGAACGCCAGTCCTCTCTCCTCGGCAGGCCCCCGCAAACCGAACTCATTCCTGACCTCAGGTCACTGGCATTGTGAGAGGTAAGGCATTTGGTGCCTCAGTTTTGTGCCACCCAGCAGGATAACTGGTGGGATTGTGAGGTTAAAAGGGAAGGTGGACTGTGCAGAGGGGACCAGGAAAGACAGACATCCGGAACAAATACTTTTATTCCGTGTTCACAGAGGAAGGAGAAGGGCCACTACAAAGTAACAGAAGCTTTGGAGGGACGGAGACGAACACTAGTCCATTTTCATAGGACAGAGTCCTGAAGAGAATTACAAATCTGAAGGTGGACTAAATAATGGGGCCAGACAGGGTGCATCCAACGGTACTGAGGAAGCTCAGGGAGATACTGGCTGCACCTCTGACAGTCCTATTTAACAGCTCACTGGAAACAGGAGTGGTTCCAGAGGACTGGAGAGGTGTGTGTGCGCCCACTACACACACAAGTGGTAAAACAAAGACCCAGTACAGTCTCCCTCCCAAAACTGGCAAGTCAATAAAAATAGTTACAATATACTTTCTGCCTCAAATGTGAACACATCAGTGGTAGCCGGGAGGAGGCTGGCAATTATAAGCCAATCAGCTTGACATAGGTGGTGGGAAAGTTAATGGAATCACTGCTGAAGGAAAGGATGGTGGAATATCTTGAATCCAGTGGGTTAAAGACCAGAGGCAGCATTGGTTCACAGGAGGAAGTTATGTCAAATGAATCTGATAGATTTCTTTGACTGGGTGACAAATGAATTGGCCTACCTAGATTTCAGCAAGACTTTGACACTGTTCCATATAGGAGACTAGTAAGCAAGCTAGGTAGCTTAGGAGTGGGTACAAAGGTGGTAAACTGGATAAGGAATTGGTTGAGGGATAGGCAACAAAGAGGTGGTGGTATACAGAGTTCACTCTAAGGAAGGGAGGGTGCATCAGGATCACTGCTGGACTGGTCCTCTTAATGTCTTTATAAGTGATATTAGAGAAGTTGGAAGGAAGGTCTGCCTCTTGTGGATGACACCAAAATCTGCAATAGAGTGGACATCTGGGGTGTGTGTGGAAAGGATGAGGAGAAACCTGAGAAAACTCAAGGAGAGGTCAAGGAATAGCAACAGGGTTTCAAAGAGAAAAAGCAAAATAATGCACTTGGGGCACAGAAATCCAGGGCTGAGTACAAAATTGGCGGGTGGTATTGATGACTCAAGCTGGAAAGAACCTGGCGGTAATCATATCGGATGACATAAGGAGGCCAGGCAGTGTGGCGATGCAGTAGGAGGGCAAGTGGAATGCTAGGATACATGGAGGGTATTACCAGCAGAAAGAAGGCGGTGGTGTTGCATCTGTATTGATCACTGGTAAGACCCCACCTGAGTACTGTGTCTTCTTGAGACCACATCTCCAGAAGAACATAGACAGAGTGGAGACAGTCCAGAGGAGGGCAACTAACATAATGCGGGTCTGCATCTAAAGTCCTATGAAGAGAGACTAAGGATCTCTATGTACACCCTGGAAGATAGGATGGAGGGGGATATGATAGAAACTTTTAAATACCTCATGGGGATTAATAAGATACAGGAGGAAGTATTTTCAGAAAAAAGGTGCTCAAGAACAAGGGGCATGCTATGGAAGCTGGAGGGGTTAGATTCAGGAGAAATGAGGAAGTACTTCTTCACAGAAAGAGTGGTGGATCCTGGAACAGCCTTCCAGTACAGGTGGTGGTGATGGGGGAACAGTGGTGGTGTTCAAGAATGCATGGGATAGGCACAAGGGAATCATAGTGGAAAGGAAGGAGGGAGGGAGAAGGGCTATAGATCAAGTAACGGTCTGCAGTAATATTGTAGGTAGGAAAAATAGGCAGACTGCATGGGCTAAGCGGTCCTTATCTGCCATCAAATTCTATGTTTCTATGTTTCTCAGGGTAAGTTACTCCCTCCTGACTACTGCACCCTAGTTATTCCCAAACGCCATATACCAACCTATCCAGGCTCAACACAACTTACAACAGTCTCTGTTGTGGCCTTCCTGAGGGCTTGTGGGGTCAAAAACAGTGAGGGAATTCAAGAATGCATGGGACAGACATAAGGCAATTCTAGAGGGGAAGGAGGAAGTAGGCTGTTGGTTAACTAGGATCTGCAGCTTATACAATAGGAAATGGGCAGACTAGGTGGGCCAAGCAATCCTTATCTGCCACAAGTCTATTTTTCTATGTCTGTAGGTTTGCTTTGTTGGCCCCTATGCCACTCATCATTGCTCTCTACTATGCTCTAGAAGGTACAAAAAGTGGTTGCATCACAGTTATGTTCGGTGCTCCTGTAACTAGAATGCCAAAGGAACAAAACACAAAGTACTCCAGCTGATTTCCAATTCAGTTTTATTGCTTCTTTTAATGCTCTTCAGTACAAATGAGTGCAGTAGAAAAATGAAAATTATGTACCTACCATAATTCTTGATCTTCTTGGACAAGTCTTCACCACTGCTGGGTTACAAGCTTGAGGCACTGAGACCCTGGGAGCTAAAAATCTTCAGGAGGGCCGAGCGCCAGGTAGGACTGCACATGCACTGCACCACTAGACTGTCTCGTGCCTGTGTAGGCTACCTCGGCCAACCTCCAACTGCCTCAGTACCCTTTTTACCTTGGAGGTGCAGAATAAGATGGCTCAAATGACCCATATAAGAAGGGTCAACTTAACTATGTCTTCAGCCTAACCAAACAAGGGAGCGAAGACCTGGATAGATTGAGTGAGCTCGGGGATGGAGGGTGGCGAGTGAGTAAATGGTGATGGCTTGTCCAAGAAGATCAAGAATTACGGAGGGTAATGTACTTTTCATATCTTCCTGACTTTAAGTCTCACCATTTATTCATACTGCTGGGTTAGAGTAACAAGCTAAAACCAATCCCTGAGATGGAGCTCATTCAGGACAGAAGTCCAATAAGGATTGTTCTGCCACAGAAAGCATGCTGTCTGGCATAGAGATCCAGAGTGTAGTGCTTTACAAAAGTGTGCACTGAGCTCCACGTGGTTGCTTGCAAATATTGGCAATGGGGACAGAGCGGATCTCTGCCAGGGATGCAGTAACCACTCTAGTAGAGTGGGCATGCACTGGCCTTCCAACCTGACCTGTGCCATAGAGTAGCAATGGTGAAGGCATGCCACTATCCAAGCAGAGATGCATTTGATGGATACTAGCTGACCCAGCCAGGCCATGTTGAAAGACACAAAAGTTGCTTGTTTGATAGATATCTCTGGTTCTATCGATGTAGAATTGTAGAGCCCTTTAACATCCAGGGAATGAAGGGTGCTTTCCTCCATGTTGGAAGTCTGAGAAATAAGTGGTGAGAACCAAGGGTTGATTGAGGTGGAAAGCCGAAACCACTTTGGGTAGTAATTTAGGGTGAGTATGGAGGACCACCTTGTCTTTATGAAAGATGGCATAAGGAGGGTCTCACGACCAGTGCATGTATTTCAGAGACCCTGTGAGCAGAAGTGATGGCCACCAGAAAGGCAGTCTTCCAGGTCAGAAATTTTAAATCACACGTAGCTAGAGGCTCCATGTTTACGAGTGAGCATGTCTAGCATGAGGTTAATGTCCCAGGGCAACCAGCTTCCTAACCATGGCCTGTGTGAAGAATGCCTCTCAGGAACCTTTAAACAGTGGTAACTGAGCCAGAGTCATACTCTGAACTGGCTCATGATAGGCAGAGAATGCACAGAGGTGTACCTTGGACCGGCACTAGTACTGCAACCCTGCATCTGAAAGGTCTAGCAGGTACTTCAACACCTTGTCTGGAGGACTCTGAAAGGGTCTAGGAGACCTTAGCACACCATTCTGAGAAACACCTCCATTTTAACAGCTCCAAGTCTTTCTGGTGGAGGGCTTAAGCATCACCGATAGGATCTGTGAGATTCTCTGAGAAACTTTAAACCTGCCCACTTCTATCTCTTCAGGAGCCAGGCATGGAGATGGAGGAGTGCAGGTTGGGATGGACCAGGGGTCCCTGTGTCAGGAGGTCTGTTCACAAGGGCAGTTGCTCGGAGGAGCCTCTGACAACTTGTTGATCAATGGAAACCAGATCTGTCAAGGTCAGTACAGTGCAATGAGAATCATCTTGCCCCCATGCACATCCAATATGAACAGCACACTCTGAATTAGCAGCAGAGGAGGAGATGCATACAGAAACGCCTCGTCCACCACAGCCTGACAAAAGTACCAGGTTTTGATTCTGAGCAGAATAGAGGCAGTTTTGCATTGAGTGGGGATGCAAAAGGTCCAGGTCCAGACTGCCTCATTTGTCAAAGAGCGATTGCACAACATCTGGTGCAAGCAACCACTCATGAGTATCTGATTCTGTCTTGCTGAGGTGGTCCATTAGATTGTTCTGAGTCCCTGGCAGATAGACCACCTGAATCAGAGCTTTGTGCTCGATGCACCACCCCCACCCTCATTGCTTCTCTGCATAGGGGTAGGAGTGCACCCGCCTGATTGTTGATGAAGTACAATACTGCCTAGTTGTCCATTTGAAGAAGAATTACTTTGTAACTGACAACTTCTTCTAGGGTTCAGATGGCATACAGGACTGCTTCCATTTCCAGAATGTTGATGTGGAAATGAGACTCCTCCTGAGTCTACACTCCTTGAGTGGAGATCCCGCAGTGAGCTCCCCAGCCAAGCAGGGATGCATCTGAGGTAATGAGTGATCTGAGATTCCAATGGGGCAAAGGGCAGACATTGGAGAAGGTTGTCCTCATGGATCCACCATGCAAGTGATCTCCGCAGAGGTTCTGTCACTTTGATGGGATAAGATTGCGGATGTGCCATTGGGGGCACTGTGTGCTGTGCATCCACTGGTGGTCCTCAAGTGGAATCGAGCTAGAGGCACTGTGAAAATGGAAGAGGCTATGAGGTCTAACATCTGTTGCATGAAGTGAGCTTGTACCGGCCTTTCTCCCTGATGAATTGAGCCATCTAGAGAATGTCGCTCCTCCTGTCCTCCAGGAGAAAAGCACACACCTTGTGGTGTTCAAGAGTGTTAGATGTAACTTCTGTAGGTTCAGCAGGACCCTCATAGAGGTGAGGAACTGAGATGCTGTTGATACCACTCTCTGTGTCTCCTGCTTTGATGGACTTGCCAAACCCAGTCGCCTAGGTAAGGAAGACTTGAACACCGAAGCCAAGGTGTGCAGCAAGAACTGCAAAACACTTGGTAAAGACTCGAGGCACTGAAGAAAGCCCAAATGGCAGAACTCTGAACTGATAATGCTAACCCAAGGCCACAAAGTGAAGGTACTTGTGGTGATTTTTTGTACTACAATGTGCTGGTAGGTGTCCTGCATGTCCAAGGATGCCAGCCAGTCATGCTGTCGGAGAAGTGATAGGAGCATCGCTAAGAAGACCATCTTGAACTTCTCCCGAACAAGAAGTTATTTAGCTTCTGAGGTTGAGAATGGGGCGATGCCGCCTGTCTTTTGAGCCAGAAAGTAATGTGAGTGAAACCTGGTGTTCTGCTCTGCCTAGGGAACAACTTCCACTGCTCTGTTTTTGAGAAGGCACTGTATTTCTGAAGTGAGAAGGTCTGACTGAGCAGTTGACAAACTGAGTTGCCGCTTGGTGGAAGGTCTGGGGAATCTCTGAAAAATTGAGAGAGTACCCTTTCTGGACAATCTGAGGACCCACGCATCTGTTGTGATAGCTTCCATTGATTGTAAAATTGTGTCACATGAACCCCCACTGCGTGAAAAGTCCACCTCGGGCAGTTGAGATGAGACCGTGGTCGGACTTTCAGAGGGTAGCACTGGGCGCTTTTGGGCCTTGTGCCTTCTGCTGCATTTTCTTTGGCAGCTGAGAAGGCTAGTTCTGTTTGAGCTCCTCAGCCTCTTCCTCGAAAGGGCTGCCTGTTACAAAAAATGACAGTTTCTGCTCCTCTGAGGAGCTGAAGGAGATGGCCTGGCCATTTTAATGGCAGTCCTAGTGTTCTGGGAGGCCTCCAGGCTTGTTCCACCTGCTGGCCAAACAGATATGTACCATAAAAGGGGACATTCATGACCTTCTGCTGGGTGTCAGAGGAAAATCCTGATGTCCGGCCAAGAATGTCTCCTAATACAGATTCCAGCAGCAGCTGCTCTGGAAGCTGTGTTGTATGAGTCCATGGAAGCTTTAGTTGATGGCTATTGCATTCTATCCCTGGGTGACAGTCTGCAATATCTCACCTTTAGAATCAGACTCGGAAGATCCTCCACTAGGGATTTAAGGGAAGTCCAAAGGGGATACTCATATTGGGAGATGTCCTTGGTAGCTGGCGATACACATGCCCAGAGTTGTGGCTGTGAAGGTCCTTTTCTCCATGGTATCTATCTTGTGAGACTCCTTATTGATAGGATGTGCTGAGACTTGTTTTTTTGTAACTTTCTTTTATTGCCATTTCATAAAACAACAATACAAGACACACTGTCTCATGCAGAGACTCCACAACTCGTGGGTACAAACCTATACAGTTTAAAGGAGAACAATATTGGAACTATGCCTGCACTCTTGTACAGTAGGAAGTAGGGGAGTAAAAAAGAGCTAAATAATGTCCTTCAAATGTCCGTTAATGCCAGCCACTCAAAGGCTCAGGTAATGTCCTTTAGGGAAGAGTAATTACAACAAATGGAAAATGCACTAACCAGAGTGCTATAACCCTATGATTCAGAATGGCAACAGGGATATTTAGGCTTTGATAAGTTCTCCATTAAACACAGCAGTCTATCAAAACCTGTGTTTAATTAACAGTAAACTAACAGGATACATTATAAGTCAGAATGCAACCCCTTTATCTTATTCCTGTACAATATGCTGGAAACTGTTCAAAAGGAATGGTTATCAAAACAGGATTACTTAAACTCTACTGTGTCCCAAAGTCCACGAACCTACCAAAATCTTATGCCATTATATACATGGCCCCAAGAGAGACGCTTAGTAGTAAGGTAATCAGCAATCCCATTGTACCCAGATTATCATTTATCCAAAATTAAACATATTCCCGATGCAATTAGCACAGGGAGATTCAAAGGAAAAACAACACTTGCAACTAGAAATCACCAGTCCCTTAGCCTTCATCTTCATCTGCGTGTCAGCCCCTTGGTCAACTCCACTTCTGTCCGCAAACTCTGCTTCTGTGTGATGCATCCATCAGCCGCGCCCCTGGGGTCAGAAACTGCCATGCCTTCCCTCCATATGTGATGCACAGCCTGGCTGGTAACAAAAGGAATGGACAATTCCCAAAGACCTCAAACGTTGACGGACTGCATCAAATTACTTGCGCCTGGATCTAGTTTGGAATGACAGGTCAGGAAATATCTTAATGTCCCAGTCTTGTATCATAAATGGGTAAGCAGTCCTCGTGGCACAGCAGTTGGTCCCTGAATTCTTACCCCAGTGCGCAAGAGAACAGTCTGGGGCAAAGCAGTATTAGAGGCCGCATTACTGAGTGACTCTATAGGTTCTTCGCAGTTGGGCCCAATCAAAGTCCTCCAGAATGGCTAAATTAGTAGCAAGCCACCCATTAGACATTTAAGCAAGTTAGTGCCTTCCGCTTCCGGAATGCTGACCAGTCAGACATTACCTGCCCGCAACTCATTCTCCAAACTTTCCAGTCTGCTCCTCATAGCCAAGTTTCTTTAGTGACAGCCGCCATTGTAGCTTGGGTGGTGATGCTCATGTTCTCAGCTTCCGACACTGTGGAGCAGAGGTCTGCATCATGCATTTCAAGTTTTGATAGAGTTTCTCTACTTTAGTGTCCATTGCTTTGATGCTATCCAAAATAGTTTGTCATGGAGGAGTCCGGGAAGAGATAGAGTGCACGGCTTCCGCCTGGCCACTGTTTTCTCCATCTTGAGCAGGTGCGAGGCAGTCGATTTAGGTTGGCTGCAAAACTGATTTCTCTGTCTCCCCATAGTGAAATTTGATATCTTTCGATTCTCTACGTCTCAGAAGATCTAAAGTAGCTCTCAAAATATGTAGCTTAAGGTATAATCACATTTTTCTATAAAATGTAGATATGCTGTGCAGGAGATCTCACAAAGCTTCCCTCTCCAGAAGCTGGCTCTCTGGCACCCCTTCTGCTGAGACTTCTTGAGGAAGAACAGCTTTGTCATTTTCAGCAAGGACAACCTGCTCATCCATGATGGGTTGTGAGGCTAAAATGGGTCTCTCCTTGGGAAGGACGTATTTCCAATCTATGGACTTGCAGATACAGGGAATAAGAGCAGGCCTCTCCCACACAGCTTCAGACAAGGTCTCAAGTGTGGGTACAGGTGGCATAAGGGTTTACAGGAATATCAGGGATATGAAGCCACTCTAGATGTAAAAGCCTACCCAGATCTACAGAAACATCTGAAGAGCCAAAGCGCTCATATTTTTAAGCAAAGACTGAAAGGAGAGGTCTTCCACAGGATTTCCAGCTGGTAGCTTAGGGCTTACCATCCAAGCTGTTAAACAAGTCCTCATTACCTTCCTCAGAAATAATAAGGTCAGGGTCAGACTCATCCTGCACTAAGTCACTCTCAGGGGCAGAAGTCACCCCTAATAAGCTGCTGCCTGGTTTAGGAAGAGGATAAACAGGAGACACTGGGACCGGCATTGCGGGACCCAGCACTGGACCCGGTATTGCGGGACCCGCATAACAGGATCAGATGCCAACTGCAACAAGGCAACCTGAAGATCCAACCCAGACCTGGAAGAAAAGAAGGGAGGGGTATGCTATCTATGCCGCCCCTGTGAGGAAACAGAATGAGGGGAAAGCACATGGAACAGGTGCCAGCAGTGCCAGCACCGGCAAGGGGGAAAACTCCATTGCCGGTGCCAAATGCTCAACCTGCCCCAAAGGACCCAACCAGGCTCCAAGGTTCCTAGGCCTGAAGGCCCTGGAACCTGATACACCGGAAGGGGTAATGAGACAGACACTGTACCCACTGTTCCATAAGAGCGCCCAGTGATGAAACTGCCCACCGAAACCCCGAAGAGGACAGAGAGGGGCTCTGGTGTTGAGAGTCAAAGCAGTCATGAGCAGAAGCTGTCAGGGAACCAAATGGAGCTGGAGATGGCCTACTGCTCCCAACCACTGAAGACCTCTTGGCAGACATACCAGAGGATGACCTTGAGTGGTACCATTTCTTCCTCTTCCAACAGGAAGAGGAAGAACTCAAGGCAGAGCAGTGCTGGGTCCCCAACCTGGATTGGGAATGGACCCACTTCTTTTTGTGTTTATGGGAAGACTGTCCTACCTCCCAAACCCTGGACTGCCCTGTGGTTAGACACCCCCTCGGAGAGGGCGTGTGGACTAGACACAACCCCACTGCCAGAGCAGCCTTCTAACAGAGAGTCCCTACCATCACCGTCTCCATCCATGATCAACTCCTTTGATCGGCAGGGCTAAGAGGAAAATAATACATTTCTTTCTTTTAAAATAATTAATAGAAATACTAAGTCAAACTAAAACTGAATGACTAGATGCTGCTGTCATATAGACGTGAAGATTTGACGCCTGGCAGGTGAGCAATGTCGTCACTCGAAGCACACTCGACAGTGGGGAAAAAAGGAACTGAGGCAGTTGAAGGTCGACGTCAAGATAGTCTATACAGGTGTGAGACAGTCTTGTGGTACCGCACATACGTGCGATTCTACCACGCGCTGGCCCTCCTGAAGATTTTTTGTTCTCGCGAGGGTCCCAGCACCTCGGCTTGTAACCCAGCAGTATGAATAAATGGTGAAGACTTTAAGTCCAGGAAGATCTGTTGTTTATATACAGTTCACAGTTTTCTCACCTGTCCTAACCTGACAAGCCCTGGCACTTTGACTAAACTGTCTTCTTCAGGGGCGTGGCTGATACCTGGTGCAGTTCATCTATTATAAGGGCAGATAAATGACATATTGAATGGTGTCAAAGTCAGTTCACAGTTTTAGGTGGAAAACTGTTACGAGTAAAATTACCGTTAAGGTAAAGAATGGTAGCTGTTTTAAGTAAGTTAATTAAGCAATAAGGCATGACAGGATGTGTGTTATTGTGTATTATACAATGGTCATCCAGAATCCATCATTTTGTTTAGTTGACTGGCACCTGAGCTGTGGGTAATTCTCAGGAACCCACGCAAAAGTGCCAGTCAGTCAGGTAGCAGCAGCAGAACAACAAATGAAATCAGTACACCCGATCCCCGAAAAACTCAAACAAACCTGCTGCTACTGTATTTGTTTCCGCTAAGCTAAGAAAGAAAGTAAACAACATCACTCATGCACTTGTCCGTCCTTGCCTTGCAACTAGCAAAAAACCTTTAAACACATTTCTGTGCCACTTATATCTGGTGCTCAGCACTGTCTCCCAGCTTTCTCCCAAACAACCCCACTTCCTCTGTTTTAGTTCAATTAAATCAGTACACCCACTCACGAAAACCTGAAAAGAAACTCACTGCTATTTTTTCCCACTAAAGCCAACCAGGAAAAAGTAAACATCAGTCATGCACTTGTCCCACCACTCCCTCGCAAGCTAGCAACAACCAAAGGAAAACAAACTTTCAAATCAGTTTCTGTGCCACAATACCTAGTGCTCAGCACTGTCTCCCAGCCTCTCCTGAATACTGCCACTCCGCCCTCCCAAACCTCACTCCCTCTCTGGATAACAATATTTCTACCTAGCAACACAGAACTGTTTTATGGCACAACAATAAATTCAAATAAAATTATTTAAAACATCAACAAAAACTCTTTTCTTAATTTTTTGTCAAATAAAATAAAGGGGACATTGTTTTATTGCATAATACTTGAAAGGGTGTGGGTTACAGTGGATTTACCCACTTCTGGTGTGGTTTACTTACTCAGCCTGCAGCCTCGTGACGAACCACACCAGGCATGGGTAAATCCTACCATAACCCACACCTGTCATAGATTATTGCTTAAATAATGTCATGCCTCGGGTGGCTGAAGCACGAGGCCACAGGTGACTGCAAGTAAACACCTGAGAAGTGACATTATTACAGAATAACACACATCCTGGATTGCCTTTATTGCTATTATACAATGGTTTGTTATATTTAGAATTAAAAGTACAATAAATATACTTTTAATTTTTTTAAAGTGATTTATTAGTGTGGAAGGCTTTTAAAGAAAAAGAAGTTCCTTTTGTGCTTCTCCAGCAGGTGACTCTGTTTTTATGTGCCATGTGTAGCATTGTGTTCTCTCTTGGCAGCCATCCCCACCACTGTTTACCTTTGTTGGTCTTGGTTTAGTGCTTCTCTTGCCCCTCATCCATTCCCTTACTGTAAGATGTATTGCTAATGTGATGTGCATTTTCTTTTCATGAAAAATCAGAATTAAGCCAGCCCAGTGGCGTTGAGGGTTGAGGCACTGGACGCCTTACTCAAGCCACCGCGACCTGTGTTCAGGAATGAGCATGAGCCGTCGGGGTCTGGAGGAGGAGAAGGACTGAGCATCTGCGGACTGCTCTCCTTCTCCAGGGTGGGGGATTTCAGTTGTTGGTGCTCCATTGTCCTCTAGCGGCTGCTGGGGGCAGTGCGCTGACACTGCAGCTAAGGGGAGGAGATGGGGTTGATGCCTGAGAGAGCGCTGCAGAAGCATGTGCGCTCTCACCGCTGGCGCCATTGCACGCCCCACCTCCACACACAAGGGAGTAAACAGAAAATAGCCCTGATGAATGAAGCTGTCCTGCAGCGCTGCCCCCAAGAAGGCACCTCCCTGATAATGGTCCATTTGGGGTGGGTTGAGTCGCTCCCCACCACCCTACCATGAAGGGTAAGTCGTGGTGCATAAGGGAGGGTCTTTCTTCAGGGGTTGGCGCTGGGTGACAGCTGATGGCAGGCTTGCTGCCGGAGCTCTGGAAAGAAATACAAGAATAAAAAAAAGAAAACTCAGAATTGACCAGTAGTTTTCAGTTTACTGCAGCCACTGAGATATGAACACAGTACTTTTGAACTCGCGCACACTGATGTCCAAGCTGCCACCCTAATGTGACCTGCCGATCATGTTTACTGTTCCATTTATATGTTCTCCTGATATAGTTTGTAGGATTTGTGATTTGTACTGGGAAAATACCACAGGACTACAGTTAAGACGCCGGTGGCACTGTAACCTGACACATGTCAGAGATCTGACACAGGTCGGGAAGCGGAGGATGTGTGAGTGTGCGCTTTACAGTGACGAAGCCATTCAGTGTGGCACTTGATTTAAATGTAAAAAGAAAGGTTGGTGAGGTTTCTTTAGGGATGGAGGGTGAATTCTGATAGCTTTGCTTACATCATGATGGCTTTTTATTTTGTTTGTTTTTATCAATGTTTGTGGCTGCTAGCTTGGGAATGAAAAGTCCACTTCACAATGGATTGAGCAGGGAGGATTTTAATACTGGTGATGCAGCTATTTCTGTGCCTGCCCTAGATCTAGTGATGTTATTGTCTCATAACTTCACTGACTCTAGCACATAGCAGTCAATCAGATTGAAGGATTATCCTTGCCATTATATCATTTTTTTATACACAGAATTTATAAATTGTCCATTTGTCTGTTTACAAATCAAATCCACATTATAGGGACAAGCTCGCCATTCTTTTGAACTCGGAAACAAAAATAAATCTTTACTCATCTTGTTATTTATAAATCTGTATGCATGATTTGATACTATCCGTATAAGTAGAGAATGAATAAACAAGCAGCAGCCAATTCGGCCATGTATAAAAGAATTAAAATCCTGAAATATTCATGGCTTCAACTTGAATATAGAAGGACTAGAAATATCTGTTGATGGATTTTTGCTACATAGTCCAAAATGTTACTATATGTACAACTCAACACTTGCCGCTAGCAACAAGCCCCTATTGATGGTGAACTGCTACTACAGGTATAGACTGCAGGGGTTCAGCTAAATGGGGGCTAGCATTAAATTTTTACAATGATATTTTTACAATGCAGCCCTACAATATGGCGGCAGCTGCTGAAAGTGCACATCCACCCTACTGGCATGTAAAGCAAAGCTAAACCCCGTACAGCTGAAGGGAGGGAGAGAAAATTACTTACCATAGTAATATTGTTTCTTCCAAGGGAGCCCTCACTATGCTTACTAATGCAATTAGCCTAAAGGGTTGAGCTGCCCTGCAGAGAGTGGAATGTATGTAACTTATGGAATTCAGAATGCAATTTCAAATCTCTTCCGCATGGTGGCATTCTACACTGCTCTCCAACGTCAGATTTATTTTGACAGCCAGTAGGGCAATGGCCACTAATCTCACTAACCTAACCCTAATAAAATCTAAGTGAAAATTGCAAAAAAACAATTAAAGATTGGTCCCACAGAACAAACTATGGCAGTCTAAGTAACCACATAATCAATTGATTGTAGACAGTGCATTTTCAATGTGTGTACACAACCTAGTGATGAGTGTATGCTTGTGCAACTTCATTAATAGACTAATAGTATTTGAATGCTTATGTTCCACACAGAAGGCTGGTGAGGAAGCTGGACCACATGGGGGTGGGCAGGGAGGTGGTAGGTGGGTGAGTCACTGGCTGAGAGGAAGAACACAGAGGGTTCAGGTAAATGGGGCATTTTCAGCTGAGAAGGACGTGACCAGCGGGTACCACAGGGTTCGGTACTGGGTCTCCTACTCTTCAATCTGTTCATAGCCAACATTGCAATTGGGCTGGAAGGTAAAGTGTGTCTGTTTGTTGATGACACTAAGATTTGCAACAGAATGGACTCCCTTGAGGGTGTGAGGAGTATGACTTCAGACTTGAAGAAACTGGAGGGGTGATCAGAAACGTGGCAGCTGAAATTCAATGCTGAAAATTGCAAAGTCATGCACTTAGGCAGAAACAATCCCAAAGAGGAATACTACCTTTCATTTTTCATTTCATTTTCATTTTACCCTAACCCAGCCTCATCAAAAGAATAAGAAACTTGGACAAAAAGTCAAGTGTACTCACCCCCAGACTGACTGCACTGGAGACCTAAGTACAGCGTATTGAACAATCGGTGCAACATTCTGAGGGGGCTTCTACCAAATCCATGGATGCTACAACAAAGCTGATAAAAAATGTTTATTGTGTCAGCGACTTGAAACCGTGGAGAATATGGTGCGGAAGAAAATGTGCAAATAATTGGCCTCCAAGAACAGGCCGAGGGAGGACCATCTTTCTTTATTCAAATAATGCTGCCACAAATACTGGGCTTGTCAGAGGAGGACCCACCCTTTGGCTTTGGAAAAAGTGTACTGCATTACTCCCCATCGAGCTGGAGGGACGACTGATGGGGCCATAGACTTTCCTTGTGGTTTGCACTGGTGTGGGTGTTCGGGACCGAATACTGATGCATGCCAGGTGCAAAAGAAACCTCCGTATGGAGAGTCAGAACTGTCCCTGTTTCCTGACCTCCTCGTACTCACAAGGCAAAGAAGAAAGCTTTGACTGAGTGCGGTCACCTCCGATCGCTACAAATTCAAAGCTAACCCTTACTGCCAGCAAAGCTAAAGGTGATCTGAAATAGCCAGACTTATTTGTTTAACAATCCTTTGAAGGCCAGCAAGCTTCAAGCAAAGATTGAGGCGGAGTTGATGGAAGGAGAGGAGGTCCAGCCAAGAAGAAGATGCACTGGAGGATGAGTGACTTTATACTGGTCCAGTGAGTAAAAGTCAGAGTTTGGATTCTGGACTTTCAAGTTCTGGTTGTCCTGAACGTTATTCATACTGATGATATTGAATTTAATAGGTCACCCGGGTGGTCCCGGACTTAAATTTTCTTGCTTTATCTTTACGCTTGCTGTATATCTACCAATCAAGGGTGGTTGCCAGAGCCGGCCTGGTGGCACTGAGGGTTGAGGCACTGGATGCCATACCGGATCATGCTGGCAACCCGGTTTGGGAACTGAACCGTTGGCAGGGGAGAGGGAGGATTGAGCATCCGTGAGAACTGCCTCCTCCCTCAGGGGATCCAGGATTAAGCCTGGAATTACAGTGGCCCCAGTGGCGACCGGAGGCACTGCAATGCTCAGGGGTCAACAGTGGGTTGCAGAGCCATGACGGACATCCCTGGCATCATTGCACACTCAGGCTCTGCAGGGGAGGAGGAAAGGGTGTAAACCACAAGAAAAACCTCTTGCAGTTGGTAGGCTGGGGGCCAGAGGTCGGAACCCCATGTCACTGCCAAGCAGCCAACGCCTAGAACCGGTCCTTCCAAAAGGGTTGCAGCCCACAACACTGTAGACAGAGTGCCTGAGGAGTAAGGCGGTCCCTCCCCGGGGACTCAGAGAGCCGGGAGTACGGGCTAGCAAACTGAGGAGGGGTCCTTCACAACAGAGAAGGATGGATGGAGCTCAGGCAGACAGGAGACAGTCTCGGACCGTAAGCCCACACTGGAGAGAATCCAATGGCAGAGAGGTGAGAAAATAATTGGAAAAAAAAGGTGGTTGCCTAGTAATAAGTTTAAGACCTTGTAACAGTACGGTATGGGCTGCACGCCCATTGGCTCTTGCCTGCACTATCGGCGTAGAAGCCCTACCGGGCAGTCAGTCGGCGGGAGGGCGGGGCGGGCAGGCGGTGGGATGCTGCCACCGCCGGGGGAGCGGGGTGGTGCCGTGGGTGGTAGGGTGGGGGACACTAGCCACCAGGGCTATGTTCGGGGTGGTTTTATCACACATATACCGCCCATTCAGGCATTTCAGTCCACTGGACCACTAGGGATGTGTACAGGAGGGGTGGGAATTATTGTACATACCGCCCACGATCGGGCATTTCGTCCACTGGACCACCAGGGATGTTTACGGAGGGGGGTGAATATATACCGCCCGTGATCGGGCATTTTCGTCCACTGGACCACCAGGGATGTGAACGGGAGGGGTGGAATTATTATACATACCGCCTGCTGATCGGGTATTTCGTCCACTGGACCACCAGGATAAGGAACGGAGGGGGGTGGGAATTATTGTACATACCGCCTGCGATCGGGCATTTTGGTCCACTGGACCACCAGGGATATGAACGGGAGGCGGGGAGCCACATTGATGCCCGCGATCGGGCTGGTGGGGGGAGTACACTATGCTCGCGGATCGGGCTGCGGGGGGGCACAGGACTGGTAGGGGGCCAGCCACAGGTGGCAGCTGCTGTGTTGCGCCCTGCAGTACAGCAGCTCACCTGAGGGGTGGCCTCGACTTGGGTTTTTTTTTGGCTCAAAGTCCTGCAGGCGCAGGTTGGGGGTTGCACCTGCACAACTCTGCACAGCCCGGCTGAATATCGGGCTGTGCAGTTTATGCATGGTTCCTCCTCCAGTTCAGCATGCATTCATTTGCATTGCGCTGTTGCTCAGCATGTTTTCTGTAGTGCAACTGCCTCCTGCTGAATATTGCAGAATGGAGCAAGTTTGGACTCGCGCAGGCGCAACCCTTTGAATATCTGGCCCATAGTATTTTTGTCCTGAAATAAAAAGTCAGAAAATCTCTAGTTTGATCTAGAGGAATAGCTCCCCAGTCCATCTGGTCATTAAACTCGCCAGTTTCAAAGCTTTAAACAAAAATAGCCATTGAGACTCTTCTTGCTAAAGATCTTGAGTCCCTCCATTGGATTTTCTGGAATAGCCGTAATGCCCATATATTGAATTTATAGTTCCAGTCACTCTGTTCATAATGTGATTGGCTATGGGGTGATCCGCTGATTGTTACCTACTGCCCTGCAGTGCTTCTGAGTTCTTTCCTTAATATCCTCACTGTTCTGCCAATGTCGGCTTGCCACAGGAGCACCACAGCACATAGACAACAAGGCTGGTTGTACATGTAATCAAGTGCCTATTACT
Source organism: Neoceratodus forsteri (assembly GCA_016271365.2). Lineage (NCBI taxonomy): Eukaryota > Metazoa > Chordata > Ceratodontiformes > Ceratodontidae > Neoceratodus > Neoceratodus forsteri. The sequence continues at coordinate 1,231,210,742 of CM028129.1, read as the reverse complement.
TGCTGTTTTCCTCGTGGTGCTAGATTCACAAATCTATTTCCCTGTGTGGCATACTTACAAGTAATCAAAGCCCAAACGAGACCTCCCAGCTTCCCAGTGTTGACCACGTGGTCTGCAGAAGGACTCCAAACAAGTAGGGCAAAAACAGCAGCAACAAGCAGTGCACTCTTCAAAATCCTTTTACTCAGGGACAAGGGGCATGATATGAGATTGAGGGAAGCAGGATAAAGGGGATCAGGAGGAAGTTTTTCACAGAAAAGGTTGTAGATGCATGGAATAGCATACCTCAGGAAGTAGTGAGACATAGCACAGTGGGGATTCAAACATGTATGGGATAGGCACAAAGGAACCCTAGAGGTGGGTAGGAAAGGCTAAAGCTAATCACCAAGCAGGGTCAGTGATCACTGATGCAGGCAGGGAATACAGGCAGACTGGGTGGGCCTAGTGGGCCTTATCTGCCATCAAATACTGTCTTACTATGTATGCATGTTACTATGTATGTTACTATGTTCAAATATCAACTTGTATTTCTGCTGTTAATTCATCACTGGCCTCATAAATAACCCCAATATTTTACTGAAATAATCAATGCTATCAAGTAGTGGACCTTAATATGAACAAGAACAGTATCATTAGAACCCCTTTCAGTTCATAAGCTGGTAATGCACACTAAGAGCTGAAAAAAAGCTGTTTACATGCCTTCCAAGCAGCTCTGTTGCTACAACACCATGGAGATGAAGGTTCTTCCCTCGAGCACACCATTCAAAGCAAATCTGGCATGCCCTCCATGTGCGTACTCTTAAAAGTCTCCATTAGGCCACATGCTAATTACATGCAGACGAGATAGCATGGACTTGATGTCACATGCCTAACCATGCTAAGCTTAAAGTTCAATGCCTGTGCCTCATGCATGAGGTAGTCTCCGGGTGTTGGAGGAAATTAACTGCAACAATCTTAAGGATTCAAACAGAAAGATAAAAAAAGATTTACCCATAAGCTAATATTGAAAAACCTTTACATTATCTTTTGTTCAAAACCATATTCAATCATAAATGAAAAACAGAATTGGAAAAAAATAATGATTTACTAATAATACTTCTCAAATGGTTACCTGGAAACCGGGCCAATCAGGAGACACTGGACAACAGCACTCAAAACTCATAAAGTGCAGATTAGACCCATAGCCCAGGACAAGTGTTAACAAAATATTATACATCAGTACAACTGAAATAAGCAAATCAAAAACGCTGGGCGGGAGGTAATGGGGAGTGGAGGGAGAAAGGAAAAATTACATATACCAAAAAGATAAACAAATAAAGAAAAACAAAAATAGTCTAGGTAACTGCAGTGACAGAAGCAGGTGGGCAAGGAGGTGCCTGTCTGGGGCATGATCCAGGGGACAAGCCAAGGCAATTCCATCGAGAGGATCGGTGCCCAGTCAATTTCCTCATTCATTCCTATCCATAGTATTAAAGAGCCAAATCGTCGAATCTAATAAGCCTCTCGCTCTAGGAGGCATCTTTCCAGATTCCCACCTCTTTTAGATAATTCCACACTTTCAAGGCCATATAATCTTAAAGATGGCACTGTATGATTTCTTGAGGCAAAATGCCTTGCCACATTTGATGCTTTGCTTGGGGTTGCTGTTTTTTCCTTGTAACCCCCTACAAATGGGGGTTCCCAAAAGTCTTCCTTGAGCTTGTCTGAATGCTCACTGCCAGGCTGGTGTCCCATGCTTTTGCAGTTTAAATGTGATTGCCAGAGAGTGCCTATATAGCCTCTGTGTACTGTCTCTGTAAGAGCTGCCTGGATTGCAGTCATAATTAATCTAAAAGGGAGCTCTGTTACAAGATATGCTTGTTTGCTGATCATTTGTTAGAGTAGTAATATTATTGCAGTTTGTTCTAACCTGCCTTCTCTGCAGCATGGACAGTTCTGTTTGTTTCCATCATCTTGGTCCTGGACTGCTGAAATGGGCCAATCAGTACATTTGGGACTCTAAAATGGAGTCTGCCAACAGGGGCTTGGTGGGGCCAAAACTTGTAGGAATTGTAGTTTTGAGCTTTTGGTGCCTAAAATTACCTGGAGGGGGAGCCTTGTCATGACTGACAGATAGATCAGCCAACCAAACCTTTTGGATTTTGGGAAAGTCCCAGACTGCATGCTGTTTGAGTCAGATCTAAGTTGGGAAGTGAAGAAGTAACAGCTCGAGGTAGTTCAAGCAGCAATCCATAGTGGATTCGCACGGCAGAACTGTGGAAACGCCTGAGTTTTGGCCTGCATGCCTGCCTGCTGTCCCTGAGAGAACTTTGTGCCTTTTTCGGACTGAATCCGAACTTGAGAGTGGAAGTAAGCAACTGAATTGTGACCAGGCTCCTACCTGAAGAAGAACGAAGATTTGCTGAATGCAATCGGCCTGTCTGGACTTCCAGCCACCTCTGAACTCCCGGATTGTGCAGAGATTCTGTAATTGCGAACGGAGAGCCTTTTGCCTGGTACAGTGGAATTTCCTTACATGTGAATGTGTTGTGTGCTTATAGTGGGTCGTGATTGGTTCCCCACTGTGGTTTGAATTGTATTCTGTTTGCTGGAAGCTGCATTAGAATTTCCTTACGTGTAAATGTGCTGTGTGCTGCTAGTGGGTTGCAATTTGGTTCCCCACTGTGGTTTGAACTATATTCTGCTTGTGGAAGCCGCATCCAGCCCCACAGACTGAATCCAAAATCATCTCCATTGAGCCTGGGCCTCCCACACTGGCCCAGCCCGACTACCCACTACACAGAGAAAGTCATCGACGAGGTACCTGCCTGGGGATGAGCCCCTGCTCAACACTTGAACAGGAACGATGCTTCGTGATTCGTGTGGGCCTCGCTTCTCCGGCACTCCAGCTCAACAACCTGCAGTCTCGATTTCATCCTGCCTGTGTCCAGTATTGGGTATCGTGAGTAAACATCAGGGTAGCTCCTGCAACAACAGCTAAATCTAAAGTGTTGTCATCTGATTGTCTTGTTGCTTTTCTTTTCATGAACTGAGCCCTCCGGCTCTGGATTACAAGTAGTGTATGTTGTGCATGTTGCTTTCTTCCATCACAGGCCCCCAACCAGCTGCAACGTTCCTGGCTAGCCCACCATTTTCCTACCTGGGTACCCAGAGGTGTGACTGTGTGGGGACTTAAAGCGCATGCATAGCTATTTGATTAAAATAGCCTTTAAGCCAATCAACTTGATTACGCCCTTCCTTGTTCAAGTCCCCTGAATAAATCAGATCTGACTTTTTGCTGCATTTAACCTGACTGTAGTTCTAGTTTGTGCCAAGAGTACTGTACTGTTGCTATTTACTGTGCATAACCTTGTTTTACAGGGGGTCCCCAGGGTCGAGCCAGAGGACTTAGCCCTGGTGGTAAATGCAAACAGTGTGGATATTGATATGGTGTACAAGGGTACTGTGAAAGTGATTATCATACAGTATATTGCTTAGGCCACTAGAAGGGAAAGAAGGGGGTTAAATGTCCTGGAGGGCTGTGCCAGGTTAGTTTGACCACTACCAACCCTGACCTCCGGGTTGAGGCACCTGTTTCAGAACTCAGGCCCTTAACCTATTACTAGCTGCGTAGGGTAGTAGCCTTGGGATAGCGCCACCCAGAGGTTACATCTTGAGGCTCACCACTGGGATTTTGTGCCTTCTAGTGGCCAAAAATTACTAATTATTGTTAAAGATTAATGGCTACCCCAGTAGAAATGGTTGTACACCAGTTGGTGGGGTGGTGTATTGGACAGGAGATCGACCTCAAAATGCTCTGCTTATACTGGATATTCCCTGGGTACCAGTAAGGACACTGTAGAGAGAGCACACTCCAAAGTTGAATGTTTAAAAACCCTGTGGTGGTGGGTCGACAGGCTGATTTGATCGCCCAAACTTTCATAGCCTTGGTAGAGTGTAGTGACCTCGTGGACAGCTCTAAAGTGCCACAGACTATTGTCTCAGAAGGGGTCCTAGCCGCCTGGAGAGTGATAACAAAAGACAGTAAAGACCCTGGGAGGATGAGCTCCTACCATTATCTGAGACTTTTGAGGAGAAATTTGCTGTTGTTGCTGGAGGAAGGGAAAACCGAGAGGACTTTAAGAAACTATTCCTGCCACCTGGTGGTGTTCCTTCCCAACACCCCTCCCACTCCAGCACCTGTTACTGCCCCGCCTTCTGTGCCCATGCCAATGCTGGCCCCTATATCTGTACCGCCATTAGTCATGACTCATATCTCCGGCTGAGGATGTTTTCAGGCATGCTCCCGACACCCCAGGAGGACAATTGGGAAACTTGGATAGACTATGTTGCCCCTCAAATCCAAGAATGGCAATGCCCTGAACCAGAGAAGAGGATAAGGGTGGTTGGAAAGTCTCAGAGACCTCTAACTAACTATCCATGCTACACAGGCTAGTAATCCAGAAGTAACTGCTCAAGATTTTTGAATGCATTGGAAATGTGTATGGAGTCCCGATTCGGATGAGGACCTGTAGGGTAGGGTCAAAACACTCAGCAATACCCAGGGGAGCCCTTATCCGGTATGTGCCTTGACTCAAGTGGTGGTACAGGAATGCCTAAAGAAAGGTGGCATGGCCCCAGCTAAGTTAGATCGGAATAGGTTGGACCAACTTCTCAATTCAGCCCCATTCTCTGAATTATTGCTGCTCCAACTACACGTTGCTGCTCGGTTGGATGCGCCCTACCTATGACGGACTGATGAAGGAAATTCGAGGATTGAGAGGAGGCAGCCATGTGGGGAGTCCTTCCTGTATCTGCTGTTGCTGCTGCCCAGATGACCAAGGATGCACATGTGAGTGATGCTCAGGGCGAAATACAGTGCCAGTTGAACACTGGGAGGCCTGCAAGGACACTCCACCCTGGGGCGAGATACTGAGAGGTCAGAGAAATGAGGGCTACTGCTTTCCCTACAAGCCCATTCCAGAGATACAATGGGCCCAAACCCTCTCAGAGCGTGTCCACTATGGGGTGGGGTGCACTCCAGGCATCCCTGTTGACAGCAGCTCAACGATTGATGAATTGACTATGGAAGTGAGGGAATTACTGAGGCATCTCCCCATGCTCACCACACACCAGACAGAGGTTGAATCACGATTTTCTGTTGGTGGTACCCTGCCTCAGCCCCCAATGTGATGTTTAGTGTACTTAGACAATGTCATTGTGTTTGGGTGCACATTAGAGGAGCATGAGACCCAACTGTTTGAAGTCCTAGACCGATTGGAAGACTTCGGCCTCAGGGTGTCCATTGACAAGTGCCAGGTTTTTCAAACCTCCTGAAGTATGTAGGGCACATAGTATCTGCAGAAGGGACAGAGACTGATCCCAGTAAGGTTGAATCACTGACTACTTGGCCCCAGCCCCATAATTTGAAAGAACTACAACGTTTCCTGGGGTTCTGTGGCTACTACCGAGGTTCATAAAAGACTATTCAAAGGTGATTCGCCCGCCTTGAATCTTACCCAGGGTTTTTTTTTTTTCTTTTTTCCAATTGTTTAACCAGGTGAGACACACTAAGCTGAAAGCTTGTTTACAGGTGCAACCTGGGAGCACAGGGAAGTTAGGTGACTTGCTCAGGGTCACACAGCATGCAAGTGGGGGCTGTGGGATTCAAACCCAGATCTCCAGATTTGCAGCTCAGAGCCTTAGACCACTGCACTATACTGCCTCCCTGGGTTACCTCCTACCAACCATAAACATAAAAATGGGCCTCAAAGAACCAGAGAAAGTGTACTTCCACACAGGTGAACTTTTTGGTCGCTGACACCTGAATGTGAAGCAGCCTTCAAGAAGTCATATACCAGCTCCACCCACGCCCCCATCCTCGCCTATACTGACCCCACTAAGCCCTATGTGCTGCATATGATGCCAGTCTGCAGGATCTAGGAGCTGTGCTGTATCAAGCCCATGAGGATGGTTTGAGACCAGTGCCTCGCCAGTAGGAGCGTGACCCTGTTGGGCGAAACTACCCTGTGCACAAGCTGGAGTTCCTTGCGCTAAAATGGTCCATTGTCGACCAGTTTCATGAATATCTCTCGAGGCAAAGATATTGGTGAAGACCGACAATAACCCGTTAACCTATGTACAGACTTCAGCTAAGTTAGACGCCACTGGGCACCGGTGGCTTTCCTCGCCTTATCAACCTATGATTATGCTGTTGAATACAGGCCAGGATTGAACCATATTGATGCTGACACTTGTCACGAAGGCCAGTTTCCAAGAGTGATTGGGTCAGGCTGTCTGAACCTGACATCTGAGCCTTGTGCCAAAAATTTGACCAAGATGAACAGATGTCTGCAGACACAGTGGACTGTTTAGTAGATTGCTTGGGCCCTCCTGATACCTGCATACCGCTGCTTATTGGCACTTTTCTGCTCTAGATATTAGTGCACTACCTCAGTTTGACAATGACAGCATTCAGTAGGCTAAATCCCAAGATCCTATGATTCAACCGCACTTCATGCCCTGCGCAAGGGGAAAGATAGTGTCCAAGTTATGCTCCCCGACTTGCAAACTGCTCTATTGTTTAAAGAAGGCCCCAGGTTGAAGCTACTCAATCAGTTGTTGTACAGAGAGACAGAGGATCGTGGCGGTCAAGTAGACAGGCAGCAATTGGTCCTGCCACGGCCTTTAAAGATCTGGTACTGAGGTCCCTCCACAATCACATGGGGCACCTGGTATTGACAGAACTCTCGACTTGGTACATCTCGATTCTACTGGCCCAAGATGGGGCCAATGTTGAGCACCATGTAAAGACCTGCAGTCATTGCCTGCAAAGGAAAGCCCTGCCTCAGAGAGCTGCCCCTTGTCAATATTACTACCAGCACCCCATGGAACTGGTCTGCATAGACTTTTTGTGTTTAGAACCTGATCAGCGGAATATTGGCAATGTGTTAGTGGTTACGGATCATTTCACACAGTATGCAAGCTTTTCCAACTAAAGATCAAAAGGCCTTTACTGTGGCCAAGGTGCTAGTGGAAAATGTCTTCGTCCACTATGGTGCCCCTCAGCGGATCCACTCTGACCAAGGCAGAGATTTTGCAAGTCAGCTAATCAAACAAATGCTCTCTCTATGGGGTGTAGAAGTCAAGAACCACCCTTATCACCCACAGGGGACCCTCAACCAGAACATTTTAACCACACCCTTCTAGACATGCTGGGCACCCCATCCCAAAGACAAGCCTAAGTGGAGCCAGCTGATTAGCACCTGGTCCATGCATACAATTGCACAAAAATGATGCTACTGGGTTCTCCCCTACCGCCTCATGTTCGGGAGGGAGGCCCGACTACCGTTGATGTCTGCTTTGGGGTCTCTCCAGATGGGGTCCAAGCCAAAATTACCTACAGTATGTACAGAAACTGAGAGCTCAATTGAACCATGCCTATCAACTGGCCCAGACAATGGCGCCAAAAGAAATCTCGCCAACAAAGAGAGGCATGATAAAAAGTAAAGGCTCAAGAGCTTGCCTGGAGACCGGTTGCTGTTACGCAATTTGGGACTGCATGGCAAACACAAAATTGCTGATAGGTGGCACCATCTTCCCATGAAGTAGTTGGAAAGTTGAATGATTTACCAGTACAAGGTGTGCCCAGAGAATAACTCCAAAGCTGTCAAGACCATGCACCGTAACCACTTGCTACCTATCGCCAAGTCATAATTGAGGCTGAACCATTAGAGACTGATTCCTGGGACGCTGACTCATGCTGCTGCAAAAAGAGACAGAGTCAACCTACCCCAGTAGTTACAGATTTAAGGTTTCCCCGAGTAGGCCCAGAATGATAGTGACTGTCAGTCCACCTCTGACGAAAGTGAGTGTAACAATGCCTATTACCCTCCTATGAATTGAGTCAGCTGTTTCAAGGTAACCCTATGACTAATTGTGGGGAGGAAGCTGGGCCTTCTGGACTGCCTAACCCCCAGCTTAGTCCTTGGAGCCAATGCTCCCTGAAAGTGAAGTACACAGTATTACATCCGAGGTTGCAGACTCTGTGTTTTGTGGAACTGTGTGAATTGCCGGAAGAAGGGGCTGACAGTCTGAGTCTCTCTGGTGACACACCAGAACTTGAAGAACAATGTGAGAGTGTTGACAGCCCCTTCAGTGCCGAAGCCTAACTGTGCCAGAGCCTCCTCAAAATGAGCAACCTGGTCCTCTGTCAGAAGATAATGAGCAAAGTGTTGTGAAAACACAGCCTACAGAGCAAGGAGCTGACAGTGCTCCAAGTTTGGACATTCCCATCCATGCAGAGGCACCCTCACAAGTGACGAAAGCTCCAAAGTTAGTGCTGAAAGTACAGAGACTGTGGCCGCCCCCAGAAAGACTGGACGAGCTGTCAAGCCAGTGCTACGCTTTAGTTATGATTCCGCTGGGAGGCCAGTTGATTTGCCTCTCAATTTGGTTCACAAAGGGGTTTATGTTTCACCAAGCTCACTGCCCAAATTGAGTTTGACGGCCAACTCCAGGTTACTTGTTCTTCCTCTCACCATGGTGCCCCTGCCCCATCCAGTCCCAGTTGGCTGATAGGGAAGGGCCCCTCTTACATTGTTTAATGTACAAGAAGTTATTAAATGAATCAGTATTACTTGTATGAAACATGCATAAGTATTGTCAATATGGATGTAGTAATGTGAAGTATATTGAAAGGTATAGTAATGTAACAAGCTAATGATATATATATATATATATATATACGCCTCGTTATATTGCATTTTTGATATTGTGATGGTACAGACTTGATGTGGATGCCAAGCTTTCCCCAGGCAGGGAAGGGTGTAACCCCCCTACAAATGGGGTTCCCAAAAGTCTTCCTTGAACTTGTCTAAATGCTCACTGCCAGGCTGGTGTCCCATGCTTTTGCAGTTTAAATGTGATTGCCAGAGAGTGGCTATATAGCCTCTGTGTACTGTCTCTTTAAGAGCTGCCTGGATTGTAGTCATAATTAATCTAAAAGGGAGCTCTGTTAGAAGATGTGTTTGTTTGCTGATCATTTGTCAGAGCAGTAATAATATTGCAGTTTGTTCTAACCTGCCTTCTTTGCAGTATGGACAGTTCTGTTTGTTTCCATCACCTTGGTCTTGGACTGCTGAAATGGGCCAATCAGTACATTTGGGACTCTAAATGGAGCCGCCTACAGGGGCTTGGTGAGGCCAAAACTTGTAGGAATTGTAGTTTTGGGCTTTGGCACCTAAAATTACCTGGAGGGGAGCCCTTGTTGTGACTGACAGACTGATCAGCCAACCAAACCTTTGGATTCTGGAGAAAGTCCCAGACTGCATGCTGTTTGAGTCAGATCATGTTGGGAAGTGAAGCAGTAACAGCTCGAGGTAGTTCGAGCAGCAATCCATAGTGGAATCACGTGGGAGAACTGTGGAAAGGCCTGATTTTGGCCTGCATGCCTGCCTGCTGTCCCCAGAGAGAACTTGTGCCTTTTCAGACTAAATCCAACTTGGAGAGTGAAGTAGGCCACTGAATTGTGATCAGGCTCTCACCTGAAGAAGACCAAGATTTGCCGATGCGATCAGCCTGTCTGGACTTCCAGCCACCTCTGAACTCCCGGACTGTGCAGAGACTCTGTAATTGCAACCGGAGAGCCTTTTGCCTGGTACAGTGGAATTTCCTTACATGTAAATGTGTTGTGTGCTTATAGTGGGTCGTGATTTGGTTCCCCACTGTGGTTTGAATTGTATCCTGCTTGCTGGAAGCTGCATTAGAATTTCCTTACGTGTAAATGTGCTGTGTGCTGCTAGTTGGTTGCGATTTGGTTCCCCACTGTGGTTTGAACTGTATTCTGCTTGCTGGAAGCTGCATCCAGCCCCATAGACTGAATCCAAAATCATCTCCATTGGGCTTGGGCCTTGTCACACTGGCCCAGCCTGACTACCTGCTGCACAGAGAAAGCCATTGATGAGAGACCTGCCTGGGGATCAACCCTGCTCAACACTTGAACAGGAATGCGCCTCAGTGATTCGTGTGGGTCCCGCTTCTCCGGCATTCCAGCTCAACAACCTGCAGTCTTGATTTTGCCCTGCCTGTGTCCAGTACTGGGCATCGTGAGTAAACATCAGGGTAGCTCCCTGCAACAACAGCTAAATCTAAAGTGCTGTCATCTGATTGTCTTGTTGCTTTTTCTTTCACGAACTGAGCCCGGCTCTGGATTACAAGTAGTGTGTGTTGTGCATGTTGCTTTTTCCATCACAGGGCCCCAACCAGCTGCAACGCTCCTGGCTAGCCCACCATTTTCCTACTTGGGTACCCAGAGGTATGACTGTGTGGGGACTTAAAGTGCATGCATAACTGTTTGATTAATATAGCCTTTAAGCCAATTAATCTGATTATGCCCTTCCTTGTTCCGTCCCCTGAATAAATCAGATCTGACTTTTTGCTGCATTTAACCTGGCTGTGGTTCCAGTTTGTACCAAGAGTACTGTACTGTTGCTATTTACTGTGCATAACCTTGTTTTACAGGGGTCCCCAGGGTCAAGCTAGAGGAACCAGCCCTAGCGGTAAGTGCAAACAGTGTGGGTACTGGTATGGTGTACAAGGGGTACTGTGAAAGTGATTATCTGTATAGTGCTCAGGCTACAAGAAGAGAAAGGGGTTACAGTGTCCCGGACGGTGTGCCGGGTTAGTTTGACCACTACCAACCCTGACCTCTGGGTGGAGGCACCTGCTTCAGAACTCAGACCCCTTAACCTGCTACTAGTCAGCAGGCAGGGGTAGTAGCCCTTAGAATAGCACCACCTAGGGGTTACACCCTTCATGTTTAAAAGTAATGCAATTGTTACGTGGAAACCTGAGGGCCTGGATGGTAACCAGGCAGCATTTTTCTGTCTCAGATTAAAAACACTGTGGACAGTAAGCCTGCCGTTGCAGCAGTAGCACTACTGCTTGCAACATCAACAACATGGGTTCAGGCAATGTCAGGGCCATCAGAGGGCCGCCTGGGGAAGGGATGTTATTGCTTATTATCCAGGAGGGGGGCCTCACTGTTCTGCTGCTCTGTACAGAGTGACCACAGGCAGTGAAGGGAAGGCCTCAATGAGGGAATTTGGAGCATGTGTTGAACCATCTGGGTGCATTGGCATGCTGGCATCCAATAATGAGACATGCTTCTGGGAGGAGGGCTGACTAAAGGGATAAAAGCTCAGGACTAATGAATGGCAGATGAAGCCCTGCCCACCACCCACCACGCTCAGCACTGGATCCACACCACCACCAACCAGGGGATCCTCTGGGACTTCACCTCTGCTGTGGGTAGCCAGATGGACAGCGGGACAGTAATGCTGAAATGGCTGAAGGCTCAGCCCTGGGGCAAGCCAGGGGGCAGCACAGCAGTATGTCGGGTGGGCCTCAGAGGTCTGGTCAGGTGAGTGATTGGGCCTTGGTGAGCGGGATCATGATTGGCAGGAGAGGAAGGAGGACACTACCAGTGACCTGGGTTGAAAAAATATATGTTAAAAAAAAAAAGCAGGCCAGCCCAGTGGTGCTGAAGGTTGAGGTGCTGGATGCCACACCTTGTACCACGCTGATGACCTTGGGGCGGGAGCGCCCCCTGAGCTGCCAGGGGTCGGCAGGGAGGGAGAGGATTGAGCGCCCAATGAACTGCCTCCTTCTCCCGGGAGGGGAGGGAGGGTTGTCATCCCACTCCTCGGCTGCCCCTAGTGGAGGCCGGAGGGCAGTGCTGGAGGTTGGGAGACACAGAAGCATGGAGACATGACATGCATGTGCCTCCACACACGCATGCTCACGCCATGAGGGAAAGGGGGTATACGGTGAGAAAATGGAAAAAGACAAGGAAAAAGCAATATGGGGAAAAACACTAAGGACAATCAAATCACTGCTGCTTTCAGCCTTCCTAAAGGTTATCCTGGGGTCAATAATGGCAATCTGTAGCAAAGCTGGGCCCAGCCCAATAGATGCCAACTGTCCCTTATGACCCTCTATATATCCATAGCCACTGAGCCATAGATTGTTACAAATGTAAACTGATCACCCTGCTTGTTCTTTTCTTTCTTTCTTTAATTAATTCTCTCCTGTCTAGAAGTGTATCTCTATGTAAAGTTTGTTGCAATACTTCCTCCTCATAATGCCTTAATTTAGATCTATTCATTAGTTCTGCTGCTGACTTACCAAATGCTCACTTTTCGCACACTTCGCAAAACATTACCAGCAGTCCATACTGTATGCTGTTAATGAAGCGGCACAGAAGTGAGCTGTAGTCATGTAATAATGCATTACCTGCTGTTGGTTTCCTGTAATCTGTGGTGAAGACTGATTTCCAACCACCCCATGGAATTCCAACTCCAAAATATGATCTTCTCTTTGTCAAAATGTGCTGTGAACTGCAATTCCAATTTCTTATTGTGCCAAGCAAGCCAATTGCCAGTCATTATTTGTAGATATATTTTGTCATATTTTTGATGTGATTTATGTATGTTAAATGTCACAAGAAATGCCCAGTGTTACTGAAGGGTCACAGGAAGAGAGAAAAGGTCTTGCAAAATATGTAACATTCCTATGTGACCCAGGAAAACAGCTACTAGCCAGAAAACTGAAAATTATATTTTCAAAGGGATGAAGTCCCTGGTTAGCTAATTGATGTAATAAAGTCTCAACATGAGAGAAGCTATCTCCTGTCGTAAACCTTTAAGATCAAAAGGAGACAGGGTTTAGACAGGAGGTGTCAGCAAGTTACAACAGTCTGATTACTTTTTGTTTGTAATGCCAGGAAGTGGTGATATCAGGACCCAAATAAGGAAATACATAATAATTCCTTAAAATCTGAAAGAGCAAGAGTGTCATCTACTGGCCTAAAAGTTAGGACCAGACCAGGACTTTTACAACCAGCCAGAGGGACTATAAATAACCCCTGTAAACAGAAGCTCATTGCAATGCACTTTGGACACTCTTCTCACAAGACACAGAACAACCTGCCAGTGCCTGAAAAGGAAGAAAGGATTTTTCAGACTTCTTATTCTTCCAGACTGCAGTTTAGTATTTAATGTACAGTAGAACTTTAGATAAGTTATACTGTGTTTTCATGCATATTTTCCACTTTTATTTGTGTTGTTCTGTGACCAAAATGTTCTAAATCTTTAGTTGTAACTGTATGATTCTTATTTTAGTAAAACATTTGTTTTAAGAAACCTGCCTGAGTGAGATTTTTCATATTGTGTGTGGTTGTGGGATGTTTAATAATAATCTGTGACTAAACTGATATTGCTAAAGGTGTCACCAAAAGTTACCAATCAGACAAGGCTCTGTACAGGAAAATCTAGGTAAAGATAGGAGAATATGAAAGTCTGAAGGAAAGTATGTAGGGATTTGAACCAGGTTATTGCATGCTCGTGGGAGAAGACAAAATGAAAATGATGTACCTACTGTAATTCTTGATCTTCCTGTGTATCTTCACCATTCAACACTGTCAGGGTGTCCAGCCAGAGGCGCAGCACCCCACAGGAGCTTTTTCCCAAGGAGGTGGAGCCGGTAGCGGTGCTGCCAATGACTCTGACACATCATGCGTGGCACTCCAGGCTGGTCAGTAATGGCTGTTGGCTCCTCCTCAGCTCCAGTTCTGCTCGCCGGAGAGATAGAAGGAAAGAAGGGATAGAGAAGAACCAAGGATGGGCAAGGAGCTGAGGGACAGAATAAGGAAAGGATATAAAATGAAAAGGAATAAGCTGGCCAGAGGAGAAGAGGAGGGTCTGGGGGGTATAGGCTCTTTAGGCCCCAGTCCCTGGATGGCTACTCAGGAGACAGGAAAGAAGGGAAAAGAGAGAAAAGAAAGAAGGGAGAAGGGAGATGGACCCATCTTCCTCCGCACCAAATCCGGGGCTCAGTGACTTTTGGTGAGATGTGCCTCCCAGAGGCAGGTAGCCAACCAACCCACAGGAGTAGCTGAGGTAGAGTATCCACATCTCGGCCTTACTGCCCCTTCCATGGGCAAGACTAAGGCGCCTGCATGAAGGTGGTGCAGGGAAGGTCCCTCCCCTTCCTCCCACTCTCATCCTGGTGGAAAAGAACCACCCAAGGCGGGATACCCCTGGCTACTGCTTTTGTCTGGGGAGTGGGATCCCACTCACCCACTCAAAGCCCCTCCCAGCAGGGGAAAGAAGCTTGAAGAGCCAGAAGAATATTTCAAAACTGAGAGGGGAATGAAGGAGGCATTCCCTGTCAGCCGCATTCCCTACCCCATCCCAGGAGACTCCTGACACCGAAAGTCAGCCCACCCCAGCGAGTGTGGACTGACCTCAGAGGACTCTTCAAGGACAGTGGAAGCGGAGCCAACCAGGAGTCCCCTCCAAGGCTGGTCGAGAAGCTCTACCAGCCCTCCTCCTAACTAAGTCCACTCTGCCACCTAACAAGGAATAAGGAGGGGACACCAGGACCACAGTGGAGAGGGCCCCAACTGGTTCTTAGAGGAGGAGGGCAAGCAGGAGGAGGCATCACCCAAGGTCTGAGGCCTTCTGAGGGAAGGTGGAGGGAGCCAGTGATGAATGGTCAAGATACACAGGAAGATCAAGGATTACAGCAGGTACATAATTTTCATATCTTCCTTGTGTCAGTCTTCACCATTCATCACTGTCAGGGTGAGTACCGAGCCCTGAATGGGTTCAACTTCCCTGAGGGACATAAGTCCCTCAGCCTCTGTGGGGAGGACCACTCAAGGAGAAGACCCACTCTAGGCCAGTTAGGTCCGTGACTGGTAAGGGCAAGGTGGGGTCCCCATTCCCTGTGAGAAGGAAGTTGCCCTGCAAATCCCGCCTTATCCTGTGGAAGAAAAGACAGGTCCCTCGAATGCGGAGGCAATCACCCCAAATCTGGCCAGGGTGATAACCTCAATAGGCCAAGCCACGCCATCCACCTAATGCAGAACGCTGTCCCCGCTAGCCATGAAGCTACCTCACTGGTGTCATAAGATGCCCTTGCCTGGTGCCTTGCCAGCTCCAGGCCCTGAACAGAGAGGGCGGTGGCCTGCCTGGTTGCCTTCAAATCAGGCAGTGATGCCAGTATCTGACCCAGCATCACCCACAAATACCTGTTGTAGGCAGCGTGGTGTACCTGATGAGAAGCTATGCATAGTATTACCCGTGCCGAGGAGAAAACTCTCCGCCCCAAGTGGTAGCACTCCGTAAAGTCTGCATCTGGGGTTGGTTGCAGACCAGGTGCCTATGCCTGGTAGGGGTGTCCAGCAACATCACTCCCGCTGAGGGATGAGGCACGTACCTGAGACTCTGGGGTGTGCAGTACCAACACTGACAGTCTGAAGGGGCTGGAAATGGGGTCGATGGGAGCTGCCAGGTGCTGTACAATGCTTCCTGGAAACGTATGGACCAGGAAGGGATCACCAAGTGATCTGCACTGTACTCACCCAGGAAGGCATCTTGCTACGTGTGACAGGTGCAGATCTTGACTAGCCTCATCCTCTCCCTCAATGGAGGAAGATGAGGAGGCCAAAGAACTCAAGATTCAGACTCTGGCTGCAACGGGGAGACAGGTGGAAGACCTGCTCGCCCATGGCCCTAACATATCTTGGAAATTCTGCAGCCTGAGTTCTGAACTGTTTCCAGGTCAAGGGCTCCTGAAGGATGCATGGCCTGGGAGAAGAAGGGCTGGACACAGAGGCAGGGGGCAACACCTCTACCTTCAGTGAGCCGCCTCTGTCAGGGCTAGGAACCCAGCAGGCGATCCCAGATGATGAAGGATCCGCAAGTCAGTTTGGTCAAAGGCCGCTCAACCAACCTGAAGCGGCCAGAACTGAGCCCTCAGAGGGAAGCACCCCATGAGGGACTGGGGCCGATGTGTCCAGAAGGGCAGAATCCAACCCCACACAACAAGAACTCTCTCGAAGGGGATGAGGGAGAGAACTTGGGCTTGGTGCTGTAGCTCCTCTCTGAGCCCCACAGGGCTCCAGAGGAGAGCCGCAGTCCCTCGTCCCAGACCCTCAACCCTGCTGACTCAAGGAAAACCTCTTCCTCATTCCCTGTGCCAGGGACTAGCCCAATCCCACAGGCTCCCCTGAGGAGAGTCGCAGAAGAAGGAGTCCCTGTTCTAGTCTGGGGCCGCACCGGGGCCGGCAGCTGACCCCACCCCCAAACCTGAACCACTGCCCCATCGGACCAGGGGCCACTATCCTGCACCTTGCTCCCAGTGCTGCTGTCAGTGCTGACTGCTGTCACCGGAGCTGCGGAGAGGGGCACCTGGAAGGGCATCAGTACTGGGCCCCAGAGAGCCCTCCAACTCCAAGGAGTTGGGTCGCCAGTCTGGGTCAGTCTCCTGATCATCTGGCTCTGGAGAAGAGGATATCCAGAAGACCTCCAAACTGGCAACCCCGGGTCTCCCACCCATGGCACTGCAAGCTGCACCTGCTGGTGGCCCAGTACCTCTTAATCACCAAAGTCATGAACAGCTCTGGGATCCGAGGCATCACTAGTGGGCGGTGCTGAGGAACCTGCCGTGCCAGACCCAGCAACTGTGGGTCATGACACTGGGTAGCCTGCACCTCTGAGGAGGTGACTGCTTGGGTGGTGCTCCGCCAGGCTCCGGGAAGCAGACCTGTCCTCCGCACCATGGATGAGGCCTCTTTCCTGGCAAGGCTAGAGGAGGAGGAGGAGCGCCCTCCTCACTGGTCCATATAGGGCTGTGAGGGACCTGGAGGAAGAGCGAAGAGTCTTGTGTTTGAGCCTCTCAAGTGACAACGCCCGAAGTTGGCAGAGCCCTGCCAACTTTAAACACGCTGTACTCTAGAACTCAGCGGTCCATCGAGAAGCAGACGCGAGTTATTCATGTCATGCTGAGGTCCAAGGCAGGTTAAACAAACATCATGCAGATCCATAACAGAAATTTGCCAGCTGCAGGGACACCGACGCATAGAGACTGGCCCACTTTAGAAGAATGGCTCTTGTCCCCTGAAACAGGCATGATGTGGCGGTAACCAAAACAACAAAACAGTAAAGACACAGCGCCACTTAAAGAAATAAAAGGAAAGGTCTTACCAGTGTCCCTAGGCAACGCCGCTGGGTACCACAGGCAGAACCAGTCGAAGTCGCAACGTGGCGTCAATGCAGCGTTGAAGTCTGCGTCAGCCAAAACCAGGCTGCAAACTATACTGACGCAGTAGAAATTCTCTGCTGCAGGTGTGGTGCTATCCCGACAGCAGGAGAAACAGAAATGGGGTGGAGGAGGAGCCGACAGCCATTACTGGCCAACCCATGAGCCCATACAATGCGTCGGCGTCATGGCGGTGCCACCACCACCAGTTTCTCACCCTTGAAAAAAGCTCCTTGAGATGCTGCACCTCCAGCTGGACACCCTAACAGTGATGAATGGTGAAGACTGACGCAGGGAAAATTCAGGGTTACAAGGCTACCCTGAAGAGATAGTAATGCCTGGATCTTCCCCTTTGTGTAACAACCAAGAAAGGGTTCTCGTTTAGCTACAAGACTTGAGACTGGTATTGTACCCTTATCCAGAGTAAAGAGGGAGCCCTGGGGCCTCATGGGGTGTTCAGTCGTGACCTCGGTGAGGATTCTAGAAGGATACAGGAAGCTATCCCTGTTTTCTCCTTCCTTGTCATGGATTTCACTTAGTGGTGGGCACTGTGAACTCAGTGGATCTGACCCTCAGGAGTGGATTCGTGACAGATCTGGGGCAGTGGTAGGATCTGACAGATCTGGTGGTGAGATTCAAGAGATACTGGTGGCACAGGCATAACAGTTGGATTTGAGGTCATGGTATCAGATTGATAAACTGAAAACAATCCACACACAATCAAGGCAGAGATTTGAAAAAATAATAATAATTTGGTTACATATAAAGTTCCCTACTTGTTTTTTCTTTTTTCAGTGCAAGTGTAGCAGTAGTTAGGAAGAAGATGGCTTCCAACTACAACGAATACACTGCAGACTACCTATGCAGTTGTGTCAGGAAAGAGGGGTCCAGTACAAGGGCAAACTAAAAAGTACCTCATGGAGGGTCTTGTGGCAGCCGATGAGCAAGCAGTTGCCCCAAACCTTGAGTCACAGCAAGTGACTGAAAGGGACCAGACCTTGGGCTGGGGTTGCTAGGGGACGCCACAGTGTCCAGTCCCAGAGAAAAGGACAGCGAGACCAGAGGGAACCCAGGGCCACAGCACCAGGGAAGGCCACCACAAAGCTGGAACTAGAAGGGATCAGGCTGCAACTGGAGTTGAGGAAACTGGAGCTGGAATTCAGTAGAGAAAGTTCGATGCCCAGCAGCAGAGGGAGTTTGAGCAAAAGAGGTTCAAATTGGAGATGCAGGAAAACAGCACCAGAGAGAGACTGAGGAAAAGAACGGCAGCACCAGAGACAGTTTGAACTGGAGAAGCTAAGACTCCAACAACCAGTGCCAGAGGAGGTAAGTGGCAGGGGTGAACCTGAAACTCTAGGGTTGGGGTATAAGTTAAACTCCAAATTAATAGTTGAATTTAAAGAGAGGGAGGACATGGATGCATTTTGGAATTTATTTGAAAAGATCTGTATCCAGGCCAAGGTACCCAGGGAGTCCAGGAGCTTCCAGCTATCCCTGCTACTTACTGGTAAAGGGCGTGAGGCACTAGGCCAAATGGACAATCGGGACAGTAGCGATTATGAGAAACTTAAAACTGCTCTGCTTAAAAAGTATGAACCGACTCCTGAGGCCCACAGGGTTAAATTCCATAAACTCCAAAAAGCCCTGACTTGAACTTTGAGGAACTCGCCACAAAGCAACGTTAGTTTTAAGACGTTGGTGGAGGGGTGGAAGCAAACTCTGTGAGGAAAATTGAGGTGGTTGTACTTTTTTTTTTAAACTTTCTTTATTCTCCCCATGCCAGAGCCCTGCTCAGTCAGGAGATGCTTATGCACCAGCCCCACTTCCTGTACCTACCAGAATCCCGGTGGACCTCCATGGAGCCGTGGCTGTATCCCCAGGTGGGTATGGGGCAGGGCACAGACACCCCAAGGTAATCTACATCTCTTCAGGTCCCTCTGGTGGTCAGGCAGGCAGGAGCTATTAGGGTCTGTGCTGTGGCCTCCTTCACCTCAGTGCTCCGGCATTGTTTTTCCCTGTTCTGGGAGTGGCTTATGCCCTGACATCAAGGCGACAGCCGACGTCAACCACTCCTGACCCTCTCTGTATAGACTGCACTTGCTGTGCCCTGGCTTCCGCCAGAGGCCAGGCAAGTGCTGAGTCTACGCCCTCCCTCCCGGGAGAAGAGAGTTGTCCTCAGATGCTCGATCTTCTCCTCCCTGCCAACCCCCAGTGGCCCGGCTCATTCCCGAACATGGGTCACCAGTGTGGCGTGAGGTGTGGCGTCCAGCGCTCAACCCTCAGCACCACCGGGCTGGCTGAGGCAGTTGTACTTTTGAGCAGTTCTTTTGGCTTGCCTAGTAGAGTTGAAAACCTGGCTAGCAGACCAAGATCCAAAAATAGCACGGCAAGCTGCTGAGTTCTTGGATCGCTATGCCAGAAGCAGGCCTGTTCTGAAAGGAAGTGGGGCAGGTGTAGCAGGGCAGAAAGAGAAAAGCACGCCTTCAAGGCAGCTAAAACCTTCACTGCCTCCCACGAAAGGGAAGCCTCAAAGTACCAAAAGGGATTTCTAGATAAAAGAAATGATGACTGTTGGTTTTGTAAACAGCCAGGGCATCTTGCTAGACAGTGTCCTAAAAAGGCACAGAGTGGACAAAGTGGTGCTCGAACAGAGTTGGGTGCACTGTGTATCCCTGAAAGCATGCCTGTAAACATGAAGGAGACATATATCCAGTTACTGTAAATGGAGTGCAGACCCATGGGTTAAGTGACACAGGCGTCTCTTACCCTGGTAGAGGGGTATTTGGTTGGCCTGAACAACTTATACCTAATCAGTATGTAAAGGTGAGGTGATTCACTGGGGAGGAGAAAACTCTGCCACTAGCTAGTGTTCTTCTGGACTGGGGTGAGACAGGAGAGAGGGTACAAAAGTGGCAGTGGCATACAACCTCGCCCTGGACGTGATTATAGAATAATCTACAGCAGGGGTGGTGTGTGCGATTACCTGCAGTCATATGGCTAAGGCCTCTTGTAGTTCCTGAACCCTGCAAAGCTCTGTGGAAAAGAATAGGAGGCTGGTTCCTCAGCCTATGTCTCCTGACATGGAGAGTAGTGAAAGGAAGGTAGATTTCTCAAGTAGCTGTTCACAAAACAGCTACAGAAGTTTACTCTGAAGAGGAGGGCTAACCAACAGTCAGAAGGTTAGGGATGACAGTGACTCTGAATGCCCTGACGCTAGAGCTATGGACCCCAGTTTAGAACTGAGGGGGCATGTTCCATGCTTTGGGAAATGTGAGGAATTTGTCACTGCTCAGAGGACTGATCCTAATTTGGAGAGGCTGAGGGCTTGTGTAGAATCTGATGGGACACAGGGAGGTGACATAAGACATAGGGTATTTTGGGACAGTGGACCATTGTGGGCAGGCAGCTTGTCATTCCCTAGGGGTATTGAGAGCAATTGCTCAGGGTCACTCATGATATCCCCATGTCCAGGCATCTGGGCATTCCACACACCATGCAGCGATTGGCCCAGAATTTCATTGGTCCAACTTCACCCAGCAGGTGAAGGAATATTGCAGGTCTTGTCACCGGTGCCAACAGATAGGGAAGGTGGGTAGTAAACCAAAGCTGCCCTAGTTCCCTTCCCATTGTGGAGGAGCCATTACAGAGGGTAGGAATGGATATTGTGGTAATTTGAGTAACTCAAGCTCTTCCAGGAAAAGTTTATCCTGATGGTGGTTGATTACGCCACCCGGTACCCAGAGGCAGTCGCTCTCTACTCACTTAGGACAAAGTGGCAGATGCCTTACTAGGATTTTCTCCCATGTCAAGTTTCTGCAGGAGGTTATCACTGATCAAGGGGTACCTTCATGTCGGACCTGATGAAGTGTTTCTGGGAGAAGTGTGAGATGGTGCAGAGACACATGACACCTTATCACCCAGAAGTCAATGGGCTTGTGGAAAGGTTTAATGGTACCCTAAAATCGATGCTCCAAGCATTTGTTGAACAGCATGCAAGGGACTGGGAGAAATACCTTCCCACCTGTTGTTCTCATACAGGAGGTGCCCCAAGAATCGGCAGGGTTCTCCTCTTCAACTCTTATATGGACATAGGGTGCATGGGCCCTAGACTTGATCTGAGAAGACTGGGAAGGAAAATACGCCACCCAGGGAACTCCATAGTGGAGTATGTCCATAAGTTTAGGGAGATGTTGAAGAAGCTTATGGGTGGCCCAAAGCAACCTGTCAGCTGCCCAACAGAAGCAAAAAGTCTGGAATAATCGTGGAGCCAAAGCTCGCATATACAGTGCAGGTCAGGAAGCAATGGTCCTAATTACAGTCTGGAAGGACAAGCTGCAGGCTGAGTGGTGGGGCCATGTAAGGTAGTTCAACAGGTAAAATGACGAATTATATTGTGGAACTTTCTGACATGAGACATACCCATAAGATGTATCATGTCAACATGATGAAGCCATATGCAAATAGGGCTGACATGGTACTTGCAGTATGTAGTCCTGGGAAGGGGACAGATGAGGAAGACCCCTACTGGACTTGCTAGAGTAAAGCAAGCAGGAGTCATCTGTGGAGGCAATCAAACTGTCGTCCCAGCTGACCCCAGAACAGTCCCAGGAAGTGAAGGCAGTTTTAGAGGACTTTGCCCTTTGTTTACTGCCAAGCCTGGATGAACCCCCTTAGTGACATAATGATGTAGACACGGGGACACAAGTGCCCATACGGCGGACAGCCTACCGAGTGTCCGAGGCCATCTTAGAGGACATTAGGAGGGAGGTGGAGGAAATGCTGGATTTAGGGTAATCCAGAAATCCCATAGTCCTTGGGCCTCACCGTAGTCATCGTTCCCAAGCTGGATGGCTCTACTTGCTTTTTTGTGGACTATCATGGACTCAACACAATCACGAATCTGACACCCACCCAATGCCACAGGCGGACGACCTACTGGACAAGTTGGGAGGGCGACATCTTACCACCACTGACTTGATGAAAGGGTACTGGCAAGTGGGTTAACTGCCAGAGCTAGACAGCGGTCAGCCTTCATCACTTCAGTGGGATTATTTGAGTTCCAGGTAATGCCTTTGAATGAAGAATGTCCCTGCCACCTTCCAAAGGTTGGTCAACCAGGTGTTACATGGTACTGAAGAGTGCGAGTTGCTTATCTGGATGATACTGCCATCTTCAGTGCCAGCTGGAAGAACACCTGTCTCACCTGAAGGAAGTGCTGGGTAGGATACAGATGACAGGGCTCACTGTAAAGGCTGAAAAGTGACAGGTGGCTATGGCGGAGGTGGCATACCTAGGTCATGTAGTGGGGCAGGGACAGCTTCACCTTAATCAAGCAAAGATTGAGGCAATAAAGGCGTGGCCTATGCCTGAAACCCAGAAGCAGGTTAGGAGCTTCCTAGGGACTACAGGGTACTATTGAAAGTTTGTACCAAATTACAGTACCCTGTCAGCTCCCATATCTGGCCTGCTGAAGAAAAAGAAAGCCCAAAAGGTAGACTGGGAGCCAGACTGTGAATGAGCCTTCAGACGGATAAAGGAGGCACTGTGCAGTATGCCTGTGTTAACCAGTCCAGATTACAATAGGCAGTCTGTTGTACAGACAGATGTCTCAGATGTGGGATTGCAGCAGTCCTCAGCTAGACCACTAATCAGGCAAAGATCACCCAATAGTGTACCAAAGCAAAAGTTACTTCCCTGGGAGCAGGCATATTCCACAGTTGAAAAGGAATGCCTTGCACGTGATGGGCCCTGAAGAAATTAGAGCCGCACTTCCACGGGAGACGCTTTGAGGTACAGACCGATCATAATCCCCTGGTGTGGTTAAATCAGATTGGTAAAACAAATGGTCATCTCTTAAGGTGTAGTATGTTGAGTAGTTGAGTACCTGGAGGACAGTGGGGCACTGGACCCAAGGCAGCATGGTTTCACAGCAGAAGGGTCATGTCAGACAAACCTAATAGATTTCTTTAACTTTGTGACCAAAGTAGTAGCTCAGGGAGGGGCTGTGGATATGGCCTACCTAGATTTTGGCAAGGCATTTGACACAGTCTCACACAAAAGATTAATATACAAGTTAGCCAGCCTTGGAGTGGGTCCCAAGGTGGTAGCCTGGATAAAAACTGGCTGGACAATAGGACGAAGGGTAATAGTAAACAGAGTTCACAGGAAGAAAGGAGGGTAACTTATGGGGCACCGCTGGTTTGATACTGGGACTGATCCTCTTTAATGTCTTTATAAGTGACATTGGAGAGCACCTGGAAGGAAAAGTATGTCTCTTTGCAGATTACACAAAGATCTGCAACACGGTTGATACACAAGGTGGGATGGAAAGGATGAAAAGGGACTTGGCAAGGTTGGAGGAATGGTCAAATTTATGGCAGCTCAGATTCAGTGCAGAGAAGTGCAAGGTAATGCATCTGGGAAACAACACAGGGAAGAGTACATAATGGGGAGTGAGTTAATAACAACAACTAAAATTGAAAGAGACCTAGGAGTAATTATATCAGATGACCTAAAGGTGGGCAAGCAATGTGAGAAGGCAGTAAGGAGGGCTGGGGGATACTGGGATGCACAGGAGAGACATCAACAGTAGAAAACAAGAAGTTGTTATCCTCTGTACAAACAGGTTGGTGAGACCCCATCTGGAGTACTGCGTGCAATTCTGGAGACCCCATCTCCACAAAGACATAGACAGAGTGGAGGCTGTTCAGAGGAGGGAACCAAATGGTGCAGGGTCTGCACCAGAAGACATACGAGGAGAGACTAAAGCAGCTTAATATGTATACCCTTGAGAACAGGAGGGAGGGGGACATGATAGAAACTTTCAAGTATCTCAAGGAATTAACAAAGTACAAGAGGGTAGCATCTTTCAGAAGAAGAGAGGTGCAAGAACAAGGGGGCACAATTTGAAGATAGAGGGGGACAGCGCAGATGTAATATTAGAAAGTATTTTTTCACAGAGAGGGTTGTGGATGCATGGAACAGCCTTCCTGAGGAGGTTGTGGAATCAGGAACAGTGGGAGAATTCAAGAATGCATGGGACAGACATGAGGAAATTCTAGTGAGGGTTAGGAGGAAGTAGCTGTTGATTAACTAGAATCTGCAGCTTATTCATCATGAAGGGAAATGGGCAGACTAGGTGGGCCAAGTGGTCCTTATCTGCCATCAAATTCTATGTTTCTGTATTTCTAAGTACTGCCATACAGGCCTACAACATGACCATTACAACAGGGCCAGATTGGCCAACACAAACACAGATGGCCTATCTCGCCAGTTAGAATAGTAACAGAATTTGTGAAAACCTTACCATGCAGTAGGAGGTGTGTTCCCACAAATTCCATCTAGGAGGGAGGGATGTTGCAAGCTAGCCAACTGCCAGTCATTATTTGCAGATATATTTCTGTCATATTTTTTTGTGATTTTGTCACAAGAAAATGCCCAGTGTTAATGAAAGGTCACAGGAGAGAGAAAGGTCTTGCAAAATATGTGACATTCATATGTGACCCAGGAAAACAGCTACTAGCCAGGAAGCTGAAAATTAGATTTTCAAAGGGATGGAAGTCCCTGGTTAGCTAATTGGTGTAATAAAGTCTCAGGATGAGAGAAGCTATCTCCCTGTCATAAACATTTAAGATTAAAAGGAGAAATGGTTTTAGACAGAAGGTGTCAACAAGGTTACCACAGTCTGATTACATTTTTTTAGCAGCTTAGGAAGTGGTGATATGAGGACCCAAATAAGGAAATAAACAATAATTCCTTAAAATCTGGAAAGAGCAAGAGTGACATCTATTGATCTAAAAGTTAGAGCAGACCAGGACTTTTATAGCCAGCCAGAGGGACTATAAATACCCCTGTAAACAGAAGCTTATTGCAATGCACTTTGGACACTCTCCAGACAAGACACAGAACAACCTCTCAGTGGCTGAAAAGGAAGAAAGGATTTTCAGACTTCTTATTCTTCCAGACTACAGTTTACTACAAACTTACGGTAGCACTTTAGATAACAGTTATAGTGTGTTTTCATGTATATTTTCCACTTTTATTTGTGTTATTCTGTAACCAAAATTTTCTAAATCTTTTAGTTGTTTTTTTAACCAATTATTTTACCAGGTGAGACACACACTAAGCTGAAAGCTTGTTTGCAGAGTGCAACCTGGGAGCACAAGGAAGTTAAGTGACTTGCTCAGGGCCACACAGTATGCACCTAGGGGCTGTGGATTCAAACCCAGGTCTCCAGATTTGCAGCTCAGAGCCTTAACCCACTGCACCATACTGCCTCCTTTTAGTTGTAACTGTATGATTATTAATTATTTTAGTAAAACATTTATTTTTAAGAAACCTGCCTGAGTGAGATTTTTCATATTGTGTGTGGCTGTGGGACATTTAATAATACACTGTGACTAAACTGTTATTGCTAAAGGGGTGTCACCATAAGTTACCAATCGAACAAGACTCTGTACAGGAAATCTAGGTAAAGATAGGGAGAATATTAAAGTCTCAAGGAAGAGTCTGCAGGGATTTTAACCAGGTTATTGCATGCCCGTGGGAGAAGACAAAATGAAAATTACGTACCTACCATAATTCTTGATCTTCCTGTGTATCTTTATCATTCATCACTGTCAGGGTGTTCAGCCAGAGGCACAGCACCCTGTAGCCTTTTCTTTTTTCTTTCAAGGGAGGGCGATTGCCAGCGGCACCTGCCTACGAGGCTGACACATTGCTGGCACTCTCAGGTTGGCTAGTAACAGCTGTCAGCTCCTCCTCTGCACCAGTTCTGCTCACCCAAGAGATAGAAGGAAAAAGGGGCTAGAGAAAACCAATGTCGGGCAAGGGAGCCCAAGGGACAAAATAAGGAAAGGATATAAACTGAAAAGGAATAAGCTGGCCAGAGGCCAGAGGAGAGGAGGAGAGTCTGGGGTATGGGCTCTTTAGGCCTCAGTCCCTGGATGGCTAGTCAGGAAACAGGAAAGAAGGAAAAGAGAAAGAGAGAGAAAAGAAAGAAGGGAGAGAGGGACCCATCTTCTCCTGCACTGAATCCAGGGCTTAGTGACTTTTGAGCAAAGATGTGCCTCCCAGAGGCACACAGCCAACTAACCAACAGGAGTAGCTAAGGTAGGGTATCTACATCTCGGCCTTACTGCCCCTTCCACGGGCAAAACTGAGGTGCTGTATGAAGGTGGTACAGGAAAATCCCTCCCCCTTCCTCCAATTTCATCCATGGTGGAAAAGAACCACCCTAGGCAGGATCCCACCCCCGGCTACCACCTTCCAAAGGAGGTAGTGCCAGGAAATACTGATGTGGTAGTAGAGCTAATAAGAGAGGGGTTAAAGGATGCACTTAAAATATTTAAAATATACAGACACATAGTTTTTCTCACTAGTGGAGCAGATCGTTAACAACATTAATATATATCTCTTCCAGAAAACATAAAGGATGAATGATACTCTCACAGGGGGGATTTGGATTGCTGTAGAAAGTTTTTCCTTTTTTTATTTACCCTCTTTAATTTACAGTAATTTCCCGGTACTTTTGGACAAAAGATTTTCTCCTGCAGTGCTGTGTATATTTCTCCCTTACACAAGTATATCCCCCACACACATTAGATTATATATAGTATTCTCAATGCAGAGTTTTCCTTTTTTTTTTTTAACAAATAGACCAAATTATACTTGTAACTTGTATAATGGGTTCTGTTCTGCCACTGACGATGGAGGGAGGGGTCACGCTCCCGTACATACCATTCAAGAATGCACTGAGTTGTGTTTTTTTTGCACCACGCTATGATAATGTCAGTATTTCTCTCCCACAAAACAGTACAACCCTATGAATGCAGTGTTTTTTGTTATGTTATATTGACAAAAACTCTTTGCATATATATGCACTGCCTCAACGATCTGTACCTAAATGATCTATCTTTTCTCATGTACACCTACTCTTTCTTTCTATTTTGTTTCCTTATCTCTTCTTCAAAACAAGGTTGGTCTGAATTTACTCTATACAACAAAATATCTGTTGGACAGTATTTAATGAGAATATCCACCCCAAATATCCTCATTATGTCTGGTGCTCACGAATTGAAATTGATAACTTGGAATATCAGGGTCTGAACCACAAAATTAAGAGACAGTCTGTATTGAGACATCTGAAATATTAGATGCCTCAGTAGCCTTTCTGCAAGAGACCCATCTTAAAAAGAACATTATATGCTGATGCAAAAGGAGTGGTGGGTCAGGTGTTTAGGCAGGAGACAACTCCAAGAAACTGGGGTACTGATTCTTATTAAACGAAACTTGAAATATCATCCATGCATGGTCATAAGAGCTCCTTGGTCACTACATTATAGTCAGTAGTAAGATGGGGGACTGAATACTACTTTCATTAATATGTATGTCCCCACCTCCCTCGCACATAATCTTCAACACAGTCTTTTCAGAAATAAGCAACCTAGACAGCACCATCATATTGGCAGGCGACACTAACGGTACACTTGATCCCATTCTAGTCAGGTCCACGCTCCAACCTCTTAAAAGTAGTGCAGACAAAGACTTAGGATATCTCGTGGATAACTTGCACCTGACTGATGCTTGGCGAGCATCCCACCCTAATGTAAAACAGTACACATTTTGGTCACAATGTAATCAGTCTGGCTCCAGAATAGACCAGATTTACACCCTAATAGATTTTATTAACAGAGTGGTTTGTGTTACCATCAAGAGCCAGGTGGTGTCAGACCACTGCCCAGTATATATAATATTCCATACTGCTCCAAAGCCTAACAGAATATGTAGATGGAAAGTGATCAATTTTCTATTGCATAATGAAGTAGTATTTGACAAAGTTAATCTAAGTATCAAGGAATTCCTGTCCTTCAATAAACCTGAGGACACCTCTTGAAAAAATACCTGGGATTGCCTCAAATGCTGCTTGAGGGGACTACTAATCAACAAGGCCTGTGCTTTTAAGAAAAGGAATGTTGCCGAACAAAGAGAAGCTCTTATTTTTTTTTAGCTATACTTTTTCTTCCTGAGGCATACCTGTCTACATTCTACCTGACAAACTCCACTGGGATATCCAGCCATCATCCGTCGCTTGCACTCCATTGGGGTCTGCCTTGTCCCCTGCAGCTACTCCACACAGCAGGGTGGTGGGGAGCCCCAACTCACCCACCTGAAACAGATCTAGAACAGGCACACCCCAGAGCCGGAGATCTTCAATGGCCATCAAGCCACTCGACAAGGATGCCATCTACTTCCTCTTTCTTTCCCCTTGAGCGGCAGGTGTGCAATGATGCCATCTACTTCCTCTTTCTTTCACCTTGAGCTGGCAGGTGTGCAATGATGCCAACAGAGGACAGTAACGCATTAATGCCTGCACACGCTCCCTCCTGGTGTCTGCCTCAACTCTCCCCAGAGCACAGTGTGCATCCTGCCCCAGCCTCCACCAGGGGCAATCATGTGCCAACTGTCACAGACCCCCCACCCTGGAGAGGGAGAGCAGTTCATCGGACGCCGATCCCTCTCCTCCCTGCCAACCCCCGTGACCCATGCTCGCTCTTCGAACACTGGTCGCTGGTGTGGCGCAAGGTGCAGGTGACCAGCGCCTGCCCTCCAGCGCACTGGGCCGGCAAGAGAAGCTCTTATTAGTTGAGGAACTAGAAGAAGCTTTACTAACAACTAACACTTTAGACAATTGGAATGCATGGTCTAAGGTTAAAATAAAGTATAATGAGGCTTTAAGAAACGAGACTGTGTTTGCCTTTAGAAAAGCTAAATTAAACTATATTGACTCTGGGCCCAAGGCAGCCAAAATCCTAGCCATTAAATTAAGGCCAAACAATGGTTCTACTAACATCACTGCAATTAAAAGCAAAGATAGCGGTAAAGTACTAGCAAGTCACAGACAAATAAAGAATTCCTAAAGTTTTATAAAGAACTATATCATATGGATGGGAACGTTAAGAAAGGGTCACTAATAGACTTTTGCCATAACTTAACATCCTAACTGTCCCAGAGGCATTAAAAAGAAATCTTGAGGGTAAAACAAGAGAGAGAATTAGTGGATGCCATTAAACAAATCAAAAAGAACAAAGCACCGGGGCCTGACAGGTACTCCTCTAATTTTTATAATAGATTCAGCAGTAAGTTAGCACCAATATTAGTAAAAGTATTCAATGAGGCCCTAATTGACAGTCATCTCACTCAAGAAATGACTAAAGGTATAATAACGCTCATTCATAAACAAGGAAAGACCCATTGGACTGTGTCAATTAAAGACCCATTTCATTAACTAACTCAGATGTCAAAATATTAGCTAAGGTCCCATCGAAAAGGCTGGAGACAGTCATTCATCTTCTAATATCTAAACAGCAAAGGGTTCATGAAGGGCAAAAGTTCAGCAGATATTACAAGAAAGTTATTTCATGTGATTCAGGCTACCAATAAACACTTAATATCCTGTGGACTAGTTTCTCTCGATGCAGAAAAGGCATTTGATCAAATTGCCTGGTCTCATATTTTCTAGGTACTCAGCCTCTATGGGTTCCAGAAACCTTTACAAAATGGATATATACCCCATATCATAACTCTACCTCTGTTGTCACGACTAACGGGGTAATATCATCCTACTTTGAGACTGGAAGGTACCAGGCAAAGCTGCCCACTGTCTCCCTTACTGTTTAACCTTACCATTGACTCCCTAATTAGGAAACTTATTAATGAAAGATCATTTAAAGGTATTAGGTTGGTCAGAGCGAGCATCTGCTGGCTGCATATACGGATGATATTCTACTAATGGTTTTGACCCAGCTTCTACTTTTTTTTTGTACTTTCTCTTATCTCCTCCTGGTCGCCTCGCCACTCTACTCCTTGCGGCTAGCTCAATGCCCTCCAGTCCCTACTGAGTCTGCCCTAAGAGTGCCTTCTGGTGACTCCTACCTGCCTCCTTCACCTTTTGCACAGTGGGGTCTGCCCGTAGTGCGGACTGGGTGGCTGGAGTTGCCATCATCCAGAGTGCAGCGGGTTGTTTTCCGTTTTTCTGTCCTCCCTCCCTCCCACTGAGGGGCGCCGGCTTAGGCAGAGCGTGCTTACACCGTCTGCCAAGTGCGGATGAGCGTCCTCCCTCCCGACTCTCTGTAGGAGTGCGCGCCAGCCGGTCGGTGCTCCCCCGAGCTCTCGCGGCGAAGGTGCACAAACACCCCGATATCCCTCCCGAAGGAGGAGAGCATCCGTGGGGACGCCAATCCTCTTCCCTCGCCGACCTCGACGACCCAGGTTGCGCTTCGAACCCGGTCGCCAGCGTAGCACGAGGTGTGGCGCCCAGCGCCTCAACCCTCAGCGCCACTGGGCGGCCCCAGCTTCTACTTTAGAGCTGGTTCTACAAACCTTATGGGATTTTGCAGAAATCTCTGCTTACAAATTAAACATGGGGAAAACAAAGTTTCTTGCTCTGAACAAGTACTGTACAAAGGAAGAGATTGAGAATGCAGGGTTTACCTGGGCTAAAGACTCCATAGAATATTTAGGATTAATATATATAAAACCATACATAAAACAATTGTAAAGAATACAACTAGTGTAAAACAAAGAGCTTTTGATGAACTATCCAGATGGAACAAGTTGCCCTTGGGGTTATGGGGTAGACTGAATCGGTCATAATGAACCTCCTACCTAAGATACTCTATTTATTCATGATGATCCCTTCAAACAACATGAAGTCTTGATGTATTCTGACATTATGCAGTTAGCCCCAGCACTTGAACTGCTCTGGAGAGGAAAGAGTTAACTCTATGCCAGAGCATAGGACATTGAGCTCGAGCTCGGTTCAAACCTCTGTCTGCTGCACTTTGAAGTGTAACCATCAGATTCTTTACTCCGCCTAACTGAACAGTCGCCGGAGATCTCTCCTTGCTATCGGTTCGGTATAGTAAAACGCCGGTTTTAAACCGCTATTTCTTATTGTATTTCGTTCAGATCCATGTCTGCAGTACAGTAAGCACTTAGGTAGTGGACTAGTGTAATCTGTGTGTGGAAACTGTAAAATAAATAAATAAAGAAAGAAAAAATACTTTTACAATCGTTGGCTGAACGATTGTCCTTATTCTCCCAAGTTTATTTTGTTTCTGTATTTAGTGTGAGGTACCAGTCCTTATCGGTTCTAAAAAACGTATTTTAGACGATTTTTCAAATACCCGTGACATGGTTAGAACTCTGATAAGGGGGTCTTGCCTGGCTTTTGCCAGTAAAGGGTAAGTTTTAAGATGGCTTCGTCTGAGAAACCCAAAAGAAAACCAGGCCCACTGGGTTTCAACACTACAGTGAATGTGGGAGGCCTTTGCTAAGGCTGTCCCCACACCACCTGTGTTTACTGTCTGGGTTTTGACCACCTTGATTCAGACTGCCAGATTTGTAAAATTTTCCTAAGGCCACCTTAGATAAAAGTTTGGGCAGGCTTAGGAAAAGGAGGCTGAGAAGTCCGCTGACCTGGATGGCCAGCCGGTTCGGTCCGACCGAACTGAGGGAGTTTCCACTGACCTGGGCGAGACTCCCTTGGGCAAAGGAGAGCCGATCCTGAGGTCGGTTCCAGTTAAGAGAAAGAAAATGAGAAATCGGTTGGTTCGGATCCAGAACCGCATCGCCCAACCGCCGAGGCAATTGCCAGGGTGATTAGTATAGTTGAATCGCTCCGCCCAGTTCCAACTGATCCGGTGCCTCTCAGTAGGCACTCAGTTCGTCGGTTCCTCGGTTCCAGACTATTCACCAGAAGAGTATTATGAACTGGATCTGGAGGGGATGAAGACTACGATGATGATGATGATGATGATGATGGTATGGAAGGTCTGGATGAGCCCATAGAACTGGACATCTCCCAGAACAGACCTTCTTGTGTTTCCTCCTTGGTTTTCTGAGTCCCATCCCACTTTATGTTTTACAAAAAGTGGCAGAAACCCTCCAGCTCCCTCTGGTTGAAGCTGTTGAGGAACAAGAGGAGCCTGACTATGTGGAGATGATGGACATCCCAGAGTCCAAGAGACTGTCTATTCCCTCCATAAATCTTTTGGGAAACAGACACGAAGATTGCTTAAAACACCAAATTCTCTACCTTCTGTGGACAGGAGAATGGACAAGAGCTACATGCTGTCAGGCTCAGGTATGGCGTTCTTGTACCAGCAATGCAGCCATGTTGGGTCATGCAGGCTGCAGCCTGTGATAAGGTTAACATACCCTTGGCTTCACACCCTCCAGATAAAGACTCCAGGAAGCTGGATGCCATGGTAAAAAACAGTACATGGCATCTTCCTTGGGACTCAGGCAGGCTAACTACATGGCCTACACAGCCAGATACCAGAAGTCCAGATGGGATACTGTTCTGAACTGGCTAAACAGGCTTCCTCCCAGCTTTCCAAGGAGCAGGAGGAGGTGGCTGCTGATGGGATTGAGGCATCTAAGATCCAGTTTCATGCTGCTGTGGACTCCAATGATGTGTCATCACGAATCATGGCTACATCTGTGGCTCTTCGGAGATTGGCTTGACTCAGATGTACTAGCCTCTAACAGGTCACCCAGGCTAAGGCCATGGTTTCTCTGTCATGGAGAATTCTCTGTTTGGGGAGCAGACAGAGAACGGATGAATACAGGACCACCTACAGGAGTGCACAGGCCAAGGAAAGACAGGCAACTCCTCAGAAGCAGCAATCTAGGGGCAGGAGCAGGCCTCTTACAGGCCTTCTACCAAGCACAGGCCTCCTCTCCTTTTCCTCAGATGGGGTTCTTCAGAGGAGAGGCAGAAGGGGATGAGCAGGGCTGCATCCTCCTCTCAGTCTAAGGCTCCTGCCAAGCAGACACGCTGATGTGTCAGCCTGGGCTGACTCCCTCTCCTGTAGGGAGGCAGGCTGGCTTACTACTCCAGGCCTAGAAGTCTGTTACCTCAGACAAGTGGGTCCTTGAGGTAGTAAGCTGGACTGGCCCTCAGCTTCAAAAAATTTCCAAAGCTGAGGGCAGGTCTTTTCCACCTGCAATCATCTCCGAAACCATTGCCCTAGAGGCAGAGGTTTCCTCTCTGCTGGCTCTCAGAGCCATAGAGAGAGTTCCCACATCTCACAGGGGCAAAGGTCTGTACTCCAGATACTTCCTTAACCCAAAAAGACAGGGGTGGCAGCCCATCCTAGATCTAAGATACTTAAACAAGCACCTAGTAAAGCCAAAATTCAAAATGGTGACTCTGGGAATAATTCTTCCCTCTCTAAGGCCAGGGGATTGGCTAGCCTCCCTGGACCTCAAGGATGCCTATTTTCACATTCCCATCAGGTGCTTCCACAAAAGTACCTCAGGTTCAAACTGCCTTCAGGCCATTATCAGTTCAGAGTAATGCCCTTAGGCTAACATCAGCACCAAGGGTGTTCAGAAAATGCCTAGCAGTAGTAGTGGCCTTTCTAAAGAGACTAAACATTTCCATTTTTCTATACCTGGACGACTGGCTCATTGTGGGTCAGTCTCCAGACCAAGTCAAGTCAAGTCAAACCTGCAAGTGACCCAGCAATTGCTCACTTCTCTAGGATTCTTCCTCAGTCTTCCAAAGTCAACTCTCAAACCAGTGCAGCTCTTGACCTTCTTAGGGGTAGTGCTGGATACTGTCAAAGCACGAGCCTTTCTCCCTCTGGCAAGGGCAAAGGCCCTATAGACCTGGCTTCTTCTTTTCACCTTCTGGTGTCTCGACCAGCAAGGCATTTTCTTCAACTTCTGGCCACATGGCAGCTTCCACTGCAGTGGTACAAGGAGCCAGATTTCAGATGAGGGACATCCAGTTCCACTTGAAGGCTTTTGGTCTCAGAAAAAGATCCTCTAACCAAACTAATTCCAGTGACTCAGACTCTGATCCAGGCTCTCCAATGGTGGCTGGATCAGGACAACCTCAGACAAGGAGTCCCAGTCATCACTAGTCTCATTCTGTGGTTCTAACCACAGATGCTTCTCTCCTGGGGTAGGGAGCTCACTTGGGAGTCCTCACAGCACAGGGAGTGTGGTCCCTCAGGAGTCTCTACTTCACATCAATCTTCTGGAGCTCAGGGCAGTGTACCTGGCTGTACAAGCTTTCTCGGACTCAGTACAGAACAAGGTGGTTCAGGTCAGGACAGACAACACCACCACCATGTGGTACATGAACAAGCAGGAGGCACTTGGTCTATGGCCTTGTGCACGGAAGTCATGAAGTTATGGTCCCTGGCTTATTCCCTACAGACATCTGTGGTAGCAGTCCACCTTTCAGGGAAGGATAATGTGCTAGCAGATGCATTGAGCAAATTTCTCAGGGCCATCACAAATGGTCCCTGGATCCCCTAGTGTTAAAGGTGATTTTTTCAAGGTGGGGCACTCCAGAGATAGCTCTTTGCAGCCCCAGACAATCACCAACTTCCTCTCTTCTGTTGCAGACCCCCAGTCTTGGGCTCAGTCCTCTAGATGCTCTACTTCTGGATTGGGAGGGACATTTCTGTATGCCTTTCCCCTTTCCTCTATTATTCAAAGTTCTGGTCAAGATAAGGTCACAATCTTGCAAAGTGATCCTGATTGCTCCAGACTGGGCCCAGGCAACCTTGGTATCCTCTGTTGCTGTCCCTAGCAGACCATCTTCCCTATCTTTTCCCAAGAATCACAACCTGTTAACCTCCTCTCAGAGGAGGATTTGGTACCAACCTTCAGTCTCTCAATCTCAAGGCATGGCTCTTAAAGAGCTAGAATATGCAAGCTTGCATTTGTCTCAGGGGCTCTGGACATTCTCAAAGCCTCTCAAAACCTGCCACAGAAAAACTTATAACTCCAAATGTAAAAGATTCAGCATTTGGTGTTCCAATAAACACATATCCCCAGATTCTGCTGACTTGGCTACAGTTCTGGATTATATGGTTCATCTTAATGGCTTAGGCCTCAGACCAGCTACCCTGAAAGTACACTTGTCAGCTGTTTCTGTATTCCTGTCAGTGGGAAGGCCTCCTCACTGGCATCTCATCCTGTTTTCTGTAAATTCTTTAAAGGATTGCTCCATACCAATCCTCCTTTTAGGGATCCTACTCCTGTTTGGGATCTTATTGTTTGCATTGCTCAGCTTATGCAACCCCTTTGAACCTTTGACCTCAGCAGAACTTAAGTACTTGACTTGGAAAACTGTGTTCCTGGTAGCTATTACCTCTGCCAGGCGTATCAGTGAATTACAAACTCTGTCAGTGGAGCCTAATTTTACCTCTTTCCACAGAGATAAGGTAGTCCTTAGAACCAACAGGAGGTTCTTACCTAAAGTGGTTTCAGATTTTCATCTGAACCAGTCCATGTCTCCTCCTGTGTTCTTCACTGATCATTCTTCTTCAGGAGAGAAGATTACACAGTTTGGATGTTGAGAGGGCACCTAGCTACTACATTGAGCGCACTAAGGCACTTAGGTTTGACTGTCCTCAGTTGTTTCTCACTTATGGTGAAGTGGGAAAGGTAAACCTGCTACTAAGAGGACTATTGCCAGGTGGATTGTCTCTTGTATACAATTCTGTTATGAAAAGCTAGGCAAAGTACCCCCTCAAGCCTGAGTGCTCATTCGACTAGAGGTACAGCTGCTTCTCTGGCTGCTGCCAGAGATATACCCTTGTTAGAGATATGTAAAGCAGCCACCTGGAAAACAGTCCATACATTCACCAAGCATTACTCTCTGGATACCCAGGCTAGGAGTGATGCTAGGTTCAATACAACAGTACTACGGAGCCTATTCCCAAAATAGGTTCGGTATCCTCCTCCATGGAGGTACTGCTTGGTAGTCCACATAATGTCAGAATACAGCAAGACTTCATGTTTGTTTGAAGAAAAAATTACTCACCTTAGTAACTGTGTTTCTTCTAATGGAGTCTTGCTGTATCTGACCCCCCTGCCT
Source organism: Neoceratodus forsteri (assembly GCA_016271365.2). Classification (NCBI taxonomy): domain Eukaryota; kingdom Metazoa; phylum Chordata; order Ceratodontiformes; family Ceratodontidae; genus Neoceratodus; species Neoceratodus forsteri. The sequence continues at coordinate 1,231,174,753 of CM028129.1, read as the reverse complement.
CCTCTCAGATCCTGTTTTTAGAAGTGGGCTGGCAGGTGCAGTGTTGCACTTCAGGGTGCAATTGGCACTCTCCCTTTACAGAGAGGGGAGTGGGTTAAGTTATATATTTTCTATAGTTATGTTTTGTTCACTACCTAGTTTTGTTTTGGGTTCTCGACTTGTGTCTTTTGGGGACCCAAAATATTTGGTTGCTTTTTGGCTAGTAGATTTTACAATTTCCACTTAGCAGGTGTAGTTAGTTAGTATTAGCTCGTAAGAATCTGATGGTTACACTTCAAAGTGCAGCAGACAGAGGTCTGAACCGATCTCGAGCTCAACGTTCTATGCTCTGGCACAGAGTTAACTCTTTCCTCTCTGGAGCAGTTCAAGTGTTGGGGCTAACTCGTAATGTCAGAATACAGCAAGACTCCATTAGAAGAAACACAATTACTAGGTGAGTCATTTTTTCTTGCAGCTTAACCAAACATTGGATACAAGGAATTTCTTCCCAGGTTGCACAGTTTATTTGGTGCCATAAAAGACATAGGATGGCTTACACGAAATTATGTTGATTCAAAACCAAAGGGGACTGAAGGCGCCTGGTTTTATCTTTATGTTCTAGCAGCAAGAGCTTCCCAGATGGCTAAATGGTTCCTAGCAGGATCTGCACAGACTTACATACCTGACTGGGTCCTCATTAAAAGGGAAATTTTGAGCAAACAAGATACTGACTTAAGATCTCTTTTCTATGCTAAGCCCCTTAAATCTTGCAGTAACAAAATAGTGCCTGACTCTCTTAGACAGCTCAGGCAAATCTCCTATCTACTTAAACTTAACCTAAACCAGTCTAGAGCCCAACCTATCTGCAACAATCCGAACTTCCTATAACACAGCAAACCCTTAAACAGCGTTAAGTTGGAAACACAACGGTATATATGTGATTAAGACTTGCTAAACAATGGTTCCTTCCTCTCCTTTTCTGACCTAGGAGAAAAATATGACCTAAGCCCGAGGACTACTCCCTATATGACTCAATTAAACAAACTATTCAAAATTGGTTGGACTTCTCTATAGAATTTAATGACAACTCTAGATCATTTCTTGGGAACATTAAAATATTTCCTTCAATTTCCTCATTATACAGACTCTTCACAGAATTGGTCAGAAGTTCAGCCCTAGAGTCGGTCAGGTGGTGGGCTCAAGCCTGGAGAGCTGTACAGACGAATGGGAATGGGACACAACATGGACTTTGCCATTTAAGGCCTTTCCTACAGAGGATCTAAGGTTAATACACTTCAAAACAATACACAACCTATATTATACTATTTACCAGAGATATAAGATGGGCCTCATTGTCTCCCTATTTGCCACAAATGCAAATCAGGATCTGATACCCTATTACATATGTTTTGGAGATGCCCTCAAGTACAAACTCTATGGACTGACATTAAGAAACTATTCAAAGATGTCCCCATTATCTCTGATTATACGAAAAACAACTACTTGCATCCTAGGCCATTTTGATAAAAATACTTATTGGTCAAATGAACAGCGCTATACCTTATTATTGCTAGGTGTCACAGTCAGACACACAATTTTGAAACATTTGCTGGAGGAATCACCCCCACCATACAAGAGCAGAGAAACAGCATTTTGGAAATCATGAAAACTGAGAAACTTACAATGTCATTAAGGGACAACTCCCAGAAATTCTTTAGACAATGAGACACCATATGTCAAGTCCTGACCATCCCTGCCCTTTTACCTCCGGTTTATCCTCTCTTGGGTTCAGACCTTGTCTGATGTCTTCATCTATATACGTGTCTGGCATTGTTGTTCATAGGTATTTCCCAGTACCCTCTCTTCTTTTCTTACTCTCAGCTCCTTTTCTACTTCTATATCTGTCTACTTTGTTACTTATACTAGACCCTTCTCCTACAATATCAACCTTGTGGTAGTTACTAGTTTAAGTGTTAGTTATTTTATACATTAGAGTATTAATTTGAAAATGTAAAAAAATGTCAGATTATAGCAGTTCTCATAATGATTTCTGTGTAAGATTGTTTTTCATTTAATGGATTTGTAATCCAAATATGTATTATTTATTAATTTTTTGGTGGGGAACTTACAATTTGATATAGTTCTCTCTCTGATACAGATTCTCTCATTCTGAAGTTTGTGATCTTCTAGATAAAGTAATGAATATAGCTTATATACAGTTTTTATTCAAATGGTTTTATCTAGGTTTGGCTGTTTTATATTAGAGTAATACTTTTACTGTGTATAATAACTTTCTCTGTTATATATCTTGTTATGCAATTGATTATTTTCCTATTGTACCTTGTATTGCTATAGGTTATTATTGCAATGTATGGATTCTGGATTTTAAAATAAAAAACACATTGACAAAAAAAGAACTTTAGATAACAGTTATAGTGCATTTTCAGGTATATTTTCCACTTTTATTTGTGTTATTCTGTGGCCAAAGTTTTTCTAAATCTTTTAGTTGTAACTGTATGATTAATTATTTTAGTAAAACATTTGTTTTAAGAAACCTGCCTGAGCGAGGTTTTCATATTGTGTGTGGTTGTGGGATGTTTAACAATAATCTGTGACTAAACTGTTATTATAAAGGGGTGTCACCATAAGCTACCAATCAAACAAGGGTCTGTACAGGGAAATTCCGGAAAGATACAGAGAATATGAAAGTCTCAAGGAAGAGTCTGGGGATTTGAACCAGGTTATTGTGATGCTGTGGAGAAGACAAAATCAGGGTTACACTGCTACCCCTAAGAGATTGTAACACCTGGATCTTCTCCTTTGTGTAACACCCAAGAAAGGGTTCTCATTTGGCTACAAGACTTGAAAATGGTATTGTATCCTTATCCAGAGTAAAGAGGAGCCCTAGAGCCTCATGGTGGGTGTTCAGTTGTGACCTCGGCGAGCATTCTAGAAGGACATGGGAGGGTATCCCTATTTTCCCCCTCCCTGTTATGGACTGCACTTAGAAGTGGGCACTGTGAGCTCAGTGGACCTGATCATCAGGAGTTGGTTCATGACAGTTATTCTTAACATAGTGCAAGAAATGCTGCAGCTCACCATACTTCATACTTGCCACCCTACCCCAAATGCAAAGCACATCATCCATAAATTGAACCTACAGTATTATAGTACCCTGTCATGAAATAGGTTTGCCATGGTGTTGTAGATGGCCGACTCCTCCCACCAACCCAGGAACAGGTTAGGTAGGAGGGGCCACTGACATGCCCATGGCTGTCCTCTTGTCTGCAAATAATAAGTGCCATTGAACAAAAATAAATTACTAGTTAATTGTTTATTTATTTATTTGTACAAATTGGCATTACAATCCTTTGAGTCATGGATTCGTTTCCAAAGGCTCCTTGTCAGACAAAAGTACAGTTACATAAAAACAAAACACCATATAGTTACAGAGTATATAATAACACAGTTTCATCTGGTTACATAGGTACATGAGCAGACAATGCATAGAAGAGAGGCATTTACATTATTGAGTGACTGAGGTACAGTCCAGAGGGAAGCAAGAGAATGGGATACAGATAAGTTACTTGGTAAACAAATGGGATATTTGCTGGGAGAGGAAATAAGCGGTAGTGCTGAATAAGGCGCTCTGCAGGAGGTGCAGGTTAGCTGTCCAAGGGACATTGTCAGAAGGCAGTGGGTGGCGGGTGAAAGCAGTAGGGGAAGCCTGGGAGCTATCAGCAGTTGCAGCAGTGCATGGCAAAGAGGGTTTCTGAGGGGCAATTTTGAAGGGGCCTATTCTAGAGAGACTGTAATAGTGGCGGGAGGAGTTGTACCATGATGGGGTCTTATAGGGGAAGGACTGCTGTGCGGCGAGGCCTTGACTCTGGGTACCGTGAGGGTGGGTTTGCAGGCACTGTGGGTAGATCGATGGGGAGGAGATGCTGAGGGAGGAGGCCACCACTGGGGGTAGAGACCCAGGAGTATTTTCTTTGTCAACAGGCAGGACTGGTAGAGAAGCCTCTGTGAAAGTTGAGAATGTTGGCAGCAGTAGAGAGAGCAGGTGTGTGTGCACCTTCCACACCCAACAGGAGCCTGCAGGCCTTGTTAATGGACAGTTGCACTTTGTTGAGGGCAGTTTTGTCAGCAGCAGCATAGATTGGGAGGCCATAGTCTGCCAGGGACAGAACTGATGAGGTGACTGCAAGACAAGCGTATTAGGGGCAGGCAGTCCCTGTGGCGATAGAGGAGGCCGATCTGAATGTCTGTGGCAGAAGAGAGGGCAGCGATGTGTGGGGTAAGCAGTGAGGGCAGGGTCAAAGGTAATGCCCAGGTATTTGTACATAGTTACTTGTTCGAGGGGACCTGGGTGCTGGGCAGGATCTGGAGTGGGGTATTTCTGGCCTTGTTCTGATGGTGGGCAAAAGAGCATAGCTTTTGTTTTTCAGGTTGATGACCAGTTTGGGGTCAATGAACCATTTCTTGGCCTTGCAGAAGGAGTGCTGGAGGATGTTCTGAAGGGAGATGGGGTGGGGTTGTGAGGCAAGGAGGACAGCATCTCCACACAAAGAAGGATTTTGCCCACACAGAGATTGGGTAGTGTGTTCAAATAAAGGCTGAAGATAAGCGGGCCTAATATGGAGCCCTGGGGACTCCAGAGTGGACAGGCTGGGTGTTGGATAGGTTGCCATTAATTTTACGCACTGGGACCTGAAGGACAAGTAGCTTTCAAACCAGGAGAGGGGCCCTTGGGGAGACCGATATGTTGCAGGGAGTCAAGCAGGAGGGGTGGCAGACCATGTCAAAGGCCTTGGAGAGGTCAATAAAGGCTGCTCCGGCCAGGTGCCTGGCGTCCAGAGCTGTGTGCAGGAAGTTGGAGAATTCTAGCAGGGCTGTGGTGATGCTGTATCCTGCGCAGAAGCCGTGCTGCTCCCTGCACATAATGTTGTGCTTGGTAAGGTAGTCCAATAGCTGGTCAGCCACAATTTTTCCAGCATCTTGGAGGCGGGGGAGGATGGAAATTGGTCGGTAATTACAGGGTGCGGTGTGGTCATCACCTTTGTGAATAGGGGTGACAACTGCAGTTTCAGGCAGAAGGACAGACCTAGGCACAGCAAGCCATTAAGCAGGTGGGTGGGGGATAAGTACTGCATCCAGTACCCTCTGAAGTAGCCTAGTGTCCAGGGGATCGTTGCAGGGGCTGGTACTGTTGAGGGCTTTGAGTAGGTACAGCCTGGCTTCTTGTGGGGTTATGGTTCAGAGGTAGAAGGTGGAGTGGTGCAGTTTGGGTAGAAGGACGGAGGGACTGAGTCAAAGAAGTTGCTGGGAAGGACCGAGCTGAGATCGGTGAAGGTGGTATTGAGGCTGTCGGCGATGGCGTGGGGGTCTGTGGTGATGGAGCCATTGACAATGAGTTGGGATGTGGGGGTGACTGAGTCTTCCCATTCAGTTCCTTTATAGTGCCCCAAAGTTCCAGGCATTCCCCAGGAGGAGGCAAGGCGGATCTGTAATGTTTGGCCTTAGCCTTGCGGATGGCCCAGGTGCACTTGCTTGCCAGTTTACCGCATTCCATGGCTCTATACCAAAGGTTGTCCCTTAATAGCATTTAGTGGATGAGTGCTAGGTAACCCACGGGTGTTTCGCTTCTTAGTTAGGGTCTTGGTGAGGGGTGAGAAAATGTCACAGGCCTTGTTGAACAGCTAGTGAAATAGACAAGCCCTAGGTCTATCTAAGTGAGGTTAATGGGGTCCAATCCAGTGGGAAAGGTAAAGCCCGAGTTTACTGAGGTTGCCAGGGCGTAGGCGCCATCAGTGGACTGTCCTGGGGCAGGTTTCTGAACTTGAGTGGACCATGTGAATAGGATTGGGGAGTGATCGTTGAGCGCATTTGGGAGGACATGTAGATCTCCAATTTTGTTGGGTCGGTTAGTGAGGACAATGTCTAGTAGGGTGCGGTGCCATTGGTGGGGTTGTACCCAGTAGGTTGAGAGACGAGTTGTGTCATATCAAGGGCCAGGAAAGAATCTTTGATGTGTGTCAATATTAAATTAATGTCTGTCACAATAAATTTAATGGGAAAAATCTAAATTGGACTTTTCCAGCATTACTTTTACATAGAGGCCATGCTCATGGTTTATTGCAGTATACAATTATGTGGCATCAACAGTCAGCAAGTGTATTTTTTCATTTCAGACTCTCCAGACATTGCAATGCTGACATTAACATAGGATTTGTTGCCAGATAAGGACACAGCACCCCACAGTCTGCCTGTTTTCCATACTTACAATATCACTGCTGACCCTACTTGATCTCAGGCTCTTTCTTCCTCCTACCTTCCATTTCCCTTATGCCTATCCTATGCATTCTTGAACCCCACCACTGTTTTTGCCCATGACCTCCGCTGGTAGGCTATTCCAGGAATCTGCCATTCTTTCTTTGAAGAAGTACTTCCTCACATCTCTCCTAAATCTACCCCTTCAGCTTCATAGTATGTCCTCTTGTTCTTGAGCACCTTTTTTTCTGAAACATACTTCCCATGTATCTTATTCACCCCATTACATATTTAAGGTCTCTATCATATCCCCTTCCAGAGTGTACATACTGAGTTCCTTTAGTTTCTCCTCATAGAGCTTTTGAAGCAGACCCTGCACCATTTTAGCTGCCCTCTTCTGGACTGCCTCTACTTTGTCTATGTCCTTCTGGAGATGTGGTCTCTAGAACTGGACACTGTATCCTAGGTGGGGTCTTACCAATGATCTATACAGAGGCAACTCCACCTCCCTCTTTCTGCTGGTGATACCTTTCCTATTTACCCCAGCATCCCACTAGTCCTCCCATCTGCTTTGTTGACTGCCTGGTTACCTTCAGGTCATCATATATGATTATCCCCAGGTCTCTTTCCTGATTGGTGGTCATTAATAACATTCCACCCATTTTGTACTCTGCCCTGGGTTTCTGCACCCTAAGTGCATTATTTTGCACTTTTTAAATTGAGACCAACTGACATACCTTTAACACTTCTAGAGTTTTCTCAGGTCTCTGCTCATTTTCCACCCCCAGAATGTTCACCCTACTGCAGATTTGGTATCATCTGCAAAGAGGAGAACTTCCCCTCAGATCCTCTGCAATGTCACTTATAAAGAGATTAGAGAGAACCAGTCCAGTGCCGATCACTGAGGCACCCGCTAGTCATCCTCCCTCCTTGAGTGAACTTCATTTACCACCGCCCTCTGTCGTCTATCCCTAACCAATTTCTTGCCCAGTTTAACACCTTTTCACCAACTTCTAAGCTACCCAGCTTAATAGTCTCCAGTGTGGAACGTGACAAAAGCCTCACTGATATCTAGGTAGACCACCTCCACTGCTCCACCCTGATCTATTTCCTTGGTAACCCAGTCAAAGAAATCTGTCAGATTCATTCAACATGACCTCCCCCAGTGCAGGCCTCCAACTCAGTTACAATTGGAAAGCAGGGCTCCCTCTGCTGATCTTTCTCCCAGGGGCCACCTCCCTTCTCTCTTGACTTCTTCTTCCCATGCCTGCCTCCCTTCTTATTGACATTCAGGGTGAGCAGAACAATGCATATATATGCATGATGGGATTTCCACTCCTAACTGAGCCAGAACACTCTATTTCCAAACATCCAGACATCCTGTCTCAAAGCAAAACTCACTCTAGAGGACAGCTCTCAGGGACAGGTTGTTAACGTTGAAACCCTCTAATAACTAGCCTTGAACTGAGTGGAGAGAGAGGCTGATTACATGTGTGGAACAGGTGCTCCAGCACCAATCCTGGACAATGGGACACATACTAGTGTCAACCCTGCCTCTGCTCAGCAGGGAAGGGGTTGTTACACAAACAGCAATCCACTGACATCTGATCTGATGACCTCAAGGTAGCTGAGCAGTGTGACAAAGCAGTAGAAAAGACTAGAAGCAAGCTAGAGTGCATTGGGAGAGGGATTTCTAGCAGGAGAGAGGTGGTGCTGCCACTGTTCTCCGCTCACTGGTGAGGCCCCACCTGGAATACTGTGCCCAGTTCTGGAGGTTACACCTCTGCAAGGATATTGAAATGTGGATAGTACAGAGGAGAGCAACCAAAATTGTGAGGGTTGCACAAGAAATTATATGAGGAAAGGCTGCAGGAACTCAACATGTACTCCCTGAAAGAGAGGAGAGCGAGAGAGGACATGAATGAAACCTACAAGTACCTCACAGGAGTAAACAAGATGCAAGTGGAGAGTTTATTTCAGAGAAAGGAAGGAAGGCACTAGAACAAGGGGCATGCAATGAAGCTAAGAGACGGAAGTTTAGGAGAGATGTGCAGAAATACTTTTAAAAGAAAGGGTGGTGGATGACAGGAACAGCCTGCTAGAGAGGAGGTAGCAGGGCAAAGACTGTGGGGAGCTTCAAGCATGTGTGGGATAGGCAGAGATGCATATTAGGTAGAGGCATGGGAGGAAGGAGTGACAACTATGACCAACTGGGGTCAGTGGTGACAGACTAGGGCAGAGACAAGGTGGCAGTCTGGATGGGCCTGAAAGTCCTTTTCTGTTGACAAAACCTATGTTTCTATATTTTTCTATGAATACATGCTGCCTCTGGTCTTGTAACCCACTGGATTAAAATACTTCACATCCTTTCCTTCAGCACTGATCCATTAACTTGCCCACCACTGATGTCAGGCTTATTGGCCTATAATTGACAGCCTCCTCTCTGCTGCCACTTTTGTTAAGTGGGACTACATCTCCCTCCTTCAGTCCTCTGGAACCACTCTGTTTCCAGTGAGCTGTTAAGGACTGTCAGAGGTGGAGTCAGTACCTCCCTGAGCTCCCTCAGTACACTTGGATGCATCCCATCTAGTCCAATTGCTTTGTCCACTTTCAGATTAGTAATTCCCTTCAGGACTCTCTCCTCTGAAAGAGGGCTAATGTCCATCTCGCTCCCTCTAGAGCTCCTGTAACCTTTTGTAGCCCTCCTTCTGCTTCCTCTTAGAACACTGAATAAAAGTATTTGTTCTGAATGTCTGCCTTTTCCTGGTCTCCTCTGCACAGTCCACTCCTCTTCTCTTTTAATCTTACAGTCCCTCCCTGGTCTTCCTTTTGTCCTTACATACCTAAAAGTTGTCTTGCCCCTTTGCTACTGTGTGGGCTAGTCTTTTTTCAGTTTGTGCCTTTGCGCTGTTGACACCTCTCTATCCTCCTCCTCTGCATCTCCTTATACCTTCTGAATGATACTCTTTAGCCTTTACCTTTTCAGCTGCCTCTTTTGAGGACCATAGGGTCTCTTTTTCCTCTTGCTTTGCTCACTTGCTTGATGCAGAGGTTTGCTGCCTTCACTATGCCCGCTTTTAGCTTCGTCCACTGTTCCTCCACCCCCACTCAGGTCATTCCCTGACAGCTCATCCCTGAGATGTTCACTTATCTTTGTAAAATCTGCCCTCCTGAAGTCCATGACCCTCACCCTTGTATGGTTTGATTCCGAAGTCATCCTTACATTGAGCCACATTGTACAGTGATCACTGGTCCCTAGTTGGCCTCCCACTAAATGTCTGCAACACTCTCCCTGTTAGTGAGTACCAGGTCCAGTATTGCCCCATCACGAGTTGATTCATTGACTGTTTGCCTGAGGAATGTCTCCTGCAGGAGTCCAGGATGTCCCTGCTTCTACTTGAGACTGCAGCTGGGAAGCTTCAATCTACATCCAGCAGATTGCAGTCCCCACCAGCAGCACCTCCTTTTCTGCCATCTTACCAGTGGCTTCTAGCAGTACCTTATCTAACTCCACCCCTGTGCTGAAGTCCATAGATCACATCAGTGCGAATAGTGGCTCTATTCCCTTCTCAGGGTGACCCACAGTACTTCTGCACCCCTCCTCCATTTTGCCTGAATCTCTGTTGTTTTTATGCTTCTCTCACATAAACCAACACACCTCTCCTTTCCCTCCCACCCTGTCCTTTCTAGACAGAGTATTGCCTGGTATGGCCATGTCCAAGTCATGGTTTTCAATGCAGCATGATTCAGTACTGGCCATAGTAGCTAGGCTGGCCTTTGCAATGGTGGCCTGTAGGTCTGGACTCGTATTTTCTATACTTCTAGCATTCGCACACTTGGCCTTCCAGAATTTGTTACCACTCTGCTTGCTACCCTTTTTAACTTTCTGACCTCCTCCTTTCCTCCTCTTTTTTAATGTTCCCATTCCCTTCATTTCTACCACCCTCTCCTATATTAAGTTGCACCCTGGGGGTTCCCATTGTATTGGTATTCCCATTTTACTGGGAGATTGACATTGTATTCCTCAGGAATGAGGTAGTCATATTACAGCATGCTGTAAAAGTGGCCAATAAAACAGGATAGTTTTCCATACAGGACCCATTAACAGATTCAGTTGGCCTACCTGGTAGGCACTAGTGGTTCTTATATAATTTTGATATATGGTAAAGCACCAAAGTTACAGGGTGTCATCTTGAAGACAGCAGTTCATTTTCAGAAATTCATCCTCTTCTGACTGCAAAAACTGATTATTTTCTCTTGAAGATGGCTGTCCGACTTTCCTTAATTTCCTGTAACTTGTGGTATTGTGTACAGTAATTGTCTTTCTGTTTCTTTTTGTAATACTAAAGTCCATTATGCTCACGTTGTCCCTTTGTGAGAGGGCTTAATTATGACATCTGACATTTTCTGTATTTCTTCTAGTGCTTGCTTTTCCTCCGCATTCCAATTTGCGTCATTATGGTGTGTTTTGTTTGTTTCTAACAGTGGTGCTGTGTGTTTTAGTACCACTTTTTAAACACTTCTATTACAGTACTGCCTGGATTTTCTGGAAGAAATTTAGATGTTCTGTTTAATAGTAGGGCACATCATAGGGTCCTTATTATCTGTTCCTATAAGTTGTATTCAACTTTGATTTATAGACCTCATTTGATAAGATGTCTATCCAGTTCAAATTTCTTCCAGGATCCGCTGCTCTGCAATGTCCTGTTCAATTATTGTTGTCTCTTCATCTAGCTATTGTAGCACTTGCCCACTACTGACTTTTTCCATTCTCTCCTCATTGTATCGGAATTACTGAAATATCTGTAAATTGATTCTTCTCAATAATCTGCATATATCACAATAAAGTTCAGATTTGTTTGTTGATGTTGTTGGTACAAATAACAGTCCATAAGACAGAATTTTTTTTTACTTGCTATTTGTACCTCCTCCATCTCCGAATCTGCTTCCTTTTGGTCCCAATGGTGATCCCATTGGTGCAGCAGAGGCTCACCCCAGCCTCGGATAATTCCCAGGTGGGGTAGAAGGAGATGCCCAAACCCCCTCCAGCCAACGTCCAATTGTTGGGCAGCTCATTCACCTCCACTGCCGGAGCAGATATGGGGGCTGTTTCCACTTTTCTGTGGGGATGTGGTGGTGCAATGATGTCAAGACATATGCCGGCGTCGATCATGCGCCTCCCACTGCTGTGGCACAGAGCTGCCGTGCCCCAGCCTCCGCTAGAGATCAGTCCAGCCACGGGTCTCCCCCACCCTACCAGGGAGGCAGGGCAGTCCTGTGGACACCCAGCATCCCTTCCCAGCTGGTCCTCCAGCTCCGGGCTTGTTCGAACCTGGGTCACCATGCGTCGCGGTGTTAGCACTACCGCTGCACCAGCTGAGCCGCCATAAGATAGGAGTGGATCTGATCAGAGACAAAATTATTTTTGAGAGGTTTATTACCATGGCTGCTGGTATGCCTGAGTCTATGTTACTGGATGTAGCCTTACTGAACGGCTTGCACACCTCCCGACCCTGTCCTGTGTCTTCTTTTTTTTTTTTGTGTGTGACTCTGCTAGTAATTCATTAGGGTTGTTTGTGGGTCTTCCTGTAAAAATTAACAGCTCTGTTACTGCTGGGTGAGAGTGAAGAATCAGTTTGATTACATGTATTGCTTTTTTTTTTAATAATTTGACCATCCTCTATGCCCAGGGCAAGATCTGCTCCTGTATTGGGATCTGCCCTACTGTTAGATCTCCATGTCTGTCCCATCTATATGTTTTCTCACTGCTACAGTCTGTTTCATCTCTATGTGGCTTTTTCTTTTTCTGTCTTTGATTTCCTCCTCGATTTTAATTGATTTCTCCGTTAATACTTTATCTAGTATTTTGGCTGGCTCTCTCTACAGGCACGATGAGTACCCACTGAGCAGCCTTGTTGACAAATTCCTGCAGGAGAAAGAGTCCTCCCTCTGTCTTTCCTCCTCAAACCTAAGCCTGGTCCCCATAGCCTCAGGTCTTCCTCACATCTTCTCCTAGAGTCTTACCAGGCTGCCACCTGCATGGGTCAAAGGCCTTCTCCATTGCTGCCTTAGACACACTGGAACAGCCTGCCTGGTTCCTTCCGCTCACTAAACTTTAACTCCTTTTCAAATCACACCATAGGATTGCCCTCTCAGCCTCCTATGTCTGCAAGTGACCCCTTGATATGGAGACTCAAGAAATGTCACGGTCTCGATTTTTGCAAGGCCAGCTGGTCTCTTCTCCTCTCTTGTGTCAGTACCATTGTGCTTGCTATTGTATATCCTGTATACTGTGGACATCATCATTATTTATTGTCGGATTCTCTCATTACCTTGCTGGATAATTTGCATATTTGTACTGGTACCTCTGTATACATTACCTGTTGACTTTTATACATCTTGTGTGGGCAAATTGATTGTATTGTTCCATGTTTGCCATGTATGTACTTTTGCTTTTCCTACTACTGTTCACATTTGGACCATCTTGATGGCTTGAGTCATGCCTAAAACATCCCTGGGACCAGTGCACCCAGCCATTTAACAAAAACACAAATAAATAAATGAATAAATATTTTTTTCTCAAGATTTTTATATAACATTTGTTTCTTAAGATTCATATTTTCTCATATTGTATACCTTTGTATATATCGAAGAAAAAACTTGAGAAAAAACAGGGAATACATGCTAATTGGTTAGAAGGATTTGAGATGTGATCTGGTACAATACATCTTCATTTGCCTGTTGGACCCCTTGATCTGAGGAGCACATAAATATCTTTGCAGGAGTGGCTCATGTGTTCCTCATCCGTAAATATAATTTAAGAGTTATAATAGGGACAGGTGTAACTCATTTATTGCCATGTTCTGCCAAACTTGCTCAGATGTACCCTCCTGTGATACCATAGGGGTGTAGGGGACCAAGAAATGCAATATTTGTTTGACTAGCATGGAAATGGGTCAGATGGAGCCATAGGAGGAATGACTTAATATCCTGTGGCAGGCTTTTCCACTTTCATTAAAAATAATAATGGTCTGCAGAATGCGTGGTGCCCTTAAAAATTCCGGATCATCAGAATAAAGAAAATCATACTTAACAGTTACTACTCCATTTAAAATAAATTACAGAAACAAACTGAGGGAGACTAGAGTTATACAAAGTGCTGTGCCTGGACTGGCTACCGAAAGCCTTTAATATGCCAATTTATCCTAAATCCAATCTCAAGCCTAATAAAAAAAGAAAAACCTGAAAATAGATTGCAAAAGAACTTGCCGTTGTGCATGCACAGTTTTTAATTACACACACAACTTCAAAGCTGATGCACATGGTAACACATGCAATTACTGAAGCAAGGTGTGCATGCTTGTTAACATTGAAAATGAACTGTGCATGCAAGGAGGTTCAGGGCTCAGCCACTGGAGGAAGTGCAACTCACCATTTGTGCGGCCAATGGCTGAGGCAAAGAAATTATCCAAAAACAGAACAGAACCTATAAACCCACAGAAATACTCAGATAATGTGAAACTAGATCCAAACCAGGTAAACAAACAAACAATGACAGAATTGGGGTGGGGTGGGGTGGGATGGGACAAGGGAGGCTGACTGACTCAATCAAAACAACCCCAAACTTACCTGAGACACCAGGCAGAGAAAATAGCAGATGAAGTGCAACACAATGACATGTAAGCATAAAACACACCCTTATTATCTAAAGTACAATATTGGCAGTGGCAAAGTAGTAGTAAAAGTGTTTATTTTTAGGCAGAATAAAACACTTAGGGCCTGAAAGACCTATTTACAAGATTGTCCTATATTGAATTATTGGTTTCATTTATAAGTGACAGGTTTTGAATAGTACATCAAACATTTAATTACTAACAAGCGAAATACCTATATTAGTACAAATAAAATTCCGTATTCAAGAAGCCGACTTTTATATTAGTACCATAGTCCCACAGAACTGTTAGCTAAACAAATATGCAGCCTGGTGATAAATATAGTAAGATATAACTTACACATAGTATGCCTCATAAGAATCATCACAAAAATGCAGAGTACATTTAGTAATAGTAATACTATTCCTGCCCTCTGAAATTTATTTGTTTATTTATTTATTTAGTTCAAGAATTGGATTTACAACCTTGAGTCATAGACTCATTTACAAAGGCACCTCGCTTTAGGAGGTAACAGCAGTGTGGTATGACAGGGTGAGACAAACAGGTGTGAATACATACATTATACATTGCCTAAACATGGGTAGCTTCTGGTGGTACAAGACAAAATCATAGGTAGGACCTAGCTGGTCATACAGGCAAAGGCCTATACATAGTTTAACACATAGGTAGATTTCCTTGGTATAGAACAAGGTTCATTGGTGGATCTAGCAGGCCAAGTAGGCAATGGTCAGTGTAAAATAGGTGGGTGGGCTAGCAGGCCTGAGGGGCAATGACACACACCGAGCACGCATAATTCTCCGAAAGTGCTAAGAAGGTGGTTATGAGTGTTTTGTACTGGCCAATTTAGAGTGCTGAGATGTGCGTGGGGATGGAGTTATACCAGGGCGGTGTTCTGTAATGGAAGGACCTTTGGGCAAGGGAGGTCCTGATTCTAGGCACCAAGAAGGTGGCTTTGCTGGCGTGCAGGTAGCAGCCAAGTGGAAGGCAAGCTGAAGCTGGCCGAGACACCCGGGGACACAGTCCAAGAAGAGTCTTTTGCAAGTATACCAGTGTGATAATGCAGTCGTTCTTCCAGATTGAGTATGTTTGTGGTGGTATAGAGCTGACAGGTGTGGGTTCCACTAGGGGCACCAGACAGGAGCCTGCAGGCTTTGTTGATGGAAGTCTGGATTTTGGTGAGGACAGTGGGGCCAGCGGCTGGTAGATGGGGAGGCCATAGTCAACTGACAGGACAGAGGAAGTGATGGCCAACCGCAGGGTGAAGCCAGGGAGGCAGACTTTGTGTCGATACAGGAGCCCAATCCAGATGTTCATGGTGGCGGATAGGGCACTGACATGGGCATGGAAAGAGAAAACTGAATCAAAGGTGACCTTAGTATTTGTATGTAGATACCTGCTCTAGAGGATGGGAGGTGATGGGGAGGATGGTGAGAGGGGCATTTTGGAGCTACTTTGGTGGTGTGCAACGATCATTGCTTTTGTTTTCTTGAGGTTCAGGACCAGGTGGTGGTCGAAGAACTATTTTCAGCTTGGCTGAAGGAGGACTGTAGGCTGTTCTGGAGAATGACCGGGTCAGGGTGCGGAGAGTAGGACGGCATTGTTCTGATTATAGCAGTTTTGGGTACAAGAGCTGGGAAGGGAGTTCAGGAAGAGACTGAATAATGTGGGGCCCAGAATGGAGCCTTGTGGAACTCCGAAATTGAATATTTAATAATGGGAAGTTCAAAAAAATAGCTTGTCTATTCATCAAATATGTCAATTTTCAACAATTTCTGAGTTTATAGCAAGCCTGACACTTACCTGTTTTTGGTAGTTTTATGTGTCTGGGGGATTTTATTCCACATGGTGGGATCTGATACACGATACACAGATAATTAGATATCGGCAGATAAGGGCCTTGTGGCCCATCCAGTCTGCCCTATCCTCTTTCTAATGCTTAAGGTACCCTAGATGCTACAAGGCCCACCCCCAGCTTGATAATTTCCATGTGCCGATCCCAAGCATTCTTGAATCCCTGAACTGTGGCCACCCCACCACTTTCTGGGGAGATTGTTCCATCTCTCCACCACCTTTCAGTGAAGTAGAATTTCCTCAAGTTCCCTCTAAGTTTTCCACCTTTTAGTCTCATGCTGTGTCCCCTTGTTCTGCTGTTTCCCTTCATGTGAAAGATGCTCCCTCCGTACCCTGTTGATCCCTGTTGATATTTGAAGGTCTCTATCATGTCCCCTCTCTCCTTTCCTCCAAGGAGTACATATTAAGAGCTCTGAGTCTCTCCTCATCGACTTATGCTGCATCCCGACACCATTTTTGTTGCCCTCCTCTGAACCGCTCCATCCTGTCTATGTCTTTTTGGAGATGGGGCCTCCAGAATTGAACACAGTACTCCAGATGAGGCCTTACTAGGGAGTTGTACAACGGTACCACCACTTCCTCCTTTACTTGTTATGCTCCACCATATGCACCCTAACATTCTGTTAGCCTTTCCAACTGTTTTGTCACACTGTTTACCACTTTGACTATCCCTAGATCCCTTTCCTCTGTGGTGGCCTCCAGTATTACCCCTTCTAGTTCATACTCTGCCCTAGGATTCCCTCTCCTAGGTGCACAATCTTGCACTTTTTGCATTAAAACCCAACTGCCATTCATTGGACAGTTTTCTAGCCTCTTCAGATCCTTCCTCATTTTTTTATACCTTCCTGTGTATCTAACCTGTTACATAGCTTTGTATCATCCACGAACAGGCTAACCCTCCTTCTAGACCCTGCTATATCGCTTATGAAGACATTGAAGAGCACTGATCCCTGGGGTACGCCACTTGTTACCCATCCTCCTGTGAACTAACCCCATTTACCACTACTGTTTGTGTTCTGTTACTCAACCAGTTTCTAACCCATGTGACCACCTCTGTCCCCACCCCCAGATTTGTCAGCTTGTGGATTAGTCTCCTGTGTGAGACTGTGTCAAGGCCTTCCTGAAGTCCAGATAGGCCATATCTACTGCTCTGCCCTGTTCTATTTCCTTTGTCACCCACTTGAAGAAATCAATCAAGTTTGTCTGGCATGACTTCCTGCAGTGAATCCATGTTGCCTTGGGTCCAGCAGCCCCTTTGTCTCTAGGTAGGCCACCAGCCTTTCCTTAAGTAGGGTTTCCATCATTATTCCATGATTGTCTACTGTCATCTGGCCACAGTTGTTTTTTATCTTCAGGATCCTCATCTCTCTTGTACAAGTATCTCTTGTCTGATATCAATTTGAATAATATTCCTGAGTTTTGAAAGTTACACCTGCTACTTTTCCTTTCAGTAGCTTAAAGGTCATTATAACATGGTGACAAAATGCAAGCATTTAGATTGGCTCAGAGACCAGTAAAGATGTGTAATTATGAGACCATAATTAGACTCCTGTACTTCCTTCAGACCAACAGCTTGTGTACCACATTAAATCACTACACTGTATAGTGACATCAAGGGCCTTGAACTGAAACTGGCAACGCAATCAAGGAACAATACATGGCCATTGCCGAGCTGCAAAACAGAGCTGCTGATGGCTCACTCTTGAAAATGTCATCTGCCACAGCTGCTCAGTATGGTGAAACCACTACCACTAACACCACCAACAAAATGGAAAACAAAGAATGCAACGAAAACGGGACCAAACAGGGAAAAATTAGCTTCAGTGGTCAAACCACAATAGTACCATGCTACAGAACTGCAACATAACCAGTAATGTGGTATTCCATTTTAATTAAATGATAAATGCTACCAAAACCAAAAGACCACTAGTTCAATTTTCAAAAGAAATGACTGTCGACGACCACAAGTTCAGGTTTAAAGAATGCTTTTATTCTGTGACTGAGTTCAGGTTTTAAAGAAATTACTACAAGTTCAGGTTTCAATAAAAAGTATTTTTGAGTGACCGAGTTCGACTTTTAAAAAGAAATGGCCATGAGTTCAAGTTACAAAAACACAAACTATTACTGTATTGATTGACAGAAAAGTTGATATCTGTTACTCTTATAAGGATTGTAATTAGTTTCCCACTGTTCCATTAGATTACAGTTTACAGTGCAGATTCCTTTACTGGTGACAGGGAGGGACTACTTTTCTTTATAATAATAAATGGCAGATTTCATTACCATGTAAAAGTCCATAGTCAATTTTGGTTATAATCAGTAAAATGGGGCGGAGTTAGCAGCCGACTGAGCAGATGCTCTTTGCACTGTTCCAGCTCGATGACAGAACTATTGTAAACTACCACTTTTAAACCTTATTTACAGTAAGTCAACTGACATATGGTGATAGAGTAACCAATTTGCTGTTGGAAGATATCATTTGTGACTGTCAGAAACCCACATAAACAGCAAAAGCAAGTCCCAGCTCTTCTAAAATTTCCAAACCGCAGGCTGGAGCACAGAATGGAGAAGTGGCCCTACTGACACTTGAGGCTTGAAACCAACAAATGCTGCCTTATTTCTGGTGATACAGGAACTCAAATGGAATTTGAGCAAGCAAATGGAGACTTTCACTTACACAAAGAGCGGACTCCATCAGCACATGGGTTCTAACTATCAAAACCTGGCTGAATAGCATGCATATGGAGTTTAAGGCAGCAATGGACTTGGTGGAGTGTCTGGTTTGGGAGAACAAACTACTATGACTGCATCTTGAACTCCTTGAAAAGGTGCCAGTACTTCCAGTGACGCCACCGTGATGGTGGAGGTTGAACTGAGAGCTCCTCATCACTTCACCCCAACTGAATAAAATCCTCCTTACCCCAACCCCGCTACACACTTTTTGAGACTCATCCTCTAACATCCTTGGTAGGAAAATACCGAGAGCAAGGGTCCGAAACTCTCCTCGACCACGGGTAAGATGAGGCAAACAACCCTGAGCGGACACCAAGAGGGCCTAGTTCCGCTATCCTCATGCGATGACACCTGTCGGAATTGTCAGCAGACTGGGATCAGGAGGAAAATGAAACCTCAGGAGAATACGTCCCAAACTCTGAAGCAGATTCTTTCGACAGTGAATAAAATAGATACTGCATTGACAGATCTTTGTCAAGATGTCCATACCCTAGACAAAAAGTCTCACATACCGATACCGACTTACTGAGTTAATGGAGGCACAGGAAGGTACAGACCGCCTAATTTTGTATTTGCTACAATGGGACCGAGAACACAAGCCAGACTAGAAGACCTAGAAAACCAATCCCGTCAGCAATAATTTCAGGATCCATGGCCTCCAAGGAATAGAGGAGGGTTTTCCAACTCCTGGAGATTTTGTACTGCAGTTAATTAAAACAGTACTCTCCTCCACCAGATTTAAACATGGCAATAGAACGAGCACATAGACCAATGACACCCAAGCCAATGGACCCAGCAGCTCGACCAGGTCATCATAATCAAATGCTCCACTATCAGAGTAAGGAGTGGATTCTTCAGGAAGCCTGAGACACAGAGATCTTAAGTATCAAGAAGCCACGATTTACTTTGACCAAGACTTCTGACCGCATTGCAAGCTGAACGAATGAAAGTATGAGGGATCATTAAAGAGCTGAAACAAAACAAGATATTAGAGTGCAGTTGCTGTTCTCGCCAGACTAAAAATATTCCTTGAATCAGGAACAAAGATTTTTCCGTTTTGCTGACGCCATCCCAACGCCAAAGAATTGAAAATATCCACTCCCAACTTAGAAATTGAGCTACTGAAAAAAGCTAAAGATAGGGGCCTGGCAAACAGTAACAAGAAACACTTCCAAAAAAGTAGCATTCCAGGCAGTACTGCACCAGCGAGTGGGAGACATCGCAAAACTCCTTCGATGAACAGAGAATAAAATCAAAGCACAAAGCTCTGATAAAAATACATCCCTGCAAGTTGAAGGGTGAGCTACTGATAATCTTTTGAGGTACTGTATTGGGACCGCCGACTCCCATTCAATTCTCCATTAACAATGCCGGGGAGGGGAGCAGAGAAGCAGGAATTTAAGAAGGAGATGAAGAGAATGACTCTTAAAAGGGTTATTAAATAAATACCACTTTTTTTGCTTTTCTTCAAGGAAGTTCCCAGACTATGAACAGATTAACTAAGTCTACACTCTGTTTGACCAATACAAGGACACTTTGCCCTCTGGAAGATTGAGAAAAGAGACGATTTGGTAATGCCATAAAACAGAGAACATAAATTGCTCTAGAAAGGAGGGCTCACTGTGAGGACTTGACAAGGGTTGGGATTATTTAGCTTTCATTATCTAGTAGGAACTTTGAGATGCTGGGGCAAACTTGATTTTGAAAATGATCTAAATGGACATAACATGGGAGGAAAAATATGCCACTGAGTTAATTTTACTAAAGCATAAGGGAAGGGAGTGATTGGGGAGGGTCGGTTGGTAAACCTCTTGCCACACTAAGTGACATATAATTATGTAGTTGTGAGCTAGTAACCACTAATCTGGTGATAGCTTCAACACCCCATTCCATCATTGGGGTAGCAATTCAGTCACGATTGTGACTTTACGAAGTGGTTAATACTGCTGAGTTTTGTTTTGTCCTAGGAAGTTCAATATCTAAATTGTTCTATATAGTACAATTGGATGGTTCCTAAAAGGAATCAGAAAAGTGTACTTTGTTAATGTTCTATGTTGTGTTTTTTCTAAAAAATTTGTGATGTAATTTCCACCTATCTAAACATATCTGGAGGATCTGGAGGGCTTAAAGAGGGAGGAAGGCGTGGCACCCCCAAGGTTTAAGTCGAGAGAATAGGGAATTAAAAAAGAGAGTATTGATGTTGCAGCTTAAAGTTATCTCATACAATGTTAATGGGATTAACTCTCCTGTTAAGAGAACCAAAATATTGACAGAGCTTAATAGATGGGGATGCGATATTGCTGTTTTACAAGAGACGATCTCAGACGTGGAACACTCAAACTAGGCGCTATTGGTCAAGAGAGTTGAAGCCAGCTCCAACAAAGAAATTAAAAACAGGAGTAACGATTTTATTAAGAAAGGCTGCCCATTTACACCTTCTGAAATATAGAATGTGCAACAAGGCAGATGCCTTGAGTGTCTGGGACTGTGCAGGATAAATTAATACAATTGATAAATATATATGCACCTAATACAAAGGAGGATACTTTCTATTTGGAAGTATTTCAATATATAGCCACACTTCCCAAAGGAATTTTGGTTCTAGGAGGGATTTTAATGCTGCTTTGTGCCCCCTAATGGATCGCTCCTCAAGATCATCGAACACACTTAAAGTAATTAGTAGAAAATTAAAGGCATTGATGGAGGAGGGGGTATGGTTGATATTTGGAGAACACATCACAAAAATGAAAGAGAGTATACGTTTACTCTGCCCCAAAATTCATATTTACAAATTGATTTCTTTGTGACATTTGTTACAGACTCACTAGTTCACAGATCCACTCTATTACACTATCGGATCATGCCCCACTATCCCTGAACATTAATGTGGGAAAGAGCCCCAATAACAACGTGGAGGTTAAATATATCGTTGTTAGAAGGTAACAATTTTATACAACAAATTAAACAAAATATTAAACATTTGACCATAGATTCCCCTATTACAAACTGCACTAACGCTCTGGTGGGATACCATGAAAGCAGTCACAAGGGACTAATGATAAGTCTGGCCTCAACTAAAAAGAAAAATCAGGAATAGAAAGCTTCTAGACTTGCAGAACCAGATTAAAAACTTAGAAGAGAACATAAAGAAACTCCAAAGGGAAAGGGGAAAAATCTTCAAAGAATTAATAAGGAAAAGAAGGGAGCTTAATGATATGGAAACTATAAAAGCGGAGGAATTTTGCACTTTCCAAACAAAAATACTATGGGGGTAAAGCACTGAAATTATTGGCACTCAGATTAAAAAAGACGAGGCAAGTAGACATATCCTTTTCTTCAGGGAAAAACAACACTGAAAGGGAAACTAAACCAGGAAAAATTGCAGCAGCTTTCAGGAACATTATCGAACATTATATACAGATCATAGGGACCCACAGGAAGTAAGAATCCAAACCAAGCTATTCCTAGATTCCTTAAAACTTCCCAAACTATCCCCCAAATGCAGCAAAACCTCTCAACCCCTATAACAGAAAAAGAAATTCAACTAGTAATTGATAACTTACCAACAAGCAAATCCCAGGGCCAGATGGCTTACCAGCAGAATTCTATAAAAATTTTAAAAATCCTGGTTCCTAAGCTTTACAGTTCTGAATGCTTTATTAGAAGACAACAAATTCCCCAGTTCATAGTATGAAGCGCTAATTATAGTAATCCGAAACCTGGTAAACCATCAATATATTGTGACTCATATAGGCCTATCTCATTATTAAATCAAGACTCCAAGATATTTACAAAAATTCTGGCTATCCATTTGCAGAAATATATAGAAACTCTAGTTCACCCAGACCAAATGGGTTTTATACACACAGACATATGTCTGATAATATAAGACATCTTCTTAATGTAACTAGCTATAAAAGCACAGCCCAAATCCCCAAATTGTGATCCTACTAGATGCAGAAAAAGTCTTTGATAGGCTGAATTGGAGTTATTTAAGAGAGGTGATGCTAAAATGGGTTTTAAGGAGCATTTTAAAATGGGTTATGCTAGCATAGCAGAATCCAGTAGCCAGAGTGAAGGTTAATGGAACATTGTCAGAGACCTTTACCATAGCAAGAGGCACCAGGCAGGTTGTTCCCTATCCCTTTACTTTTTAGTTAGCTATGGAGCCGCTTGCACAAGCCATAGAATGGAAGATAAGATACAAGGACTTAACATAGGAAATGCACAGAACAAAATATCCCTATATGCAGATGACACTTATTATATTTGCAAGACCCAGAAAAGTCATTGCCCCTTCTTGACTTGTTAAGTCAGTTTGGTAGAATTTCTGGCTTTAAAATCAATTTGGATAAATCCGAAATTTTCCCTATAGGAAATACACCACCAGGGAATGGTCTGGTAAGATCCCATTTAAATGGGCAAAGGACAAGGTGAGATACCTTGGAATACAAATTCCATACAGAATTTCTAGATTATATCAGGTAAATTATGATTTATATAAAAAGTTTTTGCAGATATAAATAGATGGCGACTGCTACCCTTACATTTACTGGCCGAATAGACACGATTAAAAATGAACATACTTCCAAGTATCTCTTTTGTTCACGAATCTACCATTATCTTTCTTAAAGAAAGACTGGAAGGATCTAAAACAAAAGCTTTCTAGATTTATATGGTAGGAAGACGTCCCAGGATACGTTGGAACTCCTCACAGAAGTTAAAGACAAGGGAGGAGAGGGTGCCAGATTTTTATAATTATTACAGAGCAGTGCAATTACTACCAGTCCTGAATATGGTAAGCCCAGACTACAGAGGAAGGTGGTCCCTGATGGAAGAAGGAGCACACCAGAACATCTCATTGAAAGTGTTACCCTGGGTTGCAGTGTACCCAGATCTTAAACAAATAAATAATAGATGGACGAGACATACTATTAAAGTCTGGCTAAATACAAGACAATGGTGGGAGATACCAACCCCAGTGTGGAAATATATCCCTTAACTCCCTACCAAATTTTCCAGCAGTATCTGGGGACAAGTGTTTCAAAACTGGTTAACAAAGGCTTAATTTACCTGACCCAATTTTTCCAAAAGAGGTTCTAAAATCCTTTATGGACCTACAGAAAGAATTTAGTCTCCATAAGGAGGACTTCTTCAAATACCTTCAATGCAGGCACGATATCCTTACAACAACGGGAGTAACAATCCTGTCCAACCCACCTCCCCAATAATCACAACCTACCAAAAAGCCGTATGACAGACATGAGGTACATCTCATATATATACAAAACCTTTCAAGAAACACAGGAAACTACTAACTCAGAGAATAGAGCAAAATGGCAAGAAGAATTAGAGATCTCTTTATCTGAGGAGGAGTGATCAGAAGTATGGTTGGGAATATCTAAACAACAAGCTCCCAAGCTGGAAAGAGTTTAGATGGAAAATAATCTCTAGATATTTTACTACTCCAGTAATATCAGCCCACTATACGACCGTACCCACAGATAAATATTGGAGGGCTGTGGAGGAAAGGGTACACATACCCATATATTTTGAGCTGTCCAAAATTAACCACATACTGGAGGTCAGTTAGTCAGGCAATGCAAGCCATTTTCCAGGGAACCTTCCAAATGAATGGAGTACACATGTTGTTAGGTCTGACACCTATAGAAATTAGTTCCAACGAACAGAAATATTTATATTACTTACTATTAGTTGCTGCATTAAAAGTGATCACCAACACTGGCTGAGACCTGACTGTCTTTCCTCTTCTATGTGGAGAACAATGTGATAAAATTAAAGAAATGGAAGCCATTACTGCTAGGCTAAGATTGAACACGGAAAACACAATGTAAGATGGCTTCCTTATTACCACTATATAGAAAGCATAGAGGGCACACCTGTCCTTGGGCAATATCTTTTAGCCTGAGGGTAATGAATAAAATAAACAATGGTAGGGTTAAGTCTGGGAGAACAATGTGTAAGAGGAATGAAAATGGTATAAGTCACTTATTAGACAAAAAGAGTATGAAATAAGATATTTTGATATAGGTGGGAAAAAATACATCGGTTTCTTTTATTTTAAAAGTTGTATTTGTTCTTTTAATGGACAGAATAGTAGAAGAACATTAGTAAAGACTCCTTACTTAGAACAAGGATTTGGTATGTCAATGTTACCACAGTTTAAAACATTACGATAAACAAGCATTTGTCAATGCCGAATGTTTGCTTGCTGGCATTGGCATTGGTAGTGTAGAAGTTACAGAGCTGCATAATAGGAATGGCAGTGAAGTATTGAACTGAAACCAACCCCACCACCACCCTGCAGAGAGTGACAGGCATTGGGGTGTGCCTTTGGGTAGTCAGGCATAACTGGCACACCATTTCGCCCTCCCTACCCTGCAGACACTGACAAGTGTCACCGTGTGCCTTGGGTCTTTGGCCTTATGGCACCCCATTCCATCAGGAAATATGGTGAGATGGGTGCGGTATAGGAGAATGGGGTGAACTTTGGGGCCGAAGAGTCCAGGCATACCTCGATGCCTCTCACTGGCTGCAGGGTGTGGAATGGTATGAGCATTACAGGCAAGAATCCCAAGTCACACCCCTGATGCCTGTCATTCTGTACAGGGTGAGGCATTATGGTTGGAAACCTAACACCTCAGGCATTCGCTGGTATTTTCACTCCAAATTTTCAACATGTTTTTTGTGACCCCACCTCATGAACAGTGGCAATATCAGTTTGTTAGCTGAAAGCTGCTTATGCACAGCATTACGGCATTTAGCACCACAGGTGCAAAACACATTCGAACAGGATGTGAAAAATGGCAGCTGTACTATTCATGGGGAGGTGTAAAATGGCAATATTGCAAATCTGCAGTAAAATATTGAAAAAACTGGTTGAAGTCACGAGCATGCATAGAAACTGTGCAACACACACCGTAATGTAATTAGTTTGGGGATTTTTACAACAGATTGTCAACACAGGCATTTTGGGACCTCCAATCATGAACAGTGTCACTGTGATTTTCTTTATCTGTCCCGAACAATGATTTCCCAGCGACCACGCATCTCTGCGCTGAAAGTGTGAAAACACATTTCGGCCACGTTGTGAAAAATGACAGCTGTACTGTTCATAAGGAAGTGTGGAAAATGCCACTGGTGAAAATCTGGACTGAAAATATTACAAAGTCATGAACTTACGAGGGTGTGTGGAAACTGCGCAATGCTCACTCGTAACACAATCATTTATGGACTTTTGTCACCAAATTTTCAACATAGCCATTTTAAGACCTCTGCTCATGAACAGTGTAACTGTGATTTTCTTAATCTGTCCCAAACATTGCTTTCTTTACACGACTGCACCATTCTGCGCTACATGTGTGGAAGCACATTTTGGCGACATGTGAAAAATGGCAGCTGTACTGTTCATAAGGAAGTGTAATAAAATGGCAATGTTTAAAATCTGGAGTGACAATATTGAAAATTTGCAAACTTACGAGCGTGCATAGGAACTAGCGTAACACACGCTCGTATAAAACAACCATTTTAGGAATTTTTCACCAAATTTTCAACATAGCCATTTTAAGACCTCTGCTCATGAACAGTGTCACTGTGATTTTCTTAATGTGTCCCATACATTGATTTTGCACACCAACTGCGTCATTGTGCGCTACATGGGTGGAAACATGTTTTGGGCAAGATTTGAAAAATGACAGCTGTACTGCTCATGAGAAGTGTAATAAAATGGCAATGTTGAAAATCTAGATGAAAATATTAATTCATGAAACTTCTGACGTGCATAGGGCTGTAGCATACGCCCGTAAAAGTAATTTTAGGAATTTTTCACAAATTTTCAACATAGCCATTTTAAGACCTCTGCTCATGAATGGTGTCACTGTGATCTTCTTAATGTGTCCCATACATTGATTTCACACACCGACTGTGCCATTGTGGCTACATGGACGGAAACATGTTTTGGGCAAGATGTGAAAAATGACAGCTGTACTGCTCATAAGGAGGTGTGTAAATTGGCAATGTTGAAAATCTGGGTAGAAAATATTGAAAATTTGCGAACTTCTGATGCGTAGGAACTACATAGATACATAGTTAGTCCGGCAGATAAGGCCTATGGCCCACCCAGTCTGCCCATTTGAGCTTGTAAGTTCAGTTTGTTTTCCTAGAAGTCTGTTAAGAGGTGATAACTGCATAGCATGCTCATAAAACAGTCATTTTTAGGAATTTTCCTCTAAATTTTCAGCATAGGCTTTTGAGAGCCCACCTTATGAACAGTGGCAGTGTCATTTAGTTACTCAGTCCCAAAGGTGATTTCATGCAGTGACTGCAAAATCACTCTTCTGGCCCGATTAACGCCATGACAGTGAGAGCATTCATGAGAAGGGTCCCAAAACCCTATGTTGAAAATTTGTGCAAAAATTCCAAAAAATGCCTGAGATATGCAGCAAAGTTGAAAAACCCTATCTATCCCATTATACAGCTTACAGCATTTCCTCAGTTCACGGTCTGCTTTGAAGAGTGCAGATGTGTTCCTGGTCCACCGAAGATTGTCGACTGGAGTCCTGAGGTAAGTATGGGGTGGGGGTGGGGAGGCAGGGTGTGCAGTGATGATAGCAGACAGAAGAACGGGGGAGATGGAGCATTCTATTCATAATTGTCTGGAATTGTGAGGTGTTCCATGTTTCCTCTGGAGATGTCGGTATAAACCTCTTGCCTCGACACAGATAATGGAGTGTATAACTCTAAAGAAATAACAAAACATTAGATTGAGATACTATTGTGAAATACAGTGTCACTCTAAAATAATGTATTTCTGTCTAACTACTGTATGTATTTTTAAACTCTGAATAAAATTTACTTAAGTTCAAAAAAAGAAAATAGTGCCAGATCAAATAATTTATGGCTGCTGGGGTGACAGAAGGGAGCGGAAGACATGGATTTATTAAAATACATCAAGGATCTTTTAAATAATGTGCTTGCTTTGAACCATTCAGACAAAATAATTTCAAACATAGTGCAGTACCCTCATAAGTGCCTTTGGAATCCAGACTTACCAAGGACAATTCTGATCATCCCATAGGAATACATACAAGACACTGTAATGAGTTATGCACAATGGAAGCGGGCACTTCTATTACCCGATGGGAGTGCGAAGTACCTCTTTCCAGATATAAGCTTTGCCACCTAGTAAAGATGTAAGACTTTTGACTTGATCAGATTGGGCCTCAGGGAGCTGGGAGCAGTGATAGCTAGGGGTTTAAAACATGGGTCAAATTAGACCCACTGATGTAAAAAATGTGGGTCAAAATGAGAAACAATGGGTCAAAACCTAATCACAAGTACATATTTCACTAGTACAGAAGCTTAGAAACATAGAAGTTGACAGCAGATAAGGACCACAAGGCCCATCCAGTCTGCCCATTTTTCTACTTTATAAATGTGCCATAGGCCTTTATTCTGTCAATGGCCATCTATTCATACTCTCTGTATTGCTCCCTTATGCCTATTCCATGCCTGTTTGAAGCCTTGCACTGTATTCATATCCACCACTTCCTGAGGTAGGCCATTCCATGCATCCACCAACTCTTCTGTGAAAAGAACTTCCTGACATTACCCTTAATTGGCTTCCTCTAATGTCATGCTGTGTCCTCTTGTCCTGCTATTTTCTTATATTGAAACATGTTAGACTTTTCACCTTTCTAATGCCCTTAAGATGTTTGAATGTTTTGATCATATCACCTCTCCCTCCTTTGCTCTAGGGTATACATATTGAGCTCTGTTAATCTGTCCTCATATGTTTTGTGATGCAGTCCCTGCACCATTTTGGGTGCCTTTCTCTGGACTGCCTCCATTTTGTTAATGTCCTTGTGCAGGTGCGCCTCCAGTACTGCAAGCAATACTCCAGATGGGGGCCTAACTAGTGTCTTGTAAAGAGGGATTATTACCTCCCTTATGACTTGTGATACCCTACTAATACACCCCAACACCCTCTAGCCTTACCTACTGCTTTAGTGGTCTTCGGATGATTTCCGTCATCTGTGATGATGATGCCCAAGTCTCTTTCTTCCTTCAGGATTGCCAGCAACTCACCTCCCAACCTATAGGTAGCTACAGGGTTTCTCTCTCCCTATGTGCATGTTCTTGCACTTCTTTGTGTTAAACCCTAGTTGCCACTCTTCCAACCATTTTACCAGTATTTCCAGATCTCTTCTCATTCTGTCCACCCCATCTGGATCATCTACTCTGTTGCAGATCTTGGTGTCATCTGCAAACAGGCAAACCTTACCCTCAGTCCATCTGCAATGTCACCGATGAAGATATTGAAGAGGACTGGCCCCAGGACTGATCCCTGAGGTAACCCACTTGTGACTTGCATCTCTTCTGACTGTATACTCTTTACCACCACTCTCTTTTTCTACCTGCCAACCAGTTTGCCACACAATTGACCAACCTCAAGTGGAGGGCTGACTGAGCAAGTAAGGAGACTACTGAGCAATATAGAAACTTCTTGTCTCAGAACAGAAAGATCAGGCGCTTAAAGGGCACAGAGGAAGTAAATTAGTAGAGAGAAAAATAAATAAATAACAATAAATAAATAAACAAACAGAGGAAAGAGAAGTATACAAAACAACAGTTAAGGGGCCAGAAATAAGATATGATGGGAGTGGTGCAGTGCAGTGGCTGTGGAGCAGTAGTCTCTGGGAGACGTCTCTGGAGGATGGAGTGTTGTCCTGTCTGCAGGCACCTCTTTGGGCAGAGGGAGGAGGTTGCCCAGCTGTAGGCTGAGTGGGCCAGGATATGGGGACCTCTCCCACCCAGGGACCACCAGGAGTACTGACGTTGCCTCAGAGGTTGCCAAGAAAGAGAAGCGGTTGGACCACAGTGGCTCATGGAGGGTGAGGGTGGTGGAACAGAGGCGCATCCTCCAGTTGTACCTTTCCACAATTCATGCTGTTCTGGCAAAGTGTGGTACCTCTATGGAGGCACCCACAGTGAAGACTAAGCAGGATGCTGGGAACCTCACAAAGGAGACCCATCGGAGGGTGGCATGGGACCCCACAAGAGAAGGAAACAACTCCTGGTGGGGACTCCATTGTTAGGGGGTAGAACTGGGGAGGAAGAGGAGAGGGAAGTGGGTGCCTGCCTGGCGCTATGACTTGGAGGGACAGGGAGCGAATCCTCAGGATCGGGAGCAGCTGCAATGGGGAGGGAGTTGGATGTCATTGTCCACCTAGGGACAAATGACCTGGCTGGGAGAGGATCAGGCAGTGCAGAAAGAGTTTGTGGAGTTGGGGAGGGGCCTTAGACAAGCAGCGCACACACGGTAACCTTCTCGGAGGTGCTGCCTATGGCATGGTGAGGCTAGGGTGCTCCATCACTATGGATCAATCATTGGTTGTAAAGCTGGTGCAGAGCTAAGGGTTTTGGCTTCTCTGAGCACTAGGGGTCCACCTGGAGTGATGCAGAGCCTATACTGGTGCAATGGTCTGCACCTGTCCAGGAGGGGAACCAGGATCCTAGGTGATAGATTTAAATGCTTCATTGGCAAGCATTTAAACTAGCCAAGGGGGATGCACTGAAAGGAGCAGGAAATCCTAGCCTCCAAAAAAAAATTAGGTAGTAAGTGAGGTAAACACCAAGATAGAGACATCAATAGGAGAAGGGCAGGGGTAAATGGAGAAAATGACAAAGGCAAGAAGGACAGAGATGGGGCAAGAAGGGTAATGCCATCAAGAAATGAAGGGTAATGAGTACCAATGCCCATAGTCTGGGCAACAAGCCCCTGAACTGGTGGCCTTGATGGAAGAGGGATGCCTGGATATCATGGAAGTCACAGAAACACGGTATACAGAGAACCACGACTGGAATGTTAACATACCAGGGTACACAACCTACAGGAGAGACAGGGAGGGTAGAAGAGGGGAGGAGTAGCTCTCTATGTAAGGAAGGGATAAAACAACAGAACAAAAGAGTAAACGGGAGGAGAGGACACTGTGGGTCACCTTAGAGACTGGAAATAGCACCACAATCTTCACAGAGGGTATATACAGACCCCATCTCAGGGGAGGGAATGGACAAGAATATGATAGAAGGCATCCTTAGGATGGCAGAGAAAGGGAGGTACTATTGATGGGGACCTGAATATGCCAGATGTTAACTGGAGCACCTTTGCTGCAGACACATCCAAGAGCAAGGCCATTCTTGATGCCTCCAGGGGCATACCTCAGACAGCTAGTGTTGGAACCCACTCAGAGGGAGCAATCTTAGATCTCAGATCTCAAATGGGTACAGCAAGAAAATCTCAGATCTAGAAGTGGGTAGCCATCTGGGGAACAAGTGACCACCAAACAGTGTGGTTCACGATAAACTCAGCTGCAGAGTCAAGTCATACAAAAGTGAGGGTATTGAACTTCAGGAGGGCTGACTTTGGCAAGATGGGAGAGTGCATTAGAAAAGCACTAGCAAACAGGCAAGAAGGAGGTGGAGCAACAATGGGGACACATCAAACTGCCATCACAGAGGCAACAAGCCTTGTGTGAAGCAAATAAACAAATCAAAATGAAAGAAAAGGCCACTATGGTTCTCAAAAGAGGTGGTGGGGAAGGTTATAGAGAAAAGATAGCATTTAGGAAGTATAAGGAAACACAGAAGGAGCAGGCCAGAGAACTGCACAAGTTAAGGCAGAAGGAAGCAAGGAAAGCAGTCAGAATAGCAAAGTCCCAAACTGAGGAAAAGATAGCCAACTCAGTTAAGAAGGGATAAAAGCTTTTCTAGGTACATTACGGAACGAGAAAGACAAAGGAGGGATAGTGAGGCTGAATAGAATGGACGGTGGTGGGCAGAGAGGGACAGTGAAAAGCAGGGATATTGACAATACTTCTGCTCAGTATTCACAAAAGAGGAGGGGGAGGTACCTAATCCAATTAACAGAAGCACTCTGGATAGGGGTTGATCCCAGTCCTTTCACGGAAGAAAGGGTTCTGAAAGAACCCTAAAACTGAAGGTGGATAAAGCAGTGGGCCTGACGGGATTCACCCCAGAATTCTAAAAGAATTAAGGAGAGAACTAGTGACACCACTGACTACCTCTTTAACAAATCACGGGAGGATGGTGTGGTACCTGAGGACTGGAGGAGGGTGGATGTGATTCCCTTCACAAAAGTGGGGGCAAGACAGAGGCAGGAAACTACAGACCCGTCAGTTTGACCTCTGTGGTAGGGAAAGTGATGGAATCACTCTGAAGGAAAGAACTGTTGAGTACCTAGAGGCCAGTGGGGCAGGACCCAAGGTAGCATGGGTTCACAGTGGAAGGTCATGTCAGACGAATCTAATCGATTTCTCTGACTGGGTGACCAAAGTAGTAGACCAGGGAGGGGCTGTGGACATGGCCTACCTAGACTTTAGCAAGGCATTTGACACTGTCCCACACAAAAGATTAATAAACAAATTATCCAGCTTGGTATTGGGTCCTAGGGTGGTAGCCTGGGTAAAACACTGGCTGGACAACAGGAACAGAAGGCAGTAGCAAGCGGAGTCCACTGAAGAAAGGGGGTTACATAGTGGGGTAGGGCTCAATACTGGGTCCAACCTTTTAATGTCTTTATAAGTGACATTGCAGAGGGACTGGAAGGAAAAATATGCCTCTTTGCAGATGTCACAAAGATCTGCAACAGGGTTGACACACAAAAAGGTGCGGAAATGATGAGAAGGGACTTGGCAAGGTTGGAGGATGGTCAGAAGTATGGCAGCTTGGATTCAATGCAAAAGTGCAAAATAACGCACCTGGGAAACAAAACCCAGTGACAAGTACACAATGGGGAGGTAGTAACAACAACAAAATGGAAAGGGACCTGGGGTAAATCATATCAGATGACCTTAAGGTTGGCAAGCAACATGAGAAGGCAGTAGGGAGGGCTGGGGGATACTGGGATGTATAGGCAGAGACATCACCAGCAGAAAACAGGAAGTTGTTATCCCTCTGTACAGTCACTTGGTGGAGACCCCATCTGAGTACTGCATCCAGTTCTGGAGACCCATCTCTGCAAAGACATAGACAGGATGGAGGCAGTCCAGAGGAGGGCAACTAAATGGTGCAGAGTCTGCAAGAGAAGCCATACAAGGAGAGACTAAAGAATCTTACTATGTATACCCTTGAGGAAAGGAGGGGGCATGATAGAAACCTTAAGAACCTCAGTGGAATCAACAAAGTCCAAGAGGGTAGCATCTTTCAGAAAAAGGAGATGTGCAAGAACAAGGGGACACAAGTGGAAGATAGAGCGGGACGGCTCAGGGGTATTGGAGAAAGTATTTTTCATAAAGAGGGTGGTGGACGATGGAACAGCCTTCCTGAGAAGGCTGTGGAGTCTAAAACTGTGGGAGAATTCAAGGATGCATGGGACAGACATAAGGCAATTCTTGTGGGGGTAGGAAGAAATAGGCTGTTGGTTAACTAGGATCTGCAGCTTATCCAGTAGGTAGGAAATGGGCAGACAAGGTGGGCCAAATGGTCCTTATCTGCCGTCAAAGTCTATGTTTCTATGTTACGGTTTCCATCTTTAGGCTATTGTTACAGACAGGTGCACCACTCTGGACCCACTGTCATGTGGAAAGTGAGTCATTTCTGGCCAAGTTGTAACTTTGTCCTTTTGCCCTATCTAGCGCTGCCCCTGGCTGGGAGTGATGTACTGCTGCAGCCCCAGCTAGACTTAAGGTGCTTCATTCAGGAAAACATTTCTTTCTACAGACCCAACCAAAGCACAGAAGTAGCCTGGACAAAATTAAAGGGGACTTTGCAGCTCAGGAGGGTCCCGTATGATCAGATTCTAATGGAGCGGGCTGAAATGCTGTGCTATATTTGGAATGCATAACTTATAAGTCATTAGACTTGTGTTTCCAATACCTGTTTTATTACTTAAAGATTGGTTAGTTCACAACTGCAATGTTAGGCTTTGCTTCATATGTTCATGAGGGAAGAGGAGATGGGTATTCACCCTGAGAGTATGATCCTTTATATTTACCCATGAGGGTTGGATTTTGGTACTGAGGGAAACATTGTTCTGATGTCAAGTTACCTGACTAGACCTTTCAGCACTTGTGCTACTCTTATAGAGGATCAAATTCTCATGTGGCAGAAGCACTGCTACTGTGTGCTATATGCCTGGTCTTTTCTCAGCCAACACATAGCTTCTATCTGCCAATACACTATCTTGTCAATACCTCCCATCCCCGCTAAACTTTTTCTCACCTCCAATCAATTCACATGTTGTTGGTCTTTGGTATCTCTCATGTGATGCAGAGATTTACAATTCTACCAATTTTTATAATATAATGTTTTACATTACAGGTATCCAATTAGCTTTCTTAATGTTGGCGTGCTGTGCTGGGGGAGTTCTCATTCATTTGTAATACAGAAATATTTTAACAAAATTGGTTATTTTGTAGTTTGACACACTGGGATGGTTGCAGTCAAAAGCAATCACAATTGTCATACTAGTATTGAGTTTTGTGTCATGGAATATAATAGATCATGATATAGCCTAACTGAGTGTTTCACTCTGGTCTACCATCTCTTATGTACATTTTGGCATGGACCTGCTGCAATTAGCTCATACTGAATGATTTGTGGTCCTTTGAAAATAAGTTTTGGACTTTTAGCAATTCCCACCTGATGCTGTAACACTGGATGATAGGTGTAACAACACTACATATGGCATTTCTTTAATGAATAATGGTCATGGCTGCTAAGGATTCTCAGAAATGAGGCATCATTGTTTAATAGTGAAAAGGGTCCACCAAGGATACTTAGGGAATTAGCAGTAGAGAATACAGAACCACTGACTTGGCTGTTCAACAGCTCACTTAGGTCCAAGGAAGATCCCAGGGACTGGAGGATGGCAGATGTTGTGTCACTTCATAATGGGGAGTGGGAGCATGGAATAGAGCAACCAGGGAACTACAGGCTTGTCAGTCTGACCTCCATCGTGGGGAAGCTGATGGAATCACTATCAAAGAGGACCTCATAGACTACATGGAGAGCAACGGACTCAGAATAGTAAACAGCCCAGTCCTATGGCAGGAAGGTTTTGTCAGACTAACCTTTTTTTTTCTTTGACAGGATAACCAGGGAAGAGACAAGGGTCATGCTATGCATCTGCTGTACTTTGAATTTAGCAAGGCTTTTGATTAGGTACTGCACAAAGGTTGCTCAAAAGATGGAAGACCGGGGTGGCTGAAACCACTGTGAACTGGGTGGTAGCTGGCTAGAAGGGAGGCAGCAGAGGGTGGTGATCAATGGGGTTAAATCAGGGAAAAGGGAGATTACAAGCAGGGCTCCACAGGGATCTGTTCTGGGTCCAGTCCTCTTCAACATGTTCATTAGTGACATTGGTGAGGAAATCTAGGGCAGAACCATGTCTCTTTGCAGATGACATAAAACTATGTGGGAGGGTGGATAGTGATGAGGGAATATGGATATATAGACGGAGCCTACAAAAACTAGAGGGGTGGTCAAAGGTCTGTCAGTTAAAATTCAATGCTAAAAAGTGCAAGGTAATGCACCTAGGGAAAAGGAACCCCAAGATGGAGTACTGGATGGGTGGGTGACACTTAGCACTACAGAAGAGGAATGAGATCTAGGAGTTATCATCAGTAACTTCCTTAAACAAATGTGCCAGTGCAACAAGGCCTACAGCAAGGCTAACAGGATGCTGGGATGTATCGGAAGAGGTATTGATAGCAGAAGAAAAGAGGTAATACTTCCCTCTACAGATCCCTGGTGAGGCCTTTTCTAGAGTACTGCGCTCGGTTCCAGAGCCCTCACCTCAGAAAAGACAAGGATAAGTTCAAGATCGTGGCTGACAGGGTAACAAAAATGATTCAGGATGTCACAGGGCAGATCCTATGAGAAGTGCCTCAGGGCACTAAATATGTACTCATTGGAGACCGGATGGGAGAGGAAGATATGAAAGAGACCTTCAAGTCCCTTAAAAGAATTAACAAGGTAAACCTCAGGGACATTTTTACCCTGAATACCAACTGAAATTAACAGGAGGGAGATTCAGGAGGATGTGAGGAAGTACTTTATGGAAAGGGTGATGGAAACTTGGAACAATCTGTCAGTCGAGGTGGTGGGTGCTAATACAGTCAATGGATTCAAACAGGCCTGGGACAGAATGAAGGAATAGTGGTTTACTGTGGTGACAAGACCAGAGAGGAGAATGGGGATAGAATGGGAGGGTTAGTACCTGAGAAACAATAGGTTCCAGGGATTATAGGAATGTAGGCAGACTGATGGACCTCTGGTCTTTTTCTGCTGTCATGGTCGATGTTTCTATGAATCAAGGTATTTTTCAATGTAACTGCTTATCTCGAAATGTGTAAAAGAAAAGAAAACAATCAGCAAAACACTTTTGTCACCCTGTCATAAGTGCAATAAGGCACTTCAGCGATGTGTGTAATTATGCTGTAATTATTGCACTTGGCTCTTGGGTGTTAATGGGCATACGGCGCAAGCATCTCGTGCTCTAACAACGCCTTTGTGCAATTATTACAGCACAATTACACACTCTGGCATGTCTTGTTGCATACTTAATGCACTTTGCTTCCTCCTCTAGAATCAGTGAATCCCACCTCAGTTCACCATACATACTACAGTGATGTTTGTCCATGGGACTTCTCAGCACAAATCAGGCAAGTCTGTTATATAATATTTCCATTTTATGTAATAAATATTTGCCTGTATGCCTAAATGCAACATTTCCATATTCCAGATTACTTGCTTCTCTAGTTAAGACATGACAATTTCTGTGCAGCACCCCTAACCGTGCATTTACTTTCTTTACGTGCTCTGCTATGTATCAAATGTTAAATGACTAGCCACCGGGATTCCAGGTATTTATATTTTCTGCTGTTCTTCAGCTGTGTCCCATCCATATTTTTTATTTTTAATTCATGTTCAATTTCTTCTTTGTTTTTGAGAGCAAAATATTATTGCCTAAGTTTTTTCTGACTTAAAACCAGTTTTGAACACCCAAACCAGTTTTCCATCTGACTGAAATCTAATTGTAATTTTCTTCCTTTTTTTTTCATTTTGTCAAGTGAGTTCAACGTCATATCATCCACATATAACCTAATATAGGTATTTTCCATATAATTTTCTAAATTATTAATATATATTAAAATAATACTGGTCCCAAATTGGAGCCTTGGAGAATGCCCTCTGTGAATTTTATATGGATAAGACACAGTTTTCACAACTTTATCACCCAGACCTTCATAGAAGCTTTAAATAAGGAGAAGCAGGTTAGCCAATTTAAACTCCTGAAAAAACAGACACAACTGAAGTTTTGGAGGTTGCCTGTAAAGCAGAAACAACCCTACCTGCTAGAGTTAATAAGTTAAGGGAAGAAAAAATGACAAAAACTGCAACGTAAACAAGATGAGAGCTCTCAGAACTGTTGCTGCCCCTAGCACTGGTACAAAAGACTGCCTGAAATGAGGCATTGGAATACTCTCTATATCAACATTCTGTACTACTAGGTTCAGTTCCTAAAGCTACAGCTGTACCAGTGAACTCCTGGTTGAGTACACATTACTCATGTTGTACGTAATTCCACAGACAACATGGAGCAACATAGAAAAATAAATTAAGGAGTAAATAAATAGATCAATAAGCTTCTGGTCAAAGTACACCCATGCGGTATCCATGAGCACACACAAAAGGATTGCCACAGGGTCCTGCTAGAGCCAAATACTTACTGTGAATGTGGGCAAGTCACTTAACCTCCCATTGCTCCAGTCCACCCAGCTATGGAAATGGATAGAAACAGGACCCTACTGGAAATGAGATTATTTTTTTATTTGCTGTACTTTTTCCTACTCCTTCAATGGACCAGCCCCATCATCCACTGTCCCAGGACTTACCCTACCTAGCTTCCCCAGGGCGGGCCTTCGAGGGGCCCTTCCTCTTAGTGGATGCCGACTTCAGTTTCCAGGCGCCACGGGTCAGTAGTGCAGGGCCTGTGGTGTGAGGCTGGAGGTATTCTACTTGGCCCAAGTTTTCACATTGTCTGCCCTAGCGGAACGTGCAGTGATGTCAGGGAGCACACACCGATGTTTGCCCTGCCTCCAGTAGATGCTAGCGCTAGCTGGCGGACCCTGGACGAGCATTGGGAGCACCCCAAGGAGGAGGAGGAGGAGAGCAGTCTGTAGACACTCAATCTTCCCCTGATGCCCAGGTTCACTTACAAGCCTGGGTTGTCGGTATCACAAGTGGTAGCGCTACCACTGCGCCTGTTGAAAATGATATGTTGATCTCAGCTGGGTTATCATGGGTAAATAAAATGCTAACTGGCTTGGTAATAAGAAGAAAATAGTTGCTGTTGAGGGACAGTATTTCAAGTAGAGATGGGTATTCAGCTATGTCCCTCAGGGAATGTTGTTGGAGCCTCTGCAGTTCAACATTTGGTCAGTTATCTGGAAGCTAGGTTCTTCAGCAGGCCATTTAACCGCTGCTGACACTAAGCTGGCCAGGGTGGTGAACCCTTGAGTATGGTGACAAACTTTATTCTGCACAAACTGGGCGACAGGTCAGACTTCTTGAATCTTAAAGGGAACTGTTATCGCAAGATTTCAGAATGTCTGAAAGCCCATAGAAAGCTAATTTGAGTGAGCTATTGTGTGTATCTGTGAGTATTTGCAGCCCAGAGTTATTCATATGTAAATCAGCCTGTAATTAAGGGCTGGGGGCAGCCATCTGTTTTAGGTTCCTGACAGGAAATGATGTCACCGATGGACTTGGCTCTCCTTTGACTGTAAGTTAAATCTGTTTTATTAAGTGTGTTTTAAGGTGTTATTACAACACTTTCTACATTTATAATAATTGTTTTGCATGTGCATTGAAACTAGTGATTTATCACCTTTACATTCCAAACTGTCAGTGAAAATAATCCAATAGAATTCTGGAATTGTTATGGTAGAAAATCCCATTCCATCCAAAGTATTTCAGTAAGAAACTGTTATATTTTTAACTTCTTCAAAAGCAGTAAAATACTCTTTAATAATGCATTTCATGCTATGCATGTTTTAACAATTTGTCCATCAATGTGTTTTACAATTAATAAACAAATAATTGTGTCCTATTTTTTTCTTTTCAAGTCAAATCTGGATAGAAACCATAATATTTTCAGAATTATAACACAAGCTCAGATTCTTTTCACGGTCTTTGTCCAGGAAAGGCACACTGAGCTGCAGCTTGTTCCCATGTATGTTTTGGGAGCACAGGAGGTTAAGTGACTTGCTCTGGTCACACAATATACAAGTAGAGCATGTTGAATCAAAACCCATTCTGCTGGATGAATTAAACTTGTTCACAGCTCTCAAGGCTGTACTGCCAGCTAATAATCAAAAATGGAAATTACGTACTTACTGTAATTCTTGATCTTCTGTATATCTTCACCATTCATCACTGGTTGGGATACGCTAGAGGTGCTATGACCCTGCAGGAGCTTTCAGCTTACAATTTATTTTGTTTAGGGGAGGAAATGACGGCGAGGCTGGCACCGCCCCAGCACCCAAGAAGTGTTGCTGAGCATCAGCCAGTAACTGACTCCAACTCCTCCCTACCTCAGTTCTGTCCGCCAGAGAGAGTGGAAATTGGGAATAGAGAAAGAGGGCAGGGCAAGGGAGCTCGAGAGATAGTAAAAGGAAAGGATATAAACAGAAAGGAAAAAAAGCCACACAGGGGAGTGGGAGGCTGCCTGATGGCATGTCATAGGAGTGGGACCCCACCACTGAGCAGTCTTGGGGATAGGGAAGTGGGAAGGGTTTAGGAAAAAGAAGAAGAAGGGATAGTAAAGGATGATAAAAGACCCTACAACACCCCATTCCTCCTAGGGAGAAAGACAGAGACAAGGCCGCCTACATCTCTATATTTACCAGACAGTGCTTAAAAAGAGACAGGCTGGACTCCAAGTGAGGAGAGACTGTGTTGTTGGAGCCAGTCTAGCTCAAGAAACAAACAACCTTGAGGCTGGAAAAATTAAGCGGCATCAGATAACACAACCGCCTCCAGAGAGCAGGGTGTCAGGGTCTCTAGAGTCTTCCTAAGGCATAGGGGTGGGGACAGAGTCCACCCCAGGACACAGGACCTCCTAATAGATTTTCACATCCAGGCAATGATACACCCTGAAACTGCTCCCAACCAAGACAAGGGAAAAGAGTCCTGGAGTAGAGGTACTAGTCCAGGCCAACCAAATTGGTTTAAGGAGAAGGGAGGGGTCCCCGGGTCCTCTATGCCTACTAGATAGAGAAGATCTGAAGAGGATCGAACTCCTGATTGCCAGAAGGCAATTATGGAGAAGAGGGACCCAGGAGCCCCATCACAAGGGCAGAAAAAAGGGGAACTACACTAGTCCTCCCCTCTTCAAGGAGAAGAAAGAAAATTCCCTGGAAGAATGAAAGCAGAGAAGCAAGGCTTACCCCACAAGGTTTCCAGGAGGGAGAGCAAGCAGGGAGGAGGCAGTGCTCAGAGGTTGAGGCCCCAGAGGGAAGGTGGTGGGCAGTGATGAATGGTGAACATATACAAAAGATCAAGAATTACGGATACATGAATTTCCTTATCTTCCTGTATGTATCGCTACCATTCATCAATGATGGTGAGTACCAAGCCCCCGGCGGGACCTGGCACATCCCTGAGGATGTTCTCAGCCCCTCTGGGCTGATATACAAGAAGGTGGAAAGAATGAAAGGGACTTGGCAAGGTTGGAGGAATGGTCAGATATGTGGCAGCTCAGATTCAATGCAAAGAAGTGCAAGGTAATGCATCTGGGAAACAAAAACCCAGGAAAGAGTACACAATGGGGTGAGTTAATAACAACAAAAATCGAAAGAGACTTAGGAGTAATTATAACAGATGACCTAAAGGTGGGCAAGCAATGTGAGAAGGCAGTAAGGAGGGCTGGGGGATACTGGGATGCATAGGGAGAGGCATCAACAGTAGAAAACAAGAAGTTGTTATCCCTCTGTACAGACAGTTAGTGAGACCCCATCTGGAGTACTGCGTGCAATTCTGGAGACCCTATCTCCGCAAAGACATAGACAGAGTGGAGGCTGTTCTAGAGGAGGGCAACCAAATGGTTCAGGGTCTGCACCAGAAGACATACCAGGGAGACTAAAGCAGCTTAATATGTATATCCTTGAGGAAGGAGGGAGAGGGAGGGCATGATAGAAACTTTCAAGTATCTCAAGGAATTAACAAAGTACAAGAGGGTAGTATCTTTCAGAAGAAGAGATGTGCAAGAACAAGGGACACAATCTGAAGATAGAGGGGAGGCTGAGAGGTAATGTTAGAAAGTATTTTTTCACAGAGAGGGTTGTAGATGCATGGAACAGTCTTCCTGAGGAGGTTGTGAGTCAGGAACAGTGGGAGAATTCTAGTGGGAGGTGAGGAAGTAAGCTGTTGATTAACTAGAATCTGCAGCTTATCCATCAGGTAGGGAATGGGCAAACTAGGTGGGCCAAGTGGTCCTTATCTGCCATCAAATTCCATGTTTCTATGTTAGAGCAAGGAAAAACATTAAAGCTTCCTCTAGCTAGGCAGACTTACTGTGTGTTATTTTCTTTTGTGCTCACAGGTTTTATTACTGTTTTTGCTTACGTTTACTGCTTTATTGTTCTCCGATTCAAATTGCTCTTGCAGAGTATATTTCTGCTGCATTATTACATGGTGTGCTCCAGGTTTGTTACTGTTTTGTGCTTACAGATTACTGTTGTAATCTTCTCTGATTCAACTTGTTTTTTGCAATGTATATCTTCTCTAAAGTGTTCTGCAGGTTGTGCTTACAGGTATTGTTACTTTTTACTGATTTATTTTTCTCTATAGCAAAGTGTTTTTGCAGGGTATATCTGCTGTGAAATTGTTACAGGTGGTGCTTACAGGGTTTGTGACTTTTTTATCCATCGTTTGGCTAAGCTTTCAGGGCTAATCACAGGAGCTACAGACTGAGGAATAGTGACTACATTTGTTGTTGGTTGATTGTTTCTGCTCTACCTCCTTGTTTCTTTCTCCATGGTTCTTCTTTTTCGGCAGGGAAGGGCCCAACCACCCATACTACACTCCTTTATACAGTAGCACAGTCGTGACATTTCCTGTAGCAAAGAAGGAAGGAGGATCAGAGAGGTATCCATACAGTGACCTCACTTACAGGGCAGTTAATTTAACTTGGCATAAAAGTTATACAAAAACAAACAAAACCAAATATTGAAAAAAATATCTTGCTTTCATTTTTCTTCTTATTACTCGGACCAGGTTATAAACTCAGCAACTCAACCAGAATGGATATTATTAACTGCAGGTACTGGAACACTTTTCAAAAGGGCGGGTATACAGGATTTAGGTCTCTGTCCACATGCTGGACCATCAGAGATCTAAGGGCTCAGCTCCGTCAGCATAGGCAGAGATTATGCACTCAAATCA
The DNA here is from genome assembly GCA_016271365.2 of Neoceratodus forsteri. Classification (NCBI taxonomy): domain Eukaryota; kingdom Metazoa; phylum Chordata; order Ceratodontiformes; family Ceratodontidae; genus Neoceratodus; species Neoceratodus forsteri. The sequence continues at coordinate 1,231,132,757 of CM028129.1, read as the reverse complement.
CATATTCAGGAGGAAATATATTACAAGAACCACCTGCCATTTCCACAGCATCCAACTGAAGCACCCGACCACAGAGATAATTGGTCCGGGAAGTTGGCAGGTGGTTAGGAGGGCACATCGGTGCCCCATCACCGATGCTCACCAACGTATCACCTCCACAAACCATATAAAACCACAAACAGGTATCTGCCTGTCTCTCTCCAAAATCAAACAAAGAGCAAAACACTGCAGCAGGAGAGCTAGCTACAAAATTCACCCAAAACAGGGACCAAAACAAAAAGCAAAAACGAATCCAAAACATTTCTGATCATAGGAGACTCCATGATTCGGGAGTTGATACCTACCTCTGGTTGGGGAAGATGGTCAGATGTCTCCCAAGGTCATCAGCATGGAGAGACACTGACTGCATTGCTAAAATCATGCAGGAGCAGGAGAAAACATCAAGATCCACGGCCCGGTGGCGCTGAGGGTTGAGGCGCTGGACGCCACACCGCCTCCACGCCGTGACCCGGTTCGGGAGCGACTCTGGTCGCCAGTGGGTCAGCCGGGGAGAGAGGCTTGAGCGGCCCAACGACAGCTCGCCTGCTCTGGGACGGATTCGCCGATGCCCGGCACTTGCACGACCTCGAGCGGAGGCTTGGGGAACCATGCCCCACCAACGGATGAGTTGGCCGCTGAGCAGCACGGACGCCGACGCGCACATCATGACGCCAGGGGAGGCCTGGCTGCTCGGGAGGGAGAAAACGCTGAACGAGCCTGCCCCAGCTGGGGAGATGGGAGACTTTGACGGCCCATGCCCGCCCAGCAGACCATGAGACCGACGTAAACGTAAGTTACGGGTTAGAACCCTCGCCGCCCCACCCAGGGGGTAATCCGCGGCTCCATGGGGACTTGTGGTCTGTGTGGGCAGGGTTCGGCAGTGGATGTCCAGGGTCCTCACTGAAGGGTCGGAGGAGGCAGGCTGAGAGGAGAATAAAGAGTAATTTCAAAAAACATCAACATCAAGTAAACATAGGACCAACGATCTCACCAGACAGTCAGTTGTGGAGACCAAGGAACAACTGACCAGGCTGGAAGACAAACTTTCATCCATTGTGTCCAGCATTCTTCTCTGAGATCCTGCTGGTCTGGGAGAGGGGCAGATGGAAGGAAGGTCGGAGAAGGGGAGACAGAGGAGCTAAACATGTAACTCAAGGGCTGGTGCCAGGAAAAAGGACATAAATTTGTAGGTAACTGCAGCAGTTTTGGGAGCTAAAGTTCTTTAAATTTGATGAACTGCATCTGACTAAGGAGGAGTCAGTGCATTGGGGCAGAAGTTTGATGTCTTTGCAGAATATTTAAACTAGCAAATGGGGAGAGGTGCAGCACCTGATACATCGAATGGGAAGAACACCCTCCCCTCAGCTAGTGATCAAACAGGAGTTCAGCATGTTTGTAGTTCATTTGCATCAGCAGGTAATGAAAAGGTCTGGCTCCCCATACGATGCACAGGGGAAACACCGGCTTCACTCAACAACTAACGCACTGAAATCCTGGCCAATGGAAAATCATGTACACAATGTCCATAGTCTGGGAAACAAGATCCCAGACCTGGAGGCAACAGTAACAGAGGCTAAACTGGACATAAGTAGCCATTAGTAGAGACATGGTTCACCAGTAAGCACACTTGTGAGACTTCTGTACCGCTTCATGTACTGTTCAGAAGAGACCGAGAGCAAAAGGAGGGAGGGCCTTTATGTCAATGAAAATATCAAAGCTACAGAAATTCAGAATACACATAAGGAGCCAGAAGTCCCGTGAGGGTCACCCTGGAAACAGGAAATGGGACAACCATAAGAACTGGGGTTGTCTACAGGCCTCCAGACCAGGGGAGGACATAGACACATTACTATTAGAAGATATACAAAACATGACAGCTAAAGGGAGGTTCTGCTAATGGGAGACTTCAACATGCCAGATACAGATTGGTCTATACCAGCAGGAACATCCACCAGAACTAGACACACAGTGGATTCCCTGCAGGGAGGGCCTCAAACAATTGGTACAACAACCCACAGGAGACAGGCTATCCTGGATCTAGTACTGACTAATGGGGAAAGGATCACAGATCTCCAGATAGAAGGTCACCTGGAGGCCAGTGACCATCACATGGTATGGTTCAATTTAGCTACTAGAACTAAATCATCCCATTCCAAGGCAAAAATATGGGACTTCAGAGGAGCTGACTTGATAAGATGGCCAACAGAGTTAAGCTATCCTGCAAGAAGAAATACAGGTGAGGGTACAGGCAAAGTGGGCAAGCATTAAGGATGCAATACTTGCAGCAATATCCCATTGTGTTAGGGAGAAAAGGAAGAGCAAAAGAAGGAGGAAACCACTTTGGTTCTCAAAACAGTAGCAGGAAAGATCAGAGCCAAAAGGTTGGCCTTCAGGAAATATGAGGGAATGCAGCAGGACGAAGATAGGAGGTATACCAAACTTCCCTAAGGGAAGCAGGAAGGCAGTAAGGCAGACAAAAGCCCAAACCAAGGAAACACTAGCACGAACAGTAAAAGAAGGAACAAGACTTTCATAGATACATTAGTGAAAGGAGAAATTCCAGAGGGGTATTGCTAAGATCAAAGGGGATAAGGGGAGTGGTGGAGCAGGACCAAGGAAAAGCATCTATCCTAAATAGATACTTCTGCTCAGTATTTACTGAAGAGAAGGCAGGGCAGCGCCCACAGCTCAGCACCATGGACACAGTGGGAGGGAGGTGCACAAGTCCTTCACAAAAGAAAGGGTCCTACAAGAGCTCCAAGCTCAGGGTGGACAAGGTAATGGGACCTGATGGCATACATCCCAGGGTACTAATGGAGCTAAGGGTGGAACTAACAGAGCCATTAGCAGAACTGTTTAGTGAGTCTCTGAGCACAGGAGTGGTCCCAGAAGACTGGAGGGGGCTTATGTGATCCCACCCACAAGAGTGGCAGCAGGGAGGAGGCAGGAAACTACAGACCAGTCAGTCTTACCTCAGTAGTGGGCAAGATTATGGAGGCACTCCTTAAGGAAAGGATAGTGGAACACCTGGAATCCATAGGAGCACAGGATCCAAGACAGCATGGGTTTACAACAGGAAGGTCCTGTCAAACTAATCTCATAGATTTCTTTGACTGAGTAACCAGAGTGGTGGACCAAGGGGTGCAGTTGATGTCGCTTACCTTGACTTCAGCAAAGCTTGCTACTGTTCCACATAGAAGATTGATTAATAAGCTGGGTAGGCTCGGGTGGGTCACAGGTTGGTCAAATGAGTGACAAACTGGTTGGTGGGCAGAAAACAGAGAGTGGTGGTAAATGGTATACAGTTAGAAGAGATGCAAGTCATAAGTGGGTACCTCGGGATCAGTCCTGGGGCCAGTCCTCTTCAGTATCTTCATCAATGACACTGTAGATGGTCTGAGGGTAAGGTTTGTCTGTTTGCAGATGACACCAAGATCTGCAACAGAGTAGATGATCCAGATGGGGTGGGCAGAATGAGAAGAGATCTGGAAAACCAGGCAGAATGGTCGAAGATTGGCAACTGGTGTTTAATGCAAAGAAGTGCAAGATCATGCACATAGGGAAGAGATACCCTGAAGCTACCTATAGGTTGGGAGGGAATTGCTGGCAATCACAAGGGAAGAAAGAGATTTGGGCATCATCATCACAGATGACCTGAAATCATCCAAGCAGACCACTAAAACAGTAGGTAGGCTAGAGGGACGTTAGTGTATTAGCAATAATAATACATTTATTTATAAAGCACCTTTTAACTTACCAAAGCGCTGAACACATTAAAACAATAACATCAAATATAAATCCAATAATACATATAAATAAAATCATAGCATAATAACACCAAACATACAGTTTGATAGTAGGGGTATCACAAGTCAGAAGAGGGAGGTAATAATCCCTCTTTACAAGACACTGGTTAGGCCCCATCTGAGTACTGCGGCAGTACTGGAGGCCGATCTGCACAAGGACATTAATAAAATGGAGGCAGTCCAGAGAAGGGCAACCAAAATGGTGCAGGGACTGCATCACAAAACATATGAGGACAGATTAACAGAGCTCAATATGTATACCCTAGAGCAAAGGAGGGAGAGGATATGATCAAAACATTCAAACATCTTAAGGGCATTAGAAAGGTGAAAAATCTAACATGTTTTCAATATAAGAAAAATAGCAGGACAAGAGGACACAGCATGACATTAGAGGGAAGCCATCTAAGGGGTAATGTCAGGAAGTTCTTTTCACAGAAAGGGTGGTGGATACATAGAACGGCCTGTCTCAGTAAGTGGTGGATATGAATACTGTGCAAGGCTTCAAACAGGCATGGATAGGCATAAGGAGCAATACAGATAAGTATGAATAGATAGGCCATTGACAGAGTAAAGGTCTATGGCACATTCATAAGATAGAAAAAATGGCAAACTGGATGGGCCTCATGTCCTTATCTGCCATCAACTTCTATGTTCTATATTTGTATGTTTCTGTGTTGATGATCAGCTGGCAGTATAGTCTAGAAGTTAAAGCAATCCTGAAGACGGATTATTTTTACTAACAGTTTGAAATGTAAAGGTGATAACACACTAGTGCCAATGCACATACAAAGCAATTATTATGAATGTAGAAAGTGTTGTAATAACACCTTAAATCACACTCAATAAAACAGATGATTTTCTATTTAACCTACAGTCAAAGGAGAGCTAAGACCCTCGGAGACGTTATTTCCTGTCAGAGCCTAAAACAGATGGCTGCCCCAGCCCTTAATTACAGGGTGATTTACATATGAATAACTCTGAACTGCAAATACTTACAGATAAACACAATGGCTCACTGAAATTAGCTTTCTATGGGCTTTCAGACATTAAGAAATCCTGTAGTTGACCGTTCCCCTTTAAGCTGTGTTTACAGCAGCGTCCTTTCTTGTTGTGGTCTGTGTCAGTGCTGCCACGGCCTCTCAAGCAATAGACTTTTGTGTTCACAAGGCCCCTCATTGCCAATGCAGAACATGTTGGATATGGGCTGAGAGTGCTGAGAGCCACTGCAGGATGCTGGAGGATAAACAGAGCTGGGACCTACACACTGCTTGAAGCTTCTCCTTGCTGCAGTGCAGAAGGAAAAAGACCCGCAGTCCAAAACAGACAACATAAAGCATGACATGCAGTGTGTGGCTGATGTCATAAAGGCTGGATGAGGGGTTGTCTTTGACCAGGTAGGAAGCTCATTACACTCCCATACTGATGACCCGGGTTTGAGAGTGGACTTGGTGCTAGGATAAGTCGCTGGGGAGGCACTGCTGCATGTCAGCACTCCTAGCTCGGGAGGACAGCATGAGGTTCTACCACCACAGTGACCCCTACAGTGAGCCAGGAGCTAGCTCAATTGCAGGAAATACTGTGTGTATGAGCATCTGCCAGAGACATCTACTGTGCTGTATAGAGTGGTGGGAGAAGGAGGGGAAACACTGAAAACAATGTGTACCAAGACATCCAAATGATGGCCATCAACACTCTTTGGGCTTTGCTCTATGTGGATCTCCATCTTCACTCAGGTGATGCTGGGAGCGAAGCTGGACGGACAGGACTGGGAGGTTGCTGGCACCAGGTCTTATCAGGAGTAGCAGGCTGCAGCTCAGAAGCCAAGCTGCCAGATAAAAAGGCTGGAAGAATGTTGGGATGCCTCAAAGTGTGGCAAGCAGAGCAGGGTAGTAATCCTGCCACTTTTCAAAGTCCTGGTCAGACCCCCACCCCACCTGGAGTACTGGGCACAGTTCTGAGCTCCCCAATATAAAAAGGACATTGAGGCAGTGAAAAGGGTTCAATGCAAGGCCACCAAAATGCTCTATGGACAAAAGCTATGTAAGGAGAGACTGGAGGAGAGCTACAGGCCCTTACCATAGTCATCCTGGAGACAAGTAGGTTGGAGGGGTTTCATAGTGGGGGCAACATGATCTCAGTCTTCCATATAGTGAAGGTACTGACAAGGTTGGACAAGGCTGAACAGGCAGAGATGCTGGATCTGGCGTGCTCCAGCTAGCAATGGGAATATACCCTGACGCAAAAGGTGGTAAATTAGTCAGGCCGGTGATGCTGAGGGTTGAGGTACTGGATGCCACACCCGTGCCACGCCAGCGACCCGTGTTTGGGAGTGAACTTGGGCTGTTGGGGTCAGCAGGGGCAGGAAAGGATTGAGCATCTGGAGGACTGCTCTCATTTCCTAGGGGTGGGTGGGTACGCTGCCGTGGTGCTGGCAGATCCTGGTGGCAACTGGGGCGGTGCACCTTTGTGGCATGCTCTTCTGGGGTTTGGAGTGATGGCAGATGGCCTTACATGCAGGTGCATGCCTGTCACGCAGGGGTGTCATTGCACATCTGCACTCCGGGAAACTACACAGCAGCAGAAAAGCCCTGCTCCTATGGATAGACAACAGCAACCTCCAGTGAAGCGGCCACCACACACCCAACGCTGACTCATCTCGCCCCGCTTGTTCCTTGGGTCCAGCACGCTGAGTGGGGTCACCAGATCGAGGTAGGTGGGGAGTGTCTGTCCCCAATTTCCTGGCAGGGTGAGGGATCAAGCGTGGGTGGTAGAGCGTTGAGTGAGGGGTCTGTCTGACAGAGTTCCATGGGGACAGGGACAAAGAAAGTCTACAAAAAGGTGGTAAATTTAGGGTAATGTGATGAGGCACTTTTTCTCACAAAGGGTGGTGAAACTATGGAATAGCCTACCACTAGAGACAGCAGACACAAAGACAGTACATGGCTTCAAGGTAAGCCTGGACATATTTTTGCTTACCAAGGAAATCAATCACAGGATACCCAGGTTAGTAGAATGGCTAGGAATCAATTTTTATCAGTGAAAAAGAAAGCGAGCTGGGGAATAGTTAGGTTATTTGATGGGGCAGGGTGGTAAGAATGATGAGCAAAAGGCTGCAGTCTGGAATTACCACTTTGCTCCATCTTCACCACGGAGAATAGCTGCCCGCCTCCTGAGAGTGGCATCAGAGCTGGCTATGAGAGGTATCCCAGAGATACAAAACCAGTATTTGCTAGGGATAGGATCCAGAAAGGGTTAATAGCTCTTAAGACAGACAAGGCCCCAGGTCCAGATGGGATACATCTGAGGGTGCTCAGGAATTGGCAGATGAACTACTTGAGCCTCTAGCAGGCCTTTTCAATTGATCATTTCAGACCGGGGGTCCCAAGGGATTCAAGCTGCAGATGGTCTCCATAAATGGAGGAACAAGCAGGAAACTACAGATCTGTCAGCCTTACCTCCATCATGGAGAAGCTGATGGAGTCACTGCTCAAAACAGAGCTTGTAGCTGTCTGGAGAGTAATGATCTCTAGGATAGTAGATAGCATGGCTTTGTGTCAGGGAGGTCCTGTCAGACTAACAAATAGTCTTCTTTGACTGGATGACAAAGAAATTGGATAAAGGCCATGCCGTGGATCTCTTTACTTCAATTTCAGCAAGGCTTTCGACTCTGTGCCTCACAGATGCCTGCTGAGAAAGTTGAAGACCTGGAGGTGGCTAGAGATATAGTTTAGATGGGTAGAAAACTGGCTAAAAGGGAGGCAGCAGTAGGTTGTGGTAAACAGAATTAAATCAGGGGACAGAAAGGCCATGAGTTGGGTACCATAGGAGTCTGTCCTGGGCCGGTCCTTTTTCCTCCTCACATGTGGCCCTTTGGCCCTCGTGGCTCCCCCAACCTCATTTCCAGCCATCTGGGACTTACCTTAGGGCCACTGACTGCCCCACAGATTGTTCCCTGTGGTGGGGCTGTGAGGGGTCCCCAAGCCCCCTTCTGGTGTTGTATTCAGATCTGTGGTCCCTGTACCCAGTAGGTGGTGTGAGGTCCATGGGCGGCATACTGCATCCAGTGGTGATTTTCCGGTGTTCTCCCTGAACCCGCAGATGCTCCATGGAGGCGGCAGTCTGATGTGCATGCTGGAGGACATGCTTATATCTCTCATCAGGAAGCTGCTCCCTACCTGGAACTGCTGACCAGTCGCTCTGCCTCCCATGGTTACCTAGAAGGCAGTACTACAGCAGCACAGTCTGCCCTCCCTCCCCGGAGGAGGAGAGCATCCACTGGGATGCTCAATCCCCCAGCCAACCCCCTGAGCAGCCCAGGGTTGTTTCTGACCCCGGTCACCGGCGTGATGGCAAGTGAGGCATGGATGCCTCTACCTTCTGCGCCACGGGCCGCCTGGGCCTAGTCCTTTTAACATGTTCATCAGTGACATTGGAGAAGGAATCCAGGGTAGGATAAGCTTATTTGCAGATGACACTAAACTCTGAGGAAGGGTGTATTGCACTGAGGGAATCAGAAAATTACAGGGTGACCTACAAAGGCTAGAGAGGTGGCTAAATGTTTGGTAGCTCAATTTCAATGCCAAAAGTGCAAGGTGATGCACCTAGGAAAAAGAATCCAAGGACAGAATACTGGAGGAACAGGACCTAGGAGTCATCATCAACAAAACAAACAGGCTAGTCAATGCAACAAGCTTGTAGTAAGGCAAACAAGATGCTGGGGTGTATCAGCAGGGGTACTGATAGTAGAAAGAAGTGATACTCTCCTCTATAGATCCTTGGTAAGGCCACACCTGGAGTACTATGCTCATTTCTGGGGCTCTCACCTTAGAAAGGACAAGGATAGGCTAGAAGTGGTACAGGGTAGGGTGACATAGATACAGGGCCAGCAGGGAAGTCCTTCGAGGAACGCCTTAGGGCACTGAACATGTATTCACTGGAGACCAGAAGGGGGATATGATAGAAACCTTCAAATTCTGGAAAGGAATAAACAAAGTGAACTATGAGGAATTATTTAGCAGGAACACTAGTTGGACAACACAAGGGCATGACTGGAAGCTGAGAGAAGGAAGGAAGGTTCAGAAGAGATATGAGAAAGTAGTATTTTACTGAAAGGGTGGTGGAAGCATGGAACAGCTTGCCAGCTGAGGTGGTGGAACTAAAACCATGGAGGGCTTCAAATGGGCTGGGGACAGAGCAAAAGGCAATGTTCACTTGTAGAGATGAAACTGGGGAAAGGAATAGGAAGACTGATTGGGAGGGTTAGAACCCTGTATCAGTACTAGGTCAGCTGGATTATATAGGGCCCAATGGGCAGATTTGATGGACCTTTGGTCTTTTCTGCTGTCACTATTGTTCTAAATCAATGTATGTTTGTACAGCATACTTATTGTTCCTTTCTTATGAAGCAAAGGGCTGATAGGGCCCTTGACCCTAGCTTCCATCCCTATACCCTATGAACTGGGCCTTAGCTTGCACTTGCAACTGTGTTATGCCTATGTAAACATACTGTAACCTCCCTCCCAAGTCAAGGAGCTTACCTGGGACTCTGCAGTGTCCCAAAGTTCCTACTGCAGCCGTTTCACTTTTGCTCCCCCAGCCCACTCTTGACTGCAACTGGGCCGGGAGCACCTTAACTCTGTTGTGGCACCGCAGACACCTGATCCCCATGTGGCCGGCGAGCTGCTCGATCCTCACTCCCTGGCCCGATCCTGGACTGCTGTCAGGGCTGGAGTGTAATAGACTGTTTTGGCACCTCATGCACCCATAGAAGAAGCAGCCAGTGAGCCACACACTAGTGTTGCTCCCCGCCCCTGAACTGACACTCAGTGGAGCGGGAGCAAGGACAGGCTGCAAAGTTGTTCTAGCTCCTCAAGCACCCATTAGGAATGCGCAGAAGAGCCGCTGTTACCTTTCTCCCAGCCCCATCGAACAGCAAAGGGGTTGGGGGAACAAATAAACCAAAAATAAAACTCTGAAAGAGGCTCCTGACCTGATCCAAGCCTCCAGTGGGCCGGAGTCAGGGGACAATATGGCGCCTGTTAGGACTACAAGTCCCATGATGCCTAGTGCCAGAACTGCGCTTTGCCACCCAACTCCTCATGGGGAGCCTATACAATGGAGCTTCCAATGGAGCTTGTCCTCCAAAAGTGCCCCTGGACCTAGCGACCACCAGAAGGGTCCAGGAAGGTTATAGCCATGCTGCCAGATGCTGCTAAGACTGTATCCCTGTACTGAAAATGGACTTTGATGATTAAGTACTGTCTGGGGTGGCCATCTTTTCTGAGGTTATGAATCTTACTGGTAGCTGCAGTACCTCTAATCAGGACGCGGAGCTCGAGAATATGTGGACCAATGAGGTGTCGAGATTCAAACTAAACATTCTAGGGTTGACAGTTTGACCCTGGTTCTTGTCTGTGAGGGTTTTGAAGAAGAAACAACTGATTTTGACAGCTCCTGCTGCTGTCACAGAACAAAACTGAAGTAGTCTGTACCAAAACGAATTAAGGACATCCTGAACTTGTTCCTAATTGTCTGGTAAATCCCAGTGGCAAGGGATTTCACTCTGCCTGGACTAAACTGCTGGCATTTAGCAATCCAGATATCAGTGACTGCTGAAAGAAGTCTTTTATTTGTGCTTGTGTGAGGGACAAATCCACTGCCTCACTGTCCTGACACAAGAAACTGAAATTCCTGCCAGGTGACCTAAGCTCTGAGGTCCTGCCTGCCTGTTCAACTGCAGGCATACTGCTGGTGGGTGAAGACAAGTCCTCTGTGGGTGAAGACTACTCACCTACTGCCAATGTAGGTGAAGACAAGTCCCTCTGTGTGGTGAACACTGACTACCTACTGCCAAGGTGGGTGAAGACAAATTCCTCTGTGGGGTGAAGACTGCCTACCTACTGCAAAGGTGGGTGAAGATAAGTCCCTCTGTGGTGAAGACGACGGCCTGCCTGCCTGGCGAGATGGGTGAAGACAAGTCCCTCTGTGGGTGAAGAGGATCATCGCCTGCATTCCACGTCACTTTGCCTGTTCTTCCAAACTTGTCTGCAAGTGGAGACATCCCCAACTCCTGTATCTCCTGTTTACCAAAGGTCGTGAATACTGGGTTTTACCCAGCCAAATACTAATTTCTAACTGTTCAGCTAGCTAGCTAGTTAGCTTTCCATCTGGGGCTCCTACAATCATAGCTACACCCCACAGCAACAGTTACAGCCAGGATAAACTGTATTCCTAAACCCCAAGGTGTAGTTTGGTACTTTGCATTTGCAGCATCCAACAATTGCAAAGGTGCTGCACCCAGTGTCTGTTTTGCTTGTTAGTAATCAAGAAACCAGCATGAGTTTTACTCATCTTTATTGTGCAGCCATCTTAAACACACTGCTCCAGCCAAGCAAACTTCCCATAACACCCACACTCTAGGGAATGTCTACAAATCATCAGCTTCTTATATTTACCTTAGGAACCGCTTTAACAAGTATGTTAAATGCCTATAACATCACATCATCTTCACTTAAAGAAAAGTTCTATGTTATTTTCAAACTGAATTACTGGCTTACAGTAACTTGGCTGAATTATTGTCATTATTATTTTAACTTCTTACAAACTGAGGTTTCAAATTAAACTAAACCTAATCTTGAGAGGAGAGGCCACTAGTACTTCACTCTCTAGCGAGTCTTTGCCACTCACTCCACTGTACTTATTTAACAAGGTTTCAATCAGTCTCTCTGGATGTCTAATTTCTCTTGGGTCTCGCCTTCTCTGGTGACTTTTCAGTGGATGCACACTGCTCGAATCGTCCTTGCTATCAGTCTCTTTGTGCTGTCTTGACTGATTGCTGTGAAAGTTGGTAAGTCAACTTCAGTCAAATTGGCATCTTCAACCTTTGGCAGAAGTCTTAAATCCACACGATTCCGTCTCACCTCCGTTCCGTTTTCTGTTTCAATCCGTATGACCTTGGTGCAATTTGTGCTTGTACAGTGCCTCTTTTCAGCCATATTCCTTTGTCATAGTCTCTAAGGTGCACTGGATCTCCAGGCCTTAAATCAGGTAAGTTTCTTGCTTTCCTGTCATGTAACTGTTTTGCTTTTTCTTTGTTTTTCTTTGCTTTGTTTCACCTGTTCTGAGTCATGAGTCTTCAGAAGCTCTTCATGTATTGGCAGATTTGTCCTGATCCTCCTTCCCATAAGCATTTGCGCTAGAGAAAGCCCATTCTGTAATGGTGCACTTCTGTAGATCAGTAGGCTTTTGTATAAATCTTCTTTCCATCATGTGTTTTCTTCATGAGACTTTTCACAGTTTTTACTGAACTCTCTGCCAGTCCATTTGATCTTGGAAAATTGGGACTAGTACTGTGTATGACTTCCATTCATAGGTGAACTGTTTAACACCATGTCTTGCAAAGATTGACTTCATGCAGGTGATTACAGCTTTACTGGTAGTTGTAGGCAGTGTTGTTACCTCTGGATAATTTGAGTAATAATCTGTTACAACTATATGTGTTTTCCCATTACAATCAAACAAGTCAGCACCTACTTTCTGATATCGCCTGCCTGGCACTGGATAAGGACATAATGGCTGGCTTAGCTGCTTTGGTCTGTAGGTGAGACACAGTTCACAGGTTGCAGTTACTCTGGGCAATATCTTGATTCATTCTCGCCAATACATTACTTCTCTGGCTCTTCACTTGCATTTTTCTTCTCCTAGCGCCTTCATGTATTTTGCATAGCATTTCTTTGTGAAGTTCTCCTGGCATAACAAATTTGTTGCCTTTGAAAAATAATGTAATTGACAACAGATAGGTCACTTCTAGATGTCCAAAATCATGAATAGACAACGGACAGGCACATTTCTCCTTCGCCAACCTTTTAATATGGTATTTCTAGGATTCTCATTGTTTCATCTGCCTGTGTTTCTTTTCTGATCTGCTCTTGTCTCTTGTTGGACACAGGAAGAGAGGTCATGATCATGTCAACATATACCTTTATTTCTCTGTCTGTTTGACTTTTCCAGGCTTTCACTCTTGTCTACAGCATGTGAAAGTGTGTCGCAGCATACATGTACTTTCCAGGGTTATAGATCAACTGAACATCGTACTTTTGTAATCTAATTAGCATTCTGTATTTTCATTGGACAGTCATTTAGAAACTTGGCCATTATAGCTACTAGAGGCTTGTGGTCTGTTTCCACTGTGAAGGCCTGCCCATACACATACTGATGAAATCGCTCACTGGCGTAAGTTATTGCTAGTAACTCTTTTTCAATTTGGGCATACCCTGTCTCGGCACTGTCAAGGCCCGGCGATGCTACAGGTTGCCAGATTCCTTCATAATTTTGCAGAAGTACTCAGCCTAAGCCAAACTGTGAAGCATCAGATGATATTCTTGTTTCTTTAGCAGGATTATAGAATCTTAACGCTGGTTCTTCTGTAATAGCCTTCTTCAGATTTTTCCAGCTTTGCTCCTGTTCATGTGGCCACATCCATTTATTTTTCTGCTCCAACAGCCATCCAGTGGGGCTGATCATGCTGAAAGTTGAGGGATAAACTTCCTAGGTAGTTAATCATCACTAAGAACCTCCTGACATCATCTTTGCAGCTGGGCTTTTGCATATTCACTATCGCAGATGTCTATTTAGGGTCAGGTTTAATGCCCTGATCTGTAACAATATCACCCACAAAAGTCAGTGCTTTTACACAAAACTCATATTTTTCTTTGTTGAGTTTAAGATTTGCTTTTCTTGTCAGATCCAGCACTTGTCTCAATCTAAAGTCATGGTCATCTTTTTGGAACCCCATACAATGATGTCATCCATCATGGTTTCAACACCTGGAATGTGCTCAAAATCATATGAATTATTTTATGGTAAACTTCTGGAGCAGACAGTATCCCATCACGGTTGACTAAGAAATCTGTATCTTCCTTCTGGAGTATTAAATGTGCATAACTTTGAACTAGCCTTATCTAGCCTCATTTGCCAAAATCCAGAAGAAGCATCCAGTTTGCCAAACCATTTAGCACCAGCAAACTGTGACATTATCTCTTCTCTGCTAGGTAACCTGAAATGCTCCTTTTATAGCTCTGTTTAAGTCTCTGGGGTCAAGACTTGTTCTAAGCTGGCCATTTTTCTTCTCAACTATTACTGAAGAGCTCACCCAGTCTGTAGGTTCATCAATTCCTTGATTACACCTGTGGCTTCCATGGGGTTCAGCTCTCCTTTCAGTTTGTCCCTCAGTGCGAATGGCACTTTCATGCAGGGGTGTATTACGGGTGGCACTTGGTCATCTATGTTTATTTTGTGCTCCCAGGCAAACATCCTAGACCTTTGAACACATCGCTGTACTCTGTAAATAATGATTCACATTTAGCTTCAACTTGTGATGTCACGACAAACACTCTTCTCACTAAATTGAGTTTCTCACAGGCACTTATGTTAGAATTGGTTGCACATCCTTCTACAATTAACAGAGACACCTTGAACTGCTGGCTTTGTGCTTCAGAGCTACCATGCAGCTCCTTTTACTAGAATATTCTCTCCTGTATAACCAGTTACTTTTATCTTGGCTGGGTGAATTCTAGATTTTACATGCAGAGTTTTCGTAGTCTTGCAATGAAATCAGGTTCACCTGTGCTCCTGTGTCAAGCTTGAATGGTATGATAGTCTAATTCACAGTTAAAGGTACAATCCATTCCTTTTTTCAGAAACACACAGCTCAATGGAATCTACAAAGAACTCTTCAGGCTCATCTTCTTCGACAGTGTGAACTTTATTTTGTTCGCTTCATTTTGCAGCATTTAGCAAAATGGTTATTTTGCCACACTTACTGCAGGACTTCCATAGGCAGGACAAGCTTTGGGTTTATGGTTATTTCCACATCTACCACATGTTTTCCGATTAGGCTTCTGCCTTTTGCTGCTTTGTTTTGAAAAATATTTCTTGTTTATCTCCAGCTTCTTTAGTGCATGCATAGCACCCTTGTTTTCTTTGTTCAGCTCTTTAGCCTGTGATTTGGTAGTTTCAGCAGCTCTACACGTTTATAGCTTTATCCGGTTAAATCTTGCTCTCTGAGCAGTCTTTCTAAGCCCATTGTCTGTGATTCCGCATATAATTTATCTTAATCAATGCTCTTTCAGAGCACCAAACTCACACGTTTTGCAGAGCTTAACGTGACACTATTAAATACTGATCAAAGCTATCGCCTTTTCTTGTTGCATGTGAAAACTTATCTCTCGTAGGTTACATTTTGTTTTGGTACAAAGTACTCTTCAAATTTTTCATAATTACATCAAGATCCATGTTTTCGCCATCACGAACTGGAAACTGTTGTAAATGTCTAACACATCTTCCTGACTACATGTAGAAAGATCGAGGCCTTTGTTTTGCCATCTTCACTTTCAGCACCACTAGCAGTTAAATAAATGTTAAACCTTTGTTTAAATTTCTTCCAGTTTTCAGCTACATTTCCAGACAATTGCATCCTTTTTTATTTAGTTGTTTAAACAGGTATAGCACACTAAGCTGAAAGCTTTTTTTAGGAGGAAGGAGAATTTCATGTATCCATTTTTCTCTCTTTCTTTTTTTTCATCAGACCGTCTTCTTCTAGAGTTCTTTTCTGTCTTTTCAGGTTTTGATATCCCACTGCTGACACCATGTTTTGCTTGTTAGTAATCAAGAAACCAACATGAGTTTTTACTCATCTTTATTGTGCAGCCATCTTAAACACACTGCTCCAGCCAAGCAAACTTCCCATAACACCCACACTCTACTGGGCTGTCTACAAATCAGCTTCTCACATTTACCTTAGGGACCGTCTAATAAGTATGTTAAATTCTATAACATCACAGTGTCCACTAGCCAAAGGCCCGCAACTCCTCAGTGTGCACACAAGGTACTTTGGGAACTCCCATAGGGACTGTGAGGTTAAGCGGTGCACCAGTGCGGGGAGGGCTGGGACAGAGAATACTGGGTGTAATATACTGTGTTACCTGTTTATTCTGCCTACCTACAGTTTTTATTATAAGGTTCTTGTTGAATGTTTTATTACCCTTTGCTTCCCTTGTCCCTTACCTCATTATCCAACCCCAAAATAACCCTTCTTGTTTATTTTACTGCAACTGCTGAATTGTTTGCATTATTGCATAGTGTAATATTTGCATGCTTAGAGTGGTAAGTGGGAGGGGACTGTATATTGTTCTACCTGATATCAAAGGAGGGGCTGTATTTCATTTCCTGTGGGGAAGTACCTGACAGTTCTCTGCTATAAGGATCCCTAGGTGGAGGCACCGTGCTACTTGCCAAGCCAATTATAACCATGAACCCAGGTGCCAGCCTATATCCCTTAGGCAGCACCACTCATGGGTGGGTGTGCAGATAGAAGGGAAGGGTGGTTACAATACAATGCCTTGTAAGCTGTACACTGTATCTAGCACTATTCATTTCTGTAACATATTCCCTTGTCATCAGAAAAATCATTTTTAAGTTAAGCATTTTACTGTTTAAGTGGTACATATATCAGATATAACATTGGGTTATAGCTTAATTGCCATACAGTTTAAAATGAATGAAATGAAAGACAACATTTCATATAGTATTAAGTCCTAAAATTGGATGGAGACAGCCAGCATGTTGTTGTGTTAATTGTATTACATTTTCTTTACTTCACCAAGTAATCTTATTCCTACTATTGTAAATATTAAAGCTATCTTTGTAATTGCATTATGTATTATGACTTAAACAAAACATCACTGTATATTTTGTATAGCTGCTAATCTTGTGTAGCTAATCAATAAAGATACTTTAATACCTTAACCTAGTGTCAGTCATTTGTATTACTTTTTGAATGTTATTTATATTATTTGATAGACAGTACGTGGCATACACGTTATACCTTATAGGCAGTCACGATATCTGCTGTATGTAGCATCTGACCAAAACCTTTTACATTTTACTGTTAACCATTTGAAACTATGTACAAGAAATGCAAGTGGTTGAGTGAGAGGCAGAGTGCCTCATTTGGTGACTCTTATAAGCTTTGTTTGAGGTCTGTAGAAATGTTGTTCTTTGGAGGTGGTATGCGGGTGGGGGTGCCTGTGGGATTCCCTATATCCCTATACTCTGTAGGCGACAAAATGGATCTAAGCACTTTGTAGTTAGCCTATCCCTTTTCTGGGGTGTTTGACCCCTGAATCTCTGGGGAGGGATTGGAAGGGGTCAGTTGTACATATTGGAGAAATGGGGCCCAGGTCTTGTCACATTTATTAGGGTGTTGGATGAGATGTGGGACATTCTTTCATATTTTGCTAACACAGTAATGTTGTCAGGTAGTTCCTTAAAAGTAGGAATTGTTGTGGATCTCCATTTACTATTGATAAGTCATTTTACTTGTACACAAAAAGGATCAGGCAATCCCATTGACGTTTTGACAGATGAATATCCGCTGTAGAGGCCTTTGATCCCAGTAGGTATAGGTCTGCTGGTAGCGGAAGATTAATATTTAAGATTTGCTGTAATAAGTTGTGGGCTAGATTCCACAAGTCTATAATCTTAGGGAATAACCATAAAATGTGGAAAAGATCCCCATGTGTCTTACCACATCTCAAACATTCATCTGAGTTTGTTAGGTTTGCTGAAAATAAAACTGCTGGTGTTCTGTACCACCAATGTAGTACTTTATTTTGGATGAGTCTGCTGCAGGTGTCCCTAATAGGTTTACATGCAGTTACCCAGCAGGAGTCCCATTCATTCTTTAGTATTTCCTACCTAACGCTCCTCCATTTTTCCTTTGCTTTTTGGTTTGGTCTGGGATATTAAAACTAGTTTGCCTTTGAACTTGTAGTGGGTGTGTTTTAGGTGACTTCTGTAGTTGTTGTAGCTTCTAATCAGGGATGTTGTAACATCTCTGAGCTGTAGGAACCACCAGAAATCTTCCTTTGGTAAGTCATATTTTTTGTACATCCTGAAAAGATTCCATGTCTGGGGATCCTGGAATCAGTAAGTCCTTATTGTATTAATACCTTTCTTTTCCCAGGTTTTCCAGTGTATTGTTTTTCTTTCTATTTTAATATTATTGGCACCCCATATAGGGTTATATTTGGGGTGAGGTAAATCAGTTTTATTAGCCTCCTTAATTTTTCCAGGAGGATATAGATGAGGTTATCATAAGTAATGGGGTGGAATTATGTTGGGATTCCCATACATGTATGTGGTAGGGAGAAAACCTTAATCAGGGATGATTCTATTGTACACCACAGTGGGGACGATTCATCAGATACCTTGAACCATCCCTTGGTGTGCGATAGCCATTGGGGGTAGAGGGAGCAGCAGATGAGACAAATCACCCCACACCTGCCCCACACCACCGCCTTTACTAAATAGGCCTCAGAGATAGCCCAGCCCATCCGTACTGCAACAGTCGCCCAATGTCTGCAGTGATTTAAAGGGGCACAGCCCACTCTTGCTCAACCCCGAGTCATTAGTGCGCAAAGAACTCAGGATTAGCCTGCCGCATACCAAGGCTAGAAAGAGAGAGAGCCAGCCACTATATAATAGCATTGCTGTCTCTTACCGATCTGATTTATGTTTAAGCCTGGGAAAGAGTGTACTGATACCCCATTTACCACTGTCTTAGCCCAGCCTACACAGTCCCCAGAATCTGTCTTTACTTGGGCTACTCTTAAAGCCAGGAAAAGAGCATGTGAGCTACAATGCCGCAGTGCTGTGTTTTTACATTATTTGTTTCATCCTGACTGCCAGTTTCACCCAGTCTGTTTCTGTTTTTAGCCAAGCATAAAAGTCCCCAGAATCTGTCTGTACTTGATTTAGTTGTCTTGAAAAGGGGTATGAGTGGTTACATCTTTGTACTGTGTTTTGTTACTGCCAGTTCACCCAGTCTGTTTCTGCTTTTAGCCAAGCCTACACAGTCCCTAGAATCTGTCTGTGCTTGATTTACTTGTCTTGAAAAGAGGTTACTAGTGGTTACATCTTTGTACTGTGTTTTGTTACTATATTGCCAATGCACCCAGTCTTTTTTGTACATATTAGCCTAGCCTATGCAGTCTCCAGAACTGTCTCTTGACCTACCTTGACTGCCAAATGACCTTGTCTACCTCTGCCTTAGATTAGCCCAAGGTGCAGCCTATACAGCCTCCAGAACAGGGTGTCTACTAGTCCAAGATTACCCTACACAGCCTCCTGATCTGGGGGGGCCCCCATATGATCAAGGCACTTCTGGGAAGGATCACAGGGACTCCTGAGTAAAGCTGCTACTGCTGGCTTTAGACAAATGTGGTGGTGGATAATGATGGGACATCAAAGAGGGGGAGGATTATGATAGGAATACTATATGTAGTGACAACTGGTGTAACTGATCACATCGCTATAGGTCAGGATGGGCATCACACCAGTGGAGCTGGTCCAGACAGGGGTCATTTACCCTGGGTGTTACCCACCCATGTTTCAAGACCAACATGACGACCAACTACATACTGGAAAAAGGGTTTTTTTCTATGAACGAGTAATGTATATAAGGGCCCAAAGAGTAAAAACACCCCACCCTTATGCAAGCCAGTGTTAAGACACCTCTTAGGCCTCCTGCTTCTCATGGAGGTGACACAGAGCCAAACCCTGGCCCCCAGGGACTAGCATCCTACACCTAACACCTAGCACACTGGAATGGGCTAAAGCTTGGCTGCTATGGGTAGTCCATATGAATATCAACAGCCTGAGACCCAAGATGCATGAACTAGAGGCCTGGACCTGCCTCTACTCCCCTGACATAATTTGCATCTCGGAAACCTGGCTAAAGCCGAATGTCCTCCCTCATGAGGTTGGACTGCAAGGCTTTAAAACCTTCAGGAAGGACAGGAAGGGAAGAAGTGGGGGGTCTGATATATGTTAGGTCCCAAATCAATGCAACCATAGTCACCACTGCGTATCTTGAAGGAGATGGGTGTGAAGTACTATTTGTCAAAATTCTTATTGGGACCACAAGCTACTCCTGGTAGGGTGCACCTATAATACCCCAAAGAAGGCCATGGAAGCCTTAAGAATGCTGACAAACACCATTCCCACCCTACTCAGCTGTGAAAAGATAATACTGGAGATTTCAATCTAAACTGGGGGATAAGCTAGCCGGGAGGTCGAAAACAGCCTCATGGGAGCAAATTCACACAGCTGATGCACGAGCACACACGCATCAACCATAAGACTAGGAACCATACCACACTAGACTGGATACTAGTGTCTAATCCAGAAAGGGCCAAATGGTAGGGACGCACACTGATTCACTCAGTGACCACACACCACTCGTCCTGGTGTGGAGGAACAATTTCCTCAAGCAACCACCCAGAACCTTCTGGACCAGAAATTACTCGGCACTAACGAAGGCTCCTTCCTTCAAGCCCTGTCTGAAGTGGACTGGGCCCAGTCCCTTGATACCACCTCAATAGACGGCTGTTGAAGGCTTTACCAGACACTTTAGAGTCGGTAGCCAACAAGCACGCGCCCAGGAAGAAGATCAGGATCAAAGGTCAGGATGCTAGGTGGCTCAACCCTGATCTCAAGGAGGTTGAAGGACAGCAGATAAAATATGGGGAAATTACAAGCACTCAAACCCACGACAGGACTGAGTGCGATATCGTGAAGCCAGAAATAGCTGCAAACAGGAACTCGAAAATGCAAAAAAGAGTTACCTGCATGCGCTGCAATCCAAGAACCTAGTGGACCCAAAGAAGTTCTGGGGCACATAAACAGTCTGCTCAAGGCGAGCAAGAGTAAGGTGATCGGGCTAATAAAACAAACGGGACATAACTCTCCACCCCAAAAGACATGGCCAATGCCTTCAACACTTACTTCTGGACCTACAGAGGTTCAGAACTGGCAATACCCACAAAGACCAGGATAGCTAAGGACACCCAGGAACACCTCCCAGGGTGGCTAAGGAAACACAGAGGCCCCGCACCAGGGCTCCAATTCCAGCTTAGTTGGTATCGACAGGAAGTTCTGAAACTGCTTAGAGGCCTGAAACCAGATGGGGCAGTAGGGCACAACAACCTGGAACCCAAGCTGCTGAAAATAGGAGCCCCTGCTATTGCAGGACCTATAGCCCAGCTCTTTAACAGGTCTATGACAGAAGGAAAATACCTGCTCTGTGGAAGGTTGGACTGGTGACCCCAATCCCGAAGGCGGGCGCATGGAGACATGGAAGATTTTAGGCCTATCTCCATTCTAAGTACCGTAAACAAGCTTCTGGAGAAAGTGATCTACCAACAGGTAGACCACTACCTGGAACTGCACAACCTGCAGGCTGACCAGCAGCATGGCTTTAGAAAAACACGGACCGAAACAGCCCTAATAAGCTTCACCACTGATGTATGAAGCCCTAGACCAGAATAAAATGCTAGGGGCTGTCTTTATTGACCTCACCCCACCAAGGCATTTGATCTGGTAGACCACCAGCTACTTCTGGAATGACTAAGGGGTTGCTACTGGATTCAACAGCCCAGAAGTGGTTCACAGGCTACCTCAGCGGCAGGACACAAATGGTCCGGTGGGATGGAGCTACATCAGATGAGCACCCAGTACCTGCAGGTGTCCCACAGGGGTCAATCTTAGGCCCCTGCTATTTTCCCTGTACACAATAACCTCCCCAGCACTGCAGAGGGGCTAAAGTCATGCTCTATGCTGATGACGCAGTGCTGTATAGGACAGGAAAGGACACGTGGTCCTTAAATCGAGTTGAATCAGGACTTTGCAGCCCTCAAAACCTGGTGTCAGATTAACAGGTTGGTCTTGAATAGCAAAGGACTAAAGCTTATGCTCTTTGGCCCAAAAAGGCTGGGCCAAAATAGAGCCAATCCTATCACTCTCCACCAGGGATGGAGCAGGGACTGAAGTAGTGGACAGCATGAAATACCTGGGAATGTACATTGACCAGGAGGTCTCATTCAAGAGCACATGGACCACCTCAAAAGATAGTAAACCAAAACTGGGCTTCCTCTATAGACTTAACCCTTCCTAACCAAGGAAACTAGGATGGTGGTAGGAACGGGATAATTCTCCCACCCTTTTCTATGGAGCAACCTTGCTCCAGTCGCTGAGGGCTATTGAAAGACAGTGACTGAGCACACTCTACCACAGGGTCAGCCATTTCACTGCCAGGGTAGACAGAATGGAACACTACTGTAAGGTGCTCCAGGCCTTGAATGGCCATCCCTGGAGGCAAGATTAGCATATCCCTCCCTGTGCGTGCCTTTTAGCTACAGCAACCGGGGCCCCTCCCAGGATGTGGGACCTGCTCATCCCCAAACTGATGAGACGAGAGCTCAGATCCACTGACCGGACACTGCTAGAAATCCCCAGGGTTAGATCATCCCTGGGTCAGCAGTCGTTCTGGATGCGCCCTCCCAAACTCTGGAACAAGCTCCTGAGAGAGATACAAGACAGCCCCACTACCGAGAGCTTCAAGAAGGGCTAAAAGTATGCCTTGGGAAGGGCCTCAGTGCAGCTGCCCCTCTTAGGGTACCGCCAAGGACCAAACGTAGGGCACTATCTCTGCTAAAGAACGTAGGGATTTGGACAGAAAGTCCGATAGTCTGGGGATAGAACTGTTCCTCGCACTTATATAGGTTTATAACTGTCAATAGTCTGTAGTTTTGGTTGTATCAGTTCTGTACTGTAATATTTGTTCACTCACTCAATGTAAGCCTTGCTGCACTGTACATATCAAAAGCATTGGATTTTCCCTCCCACTAGGTACATGTAACTAAAGCCGGTCACCCTGAAAAAGGGACCACAGGTTCCACTGGGCCTACCCGGTTACCAAAAATTTAGATAAATAAATAATAAATCTTAGGGTTTTGTGGCTCTATATGCTAGATAATGGCCTTTTATCCAGGGCAACCCACAACCCCTTGGCCCATATGTGTTGTGTTCTTCGTTTTCCTGCTGAATCTGGGTTGTTTTCTTTCCCAGATATAGCTGCCTAAAAGTTTGTCTATTATAGTTAACCATGATTCTGGGACTGTCGGGGTATATGTGAGATCAGATATAAGATTTTTGGTGCGATTATTATTTTAATGCTTCTGTTTATCTCACTAGTGAGCATTTCAGAGGTTTCCGCTTTCCAGAGCTGTTTTTTATCTTGTTAATAAGTGGCTCTAGATTACTGTTTATAATTTTGGGTATTTTTGCTGTGATTTTAATTCCCAGGTACACTATGTGGTCCTTCGCCCATCTTAAGTTTAGAGCTGTCAAGTAGGTTCTAAGCATAGTTTGTTAGTGGTAGGACTTCGGTCTTGGTTTGATTTATGTTTAGTCCCAATAGGTTAGTGAAGGTGTCTAGTAATTGAAGCAGTGGTTGCACTGAGGTATGTGCATCCTGCAGAATTACCAGTAAATCATCTGCATACATTAGGGATTTGATCTCTATATCCTGGTCATTAACTACTGTATGCTCTGGTGCTCCCTAATGGCCTCTGCTAAGAGTTCTATGGCTAGGATAAAAGGAGTGGTGAGAGGACAACACTGACGTGTCCCTCTCTCTAGGGTGAAAGGTGAAGATAGAGTGTTGTTAATCAGGATTCATGCCTTTGGGTTAGCATATACTCGTATAACTCTGATCATGTTGATGAAGTTTGCCTTAAAGCCCATGTTTTGCAGCACGGTATACAAATATTGCCATTCTACTGAGTTGAAGGCTTTTCAAAGTCAATAGCCAGTGCAGTGTCTGGAGTGGGAGAAAACACTGATAAATGCATCACATCTAGCAGGGTTCTCATATGATCAGCGCTATATCTGCCTTTGACAAAGCCCACCTGGGAGGTGTATTAGGGTTCCTCACAAGGGCCTGTTGGATAAGCTGGGAGAAATGGGGTGGGGAACCAGATGATCAGATAGATAGAGAATTGGTTCCAGGACTGGACCCAGAGGGTCGTGGTTGGCGGGATAGTCTCATCCCCAAGGAGGGTCATTAGTGGGGTCCCACAAGGATCAGTACTTGGGCCTCTCCTGTTCAACACCCACATCTCTGACATAAGGACAGATATCAGGAGTGAGATGAGTCTCTTTGGGATGAATAAAAACTGGGGGTGGTGGTGGATGGGGAGAAGGGAGGGTGGCCCTACAGGGGGACCTGGAGGCTCTGGAAAGATGGTCTAGAAAGTGGAAGCTGAGGTTCAATGCAAGGAAATGCAAGGTACTGCACCTGGGGGCCAGAAACCCGGCCAAGTGTACACCCTGGGAGGAATGCTACAAGTCTCGATGGCTGAGAGGGACCTGGGGGTGGTGGTGGTGGATGTCAAGATGAACAACTCGGAGACTTGTAGGAGGGCAGCAGCCAAGGTCAACAGGATGCTGGGATGCATCGCTAGGGGATCACCTCCAGAAGGAGGAATGGATACTCCCATGTATAACTGCTTGGTGAGGCCACACCTCGAGTACTGCGGCAGTTTTGAGGCCACACTTAAAGAGGGACATTAAACTCCAGGAGAGGGTCCAGAGGAGGGCAACCAAATGATTTGGGGCTTGGGGACAGGACCTATGGGGAGAGGCTCTCAAGAGCTAAATATGTATACATTGGAAGAGAGAAGGACCGGAGGGACATGATAGAGGCTTCAGGTACATGAAGGGGTAAATAGGGAAGTAGCAGTCAGGGTGCTTTGAAGGAAGGAGGAGGGGAACTAGAGGGCATGGGTGGAAGCTGGAGGGGGGAGATTCAAGGGAGAAAGGAGGAGGAGATGCTACTTCACTGAAAGGGTAGTGGAGCCATGGAATGCGCTGCCCAGGGGCTGGTGGAGGCAGAGACGGTGGAGGGGTTCAAGAGGGGTGAGACAGGTACAGGGAAGGGTTCTGGAAGCAAAATCCAGTGCAGCGAGAATATCCGAACTGGGAAGGAGAAAGCAGAGAAGGTGAGGGGCACAAGGTCAGTTCCCAGGGTGGGGGGCTGATCAAGCGAGCAGACACGAAAGACCGTTAGGCCTATTCTGCTGGCATTTTAGTATGTTAGTATGATGAGCTTTTCCAGTCTGGTGGCCAGTATCTTAGCATAAATGTTGCTGTCTACTGTTATAAGCTAGATTGGCCTATAACTAGCAGGCAGTTCTTTGTCTTTCCCTGGTTTAGAGAGAATTGTTATGGTTGCCTCGCACATTGTAGGACTGAAAGTGCCAGTTTCTTGTAACTCTGAGAACAGTCTTTGCATGATTGCTGATACCACTGGAGCCAGAGCTTGATAAAACTCTGTCAGTAGCCCACCACCCCCAGGGCTTTTTTTTTTAATGACAAGATGGCAGTTTTAATTTTATCATTAGTAAAATTCTGTTCTAAGCTGTGGCCTGGACAGATGTTAACTTGGGAGATTTAGTTTTCCTAAAATGCTGCAAAAGCCTTAGGTTGTTGTTAGTAGTTGAAGTATACTGTTGTACGTAAAACTCTTTCATTAGCTCATTAATTCCATTTTCTGAGGTATGAGATTTGCTTGTTTATGCCTCTGAGGGTACATATGTGTCTCTTGGCCTGTTGCTTTTTAGTCTGTATGCCAATAGTTTCCCACATTTTCCCCTTCCAAATATTTGTGCTTTAGCTGCATGATCACTAGTTCTGCCTTCCTAACTGTTAGGTGTTAATTCCATTCCTTATTTTTAATATTCTTTGTATAGAGGATTTTGGTGATGCTTTGAGGTTTGCTTTATATTGAAGTTCAAAAGCAATCAGCTTATTTTCCATAACTTTTAGTTCCTGCTGTCTCTTCTTACATCTGAATGCGGCATAAGAGATAATGTCCCCTGCCCTGAAGGCCTTCTCATAAGGTGGCCATCAAGCCCCCGATCATATTATTTTTAAAATAACCTCAGCTGCCTTGTTGAGCCATGGACTGAACTCTGGGTCTAGCATTAGCAGGGGGTCCATTCTCCAGTTAGTCAATCTGTGACGTGCTGACTCATATAAGTTACCTAATTGAAGCAGAGCATGATCAGATACAATGAGAGGTTTGATGCATGCTGCCGTTATCATGGCAGTAATTTTAGGAGGTAAGCCACACTCAATTCTGCTATATGTTCCATGCCTACTTAAGTGGCATGTATAATCTCTGACTCCTGGGTTCTGTATTAGCCAAGCATCTGTAAGTGCTATGTCTGCCATCCATAGTTTGACCACCCTAGTAGCCCTAGCATGTGGTTCTGTGGTACCTCTGCTCCTGTCTATATTGCCTCCAATACCAGGTTGAAATCCCCCAGTAGCATTGGGTCGTTTTGTCATTGAATGAAGCAGTCTGAGCCACTAGGTTATAAAAGAAATGGGGAGTCTATGTTAGGATCATACAAGTTCCCAATCACAAGTGGATCCGAGGTGTCTGGAAGAGGACTAAGACCCATCGGCCTTCTTGTCATGTCTAGATTTTGTTAAAGTCCATGTTAATAAATTATAAATAAGAACTGATGTCCCTCCCTTTTGGATTGGGATGGACTAAGAACTTCTAGTCCTACTCATTCTCGAGAACTAGCTTAAGCGGACTCCTCATGGGATAGTTTTGTCTCCTGCAGTAAAGCAACTTGGGTGTGTAATTGTTTTAGATGGATCAGTACCTGCTAATGTTTTATTGGTGAACTCAATCCCTTACATTCCAACTGTGTAGTTTTAAATCTGTCATTTTAGTTTCATAAGGTGGATACAGTGAATAGATGGACTGTAATGAGGAAAGGTAGCAGGTCCTGATCCTGACCCCGAAGAGGTTTTACTTATTTAAAGGTTTTACCAGGAAGGCATGCTGAGCAGACTACTGCTCGATTCCAGATGCACCCTGGGGTAGGGGAAGGAGTGCATACATATTAGTCAGTGTCCAGAAGACTTTACAACAGCACCTCACAAGGTGAAGTGTGGTACAGGCAGTGGTACAAGGAATATGACAAGTTAAAATATAGTATGAGTACTTAGGGTTGCCACCTATCCATTTTTGACGGATAATCCATTTCTTAGGGTCCTTATCCGTCATCCAGTTTTAATTAAATGCAGACCAGTTTGTGGGCCATTTTGAGTGCTTATATACTCCTATAACTGATGTATAAATCATTCAGTGTTTTAGCTGCATCGCATGTCCAGGTTACAAAGGCGTTTTGATGTCATTCAGGCCTGCCTTTGTTTGGAAAACCAGTCTGTCTTTTCCACTCTGAATTATAAGTATGGTCTTTTGCTGCTATGACAGGAAACAGTTTTACAACTTCATGTGCTCTCATGTGTTTCTTTTTGTTTGTCCTATATTCTGGTATGTTTAAGACCCATTTTGGTAAATTAATAATCTAACTTTTAGAAGGCGTCATGCAGTCAAACATTTTGGAGGGCACAAAATCAAACCTCTCTGGGGGGTCCTGGGGCATGCTTCCCAGGGAACACTTTGAAAAATTGAAGTCAAATGGTGCATTTTGGTGACTTTTAGCAGGCCAGAAAGCTGTTCCCCAACAAGCTAAATGCCACAATACTGTTAGAGGCTAGAGCAATAATAAACTGTTCTTGTTCTTTGTTCAGTCTGTGTACAGTGTGACCTTTTGTATTTTAAGGACATTTATAAAGAATTAGTCCGAACTAGTACATTTGTGAGTCTTTTATCATATACAGAATCAGCTAACCTAGTCCATGAATGAAAGAAAGCTTGCAGGTCTGCTGGCACACAACAAACCAGATTGCAATACAATCTACAGAATATTGCCAACAACACTAAAACTGCCTGGGCAGGGGCACACAGGCATTCATTATCCATTTAGTGACAACTCTCCTCTCACAGGCTCTCCAAAGATAAAGCCCAATAAGTTCACTCCATACTGCTTATTTTTACTAATAGTACTCCAATAGCAGGGTGTGGTGGGGGAGGGAGGGAACCCAATCAAAGTAAAAATAAATCACAAGTACACCACTGCAGGTGCGCCCCACACACACACACACGGATCTGCAGACCAGAGTCAGGGATCTGAAACTAATGGCTGAGGCAGAGGTCTCGTCGCACTTGGTAGCCCCCCAAAGTGAACTGAACAACAAACAAAGTCAAAACCACATGGATGGCATGCCTGCCTGCTGATGACAGTGCCACACTGGCAAGGGTAAGGGTTTACCACAGAATATCTAAGGCATGGATTACGTATAGTAAAACACAAAGCCTTTTGTGGTGAGGAGTGAGGACAGTAATAGTTCCACTGCATCTAGAGACAACACAATCCATGCATTAGATATTCTGTGGTAAACCCTTGCCCTTGCCAGTGAGGCACTGTCATCCGCAGGCAGGCATGCCATCCATGTGTTTTTGACTTTGTTTGTTGTTCAATTCACTTTGGGGAGGCTACCAAAGTGCTGATGAGATCTCTGCCTCAGCAGTATAGTGCAGTGGTTTAATTCTCTGAGCTGCAAACCTGGAGACCTGGGTTTGAATCCCACAGCCCCACTTGCATACTGTGTGACCCGGAGTAAGTCACTTAACTTCCTTGTGCTCCCAGATCACAGCTGTAAACAGACTTTCAGCTTAATGTGTCTCTCCTGGTTAAAAAAACAAAAAACAAAGAGCAGACGAAGAAGGGTTACTCCCACGGGGATAGCTGCTCGTACGTCCCACATGTAGACATGAGCAAGAAGGACTCAGCACTCTGTATCAAAAGCTGCTTGTAGATGTGTCAGGTCATTTTGCCAAGTTATGTAAAAGGAAATTTATTTTGAAAAAGAACAACAAAAGCAGTATGTCTGTGGTAGCCCAGAAGGCTACACACTAATACCAATGTTTCACACTCAGGTGCTTTGACAAAGCACGCCACATGTAATGAGTGTGAAACATTGATAATAGTGTGTAGCCTTGGGCGCCATAATGGACACTGCTTTTGTTCTTTTTCACAATAAAGTTCCACAACTTGGTAAAATGACTTGAAGTGTCCACAAGCAGTTTTTTGACATAGACTGCCACTGACGAGTCCTTTTTGCTCATTTCTAGTTACAAAAGTCATATGAGCCATGTAAATTTCCAGCTGCTAGGAATATACCTTTAGTGGAATGGTTAGAGCTGCTGCTGAGTGCTGGCTCAGGGTCCCTAGTTTTGGTTCAAGTCCCAGCAAAAGGCACTTAGTGATGCCCAATAGAGGACAGACAATAATGTTCAAATAGGAACACTGGTCTGATCTTTGTTACTATTTCGCAGATGCAGGACTGCCCTGAGAGCATAGAAACACAGAAACATAGAATTTGATGGCAGATAAGGACTGCTTGGCCCACCTAGTCTGCCCATTTCCTATTAACCGATAAGCTGCAGATCCTAGTTAACAACAGCTTACTTCCTCCTACCCCCACTAGGACTGCCTTATGTCTGTCCCATGCATTCTTGAATTCCCCACTGTTCTTGACTCACGACCTCCTCAGGAGGCTGCTCCATGCATCCACAACCCTCTCTGTGAAAAATCATTCCTTACATTACCTCTGAGCCATCCCCCTCTATTTTCAAATTGTGCCCCCTTGTTCTTGCACATATCTTTTTCTGAAAGATGCTACCCTCTTGGATTTTGTTGATTCCTTGAGGTACTTGAAAGTTTCTATCATGTCCCCTCTCTCCTTCTTTCCTCAAGGGTATACATATTAAGCTCCTTTAGTCTTTCTTGTATGTCTTCTGGTGCAGACCCTGCACCATTTTGTTTCCCTCCTCTGGACAGCCTCCACTCTGTCTGTGTCTTTGCGGAGATGGGGTCTCCAGAACTGCACACAGCACTCAAATGGGGTCTCACCAACAGTCTGTACAAAGGAATAACAACTTACTGTTTTCTACTATTGATGCCTCTCCCTATGCATCCCAGTATCCCCCAGCCTTCCTTACTGCCTTCTCACATTGCTTGCCCAACTTTAGGTCATCTGATAATTACCCTCAGGTCCCTTTCCATTTTACTGTCAGTATCTCACCCCACATTGTGTACTCTTCCCTAGGTTTTGTTTCCCAGGTGCATTACCTTGCACTTCTTTGCATTGAATCTGAGCTGCCATACATCTGACCATTCCTCCAACCTTGCCAAGTCCCTTCTCATCCATTCCATTCCATCTTGTGTATCAACCTGTTGCAGATCTTTGTGTCGATCTGCAAAGAGACATACTTTCCTTTCAGTTCCTCTGCAATGTCATTTATAAAGACATTAAAAGGACTGGTCCCAGTACTAAACCTGCAGTACCCGCTAGTAACCCTCCTTTCTTCACTGTGGACTCCATTTACTACTACCCTTTGCGTCCTGTTGTCTAGCCAATTTTTATCCAGGCTACCACCTTGGGACCCACTCCAAGGCTGGCTAACTTGTGTATTAATCTTTTGTGGGACTGTATCAAATGCCTTGCTAAAATCTAGGTAGGCCATGTCCACAGCCCCTCCCTGGTCTACTACTTTGGTCACCCAGTCAAAGAAATCTATTAGATTCTGTCTGACACGATCTTCCCATCGTGAATCCATGCTGCCTTGGGTTCTCTGCCCCACTGGCCTCTAGGTACTCAACAATTCTTTCCTTCAGAAGTGATACCATCATTTTCCTACCACTGAGGTCAAACTAATTGGTCTGTAGTTTCCTGCCTCTGTCCTGCTCCCACTTTGTGAGAGAGATCATTTGCCCAACTCCACTCCTCAGGTACCACCCATCCTCCCATGATTTGTTAAGAGAGTAGTCAGGGTGTCACTAGTTCTACCCTTAGTTCTTTTAGAATTCTTGGGTGAATCCCATCAGGCCCCATTGCTTTGTCCACCTTCAATTTTATTAGTTATTTCAGAACCCTTTCTTCTGTAAATGGACTGGTATCGATCCCGTCTTCAGAGTGTTTCTCTTGTTTGGTTTAGGTACCCCCCTCTGTCCTTTGTGAATACTGAGCAGAAATATTCATTCAGTATCCCTGCTTTTCCACGGTCACCCTCTACCACATTCCCTCCCCTTTATTAAGCCTCAGTATCCCTCCTTTAGTCTTTCTTGGCTCCCTAATGTACCTATAAAAGTCTCATCCCCTTCTTAACAGAGTTGGCTATCCTTTCCTCGGTTTGGACCTTTGCTATTCTGACTGCCTTCTCAGTCTCTTTATGCTTTAACTGATAAAGTTCTCTGTCCTGCTCCTTCTGTGTTTTCTTATATTTCCTGAATGCTATCCTTTTCTCCGTAACCTTCTCTGCCACCTCTTTTGAGAACCATAACGTTTTTTTCCTTTGTTGTGTTTTGTTGATTTGCTTTACACAAAGGCTTGTTGCCTCTGTGATGGCTGTTTTGATTACTCCCCATTGTTCCTTCACCCTCCTTCTTGTCTGTTTGCTAGTGCTTTTCTGAGGCACTCTCTCATTAAAGCCCAAGCTCTTCCAGTCTCTCCTCATAAGGCCTCTCCTCCATGCCCTGAATCACCCTGGTCACTCTCTGGACCCTCTCCAGCAGCACTATGTCCTTCTTCAGATGAGGTCTCCAGAACTGTACACAGTACTCGAGCTACGGCATGACCAAGGCATTATACAGAGGTGGATCACCAACCTCCTTCTGGGCGTATTTCCCTGGCTATACACCCAGTATCCTGTTTGCTTTGGCTGCAGTTCTTCTACAAGTTTTCAGAGTTATTCATTTTGACATCTACCACCACCCTAAATCCTTTCTCCCAATGTGGCATGCAGTGTGACCCCAGGTGTATACATGGCCCAGGTTTTGACCCCAAATGAAGTACCTTACATTTCCGGCATTAAATTTCAGTCCCCACCTCCTTGACCACCCCTACAGGGTATCCAGATCCCCTGGACTGTTTCCCTCACTTCTTCACAATCCACCAGTGCTCCCAGTTTTGAATCATCTGCAAAGAGACTCATCCTATTCTTAACCCCTCCCTATATCCGAGACGTAGGCATTGAACAAGAGTGGCCCCAATACTGAACCTTGAGGGACCCCACTGATTACCTTCCTGGGGAAGGATAGTATCCACCCACCATTACCCTCTGTAAACGCCCTGAAAGCCAATTTTCAACCCAATTTAGCTCCCATCTTCCCACCCCATCTCCCCATTTTTGCTATCAGTCCATTATATTAGTTGAGCAGTGGCCGTAATTTGTTTGCAATCACCCTCTGAAACATAAAAAAATGTAGTTTAAAATGCCTCAATAGAAACTAATGGAGGCGCCCGTACTCTACGGAATGTTACAGTACAAGCAGTGCTGGTGCGGAGCCTGGCTCTCTAAAGTGACTCCTGGAGCTTGGTGGTTGGCGTCTCTGGGACTTTCAAAAATTTCCTGGGCGTCCTGACACACAAAATGTGCGTAAGGATGCGGTACCCACACCGCAGACAGCCCTGTGCTTAAAAAGTTTATATATGTTTAGAATGGTTATATGGGTACATTTTGTGGAAATGTTTAGCAGGACAGAAAATATTTTATTATAAAATGTAACCGAGTTAAGCAGAGAAACAAGATTTATTGAGAACAGCACACTCTTGCTTTAAAATTCTTATTTTCTTTAGAAAGGTTCTGAAGTAAACAAGCAGCACTAGTGGACAAGGGATTTGATGAAAACAGAAAACTAACCTAAATTTGTTGAACACTATAAATTCATGTAATATGCAGAGTGATAGATTTAATGAAGCTCTACCAGTTCTCTTATATGTTTACCTTATTTATAAAATGTAATTTTTAATAACAAAACCTATATGATTTTCACATAGAATTCAATACAGTATTTCATTGTTGAAGGATTTTTCTGAAACAACTGAATCAATATACTGCATTTGAGATATACAAGTACCTAAAAATAAAAGAGACAAAACTTTTATAACAGTCTGGGTGAGTGGGCTTATTTTACTAATCTGTCTCTAATGTTTATTATGTTTTGACTGGTACAGCTACTCCCTGAATAAACCTTTTGTTTTATACAGAGGTTGGCTGAACTGGACACACAGTGGATAGCCTGTTTAGGCTGTGCCTAGTACCAAATAGCATGGACTGGGTTTAGGAGATTAAGGACCATTTTTCACAAGCAAACCAATCCTGGAATCTGGCAAAGGCAGGAAGCTTAACTTGGTTAACAACATCAATCTCTTTACTGTGAGTGAAAAGAACTGCGTCGTCCACATAAAGGAGGGTGCGTATGGGTTTATAAACTGTAAGGCAGATTGTTTATAAAGATGGTGAATAAGAGAGGGCCTAGAATGGAGCCTTGGGGACACCACTGGTGATGGTGTTTACTCCGGATAGGGTGTTTCCTTTTTACAGCCTGTGTTCTGTGGCTCAGGTAGTCTGTGAACCAAGCGAGCATAGGTGGCTCGAGACCGAGATCCAGTAACCCGTTAGTCAGCAACTTGTGGTCAACTAAGTCGAAGACTTTGGTCAGGTCCACAAACACAGATTCTGCTTCAAGGCCTTTGTCCATGGAGTAGTAGATGGCATCAGTGAATTCAATCAAGGCAGTGTCAGTACTATGCCTTTTTCATAAACCATGTTGCTCAGGGCAGATAAGGTCATACTGCTGCAGATAATCCATTAGTTGGCTGTGGACGATTTTTTCTTGCAGCTTGGCTTGAACGGAGAGGAGTGAGACTGGGCGACAGTTCTCATGGGATGTCTTTTGCCTTTCTTGTGTAGTGGAATGACTTTTGAGGATTTCCAAAGGGAAGAAAATAATTACAAAATGAGCAAAACAAGCAAAAAGAATTTTTTGGCTATACTGGGGCATTCTAGAGTCTTAGTTTGACAAGTGTGTGCCTAGAGGCAGACTACTCAGCAGTGGTCTGAAACTGAAGGGCATAGCTGACAGTGTCCCTTTAAGAAGCAACATTACTATGGTGCAAATTTTTCTTCTAACCCCAAGAATCCATCAGTATAGCTTTACAATAGCAGACTTCGTAGCAGTACTTCAGGAGGCTGGGTCCAGAACCTATTTCAGAAAAAGGCTCTGCAAGACAGCAGTGCCAAAACTGGCACTCTTCTGGACTATTGTCCAGACAATAGTGTTCTGAAGGTGTGCACTGTATTCCAGTTAGCTGCTTTACAGATTTCTTGAAGAGGGATGCCTCTTGCTGCTGCCACAGAGGCAGAGCGTGCCCTTATAGAGTGTTCCTATAAACCCTGGGGAGTATTCTGTCAGCTTTTCTGTAACAGAATTGTATGCAGGAGACTATCCAATGGAGAAAAGTTCTCCTAGTTACTGGTTTCCCACAGATGATAAAAATGGAGTGTTGCTGTCTGAACCTATCATCTTTTTGTGGTCAGGCTGTAACTCTGTGCCCTCTTTACATCCAGTCAATGAAGTTTTTGTTCCTTGTACTGGAATGCTCAGTGAAAAGCTCACGAGGGCAACTGACTAGTTCAGGTGGAATTTTACATCATCTTAGGGAGAAACTTCCTATTAGTCAAGAGTACTACCTCATCCCTATGGCAGATTATGTCGTTTGGATCTGTGCAAGAAGGCAGTAGCAGCTCACTCCCCTCCTAGCAGATGCAACAGCAACTACAAATAGTAGCTTTCTATGCAACATACTTTAAGTCAGTAGTAGCATGGACTCAAAAGGCTTCCATCAGCTGAGCAATGCACACATTTAGTACCCATGGAGGAACCAGATCCTCAGTGGAGGGTATAATGATTGAAGCCTTTGAAGAACCTTTTGAAAACAGCTAAGAGACCAAAGGCTTACTTTTGCCAGCTGATGTGCAAGCTGAAATTTCTGCCAAATGCATCTTCAGAGGTCTTAGGACTATAGCTGCACTAAGTAATCAAAGACTGAAGGCAGGCCTGCCTTCATGGATCATCTTTCTGCGAACACCAGAATGAAGAGCTCTTCCATTTTGAGGCATATGCTTTCCTTGTTGCTGGTTTTCAGAAACCTTCAACATAAATCACTGCTCAGATAAATTTGAGACTAGAGCATTCTAGCTCCTCAAGAATCATGCCCTCAGGTGTAAGGTTTTGAGGTCTGAAAATGTTATCTTGCCCGGGACAGGGTCAGCAAGTTGTGCCTCAGTGTCAGGTTGACTGGAGCCCAGCTGGGCAGACTGGGAGCACAGAATACCAGACCTGCCTGGTCCAGTCTGTGGCTATCAAAATCACTGTTGCTGGTTCCATCTAAAGCTTTATGTGTACCCTCTGCAAGAGTGGGAATGGAGTGAAGGCATAGAGGAGCCTCCCTGTCCAGTTCAGGATCAGAGTATCCCTCTGGAATGGTTCCTATTACTGGGGCCTGCATCAAAGCGTGGGGCTGGCTGTTCCCCAGGAAGCAAACAGCCTACTTCTGATGGGGAGGGGGTAGCGGGGTACAGAAGGATAGTCGGGAGGAGCAGAGGCATAGGATCGGAGGGAGGGGTGGCCAGGGTAAATAAGGAGGCGACAGGTGGCACCAGATAGGGGAGGAGCAAGGAGCCAGCTGGCAGGAGGGGCCAAAAGAAAGGATGAGAGACATGGAAGGGGGAATGGAGGAAAGGGGCAGTCAGAGTGCTCCTCTTGGGTGATTCCATGATCAG
This sequence comes from Neoceratodus forsteri, assembly GCA_016271365.2. Classification (NCBI taxonomy): domain Eukaryota; kingdom Metazoa; phylum Chordata; order Ceratodontiformes; family Ceratodontidae; genus Neoceratodus; species Neoceratodus forsteri. The sequence goes on along the minus strand of CM028129.1, from coordinate 1,231,097,459 downwards.
GGGTATCAAATGGGATAGGGAGGAAGCCTGCCCGGTTAGAACCTGGACTAATGGTACATAGGGCCAAGCATGAGGTATATCAGCTGGCAAAAGATAGTTGAGGTTCCCGGACATACTTGTCCACCTGTGTACCAATGACATTGAGGGAAATAGTGACCTAGAGATACAGGCAAGGTTCAGGTAGCTTGCCAGGGTCTGTCATGACATAGGATGCGTGATTTCCTTATCGCAAATCCTGCTGGTGCCAAGGGCTAGTGGGGAACACAAGAGGACAATTAGGGAGATAAACTAGTGGCTCAGGGGTGGTGTGGGGTCAGAGGTATGGGTTGATGGGGATTAGGGGAGACCTGGGAGGATAAGGGACTGTATGCTGAGATAGACTCCATCTAAATTTGGAGGAAGGAAATCCTTAGTTGAAAATAGAGGGTTCGTTGGTGAAAGGTGGGGTTTAAACTTGTAAAGGGGAGAAAAGGCTGTCGGGGGTCCGATAAGAGGGACTCTGTCTCCACCCCGTGGAGCTGAAGGAATGCAGGAAAAGGCCGACTGGTAAGGTGCGGTCCAGAGGAAGACAGAATCCCCATGGGAATGTGAGCAGGAAATAAAGTATAGGGAAGGGTAGAAGGTAGTCCTGCTAAATGTCAGGAGCTTGGGCAATAAAATGCCTGAGCTCCATGTGATGCTAACTGAGGAGAGGTGGATGTGGCAGCAGTCACTGAGACATGGGCCACCGCAGGGCATGACTGACCTGAACTCTGGAGGGTTACACCATGTTCAGGAAGGACGGGGGAGGGAAGGGAGGAGGGTAGCAATAATAGTCAAAACTGCATTGGCATAGGAGGAGTGGAGGAGGTGGAGGAACTGTGGAGGTGATATGGGTCACCTTGATAACAAGGGGGTAAGAGAGTAAAATAGGAGTGGTGTATGGACCCCTGTGCTGGAGGAGAGTCTTGTAGCAGATGTTGGGAGACACTGCAGATTGGGCAGGGAAGGTGGTAGTGTTGGGGACTTAAACATGCAAGGAACAGTCTGGGGACTATGACATCCTCAGTGGCCAGGGAGCAGTGGTTGTTGGATGTCTTTCAGGAACGTTCCTAACTCAGCAGGTGGGGAACCGACCAGGAAGCCGCAGATACTGGATGTGGTCCTGGCAGACAGTGACCAGATTGGGGGCCTGGAGGTGAGGCCCGTTGATGAGGCGACCATGCCACAGTCTGGTTCTGCCTGGATCTAGGAGGGTAGAAGACTGCACAAAGATGGAGGTAACTGACTTCAGGGGCAGATTTCAAGGAAATGAAAAGGATCCTTAAGGAGCATTTGGATGGGATTGGGCCAGACATGGACACTGACAGTAGGTGGAAATCATCAGGAGGGTGCAGGATGCTACCAGCACCTGTGCAAGAGTAAGATGAACATGCAGTAGGGTCCGGAAAAGCCTGCTGGTGGACCAGGGAGGTTCAGAAGGTGGTGAGGGAAAGAAGGCAGCCTATAGGCATTTCAAGTGCTCAGGAGTGAATGGGATGGAGGTGAGTACAAGCTGATGGCCAAAGGGCCACTGGGTGGTGAGCCCAGGCAAGGAAGGAGCAGAACCTGGCCAGGGAAATTAGGAGAGGGAACAAGGGTTCTTTAGATACACTGAGGAAAAACAAAGGGTGAAGGGCAGATTAGCAAGATTAAAACAGGGAGGGATGGGTGCAAGACCGGGGAGCAGGCTGACGTACTAAATGAGTACTGCCTCAGTTTCCCTCAAGGAAAATGGGAGGCTGCATATACATGGGAGGAGATGGTGAAACTGAGGAGGGACCCTTAGACGATCGGTGGGTCTAGGGAAGGGGGCCATCACTGGCAGGAGGGGGGCAAATCAGGGGGATGAGGTAGTGAAGGTGGAAATCACGCAGAGAAAGAGATAGAGAGTGAGGACGCCTCAGGTCCCTTAAGATGGAGAAAGCACCTGGGCGGATAAATTACATCCCAGAGTGCTGAAGGAACTGGCATATGTCCTGGTGACACCCTGGTGGAGCTTTCAGCATCTCTCTGAGGACAGAGTGGGTGCCCCAGGACTGGAAGGTGGCGCATATAGTGCCTATCCACAAGGGGGATCAAGGAGGTGGCAGGGAACTACAGGCCCGTCAGCCTGACATCAGTGGTGGACAAGGTGATGGAGGGCATTGTCAAGGAGAGACTGGGGGACCTGGAAAAGTCGGGTGCCTGGATGATAGACAGCATGGATTCGTCATGGGGAAATCATGTCAGACAAATGTTGTGGAGTTCTATGACTGGGTTACGAGTGCCTTAGACCTGGGTAGACCGGTGGACATCCTCTTTCTTGACTTCAGCAAGGCGTTTGACTCTGTTCCTCATGGGGCCTGTTGGATAAGCTGGGAGAAATGGGGTGGGGACCAGATGATCAGATGGATGAGCAATTGGCTCCAGGACCAGACCCAGAGGTTTGTGGTTGGTGG